>CM057838.1:57134600-58384600 GCA_030068075.1 Paguma larvata | reverse complement strand
GGAGCCGAGGAATACATATATTCTTTCCAGCCCAGCCCTCTGCCTGAATAGTTTGCACCTGCTACTGCTGCCTGTTAAGACTGCTCCCAAGAGGCAAGAAAATCTTGTATCTCGGTATTTGAGTGTTTCTACATAATGATCCTGTATGATATTTTTGTGGAATTTTCAATGTATGTTGTACTGGGAAACTCAAATTAAGTCACAAAAATCATCTTGGTTTGGTTATGAAGCATCCATGTGGGTTTACAGTGCATATTATGTATTCAAATCCTCTTGCAACTAAAAATGGCTTGTTTTCCTTTTCTGATTACTCAGTTGATGACTTGTGTGATTTGGGACAATGAAAGACTGAGAATCTAGCTGTTGCTTCCTGTCTTTTGCACATTCTGTTGAACTAGCTAAGCTGTTTTTGTGTCTACTTATCGTTTCGTGGATCTGTGGAGTTTGCTTTTGAAACTGAAAACATTTTTGGAGAAAAAAAAACCATCTCAGAAAAACATCATGGGGGAAAATCCTCTCCATTATTTATATAATGTTTATACAAACAAGCCAAGGACAGGCTCCTTCTCTGAAGAAACAAACTTGGTAAGACAGGAATCCATAATATAGAAAGCAAATGAAGGAGAAGGTATCAGAGGATGAATAAAGCCAACATGTTTTTTCATAGATACTTGAAATTTAATACAAGGTTATCAAATAATGTGTATTAACTATATTGTAGTTTTTGTGGAGGAAGAGAGAGAGAGAGTGGTGGGGGAAAGGAGAGGGAAAGAGAGAATCTTAAGTAGGCTCCACACCCAGCACAGAGCCTGGCACATGGCTCAGTCTCACCACCATGAGATCATGACCTGAGCCAAAATCAAGCATTGGATTTTAACCAACTGAGCCACCCAGGTGCCCCTCTATATTGAATTTTTAACACGTGTTTTTTCTATTCACTTAAAGAGTTAGTGATGAGTTTTTAAAAATTGGTCCAAGAAATTACAGAAGGAATGAACAGCCCTTCTAAAGTTGTAAGATAGATAATAAGAAATTGTCATTACCACTAAAAGTTACTAAAAGAAAAATATTCTTTTTGCCATCAAAATCAACCATAAATTGCCCCTTGCTCAAATAGAAATCAGACTCTAATAACAAAGACAATGTGCCTGAAAGATGGCATTTTCATATTATTTAGCATAATAGTTTATTAGGTTTAAAAGAGAGGAGATAGGAGAGAGAGAGAGAGTATAAAACTTTTGCTACCATCAGGCACACCTGGGTGGCTCAGTCGGTTAAGCATCCGACTTCGACTCAGGTCACAATCTCGCGTTTATGGGTTCAAGCCCCATGTTGGGCTCTGTGCTGACATCTCAGAGCCTGGAGTCTGCTTTGGATTCTGTGTCTCCTTCCCTCTCTGCCCCTCCCCATCTCATGTTCAGTCTCTCTCTCTCACTCTCTCTCTCAAAAATAAACATTGAGAAAAAAAGGGTTTTTTTTTTAACTCTTTGCTACCGTCAGTAGAAATTACATTTCTAAAACAGATTTTATATTAGTGAATTCTATCACACAAAAAATTACAAAAAAGTTATCCTAAAAATATTATATATTAAAAATAAATAATAGGGTAGCTCTTAGAATGTATCAGGAAGTCTCAAGGTAGAAGAATTACCTTAAGTATGTAGGAATTGGAGAAAGACCCTGCTATGCAAAATCAGGCATGTGTAGGATGGAAAGGAAACCCTATGAAGGACAAGTTTCGTATCTGGATCTGTAGGAAGGGCCCAGAATATAAAGCATTAAATTTCGCAGCCTGACACATTGCCACACACATGATAGTTCATTAAAATATTTGTCAAACGCAGTTTGATACTAATGATGTCTGCTGAGCATAGGTACACGTGGCTACTCCTTTCTTCCTTCTTGTCTTAAATGGTGAAGTGATACCTAGAGCAACAGATACCATGTTCCAACCATGAAACCATAATCCAATATTTTAAGGACGAACGAGCATAAAGATGAAAAAGATGTGGGTCTTTGAGGCTATCAAAGAGCTTCTTCCTCCAGAAGTCTTGTTAAGTGAAATAATTAAATGTCTTATTCTTCATTCCTGAAATCACTATTATTTATTACTCACGGGGGGTGGGGGGAAGGTCATTTGTTACTTTCAGAAAAAAAAAATGCATTCTTAATTGATATACACCTAAAAGGAAAATTTTATCTTTTATCCTCAAAAATAGGCCTGGTCTGATTTCAAGGCCCCTTTACCACAATACTCCCAGACAAACAAACAAACAAAAAACTCACCTTCTTGTTGATATCTTCAGTTCTTCATTTAATGGGACACTTTATCTAGAACATGTGATATTGACTCATTATTAATTGTATAGCACCTGCTTTTGGCATCATCTTTGGGTCTGCTCTAAAAGAGAACTTCCTGTTTTGGGAACTTTTGGCTCACAAATTCAGATAATCCTTAACATATCTATTTTTTAATTATTACAGGTTTCCTGGTTCAGCTATTGCTAAGCTTTCATACTCAAATTAATCACACTGCTACCATGTATTGCCCACATAACCACCTCTTGAGTTTTTTTCCTCATCAACCATATTTTTTTCTGGATTCTTCTCTCAAATATTCACAAAACACCCTTTGTTCCAGTTATCAATTTATTGTCTGTCAGCTCCAAATCCACCTTTCTTTGCCTTGCTTTGTGATACAGCAGCTGGACTAGGTAAACTTTTCCCGTTCGGCAGCTGGTGCAATGTTAGGCTTTGTCAGCAGGGGGCATGGAAGGGACATTGCTGGAGGAAGGGGCTGCACATCCCAGTTCCTGTGTGTGGTTTTTGCTCCCCTAACTCTTAAAAGCAAGCAACCTAGGGGACATCTAGGGGAGTTCACACTCCAGCAAGTTTTCCCAGAACCACTGCAATGTGTCACTAGCACCTCAGAGAGTGACTGCCCAGTGAGTGTCCCTGACATCCCAGAATGCTGTTGGGGCCCCAACAGGTGGTTTCCAGCCAGCGCTGATCTGTGGCACTGCAGGATTTCTCTGCCATCAAGTAGGCCACAGCCACACTCTCTCCAATAGGGTCTGGATATCAGTGTTGGCCTCCTTTCAAGTCTTTTCCTTTCATGGGTACTGATCCTTAGCTGTAGAAGCTATTCCCTCTACCTACTATTCTTGTATTCTGAGCTCTCTTTATTGCTTAGTTGTTAATCCTCTGTTATTAGTTAACTGTTTAATCCCTTAGTAGCTAATTCTGTGCTATAAGCTCATTATTAGTTCATTAGTAAACAGTAACACTTTATATTAATATGTCCCACTCAAACTACTGAGTGATTTCTATCTGCTGGACAGACCCTAACTGACATGTCATCTCTAGGTCATTCATAGGAATTCTGCATTGGATATCTTTATTATACACAAAGGTCAAGAGTCTACTGACTTCCAAATATCAGTTGTAATGTCAGGCCAATTTCCAAACTTGGAAATCCAGTACATTAAATTTAATCAATATATATTATTTCGCAAAGGTGCAGGAAAAGGAAAGACTCAAAAACATTGAATTTCAGTCGTGGTGATCTTCCGTAGAGTCATTAAGATTCATTTTAATTGTGGTCCAAGACAGTATTTCAAATATCAGTCTGAGAATTAAATTGCACATCTAGGGGTGCCTAGGTCACTCAGTTGGTTAAGCGTTCAGCTCCTGGTTCTGGCTCAAGTCATGTTTGCAAGGTTCATAGGATGAGCCCTGCATCTGGTTCCACACTGCCTGTGTGGAGCCTACCTGGAGTTCTCTCTCTCTCCCTTTATCTCTGCTCCTCCCACTCCCAAAATAATTTTTTTAAAAATTGCATATCTACATACTTCAATTTTGGGGACATGTTTGGGTATTAGAAATGGACTACTATTGCGTACAACTCAAGAATTCAATATATTTTTTATTCCTGCTAATAATGAGCCTATAGGCAAACTACATTTTTTAATCTACACTTTCAACCCATCTACTAAATATCAGAATATTTAAGATCCTTAGGCTCTGCACTATCCTTTGTCAAAAATGACCAATTATAGAGAAAACACTTGCAAATCACATTTCTAATAAGAATCTATTATTCAGAATATGTTAAGAATTCATACAACTCAATAAAGAGACAAAAAAAACAATTAAAATGGACAAAGTATTAGAATAGACATCCTTCAAAGAAGATATATAAATGGCCTACAAGGATATGAAAAAATGCCTAATGTCATTAGTCAGAAAATGTCAATTAAAATCATAATGAGATACCATTTCATAACCACTCAGATAGAATTTTTAAAAATGTAACATAAAATAACTATTCTTGGTAAACATATTGAAAAACTGGAACACTGATACATTGCTGGTAGTAATCTAAAGTAGTACAGACACCGGAAAAGAGTTATGCTCTACAGTAATTATCATGTGACTTAGCAATTCCACTCCGGGGCATATTCCCAAAAGAATTGAAAACAAGCATTCAAAGAAATGTTTGTACACAAATGGTTCATAGCAACACTATTCACAATAGACAAAAGACAGAAGCAATACAAATGTTTATCACCTTATGAATGGATAAACAAAATCTAGTATATCTGGAATGTTGTTCAGCCATAAAAAGGAGAGAAGTACAGACGACAATGTGAATGAGCCTAGCATATGCTAAGTTAAAGAATCAGACAAAAAAATGTCACATGTTGTATAATTCCATGTATATGAAATATACAGAATAGAAAAATCCATAGATTAGTGGTTTCCAGGGGCTGGAGAGAAAAGGAAATAGGCAATGGCTGAATGGGTAGGGGGTTCCCTTTTGCTGTGATGAGAGTATTCTAGATAGTAGTGATGGCTGTACAACATTGTGAATGCACTAAACGCCGCTGAATTGTACACTACGAAATGGTTAAGATAGTGAATTTTGTATGTATTTTACCACAATAAAAAGATAAATTATGGAAGGAGAGGTATTGGGGGTGGAAAACATGAACAATTCTTTCAAGAAGTTTTGTTCTAAAGGGAAAATGAGAGATGGTACAGTAGCTGAAAGGGGATGTGGAGGGGAGAGTAAGTTTTTAAAATATTGGAAATCTTGCTGCTTTTAACAGTTATCAAATAGATGCTTATTGAATGGATGATTAGGTGTAGGCAGAGCTTACCTTGGGATGAAAAGATGGAGACCGCCATTGATCTGCCAGATCCTTGACAGATGACATCATGATCCACCTTTGCCTCTAATACTCATAGCCTCACTTTGCTAAAGAAATGAATGACGGCAGTAGAGAAGCAACATAGGGCATGGAAAACCATAGAGACTAACTAATGCATTGTAGACTAACTAATATCAAGTAGATTTCACCCCAGTTCATCTTCCGATAGTGAGACAGTGGATAAAGGATCTGTGCCTAACAGCAAGGTATGTAAATGAGAAATCTTTTCAATTTCTAGTTGATGGCGAAAAAACTTGTTGAATTGGGTGTTTACACATAAATGTACTTTAATAAATTCCAAATGGCCAACAGCAAATGCTGGTTGAAATCCATTCAGTGAATCTTTGAAAATGTGGTTATTTAAGATTAAAATTATTCATTTCTCAGGGCGCCTGGGTGGCTCAGTCGGTTAAGCGGCCGACTCAGCTTAGGTTATGATCTCACAGTTTGTGAGTTCGAGCCCTGCATCAGGCTCTGTGCTGACAGCTCAGAGCCTGGAGCCTGCTTCAGATTCTGTGTCTCTCTGCCCTTCCCCTGCTCACGCTCTGTCTCTCTGTCTCTCAAAAATAAACAAAATGTTAAAAAAAAATTTAGAAAAAAAATTATTCATTTCTTAATCTTATTTTTTTTATTTTTTTTAAATGTTCTGTATTGTAAACATATGCAAAGATAGCGAGAGAATTTAAAGTGATCCTTTATGTACACTTCACCCAAATTTGACAACTATCAACTCAGAACCAATCTTGTTTTATTTATAGCCTTACCCATTCCTCTTCCTCCTTCTTGGAGATTATTTTGTAATACATGCCAAAGATTCTATCATTGACATATAAATCTTTTAGTATGAATCTCTAAAGGATAACAATGCTCTTTAAAAATATAACTACAATGGAACAACAAGATGGCAACAGAGTAGGAGGACTCTAGGCTCATCTCCTCTCATGAACACAACTCAGTCCCAGCGTGGCAGGCCCCTCCCCCAGAACACTAGGGATGAGGAAGCTGAAGGCAGGCTAAGGGCAAAGCACAAGCTAGCCCACGCACCCACCCACCTCCACTCCAGGTGGGATATGTGTGATATTCTCCTGGCTGCCCAAGAACAAAGGAAAGGAAAGAAAACAAATGCTTAACTGATAGAGATCACAATCACACAGTACATGGGTCTCTATCAGTTTACAAATATCTTAGTAAATTACAACAAAAAAGGCAATCTTATCAATAGCCTAATCTCCAAAATCCTGTAGACTCAGTTTCCTGGAGCCCCAACATCACCCCTCCATAGTGATATGGGGAACAAAAGCAATGAAATAGCAGGTAAAATCAAATTTCCTTATACCAGGGCACCTGGGCAGCTCAGTTCCGTTGGGCATCTGACTTAGGCTCAGGTCATGATCTCACAGTTCATGGGTTTGAGCCCCACGTCGGGCTCAGAGCCTGGAGCCTGCTTTAGATTCTGTGTCTCCCTCTCTCTCTCTCTCTGCCCCACCCCTTCTCATGCTCTGTCTTTGTCTCTCAACAATAAATAAATGTTTAAAAAAAATTTTTAATTAAATTTCCTTATAACCTGCAGCCCATTGACAAATACTTGGGGCTGGTAGAGTAGAACATATCTCCAGGAACTCCCTACTGTCTTAATGTTGATGCTTTGCTAGAAGGAAAAACAACCTTAGCCTGACAACAGTTAGGCCTCCAATATCCTGTGAATCTTCTTTAGCATATGAAAATCTCTTTGAAAACTTCTCCTTGACTTTCCTTCCTCCAACTCCATAGTATATAACCAGTCAGTCTTCACAACCCCAGTGCAGCTCTTTCTGCCTAAGGGTCTTATCCCCAGGCTTTAACAGAATCACCTTTTTGCACCAAAGATGTCTTCAAGAATTCTTTCTTGGCCGTCAGCTCTGAACCCCATCATCACCCAAACCTCATCACCAGCACAAAACCCTGTCCACACCATGTCTCCTGACCAGAGAGTTCTACAGGAGCGGTACAGTTCTGGTGGAGTTGGTGTCAGATCTCATTTTACAAGCAGACCAGAGTACACCTAGTTAAAGTTGCCATATGTAGGCCAAGGACCAAACACTGCCCACTGCAGGCAACAAGAGCCTCTGCAAATGAGTGGCCTAAAGGATGGAGCAACCAAAACACAACAGCAGAGCACATACGGCACACACTGGAGACATTCCCTGAAGCACCAGACCCTGGGTGCTACATGAGGCCATTATTTTTAGGAGCAGGAGGCATAAAAGGTTTTCCTAGAAAACACATAGAAGAAGGCAGAAACTTAGACAAAATGCCAAGATGGAGGAGTGTATCCCATATGAGAGAATGAGATAGGGTCACAGTCAGAGATATAAATGAAACAGATATAAGTAACATGCCTGAATGAGAATTTAAAGTAATAATCATAAGGATATTCACTGGACTTGAGAAAAGAATGGGAGATAAGCATCCAACTCTTGATTTTAGCTTAGGTCATGATCTCACAATTTCATGAGTTCAAGCCCCGCATCAGGCTCTGTGCTAAACTAGCTAAGCCCTCTTAGGAATCTCTGTATCTCTCTTTCTCTGCCCCTCCCCCACTCATGCTTTCTCTGTCTCTCTTAAAGAAATAAATTAAAAACAAAAAAAGAATCAGAGATAAAGAATGCAGTAAATGAGATTAGAAACAGTCTTGATGCAATGAACAGCAGGCTGGAAAAAACAGAGGAATGAATTAATGACCAAAAAGACAAATGGGAAATAATGAAGGTTAACAAAAGAGAGAAAGAAAAATTATGCAACATAAGAATAGACTTGAGGAACTCAGTGTCTCCATTAAAACATAATAACTTTTGTATTATAGGAGACCCAGAAGAAGAAGAGAGAAAATGGGGCAGAAAATTTATCTCAAGAAATAACAGCAGAAAACATCCCTAATCTGGGGAAAGAAATAGATATCCAGATCCTTGAGGCACTGAGAACTCTCATTAGGATCAACAAAAGCAGTTTTTAAATGCCGATTAAATTTACAAAATATAGTGATAAAGGAAAACTTTAAAAGCAGGAAGACAAAAGAAGGACTTAACTTATATGGGAAAACCCATAAGGCTAGCTGGAGATTTCTCAACAGAAACTTGGCAAGCCAGCGTGAGTGACATGATATATTCAGTGTGCTGAATGGGAAAAATCTGCAGCCAACAATACTCTATCCAGCAAGGCCATAATTTGAAGTAGAAGGAGAGATAAATAGTTTCCCAGACAAAACAAAAACTAAAGGAGTTCGTGAGACAGCCTTGTAAGAAATATGAAAGAGGACTCTGAGTGCAAAGGAGAGACCAAAAGTGATAAAGAAAAGAAAAGATCAGAGAAAATCTCCAGAAACAACAAATCAAGTAATAAAATGGCAAAAAAAAAAAAGTATCAATAATTATGTTGAATGTAAATGGACTAAACACTCCAATCAAAAGACATAGGGTGTCAAAATGGATAAAAAAACAAGACCCATCCGTATGCTGCCTATAAAGACCTACTTTAGACCTAAAGACATCTGCAGATTGAAAGCAGGGTTGGGGGGTGGGGTGGTAGAGAAGACTTAAATCATACCAATTGTATTTTCCAACCCTGCTCATCCATCATGCAAATGGATGTAAAAAGAAAGTTGGAGTAGCAATACTTATATTGGACAAACCAGATTTTTTCTTCTTGTTTTTATTCTGCTTTGGTATCAGGGAAGTACTGGCCTCATGGAATTATTTTGAATGTGTTCTCTCTATTCCATTATTTGTAAGATTTTGATAAAGATTACCACTAATTAAATGTTTACTAGAATTCACCAATTCACCCATGTAGTCAGAGGCTCTTCTTTGCTGGGAGATTTTTGATTCCTAATACAACTTTCATTCTTGTTCTTGATCTAAGACAATTTCCAACCTCTTGGATTCAAGAGTCATGATTCAATCTTGATAACTGGTGTATTTTGGGGAATTATCTGGTTTTTTTTTTTCTAAGTTATCTGATTTGTTTTTATATAATTGTTTACAGTAATGTTATCACACTAGGTTACTTCTGTGGTTATCTATCGTATTGTTTTCCATTTCTCATTTTGGTTTTTAAGTCTTCTTTTTTTCTTAGTTAATGTAGGTAAAGGATTGCCAACTTTTTTTTTAAACTGGTGATTACTTTCAATATTGTGTTACTGTTTATTCTGGTCTCTATTTATTTCTGATTTGTTTCGTTCTTCTTTTCCTCTAGTAAATGTCAGCTAAGTTCCTTCTTTTTCTAGTTCATTGTGGTATAATGTTCTTTATATGAAATTTTTATCTTAATATAAGCATTTATAGCATAAATTTCTAAATTTGCTTTTGCTGCATCCCATAGGTTTGGGAATATTGTGTTCTCTTTTTCTTTTATTTTGAGGCATTTTTTGATTTGCCATTTTATTTCTTATCTGGCTCATTACTGGTGCAGTAGTGTACTGTTTAATATTTACAAATTAAATATTTAATATTTACATTGTTGGGGCGCCTGGGTGGCTCAGTCAGTTAAGCGTCCGACTTCATCTCAGGTCATGATCTCACGGTCTGTGAGTTCAAGCCCTGCATCGAGCTCTGTGCTGACAGCTCAGAGCCTGGAGCCTGCTTCAGACTCTATCTCCCTCTCTCTCTGCCCCTCCCCTGCTCATGCTTTGTCTCTCCTGCTCTCAAAAATAAATTAAAAAAACATTTAAAAAAAATATTTACATTGTTGATTTTCCAGCTTTGTTTTATTGTTGATCTTTAGTTTTGTATGATTGTGGTTGGAAAATACAATTGGTATGATTTAAGTCTTCTTAAATTTGTAATATCTGTTATTTCTCTTTGTGTATGATTTAACCAGAGGATTCTAATTTGTATATGTGAAGAAAATGTTTATTTTATTTTTCTTGGATAGAATGTTTTATATGTGTCTTTTAGAACCATGTATTCTGAGGTATGCTCAAGTAAAAAATGTTCTTGTTGAAAAAAATTACTTTAACTGAGGGTACTCATTTCAAATAAAACATATCTGAGGGGTGGTGGGTTGGGGGATACATGAAATAGGTGAAGGAGATTAAGAGTACACTCATCATGATGAGCACTGAGTAATGAGATATAGAATTGTTGAATCACTATATTGTACACCTGAAACTAATATACACTGTATGTTAACTACACTGAAATTAAAATAAAAAACTTAATAAAAAAGTTTTTTTAATTTTTAAAAAATAAATGGACAGAAAATATATATACCATACAAATAGTAAGCATAAGAAGAGTGGAGTGGAATTAATTACAGGTAAAACATAAATCATTTATCAATGATAAAGACATTTTATAATGATAAAGGTATTTGTTGTTAGGAAGTGATAACAGCCCTAAATGTGTGTAAGCCTAATAACAGAGTTTTAAAATATATTAACTAAAAATTGATAGAAATAAAGGGAGAGATATCCAATTCCATAATTATAGCTTGAGATTTTAACATACCTTTGTTAGAAATTGATAGAACAACTAGACAAAAAAAAATCAGTAAAGACATAAAGCACCAGAACATTTAAAAAATAATAAAATAAAAAATATATATAACCACAATACCATTTCATATCTAAAATATATAATTCTTTACTATCATCCTTTTGAATCTGACCTGCCATGATCTAATGGACAAAGAGTTTGCCCAGTTTTAAATGTATTTTGTTTATTTTTTTATTTTTAAGAGAGAGAGCATGAGCTGAGGAGGTATAGAGATGGAAGACAGAAGATCTGAACCTGGCTCTTCCCACAGCAGAGAGCCCGATGTGGGGCCCAAACTCATGAACCATGAGATCGTGACCTGAGCTGAAGTCGGACATTCAATCGACTGAGCCACCCAGGTACCCTGAGGTTGCCCAGTTTTAAAACTTTTATTCTGCAACTTAAGATCATATCAGTGGTTGAAGTAAAACTTTAACATAAATTAAATCCAACTGATTTCAGACAAGAAATACAGTGTGCAAGAAGAGTTTTATATCAGATGCACCTTTGCCAATAAAGTGTGGTTGATTCCAGACCATTGAGAAAAGCAGCTAGTGTTACCTACACTCAATAATACTAAGGAGGAAGAGGTGCTAGTGAGAAAACTCTATCCCAGGAACAGTCCATGACCGCTACACCTTCATAATTCTACAATTATGCGGAGATTGTGCGGAGATTTCCCATATGGACTTGACATGGCCAAAGAAAAATACTGTTTAGTTTTGGAGATAGTATCTTAGAGAGAAATGTAATAGCTTTCTGGGGCTCAACAAATTCATCATCTACTAACAGTTTCAGATAACATGAAATGCTGCCTTTAAAGGAAAACCAAGAAGTGTTGCCAGTGAACCTGAAGTCTAAAATAGGGAACTGCTAAGTCTTGGATGAAACATGTAAATTTATTTCTTCACCATGAAGATGGTGACTGGGAAAGCTAAAGGAAGATGCTGGAGAAACTGGCCATGACTTTTGGTCGACAGGTCCTGATTTTCTCCCTCATGATTTAAAATGGGTTTTTATAAGTCTTGGAAGAACATATCTGGTGGGAGAACATAATGAGGAGACAGGGTGCTTGAGAGTGAAGTTTATAGGTAACATAATTCTTCCAATGAAATTATAAAACAGTATTCTATGAAAGACAACTGAATGATGTAACATATAAGACTGAGCTACTTGAAGTTAGAGACCAGACATTCATTTTTATATCCCTTATATCTTATAAACCACTTGAACCAGGTGTTTATATCAGTGAGGATTAGATACAGTTGCAAATAATAGAAAAAAAACAAAAATATCAAGACATGACTTTATTTCTAAGTTATAAGAAAGAAGTCTGAAGATGGACACTTGAGAGGTTACACGAGAGCTCTATAAAGTTATCATGCATGGGTCCAAATTTGTCCATCTCACCACTCTACTCTCTTTAGAGTAACCCTCGTGCTCATGGTCCAAGATCGCTGCTAAAGCACCAGCTATCACATTCACATTCCACGCAGCAAGCTAGAGGAAAAAGAAGTCTGGGCTGCTCCTTTTTAAGAAATCTTTTAGGAACACTCACGTATCACTGAGTAGAATATATTCATTTGGACACACCTAGATGCAAGGGAGGTTGGGAAATGTAATGTTTTACCTGGGGCCATGTGCCAAACTAAAGGAAAAGGGAAAGATGTTGGGAAGTAGTTCTCAGTTTCTATCATGGAACTCAATATGGGTCTTGATTCTATATCAATAGGAAGGAGAAAATTATCAGATCCAACTATAATAATATTAAAATAGTAACTATGATTTACTGAGCCTGATGCTTTAGATCATCTTGGGCAATGAATACCACAGCCATGAGGCTATAGATAATATTAGCCTCATTTTACAGATAAGAAAACTGAGTTTCAGAGAAGTTGAGCAACTTGCTGAAGGTCACACAGCTAAATGGAAAAGCAATGATATAAACCAAGGTCTACGTGGTTCCAAAGTCTGTTGTGTAAAAACAATCTTAGCTCCTTGATATGGTTCATGTACCAGCAGCCTCAGAATTACCTGAAATCTTGCCAAAAAAAAAAACCAAAAAACAAAAAACAAAAAATAGAATTTCAGACCCCGCCCTAAACTGCCAAATGCAAATCTGCAATAACAAGTTCCCAAGCTATACATCTATTAAAGTTGGACAAGCATCATTCCCTGCCATTCTGCTCACTGATAATAAAGTTCGCCTTTAGTCTTTAGGGAAAGAATTTCAGTTGGTTATTTTTCAGTGTGAGTTTATATAATAATGTTAATTCCTCACATAGAGTTAACAGATAGGGGAATAATTTCCAAGTAACATGGAAATTACATTAGTTCAAGTATGATTCCTTTCCCCAGCACATTGACTTTTTGCCCCCATCAAGTTAATGCAAAGCAGTTAACACAACTGAGCACCTGGCCACAGAAAGCACAACAATGTACATTGGGCACAACCACTTCAAGTCCATTCATGGCTCAGTTCAGCCACATGCTGCGTCTCTACAGTGCTTAGTGCTGGAGTTTCCTTTATCTCTGTGCATTTTGCCCTTGTCTCCTAACTCAGCAGCTTCTGCCTTCCTTTACACCACCTTCCCCTTCCTTTTAGGAAAAGTACTCTATTTACTACATTACATCTTTGATTAATGGTAACTTAATATGTCTTTTTTAAGTTTGTAAGGATTTTTCATTAAGATGCTAACATTTTTGTTAGTTGTATAGGATTTAAGAGACCTACCCAACTTTATTTTCTTCCAATTTGCCCTATTATTTTTAGGAAGCAGTTTGGCAGAATGAAAGGAACAAAGTATGTCATGTTACAACAACAAAAATGCTTGCATTCTGCAATGGCTAGAGGGGTTCGAGGAAACACATCCATCTGCTTTTGGACAAACACCCATTATTCTCAAAAGTGCAGCACAATGCACAGAAGAGATGATGGGCTTGAAGACAGAAGAAATGCATTAAAATAATCACTGACAAAAACTCTCAGCTAAAGAGTTCAAACTGCTTTCAGCATTGAAATGCTGTTAGTATGATGAAAGTTTCTGAGAAAAGTCCTAGTGATTAACACGGACCCTACCCAGCTTCTGCTTCTGCAGCTTCCCCTGGTCTCAACCTCAGTTCTTGACAAACTCAGACTCCCACCTGATCCATAGACCTACAGCATCTCTGGGCCTGCTCTGGCCTCTGGTGATTTTTCTCTGTTGACACCTACCTGCCTGACCAGACCTTTTGTATACCTGGACATAGAGATTTGCAGCCCCTCTCCAGAGTACAATACTGGCTCAAACCCACATGCCCAAAGCGTGTGACTGTGAATGAAATCTACCATTTCTATTGCTCACAAAGCTCTCTCTCACACACACCCCGTTACCCAGTCATTTACTTAATATCTAAGCATAGTAAGAATTGATATATTCATGTTTTGTCCTCAATCTCTCTGCTTCCTGTATACTTTCTATGTATTTTTGACTATGATTGTTGTCCTTAAAATGCATTCCCTTTTTGATCAAATTATTAAAGTCCCTTCTATTTTTTTATTTTTTTAGTTTATTTATTTTGAGAAAGAGAGCATGTGTGCACACAAGTGGGAGAATGGTAGAGAAGGAGAGACAGAATCCCAAGCAGGCTCCGAGCCATTAGCACAGGGCCCAAGGCCAGCTCAAATTGACAAACCAAGGGACCTGAGCCAAGATCCAGAGTCAGACACTTAACCAACTGTGCCACCTAGGTGCCCCTACAGTCCCTTTTAAAGGGGTACCTGGGTGGCTCGGTTGGTTGAGCGGCCGACTTCGGCTCAGGTCGTGATCTCATGGTCTGTGAGTTTAAGCCGCGCGTCGGGCTCTGTGCTGATGGCTCGGAGCCTGGAGCCTGCTTCGGATTCTGTGTCTCCCTCTCTCTCTCTGCCCTTCCCCTGCTCATGCACTGTCTCTCTGTCTGTCAAAAATAAATAAACGTTAAAAAATTAAAAAAAAATAAAATAAAGATAAAAAGGATATTGTTGACATTAGAAGAAAAGCCAGAGTATACACTTGTTTTCCTAGTTACTTTCTGTCATTTTTCTGCTTAGTCCAGAATCTTAAATTCTGGATTTTCTTTAATAAAGTTTAGAAGTTTCATCCAACAAATATTTTATACTTTGATTTTTCTTTATTTAAATAAAATTTTAAAAAATTCTGGTGCCACATGCTCAGTACTCTCCCATTACTAACATTGAAATACGCCTAAACATCTATCCATTTGCCTTATTTCTCTCCTAATCTAATGCCTCCTACTTACCATATATATTTTTTATAATATAAAATAATCCCCCTTTTAAAATTTGGCAATTCAAAGGAATAAGTCTACAAAATTGTGTGTAAATCTTAAATAGTTCTGCTAGTATCAGTTGGTAATTTTTCTCCATAACCATTTTTGTTTCACATTAAGTCTCAGTTGTGTGTGTATGCATGTGTCTGTACATGTCATTGTGAAACAATATAGAAAGAACACAGCTGCTTTAATAAACATACTCAACACAGTGGCAGCCTCCAGTTCTTCAGACAGTGATTGTCCTAAATCACACAAGTCACCAACTGAGTAATCAGAAAAGGGAAGCAGAATATTTTCAACCAAAGGCAGATTAAAGCTGATTTAAATTGATCCTGTCATGGTGTCAGTCAAACAAATCCACAGTTATTAAAAAGAACATGTAGAGTCATCAAATAAGTATTTCCAGGTAAAGGAGATATTGACCGCAGCTAACTTCTGTAACAAGAAAAGTTAACTTGACATTTTGGTACAAGGAGATGAGTGAATATGTTGATAGGTTGGGACTTCAAGCCAGAACAGAACATAGACCTTGTTCAAAAGAATCAAATTCAGCAGAATTAGGTGACTAGGGCTGTATATGAAGAAACTATATAAAAATCCATAAAAGGGAAGGTGGGCTTGGGTGGAGATCTAATGGGTAAGAATAAAAATTGTTCAAGAGGAAAGAATTAATAATACCATGGGAATTCAGTACTGGAAGGAGAGTGGGAGCAGAAGGAAAGAGAGCAAGAGAGAAGGGGAGAGGGGGAGAGAGAGAGACATTTTCAAATATGGATTACAAAATGGACATAGAGTGCAGTTAAGAGGGACATTTAGAGTATCCAGTTATTTTCAGTGTTCTTAAAACTTGAGTATCTGATAAATATTTGCCATACCTTGCTATTTCATTGCTCAGAAAGTAGAAGGAATAAGAAAAATAGCTACAACTTACTGAATAATAACTCAGTTCCAAGCATTATGCTACATACTTTGTATATATGATCTCATTTAATTCTTTCAACAATCATGAAAATTATTATCCCCATACAGGCAGTAATTGGTAGGACCATTTTGTAAAGCCCTCAAATTTTGGGCAGGGAGGGGATTTATTTTACAGTAATAACATTATCCTAAGTAATACAGAAGATCAGGGTAGACTCTCCTGAGGAGGTAACTGTGGAACTAAGATGTGGAAGATTAAAAGTTAGACTAAGGGCATAGTCTTATGGCTCATGAGTTCAAGCCCCGTGTCTGGCTCTGTGCTGACAGCAGTGAACCTCTTTGGGATTCTATCTCCCTCTCTCTCTGTCCCTTGCCCCCTTCAAACTAAATAAACATAAAAAAAAGATTATAGGGGTGCTGGGTGGCTCGGTTGGTTAAGCATCCGACTCTTGTTTTTGGCTCAGGTCATGATCTCACAGTTTGTGAGTTTGAGCCCTGCATCAGGCTCTGTGCTGACAGCTCAGAGCCCAGAGCCTGCTGCAGATTCTGTCTCCATCTCTCTGTCCACAACCCTCCCCCCAACCTCATGCATTCTGCCTCTCACTCTCTCTCTCTTTTTAATATAAATAAACATTAAAACATTAAAAAATTTTTAAAAATACGTAAAAAAAAAAAAAAGAACTAGACTAAGGGGAGGGGATGGAAATGTAAGACTATTCTAAGCACAAGGAACAGCCAGTGCAAAAATCTTGAGGCAGGAGTGCTCATAGTGCATTCGATGATTTTAAAGTGCAGTGACTGGAGCAGAGAAGGGGGACCAGAGTGGTGCAGCAGAGGAAGCTGGAGCAGGAGACAGGGGCTACATCAAGTATTCTGGGCAATAGCCTAAAGGCTACGGAAGAGTTTTTAAAGGGGAAGGGAGTGATCACATATGTGTCTTGCAAAGGTTCTTTTGGCTGCATTGCACGGAACTGATTAATTGAAGAACAAGAGTGGAAGCAGAGAGAGCAGTTGAACAAGCCAGTGAGAGAATAGACACTTGATGGTGAGATGAACAACAAAAACGAAACAAAACTATCCTTCATATAACCTTCCTCCATCTGCTCTGTGTTAGTGTATGGCTCCCCAGACTAGACCATATAATCCTTGCAAGTAAGTCCCAAACCAGAGGAATCATCTTTGCAGCTCCCTCTACCACAACCCCATAAGGAATCAGTTACCATTTCCTATTGGTTTCATTTCCTTAAAACACACACACACACACACACACACACACACACACACACACACAAACGAACACAAATTACACTTGGTCATTTAGTCCTCTCCAATATGCCTGGATGATCTTTCTAAATGCAGAATCCTCGATCAGTGTCCAGATACATGACTTTCTTTTTTTTCTTCTGTCCCTAGCTTGTTCTCTACTGCCACAGGACTTTTGTACATACTGTTCTCTCTTCCTGGGACTCAACCTCCACATCCCAGCTGCAAAATTCCTCAAGAAAGACCTTCTCTTTCACATCCAGCTGCCCTACTTTTGGGTCTCCTTGTACATTTGCCTTTTCTTGTGCCACGAGTATGTCTAAAATTTTAAAAATCCCTCCCTAGCTATACTGAAAGCTTCATGGAAGCAGGTTCTCTCTCTGTTGTATTCATCATTATGTCCCAGATCCCAAATATCACAATATATGGTTCAGGGAAGAACATCTAAACTCTAGGTTGACAAATGAAGCCCTAGATTTTATGGAGCGTGTTTAAGGGTTTTATGTTAACCTTGTCGCTACAGAACCATTAAAATGAGTTTTTGTGTCGTCGCAAACAACGACAGCTCTTCCCTCTAAAACGACCGAAAGGATAAAGTAAAGCCAGATATTCACTTCACTGGCAAGCACTGCGCGTGCGCTATCGGCCAGGTCCTCAAAGCTTGAAGACGCTCTGGCCAGAAAAATCACCTTTGCGCCTGCTCAGTTCGGGGCTGCACAACCAGAGGGCGGGGTCCAAAGAAAAGGAAATGGTCACTGCGCCTGCGTCCGCTCATTCTGGGTACTAGGCTGGTCGCGCAGGCGCATATGTACCATTTTGACCGTAAACATCCTGCCGATTTGAACCGAGGATTTGGGCGGCAGGAAGAGCCGCGGCGTAACGGCAGCCATCTTGTTTGTTTGAGTGACTCGGAAAGGAGGCGGTGGCTGTGGCGGCGGCGGGAGCTGCTCCGAAGCTACACCTCACAGGGGCTCCCCCCCCTTTCCCCGCCCCCTCCCCCGACCCTTTTCCCCTCCCCAGGCCACCCAGCCCGCCCAGCTCCCGGCGGAGTACAAGGTAAGATACTCGGCCAGCCCCACTTATCCTCCGGCTCCCTCCCCCTACCCCTTCCCTGCTTTCCTGGTGTCCTGGAGCTGGACTCGGGGGGTTTGGGGGAGGGGGGTGGGAGCGAGGGAGGAAAGCACTCGCCGTGTCCCGGGACGTTGGCCGTGCTGCCACCCTCCGAGCTCCGGAACGGCAGCGCCGCCTGCCCAGGCCGCTTTCCCCGGGCCCGCCCTCAGCCAGGACCCGCGCAACCTGGGCCCGCATTATCGCTTGTTTGGTAACAAATGGTTCTGGTCCGTTCCAAGACCGAGAAACCCGTTACTCCGCCAGCCCCTCGGGAGCCACATCTCGCCGAGGAGGCCGAGGAAACCCTGGGTCCTGGAGGGAGAGGAGGAGGTTTGAACGAGCCCGCTCTGGGACTGGGCCGCCTACTCGGGTAAAAATGGCTGTCTAGGAAGACGCGGGACGCTGGGCGGGTGGCGGCGGCGGGTCGGCGCCCGCGATGGCAGCTCAGAGGGGCAGCAACCGTCTGCCGAGCTTGGGTACTGGGGTCGGAGACGTGCCGGGCACTGCCCTCGCGGGCGCAGTGGCTCCGTAGCACGGCTGCGGGCCCTTCGCCAGGGACTGCTGCTGCTCCCCCTCCCCTTTTTTAAAGGAAATATTTTACGTTGGGAATATTACATCCTGGACCGACCAATAGAAAACGCGATCAAGGGAAGTTGCTTCTGATTCTTAGGAAATTAGCATAATTGGTTCCCGTCACCCTACTTTTCTAATGATCAGGGATATTGAGTGTTCTGATACGGATATAGAGACGCTTTGGGAAGGTGGTTTCTGACAAATGCATGATGTCTTCCTTCTGGTTGAAAGTCTTTGCGTTTGATCTGCTGTGATAGAGTGGAGTGACACTGTCTAGTTACGGTGCCAGACCTAGCGGCATTCTTTCAAATTTGAAAGAAAGAAACGCTGGAGGATTTGTCTGCCCACCCTATGATTGTTAGGCTGTCTTAAGGATTCAAACCCGCGCTTGTGTTTTTAAGGATTTCTTGTAAAGGCTTATGTCTGTCAGCTCTCTGCAAGCGAACGTTATTATTTGTTCTCATAATGCTGCTTAGAATCACCACTGAACTCCAGAAAAAAATTCTTTTTAAAAAATGAATGCAAATGCCAGTGAGCTGTGCGAATCGGCAGAATTTTAGAGACGGGCTTTCCTAGATTGTAGAGTCTTTAAATTTATTTATTTTTTTTAGTGTTGGAGGTAACTTACAATTATTTTCAGAAAGTCACTGATGAGGACATATACCGTATCCAGTGATTAAGTTATTTAACAGTTCGTAAATTGTTGCTTTTTTCATACACAACTCAGAATTACAGTGGAAAAGAGTAACCTTATTAACTTTTTTTGTTTACAAAGGCGACACATTAGTATACTCTACAATTGTTTTCCACTTAGAGTGGTATATGTTTACAGTATTCTTAAAATTATTTCTTTCCTGATGAATTCTGTTTATTGGAATGCAAATATTCTGAAAAATTTTATCTTTCAGAGATGGTGCAGAAGGGAAATTTCTAATGTTTGAGAAATGAAGGTTTTGTGTTTTTTGTTTAAATGTTGTGATGTTAGGTTGTTAGGCATGATTATGCTTTTGTATTTTCTACTGTGAGATTTTTTTCGAATTTACTCTTTATTTACATTTCAGTGGGATTGTGTTAGTTTGCTGTTCTGTTTCATTCTTATAATCCTGTTTGATTAACATCCTCATTTTATAGATGTGAAAGCTAAGACTCAGTTGTTAAATAACTTTTAACCATTACAGAACAATTCAGGAGGGAGCTGAATTTGAATCCAGGACCTTTTGATTGTTCAGAAAATGTTAGTAGCAGAAGGGTGGGGAGCTTTAGTGTGCAGGATTGGAAATAACTTCTGTTCCTGAGATAGTCCCTAACCCATCATCACATTCTTACCTGAGTTAGGTATAGATGTTTTCCAAGGTTAGTAAATCACTGAATTTCAAACTTCCAGGTTTTTATAATTTGTGAAAACGAACCACACAGACTAACTTGTTAGTTAATGTAAAGCAGAATTGTTTCTTGACTTCCAGTATAATTTTTACTTTGAGTAGGTGATATTTGTGAATGTTCCAAGTTAAAGTTGAACAGTACAAAAGGATAGGTGTCACTTTCCCAGCAGACCCACTTTCCAAAGGTAACCAGTGTCATCAGTTTCATTTGTACACCACAGATATTTTATGTAAGTGCATTAAATATATATTACAGACAGAGCCTTCCTTTAAAAAATACATATATGTATTGTTTAAGGCTGCATGGAATTCTGTTATATGGCTGTATTAATTTGTTAGAAGTCACTAATTAGCAGCCAGGGAAGTTATTTCAAGGCAACACAGTGTTGCAGCTAGAGGTGTGAGCTCTGAAATTCAAGTTACACTTGCATTAAATGCTAGTGACCTTTGACACATTGTCCTCTCCTTTTCTCTGTTTCCTCGTCTGTAAAATGGGCTGATGCTTTTCTCATACAACTGTCATGAAGAGGATGGACACATCAGTTTTTAACATTTCTTTGTTATTGTTATTAAAGTACATATCTCTAGGTATGTCATTGGCATTATTACTGGAAGTGCAGTTTCTGGTTTGGGTGTTGGCGATTTTCATAAGATATTGGCAAATTGCCCTTGAAAGAGGTCATCCCAATTTATACAACCATTGTCTTGCCATGCTTTCTAACAGATGAGTGAAATACCATGACTAATATCGTTGTAGAAACATAACTGTAATTTGCCCTTTTTTTGTAAGATCATAAAGAAATTGCCATTTTTTCCATTTCTAAATATGTTCTAAAATAGATTTGTCATTTCACTTTAGACTTAAGTTACTTTTTAGGATATATTGAAAAAAGTTTGCTTTAGAAAAAAATGAGACATCCTAAAATTGCTTAAGCTATGCTCTCGGGCCAAATGTAGGCTTTATGCTAAGATCTTTTACAAAAGATTAAGATTTAGAATCTTCAACATCTACAGAGATTAATCAACTTTTTTTTAAAGATTAAAGTATGGTAATACTAAGAAAAAAGATTGTTTAAAAGATTATACTTTCTCCTTATTTAGATATAAGCCAGTAGTTGATCCACCACTGTGCTTCAGGCGTCCTATAGTTATTAGGGTGATTTCCTCTTGCTAATTGTTTCCTAGAATAATTTTAGCATCACTTTGCTTTAGTTACTCCATCCCATGCCAAGAAAGCATCTATTTAGGAATCTTTGCCTCCACATAACTGGGATATTTTAGGCATGGTACTCTGACTAGCAGCTTAAGTCCTGGCCATGAGTTACTGACACCTGTTGAAAACTGCCAGTAGTTTTAATTTCTAAAATTTCCAGAATTTTTTACATATGTCAATTATGATATCACTTGGTGGTGTATCTCATTCCCTTATTCATTAAGCACATGTTTGTAGTTGTCATGCAGCAGGCAGTATTCTATGATCTAAATATTAAGGAGATTTTTTAAATTTTTTTTAATGTTTGTTTATTTTTTGAGAGAAAGACAGAGCACGAGCAGAGGAAGGGCAGAGAGAGAGAGAGAGGGAATCACAGAATGTGAAGCAGGCTAAAGCTCTGCGCTGTCAGCACAGAACCCACTGTGGGGCTTGAACTCACAAATCACAAAATCATGACCTGAGCCCCAGTCAGCCACTTAACCGACTGTGCCACCCAGATGCACTAAAGACATTTTCATTTGGAATACAGCTGTCCTCTGTAGTGAAAATTGGGACTTCTTGTGTATGACAGAGCTTGTATTTCTAAGAACGCATTGCCATATTGGATTTCTACAAAATCCTGTAGACTTTATTTATAGTGCTGTAGAGGCAGCTTATAACAAACCTCAAGGTTTAGAGTAAAAGCACTGCTTTGCAACATAGGCTCTCTTTGATTATGGGAGGCATATTTTAAAATATACTGCTGAGCAGGATATAAGGTACACTTGACGTGTTAGTATTTAATTCTAACAGTGTTTAATCTGAATTCTCCCTACTTTTCATATTCCTTAGTCACCTTTAGAGAAGCAGTTCACAACATTGGGCAGTTGATGAGGCCTATTGTTTTTTTCTTTGTTTTCTTTTGAGACAGTTTTCCTAGTGTGACTAAATGATTCCCTGGAAGCATCTGGTTCAGCAATTGAGAATTTCAGGACCCTTTGCCATTAAGTGATGGAAAACGGAAAGGAGGCAAACCTGACTGAATTATTCTTGCACCACCACCCTCTACGCTTTCAAACATTTTTGATAGGCGTGAAATCTGTTGCCTATGATGTGTTTAATATATATATATATTGTGTACATCACTGGAAAGAATGAGCACAGTTGTTAATTCAAAGTACAATAAGCAAAATTCTCATAAAATGTACAGATTCTCATTTTAAAATTTACAGTCTCTGCAAAAACATGAAAATTAGAGTTAAGTTACTCTGGATTTTTTTTTAAGCTAATTCAAAAGAAATTTTACATTCCCGCTGGCATTGTATCAGAGGTGAAGCTTCTCTGTATCCTCACCCGCCTTTGATGTTGCCATTATTTTTTATTTTAGGTCTTAATAATGTTCAGTGATGTCTTGTGGGTCTAAATTTGCATTTTCTTAATGACTAGTGATGTTGAGCATCTTTTCTTGTTCGCTCTTCCTTTTGGTATATCCTTTTCTGTGAAATTTCTCCTCATTTCTTTTGCCCCTTTTGTAATTAGATTTTTTTGGAAGCTTATTTATTTTGAGAGAAAGAATGCTTGTTGGCACATGTGCGAGTAGGGGATAGGCAGAGAGAAGGAGAGAGACTCTCTAGCAGGGTCCAGAGTGTCAGTGCAGAGCCCTAGGCCAGGCTTGAACTTAGGAAACTCTCTCAGATCATGACCTGAGCCAAAACCAAGAGTCGGATGCTTAACCAACTGAGCCACCCTCTAATTAGATTTTTTTGCTTGCGTTTTTAGAATTCTTTATTCTGGTCTAGGTTCCTGTCAGATATTTGTTTTCAGTTCTTTTCCCATTTTGTATCATTACATTCTCAGTGAAGTCTTTTATAGAACAAAATTTCTTAATTTGATGAAGGCCAGTTTATTGCCTTTTTTTCCTTTATGGGACATGTTTTTGGTGTCCCATCTAAGAATTCTTCCCAATCTTTAGTTACTAAAGGTTTTCCCCTCTTTTTTTTTTTTCTAAAAATTTTATAGTTTTACATTTAAGTCTGTGGTTTATTTTGAATTACTTTTTTTTATTTTTTAAGCTTATTTATTTGAGAGAGACAGCAGGGGCAGAGAGAGTTTGGAGAGCCCAATGCAGGGTCAAATCCACCACGAGATTGTGACCTGAGCCAAAATCAAGTGTTGGACCTCAACCAACTGAGCCACCCAGGCACCCTTGAATTACTTTTTATATAATGTGTGAGGTTTGGATCAAGATTCATATTTTGCAGCTGATATCCAATAACCATTTGCTGAAAAGACTATCCTTTCCACTTTGTCAAGCTTCTTCATCTTTGTGAAAAATCAGTTGGAGTTATATATGCAGATTTATTTCTGGGTTCCTGTCCTATTTCATTGATCTGTGTGTTTTTCTTTCTGCCACACAATGCTCACTTTTGTAGCTATGTTATGTAAATCTGGAAATTAGTTAAATTCATCCCACTGTATTTTTTAAAAAATAGTTTTAGCTATTCTCATTTCTTTGCCTTTCCAAAGAAATTTTACAAAAAATCTGGTCAATGGCTATAAGAAAAACTCCGTAGAATTTTGACAGGCATTATGTTAAAGTTTCTTTTAAAACTAAATATACAGGGGCGCCTGAGTGGTTCAGTTAAGCATCTCACTCTTGATTTCGGTCCAGGTCATTGATCTCCTAGTTCCTGAAATCAAGCCCGGCATTGGGCTCTGTGCTGACATCCTGGAGCCTGCTTGGGATTCTTTCTCTCCTCCTCTCTCTGCCCCTGTCCGGCTTGCATGCACATGCATGTGCTCTCTGTCTCAAAATAAACGTTAAAAAAAAATAAACACATTTATCGTGCTCGTGCTGCCCAGCAATCATACTTCAGGGACTTTTGCCCCAGAAAAATGAAAACTCTGTTCACCAAAAGTCTCTATACAGGGATATTTATAGCAGCTTTATTTGAAACAGCCTCAAACTAGAAACAACCAAATATCCTTCAATAGGTGATTGACAAAGCAAATAGTGGTATATCTATCCCATGGAATGCTACTCAGTAATAAAAAGGAACATACTATTGATAACATGCAACAACTTGGGTGGATATCAAAAAGAGTGTTAGACTGCTGAATCCAAAAGGTTACATACTGTATGATTCTATTTATATGACCTTCTCAAAGTGACCAAATTAGAGATGAAGAACAGAGTCGTGGTTGCTGGGACTTAGGAATGGTAGAGAGGAAGGAATGGGGGTGACAATTAAAAAGGATAGGAGAGGGAGAGCTTTGTGTTGATGAACTAGTTTTGTATCTTATTCACTTGCAGTGGTGGTTACACAAATCTGCACATGTGATAAAATGGCATAGAACTATACATACACTTTGCACCAATGTCAATGTCCTAGTTTTGATACTGTGTGTGAGATGTCACCATTGGGGGAAAATGGTTAAAGGGTAAGTGGGACCTCTCTGTACTATTTCTGGGACTCCTATGAATCTATAATTATTTCAAGATAAAAAATGTTATAAAAATGCTTAAGTACTTTTCACGTGCTATGGGTATGCTTGAGTTTATTTCTGTAAAATCATGACTTGTATATCTTATTGTAGTCATGGACATTTTAAAAAAAATTCTTCTGGCAAAAAAATTTTTTTGATCTATGTAAGGGAAAATTAAGGAAATATTAACACAGGAAATGAAGGAAATATACAGTTGATGTACTCTGTAAACTGGGGTTTTTAGGCTACCTTTTTTATCTTCTATATTGGTACATAGCTTGCTGAAAGAAAACTTTGAGTAACAGTTGTATTTCTACTAAGACTGTTTCAGTCATAAGATAAATGTTACACTGTATCATTGTCCTGAAGTTAGTGTTTAAATTATAACTGGGTAAGTACTTTTCAAGTTCCTGAGTTGGGACAACTATATGTATAATGCCTTTTAAAGCTTCAGCTTTTCTAAACTACTCACCTATAATGGTGGGCCAACCCACCTACTTTTATTTGGTGCAATATGTAATGCTTGTTAGCACAGTACTTGTCATGAGGTAGCAATTATCATATAAAGCATCTAGCTGAGAATCCATTGTGAATGGGGTTCTAAAAATGGAAATTTACACGTTGATTAATATCTGTGCCTGAGTATTCTTAGACATACTTTTCTTGCAATGAAGAATAAATTCTCTAGCTTTTGACCAGAGGCAGACTCTTTGCGCAGTCAGTGATCAGGGTAGGAATGGAATGAACACTTGATGGAACTTCAAAATGAAAAAGAGTTTTCTGGTGACAATTTTTACTTTAAAAAAAAACTGGCCCTTTTATTTGGAGTATGAACATGATTTGACTCTTTTGTCCCTTTTCCCTTCAGCTAATATTTTGGGGTCTTTTTCTTGCCCTCTCAAAACTAACACAGTGATTTTATAAATGCATACAGTACTTTTCTCAACCTTTCATGATTCTCATACTAAAAAGAATAGGAAACTTATTTTCAGATGTCTTATATGTCTTGATAAGTCTTTGTTTTTGTATGGTAGTTATATTAACTTTTTTCCCTTTCAGATTTCCTCCTGTTTCATAATCAGCCGGAACAATGTTCTACGCACATTTTGTCCTCAGTAAGAGAGGGCCTCTGGCCAAAATTTGGCTAGCGGCCCATTGGGATAAGAAGCTAACCAAAGCCCATGTGTTTGAGTGTAATTTAGAGAGCAGTGTGGAGAGTATCATCTCACCAAAGGTACGTTATTTGTCAATTGTGTTTTGATATGTGAAACAGAATTCTGTAAAACAGCTTTTTAGGTTTGCATCTACATTGGAGGCAAAGAAAAATTTCTAGTTTATCCAGAGTTCCCAGTGTGATATGCTATTCCCTTTAAAAATTCTGTAAGTGCACAGATATTTCATTTGCCTGCTTTCATGGTAGAGAAGTGTGAGATCAGGCATTACCCAAATACATTTCTAGATGTTTTTGTACTTTAACATGTGTATAGGTGTTTCTAATTTGGGAATTTATAAATTATTCAGAATAAGGACCCATTAATTAGAAATTGTAGGGATCAGATCTAATTATCTTAGCCCTATAGCAAATAGTATCCATAACTCTTGTTCCCCCTCAGCTCCACAGGCCTACTTGCCGTTTCTTGAAGTTATCAAGGTTTTATCCTGTCTCGGAACTTTTACACTTGCTGTGCTCTTCTCCTAAATACTTAATTACTGTCTGTCTCCCACTAGAATGGAAGCCTCGTGAAAGTTTGTATTTGTAATGAGAACTAAATTATAAAGTTGCCATTGTCTATGGAATTTTGGCTGGTTTTAGAGTTACAGATGGTGGCATTTACTGGTTTTAAGGAAATTTCTATCACATTATTTCTAAGATGGAAAATGAAAACTTTACTAACAGGGAAATAGGTAACCTCTAGTCCTACCACTTAGAGAAACCTTTAGTAATTTTGGTATGCCTTTAAAATGTGTGCATATGTTTTATGCATAGCATGTACACAAAAACTGCATTATATGTTTTATAACAAGACTGCATTTAGGAAAAGCTCTGTTCATAGCTTTACCATCATTTTTCTTGGTTGCATTGCACAGTGTTAGTCTCTTACCCACAGAATTTAAATTAAAAAAGTAGAAACAGGTCATTTGTGTATTCATGTGTTCACTATAGAACTACTAGTGTTTATGATTATTGGAAACTGCTCTAGATAGATGCTCCTGGGAGTGTCTTAATATATGTCATATGCACTGTTAATAATAAAAAAGCTCTTAATTCCAAAACACATTTGGCCCCTAGGATTTAAGAGAAAGGATTATAGACCTGTAATTCATTGTTTTGATTGTACATGATTTATTTTCCCAGTGTCTTTTTTTAGATACTCTATAATTTTTCCTAATAATTTTTTTAATTTTAATTCACTGGTCCTGTACAATGCAACCATTAAAGTTTACAAAGATTTCTCTACTTGGTAGGACTATAGGTTTATTTTCCTCTTTTTAAAAATTCACCATTGAATAAACATTGCTTGCAAAATCTTTTGTTCACATCAGTGGGTTTGTTTTTTTTTTTTTAATGTTTATTCATTTTTGAGAGAAAGAACATGAACGGGGGAGGAACAGAGAGAGAGGGAGACACAGAATCTAAAGCAGGCTCCAGGCTCTGAGCTGTCAGCACAGAGCCTGACGCAGTACTTGAACTCACAAACTGTGAGCCAAAGTCAGATGCTTAACCAACAAAGCCACCCAGGTGCTCCCCCCACACACCCCCCTTTTTTTTTTTGACTCAAGATTGTTCACTGTGTGAGGTTTGGATACATCAAAACCAGTTACATGTTCATTGATGTTTTGTTCCCATGTGTAAGTTTTTCTTAGTATTGATGTTTAGGAATATAATTGATGGGCCAGGTGGTATAGTCAAAGATTTCTGATATACATTAATAGTTTGCTTTGTGGGTAGATAGTGCCAGTTTGCAGTGCAGGTCGAATTGTATGAGAATATGATGTTTTCTACTTTTTATAGGTATGCTTACTGAGATAAGTGAATGGAAAAAGGAGAAGTTGAGCTCTTGTTTTGAAATTGATATGTGTGAATAATCTTTAACACCCATAAGCAAATACTGAGGGTGATTTGGCTTAAAAGGATAACAGATTTTTTTCATAGTATGTGGAGAGTACTTTTTACCCTGTTAGGGACACTGACTACAAAAGAAGACAGGATAATCTGATATATGAATGTATGTACCAATAGCCACAAAGCAAGGCATACAGTTCAGGAATAATATAAAAAACTATGGAGGATATAAGAAAGAACAACTTACTTTAAAAACCATTTCTAAGCACCTTTTTTTTTTTAATGTTTATTTTGAGAGAGCACTTGCGAGTGGGGAAGAGGCAGAGAGACGGTGAGGGAAACCCAGGCAGGCTCCGCCCTGCCAGCCCAGAGCCAGATGTGGGCCTCCAACTCATGAACCTCAGGAACCAAACCGTGAGATCCTGACCTGAGTCAAAATCAGGAGTTGGATGCTCAACCGATTGAGCCACCTAGGCATCCCTCTAAGTGGGTTTTTATGATTGATCTTGTTTTATTTCGATAGAATTTATATTTCCACAGAGTGAACTATCTCAAAAATTTCTGTTGTTTGCTCTTGTGCAGTTCTTGTGAGGGGTATTAGAAATTAGAAACATGTCAGACACACAGCTCAGTTGTAACTACGTGGCTTCTGCCCACTCTCCCCACCCCTCTGTTGGAATAGCCACTGGTAACCTTTGTAGAGCTTTCCCTGGGTATATAGCCTGTGTTCCTTATTACACCTTTACTCTTAACATGGGCTAGCTCAACAGCAAAAAGGTCATACTTCATTTTACCTACTCCTATGCTAAACTCTGAACCAAACTGTCCAGAAAGAAAGCTTTTGCCCAAACACCACCTTTTTAAAAAGTTGTTATTAATTCTTTGCAAGATAATGGCACACAATGGGTTTTCATTTTAAACCCTTCCTCCTTTCTTAGGTGAAGGTGCAGTCAATATTAAATTTCCTAAGACCACATCATAAAAGTAGATTCTTTCTTTCCATTAGGAATAGTGTTTTAATTGGGTCTTATTTTTCATATCAAGGATGATAAGTCCTAGGTTTGATCACAGATTTATAATTTTAGATATAACTAAGAATAGCAGCAAATTTATAATTTATGTTGTAAGTCATATGAAGTTGCCATAAAGATAGAGCCCAAGAGTCCTTGTGAGTGGAATCCTAGGCTGCTATAGAGAGTATGCCTATAACTGAAAAATAGTGGTTCATTTTATAAGTAACATAATGTACTAATCATAATTGCAGCAAATGATTAACAGCTTTCTTTGCTACCTTAGAAATTGAGGTCTATGGTATGATTTGGAAAATAATCTGGGAAAGTTTGAGTTCGTGTTGTCTTGTTCTCAAAAACTTTTCCTTATTCTAGCCAGAGGAATTTTGAATCATTCTATTTAGATTGGGTGTTTACTTTGCTTACTTTTTCCAACTACTGCATCTCATCCCACACAAGCATTCACTGAGATATACCTGGGGGCGGGGGGGAGAAAAAGGCTGAGTAGTATATTGTGAAAAAAGATGGGTTACCATTATCCTTCATCCATTATTATGCCTTTCCAGTCAACCAATAAACTAGTGAAAAAGGTCTTAAACAGGAAATTAACAGGGTTACTCAATTAGAAGTTTGGAAATAGGAAGATTCAGGATTAGTTGAGTTCATTCAATGATGTCATTCATCTAAGGACTCCCCAATCTCCTGTTGGCTTCTTGTTCTTACACTTACGGCCTCATGACTACAAGCAGCTCCAAACCCCACCTGCTCACAGCACAGGAGGGAAAACAGGGGCAGTTCGCCTTCTTTTATTGGGAAAATCTTTCTCAGGAACTGACATACTTTACACTTCTTTCTTATTGGTTAAACTGGGTTCTGTGCCCACTCAAGAAGCATTAGCAAAGAGGAATGAGACAGTTCAAGACTGGGAACGTTCACTCCCCGGACAAATACAGAGTTCAGCTAGCTAGCAAGGAGCAATGGCTCTGGATTGGCAAACAAAAAGTGCCACATATTCCTTCATATGCTTACGATGGCAGTATATGAGATGCCTTAGCTGCATAGCTACCTTCACATCTGTGTTCGCTCATGAATTACTGCCAGCCTAGTCTTGGTCAATACGGATACTCAAAATTTATAGGTAAAGGCACAAATAAAATAAATACAGGTGATTTATAAGGTAGCTTCAAATAACTGATTAAAAGTATGAAGAGACAAAGTGAAAGCTGCCCATAAATTGCATAAAATACAAGCTTTGAAATATGATTACCTCTAAAACCAAAGAAATTAACTTCGTAAGTCAGATTAATGTTAGTGTTTTATTTCTAGGTGAAGATGGCGCTCCGAACATCAGGACATCTCTTACTGGGAGTAGTTCGAATCTATCACAGAAAAGCCAAATATCTCCTCGCAGACTGTAACGAAGCATTCATTAAGATAAAGATGGCTTTTCGGCCAGGTATTGTTGACGTTTTTTTTTAACCTTGGATTTTCTCATGTAGTATGAAAACTGCAAAACCTTTATTCTAGCTCCACTTGTTTTGTTCTAATTGTAATACGGGGAACCCTTCAAAAATAGGGCAAGGTTTGGAGAAGCAGTGGTTCACGGGAAGAAACCCAACTTCGGTCAACTTGCGGAATTATGGCAGTCACCCCTTTTTTAATGCCTTTTCATCATCTTATGTAGAACTGAGTCAGTTGAAATGTTGAAAAATGATTGTTACATGAATTTTTAAAATGTAGCTCAGAAAAGAAAATCTTAGGTTTTAAAATTTTTTTCTCGAATAATTTTAGCATATTCTTAAAATTCACTTATAACTTGAGACTTTTATTAAACGATCTCTGAAGTGTTCTGGTGTTTTAGATAGTGATTGACTCTAAAACTGGATGCTAGCAACCAAATTTCCATCTGGATAGATGATAATTATGGTATTTATCTGAATTCATAGGTCATTTTAGAATTTGTAATGCGCCGATGAAATTTTATTCAAAATAAAATCTATAGGAGAGAGGCCTTATTATATGGTAGTTTCTACTGAGGTTATGTTTTAGTACTTCAATTTTAATATATTAACAGTGAAATTTTTGAGATCTAAGATTTTATTTAAAAGCAAGATGATTAGGTAGAGGCTGTGGTACTTCAGTGATTTCTAACATGTGGATACTAATTACATTTTACTTAAGTAACCATTCTTTTTTATTTTTGTCTTAAAGTAATCCGTTTTTAGCATACACTGCTTGAAGAATATAAGGAAAACTAAAAACAAAACTGAAATAATGTAATCCCACATACCTTAAAATAACCAACTCCTCTTGACATTTAGGGTGGTCCTTCCTAGTCATTCCCCTTCTTCATAAATGTCACATTTATTAAGAAAATTGTTATTAATATTTACTTGTTATGTCCTTTTCAAGACTTAATCACCTTAATCCATTATTAGTACTTTGATTTTATTTTGGAAAGAAAGTAGTATGGCTTATGAGTATAGAAAAACAAAAGTACTTGAGTTTTGGTGGTACTTTGCGTACATTATCAATGTTTTGAGACTATAATCTTAGGAGATTATGCTGATTTTACCTTCCTCTGATCCCTAGATAATCAGTGATATAACTAGGCCTTCAAGCTTACCATTTCTTTTCCAGGTGTTGTTGACCTGCCTGAAGAAAATCGAGAAGCTGCTTACAATGCTATTACCTTACCTGAAGAATTTCATGACTTTGATCAGCCACTCCCTGACTTAGAGTATGTCCCTCCCTCTTTTAATTATTGATTTGGTCTACAAATAACATTATAGATTTCCAAATGTATAGTTTTCCTTGGAATATTTTGACATCAAGTTAACATGAGACTAAAATGTATAAGATTTCAATTAGCATAGTGTATAGATATGAAACATATAACCTAGAATTGTTTCTTCTATAAGAAAACTGTATAGATGTGCTTAGGCCAAAGTTTGTGTAAACTAAACAGTTTTCCAGGTTTGTGCTTTACATAAAGGTATCAGTAAACATGAAGTATTGCTTCATGATTTTTCTCTGGAGGTATATATTAAAGTCATCTGTGGTTATACTCTTTGCCAAGCTAACTCTTAAAGAGCAAGAAGGATCATTGTCACAACATACAAATAAGAGGAGAAAGTTGTATAGAGATGACCACTATAGCAGAGTACTATAATGTAGTTCTCTTTTCTCGAGTCCTCAAAATCCAGCTGTCCATTACCATGACAGGGAATGTGCCTGTAACTTTACACCAGGCCTCATATTTTTTTTGACAAATTTCTCTGCTTTATAAAGTGATCTGTGACATCTAATTATGATTCATCTGTGGGTGTGAATTAATGCAAGGTGCTATCTAGCTGCTTTCCTGTTTTCTTTCTCCTCTTGCACTTCCATTTTTAAAAATTTTTATCATGGAAATTTAACAGCCAAAAAATAGATTAGGTTAGTATTATGTATTAGTATTTTCCCAGCTCAGCCTCCAACCGCCACTGGGTTATTTTAAAGAATATATATCTTACTTCCTCTGTAAATACTTCAGTATGTATCTCTTTTGAGGTAAAGAATTTTCTAAATAAATCCATAGTAACATCCCATCTTTAAACTACATTACAGTAATTCCTTAATGTGATATCCAGTCAGCATTCAAATGTCCCCAGTTGTCACATAGGCCTTTTTTTCCCCAGTTTAAGTTAAGGTCTGTACACGTTCTGCAAACTGCATTTGGTTGGTATATTTCAGAAGTTTCTTGTGTTTTTTATTGGCTATTGTTTGTTAAAAAAAAAAAAGAATTTGTTTTGAAGCATTTACATTCTGAATTTGGCCAGTGATATTCCACATCATTTAATGTCACATGTTTTTTATTTGATATTTTTAAATAATATGGGAGATTGTTTGTTAGAAGAAGAAACGGTCTCATGGGGCGCCTGGGTGGCTCAGTCGGTTAGGCGGCCGACTTCAGCTTAGGTCATGATCTCACGGTCTGTGAGTTCGAGCCCCGCGTCGGGCTCTGTGCAGATGGCTCAGAGCCTGGAGCCTGCTTCAGATTCTGCCTCTGCCTCTCTCTCTCTCTGCCCTTCCCCTGCTCATGCTCTGTCTCTCAAAAATAAATAAACGTTAAAAAAATTAAAAAAAAAAAAAAGAAGAAGAAACGGTCTCAGAAAAGCTGGTAGCTTCAGAGTTGATAACACCTGTAAGTTTCACAACCCTGATGAAAACTCATGCCTGTCTCAACCATGCACTTCTGTTTGTCCTCAGTATACCCCATTACCTTAAATGTAGTGATTTCAGCATATTCTGTTTGCCTGCCATATTTATGGTTTTTAAATTTGCATACAAAATTCCAAATCATTGTTAAGATTCTTAAATCATAGGGGTGCCTGGGTGGCTCAGTTGGTTAACCATCCAACTTCAGCTCAGGTCATGATCTCATGGTCCGTGGGTTCCAGTCGCGCATCGGGCTTTTTCCTGACAGCTCAGAACCTGGATTCTGCTTCATATTCTGTGTCTCCCTCTCTCCAGCTCTAAAAAAATGAATAAATGTTAAAAAAATTTTTAAAGATTCTTAAATTGTATTTAGTATTATGTATTAAGACTTTTAAACCATTGTAACTTGTGTGCATGTTTTTTCCTTATAGAGAAAAATTAGGATTTTTTTTAATATGCACATTACAGTAAGATTTGAGACTAAAATGTATTTGAAATTCTTTTAAAGTGACATAGATGTGGCCCAGCAGTTCAGCCTGAACCAGAGTAGAGTGGAAGAAATAACCATGAGAGAAGAAGTTGGAAACATCAGTATTCTACAAGAAAATGATTTTGGTAATAGAGAATCACATCGCTAGCCACTAGCTAATAATGTTAGAATTATGTTGTTGCACTACTAGCAATTTGAAAAAGAAAGCCCAAACATATGTTACTTTCATGATGACAGAAAAACAAAATTTTGTCTCCTGGATTTTCATCAAGAAAAGAACTTGCCTTCCTACCAGTATATGAACCATCATTTCCATTTATGTACCAAACTTAATTTCTTTTCTTACTCCTGCCTTCCATGCACAGTTATAGAACCTGTGTATGGATCTGTGAAAAGTTCCAACATTGAAGTAATACCCACTTTTAAATTAATCACTTTGGAACAATTTCATTATGTGCCTACTATTCTTTTCGAATAGTTTTTAAAACAAGTTGCCAAAGTATTTTCTTGATGAAAACACATTGTAACAAAGTTTAAGTCTGAATATTTATGTGACCTAACCTACACACATAATATGTTTAAGATAATATAAATTTTGGATCCTACTTCTGAATTTGCTAGTCATGCCCCAGAATCAGTTTATGAAATACAAATACTAAAGGTTTAAAGTTTAAACTAGATGTTTTAATATTCAAATAAGGCTTCCATAAGTAGATGTGGCATCACAATTATAATAAATCATTAGCGGCTTTCTTTTATAACAGTGGTGTTTGTAACTTTGTTCACCTAATATCTAAAATTTATTCAGGCGACTTTGGAATGGACGATCGCGAGATAATGAGAGAAGGCAGCGCTTTTGAGGATGATGACATGTTAGTGAGCACTAGCGCTTCTAACCTCCTGTTAGAGCCTGAACAGAGCACCAGCAATCTGAATGAGAAAATTAACCATTTAGAATATGAAGACCAATATAAGGATGACAATTTTGGAGAAGGAAATGATGGTGGTATATTAGGTAGGTCACAACAGGTGGTTATTCTAATATTTCTTTGTTCAGTTGTGGTGTTTCAGAGCAGTCATTAATTTTAGGCCTTAAGCAGCTCTTCAGGTATACGTGTGTGGATTGTGACCAGTTGATTTCATTAAAGTTCTCTGTGAAACTGTAGCCTAAAAATGATACAGTGTACCTGATTTTGTTAAGGGTGCTTGTCTCAGAGTTTTAAGGTTTACTAGTTCTTAAAATTTCTCTATTTGTGTTTGATATATATATTATGTTTTAGAGATATGAACTAGAAAATGTAAATTAATGAGAAATTTTTTCATATATGGTTTTATACTTTCATGTGCTAGCTATCTTGAAGAGAAACAGATGGAAGTTGAAGTTTTTTTTAATTTGGTTAATTTTAATGTAATTGTATTTCCCAGTGACTGGCTCTTCTTTTAGCAATCCTTATTCAAGTTATAACTAAATTACATTCCCTATTTCAGATGACAAACTCATAAGTAACAATGATGGTGGTATCTTCGACGACCCCCCTGCCCTGTCTGAGACAGGTGTGATGTTGCCAGAACAACCCGCACATGATGATATGGATGAGGATGATAACGTATCAAGTAAGCATTTCCTGTTCAGTGACCTGGACATGATTGTATGGCAGCTAGAAAGGTATTTAATGTAGAAAACTACACACTAAAAATTCCAACTTTTAATGAATTATAAATCTTCTTAAAAACAGTGCTTAGTTCTGATTCTCTTGCATGTTACTGTGTCCCTCCCCTTTTCTGGACAGTAGGGTTCACCTCTGGAGGGACTCCTTCATAACTAGAAAAGTCTTTGTTACTGGTACCAGTGGATTTCTTTCAGTTTCTCAAGGGGATTTTTACCTCATTTGTAGGAGATGTGTTAAATACCCAAGACTTTTGTGACCACATTTCTGTTTTTATAGTGGGTGGGCCTGATAGTCCTGATTCAGTGGATCCTGTTGAGCCAATGCCAACTATGACTGATCAGACAACACTTGTTCCTAATGAGGAAGAAGCGTTTGCTTTGGAACCTATTGACATCACTGGTGAGCAAACAGACTTTTTGACTTACAAAATTTAGAACATAAGGTCCTTGTTCTGGCTGCTCTTCTCTAATCTGCTACGCTCATTTTAGATAATTACGCTCCTTTCCTTTTGTCAGGCATCTATCATAGAATCTTCAGTTATAATTGAATATCTTACAGAATATCTGTACAGGTTGCTCTGAAATATAAACCTAGAGAACACGTTTTTTGCTAACATTGTATCTTAGTCTTTTGGGGTTCCCAAAATGCTAACCGTAGCAATTAGAAAACATCGCAAGGCATTTTACAGTGAAGTACAAGATTGATTACCTTCCAGAGTTCTAGATTCTGTAGAATTGGGCTACAATCTGGGAAAACCTAAGCATATTCTTTTTTTTTTTTTTAAACTGGAAATGAGATAGATTCTAAAATAGGCACTTCTGCTTGTTAAGGAACAGCAAAACATGGTGGGGTGCGGCTTCTCAATAAGAGGCAATTTAAGATAGGTAATTTGGATGTGAAACAAAAATTTCTAGATGGTTTATGGGTACAGTGGGGTAGAATCCCTGAAATTAGCTACAATATAATTCAAGGTATAGCTATCACTTTTAGTTTTCTACTTAGAATTTGATCACCAAAAGTTGTGACTTGGGCTTCTGGTATATAAAGAGTGCAAAAGATCATCAGGCTTTGCAGTCTGTTTTAAGAACTTCAGCTTTCAGAGACGGGAACTCAGTAGCTGGAGGATAAGGGTTGGACAGAGGCTGTCATTGTATAACATCTTTTTCAGTCTTGAATTTTGAACTCCCCGAATATCTTATACATAAAAATCAATGGGGGTGTAACATTTCTGATAGGATGTGATGTTGAGGAATTTGTAGCTTAAGAAAGTGAGAGAATGTTGCCTGCTTTGCAGAGTTTTTAGTAAGGATTACAAATGAATATACAGTAAGTATGTAGGATGGACTTCCAGGTCCATCTGACTGAGTGTGCGCTTTTTTTTTTTTTTTTTACCTCATCAGTCTGCTTGTACAACTGCCATATGTGAATTGTAACTTTCCTACTAAAAATCATAGTAATTGCAACCATTTACGGAGGACTAAGTATCTTACAACTCCTATAAGTGGTTGGCAATATTTCAAATGAGAAAATAAAGAGATAAGATAAAGTTAACTTTTCTTAATGGTCACTCAGGTAATAATAAATCACAAAACCCAGTTCTTGAGCCCAAATCTGAATCAAGAGTGATAGGTTCCTTGTTGACACTATAAACCTACATGGGAAAAATATATTGGCACTTGAATTATTTTACTCATTTTGTGCCTAAAGTCTATACAGATGCATTCAGCAAATTTTTATCAAGCAGCTATTGTATGCCAGTCTCTATTCTACATGGTACTGCAGCAACATCAGTAAGAACAGATTCTGCCCTCCTGATGTTTTCCTACCAGGTGTATACAAAGTAGGGATACAAGGAAACCAAGTCTGGTAGCTCTTTGTTTCATGATGGCCTCACAGGAAAACGACCTTATTTTCTTCTATCATTCCAGTCAAAGAAACAAAAGCCAAGAGGAAGAGGAAGCTGATTGTTGATAGTGTCAAAGAGTTGGATAGTAAGACCATCAGAGCCCAGCTTAGTGATTATTCTGATATTGTTACTACTTTGGATTTGGCACCACCCACCAAGAAATTGATGATGTGGAAAGAAACGGGGGGAGTGGAAAAACTCTTCTCCTTACCTGCTCAGCCTTTATGGAATAACAGACTACTGAAGGTAACAGAATTTGCAGAATTTTTTTTTAAGTTAATTTTTAAAATTTTGAATCATTTTTGATCAAGTATTTTCAACTATATGGCCCTTTTACTTAAATCACAGTATACTAAACATAGCCTGATCTGAAAGATTGTGTTGACACCTGCATTTATAAAGGATATAGAAGGAATTTTTTCTATATGAAAAAGCTGCTGTGGTTTTTTAATAATTCTCTCTCTTAAACTTCTCTCTGATAAGTTACTAGTTCTATTACCTTAGCGTACACTGTGCTTCAAGTCTGCAATCCTTAGATACTACTTTCAAGCTAAACCTTTTCCTGGAATAAAGATTTCTCGCACTGAGCCACCCTGGTGCCCCATGAATTTAGTGTCCACCACCTGGTTTCCACTCAGGTCACAATTTCATGGTTTGTGGGTTTGAGTCCTGCTTGGGATTGTCTCTCTCTGCCCTTCCCCTGCTTGTGCTTTCTCTAAATAAATAAATAGATAAATAAATAAATAAATAAAACTTAAAGCCAGAGAATTCCTTTTTTTTTTAATAAGAGAATTACTTTCACCTGTAGGCTCTTTTCTGCTCATTTTTGGTTCCAGACTATTCCAAAACAAGGTTCTAAAGTGGAGAATGCTGAGGAAAGCAGTGCTATTAGACTGTTGTTCTAAAGTTGAAATATGCATAGTTGATTTTACGGTTTTACTACAGTGTGAAAGTATTTCAGAGCAGCAATGCTGTTGTAAAACTTATTTATTGGACTCTTAGTGATGTAATTATTTGGAAGACAGTCTTTAAGGTATTTATATTCTTTGACTCAGTGATCTCATTATTAGGAAAATTTCTAAGGAAGTAATTCAAAATACGGAAAAAAGCCATTTCTGTGAGGGTTTCCATTATACTGTTTGCAATAGAACAACAACAAAATAGCAAAAAATGGTTCAAATATATATACACATGTACATGTGTATGTATCTCCACTCTGGAAGATAACTGTGGAATATTATGCAGTTACTAAAATTATTAAAAATGATAGTATGATATGGAAATCTTACTAAGTGAAAGAATCGGTATGTAAAACTACTTGGTATGTTTCCAGTTAGGTTAAGTGTATGAATATGAAAATAAACTGCAGGCAAATAAACTTAAAATTTTAATGTTCTCTCCAAGTTACAAGACAGTGGATTTTTATTTATTGACTTTTCTGAAATTGCTGTACTTATAATTTGTTAACCTGTATTTAAAAATGAATTGCGGATTTAACATTAAGTAGAAATCATATATTGTAACTATATTAAAACGTACTTAATGGAAAATAGAAATGTCAGTGGTAGATTTTAATGTGATTTTGATTCTATAATTGAGATTTATTTTTTTTTCCTAGCTCTTTACACGCTGTCTTACACCACTAGTACCAGAAGATCTTAGAAAAAGGAGGAAAGGAGGAGAGGCTGATAATTTGGATGAATTTCTCAAAGAATTTGAAAATCCAGAGGTTCCCAGAGAGGACCAGCAGCAGCAGCACCAGCAGCGTGATGTTATTGGTATGTTCTGTTGAAATAGTTCCTTGATGAAGTTTAAATGAGCATTTGGCTTACGATTTACCTGTATATATTGCCAAAGTAAAAGAAATCAGAAACAAAGGAGTGCACTCAAATTTTTGGACCGGGAAATACATTCCTTATTATAGCATTGGATTGCTTTGTTAAATAGGAAGCTTTCTGGTTTTGGAAAGGTTTAAAGTTTAGGACTAAAAACATTATCCTGCATTGGTTTGGAGGTGGTGAGACTTGTCCTTTTAAGGCCCTTTTCCACCTTTAAATGTATTAACAACTTGAGTGATCTTTGGGGGTGGTAAAATTTTATTCAGCCTTCATTAGAGAAAAAGTACTTTTAATATATTAAAGACTATATGATCCATGTCTCTTCATATGACCAATTGCAGATGAGCCCATTTTGGAAGAGCCAAGCCGCCTCCAGGAGTCAGTGATGGAGACCAGCAGGACAAACTTGGATGAGTCAGCCATGCCCCCACCACCTCCCCAGGGAGTGAAGCGAAAAGCAGGACAAATTGACCCAGAACCTGTGATCCCGGTAAGTAAGCCAGATCAGTCATTAAGAATTTTAGATCCCTGCAATAGTGTTATCTAAGGAACCCTTATGAAGTATTAATGGCAAGGAATGGGTCTAGGGAGAAAGAATGGCAGCCGAAGGTGAGAACACAGTGTGCCCCAAGTGAGAGAAGGATCTGGGAGTGTGAGCCTTTCTGACCCTTTTTGGATAGGCTTGTTTCGGAGGTGTCTAACATGACCATCCTTGGTTAAGGTGGATCCTCGAGTCTGAACTTGGGTCCAGTTTGTTATTTATTTTTCTTTCTCAAACATTAGTCCAGGTGACTCTGACAATTCTAGATTAAAGATGAAAATCATTGTGTAGAGCCTGTTAAAGTCTTCAAGTATCAAATATGTCATGAGTAAAGTGAACACAGGTTGTCACTCTTTTAATTAACAGCTAGTTCCTGACAAGTTTTTTTAATATTGGTTTTCATTTCCTTGTCAGTAAGATTGAACACTTTTTCTCCAGTTTGAGAAACAATTGACATACGTACTGGTTTTCAGTATACAATATGATTTGATATTATGGAATCATTTCACAACACACATACATATTGTCTTACATGATTACTTTTTTTTTGTCCTGATAACTTGTAAGATCACCATACTGTGTATTATATCTCCAGAACTTAAAGTTTATGCTCTTTGACCATCTTCTTAACCCCTAGTAACTAGTGTTGTACTCCGTTTTTATGAGTTCAGCTTTTTTTAGATTCTACACATAAGTGAGATCATGCAACATTTGTCTTTCTCTGACTTCCTTCACTTAGCAAAATGTCCTCCAAGTTATCACAAAAGACAGGATTCTTTATCCATTAATGGACATGTTGTTTTCATATCTTGGCTGTTGTAAATAATGCTGCAGAGAACATGAGGGTGCAGATAACTTTCAAGGTGGTGATTTCACTTCTGTTGGGTAAATACCCAAAAGTGGAATTATGTTCTAATTTTTTGAGGAATCTTCATACAGTTTTCCGTAGTGGCTGCACCAGCAGTGCACAAGGGTTTTTCTTTTGATGCTAGTCATTCTAATAGCTGTGAGGGGATCCTTCATCGTGGTTTTGATTTGCATTTCCTTTCTTTGGAAAATGTTGATTCACCTCCTTGGTCCATTTTTGAATTGTACTGGTTTTATTTTTGCTCTTGAATTGTGTGAATTCTTTATTTAGGAATAGTAACCCCTTATCAGATAAATGGTTTGCATAGATTTCTTCCGTTCTGTAGACTGCCTTTTCGTTTTATTGATAGCATCCTTTGCAGAAGCTTTTTAGTTCGATATAGGTCTATTTGTGCATTTATTGCCGAGATCTGTTTTAAGGAACTTACCCATCTTGTGTTTTCTCCTAGTAGTTTTGTGGTTTCAGATCTTACACTCAAGTCTTTAATCCATTTTGGTTGATTTTTGTGTGTGGTGTAAGATAGGGGTCCAATTTTCCCAAACCCATTATTGAAATAAGATTTCCCCATTGTAGACCGTATATGCATGGGTTGATTCTTGGTCTCTCTATTATGTTCCAGGTTCCTGCAGGATGAGTCAGTTTTAGTCTATCTTAATCAGAATATACTTATCAAATTGCTGGAAAAAAAATGAAGTAACATCTGGCTACTGCATGCAGACTACCATTAAGTTCATGTAGAATAGGAAAACTAAAATAAGATTAGGAAGCCTTACACTACACCTTATTTCCTTTATACTTGAGTTTATAGAATAAATGAATCTAGGCAAAAGGATTTTTTGTAACCTTAGGCTCTTGGTTCAGCCTCCATCAAGAGGTTTTGGCAGAAGATTCCTCTGCCAATTTTAAGAACTGGTTTTCTATGCCCTCTGATTGTAGAGTTGTCAAAGAAAGCATCCTTCTGTATGAGCTCAGGAATGAGGGTAGGGACAGGTAACAGGAGGGTTACTCTAGTACTACTATCCTGGAAGAACTTGTTTTTTAATGTTAACTATATATATTAAGCCTGAGAGGAAAGAAATTCAAGAAATGGACTCAGTCTCCTCATTCCTATAATTTGCTACCAGTAAGAGCTCCACGGCAAGCCCAAGCCTAAGACAGTTGTGTGGAGGAACGGTTGCTAGTGCATGCTACTTAATGGTAAAGGCTTTTTGCGTTGCCTTAGAGTTAGTGGGTGGGTCTGTTTTGTATGGTTTTTCCCAAAATGCTACTACAGAAAGTTTTGGGGGGCTTTTCTTGTGATTTACAACTTTCTCACATGGATTTATAGGTATTTGCTGCCTAAAAAGTAAGTAAGTGTAAGAACAAAACACTTTTCTTAAAACAATGGATTAATTTCTTCTGTAACCTAATGTTAAAGCCTTGTAAGAAGTTTTGATTTTAAGGAAGTATGGCAGTATGACCCCATATTTCTTTATACTGTTTCAGCCCCAGCAGGTGGAGCAGGTGGAAATCCCCCCTGTAGAGCTGCCCCCAGAAGAGCCTCCAAATATCTGTCAGTTAATTCCAGAGTTGGAGCTTCTACCGGAGAAAGAGAAGGAGAAAGAGAAGGAGAAGGAAGATGATGAGGAGGAGGAGGTAAGCAAACACTGGAAAAGAGATCTGATGAATAAATTCCCATCCCAGACTTAGCAAAAATCTTCAACCAGTTCTCTTTTGCTTCTTATACTGGAGCTAAGGGAGTTGAAGTCGAGCATCACAGTGATCAAAAATGCTCACACTTTAACCAGATTCTTAATGATCAGGGATCATCATTAAGAACATCAAGTTTTATGCTCTGCTAAACCTCATTAGTTCCATGGTGGGCTGTTGACGGACACACAACTGCCCTTTCACTGATTTTTTGGTTGAAATTTAGGTGGTTTGTAGCTGCTTTTATTCTTATGGTCAGTTCTTACTATTAGTGTCTGCCTCTGGTATGACCGCTCTCTCTGTGGCCTGGAAATCAGATAACCATTTTCCGTGGGTTTTGTTTTCCTAAGACTGGGGTAAGATGTGACTTGGCTAAAATAAAGGTTCGAATGGCTTTATTTTTTTAAAAGAAGAGGTGCTTTAGGAGTGGCTTTCCTTTGCTGGGCCATTATTTGGCTGTTTGGGGTCTTTCTGGATCTTTGAGGCTGTTTTAGGTAACTTAGAAATTATTATTTTGATGCTCTCCGTCAGATATTTTATTAACATTTTTTTTGTAAATTTAAAATAATCTTCTAGGAAATTTAAATTTCTTCTAAGACTTAAGTCAAGATTTAGCCCCATAGCTACTCTGTTCTATGCACTACTGTATGCCACATTATCTCAGACTCAGTGTTGAATCAGTATTTAAAATTCTTGTGCCTTCTATTATGTATGAAGCTGTAAACTCCTGGCTCTTGGAAATGGGGAATGTCGTTCCAGCATGGCAGGTCTCAGCTGTTGCCCCGTGCCAGTTCACAGTTAGAAGACAGGTCTGTAGATGACTGGGAGCCGGGCAGCTCAAGTAAAATCAAGTATTAGCCCTTTTATTTTAAAACACTATCCAGACCAGTAGTACTCCCTCATCTGCGAATCCGTGTGCTCTCTGGCACTAGTCCACAAGGAGAGGAGATAAGTAAGCAGTATGCCCAGTGGCATGGTCGGTTTACATCCAGCATCAGTCAGTTCTCCTAACAGAGGCCAATCCGTAGCCAATAGCTCACCAACCAGCAATAGTCAATGGGCCTTGCTGTGTAGACCATCCATATCGACCAGTGTAGAATCATATATTCAGCCAAGTGTTTGCTTACAGGTACAGAAGGCTTTTCTTCTATGAGTTAAGAAAGTTCATACTAGACCCAGATATTTTCTATTACTCAGAATATGCAATTTAAGTTAGAGTTTTCAGGATAAAAGAAATAAATTATTTTGCAGAACACTTTTGTCAGCTCTTGTGTGTGTTGGGGGGCTCATTTTCCTTCATCATTTTTCTTCAGGATGAAGATGCTTCCGGAGGTGACCAGGATCAAGAAGAAAGAAGATGGAACAAAAGAACTCAGCAGATGCTTCATGGTCTTCAGGTAGGTGTGCCAGTTCAGACTTAGAGAGACTTGAGCAAAAACTTGACATTGCTCCTGCAGAAAAATAGCAACATGCTTTCACTGGAAAGTCTACCTTAGTGAAACTTCTTCCAGCACTACTTGTAAGCCTGGGTGGCTCAGTCGATTAAGCATCCAGCTGTTGGTATCTATTCAGGTCACGATCTCAATTTGTGGGGTCAAGCCCTGTGTCGGGCTCCATGCTGCCCCTCCCCCTCAAAAATAAAAAGTAATCCTGGAAAGCATCCAGGTGAACACTTTCCAGTGGTTATGCTGCAAAGGTAAAATGGGGTAGTGATTATAGACCTCCTTTGTGAGTCTGCATCTTCTTAGTTATCATTGAACATATTTGTCAAAATCATTAATACCAGGCACGTTGCTCAAGGTTTCCCAAAATAGAGTCAAAGGATAGTAGGATTTTAAAAATAAGTTGAATCACATTTGCTTTGCCCCTTTACCTTCACTCCGTACTCAAAGTCCACTCCCAGCAGAATCTACAGTATACTTTTCCTAGTATTCTAGGCATCCTTTTAGAATTAGCACTTTACTGTGAGATTAATTCTTCCTTTTGTCTTATTTCAGCGAGCGCTTGCTAAAACTGGAGCTGAATCTATCAGTTTGCTTGAATTATGTCGAAACACAAACAGAAAGCAAGCTGCAGCAAAATTCTACAGTTTCTTGGTTCTTAAAAAGCAACAGGCTATCGAGCTGACACAGGAAGAACCGTACAGTGACATCATTGCAACACCTGGACCAAGGTTCCACATTATTTGAGCAGCTAGAAGCATTATAGCTAGTGTTCATTTCACTAGTGTATACAGATTGCCCCCATGTGTAGGGCACACAAAACCCTTTGAGAAAATTTGGATTTTTGTCTGTACAAAGTCTCTGCCTTTTTCTTCATTTTCCAGTATTTTAAATTTATCAATTTCATCTTTAAGGGAAACTGCTTAATATGGATGTGTTTGTGTTCTGAAGGAGAAAACAAGCACACCCTAGGACTCAGAAGATCATTTTTAACAGTTCAGAACAGATGTGTGCAATATGGGCGCATGTGATACTGTGGAGTAGCAGTTGAAAGTCGGGATTTTTATCTTAGTTCTCCAGTACTGCATTGGAGAGGAAAATATGTCAGGAAAAAAATGCCGGACAATTAATAAGAAAACTATGGTGTGAGTTTTTCACAGAAAGAAATTGTCTTTTCCCACTAGTAACAGGTGTTTTTAGGGATGGTGCCCAAAACAGGTTGTCCTCTTGAGATACCTTTTAAAATGTAACTCTGTAATGACCAAGAGGGTGTGTGAAATTGTGCTGTAAGTAAAACCCTTCAGCTACAGAATGATAGAACTTGGTTTGAAGTATTCTATTTTGTAAGTCATTCCATTTGAAACTTTTTAATGAACCTGACTATCCTAAAATCTGTTGTTTTAGTGAGGCTCTAAAATGAGCAGAAGTAGACTTTTTAGAGTAGAATAAATATGAAAACATTTATAACTTTCCAGAAGCTATAAATCAAAGTTTTAAAAAGATGTTTGGATATATTTGAGTATTCAGATCATGAAAATAGAAATTGCTATGCCAACTAAAAGGACAGACTGATGGGAAATTATACACCTGGTTGACTTAGCCCTTAAGCAGACAATACTGTTAATAACTAATGGCTTCTCTGATATTTATTACAAGTTTTAGTACTGATCTTTTCCCAATGCTGCACACTCCTACGTTTGGAACTTTATTTTAATGGCTTTGCAACAGATCCTATATCCGGTTTCCTGTAATTTAAGAAAAACATCCAAATAAAGGCTTTATTTTTAACAGACCAGATAGCACCAGAAATTATGTGACTATTATGATTCTCAAAACATGTCTTACTTTTTAGGGCAAAATTACACTGAAAGTACTAGCTTAAGTGTTGGCACTTTTGTGGGAAAAAAAAATCATTTTTCAAACTCAGACTTCAGTGTATACCCAGTAATTTTAAATTATGTGAAATGTTTTAAATTAGTGAGCTCGTAATTACTGTTTTGATGATTCAGTTTCTTGAGAATGGTAATTGTATAAAATTGCTATTGCAGCTTTATTTTCAATATGTGCCTGTAAACCATGGATTTTTCTCCCTTTGTAAAAAGTCATTGTAGATAATTGAATGTTTGATTATAGAAAGGTCATTAGTTTCTTGTTAACACATTTCGTTAGTCTGGTTTTGTTGCTTATCGGGTTTAATATTGTTCTTGAAAATAGTTGATGCTATGTTATGTATAACTTTTCTAATAAAAGTTGTGTTATAAGCTGTAAACTTTGGAGTATTGTTTTGTTGATGGTGTTCCACAGGAAAATGTTAATTATACCTCATCTTTTGTTTGCCTTCTCTAGAATAATTGTTCATACAATAGTGAATTTTTCAAGAAGTCTTGGGTTAAAAAAATGAAACACTAGTGTGTCTTTGTTAAGAACCATGTGATCTGAAGCTTGGATAGATATACAGTGATGATGTATATTAGCATGTACTGAGATTAAAATGAAAGTAACCAATGGCTAGTGCTGAGGAATCTTTGAGCACAGATATATCCCTGTAACTGATAAGCACCTGCAAATTATGACCTCCTATCGGTATATGCCCTTGCAGCCCTAAACAAGCTAAGCCGATGAACTGGGGGTTTCCTGAGCCCGTCTGAGAAGGCTACTGAAAAGCTGGGGCATTCAGTAACTTGACATGTCCCTGCCTGTGCATTCAGCCTTACCCTGCTCCCAACTGTGAGTTTTAAGACACTAAGACTCTATGGTTTAAGCCTTGCTAAATCTTAAGCATAAATTGTTTACTGCTGTTTGTAATAGGAAAATCGGTGTTTACTAAGCACCAATTACACTCAAAGATTCTTCAATTTGAGGCTCACCACCTATGGTAAAATGGGCTAGGGGAGAATTATCATCTAATATGAAAGTGATGGAGCCTAGAATACAGCAATGCCAAAATATCCAAGGATGGTCCAGAAAAGATTCCCAGAAGATAAAAAGCTTTTGCCAAGATTTCAAAGATGGAAAAGAACTTAGATTTAGGGTCCAAGATGGCTACATGGGAATATCTTCATCTCACTTCCAGGAACACACCAAATCTATGCCTATTTAGACGACCATTCTTCCTGAAGAACAGGCCTGACAACACCTTCACGAGAGACCACATAAAGCGGCAAGAGGTGGACACAGGACAATGAGGGAATCAGATGTTATGAGCGGTGGTGGGAGGGATAGTACTGAGGGACTGAGCGCAGATTCATCTGCCCTGGGGCACACAAAAGGAGCCGTGGTGTAAAAGAGCAGCTAGCATATAAAAGATCCAGCCCCAGAGCCCTGCCAGATGGTGGCAGAGCTGCTGGAACTCTCTAGTTCTGAGGGGTTTACTTTCCCACTCCACCTTGATTAGGGGCACAGTCCCTGCACCATACCCAGCCAGTTACCTCAGTTAGCCCTGGGACCCAGTGCACACCTCACCTGGATGTCCTGGGGCACAGAAAAAAGTTTGAAAGAGAAACAAAAATAAAAGACCCAGCCCCAGAGCTCCACTGAACAGTAGGGAAGCTACTGGAACTCTCCCAAGTCTGCAAGGTTGTCAAGCACCATGGTTTACATTACCTCTACACTTTGGGTGGTCAGGAGGCAGGATCTGGGTGCCCTAGCCAGCTTACCACCTCAGTAAGCCTCAGGCCTCTAGCCAAGAGCAGCACCAACACATCCTAAGGGTGGCACAGATCAGGACACTACTGGTCATTACTTTGGGTTGAGAGAGCTTGCTGGGGAACTAACCCCCCAGCACATAACAGTTGGACCTACCAGCGCATGCCTGCTTTGGCTCCAGCTGCTTCACCAGGTTGCCCCTCTGTGCAGAGCACCCCAGCAACCCAACATAGGCCCACCTTGATTCCAGCCACCCTACCTGGGTGCCCCCTGTGTGGAATACCTCAGGAAACCTTGGCCTATGCCAGCGTCAGCTCCAGTTGCCCCACAACAGCACTCCCTGCACTGAGGATCGCGGAACACGCCAGCTTGTGCCCACTTCAGCTGCCCTTCCAGGGCATCCTCTGCACAGAGAGCCCCACAATTGTCCTGGCTCATGCCCACTTCAGCTACATCATGCCCTGTACAGAGCACCCACCAGCCCCCGGCCCATGCTTCCCCTCAACTCCAGCCACCCCACAAACGCACCCTCTACACAGAGAACCCCTGAAAACTCTGGCTTATACCCACTTCATCTATCCTGCCATTGTGCCCTCTGCATGTAGAGTCTTGGGCCCCCCAGCTTGTACCCTCTTCAGATTTAGCTGTCCTGCTAGGGTATACAAAGCAGAGGGTCAGAACCAGCCCAGCCCATGCCCATTTCAGCTCCACCCACCCACCCCACCCCTTCAGGGCAGCCCCAGCACAGAGTGCCCCATTCAGCCTACACCAGCCACAGTTCCAGCCAGTGAAAGACACCAGGCACACACAGTCTACATAGAGGACGGCCATGTAAAAGACCATTCTTTCAAGTTTAGGAGAAGTAACTGTTCTACCTAATTCACAGAAACAAACATTGTCAAGCAAAATGCTCCAAACAAAAGAAGACAAACTCAGAAAAAGAACTCAATGAAACAGAGATAACCAATATGCCCAATAAAGAGTTAAATGATCATCAAAATGCTTGTTGGACTGGAGAAAAGAGTGGAAAAACTCAGAGCTTTAACAAAGAGGTAGAAAATATAAAAAAGAACCAATCAGATTTGAAGAATACAGTAACTGAATGAAAAGTACACTAGAGGGAATCAACAGTAGATTAGCAGATGCAGAAGAACAGATCAGTAATCTAGAAAATGGGGTAATGGAAGTCAGCATTCAAGCTGAACAGCATAAAGAAAACAATTTTTAAAAATAGGGATATGTTAAGTGATTTCTTGGACAACATCAACAGAACAAATATCCACGTTATAGAGATCCCAGAAGGAGGAGAGAGAGAAAAAGGAGGAAAACTAAGGTAAAAAAAAATATACAGCTGAAAATTTCACTAACCTAGGAAAGGAAACACACCTGGTTCAAGGAGAAGAGAGTTCCAAACAAGATGAACAAAGGAGATCCACACCAAGACACGTAATAATTAAAATGGCAACAGTTAAAGTGAATTTTTTAAACAATAAGAGAGAAGCAAAAGATTAGATGCAAGAGAAACCCCATAAAGCTATCAGCTAAATTTTCAGCAGAAAATTTTCATGCCGAGAAGGAGTGGAATGATATATTCAAAGTGCTGGGAGGAAAAAACCTACAACCAATAATATTTGACCTAGCAAGATTCAGAGTTGAAAGACAGATAAATACTTTCACAGGCAAACAAAAGTTAAAAGCTCATCACCACTAAATTGGCCTTGTAAGAAACATTAAAGGGACTTCTCTAAGAGGAAAACTCGTAATTAGACATAATAAAAATATGAATAAAAATACAAAAACATGACAACATACACATAAAATTTGGAGAAGTGAGCAAAAAATTATTTTAGAATATGTTTGAACCAAAATGACAATAACTTAATAGAGACTGCTATGTACTTAAGATGTTATTTATAAACTTAATGGTAACCACAAACCCAAAAACAATAACAGAGGCACACACAAAAAAAATAAAATAAAGCCAAACATAACGCTGCAGGAAGTCATTAAAAACAAAAAAAGCAAGAGGAGAGAACTACAACGACCAGAAAACAATTAACAAAATGCCATTAAGTACATACCTACCAAAAATTACTTTAAATGTAAATGGTCTAAATGCTCCATTCTAAAGACAGAGTGCAATGGAATAAAAACGCAGGACTCATCTATTTGCTACCTACAAAAGACCCATTTCAGACCCAAAGACACATACAAACTGAATGTGAAGAGATGAAAGAAAAGATATTTCACACAGGTGGAAAAAAAAAAAAAAGCCAGAGTAGCAGGGTGACAACACTTATATCAAACAAAATACACTTTAAGACAAAGGTTGTAACAAGAGACAAAAGGCATTATATAATGATAAAGGAGCCAATCCAACAAGAGGGTATAACAAAAAATATCCACCCAATATTGGAACACCTAAATACATAAAGCAAATATTAACAGACATAAAGGGAGAAATTAACAGTAATAACAACAATGGTAGGGGACTCTGATACTCCACATATCAATGGACAGATTTTTCAGGAAGAAAATAAGGAAACTGTCTTTGAGTGACACATTAGACCAGATGGACCAAACAGATATATATAGAATATTCCATTCCAAAACAGAAAATACATTCTTTTCAGGTGCATATGGAACATTCTCCTAAATAGATCATGTTATGCCACAAAAAAAGTCTCAACAAATTTATATGTGATCCAAACTAATGCCATATTGGACAAATCTATCATGAGGACCTTTCTGTGACCAAAAATATTCTCAAGTACAGCTCCTCCCACCCAATTCTTCCCTTTTGTTTTACTGCACCCTTAAGTACATACTCAGGGAATAATGTTATGGATCTGTTCTGAAGATAGGACTTACCATATCCCAAAGTGTCCATCAGAAATTATTAGAATGGACAAAAGACCAGTAAAGCTGCAGGAAATAAAATTAATATAGAGAAATCTGTTGCATTTGTATACACTAATACTGATGTAGCAGAAAGTGAAATTAAGAAAACAATCCTATTTACAATAGCACCAAAAAGAATGAAACATCCACGAATAGATTCAACTACAGAGGAGAAGACCTATATTCTAAAAACTGTAGAACATTGTTGAGAGAAATTGAGAATGACACAAACAAATGGAAAGATATTCTGTGATAATGGATTGGAAGAATACTGTTTCTACAATGGATTAGAAGAAATAATATTACTACAATGTCTATATGACCCAAGGAATCTACAGATTCAGTGCAATCCCTATCAAAATACCAACAGCATTTTTCACAGAACCTAAAACAATCTTCAAAGTTATATGGAACCAAATAACACCAAATAGCCAAAGCAATCTTGAGAAAGAACAAAACTAGAGATTCATAATTCCAGATTTGAGATTACTACAAAGCTGTAGTAATCAAGATAGTATGGTACTGACAAAAATATAGACACATGGGTCAACAGAACAGAATAGCAAGCCAGAATTAGACCCACCATTTTATGATCAATTAATATGTGGCAAAAGAGGCAAGAATATACAATGGGGAAAAGTCTCTTTAATAAACAGTGATGGGAAAACTGGACAGCTATATGAAAAAAAAATTGAAATTGGACCACTTTCTTACAACATACACAAAAATAAACTCAAAATGGATAAAGTCCTAAAGGTAAAACCTGAAACTATAAAACTAGAAGAAAACATAGGTGGTAATCTCTTTGACATCAGCTTTAGCAACATTTTTCTAGGTATGTCTCCTTAGGCAAGGGTAAACAAAATTAAACTATTGGACTCCACCAAACTAAGAAGATTTTGCATAGCAAAGGAAACCACCAACAAAACAAAAAGACAACCTGCCGAATGGGAGAAGACATTTCCAAATGATATATCCAAAAAAGTGTTAACATCTAAGATATATAAAGAATGAGAGGAGGGGCCAAGATGATGGAACACCATGGAAGTTTCTTTTGCATCTCTTGTCTCTGAAATGTAGTCAGATCAACACTAAACCATGTTCCACATCTAGAAAACTGATTTGAGGATTAACACAACAATCTGCACAACCTGAACCACAGAACTCAGGAGGTACACAATGCGGAGAGATGAATGGAGAGAGAAGCCATGGAGGACAGGGAGCTGTTTTTGCTTGCGGAGAGAGGACCAACATCGGGGAAGAGTACTGGAAAAGGCCCCCATGCCCTCCAAAAGCAGCTTAAGAGAAAGTGGAAGAGTGGAAACAGTCACAAGGGACTGAACAAAAAAGGGAGAAAGGAGAGGGTTTAAATTCCATTAACACTCTATATACAGGGGGAGCACAGAGTCTGAAACTCTGCAACTGGACCTGGCAGTGCCCTGGTGGGAAGGGCAAAACTCCAGGAACAGAAAGCAAGGTCCTCGGGATCCTTGGGCCACATGGGAAGTGGCAGTTCCCCTGTTGGGAGGACGTTTTGTAGAGGCTGTGTGGCCTCCCCACAGGCAAAGGTCCCTGTGGACACTGCAGAACAACCACATTCACTGATGTTGAAACAAGTATGTTATGGGGGAAGCCTGATGCCAGATGTGTGTTGTGATTTACCATAATCTCTAAAATGCTTCTCCTACATGATCATGCGAACTTTTTCTGGGGCGGGTCACAGTCTCTGGGCATTGATTGCTAGCAGCACGGTCTTGGCAATGTTGTTGGGGGCAGCGGGCACCTGGCCATTGCTCAGACCCTCCCCCAGAGAGCCTGAGTGAATCAGAGCTACAGTCCCTCAGAAGTGAGGGTTTGGGAAACAGAGTCCCATCTGAGATAAAACTTGGGAGGGAGGTATCACATGGCAGGCTGATGGCTTGGTCACGGACAGTGTAGAAGCAGGGAGTGGACGGAAGTAGGAGACAAAGGAAGGGTGCTTAATTGCCAGTTTGGGAGAGCAGAGTTCTGAACTAGAGACCAGGTAGCTGGGAGATGCCATTCTCTCCCCTCCTGCACATGCACATACATGCCTACAACAATCCACCTCAGTAAGTCAAGCAGTGCTATTTAGTGGAGAATGGAATGATTACACTAAGCTGTGCCCAACTGGGCCAACCACGGTCTTGAGGAACACCACGAGTCTCTCTGCCTTTTTAGTTCATGGAGTATAAACTGTGTCATGGTTTGGTTTCTAGGGGAAACTAGATGTAAGTTCAATAGTACTTCATTCTGTTTGCTGGTCCATCTGTCCAATTTTATTTCTTTTTCTTTTCATATTCTTGAATACAGAAAAAGAAAAAAATTATTTTTATTTTCCATTTTTATTAAAAAGATTTTTTTCTACTATATTTTTTACTTTTTTGTAAGTTTTTTAAATTCTATTTTACTTTCATCATTTCATTTTATTCTATTTTACTGTATTCATTTTTTCAAATTTTCAAATATTTCTTTTTCTCCCCCTTTTTTTCTTTCTTATCTTTCCCCAGATAAGAAACCAAATACACCTAGGATCTAGCAACCTTTATTTGATTTTTGGTATTGTTTTTACTTTTTTATTTTTTTTTTTTTTACTTTATTAATTCTTTTTCTTCCTTCAAAATGACAAAATGAAGGAATTCACCCGAAAAGAAAGAATAGGAAGAGATGACAGCCAGGGACTTAACACAGATACAAGCAAGATGTCTGAACCAGAATTTAGAATCACGATAATAAGGATACTAGCTGGGGTTGAAAATAGATTATAGAGTCCCTTTCTGCAGAGATAAAAGAAGTAAAAGCTAGTTAGGATGAAATAAAAAAAATGCTATAACTGAGTTGCAATCTTAAATGGATGCCACGTCGGCAAGAATGGATGAAACAGAACAGCAAATCAGCGAAATAGACGACAAACTTATGGAGAATAATGAAGCAGAAAAAAGAGAGACCAAGGCAAAAGAGCATGACATAAGAATTAGAGAACTCAGTGACTCATTTAAAAGGAATAACATCATTGCATTATCTATATAAGAGGGAGGCAAGATGAAAAGCTATCACAATAGTTTTAAAAGGAGAGAAGAAATAGTGTGATGGAAAATACAATAGTGGACAACTGTTGAAATATGAGACTCAGTATGGAGAAAGATACTATTCTGAAGTATCAAAAGTAGGGTAATATTGGGGCACCTGGGTGTCTCAGTCAGTTAAGTGTCTGACTTAGGCTCAGGTCATGATCTCACAGTTCGTAGTTTCGAATCCCACATTAGGCTCTGCTGTCAGCACAGAGCCTGCTTTGGATCCTCTGTCCCCCTCTCTCTCTGCACCTCCCCTGCTTGCACTTTTTCTCTCTCAAAATACGTAAACATTAAAAAAAGTAAGGTAATGTTGAGGTTATTAATTAAATGATAAAATTAAGGAAACAGGTGTATTTTAGGTACAGAGCACAGAAAAGCTGATGTTATCTACTATGTACATTTGAGGGTAATAGCTATGTAGTTAATTTAGTTATCAAATTCATCTTTTGATGATTACATATAATGTCTCTTGAATGTAATCATTTAACATTATAATGTTTAATTAATAAAAAAAATAAAAATAAAGGGAATAACATCAGAATCAAAGGGGTCCCAGAAGATGAATAGAGAGAAAAAGGAGTAGAAGGGTTATATGAGCAAATCATAGTGGAAAACTTTTCTAACTGGGAAAGACACAGACATCAAAATCCAGGAAGCACAGAGAACTCCCATCAGATTCAACAAAACCCAACCATCAACAAAGCATGTTATAGTCAAATTCACAAAATACTCACGCAAGGAAAGAATCATGAAAGCAGCAAGGGAAAAAAGTCCTTAACCTACAAGGGAAGACAGATCAGGTTCTCAGCAGACCTATCCACAGAAACTTGGCAGGTCAGAAAGAAGTGGCTGGATATATTCAATGTGCTGAATTGGAAAAATATGCAGCCAAGAATTCTTTATCCAGCAAGGCTGTCATTCAAAATAGAAGGAGAGATAAAAAGTTTCCGAGACAAACAGAAATTAAAGGAGTTCATGAACACGAAATCAACCCTGCAATAAATTTTAAGGCGGAGACTCTGAGGGGAGAAAAGAGGGGAAAAAACAGAAACAAAAACAAAAGACCAAAAGGCACAAAGACTAGAAAGAATCAGAGAACACCACCAGACACTCCAACTCTACAAGAAACATAATGGCAATAAATTCATATCTTTCAGTACTCACTCTAAACACCAATGGACTAAATGCTCCAATAAAAATGCACAGTGTGACAGAATGGATAAGAAAAGAAGATCCATCTATATGTTGTTTACAAGAGACACATTTTATTTTTTTTTAACGTTTTATTGTCAAATTGGTTTCCTTACAATGCCCAGTGCTCATCCCAACCCGTGCCCTGCTCAGTACCCGTCACCCACTCTCCCTTCCCATAACCCCCCTCAACCCTCAGTTTGTTCTTAGTGTTTAAGAGTCTCTTATGTTTTGTCTCCCTCCCTCTCGGTGGCTTTTTTCCTTCCCCTCTTCTCCTCTCCCATGGTTTTCTGTTAAGTCTCGCAAAGTCCACCTATGCATAGAAATGTATGGTATCTGTCTTTCTCTGACTGACTTATTTTAGCGTAATACCTTCCAGTCCCATCCATGTTGCTACACATGGCCAGATTTCATTCTTTCTCATTGCCACATAGTATTCCATCGTATATTTATACCACATCTTCTTTATTCATTTGTCAGTTGATGGACACTTAGTCTCTTTCCATGATTTTACAAGAGATCCATTTTAGACCTAAAGACACCTTCAGATTGAAAGTAAGGGGATGGAGAACCATCTATCAGGCTAATGGTCACCAAGAGAAATCCAGAGTAGCCATACTGATATCAGACAATCTAGATTTTAAAATAAAGACTGTAACAAGAGATGTAGATGCATTATATCATAATTAAGGATTCTATCTCCTCAAGAAGATCTAACAATTGTAAACATTTATTCTCCAAACATGAAAGCACCCAAATATGTAAATCAATTAATCATGCACATAGAGAAACTCATTGATAATAATAACATAATAGTAGGGGACTTCAACACTCCGCTTACAGCAATGGGCAGATGATCTAAACAGAAAATCAACAAGGAAACAGTGGCTTTGAATGACACACTGGACTGGATGGACTTAACAGATATATTTAGAACATTTCCTCCTAAAGCAGCAGAATACACATTCTTCTCGAGTGCACATGGAACATTCTCCAGAATAGATCACATATTGGGACACAATTCAGCCCTCAACAAGTACAAAAAGATGGAGATCATACCATGCATATTTTCAGACCACAATGCTATGAAATCCGAAATCACAAGAAAAAATTTGGAAAGATAAATACTTGGAGTCTAAAGAACATCCTACTAAAGAATGAATGAGCTAACCAAGAAGTTAAAGAGGAAATTAAAAAGTACATGGAACCCAATGAAAATGATAACACCACAGCCCAAAACCTCTGGGACATAGCAAAGGCAGTCATAAGAGGGAATTTATAGCAATCCAGGCCTTCCTAAAGAAGGAGAAAATGTCTCAGGTACACAACCTAACCTTATACCTTAAAGACCTGGAAAAAAGAACAGCAAATAAAACCGAACACCAGCAGAAGACAGGAAATAATAAAGATTAGAAAAGAAATCAATGCTATCAAAAACAAAAAACAGTAGAACAGATCAATGAAACCAGGAGCTGGTTCTTTGAAATAATTAACAAAATTAATAAACCCATAGCCGGTTTGATCAAAAGGAAAATGGAAAGGACTCAAATAAAATCAAGATTGAAAGAGGAGAGATCACAATCAACATAGCAGAAATACAAACAATAATAAGAGAATATTATGAACAATTATATACCAATAAAATGGGCAATCTGGAAGAAATGGTCAAATTTCTAGAAGCATATAAATGATCAAACCTGAAACAGGAAGAAATAGAAAATTTGAAAAGACCCATACCAGCCAAAGAAATTGAATTAGTAATAAAAAAAAATCTCCCAAAAATCAAGAGTCCAGGGCCAGACGGCTTACCAGGAGAATTCTACCAAACATTTAAAGAAGAGTTAACACCTATTCTTTTGAAGCTGTTCCAAAAAATAGAAAGGAAAGGAAAAAACTTCCAAACTCATTCTATGAAGCCAGGATTACCTTGATTCCGAAACCAGACAAAGACCCCACTAAAAAGGAGAACTATAGACCAACTTCCCTGATGAACACGGATGCAAAAACTCTCAACAAGATACTAGCCAACTGGATCTAACAATACATTAAAAGAATTATTCGCCGTGACCAAGTGGGATTTACATCTGAGTTGCAGGTTCAGTATTCACAAAATAATCAATGTGATACATCACATCAATAAAAGAAAGGACAATAATCACATGATCCTATCAATAGATGCAGAGAAAGCAATTGACAAAATACAGCATCCTTTCTTGATAAAAACCCTCAAAAAACTAGGGATAGAAGGAGCATACCTCAAGATTATGCAATATCCTCAATGGGGAAAAACTGAGAGCTTTCCCCCTAAGGTCAGAAACAACAATGATGTCCACTCTCGCCACTGTTATTCAACGTAGTATTGGAAGCCTTAACCTCAGCAATCAGACAACACAAAGGAATAAAAGGCATCCAAAACAGCAAGGAGGAAGTCAAACTTTCACTCTTCAAAGACAACATGATACTCTATATGGAAAAACCCAAAAGATTCTGCCAAAAAGCTGCTAGAACTGATCCACAAATTCAGCAACGTCACAGGATATAAAAATCAATCACAGAAATCAGGTGCGTTCCTATACACCAACAATGAAGCAACAGAAAGAGAAATCAAGGAATAGATCCCATATACAATTGCACCAAAAACTGCGAAATGCTTAGGAATAAACCTAACCAAAGAGGCGAAAAATTAATACACTGAAAACTATAAGAAGTTTATTAAAGATATTGAAGACAAAAAAATGGAAAAATATTCCATGCTCCTGGATCAGAAGAAGAAACTTTGTTAAAATGTCAATACTATCCAAACCAATCTATATATTCAGTGCAATCCCTATCAAAATAACACCAGCATTCTTCACAGAGCTAGAACAATCCTAAACTTTGTATGGAACCAGAAAAGACCCCAAATAGCCAAAGCAATCTTGGAAAAGAAAACCGAAGCTGGAGGCATCGCCATCTCAGACTTCAAACCGTATTACAAAGCTGTAATCATCAAGACAATATGGTACTGGCACAAAAACAGACACATAGATCAATGGTACAGAATAGAAAACCCAGAAATGGACCCACAAACGTATGGCCAATCAATCTTTGACAAAGCAAGAGAGAATATCCAATGGAATAAGGACAGTTTCTTCAGAAAATGGTGCTGGGAAAACAGGACAGTGACATGCAGAAAAATGAACCTGGACCACTTTCTTACACCGTACACAAAAATAAACTCAAAATGGATGAAAGACCTAGATGTAAGATAGGAAGCCATCAAAATCCTAGAGGAGAAAGCAGGAAAAAAACTTTTTGACCTGAGCCGCAGCAATTTCTTACTCGACACATCTCCAAAGGCAAGGGAAGTAAAGGAAAAATGGACTATTGGGACCTCATCAAGATAAAAACTTCTGCACGGCAAAGGAAACAACCAACAAAATTAATAGACAACCGACAGAATGGGAAAAGATAGTTGCAAATGACATATCAGATAAAGGACTAGTATCTAAAATCTATAAAGAACTTACCAAATTCCATACCCGAAAAATGAATAATCCAATGAAGAAATGGGTGGAAGATATGAATAGACACTTCTCCAAAGACATCCAGATGGCCAACAGACACATGAAATGATGCTCAACGTCACTCATCATCAGGGAAATACAAATCAAAACCACACTGAGATACCACCTCACACCGGTCAGAGGGGCTAAAATGAACAAATCAGGAAACTATAGATGCTGGTGAGGATGTGGAGAAATAGGCACGCTTTTACACTGTTGGTGGGAATGCAAACTGGTGCAGCCGCTCTGGAGAATGATGCGGAGGTTCCTCAAAAAAATGAAAATAGAGCTACCCTATGACCCAGCAATAGCACTGCTTAGGAATTTACCCAAGAGACACAGGAATGCTGATGCATAGGGGCACATGTACCCCGATGTTTATAGAATAGCCAAATCATGGAAAGAGACTAAGTGTCCATCAACTGACAAATGGATGAAGAAGATATGGTATATATATACAATGGATACTACGTGGCAATGAGAAAGAATGAAATCTGGCCATGTGTAGCAACATGGATGGAACTGGAGGGTATTATGTTAAGTAAATAAGTCAGTCAGAGAAAGACAGATACCATGTTTCCATGCATAGGTGGATTTTGAGAGACTTAGCAGAAAACCATGGGGGAGGGGAAGGGGGGAAAGCCACCGAGAGGGAGGGAGACAAAACATAGGAGACTCTCAAATACTAAGAGCAAACTGAGGGTGAGGGGAGTATGGGAGTGGGGAGAGTGGGTGATGAGCATAGAAGAGGGCACTTGTTGGGGTGATCACTGGGTATTGTATGGAAACCAATTTGACAATAAATTGTTAAAAAAAAAAGAGTTAAGGTTAAAAAAAAGAAGAAGAAATCCAGAAACCAGTCAAGCAACTCCTACACATTGGGTGAACAACAACAATAAAAAAAAATCCATCAAAATAGATAGGAAAGGCTGAGTCAAACCTCTCCATAAACCCACCTCCCAGCATAGCTATATAAAATCATGAAGGAACTCAACTCCTAACTCCTTTCTGAAGAGAAAAGGACTTGGACCCCACACCTACAGCCAAAATTTTTAAGACTCTCACCTAAGAAACAGGCCCCAAAATGCCTAACTCTGAAAGTGAATGGGGCGCACATCCATGAGACCAAGACTATGTCAAACAAAGAAGAAATTCTTAACAGGTGCATGGGTACTCAACCACAGCTATCCCCCAGGGTTTAGTACAAAGAAAGCAGGAAAAATCACCCGTCTCCCCAGTCTTTTTCTGAAAGGTGTCTACTGCATATTTTACAAGCTACTGTTGGGGGCTAGCTGCTGCTCACATATGGGAGTTACTGTGATCTTCCCCAGAGGCCAGGGAAATCAACGAATACCTCCCTTTACCCTCTCCCTCTAGCTCACTGTAAGTCAGTATCATTTTTTAAATGTTTATTTATTTACTTTGAGTGAGAGAGAGAGAGAGAGAGGCAGGGGAAGAGAAAGAATCCCAAGGAGGCCTGACACTATCAGCACAGAGGTCTATGCAGGGCTCAAACTCACAAGCCATGAGATCATGACCTGAACCAAAACCAAGAGTCAGATACTTAATTGACTGAGCACCCAGTCACCCCTGTAAGTCAGTGTCTTCTTGAAAAGGGCTTGTGTACACATCAGCAGGTCCAGTACCTCCCCAAAATGGTTCTGATAGTGCCACAGCCAGTGAGGGAACTGGCTGGTTCTGGTGCCTACACAAAGGAGCACCATTGCTGCCCACAACTAGTGAGCAGCCTCAGGACAGGCACCCCAACATTCTCCCCAAGAGGCTCTCACCTGTAGGGGGGAAGGGGCAGGCAGCAGGGCAAGCCACATATCACTAGTGTCTCCATAACAGTCAGAGCCATGACTTGCAGTCAGTCATGCAGCAATCATGGCCCAGCCACAATAGGAGGAAACATGCAGCCCACACAAGGGACACCCCTGGAGTACCTGGCTCTGGGGATTAGAAGGGATTGTGCTTCTGGGCCCCCAAAGGTGCCTTCTACTTAAGGCTACAACTTTAAGACCAGGAGACATGACTGACCTACCTAATACAGTAAAACAAACACGAAGAGTCAGGCAAATGAGGAGACAGAGGAATATGTTCAAAATGAAAGAACAGGATAAAACCTCACAAAAGAACTAAATGAAATGGAAATAAGCAATCTACATGACATAGAGTTCAAAGTAATGTCATAAATATGCTCAGCACACTTGGGAGAAAAATGAATGAACGCAGTGGGAACTTTAACAAAGAGATAGAAAATATAAAAAAGAACCAATCAGAGCTAAAGAACACAGTAATTGAAATAACGAATATAAGAGAGTGTATCAAAAACTGATTAGATGATACAGAAGGATGGATCACTGATTTAGAAGACAGAGTAATGGAAATCACACAAGCTGACCAACAAAAGAAAAAAAGACATGGAAAAGAAACTTCATGAAGATTTCAGTTGATTTTTCAGCAGGAACTTTGTAGGCTAGAAGGGAACGACACTACATATTCAAAGAGTTAAAGGGAAAAAAAAAAAAAAACCTACAACCAAGAATATCCCACCTGGCAAAGTTATCCACCAGAATTAAAGGAGATAGTTTCCTAGGCAAACAAAAGTTAAAAGAGTTCGTTACTGCTCAACTAGCCTTACAAGAAAAGTTAGAGATGACCTTTTTAAGAGGAAAGGAAAAGGCTATAACTTAGAAGATGATGATGAAAGGAAAATTTTCACAAATGAAAATAAACATAGTAGGAGTACCTAGTTGGCTCAGTTGAAAGAGCAAGCAACTCTTGATCTTGAGGGTCATGAGTTTGAGTCCTACATTGGGTATAAAAAAATAAATAAAACTTTACAAATAAATAAATAAACATATAGTAAAGGTAGTAGATCAATTACTTCTATAACGTTAAAAGGCAAAAGTAGTAAATTCAATTACATGTAAAATATTAGTTAAGGGATCAAAACAAAGAGGATGTAAAACATTACATCATATACATAATAAAACATGGAAAGGAGAGTAAAACTGCACTGCACTTTTAGAATGTGGTCTTTTTTTAATGTTTATTTATTTTAGAAAGAAAGAGAGTGTGAGCAGGGGAGGGGCAGAGAGAGAGGGAGACGCATAATCTGAAGCAGGCTCCAGGCTCTGAACTCTCAGCACAGAGCCTGACGCAGGACTTGAACTCACAAACCGTGAGATCGTGACCTAAGCCAAAGTCGGACATTTAACCAACTCAGCCACCCAGGTGCCCTTTGTTTGTTTTATTTGAGAGAGAGAGAGAGAGAGAGAGCACGAGAGGAGGAGAAGGGGAGAGGGAGAGAGAAAGAGAGAGGATCCCAAGCATGAAGCCTTGATCGCCCGATTCTGGGATTTTGGCTTGACCTGAGCCAAAATCAAGAGTTGGAAGCTCAACCACCTGATCCACCCAGGTGTTGATAGTATGTGTTTTAATTTAATAGGCCTTTGACTTATATAGACTGCTATATACTTAGGATATTATATATGAACCTCATGGTAACCACAAACCAAAAAGCTGTAATAGATACACAAAAAAAAAAAATAAAGAGAAAGAAATCTAAGAATAACACTAAAGGAAGTCATCAATCACAAGGAAAGAGAGCAAGAGAAGAACAGAGAAGAACTGCATAAACCATCAGAAAACAAAATGGCAAAAATTATATACTTACTAATAATCAACTTTAAGTGGTCTAAACGTTTCCATCGAACATTTAGGGGGATGGAACAGTTAAAAAAAAAAAAAAAAAAAAGACCTGGAGTGACTGTGTGGCTCAGGTAGTTGAGCACCCAACTCTTGATTTCAGCTCAGGTCATGACCTCACGGTTTGTGAGTTTGAGCCCCACGTCAGGCTCTGTGCTGTGTCAGCATGGAGACTGCTTGGGATTCCCTCTCTGCTTTCTCTCTGCCCCTACCCCATTTGCGCTCACTCTCTCTCAAAATAAACTTTTTTTAAAAAGTTTTAAAAATTAAAAAAAAACTAGACCCATCTATATGCTGTCTACAAAAGACTCATTTCAGACCTAAAGACACATACAGACCAAAAATGAAGGGGAAGATATTTCATGCAAATAGAAGAAAAAATGGGGTAGCAAAATTTGTATCAGACAAAATAGACTTCAAAACAAAGACTGTAACAAGAGACAAAGAAAGGCATTACATAATGATAGAGGAATCAATCCAACAAGAGAATATAATGATTATAAATATTTATGCACCAAATATAAGAGGATCTAATATATAAAGCATGTATTGACAGACATAAAGGGCAATATTGACAGTGATACGATAATGGTACTTTACTTCCATCAATGGATAGATCATCCAGACTGAAAATAAGGAAACAGCAGTTGAACAACACATTAGACCAGATGGACTTAACAAATATAAAACATTCCATCCAAAAATAGCAGAATACACATTCTTTTCAAGTGCACATGGAACATTCTCCAAGACAGATCACATCTTAGGCCACAAAACAAATCTCAATAAATTTAAAAAGACTGATATCATAGCAAGCAGCAACTGAACACAATGCTATGAATTTAGAAATAAATTATAAAAAAATTTTAAAACACAAACATGAGGACACAAGCAGACTAAAAGTGAAGGGAAAGAAAAAGCTATTCCATGTAAATGGAAATTAAAAGAAAATTGGGGTAGCAGACATTAAAATTAGAGACAAAGAAGGGCATTAAATACTGATAAACAGGTCAATGCAACAAGCGGATATAATATTTGTAAATATTTATGTGCCCAAGACAGGAGCCCCTAAGTTTATACAGCAACTATTAATAGACTGGTGAACTAAATAGCAAAAAAGTAAAGTTAGGGAACTTTAATGCCCTACTATCATCAATGAATAAATTATTCAGACAGAAAACAAGGAGGGGTGTCCGAGTGGCTCAGTCAGTTAAGCGTTCAACTCTTGATTTCGGCTCAGGTCATGATCTCACGGTTTGTGAGACTGAGCCCTTCATCGGGCTCTGCACTGACAATGTGGAGCATGCTTGAGATTCTCTCTCTCTCCCTCTGCCCTTTGCCTGCTTTTTCTCTCTCTCTCTCTCTCAAAATAAATAAAGTGAACTTTAAAAAAAAAGAATGAAAGATGGGGTGCCTGAGTGGCTCAGTCCGTTAAGCGTCTAACTTCAGCTCAGATCATGATCTCCTGGTTCATGAGTTCAAACCCCATGTCGGGCTCTGCTGACAGCTCAGAGCCTGGAGCCTGCTTCAGATTCTGTGTCTGCCTCTCTCTTTGCCCTTTCCCTGCTCACACTCTCTCAAAAATAAATAAATGTTAAAAAATTTAAAAAAAACCTGACAAGAATCATAAGACATTATCAAGTGGGACTTATTCCAGGGATGCAAGGATAGTTAAATATCTACAAATCAATTAATGCGATACCCCATATTAACAAAATAAAGGATAAAATCATGATTATTTAAATAGATGTAAAAATCATGATTATTTAAATAGATGACAAAATTCAAAATCTGTTCATGATAAAAAACTCTCAATAAAGTAAGTATAAAGGAAATATACCTCAACATAATATAGACTTTATATGACAAACCCATGGCTAATATTCTACTCAATGGTGAAAAAATAAAAGCTTTTCCTCTAAGATCAGGAACAAGAATGCCCATGCTTGCCACTTTTGTTCAACATAGTATTAGACATCTTATCCAGTGCAATTAGGCAAGAAATAAAAAGTAGCCAAATTAGGGGCGCCTGGGTGGCTCAGTCAGTTGAGCGTCCAGCTTCGGCTCAGGTCATGATCTCGCGGTCTGTGAGTTTGAGCCCCGCGTCGGGCTCTGGGCTGACGGCTCAGAGCCTGGAGTCTGTTTCACATTCTGTGTCTCCCTCTCTCTCTGCCCCTCCCCCGCTCATGCTCTGTCTCTCTCTGTCTCAATAAATAAACATTAAAAAAAAAAAAAGTAGCCAAATTGGAAAGGTAGAAATAGGGGCGCCTGGGTGGCTCAGACGGTTAAGCAGCCGACTTCAGCTCAAGTCATGATCTCACCGTCTGTGAGTTCAAGCCCCGCATCGGGCTCTGTACTGACAGCTCAGAACCTGGAGCCTACTTCAGATTCTGTGTCTGCCTCTCTCTTTGCCCTTTCCCTGCTCACACTCTCTCAAAAATAAATAAATGTTAAAAAATTTAAAAAAAACACCTACATTTCTGGAAAGGTAGAAATAAGACTATCGTTATTTGCAGATGATATGCTCTTTTATATAGAATACCCTAAAAACTGGACTAAAACACTACTAGAACTCATAAGTAAATAAATGTTATGGATAAAAAAGTCAATATACAAAATATGTCACATTTCTACACACTACTAACAAGCTACAAGAGAAAGTAAGAAAATAATTTCATTTATCACATCAAAAAGAATACCGAAGGAATTAATTTAACCAAGGAAGTAAAAGACCTGTGCAATGAAAACTACACTACATTGATTAAAGAAATTGAAGACAAAAATAAATGGAAAGATATTCATGCTCATGTATTAAAAGCATCAATATTGTTAAAATGTCCATATTACCCAAAGCTATTGACACATTCAATGCAATTCTTATCAAAATCCTGATAGTATTTTTCACCAAAATAGAAGAAACAATCTTGAAATTTGTGTGGAACCACAAAGACCCTAAATAGCCAAAACAACCTTGAGAAAGAACAAAACTGGAAGTATCCTGCTACCTGATTTCAAACTATACTACAAAGCTATAGTAATCAAAACAATATGGTATTGGGATAAAAAATGGAACGGAATAGAGAGCCTAGAAATAAACCCACATTTTTATGATCAATTAATCTATGACAAAGGAGTCAAAACCATACTATGTAGAAAGGGCAGTCACTTCAGTAGACGGTGTCAGGAAAACTAGAAATCTACATGCAAAAGAATGAAACTAGACCACTATGTTATACCACACAAAAATTAACCCAAGGTAGATTAAACGTGAATGTTACATGAAACCATAAAACTCCTAGAAGAAAACATAGGTGGTGAACTCCTGATATCAGTATTCATATTTTTTTAATGTTTATTTACTTTTGAGAAACAGAGACAGTGCGTGAGTAGGGAAGGGGCAGAGAGAGAGGGAGACACAGAATCAAGCAGGCTCCAGGCTCTGAGCTGTCAGCACCGAGCCCAACTCCAGGCTCAAACCCACAAACCATGAGATCATGACCTGAGCCAAAGTTAGACGTTTAACTGACTGAGGTACCCAGGTGCCCCAGTACTAACTTTTGGGATCTGACACCAAAAGCAAAGGCAACCAAAGCAAAAATAAAAAGTGGGACTACATAAAACTGAAAAGTTTTGGGAGGGGCCAACATGGTGGAAAAGAAGTAATACCCGCTGCTGGTCTTGGGCGACTCTTAATCTGAGAGGGACTGAGACCGAGAAACTCTAAATCGCAGGGATCTGCAGGAAGAGGAGTTGGAGGCTACAGGAAAGAGAACACGAAATCCAGAGAATCTGGGGAGACTGGGTGAGTGCACTCTAGGAGAAAGAAAGAGAACAGCGGAGGTGCGGACTGCGGGGAGCGGGCCCTAGGCCCCTTATTCCGAAAGACAACGGGAAGAGAAAGAGCAGCGGGGAAAGTACCTCGAACCCGGGCAGAGAGGGAGCTTATCATCCAGTCCCTATCCACAAGGCTTTTTGGAGAGAGGGTTGTTGCTCACAGCAGAGCTTTCTTCATTCCGGAGCCAGCGACACTGTCCCAGCCCCTGATATGGAGAGGCGCACGCCATCGCTGGATCGGTGCTGAGTCAGAGGCATAATTTGGGTGGGGAAGGCTGAGCGTGTGGGGTCTCACGACCACCCAGCAGGTCGTGCTGCCCCTGCACCCTGACCAAGTCGAGGACGGACACAGAGGAGGGTTCGGAGACTCCAGGTCCATGAAGAGAGTCTAGGGGGACGCCATTGTGGTCACACCGGTGCTGAGTCAGAGACTCAATTTACATAAGGCGTGGCGGTCAGAGCAAGTTAAAGGAACTCAGATGAGCTTGGGGACACAATCACCCAGAAAACTGAACCGTGCTGGTAACCTGGATACAGTTGAGGATGGAAACTGAGGAATGACCTGAGACTGTGGGTCCATGAGGAGTGATCTGAGACTGTCGGGGCTGGGAGGGCGCCATTGTGGTCGCACATTCCCACAAAGCCAAACCATAGGACTCCACCCAAGCGGAGGAGGTGGGACCCGCCTACACCAGGCAACGCCCCTCCTCATATGGGAGATGCCCATCTGCAGGAGTGGTAGCCGCAGAGACACAAATACTGCAGCATTGCCTGGATTATTCTAGGTCAATTCTTCGGTTTTAGATATATTCTTCCTCTTCTCCTTCCTATCTCACCCCACCTCTAAACCTATCACCTGGGGTTTTGGCTTGCTTAAACAGACATTTAACCCACTCTCTCAATGCATGTTCTACACCTCCCTCTTCAATTTCCTATCTGTCTCTATGGGACAGTCAGACCACATAGTGCATCTGGGCAAAATCTAACTTCATTTCTCTTTCCTCTCATCCTTCCTTATTCTGATTTCTCTCTTGCTAGATAAAGTCTTCTAATCTCTCTACCTGGTCAAAGTTCAATTTCTTCTTCTCCCCACACCTGTCACTACTCTATGTATGCTCTGCCATCAGCAGAGTGCACATCCCATCATTATCGTGTAGCTGGCACGTCAGGTTGCATGCCTCCAGAGCGTCATTTGTTAATCTTTTTTATGTTGTGATTTGTTTGTCTGTATTACTGGTCAGTAAGGTTGTGAGTTTGTGTTTCCTGTTTGTCGGTCTGACCCTTTTCCTTTCCAGGGAGAAATAGGAAATAAACTAATACACACATTGCCAAAATGACCAAACAGAAGAAATCCCCTCAAAAGACTACAGGAAATAGTGACAGCACAAGAAATGATGAAAGCAGACATAAGCAACTTAACAGAACAAGAAAACAGAATGATAAACATTAAAATACTCACAGGGCTTGAAAAAAGCAGGTCCTGAAAGCAGGGGGACCCTAGATGTAGAGATCAAGGTCCTAAAAAATGATCTACAGGAATTAAAAAATGGTTTAAATGAGGGGCAAAACAAATTGGAGGCGGCCACAGCGTGGATTGAGGAGGCAGAAGAGAGAATAGGGGAATTAGAAGATAAAATTACAGAAAAGGAGGAAGCAGAGAAAAAGAGAGAGAAACTGATTCAGGAACAGGAAAGGAGAATTCGAGAGCTGAGCGATGCAATCAAATGGAATAACATCCGTATTATAGGAATTCCAGAGGAAGAAGAGAGAGGGAAAGAATCGAAGGGGTACTTGAACAAATCATCAATGAGAACTTCCCCAACATGAGGAAGGAAATGGGCATTGAAGTCCAAGAGGCACAGAGAACTCCCCTCAGACGTAACCCAAATAGGCCCTCAGCAAGACACATCATAGTGAAGCTGGGAAAATACAAAGATAAAGAGAGAATCCTGAAAGCAGCTAGGGATAAACGGGCCTTGATTTACAAAGGCAGACACGTTAGGGTAGTAGCGGACTTATCCACAGACACTTGGCAAGCCAGAAAGGAATGGCAGGAAATCTTCAATGTGTTGAACAGGAAGGACATGCAGCCAAGAATCCTTTACCCGGCCAGCCTGTCATTCAAAATGGATGGAGAGATAAAGGTCTTCCCAAACAAACAAACACCGAAGGAATACATCACAAATAAACCAATCTTACAAGAGATCCTAGGGGGACTCTATGAAGGAAAGGTTCCAAGGAACACAGAGCACGAGAGACATTCTTACAAACGTGAAATCTACAGACAACAACTTGACTCTAAACCCACATTTTTCAATATTAACACTGAATGTAAAGGACTAAACGCTCCAATTAAAAGACACAGGGTAACAGAATGGATTAGAAAACAAGACCCATCTATCTGCTGTCTTCTAGAGACCCATTTTAAACCTGAGGACACCTTCAGACTGAAAGTGAGGGGATGGAGAACTATCTACCATGCTACAGGAACTCAGAAGAAAGCTGGAGTAGCCATACTTATATCGATCAAACTGGACTTTAAAGTAAAAGATGTAATAAGAGATGAAGAACGGCACTATATGATAATCACAGAGACTATCCAGCAGGAAGAGCTAACAATTATACATATCTACGCGCCAAATTCTGGGGCACCCAAATTTGTCAAGCAACTAATTACAAACGTAAGCTATCTTATTGATAAAAATGTGCTAGTTGCAGGAGACCTTAATACCCATTCACAGCGCTGGATAGATCCACTAAACAGAGAATCAGCATGGAAACAATGGACCTGAACGACACGTTGGAACAGGTGGGCCTGACAGATATCTTCAGGGCCCTTCATCCAGAAGCAAAGGAAATTACATTCTTCTCAAATGCGCATGGTACATTTTCCAAGATAGACCGCATTTTGGGGCACAAGGAAGCGCTGAATGAGTATAAAAAAATTGAGATCATACCATGCACAATTTCAGACGACAATGCTTTGAAACTTGAAATCAACCACAAGAAAAAGTCTGGGAAGCCCCCACAAACATGGAGGCTAAAGAACAACCTACTAAAAGACGAATGGGTCAACCAAGCAATCAGAGAAGAAATTAAAAAATACATGGAAACAAATGAAAATGAAAATACGACAATCCAAACACTTTGGGATGCAGCAAAGGCAGTCTTGAGAGGGAAATATATTGCAGTCCAGGCCCATCTCAAGAAACAAGAAAAATTCCTAACACAAATTCTAACAGTATGCCTGAAGGAACTAGAAGCAGAACAGCTAAGACAGCACAAACCTAGCAGAAAGAGAGAAATAACAAAGATTAGGGCACAAATTAATCATATGTAAACAGAAAAAGTAGTGGAACAGATCAATGAAACCAAGAGCTGGTTCTTTGAAAAAATAAATAAAATTGATAAACGTCTAGCCAGGCTCCTCAAAAGAGAGAGAAACCAAATCAATAAAATCAAGAACGAAAATGCAGTGATTACAACCAATACCTCAGAAATACAAGCAATCATCAGAGAATATTATGAAAAACTCTATGCCGTCAAATTGAACAATCTGGAAGAAATGGACAAATTCCTAAACAGCCACATGCTACCAAAACTCAAACGGGAAGAAATAGAAAACTTGAACAGACCCATAACTAGTGAAGAAATTGAATCAGTTATCAAAAATCTCCCAGCAAATAAAAGTCCAGGGCCAGATGGCTTCCCTGCGGCATTTTACCAGACATTTAAAACAGAATTAATACCTATCCTCCTCAAGCTGTTCCAAAAAATTGAGATGGAAAGAAAACTCCCAGACTCATTCTATGAAGCCAGCATCACTTTGATTCCCAAACCAGATAGAGACCCAGCAAAAAAAAAAAAAAAGAGAACTACAAGCCGATATCCTTGATGAACATGGATGCAAAAATTCTTAACAAGATATTAGCAAATAGAATCCAACAGCATATAAAAAGAATTATCCATCACGATCAAGTAGGATTCATCCCTGGGTTGCAGGGATGGTTCAACATTCGTAAATCAATCAACATGATACATCACATTAACAAAAGAAAAGATAAGGACCATATGATCCTGTCGATTGATGCAGAAAAAGCATTTGACAAAATACAGCATCCCTTCTTAATAAAAACTCTCCAGAAAGTCAGGATAGAAGGAACATACTTAGACATCATAAAAGCCATTTATGAAAAGCCCACAGCTAATATCGTCCTCAATGGGGAAAAACTGAGAGCCTTCCCCCTGAGATCAGGAACACGACAGGGATGTCCACTCTCACCACTGCTATTTAACATAGTGTTGGAGGTCCTAGGATCAGCAATCAGACAAGAAAGCAAAATAAAAGGCATCAGAATAGGCAAGGATGAAGTCAAACTTTCACTTTTTGCAGACGACATGATACTTTACATGGAAAACCCAAAAGAATCCACCGAAAGCCTTCTAGAACTGATCCATGAATTTGGCAAAGTTGCAGGATACAAAATCAACGTACAGAAATCGGTTGCTTTCCTTTACACCAACAATGAAGCAATAGAAAGAGAAATAAAGAAGCGAATCCCATTCACAATTGCACCAAAACCCATCAGATACCTAGGAATAAACCTAACCAATGATGTAAAAGACCTTTACATGGAAAACTAAAAAACTTATGAAGGAAATTGAGGAAGACACAAGGAAATGGAAAAACATCCCATGCTCATGGATCGGAAGAATAAATATCGTTAAAATGGCAATACTACCTAAAGCAATCTACACATTCAATGCAATCCCAATCAAAATTGCACCAGCATTCTTCTCAAAGCTAGAGCAAACAATCCTAAAATTTGTATGGAACCACAAAAGACCCCGAATAGCCAAAGTAATTCTGAAGAATAAAACCAAAGCGGGAGGCATCAAATTCCAGATTTTAACCTCTACTACAAAGCGGTAGTCATCAAGACAGCATGGTATTGGCACAAGAACAGACACATAGACCAATGGAATAGAATAGAGAACCCAGAGATAGACCCACAAGCATATGGCCATCTAATCTTTGACAAAGCAGTAAAGAGTATCCAATGGAAAAAAGAGTCTCTTTAACAAATGGTGCTGGGAGAACTGGACAGCAACATGCAGAAGAATGAAACTAGACAACTTCCTTACACCACTCACGAAAATAAATGGAAGAAGGATCTGAATGTGAGACAGGAAACCATCAAAATCCTAGAGGAGAAAGCAGGAAAAAACCTCTTTGACCTGAGCCGCAGCAATTTCCTATGCGACACATCTCCAAAGGCAAGGGAATTGAAAGCAAAAATGAACTATTGGGACCTCATCAAGATAAAAAGCTTCCGCACAGCAAAGGAAACAACCAACAAAACTAATAGACGACCGACAGAATGGGAAAGGATAATTGCAAATGACATATCGGATAAAGGACTAGTATCTAAAATCTAAAGAACTTACCAAACTCCACACCCAAAAAACAAATAATCCAGTGAAGAAATGGGCGGAAGATATGAATAGACACTTCTCCAAAGAGGACATTCAGATGGCCAACAGATACATGAAACGATGCTCAAAGTCACTTATCATCAGGGAAACACAAATCAAAACCACACTGAGATACCACCTTACACCGGTTAGAGTGGTTAAAATGAATAAATCAGGAAACTATAGATGCTGGTGGGGATGTGGAGAAGCAGGCACCCTCCTACAGTTGGTGGGAATGCAAAATGGTGCAGCCACTCTGGAAAACGGTGTGGAGGTTCCTGAAAAAAATGAAAATAGAGCTACCCTATGACCCAGCAATAGCACTGCTAGGAATCTACCCAAGAGACTCAGGAATGCTGATGCACAGGGGCACGTGTACCCCAATGTTCATAGCAGGACTTTCGACAATAGCCAAATCATGGAAAGAGACCAAGTCCCCATCAACTGACAAATGGATAAAGAGGATGTGGTACATATATACAATGGACTACTACGTGGCAATGAGAAAAAGTGAAATCTGGCCATGTGTGGCAACATGGATGGAACTGGAGGGTATTATGTTAAGTGAAATAAGTCAGTCAGAAAAAGACAGATACCATATGTTTCCACGAATAGGTGGACTTTGTGAGACTAAGCAAAAACCGGGGGGGGGGAAGAGGGGAAAGGAAAAAAAGACACAGAGAGGGAGGGAGATAAAACATAAGAGACTCTCAAAGACTAAGAACAAACTGAGGGTGAGGGTGGTGAGGGTGGTGAGGGAGGGGGAGAGGGGGTGACGGGCATTAAAGAGGGCATGTGTTGGGATGAACATTGGGTGTTATATGTAAACCAATTTGAAAATAAACTATTATTTAAAAAAAACAAACTGAAAAGCTTTTATAGAGAAAAGGAAAGCATCAACAAAATGAAAAGGCAACCTACCAAAACGGAAAAAATATTTGTAAATTATGTTTGACAAGAGGTTAATATAAAATATATAAAGAACTCATAAAAGTCAACAGCATTAAACCAATCTGATTAATAAATGGACAGAGGAATTGAATAAACAATTTCCAAAGAAAAACTCCAAATAGCTAACAAGTATATGAAAATGTGCTCAACATCTCTAATCAAGTAAGCAAAAATTAAAACCACCATGAAATATTACTTCCCACCTGTTAAGATGGCTGTTACGAACAAAATAAAACAAAGCAAGAAATAATAGGTATTGGTGAAGATGTGGAAAAAGACAACACTTGTGCTTTTTTGGTGAAGATATAAATTGGTGCAGTCACTATCAAAAACAGCACGAGGATTCCTCAAAAAAATAAAAACAGAACTACCATGTGATCCAGCAAATCCACTTCTGGGTATATATCCAGAGAAAATAAAAATACTAACTTGAAAAAATATATGCTCATTGCACCCTTATTTACAATCGCTAAGATAAGGAAACAACCTATGTGCCCATCCATGGATGATAAATGGATAATGAAAATATGGTGTGTGTATAGATAGACAGATAGATAATGATAGATACAGATATATACATAAAGGAATATTAGGCAACCATAAAAATGAATTATTGTCACTTATAGCAATATGAATGTGTTGTAGGTTAACAAACCTGAGTAAATAATGGAAAACCATTAACTGGCTGTTTTGACTTCTGTAAATCGCTTTGCGAATGCATCTCCTCATTCACTGTTCTGACTAACGGTATGGTAACCGCTAAAACATTGAGATAAAAGACTATGCAGTTCCCTGTTAGAGTTACCAGAAGGGGTTAACTGCCCGTCTTGCTCCTGTAACTTTGCCTGCTTGCTAAATAGTTAACTTAGATTGCAGTAAGCTCTTTCACTCTACTGTTTTGAGCTGATCAAAGGAAGGCCAACGTGCAAGAAGTCACGTAACTGCTGTCCCACAGAATCTGGAGTGTCTAACTATAATTGGTCATTTCAAAGCTCACTTAAGACCAAGAACCTTGAAGCAATAGGCCCCCGCCAAAGGTAACGTCTATGTAATTGGTTACCAAGGGATGTTGTAAATTGTAATTGGTTAACTAATTGATGATTGTATCCTGCCTTGCTGAGACCCATATAAGCACACTGCTGCCTTTGTTCGGTGCCATTCTCTACACTGTCTCCTTAAGATCAGGAGATCAGGTTTGGCCCAGCTGTAAAATAAAACCTTGCCTCGCTTCTACTTGGTGTCTGGTGGGTTTTTTTTCAACAGCAACCTGTTTCAAATGGACCCTGAGGGTATTATGCTAAATGAAAAAGTCAGCCTCAGAAAGACAAATATTGGATGAGCACACTTATAAGTGGAATCTTAAAAACAAAACAAAAAAGCCTCATAGATACAGAGAACAAATTGGTGGTCGCTGGAGGTGGGGGATTGAGGGGCAATGGAGGAAGGGGATCAAAATGTACAAGCTTCCAGTTATATAATAAATAGGCCATGGAAAATAATGTAAAACATAATGACTAGAGTTAAGAATACTATATTAGGGGCCCCTGAGTGGCTCGGTTAAGTATCAGATTTTGGCTCAGGTCATGTTCTCGCAGTTCGCGAGTTTGAGTCCTGCATTGGGCTCTGTGCTGGCAACTCAGAGCCTGGAGCCTGCTTCAGATTCTGTGTCTTTCTCTCCCTCTGCCCCTCTCCCACTCACACTCTGCCTCTCTCTCTCAAAAATGAATAAACATTAAAAAAAATTAAGAATACTATATTAAATATTTGAAAGTTGCTAAGAGATTAGATATTAAAAGTTCTCATCACATTTTTAACTATTTTTAACTATGTATAGTAACACGTTAACTAGTCTTATTGTGGTGATCATTTTGTAATATATGTAGTTGAATCATTATATTATACTAATATATACTATATTATACTATACTATAGTATATATACTATACTATTAGTATACTATATACTAATATATACTAAAACTAATATAAAGTTAGAGGCTGATTATACCTCAATAAAAAAATAATAATAGTAGCTGGGGACTTTCTGAACCTCTGGAGAGAACTGGACAACTAAGTTCACAAAGCTAATTGCATGCTTTTATCTCAATGCAAAAAGACCTTAAGACCTAGTATAATGAATCTGTCAAAAATCAAAGATAAAGAATCCTAATGTGAACAGCCAAGTAAAAAAAGCTAATGACCTACAAAGAAACCTCCATTAGACTACCAGCAGATTAATCAGCAAAAACCCTAGGTGGGGAAAAAGTAAATGAGAATTTCAAAGTGTTGAAAATAAAATTTTCCAGTCAGGAATACTTTATCCAGAAATTTTGTCCTTCAGATATGAAGAAGAAAGATTTTCCTAGACAAAAAAAAAAAAAAAGAAAATCTGAGGAAGTTCATCACCACAAGACCTGCCTTATAAGAGATGCTGAAATAAATACTTCAAGCTGAAATGAAAAGACTAATCAGTAATATGAAAACATATGAAAGCATACAGCATACTGGTAAAAGTAAATATATGGCCAAACTCCAAAAAGTCCAATTCTTTAATAGGATAGTGTATTAACCACTTAACTATAAGGTCAAAGGGAAGCCATATAAAAAGTATAACTGCTATGATTTGTTGATAAATATACAGCATAAAAAGAGTAAATAATAACATCAAAAATGCAAAGGGGGAAGTAAAATAGTGAAACATTTGTAGATGATTGAAATTAAATTGCTATCTGCTTAAAATGGACTGTTTTACCTATGTAAGATGGGTCTTATGTAAGCTCATGGTAACCACGGGCTAAAAGCCTAGAGTAAAAGAAAAAAAATAAAGGGGAACAGAGCATATCACCATGGAAAATCACCTCTTCGCAGAGGTAGACATAAACAAAGGGAATACTAAACAATGAAAATACAACATAACCAATAATCAACAAGATGGCATTAGTAGGGCCTTACCTAACTATAACTCTAAATGTAAATGGATTGAATTCACCAATTAAAATGTGCTGGAGGCATCATGCTTCCTGATTTCAAACTACATTACAAAGCTATACTAGTTAGAACAGTATAGTACTAGCATATAAACAAACACATCGGTCAATGAAACAGAATAGAGCCTAGAAATAAATCTACATATATATATATATACGGTCAACTAATTTACAACCAAGGAGCCAAGAACATAAAATGGGAATAGAATAGCCTCTTCGATAAATGGTTATTGGATAACTGGAAAGCCACATGCAAAAGAATAAAAATAGATCCCTATCTTATACCATACACAAAAATAAACTGAAATTGGATCAATTCAAAAGACTCGAATTTAAGTCCTGAAACCATAAAACTTCTAGAAGAAAACATAGGGAATAAGCTCCTTGACATAATCTTGGCTATGACTTTTTGAATTTGACACCAAAAGCAAAGGTTAACAATGGGAAAACAACTACATCAAACTAAAAAGCTTTTGTGCAACAAAGGAAACCATCAACAAAATGAAAGGGCAACATAAAGAATGGTAGAAAAGGGGCGCCTGGGTGTCTCAGTCGGTTAAGTGGCCGACTTCAGCTCAGGTCATGATCTCACGGTCTATGAGTTCAAGCCTCGCGTCGGGCTCTGTGCTGACAGCTCAGAGCCTGGAGCCTGCTTCAGATTCTTTGTCTCTCTCTCTCTGCCCTTCCCTTGCTCATGCTTTGTCTCTATGTCTCTCAAAAATAAAATAAAAATGCAAAAAAAAAATGGTAGAAAATACTTGCAAATCATATATCTGATAAGGGGTTAATATCCAAAATATATAAACAAGTCATACAACTCAACAGCAAAACAAATAACCCAGTTAAAAAATGAACAGAGAAACTGAATAGATATTGTTTCAAAGAAGACATCCAAAGGACAATGGGTACATAAATAGGTACTCAACATCTCTACTTACCAGGGAAATGCAGATTGAAACCACAATGAGATTTCACCTCATACCTGCTACAATAGGTATTATCAAAAAGACAATAGGTAAGGAGTGTGGTGAGGATATAGAAGAAAAGGAACTCTAGCGCACTGTTGATGGGAGTGTAAATTGGAACAGCCATTATGGAAAACAGTATGGAGGTTCCTTAAGAAATTAAAAATAGAACTACCATATGATCTAGCAATCCCACTGCTGAATGTCTATCCAAGGGAAATGAAAACATGAAGAGATAGCTGTGCATGCATTTTTATTGTAGTATTCACAAATACTACACTATGGAATAGTAGTATGCCAATAGACAAAATATGGAAGCAACCTATGTGTCCACCAATGAATGAATAAAGAAAATATCGTCTCTTCCTTTCTCTCTTCCCCCTTCCTCTACCTCTCCCCCTTCACCCTACACATACACTGGAATATTATTTAATCATGAGGAAGAAGGAAAGCCTACCTTTTGTGACAAATATGAATGGACCTTCAATGAATAATGGTAAGTAAGAGAAGTCAGATAAAGACAAATAACATATGATATCACTTATAAGTAGCATCTAAAAAACTAAACTCATAGAAATAGAGAGTAAAATAGTTGTTACCAGTGACTAGGGGACGGTGGGAATGGAGAGATATTCGACAAAGAGTAAAAACTTCCAGTTATGAGATGAATAATACCTACACCTCATGAGTTTGTGAGTGTTAAATCCTCTACAGATGCAAGAGGCATCAAGCTAGGCCAACAGATTGTACCTAGAAAGTATCAATAAGTATGTATTTATATCCTTCTATACATTTCTCCTTTTATCATTATTTTTACATTATCACTACAAACAATTTCTATAACTCTCTTAAGTCTCTCCTATAAAAATCGTTTTAAAAATCTCTCTCATAAAATTTGGAAGCTAAGGGACAAACATAGACAAGCAGCCACATTCTGTAAAAGTGGGAAGAATTCCCTGCACGTGAGTCCCCAAGGTGGAGTTGCAGCCCTAGGACAGTAGTGTATGAATGGGCTATTTTGAAAATAAGGAGCCACTTTTGGCTAGTTTTCTGACCCTATAGTCTTGGTTTCATGCCATTTCCTCTAAACATTCTGACACTATAGAACATCAGCAAGTCAACATAGCAACTTTAAAAAATTTTTTTTTAATATTTATTTTGTTTTTGAGAGAGAGACACACAGAGCTGAGCAGGGGAGGGGCAGAGAGAGAGGGAGACATAGAACTGAAGCAGGCTCCAGGCTCTGAGGTGTCAGCACAGAGCCTGATGTGGGGCTCGAATTCATGAACTGTGAGACCATGACCTGAGCCGAAGTTGGATTCTTAACCAACTGAGCCACCCAGGTGCCCCACATAGCAACTTTCAAAATGCTGAGAAGACAGGGTGGTTCTTATTTCAAGAATATGTTCCCAGGAGCATCTGTTACCAGCTCTGTATTCCACCTGCTTTTCTCCCAGCTGTGCTTCTGTCATGCATGCACATGTTTAGGCCAACTAGGCAGGTAGTAGAAATGAATGAAATGGCCAGGTATAAAGCAATAGAGGTGAGGAAGGATAGTAGTGGCTGAAGGGGATATGGGAGGACAGTGTCTGCTAAAATCCCACCAACTGCTGGTTCAGAAAAGAAGATCTGGCGTGGCACATTCTGGGGTTTATCAAGAAAGGTCAGGAATCCCTATTCTTATGTGGATACCAGTGATTTTTAAATGCAATATAGAATTCAAAATTGTTTTCAATATCCCACTGGCTCCACATCTGTAGACAGATCTAGCCCATTAGCCTCAGGTTTGTGGATTCTGTTGAGCCAAATGTGAAGGCTATAAGGGAAGCAATTTTGGACCACTCAAGTTAGTCTCTCTGGGCCCTTTTCTGAGTCACTGCTTCAAAGACCACAGACTGGCTGCTTCCTCTTTAAAGAATATGGTATTAATTTTTCCCAAAGCCTTTATTTGATTCTCCAGATCCACAGGGAGAATTTTTGCTTGACTTTATGCTTCAGCTATGCTCTGCTAATACCTTATGTGATAGCTGTTGTACAGGCATTGTATAAGCACATAACCTAAAAGAAATCTCTTCTTAGAAGCAGGGTAGAAAAATTTAAATCTAGAGACAAAAGTCTCGTCCCCTCACATCCCCAAAAGCCAAACAACAGTGATTCTCAGATGTTACGAATTCAAGAGTTTTGTGGAAGACTGTGAATCTGTAGGCTTGAAATTTGGCCCAAGAATCTGCCATTTTAAACAAGCGTTCCTGTGGTTCTGAGGCAGGCAATTCCCAAATGACATTTTCAGATATCACAATTTAGCCTTATCCTTAGAGTTGCCTCTTCAAACACTTGGCCAGCATCTGGAGCCCCAACTGGTGGGAGGAAGAGCCCTCCATGATCAGCTATTATTTATGCTCTAGGACGAATTAATTCTCAGTCACCCGACAGCTGTTCAGCAGGAAATTCTCATACAATTCAAGTACGGAATGAAGCTCTCCAAGTTGAGCAAACTGGTATAGTGTTATTTCCACAGGGCATCTGGCCAAAGGGGTTTTCATGTCCCATTCTATTTATCCCAGCTGCCAAAAGTCTCCTCCATGCTAGGAAAATAAGTGAGGACCAACAGATGGATAATAATCATATCAACGGCAATAATGAAAACACCAATGGATTTTCTTTATCAAGTGAATTTGACCTAGTGGTTAAGACCTGAATAAAGGAAAGGTAGGTTCAGCGTCAGCTCTGCCTCTAACTAGGAACCATGATTAAGGTCTTACCTTCTCCAAGTCTTAGTTCCCTCCTGTGGAAAATGGTAAGTCTCTTGTTATTAAATAACACAAAACAAGCAAAGCACATAGCATAGTGACTGGCCCATTGTAGCTGCTGTATTTTGACTAGCTGTTACTCAGGTCAGAAATATTTGTGTTTTTTACCCTGAGGAAGGTCGGATTTCAACTGCCAGGTGTATGGATATGAGCAAAATAGACACGAGCTACTTTTCTGGTGAGTGCAAGAGAATCACGATGGTTTTTCTAATGAAATAAACCCACTTTTGATTTGCCCAGAGAAATTGTTCCACTTCTGTTTCTATGATATTTTATTTATACCTCTTTTAGAAAATTTACCACAATGTATCTACAATTTACCTGCTCATTTATTCTTCTAGGAATAGAAGAATTATTCTTCTTCCTTCTTCTGACTAGGAACTTTTACAGGACTTGTCTGTAATTTTAGAACTCCTTAGCCCAGTGGGTGACTACGAGTTGTGATGTGTTAAATTTTTGTTGGATTCAGAGTCACCCATGGTAAAGGATGAAAATAACTCATCAATCCAAGGTCTGTAGATATTGGTCTTAAGAGTAGAATATGAATTCTTACGGTTTTTAAAGTCTCGTTAACTTGACTTAAAACACAAGGAAGGGAGAATAATTTACCTGCCAGTTTCCATCTTTCAGTTGACAGAGGTTTATTGCATGGGACACTGACTACCCATCCCTTCTGGGACCACAGGCAGGTTCTCCGGCCTCACCTGCTTTCAAGAAGCCCCAAGGCAGCAGGCTAGAGTTCTTGTTAGGATTTGTCCTCTAAAGTTGTTCAGAGCCCATTTAACAGAGGTGGTTGGATTGGAACAATTAGCCGAAGGCCCCAGATTCAGCTAATACATCGACACATTTGGAGGATAGCCCCTCAGAGTTTAAATGAGTGGTAAAATACAGGAAAACACTTGATCTGAGATTCTAAATGCCCATAATAATTTTTGGTGTGAAACTTTGCTTTCCAGGAAACAGAACAATCGCTTTCCTCATGCTGTTTGAAAAGTAATAGCAGCTGATAAATCTTTAATTTCTTTCCCAAGCCATCTCAAATGTGATTAGATAGACTCCACTAAAATAATGGAAAATGCCATATTTGCTCTGTTAAAGACATTGCCTATGAAATGTCCCCTACTTTACTCATCATGAGTAACCCCAAATGAGGTCATGTATGTGCACACACACTACAATCTGGACAACTCCGCAAATGTTAAACAATAACACAGATTCCTCAGGAAGAAGAGATACCACATTAGATTAAAATAATGTTAGCCTTTAATCTGAAAGTTAATTTTAGCACGTAAGAGGATACCACATAGCTAAGGTTGATTTCCTGGGGTAACTACTCCAAGTTTTATGAACTTAAAAGTTTTGGGGAATTTCGGCACTTCAGGCTTTTCTTGATAAGACTCTGGGGGTCAGAAACAACTTTTCCACAAACTTTTTAAATCTTTGTAACAGTCAATGGTTTCCATAAATATACCCTAAAGGATAAAAGTAAGGAAAAGGGTATTTTCAATTTGACAAACATTTATTGAACACCAGACACTATGCTAGATGCTAGTAGCATATAGAGACATAATCCTTGCAATTATCCTTTCAAAGATTTAAAGGAAGGAGTGAGTGGCATTTGAACTAAACTCTGAAGAATGACTGGGATTTTCTTTGACAGGTGAACTACAGAGAAGAGGGAAGGGTGTTTCAGAAGGAAAGACTAGTACAGGCAGAGGCAAGGAAATACAAAGTAGCAGGGTTGATTTGGAAGCTTGAACCTAAGGAAGAAAAGGCAGGGTAGCAGGCACAGGACAGGACTAACTCTCAAGTTAATAAGCAATCTTGCTGGACTTTCTACAGGTTCTAAGCTCAAAAGCCACCTAGAGTTTATCCTTCCTTCAGCATAGTCTTCCTATGTTTACCAAAAAATACAGCCTTTCAATAAATAGCCTTTTGTGCCTTCATCTTTTAATCAGGTTGTATGGGATCTTTATACCTCAACAAACCAGAGACGAGAAAGCTGACAAACATTTCCAGAAAATAACGAGTTTGCTTATGGAGTAGGACCATTTTTTATAAGTCCTTCTGATTCCAGCTGTTTATTTATGAGCTTCACAGCCAGAAAAACTCAATTGCCCCATCATGCCTTCCATATCTCTGAGAGCTTGGATACATAAGAACACTGGGCCCTGGAAAATCATTTAGGAAAAGAAAGAGCCAGAGGATTCCAAAGTCTTCAGACTTTTCCCTGAGTTGCTGACAGAGGCATCATGGTGAAGAGTATTAGCAAAAGGGGGAGGTCCTTGGCAACAGGGGGTGAAGAGCAGTACACGAACACCTAGTTTTCCTAGAGTCTTTTGTTGATCCTGAGCCAAAGTTCAGGGCAGAATGTCTTCATAATGGCCCAAAGGTGACAAATGATTAATAGCTTAGGCACAGTTACTTTTGCTCTTAGGAGAATCACAAAGTTAATAGTAATAATAATAATAATAATAATAAAATTTATTGCCCACTTAATGATAGTAATATATTTATCATGGCTACAATTTGTAGAACATTGTCTATGGGTCAGGCTCTACAGTAAGCATATCATATGCATTATCTCATTTCTTCCTTTCGACACCTCTAGAAGATAAATTCTATTATTATTACTTCATCAACAGATGTGGAGACTGAGTATGGCCTAGACTGTAATGGTCAGTGAAGATTTCATTTGTTTCACATTTCACAGCACAGCTGTAGTTAAGTGAGACCATGTAACTAACATGTTCTGGCCAATGGAGTCTGTGCAGAAGTGAAACACAGTTTTTCAGAATTGAGCCCATGAAAAACCCATATGCACTCCACCCCATTTCCCTCTCTTCCCCTGAGCTCAGGTGATTAAGGAGGGAACGTGTGCCACAGAAACCACTGGCTGTTTGAACCTCTGTCAGTCTGGTCCTGTGACTATGGGGAGCAGAGCCTTCTCATAGACCTGGGATGTATATGTACCAAGAGCAAGAGATATGCCTTTGTTGTGTTAAGCCACTGAGATTTCAGTGTTAACTTATTACTGCTGCATAATATACCCTATCTTGATAATACAGAGAGGCCCTAAGAAGTTTAGTAACTTACCCTAGGTAAAGATCTAGTCAAGTGATTGAGTTAAAACCAGAATCAGGGGCACCTGGGTGGCTCAGTTGGGTTGAGCGGCCGACTTTGGCTCAGGTCATGACCTCGCTGTCTGTGAGTTTGAGCCCCGCATCGGGCTCTGTGCTGACAGCTCAGAGCCTGGAGCCTGCTTTGGATTCTGTGTCTCCCTCTCTCTGCCCTTCTCCTGCTCTGTCTTTATGTCTCAAAAATAAAGTAAAATGTTAAAGAAAAAAAAATTTAAAAAAGCAAACAAACAACCACAATCAAAATTGATTGCCAGATACCCAGACAAGTCTTTCTACTACACAAATTCAAACCTGACTGTGGTAAGGGCCATAGTTTCTATTGCATCATTTACCATGTGTAGAGGAATGACTCCAAAAACCTATCCATGAAAGACCCAGCCCATATGGGATGTCTTTCAAAAGCAGCTAATAGATTAGCTCTGAGAGGGAAGGCTGGTTAGAGGCAGATGTGAAGACCGCATTCCCAAGCAGACCCTGCATGTGACAAAGCTGAAATTTCATGAAAATCAGAGTACAAGCAGAGGGATTGCCTAGTAGCTTCACAATGTGACATGAATTTACCATAATTGAAGGCCTGGCCCTCAGGCTTACCCAATTTGGTCAGAAAACCTGATGCAGATTCATTGCTCTCTGTCCAACTTGGAGTATCCAACCCACAGAACACTTAAGCCAGAAATCTAATTTGTCAATGTATAGTAAGAAACATGACTATCACATGACGCACAATGATTTTTCTGTCTTAATTAATTAGTGCATATTCACAGTTGACATGATTGATCACTCATTCATCCTTGAAACTCATTCTTGACCTAACTTCTGGGATATCTCTCTCATTCTCTTGGCTGTTTGTTGGTTTTTCCTACCTCACTAGAAGTTTGTTCTCAGATTGCTTTGATTCCTCTTCACCTCCCTATTCTTAACACTGGAATCCCCCAAGGCTCAGCTCCATGAATTTCTCTTTCTGCACATTTCCCTGGTAATTTCTTCCAGTCTCCTCACTTTAAATTGCATCCACATGCTGATGACACTCAACTTCACATCTCCAGCTCTGACTTTAATCTCTAACTCTAGGCTGTCTGTTCAATATCTCCACTGGGACACCTATTAGATGTCTTAAAATGAATATGCCCAAAGCTGACCTCCTGATCTTCACTGACAAACAAGCTCCTCCTGTGATTTCACCATCATAGTTAATAGAACACCATCATTAACCCACAGCCTTAGACATCCTGAGATACCCTTGACTCTTCAATTTCTATCACACACTCCACTTCCTACTTTCTGTCTTCAAATATAGCCAGAATTCAACCACTTTTTTTGTTTTTTAACCAGCCATATTGCTACTATCCAAGTCCAAGTCACCATCATTTCTTTCCCTGGATCACTACAATAGCTTCCCAAATAGTTTCCCTTTCACCTAGGCCTACTCCCTCCCTCAAATTCCCTCTTTCTAACTCAGAAGTCACAGTGATCATGTTAAAACCTTTCTCAGATCACATCACTCTTGTTCAAAACCTTCCAATGGCTTCCCATCTCACTCAGAGAAACAGCACTCATTGTAATGGCCTATCAGGTCCCAAGAAAGTTCACTGTCCCCCATTACCTCTCTGATTGCATTACCTACTTCCTTCCCCTGGCTCACTCTGCTCTAGTCACTCTGGCCTCCTTGTTATGCCTGGAACAAGACAAGCCCATCACACCTCGGGAATATTATACTGCACAGTTTCTCTAAGTCTTCGCTAAATTGTGACCTTTTCAAAGAGGCCTTTCCTGATCACCCAGCCAAAACTTGAAATACTTTCAGTACTTCTGATGCCCCTTCTCTGCTTTATTTTTTCCATAGCACTCATCCACCATTGAAATACTATGTAGTGTGCGTGTGTGTGTGTGTCTCCATTACAATAAATGTAAGCTTCATGAGAACTAGAATTCTTGTTTCATTAATTCACCTCTGTATTTCTAATACTAAATCAAATAATCTTGAAATATAGTAGATATTTGGTATTTATCATGAATGAATATTCTACAAGAGATATATACTGCAGAACTATGTTCAGAAAGTTGCTTGGTGAGTATGGATTTGAGCAAAGGAGGATATCTTATGAGCCAAATATTTTAATGACATCATTTTAAAAGAGAGATATACCTGTCGTTGGGACCAGAGTGTTACAGACTGTGTGGCCACGGATTGTCCATTGCCAAGGTTAGCTCTCCTCACCTCAATGGCTAATGAAGTAATTCTCCTGATAAACGGATGTATACTTTTGTCTAAACGTATTGTTATAGAGTCACATTCCATCTTTTTTTGTGCTGATTGCATAATTAAACTCTCGAAGAACGACTTCATTTGAAATTTCCAATTTTGAAGTTTTTGAGAACTCTCTCTGTTATAAAGCAGGGAGTGTTCAAGACTGAGTCTTTCACCTCTTCTTGTACTCTGGACATCATTCATCACAAATATAAGGTCAGCAATTTTACAATTGCCAAATCCAAAGGTCATTTTTAAGCCCAATCTCATTTATTTCTTTTCTGGATTTGATGCTCTTTTGAAGCTCCCTTCTCTTCAAAGTTCTGAATCCCCTTGTCTACTGTGACTCCACACTCTCTCATTCTCCTCCTACCTCCCTATCCTTTCATCTGTCTTCACCTGATAAGTGGTTCCATCCTCAGATCACTGGTTCTTACTCTTAACAAAAACAAAACTAAACAAAATTCAAAAACAAAATTAAAAGATAAAAAAATTCAGACGTGGTCAAGCAACTACTTCATAAATTTGAGCCTTAGTTGCAAACATTTTTCCTCACTGAAAAAAATTCTAAATCCAAGACCTATGCAGGTCAGTTTTGTCTTAAAGAACAAAAACGGTGACTGGAATTCTCTGCTTCTCATTATAGGCATCCTCCTAAGAGAAAAGTACCATAAATATATTTTCTTCTTGATCCTGGGGTGGGGGAAGAAATGGGTTAAAGAGAAATTTGGTAACTAGGGGCCATATCAAAGAGGTTATCAGGAATAATATGTAAACTCTCATGCTACAGTAGAGAGGCAACTAATGAAATACCCAATGAGGAATCCAGAATAACTAGTACTGAAGAGCTATAAAAGCCTCCCAAGTCAGGATGAACCCCAAAACACAGTATATAATGTTTGTATCAGTTAGTTTTTTGCTGTGTAACAAACAACACAAAATCTAATGGCTTAAGACAACTACTATTTGCTTATTCAAAATTTTGTGGGTCAGAAATTTGGGCTTGATTCAGTTGGGATGGTATCTGTTCCAGGTGTTGTCATCTTTGCTCGGTCATGTTTTTATAGTCAGCTGCTAGTTGATGGACTCATTTGAGCCAATTCAGTTGGCTATTAGTGGGGACGACAGCTCTAACTAGGCCATGTGCTACTCATTATCTATCAGGATAATCAAGGCTTAATAGGGTCCTAAAGTACAGCAAGTTGAGGGCAAGGCCCAATGCATGCACACATTTCAAGATTCTTCTTTGTATCATGTTTACTATTGTCCCATTGGCCAAAGCAAATCAAATTTTTAAGCCCAGAGTCAGTGAGAGAGGGGACTACTCAACCAGTGTGGATTCAGGGAGGGTGATTAGAGTGGAGATATCTCTATATATATTTTTTCAGGTTTATTTATATTGAGAGAGAGAGAGTGTGTGAGAGAGAGAGCGAGCAAGTGCAAGTTGGGGACGAACAGAGAGAGGGAGAGAGAGAATCCCAAGCAGGCCCCGTGCTGTTAGCACAGAGCCTAACATGAGGCTCAATCCCACGAACCATGAGATCATGACCTGAACTGGAAGCTAAAGTTGAATGTTTAACCGACTGAGCCACCTAGGTGCCCCTATAGCAGGCATTTTTAAAAGAACATAGTGTTATTAAAAAAACAACAACCAGTTCAGAGTCCCCATACTATAATTCTCCTCAAAGTAAGTTTTTCATTATAAGGTTAACCCCATTGGAAGATATTTCTTCTTTGTGCAATTTTGCAGAAAAACATATTTCACTATAAAACCTTGGATTGCAAGTTACTTGTTCTATAAGTGTTCTACAAGATCAGCAAACATTTCCAATAAATTTTAACTTGACAAATGAGTGATGTCTTGCAATGTGAGTATGTGGAACTGAATGTCACATGATCACAACTGAGCCAACGGTTTCTCTGTGTGTGTGTGTGTGTGTGTGTGTGTAGCTGCAGGATTATGGATGATCATCTCCAATGCCCAGATACTCAGTCTTAGTCTGCAGTGTTTGGCAGAAATCTGTAATTTTTCAGAATGTTGGAAGGCGCCCACAACTGGCACTAGTGTATTTTTTGTCACTTCAAAGCACCTATGGACAGCTCTTTGCTTTTCCATACAAGAGTAAGTGTAGGAATGCTTTGCTTCATTCTACGTTAGGCTGTCTGCAGATATAGACCCTTTCCTCTGCTGCCTTATTGCCAGTTACATTACATAAAGCTTATGACAAAAATTTATTAATATCGTGCTGTAGTCAACATCCATGCAAGCATATACAATGGCCTCCGTGCAGAAAAAGGTTGGAAAGAAAGGCAACAAGAAGGAGATGATTATGCTGGAAGTTAAGAAGAAAATCACTGAGAAGTACAAACAAGGTATGTGAGTGGCTGAAATTGCAAAATTTTATAAGAAGTCTATATCCGCATCTTGTCTGCAGAGGAAGCGAAAAAAGCAGAGGAATCTCTCACTTCAAATGAGATTAGAGATATGTATAACACAAATGTGAAATGCGGGAAACAGTGCAAAATTTTGTAGTAAAGGACCACCCGAATAAAACTGTAGCAGTGCAAGACATGAATCTGTTTAATGACAATGCAATGTCACATTTTCACAAAGTCCTCAAAAGGAGGCAAAAGAAGTATTGTTGGATAGGTTCCTTGTTAAAGTAGCATGAAAACAAAAAGATTTCATTGAACCAATAGATAGTAGTGATTCCGTTAGTGATAGTGAAAGTCATCCTACACAATCATCTTCCTCTCTCATCTCCCTCACACAAGTGATGAAGGTTTTCAAAGGTACGTGCAGGTTAATTTGTTCATCTTCCTTTATATTTTGTATTTTCTTTATTATTTTCTATATTACAGTATTGTAATCATTTTTATATGAATATTTTTGGGCTGTGGAATGAGTCACCTGAGTTTCCATTATTTCTCATGGGGAAATTTGCTTTGATAGACAAGTGCTTTGGATAATAATCATGTTTCCGGAATGAATTATGATCACAAACCAAGGTTTTATCATATTTAAAATATTTTTTTATTCTGCACTGGTTATTCACTGTATCCTTTGTCTCTCTAGTATCCTTTCCTTTAAAGAACCACTTTTCTCCCATTCAGTGGTTCTGGTGGGATTATCAGTTATAGTGCCAAAACCTAGGCCCTTCCACTCTGCTCTCATGACTCAGGTCTGGTAAAGACTCAGAGGCTGGTCCAGAGGTGACAAATGGAATGAGTCAGATGCCTTCCTTGTTAGTAATAGAACCATCTGGGGTTAGTTGGAGGAGGGAAAGCTTGGTAGCAGGAGGAATAAAGGCCTTTTTCTGCTGTGAGATATGAATCTGGAGCTGAAAGTCAGTAGCCCTATTTCCCAGCACATAGGAAAATCATTCTGAGAATGAAACTAATCAGAAAAACACAACTAAAGACAAGGGAGGCAGCTACCCAGTGGTATTGGATTCTGGTTCTAGTTTGTGAGGTCTTGGGACCTACAGAAATTCCTTCCATTCTGCTTTACCCCAACATCTTTTTCTGATAAGTGACCCAATAAACTCCCTTTCCCTTCAGCTAACTTGAGTTGTTTCCATAATTTGCAACCAAGAACCCTGACTGATTTGAAACCCTATAATAGGCTTTCAAATAAACCCATATTCTCATTCTGGTCCAATCACCATCTTCAGCTGTCAACTCTTGAAAGCTTCAAAACGTCACTGGAGAAAGTGCTGTCATAAAGGGGACATAGAGGAGGAAGGAAAAGGAGCCTGAAGAAAATGAATGGGCCACTGGGATAAGGAAACAGACAGGATGAAAAATTACCACTCATACTGGCCTGACAGAAGAGAAAGGAGACAGATAAATGGGGGATTCTTGGCAGCCAAGAAAGTAAATGAAAGGATAAGAAAGATGACATCAAATGCGAAGAACAGTATTACCTGAAACACTCATAGGAGTAAGAACTCAGAACAATGGCTTTGGGGTTGTCAGTGGTTGTCTTTTGAAAAAATATACTTAGGATCATCATGAGAAAGAAAAAACAAAGGTAAGAGTGATGAGCAAGCTACTGTACGGCACATTAAAATGAAAAATGGGTTGTGAGGAGAATTACTTTTTGATAGAAGCACAGCCCTGTTACTTTTAAATTTTGGTATTCTATCAAAAATCCATTAAGATGATATAGGTTTATCCTCACACAGAAGCGGTATTATATGCTGCTTTCCCCAAAGGATCATATTGTCAAGTATAATCTAGGGTGATTATGTTCCAACTCTGCTCCCTTTGGCCTATAACTAAATTCCTTTTTGAGCTGCCTATCTTGTTTTCTAACACCACCCTCAATTTCTTCTCCCCAACTTTTACATTTGTTTGACAATGTCCCCCCCAATCTTAGTACCCTCACACTCATCAACCACCTAGTCCAGACCAAAGTTTTACTTTCAAACACATTCTTGTTCCTTCCCAGAGCCATTTCCATTATGACACATCTATGATGTAAATACTCTGCCAAACTGATTTTCAGTATGTGTGCTGTTATCTATGTGATTTGTTCACAATGCTTTAACTGGAGAGGACAAGGTTGTTGGGAAGCTAAGAGGAGCGTGACTGACAGCAGTTATCAACAACCCCTGACCTATTCTAAATACAGAATCTTTGCTTATACTACAAATTTACTTGAGCATGGAATAAAATCATAAACGCAGAAATGCTTTGAAAAGTAACTTCAAGTTGAAATGAGTCACAATTATTAATTTTAAGGTATTTCCTACCTTTATTTGTTTACTCAATGTAGTTTATTTCCAAATTATATGTGTTTCATGACTAGTGACCTGCTAGACCACAATGGTCCCACCTAATCTGGCCACAAGAGGTAAATCCTGGCATCATGCAGATATGTCTGGCATATATGCCCTGGCCCAGCAGCCCCTTTGTGGCTGCTTCTGGCAGGTGCTCCTCCATCCAGAGCTAGCTCCCTCCAATTTTATTCAGCTCCCATTAACCCCACTCCACACACTGGCTCTAGCCTCAAGTGCCCTTACCTGGACAAGATATTTATTCAATAAAATAGAGATTTTAATATGAAGAAAAGAAATATATAGAAACAAATGTCAGAATGAGGACTAACCTGGAGCTCAAGGGAGAAGTGGGAGGAAGCCCTCGAAAACAGAAAAGCTTCAGAGATTTGGTGAGAAGCAAGGGCCTGAGTATCATAAAATCAGATTCAAATCCCAGACCTGCCGTTATATACTCTATGACTGGACACATGACTGCCGCTCAGTAAAGAGTGACTGAATGAATAACCAAAGTTAACTTAATTCTCAGAGCTTCAATTCCTCATATGCAAGATATGGAAGTAAGTATCTATTACAGAGGGTTGTTGTAAAGATTAAATAAGGTAACATGTAGTAAATGAATAGGAGAGTCCATGACACAGAATTATTGCTCAATAAAGAGTATCTACCACCACTACCATTATTATCGTCCCCAAAATGACAGAAAACATATCCATGATTTCCTTAGTTGACCCAGATAACAAGGTATTCAACATTATAATCAATACAAGTGATTAAAGTGATATAAGTAATAGCAAATAAATTGCAAGAAACTCCAAATTTTTCATTTTTGCCTTGGGACAAAGGAAAAAAAAGAAAAAATATTAAAATATTTTTAATATTTTTTTCAGGAAAAAAAAGAAAGCCAGTTCTATGAAATTCAGTCCATAGCGGAAGAATGAGGTCTAGGACTCAGAAAACTAATGTTCAAGCCCTGATTTTGTCTCTAACTAGCTCTTAATACATTTTGGTTCTTCAGATGCAGAAGCTGGAAACTGACAGAGAAAGTGACTTCTCAAACATAGTGAAGGCTTTCTAGGTCCCTTTCAGTGTCAATCAGGATATGGTTCTGTGAGTTAGCCAAGGGGTGGTGGGAATCAACACTGATATGATCTCCTGAAGACTTTTTTGCTCCAGGAAAAAAGCAAGACGATATGGCCAAATTGGTGAATCAAATGATACTGCATTTATTACAAACTCCACACGGGCCATTTCTATCTGACTGCAGGAGCGTTAGGGGAAAGTGGAGTTTGCCTTCCACAAGGAAGCACTGTAAAGAAGTATCAACAGTTACATCAGTGATTTCCTGGTCAGAATAATCTGGAGAATTTTAAAAATTACAAATTCCTGGGGGCAATTTCTGAAGATTCTAACTCAATGCAGCTGTGGTGTAGCCCACAGTCATGTATTTTTAAATTTTTTTTAATGTTTGTTTATTTCTGAGACAGAGAGAGACAGAGCATGAGTGGGGAAGGGGCATAGAGAGAGGGAGACACAGAATCTGCAGGAGGCTCCAGGCTCTGAGCTGTCAGCACAGAGCCCGACGCGGGGCTCGAACTCACAGACCTGTGAGATCATGACCTGAGCCGAAGTCGGACGCCCAACCGACTGAGCCACCCAGACGCCCCAGTCATGTATTTTTAAAAAGCTTCCCAAATGTTTATAATCAGTGTCCAGATTTAGGAGCAATCAAAACTCAATAAGTAATCACAAACTCAAATTCCTATGGGACCCAGGCAAATCAGCTTAAAAATAAAGTTTTTTAGGTCCATGTTTCACTTTCCTGCTTTTGAGATAGAAGTGAATTTAAGAATTGTTTCCCTTTCCTTTTTTAATTCCACTATAAGAAAAACAGAACAAAGAGAATAATAAATGACAACTGACACTCAGCCTTAATGCTAGGGATCAATAGGGAATGGTGGAAAGTGCAGTAATCTGGAAAATTTACAGTCCACTTAAGAAGAGTTCCAGTACTCAGCCCTAGATAATTCTTACCATATAGTGATGCGTGCCCTAGATAGCCAGACCTCTTCATCCAAAGGGAAAAAATGTCAGGAATCTGAATTTTGATATGAAATTTGCAAACTTTTTTTTTAATGTTTGTTTATTTTTGACAGAGAAAGCATGAGTGGGGGAGGGGCAGTGAAAGGAGGACAGAAGATCCAAGGGGGCTCTGTGCTGACAGCAGTGAGCCCAATGTGGGGCTCGAACTCACAGACCATGAGATCATGACGTGAGTTGAAGTCAGATGCTCAACTGACTGAGCCACCCAGATACCCCTGAAATTTGCAATTTTCTAAATGTTGGAAACTCATGAATTATTTTATGGCATTGTTTGAAAGAAACAAAACCTATGTGCAGAATTCAAAGAGCAAATTTTGAGATATCTTATCTGGATTTGCACACTTACTTCCTCCTATAGCAGGAAGTACAGGCCAGTGGAGGCAGTAGTCCTAGATTAGCTCCCTGTTCTAGCTCTATACTGAGTCAGTCTTAAACTTTTCTCAGCTCAGATATCTCATCCAGCAAATGGGACCAAGAAAACTTGATGGGCACAACTGCTCTGAGGATAAATAAAATTATAAATTGTAAAACGTTAGCTCTCATTACTATAGTTAAAACAGACAACAGAGTCGCATGCCGTAAAATGTTCTCAGGTAACAGAGACTGAAAAGTTTTGTCTGCAGGTTGATCCTAGAAGAAGGGTTGTGTCAGAGATTTTTGGGTCCAAAAAATGACAAGATCAGAGACTTCAACTCAGCATGGCCTTTGCTTTGGGCCTTTGCTTTGGGCCTAATGGTAAAAGCTGAGAGCTTGTCTCAGCAGGAGTCTGCAAGGCTTAGATGCTGGATTCCTCCAGTTTTCTGGCATCATCACCTGCCACAGCTGGAGGGAATGTGGACAGAGAAGAAGCAGAATATTGGTAGGACAGAGGCAGACTTAGAGGCAAGTGAGAGGATACAGGACCTGTGCGCTGAATATAATGAATTCAAAGACAGAGGATGGAATGGGTGCTGATTATATGAGAGGAGGCTCCAAGCCCAAAATGTTGGATTTAAAGCTATTTTGCTGATGTAGAAAGTCATCTTGGCACCAGCTCATGAGTAAAGAAGAGGCAAATCCGTCATCAGCTAAGCCTTGCAGAAAAGTTTCAATCCCCCAAATCCAGCAAGCACTGCTCCTGGTGGAAGCTGTCAAGTCAGACTGATACGCTGCTGGGCTCCTGCAGTTTATTGAGCCTAGAATGATTGTAGAAGGTCAGATTCTCTCAGAGTTAAGTTTCATTCTCACATCTTCCAGCTGAGGAAGAGCTGGAAATGAAGAGCTAGGACCTTCCTTATTGCTATCTCATCCTCTTCTAGAGGACTTCAGAAAATATACAAAGTTTAACTAAAACAGAAACTCTGAACCTATTTCATGCCATGAATACCTTTAACTATCTGTTGAAGCCTAATAGACTATTTGTCAGAATAACGTTTGTAAATGCTCCAAATAAAATACATGAATACAAAGACAACTATATTGCAATAGAAAAGTATCAAAATATTAAATATATTTGTGAAATGGGGGGCACCTGGGTGGCTCAGTTGGTTAAGCATCTGACTCTTGATATTGGCTAAGATCATGATCTCCCAGTCATGAGATGGAGCCCTGCCTTGGGATCTGTGCTGAGTATGGAGTCTGCTTGGGATTCTTTCTCTCCTTCTCTCTCTGCCCCTTCCTTGCTTGTGCATGTGCACGCACGCGCTCTCTCTCTCAAAATGAATAAATAAACTTAAAAAAAAAGATATGTGTGAAATAGTAATAATAGCGCCATTTTTAAATAGGCTTCACACCCAGTACAGAGCCCAATGCAGGGATTGAATTCATGATCCTGAGATCAAGACCTGAGCTGAGATCAAGAGTTGGACGCATAACTAACTGATCCACCCAGGCACCCAATAGTGCTTCTTTATTAATGAATTAAACAACTAGATCTAGCAATAAGTCTAAGAACTTCCATAATCGAAGTATTGATGGGTAGTAATGAGGATCAACAATATGTTGAGATAGTTACAGCAAATAACAGCGACTAACAGTGCTCTGCAAAATGAATCCTAATAAAAATAGACACAGAGTGTCAGGGGAGACAGAAAGAGGACAACTAACTTTGCCTAGGGAGGGGGAAGCCAGGTAGAGGAGGGGAGAGTGAAGGGGTGAGCAGGAATTCCCAAAGAGAAGAGGGGAAAGACAATCAGCTTTAGAAACTGAGTAGCAAGATGGAGTTGATGTTCAGATATAGGAATGCTTATAACCAGATGTTTCAGAAAAGTAATTTGAGATCCATTTGGGAAGTTCAGAATTTGTCCTTCATACTTGAGGAAATAGGAATCCACAAGAGGCATTAAGAAGAGGCATCGTGGGGCGCCTGGGTGGCTCAGTCAGTTGAGCGTCCAACTTCGGCTCAGGTCATGATCTCACGGTCTGTGAGTTCGAGCCCCATGTCGGGCTCTGTGCTGACAGCTCAGAGCCTAGAGCCTGCTTCACATTCTGTGTCTCCCTCTCTCTCTGCCCCTCCCCCACTCATGCTCTGTCGCTCTCTGTCTCAAAAATAAATAAACACTAAAAAAATTAAAAAAAAAAAAAAAGAAGAAGAAGAAGAGGCATCGTGTGGGGTTCCTGAGTGGTTCAGTTGGTAAATCTCCAACTCTTGATCTCAGCTTGGGTCTTAACCTCAGGATCATGAGATCAAGTTCCACACTGGGATCTATGCTGGCCTTGGAGCTGCCTTTTTAAAAAAGGCATAATGTGATCCAATTTACATACTAGTAAAGTAACTGGAAGCCATGTGGATTTCTTGGGGGAAAGGTTCAGTGACTGAGAGAAGATGGTGAGATCATCAGGTACACCCCATTAGACAGCTTGCTATAAAGATCCAGGCAAGAGAGTATGAGGAACCAAACTTGGGAGGCTGTAATAATGAAGAAGAGGAAATAGAATCTTGTAAAAGATTTGGATATAGACTTGAGGAGTAAGAGAAAAGGAGATGTAAAAATAATTTCAGGGTTTCTAATGGGTGCTATTAAGATAAATGGAGAGTAGAGTACAATAGAAAGAAGTAGAACTGAGAAATCAAGGTAATTAAGCAGGTTAGGAAGATGCTGACTTTTAAGTGTCTATGGGTAATCTAGGAACAATTGTATATTCAATAACTGGAAATATTATGAACTATGAAAAAGGTAGTGATGAATGACAATGAAGATCAACCGTATGTTAAGATATGTGTATCAACCATATAGTTATATGAAAACGTGTGTTGTTTGTATCACTGATGAAATCATAGGTATTGCTGATACTCCTGTGGTTTGCTGCCTACATTTGTAATGGAAGGAAATTCTATATCTCAATTAGAAGTTAGTAAAGATGTAATCTTTTTACCTTCCAAGCTCAAAGATCACTTAGGGGGAAAAGCTCAAGTTAAAAACACCTATTTATAAGGTGATAGACACTGATTCAGTTGGCCCCTATCTTCCTCCCTCAGCAGACAGACAGATGAATATTCCTCTTCAAGTCCTTTACTTTGGAAAACTACAAATTTTTGTTTACATTTGGACGAAATATTTGTAAAGAGGGTAGATCTTATCTAAATATATAAGATGTATTTATTTTCTACAAACTAAATTTCAAATTCAAGACTCCATATGACCAAGTTTGTAAGAAACCCCATGTCAGCCATTCTTGGTCATTCTCCTATTCAACCAGCATTGGGAATTTGTCATAATTTTTCAGTCTCATATCATCCAGGAGGAGACCTGTGGGTTGATAATCTGTCCACATAGACCACCTATATGATGTCTACTGTCCCCTTCTGACAGCTCCTTCGGGGTCAGTGGTTTTCTGTTGCTTAAGACATAGGAATTTTCCTTTAAGTCTGCCTAAGTCCTTTCTTCTGAAAGGCATCACATGGCTGTTCCTCTCTAGAACTTTCAACTTCTCCATCATTGTTCTGCCATATATTTTATCCAAGGCCATAAGGCATAGGGCGGAATAATGGGGGAAAGGGGAAAAATGAACTACAGTAAGAAAGTTAATATTTAAAATTATTATCCACCCACATATTTCTAAAATTGTACTTTGGAATCAATTCAGAAGAAAATGGATGCATTTTATATTTTTAAAAAATTTCCTAACTAGAGACTTTATGACTTAATAAAAATTGCCATTAGTCATCTGTTGTCCCACCTTATTCATCAGATTTTATCCCAAATAATTTTAATGCCATAGGCAAAAAATAAAATCCATTCTCAGTAGGCAAAGAATTATAGCTTTGGGGATATTAAAATTATGCCACGAGAAGGACCTTCCAAATATGACTCAAAATCCAAATTCAATAAAAGAATATACTGATAAATTTGATTACATAAATATTAAAGTGATATATATGGAATAAAAAAACACCATAAGCAAAGTAAAAACACAAGACACTAGAAAAAGGTTTACAAAAATGGGGGTTAATTTGTATAATCTCTGAAGAGCTCCCAGAAGTGAAGAAGGAAAAAATCAACATCCCAACTAGGGAAAAAGATGAAATATAAATATATATGGGAAAGCAAAAGAAATACAAATAACCCTAAATATACTACAAGATTCTCAATCCCACACATAATAAGAAAAAAACAAATTTGAACCCCATGGAGAAATGCCCCATCTGGTCACTATGGAGCATAGGTATTGGGTTTATCCTCCTACATGAAATTTTAAAAACATTAAAACTTATGCTACAACAGTTTTCAGGACAGTGGTCCCTGAGAGAATGGAAACACATAAGATGAGTCCTCTGATTGTCCAGGCTTACTGTTTGGAGAAAGCTTCCGTGCTGCCACACAAAGAGAAGAAATCCAGGCAGAGCTTAAGAGTCTCCCTAAATTGAGAAGATGTAGCTGGTAGTCCTATAAAGTCAAATGATTAGAATTCATAGTACCACTTGTGAGAAGGGACTTACTCAAAGAGCTTCAGCATTTTGAAGATGGTCCCCTTTAAATCTTCAGCTGAATACTACTCACTAAATGCACGTCAGCAAACTACTGAGACAGTAGAAATAATCACACAAAAGCAGCAGGGTGTCAATATACCCAGAGATCACAAAGGGAAGAGAATAGTTTGTGTTCCATCAACTACAGTGGTAAATCTTGTAATGAAGGAAGACTGGATAGAATCTTCAAAAAATTATTCCGTCTGCAGTGGGGAAAAGTTAGTCTGATACTAAAGACTGTTTTGCACATGTCTAATAAAGTTTAAAAGAAAGACTTAAAAGGAACAAACTATTTCCAAGGAACATAAGTTCATCCCACTGAAAAAAAAAAAAAAAGGTCAAGAATATAGGAATACAAAAATATCCAGGATCCAACAACATAAAACTCAAAGTGTCTGGAAGCCAATCCTAAAATTCTAGGCATGTATCAAAGGATGAAAATGCAAAACATAATGTGTCATAAATTACAAAGATAGAATTAGTGGACAAAATCATTAAAACTGTTATTATAACTATATGCTATATGTTGAAGAAAGTAAAGTGGTAAGTAAAGACATGTAAGAGCTTTTAAATCTTTTCTAGAAGAGAAAAATATAATAATTGTAATGAAAAAATTCACTAGGTGGGATTAACAGATTATTAGACACTATAAAACTAAAGATTAGTGAATTTGAAGACCTAGTGAAAGAAACTAGCTGAAATGAGAGAGAAAAAAGACCAGGAAAAAATCGAACGAAGCATCAGTGTGCACTGAAGAAAATTTAGGCAACCTAATATAGAAATTTCCTGATGTAAAGAAAAAAAGGGGGTGCTTGGGGGAGCTCTTGGGTGACTCATTCAGCTCTGACTACTGATTTTGACTCAGGTCGTAATTCCAGAATTGTGGAATCAAACCCCGCATCAAGCTCTGTGCTGAACATCGAACCTGTTCGAGATTCCCTCTCTCTCCCCCTCTGCCCCTCTCCTCCTCCACTTGCACTATCTCTCTGAACACACACACACACACACACACACACACACCCCAAAAAAGAAAAGGGGGTAGAAAATATATGGGAAAATAAGGGTCCCAGGTTTCTCAAATGTGTTAAAAACCATAAAGACCTCGACAACCCCCAAATATAAGAAACAATGAATCCTACTCCAAGGTCCATCATAGGTAACTGTTTACAGACATGGACTAAGTGAAAAATCTTAAATATAGCCAAAGGGTAAAGACAAACTCTGTAGAAAGAAATCAAGATAAAAGTAGCAGCAGAATTTTCATCAGAAACACAGCAAGTCAAAATTCTTTACAGCCTACAAGAAACCCACTTTCTCTACAAATACAGAAATTGATTAAAAGTAAAAGGACAAGGGGGCACCTCGGTGGTCAGTTAAGCGTCTGACTTCAGCTCAGGTCATAATCTCATGGCTCATGGATTTGAGTCCCACATCGGGCTCTGTGCTGACAGCTCAGAGCCTGAAGCTTGCTTCAAATTCTGTGTGTGTCTCTCTCTCCCACTCATGCCCTGTCTCTTTCAAAAGTAGAAATTTTTTTAAAAAATTAAAAGAAAACAAGAGATTTTCTTTTTTAAAAAAGTGAAAGGATGGAATGAAATATAACAGGCAAACACTAATCAAAAGAAAACTCAAGTAACTATATTAATATCTGACAAATTCAACTTTAGGGCAAAAAATACTACCAGGGTCATTTCATGATGGTACAGTGGTCAATTTCTCAAAAGGATATATAATTCTAGATACTTAAGCATGTAACAACAGAGCTTCAGAACACAAGTAAATCTAATAGAGCTCAAACAAAAATAGCAAATTGACAATTATAGTTAGAGAATACATTACCTCTTGCATAAAAACTGTGAGAAAAAATAGAAAATCAGTAAGGATATGAAAGACTTGAACAAAGACTATCAATTAACCTGATCTAGATAGTGTTCAACCAACAACAGAATACACATTCTCTCCAAATGTGTATGAAACATTTGTCAAGATAGACCATATTCTTGGTTACAAAATAAGAGTCGACAAATTTGAAAGGATTTAAAATACACCATGCTTTCTGATCACAAGGCCATTATATTAGAAGTCAACAGAAAATGTGATGCAACTCTTTTTGATCATCCATGAGTCAAAGAAGAATTCAAAAGTAAAATTAGAAATTATTTTTATCTAGTAAAAATAAAACGCGGATCATTAAAGTCTGTGGAATTTGGGTCACTTGGGTGGCTCAGTTGGTTAAGCATTTGACTTTGGCTCAAGTCATGATCTCCCGGTCCATGAGTTCAAGCCCTGTGTTGAGTTTCGTGCTGAAACCTCAGAACCTGGAGCCTGCTTCAGATTCTGTGTCTCCCTCTCTCTGTCCCTCCCTCTCTTGCACTCTGTGCGTCTCTCTCTCTCAAAAATAAAAAAGCATCAAAAAAATTTTTTTCAATAAAGTTTGTAGAATTCAGCTACATAAATACATAGAAAGAAATTTACAGGACTGAAGAATAAGGGTCTGAAATCAAGGACCTAAGTTTTCACCTTAAGAAACTAGGAACAGAAGAGGCAATTGAATCTAATGTATGAATAAAAAAGGAAGTATAAAGGTCATAAATGATGAAATAGGAGAAAATATGAAAAACATTAACAAAGAAAATTGCGGGTCAATTGCCCTCATAAACAAAGATGTAAAAATTCTCAACAAAATTGTATCAGTTTGAATCTAGCAACATATAAAAAGCACCATAAACAATTACTAAGTAGAGCGTATCCCAGATATTCAAGGTTGTTTTAATACTAAAATCAATCAGTATCATTCACCTCTTTCACAGACGTTATATGATTGTTTCAATAGATGCATAAAAAGCATTTATTTGACAAAATCTGAAATGCACTCCTGATAAAAATGCTCAGCAAACTGAGAAGAGAAAGGAACTTCCTCTATCTAATAAAAGGCATTTACAAAATGTAAAAAATCCATGTAAAAATCCTAAGAAATATATCTTTAATTGATTTAACAAAGTTGTAGGGTGTAAGAGCAACACACAAAAACCACTTGTATTTCTATATGCTGGCAACAGATAATCAGAAAACAAAAATTTTTTTTAATATCTTGGGCAAAACTTAAGAGAATCTTAAATACTAAGAACAAACTGAGGGTTGATGGGGGCTCTGGGACACGGGAGAGTGGGTGACAGACATTGAAGAGGGCACTTGTTGGGATGAGCACTGTGTGTTGTACGGAAACCAATTTGACAATAAATTATTAAAAAAAACATGAAAAATTGGGATGTATTTGGAAAATGATGTGCAACAACTGTGTACAGAAAACTATAAAATGTTACTAAGAGAATTTAAAGACGACATATTAAGGAGAGAAATAAACTGTGTTCTTAGATCAGAAGAATTCTCACTGTTAAGATGTCAGTTCGTCCCCAAATTTATCTATAGCCTAGAAGGATATGGAAATGCAAAGAATGGAATATAGCTGAAACAAATTTGAAAAAGAATAACTATTAAGGGACTTACCCTTTCTGATTTCAAGGGTTATTGTAAAGCTACAATAATACAATGTCATATTGGATCAGAATAGACAAATAAATCAAGAGAATGGAATAAAGAGTCCAGAAATAAACCAACACACACAGTCAATTGATTTTTGACAAAGGTGCAAGGGCAATTAAATGGAGAAAGAACACTGTTCTCAGTAAATGATGCTGGAAGAATTGGCTAACTACTTACAAAAGGGGAAAAAAAAAAAAAAAGAACCTTAACCTTTACTTCATATCACCAAACACAAAAATTAACTTGAAATGGACCATAGACCTTAGTAAAACTAAAACTAATAAACTCCTAAAAGAAAACAAAGAAGAAATTTTTAATAATCTGACTTTGGCAAAGATTTCTTAAACAAAAACAGCATGAACTATAAAAGAATAAGAATCAACTGAACTTTATCCATTTTAAAACTTTTGTTCTTCATGAATCATTGTTAAAATGAAAAGTCAAACCACAGACTAGGAGAAAGTATTTTATATGCACACACACATAACAGTAGACCTTATAAGAAACGCTTGCAACTCAATAAGACAAACAACCCAATTAAAAATAGACAAAAGATTTAAATAGACACTCTACCAGAGAAGACATATTCGGAGAATAAGTACATGAAAAATTGTTTGACATGAGCAAGTTTCACAGAGAGCTATTTCACACTAATTGCAGCCCAATCTTAATTTCCTGTCATTGTTACTGATCGCCTACATGAAATGAATGTCTTAAGTGAGATAAGTTCAGTCCCCTGTTGCCTGTTTCACTAGTGCCAAACTATCATTTCACCTGACAGCATTTTTTTAATTTTAATTTTATTTTTTTAATGTTTATTCATTTTGAAAGAGAGACAAAGAGCATGTGAGCAGGGGAGGCGCAGAGAGAGAGAGAAGAGAATCCCAGGCAGGCTCCATGTTGTCAGCACAGAGCCCAACATGGGGCTCCGTCCCATGAACCGTGAGATCATGATCTGACCCAAAATCAAGGTTTGGGCTCTTAACCAAATGAGCCATCCAGGTGCCCCACCTGACAACACTTTTTTTAATCTGATTTTTCTTCAATATCATCTGCAGAGACCTTAATCCTGCTATTATGCTGGGAAGATCAAGGGCATGCAAGAGGATCTCTCTCAATTTCTCTGTACTTCAAATATCTGCAGAATTATCGGGACTCGTCTCCTTTTGCCCTGTTTCAGAAGCAGTGACAGATCTCCACCCTTATAAGTGTGGTCCCTCCTCTGAAGCTCAACTTAGTTCCCCTATCCCTTTGCTGAGCCATCCATTACCTCCACTCATGTCTTCTTCTCCACCTGTTCCTTCCTCTTAGTCTGCACATCTTTCCACCCACAGTTATGTTCTCCTAGCACAGATGTCCCGCTCCAGCTACCATCCTACATTTTTCCTCCCTTCGGCTGAAAATTACTTCTTGACTCCTTATTCACACTTCAGCCCAGAGAAGAAGTCTTCTATACCTAACATCCTACTACACTGTGTTCAAAATCAGAAGCAAAAGCAGAAGCAGAGTGGATCCTGAGTAGCTGTCAGATCTGATGAGCTTACAGATATGCCCATGATTCAATCAGCCTCTCATTCAGTGAAGGTCAACTCACTGCCTACTATGTACCAAGGCACGTTCTGCATTTATCAGTAGTTCACAGATGTGCCAGGAAATAGCAACGCTAAGGATACAGCAGTAAACAAAGCAGACCAAAATCTCTGCTCTCTTGGGCTTACATTCTCGTGTAGGGAGACAAACCAAAAAGGAAAACAATAACAAAGTTAGACAATATACAGCATGTCAGCTATGAGAAATGCTATGTTAAGAAATAAAGTAGGGCTGGAGGATGCAGTGCCGCGCAAGTGGGAGAAATGATGAGGCAGGATTTTATAGAGAATCTTCAGTGTACGGTGGTAAGGGGAGAAGAATCTGGAGCCAAAGGACCTGGGTGCTTATCCCACCTCTCCCATTTTCTAACTGTTTCCTTAGGCAAGTCATTTAACCTCTTGGCACCTCATCTGTGAAATGGGAAGGATATTTGAACCTGTTACATTAATGATTAATTGAATCAACTATATATTAAATATTAGAATAGTGCCTGAGGTCACAGTAGGAGCTCATAAAATGCTGGCTATTAACACTATTGTTCATTAAATGTTTACATAACACTCATTAACATAATAGATGCTATGTATATTAAAATAGTGTAAGATGCATTCCTGCCCTCTCAACAAAGAAGGGTGCACACAAAAAAAACACAATACGAGGTGGTGTACACCCTGTAATCTTTCAGAGGGGGACATCGCACACATATTGTCGCTCTTTACATAATATGAAGGTGCTCCGAACACATCTGTTCATCCAGGGTCTCTCTTTGCCTTCACTACTGTCATGAGAAATACTATTGCCTCCATTATAGCTGTGGGAGAACAGAACCACATAGATATCACCTGAATCCTTTCCCAGTCCTCAGTGGCTTAGCTTGGAGGTGCAGTTAAAGTCAAGTAGCAAGTGTAATGGCTCAGAGTATGACCTTTGACACTGCACAAACTTGTATTTGAATCAAAGGCTACTAATCAATTAACTGTGTGACATTGGACAAATGATTTCACCTCCTAGAAGCTCAGTTTTCTCATGGGCAAGATAAGGACAATTAATTCTAGCCGCGCCAGTTTCGTGCAAGGATGATATGAGATAAAGTATATAAGGCACTTTGCAAATCATTCAGGCCATAAAAAGCACCCAATAAAATGGCAGCTTTACAAGAAAACAAGACAAAGCAACACATCTCTCAGTTCTGTCAACTTGTACTTGGTGAGTACTTCACATTGAAGCCTCTAAGTCATCTTTAGATTCATGAGATGACACCTCGCATATATCAAAGTGTATAGAAATGAAATACAGGGACTATCCCTGAGTCCATGAGAATGCATTCCTTCTCAAATACTTTCATGAACTTTTCATTTGCTTGTAATCCATAGTGCCAAAAGACCGTTTTTTAAATACAGGTGGGATATTTCTTTTTTTTCAGATCTGCACATAAGCTATGCTCGCCAAAGATTTCAAAACAAAACAAACTAATAGTGCTTTACTCAAAACATGAGCTCTTGAAACTTTCCGGGTAAACTGGGTTTCATAAATCATCTCAACGTTTAAGGGAAACTTTCAACATAAAGAATCTTGGGAGTGAATCCTTGCAAAACAGCAATGGATTGTTGCTAGATTGACTGAATGTATCTCTTTCATCTTCTTTGAATGCATAGATTTTCAAACATCCAGCTGAGCTAAAGTGGCACATGTGACTTGGCTGGAAGCCAGATATCTTTCTCTAAGGGAGACTAACAGGAGAGACTACAGGGTGGCGAGGTCTTGGTGGGGAGAATAGGTTTGTTTTCAACGGCAGAATCAAAGCTTAGGAAATCCAACTTCCACAATTTGGGGAAAGCTGTTCATAGAAGACTTTTTGGCTGGAATAGATTCTTAGAAATAGGAGTCTGCTCTGAGATTATAAACAATGACCTGGTACAAACCTCTCAGACTTCGGTACCCTGGAAATAACCAACATCAATAACTTGCTCCTAAATTCCCCCTACATGTCTCGGCTTGCAGTTGAAAAAGACAGGGTGATTAGTAATAGTGCACATTTGTATTGAGCTGCCTGTGATCTTGGTGCGTTAGAGAACTTCGTGAAAGATGGCAGTGCACTGGTCTGAACCAGCGGCAGCATGTGCGGGAACCCAATTAAAAGGCAAAATGAAAGATGAGGCCAGATATTTTTAGCAAGTTCCAGCAAGACGTGAAGGTGCTGATGTAGAAATGGATAAGCTGAGGACACAGGAGACGTGTATTCAAAGTAAATTCTCCTCTAAGTGGCTTTTATGGTTCAGTTAAATGCAATTGAGGCACTTGCCATTTAAAATAATATTTTCCAGATCATATTCTTACCACATTTTGTAACCTGCTAACTTGGGTCTTTTTTTTCCCATGGCTTCTTAGAAGCTGCTCTAAATCCCTGAAAGAAAAGAAGGAGGAGGGGGACTTGATTGGGGCGGGGCTGGATGGCTGAGAGAGGGGATGAAGGAAGAAGCACAATCATTCTCTTACACACTGGAGGACACCTGCTAGGTTGCCCTGCATCATCATGAGTGACATTGGACAGGGATCTTAGAGAACCAAGGTGGCTCTTGCTGTTGGAATAATGAGGCCCTTCCAGCCAATGTCCTCCTAGAAATGGGTGGCTGCTCTGGTCACTAGTTGCCCTAGCAATAGCCTCAATCATGTCCATGGGTATTAGAACCTGGGTGTTTTGATCCTGGTTCCTCTACACAGTAGCTGTGTGATTTCAGGCGGGTTGCTTAACATCTCAAAGTTTAAGGGAAACTTTCTGTCCTTTTCTATAATACTAGAATTGTGATACTATACATAGGGACCTCATAACTCTATCGTGCAACTGAAAGAGGAAAGCATGCACAGCCCATGGACAGAGCCTGGCATAGAGCAAGAGCTCTGCATGTCACCGTTAAGCATAGATGCCATTCGAGCAGCATCAGAGGCCCTTTGCTCCGTGGAGGTATTCTCGGCATGATAAAAAGAGATAACAATCATAGAGCACTTACTACATACCAGACAGGCCATGTTCTAAGTGAGTTACCATGAATTGACTCATTTAATCCTCACGATGCTCCTAGGAAGCAGATGTGATTGTTTTGACAATTACCCCAAATTAGTCTCCTAGTGAGAGACAGAGGCAGGGCTTATGCCCAGTCAGTCTGCCCAGAACCCATGCATATGACCTGTGATGCTTCAGTAACTTGCCATCAAAAAAATAAAACAAAGTGATATCCAATAGGCACGTGGGTGGTCAGTTAAACAAGTGGCGTCAATTTGCATGCCCGGTCAGTATATATATGCAAGCATATACTTCCAAACTATAGTGCTAGCCTAAAAAGACCTGCCCAAGTCAACCAGCCATTTATCCACATCACGAGCAGTGATGGTTTCTTCAAACTGCAACCTGAAAATTAGCAAAGGAACAGCTAGGGTACTTTCCTATGGTGTCCATGGCATCAAGTGTCAACTACTTAAGTCACTGAAACCAGAAACCTAGCAGTCACTTTGAATTCTACCCCTTTGAAGATTCCTCATCCAATGCTCCAACATTCTATAGTTCTATAGATTCTGTATCCAACATTTCTTTTGCATCCATCCCTTCTTCATTCACAATACTGTTTTTAGTTCAAGTTTATCAATTCCCTTTTGTATAACTTGATCAGACTTCTAACCTTTCTCTCTGACAACATTCTTGCTCAGCCCTACCCCAAGAAATCCATCTTCCTTATGGCTGTTGAAAAATCATATTAAAACACAAGACTTACAATATTCAGCCTCTGCATAAAGCCCTAGCATCTACAGAATGAAATCCAAGCTCCTTATTAAGTCCCTTTATGAGCTGACCTTTTCATCTCTTCTCACTTCCCCAGGTATACCCATACATGCGTTAGTAGATGCTGTTTCCTCTGAACAAAAGCCGTCTCTGTCTCCCACATTCCATTCCCCATAGTTTCCACCTCCCATAGCCTTTATTTGGAAAGCCCCTACTCAATCATTAAATCTCACCTCAAACATCACCTCCTCTAGGAAGTCTTCTATGATTAACTGCTTTCACCTTTGTGCCTATAACAGCCAAATCATAACTTTCCCCCTGCCTTTAGCATATATGTTCTTGATGGCAAGTGCTCTGTGTAAACAGTGTATTGTCAGCCCCAGAACAGTCTCTGACATATGGTAGGAAATCAACAATATTTATTGTATTACTATAGCATTGTCTTATTACAGTATAGTTGTTTGTTGATGTGCCTGCCTCCTCCACAGGAATGTTAGCTCCTGGGAGGAAAAGAGAGTTTCTTTTGCTTCTGTATCCCAACACCTATCACAGTGCCTGGGAAAAAGTGCGTGCTCAAAGTTTGTTGAATGAATTAATGTATAGATGAATAAATGAATAAACCACATAGCCCTCTAGGATTCCGTTTCTTGTCAGTAGAGCCCAAATCTACTGTTCTAGTAGTGTTGAGAGGGAGCTCTCTCTGAAAGCAAATCCAGCTGGAAGATGCCATTATAATACAAACCAGATTCTAAGAGACCAAAATTTGCATTGGTTGCATGTGTCATGAACATAAAAATATTTATATGTGAAATCCCAATTTTAATTTGGAAAAATAATAGCTTTCACAGGATGCCTATTCAGTGGTATTTTTTTTTTCATCAAAGGGAAAAACTTCAAAGAGCTGTGATTTGATGAATGGTCTACAAAGGGCAGAAGTGCCACTCAGTTGAGGGTTTAGAGAGAACTCATTTTCAAACTGCTCCCAGGAAATGTTGCTTTCATTACATCATCTCCTTGTGAGGTAGATGTTAGGGTCACCATTGTTGTGGATGAAGAAATGAACACAGAAAGAACTTCCGGTTATAGAATCACGCCCTGGTATAGCAGACCTGGGGTCTTATATTAGGTCAGGGCGTGGACCAAATATGTCTAATTATGTCCCTCAAACTCCAGAGTGATAGGTTGTCTTGTGGAAAAGTTGCTCTAAGACAGCCCTGGAAGAGGTCTTGGTACGTCTGCCAAATGCATTTCTGCTCACCTTAACACTTGAGCTGGCTGTGGAAACTAAGCAGTTCAATTCCATTTACTTCATTGAGTATCTACTATGTTCATTATCTACTCTGTCCAGCACATAGTGTGATTTCTGTAAACAGGGATAGGCAAAATGACCCTGAAAGACACATGTATGAACAAATGTGAATATGTAGCATATTGCACTGTGATATAAGATGATATTTCTTTTTTCAGGCTACTGCCAAAATATTTGAAAGCCACCACCTAAAGAGATAGTTATTATGAAATCCAATTTACAGATGAATAAACTAAGACACAGAGATCTTAAATAATCCACCCAAGGCCACATAGTTAGCAAGTAGTAGGACCCATTTTAACAATGTATAACTCTCTCCTGGAGAAAGCAAGCTTTACTGATAAATAAATGAAAGGTACCTCCAGAGAAGAGACACATGTGTTAATAATTGTTTTTTTAAATAACAGTAGTTGAACGACAGTGTAATGCAACTTCCTAATTTTATTGTGAGACTTAACATTTTCCAGACTTACTGATTTATTAACTGTCATAACCTTAGCCACAGTGTGGGTCCAGCTAAATTTTCTTTCCACTTTTCATCACTTCTAAGCTTGGTTGGAACACTTATGCTGTGGCTTCATTTTGTTTTGATTTCTTTCTTTTGTTATTCCAGGCACATCATTTCACCGGGGGGAACCAAAGGCCTACTTTTCCGTGAGGTGCAGCCTTCCTGTGGCTAAGCCCACCAGCCCAGTGCACACCTGGATGTCTTGACAGACCTGGGTAGCAGAGTGTCTGAGTGGACAGATTTGCACATGAACAATGCACCTGGACAAACAGATTTGAACTTGTAGGTTCCAAAGGCAATATTGCTTCTCTGGATCATTTTACTGTCTACAACCTTGGCTATCTCACAGAGAAATTCCTTCCCAACTCATTTCTGTAAAACCCTAAGAATGTTTCTCATTAGCAAGACCGACTTCAGACTGGTTTTGACAATTTGGAAATACTTCTGAAATGATAACTTAATGATTTTACTGTTTCTTCAAGACCCACAGATTATTATTTTTTTTAACTGTGGCAAAGCAGAGCCCTAATCTTGTCCACAAAATCCTTTTGCCTAATGAAAAATAATCAAGCAATAGTATCTAAATCCAAAATGTTGGGGGTGGTGGGTCGAAGGGAATGCTATACAGACAACCCAACCCATACTCATAAAGCCAAGGAGGTTTCCACTTGAGGGTAGGCATTATTTTGTGAGACTATAGAGCATCCTTGAATGGGGAGCTGTCACACAGAGATGGGTTATGATACAGTAGAACTCCTTGCAATCAGGTTGAACCTGCTGCCCATGATGCTGGGGTACTGGGGAAAGTTTTGGCATCTACTATACTGGGGAAGGGACAGTGGCTCTTTCAGTCTTGTCTTCTCTGGGAAAATATGGGCTTTAAGGGGAGGCAAGGTTGGCCATATAAACCTTCAGATGAGTGCAAAAAATAAAGATAATAAGATCCCTTGTTGAAAAAGTAATATGAATTTCAAGATGGTGAAAACAGAATGTTAAACCAGTCATGGGACCCTGTAAGACCACCCAGGTTGCATATCCATGAGACTCACACTGAGGTAGACATTTTAGCACCCACACTGGCCCTGTTGCCTGGAAATTTAGGCATTAAATAAAATGAACATTCTTCTAACCACACTCCTGCTACCATGTGTACTCATTTTTACACAGAGACTCTGTTTATCATGCTCCAATATGGTTATATAAGTTTTACTAGCATTAATATATACCAGGCTCTGGACTAATAGTTTTACATGCATTATCTTGTTTAATCCTGACAAAAATCCCTAGGAGATCAGAACTTTTATTCCCATTTTGCAGATTAGGAAACTAGGTCATAGGGACAATAATTTATTTGCCTAAGATTATGAACTGGAAATTGGCAATTTAAGAAAATAACAAAGATCAGAGGGGAAATAGATGAAATAGAGACTAAAAAAGATAATAAAAGACCACTGAAACTAAGTTGGTTTTTGGAAATCACAATGGACAAATCTTTAGACTGCCCAAATCAATCTACAGATTCAATGCAATTCCTATCAAAATACCAATAGCATTTTTCACAGAACTAGAACAAATAATTGTAATCTCACATGGAACTGGGGTTCCAAAAGACCCCAAAGAGCCAAAGCAATCCTGAAAAAGAACAAAGCTGGAGATACCACAATCCCAGATTTCCACATATACTATAAAGCTGTAGTAATCAAAACAGTATGGTACTAACACAAAAATAAACACATAGACCAATGAAACAGGATAGAGAGGCCAGAAATAAACTCACATTTATATGGTTAATTAATAAAGGTATCCTCAGACAAGGGAAAGTAAAGCAAAATAATCAAATGAGACTACATCGAAACAAAAATTTCTGCATAGCAAAGGAAACTACCAACAAGAAGAAAAAGCAACCTACTGAATGAGAAAAATTTTTTTGTAAATGATGTATTTGATAAAGGGTTAGTACTCATATCAAGAACTTATATAACTCAATACCTAAAAAACAAATAATCCAATTAAAAATGAGAAGACCCTGGGCACCTGGATGGCTCAGTCGGTTGGGCGACTGACTTCGGCTCAGGTCATGATCTTGCAGTCCATGAGTTCGAGCCTCATGTTGGGGTCTGTGTTGACAGCTCAGAGCCTGAAACCTGCTTCAGATTCTGTGCGTGTGTGTCTCTCTCTCTGCCCCTCCCCTGCTAGTGCTCGCCTCGCTCTAAGATAAAGATTTTTTTAAAAAATGAAAAGACCCAAATAGATATTTTTTCCAAAGAGGACCTATAGTTGGCTAACAGACATGTGAAAAGATGCTCAACATCCCTCATCATTAGGGAAATGTGAATCAAAACCACAATGACCTGATGCCTGTCAGAATGGCTACAATAAAAAACAATAGGAAATACCAAGTGTTGGCAAGGATGTGGAGAAAAAGGAACCCTCATGCTCTGTTGGTGGGAATGTAAATTGGTGCAGCCACTGTAGAGGTTTCTCAAAATATTAAAAATAGAATCACTATATAATCTAGTAACTCCTTGGCTATTTTGGTTTAGTTACACGTGGTGCAAGAAATTGCCACACGGATAATGATCAGTTGGTATGAGTGTGGTTCTCGATGCCTGCGAGGTGGTTTGTTTTCACTCGGTGGTACTGAACCATCCTCATCCATTCCCCCTTATAGCTATAAATCCTATTGGTCAGTCAACACAGGCTTTGTTAACATCCACAAAATGAAAGGAGTGAAACCAGTGTTTCTGAAACATCCGTGGACATGCAAACCACCTGCAGTATTTTGTCAATGCAGATTCTGATTCACTATGTCCTGAATAGGACATAAGTTCTGCATTTCTAAGAAGTTCCCAAGTACTGCTGATGCTATTCACCTGTGGACCACTTTGAGTAGCAAGGAGTAGTATCACCAGTACCTGTGATTGAATTCCACGGGATTAAATTCAGGCCATGATGAAATGGGGTTTTCCTTTTTATTAGAGGGCTCACATGGACCTGGTTAAACATAGCTTGTGGTCAGTCAGAACCTCCCCAGTGGATGAAACTATGATATGTGGAAAACTAGGCTTCCATGAGGGAATGTGAAAAGGACTGAAGATGAAGTATGTACTGGCACTATTAGAGTCCCTGGTTTCAGTGACTCCCAAAACCCTGTTAAATTCATGAGGATTGATTGCTCAACACTTCATCAAATTGCCAGAGCCAATAACTTTGTCTCTTTGCTTAAGCAACTAGAGTTGGATTCCTATTACTCATAACCACGACTCCTAAACAATTAAAAATTGCAATGCAATAGCTAAATAATGATATATCCCTACAGAAGAACCATACAGCTTACAAAAAATATTATTTCAGAAAAGATTGAGATGAACAAATAAGTTTTATAAAGTGCAATACCAATGTACATATAGAAAAGAGATGTATAATAAACTATTATAAAGAAAAAATAAATAAATAAATAAATTAAAAAAAAAAAAAAGAAAAGAGATGTATAAATTTTGAATATGAAGTCATTTCCAAAAAACAAATAAATAGTGCTTCTGTGGGCTGAATAATGGGTCCCCAAATATGTCCAATGTCCATGTCCTAATCTCCTAGAAAAGGGATTTTGCCAGTGTGATTAAATTAAGGATCTTAAGACATGGTGATTATCCTGTATTATCTGAGTTGGCCCGAAATAACCTCAACGGTCCTTATCAGAGGGAGACAAGAGAGTAGAGTCAGAGGAGGTGATATGCTGATGGAAGCAAAATTGAAGTAATGTAATTTGAAGATAGAGGAAAGGCATCTCAACCAAGAAATGTGGCTGGCCACTAGAAGCTGAAAAAGGCAAGAAAATGTCTTTTTCCCTCAGAGCCTTCAGAAAGCCAAGTCCTTAGCTTTAGCCCAGTAAAATTGATTTCAGACTTCTAATCTCTAGAATTATAAGATAATAAATTTATGTTGCTTAAAGCCACTCAATTTGTGGTAATTTGTTAGAGCAGTAAGAAATAATACAGTAATTGTCTCCATGTTTTCCTCTAATCAATGTGTTACTTTTATAAGAAACAATTTAAGGATTATTGCTCGGTAGAAAATAAGGGGTCATACTAATAATTTTTTTTTTACATTTTAACATAGCTTGCTTACTACTGTTTTCTAGGACTAAGAATACAATCACAGTGCTGTCTTTTTTAAAGAATTTTTTTACCATTTATTTATTTTAGAGAGAGACATGGAACACAAGGAGGGGAGGAGCAGAGAAAGAGGGAGACACTGAATCTGAAGCGGGCTCCAATCTCTGAGCTATCACCACAGAGCCCAACACAGGGCTTGAACCCACGAACTGTGAGATCATGACCTGAGCCAAAGTCAAATGCTTAACTGACTGAGCCACCCAGGCACTCCTATCACAGTGCAGTCTTATTTCAACTCATATTTCAGGATAATCTCACTTTGTAATAAGAGAATCCTGACCCCATCATTCCCTTGGAGAATCACCTGATTTCAACTGTAATATTCAACAGTTGGCTTAAAGTACACCCCCAGACTGACACCTGATGAAAGCCACTGACACATTCAAGACTCAGAGCACATCAAAGGTAGAGAAATGCCTAACATCACTTGGAATCTCCATTCTCCTTTCAGTGTATTCCCAGCATTGTGACCCTAGAATCATGGACAGAAATGTCATTATATATTTGTCCAAACCCGTAGAATGTACAAAACCAAGAGTGAACCCTAAGGTAGACTATGGACTTTCAATAATTATGATGAATCAATGTAGGTTCATCCAAAGTAAAAAGCAAATGATGTCGATAATTGGGGGAGACTGCATGTGCAGGAGAAAAAGTTATATAGGAACTCTCTGTCCTTCTCTCTCAATGTTAAAGTCTTTTTTAAAAAAATAACTATCACCCTAGAATTCTATGCATAACAAAAATAAAAATGAAAATGAACAACGACTTTTTCGACAAACAAAAGCTGAAATAATTACTTACCAGCTAACTCATACTATAAGAAATGGTAAAGACCTTTAGATGGATGGGATGTGAATCTACGCAGAGGAAAGAAGACATATAGAATAGTACTATATAGGTAAATAGAAAGACATTTCTTACTATTTAAAATCTCTTTAAAATATAATTGACTATTTAGATAAAACCAACATATCCTGGGGTTTAAAACACAGATGTATATGATGATAATACTACAAAGGCCAGGAAAGTTGTATATAGTTGTATAGTTCTTCTACTATACTTGAAGAAGTAAAATACTTGTTGACAACATGCTGTGATTAAAGATGTATAATTCAAAGCCAAAGTAGTCACTGAAATAACACAATAAAGAGCAACTGTCAACAAACCGATAAAAGGAATAAAATAGAATCATAAGAAATACTCAATCCAAAGAACGAAGAAAACTAGGAAAAGGGAAAGAACAGCTGAGACAAGTAGAAAGCATATATGTTCACTTAAATTGGTAAATTTAAACCCAAGCTTACCAAAGTCACACTAAATACAAATGATTTAAACATTTCTACAAAAAGGTAGATATTATCTAACTGAATACAAAAAACAAATCCATCTAACTGTTGACTAAAAGAAACTCACTTTAAGTAAAAATATACATATATAGGTTAAAAGTAAAAGAATGAAATACAGACACACCATGATAACACTTAACAAAAGACACCTGGAGTGGTTATATTAATATTAGACAAAGGATATTTTAGGGCAAATACATCATCAGGGACAAATATGGCCATTTCATAACGACAAAATATCAGGTGATCAAGAAGACATAGAAATTGCAAATGTTTATGGACATAATAACAGAGATTCAAAAAACCTAATAGAATTACAAGGAGAATTAGATAAATCTATAATTATAGTTGGAGATTTCAATGTCCCCTTTCTCAATAGTTGCTAAAACAAGCAGACAGAAAATCAGTAGGTGTGATAACTAATTTAAATGTCAATTTGACTGGGGTACCCCAGGTAGTAAAATATTATTTCTGGATGTATCCATGAGCGTTTACATAAAAGATTAACATTTGAATCAGTAGACTGAGTAAAGAAAATCTTATCAATGGGAATAGGCATCATCTAATCCCTTGAGTGCCCAAATAGAACAAAAAGATGGAGAAAGCATAAATTCTGTCTCTTATTGCCCTGGGATGTCCATCTTCTGTTGCCCCTAGACATCAGAGTTCCTGGTTCTGGAGCTTTCAAACACAAGGACTTACATCAGCAGCCTCCTGGTTCTCAGGCCTTAGAACTTGGACTGAATTATACCATCAGCTTTCCTGGTTTTCTAGGTTACAGAGGAAGACTTTCAGACTTCTTGGCCTCTAACAGCAGAGCGAATTCTATAATAAGTCTTCTCTTATATAAATATGTTATTGCTTCTGTGTCTTTGGAGAACCTTGACAAACACATTATGGGTATAGAAGACTTGAACAAGATTTTAACCAAGTTAACTTGGTTAACTACACAACAGCAGAATACATGTTTTCAAGTGCATATGGAATCCTTAACAAAATAGACTATATTCTGTCCCATTATAGCAAGTTGCAATAAATTTAGAAAATTTCAAAACATACAAAGTATGTTCTCTATGAGGGAATTGAATTAGAAATTCAGAAAATAAATAAATTAGAAATTCCTAACAAAATGATACCTAGAAAATCTCCAAATATTTGGAAACTAAATAATACATTCATAATGCAATCAAATGGGAAATTAGAAAGTGTTTTGAGTAAATAAAAGTGAAAAATAATATATAAAAATTTAGTAGGATAGGGGCACCTGGGTGGCTCAGTTGGTTAAGCATCTGACCCTTGGTTTCAACTCAGGTCAGTGATCTCACAGTTTGATGCTGTCAGCAAGGAGCCTGCTTGGGATTCTTTCTCTCTGTCTCTCTCTGCCCCTCCCCCAGTAATGCTCTCACTCAAAATAAACTTGAAAAAAATTTGGTAGGATACAGCTAAAGCAGAACTTAGAAGAAAAATTATAGCACCAAATCAACTAAAATTTGACAAGAAAGCCAAGAACACCCAGTGTGGAAAAGATAATCTCTACAATAAAAGGTACTGGAAAAGCTGGATACCCAGATGCAGAAGAAAGGAATTTGGCCCCTATCTTACACCACTCACAAAAATGAACTTAAAATGGATTAAAGACTTAAACCTAAGACTTGAAACCATGAAACTACTAAACACAAACAAGAAAGAAACTCCTTGACAATTTTTTTGACATGACACCAAAAGCACAAGCAACAAAAGCATAATAAATACATGGCCCTCTATCAAACTAAAAAGTCTGGACAGAAAAAAAAACAACAATGAAAATGCAACCTATGGAACAGGAGAAAATATTTGTAAACCATAGATCTGATAAGGGATTACTATCCAACATATAAAAAGAATTCATACAACTCAACGGCAAAAAATTGTCTGTTTTTAATGGGCAGAGGATCTAAATAAATATTTTTCCAAGGAAGACATTCAAATAGCCAACAGTTGAAAAATGCAAATCAAACCCACAATGAGTTATCACCTAACACCTGTTTGAATAGCTAGACTCCAAAAGACAAGAGATAAGTGTTGGCAAGGGTGTGGAAGCAGGGAAGCTTTATGCACTGTTGGTAGGAATGTAAATTGATACAGTCACTATGGAAAACAGTATGAAGGTTCCAAAACAAACTAAAAATAGAACTACCATATATATAATCCTGCAATCCCACTTCTAGATATATATTCAACAGAAAAAACAGGATATCAAAGAGGTATCTGCACCCCCATGTTCTTTGTATCATTATTCACAGTAGCTAGGATATGTATTTATACATATATACATGTATATACATATACACATATATACACAATGGATTGTTATTCATCCATGGGAATGAAGGAAATCCTGCCATTTACAACAACATAGATGGATCTTGAGGACATTATGTCAAAGGAAATAAGTCAGACAGAGAAAGTCAAATTCTGTAGGATATCTCTTTTATGTGGAATCTGAAAAAGCCAAGCTCTTAGAAACAGAAAGTGGAATGGTGGTTTCCAAGTACTGGGAAATAGGGAGATGTTGTCAAAGGGTACAAATTTCTAGTTAGAAGATGAATTAACTCTGGGGACCTAATGCACAGTATTGTGGTTACCATTAATAATAATGTCTTATATACTTGAAATGTGTTAGTGTAGATCTTAAAGGTTCTCACCACAAAAAAAGTGATGGGAATTATGTGACAGAGTGAAGGTGTTAGCTAATGTTTAGCTGGTAATTATTTTGCAACCTGTAAGTGTATCAAGTCAACATGCTGCATCCCTTCAACTTACAGTGTCATGTCAGTTATATCTCAGTAGAGCTGGGGGAAAAGAAAAAACTAGAAGTAAATATTTTTATGTAAAATTCCACAACGTTTAAAGTTGGCTACCAGATCAATCGTTTTAAAGGCTGCTTGGGACCAAAAAACAATCTACAAATGTCTCCAGCCACCAGCCTCAGTGTTCCACAGTTCAAAACAGGCTGAGATTGACAATGAAATTCCAAGCTGTTTTCCTCCTTCCTGTCTCCTCACTTAGAAACCCCAAATGTCAAATGGACTTTTCTTGGCCCTCAGGGAAGCCCAGCCCAAGTATTCTCCACTAGGTTGAAGGAAACCAGCTCAACAAGCTTGTTCATGCTAAACCAGACTTCTGCTTCCCATTCTTCCTTCCTAACTCCTATGCATTCTACAGTGCTCAGTGGATGTCACTTCTTCCGGAAACATTGTCTGATTCCCCAAATCCAAATCCCTACTTCCTGCTGTGTATTCCAATCCTGGTTGTGTTTCAGTCACATCTTTCTCCCTCAAGATCATATAATAGGGTAGGGATTGTGACTTGGATATCACTATCTGCAGTGACTACAGCAGTGTCTGGCAACTAAATATGTAGAATAAGTGAATGAACCCATACATCCCAAGCTATTTTCATTCCAGCTAGGTTTATTTCTTAAACTCTCCCCTCAACGATAGGAATTCAGTTTTCAAGATAGTCTCCCAGAGGGACTTTCACTTAAGAAAAAACTATAGATTTTTTTTCACTTAATTACACAATTTTTTAAAAGTCATTTAAAATTATTTTTAATTTTATTTGAGAGAGAGGGAGCAAGACCGAGAGAGAGCAAGCAGGGGAGATTGGCAGAGGGAGAGAGCGTGACTCAGTGTTCAATCCCATGATCCCGGGATTATGACCTGAGCTAAAAATCAAGAGTCAACTGACTCTTGCTCAAGTGACAAGGCTCAACAGACTAAGCCACTCATGTACCTGTAAAGACATTTTAAAGTCAGTCCCATTAAAAAAAATAATAATAAACACAGAGGATTTTTAGGATAAACTACTCTGTATGATACTATAATGGTAGATACAGGTCATTATATATTTATCTAAACCCTAGAATGTACAACATCAAGAATAAACCCTGTTGTGGACTTTAGACTCTGGGTGATACGCATGTGTCCGTGTAGACTCATCAAATGTAACAAAGGTAGCACCCGGGAAGGGATGTTAATAATGAAGAGAAGCAGGGCACCTGGGTTGCTCAGCTGGCTAAGCATTGGACTATTGATTTCAGCTCAGGTCATGATCTCATGGTTCATGAGTTCGAACCCCACATCTGGCTCTGTGCTGCTTGCACATGAAGTATGTGGGAAGTCTCTGAACTTTGCATTCAATTTTGCAGTGAACCTAAAACTTCTCTAAAAACTAAAGTTTATTTTAAAAAAGAAAAGCAAACAGGACAAACATGAAAATTCCATTTTATTCCTCTTATTTCCACTCTACTGTGAATAGTTTTGTTAGCAAATTTCCCTTCTCCTTTCTATCTATACACTTACATACATGTATGTACATATATACACATGCACCTTTTTTGTTTTTTAAACACACATGGAATAATACCATAATATTGTTCTGATACTTGTTTTAACTTATGTGCTTTAAAGCTCTTCCTATATTAATACATATATCTTTACCTCAATCTTCTTAATGGCTACATAAACTCTATAGAAATGTGCCATATTTTATTTAACTTTTAAACACTCGACTTTCATTTTCCAGCTCATATTTCTATAGTGTTTTAATTTTTCCTGTAAACGTGTAATGTTTTGTACAGAGGGAAAAAAGAAAAGTTAAAAACAAACAAAAATAGGAGCATCTGGCTGACTCAGTCGGAAGAGCATGCAACTCTTGATCTTGAGGTTGTGAGTCCAAACCCTGTATTAGGTATAGAGATTACTTAAATAAATAGAACTTAAACAAAAATACCATCTCTCAGGGAGCCTATGTGGCTCAGTCAGTTATGTGACCAACTCTTGGTTTTGGCTCAGGTCACGATTTCACATTGGGCTCTAAGCTGACAGCTCTAGCCCACTTGATATCCTCTCTCTCTCTCTCTCTCTCTCTCTCTCTCTCTCTCTTTCTCTCTGCCCCTCCCTTTCTCTATCTCTCTCAAGGTAAGTAAATAAATATTTTAAAAATTAAATACCATCTCTCAAGAGCTGGCATTCTGGTCATCCTCAGGCACTGGAAATGCCATGGTCCCTGGCACACCAGGAATTTTAGTCATGTCCTCCCACATTCTTCCTCCTCAGGCAAGTCATTTCAATCATTTCACATCCCTCAATTTAGACCCTCCAGTTCTAAAGGCCTTAAGATATGTGTGAATTTTAAGAGCACTCAACCTGTTGTAACCAATCTTGTCATTTATAAAACAAGGTTAATAATATTCACATCATAGGGTTGTCATGTGAGGAGACAGCAGACATAAAGGGCAGCCCCTAGGATATATAGCTGGCTGTCTCCCAAGAAAACCAGAAACTACAGAAGGAAAGCCTAAGAATTTTTTTTAATCTTTCTTAAAAGATTTTAGATTTAATGTACATCAGAATCATAACCACCTGGGGTGCGTATTAAAACTGTACATTCCAGACCTCACCTACAAAAGTTTTTATTTCGTTGGTTTGAGTGAAGCCAGGAATCCGCACGGTCAGCAGGTGATGCTCCAGGTGATGCTGACACAGCTGGTCCACGGACCCGGCTGGAGACACTATCTGGCTCCACTGGAGCTAAGTCAGAACAGGAGCTTCTCGGCTGCTGGAGTGATTGCCCACATTTAACGAGGTGAAAATGAGGAAAAGAGTGGTCCAGCTCTCATTTTAGTCCCATCCTGTGACTTTAAGAGGAAGGGCATGAAAATATTCAGAAAAGAACACCAAAGGGTAGTTAATCTTGAGCAAACACTGAGAATGTAACCTAGGAATGTGTTAAGTCCCTTACATTTCAGGCCTAATACTAGGAAGTCTTTAGAGATGACTTAACGTAGTGGCTGGGGATCTGAAACCAAGGCTACCAGCCCCTGATCATAACTGTCAAAGTTTGAGTACAAGCAATAGATCTCTGTTTGGCCTATATTTAGTAGTGTATGCTGCATTCAGTTATTCATTCAGTTAGCCAACTGTGCCTGCTTGATTATCTTTCTTAGAAAGAGAGAAAGAAAGTTCAAGTAGAGGAGAGGGGGAGGGAAAGGAAGGAGGAGGGAGGGAGGGGGAGGGAGGGAGGGGGAGAGAGAGAATCCAGAGCAGGCTCCACACTCTGCACAGAGCCCAACTTCGGGGCTTGATCCCAGGACCCTAGAATCACCACCTGAGCTGAAATCAAGAGCCAGATGCTTGATTGAGGCACCCAGATGTGCTTGTACCTACTTTACAATCAAGCTTCAAAAGGACTTTTTCTATGAGAGTTGACATAATTTAAATAGGATAGCCAACTTTTACACACACTATATATACAGGCATTAAGAAAGACTGGCGTTTCCTTAGGTCAATGGTTCATTTAAGAAATATTTATTGAATACACCTTTGTCTCTGGTATACATCTTTACTAGGCTACTTTGAGATTTTCTTCAAATGTCACTTCCCTTAGCAGGCATTATGTTCCCAGGCATAGTGAATTTTTTGAAGTGATTTACAAATGTATTTATTCATTTATAGTTATACTTTGACTTGTGCCCCCAGAAATTCAGATTGATGTTAAATATTATACAAAGGATTTTATGGCTTGAAGGAGTTTTATTATAACATTAATCTCAATGTAATAAAATTCACTATTTACATATCTATTCCCCAGATAGATTACAAACTTCATGAGGAGAGGGTGTATCTTACTCATCATTGAATCTCAACCCATTAAGTGTTCAGTAAATGAATATAGACATACATCTATAGCCACAACCAAGTGAATGCTAAGTGAACGCTGGTCTTCAAAGCAGTAAGTTGGGATACAGCACGTATTTCCAATCACACGGACACTGTATAGAATCCCTTCCCAATTTGAGGTGATCTTCAAAACAAATTTTAGAAGTACACACAAAAAAAACAAGAAATATTTTAGTTTTCCTTTTGATTTTTCCTTAAAACATCTCCTCTCCAAAATTGATTAGAAATTACCATAGGCCATTTCCAGTAGTCAAATTTCTCCTTAGAAGATTAGGAATCTCTACAACCAAAGGTATAAATCTTGTTATAGATGGCCTTTAAACATTTTAATCCTGACCTGCTGCAGTGACTCCACCCATCTCTCATTCCACCCATTCCCAGAAAGCTACTTTGATTTAGAAACCTGAGCTCAAACCCCAGTTCCACCACCTGTTATCTTATTCATGGACAAGTTATTTGCACTCTCAGAGCTTCGGTAGTGGTTAATTTTATACGTCAGCTTGCCTGGGCCATGTGATACCGAGATGTTTGGTTAAGCATTATTCTGGATGTGTCTGTGCTTCTGGATGAGACTAATATTTGAATTGGTAGATGAAATAAAGCAGATTGCTCCCCCTAATGTGGAGTAAGAAAGAATTCACTCTCTCTGCCTGTTTTCTAGCTGAGACAATGGTCTACTCCTGCACTTGATCTAGAACTATACCACTGGCTTTCGTGGGTCTCCAGAGAGCAGATCATGGGACTTCTCAGCTTCCATAATCATATGATCCAGTTCCTTATGATAAATACCTCCCACCCCTGCTTCATACACACACACATGCACACACACACACACCCCCATACCAGTTCTGTTTCTCTGGAGGACTCTAATACACTTAGTTTCCTTTCCTGTGAAATAGGGAAAGTAAGAGCCATATATTTTAACACTATGCTAAGCATTTTATATCTCTTATCTCAGTTACTACTTCAGCTTTCATATGATGTAGGTACTATTAATATGATCATCCCTTTACATTCCTGCTTATTGAAAGTTTTTGCTTCCTTGAGGCATTGACTTCACTTGGACTAATATCTCGCTCTCTCCCCACCACCAACTGACCAAGAGAAAAGAACTTAATGGATCCCGGCTAGTGGCTGGTCCCTTTGGAGAAAAAATTCTCTCACAAGGCTAGTCAATGATCTGCCCTACTTGATGGACTTGCTTGATCACATTCCCACACCTGGGACATTCAGCATTGTTCAGGGAAAACTGGTAGTGGTGGGGAGATATTGGTCACTTGTTAACACAATGACAATTTATACTGAAGAATCCACTCTTGTCAGGGTGGTGGAGACCTAGAGACCTAGACTCCCTAAGACTCAGAAGCTATAGACTTGGCAAGCTTGCTGAGGTTGGACTTGTATTTAGGCAGAAAAGGTAAAATGCACCAAGGTATGTTCTTCAGAAAATAGTGATCTCCTATGCATTGGTCTTCTGCTGTATTCAAATCCCTGGAACTGTGCCTGGCACCTAGGTGTCTTTAGAGTAATATGTGTTAAAAGGATGACTAAATCCAGTAACTCAGGGCCTCCCTAAGAAAGGCAGCTCCAAAGATCAATATCCTTGAACTAGTCTTTCTATGGTTGTATGATCAAGACAGAAATTCACACATCTGGAAACATGTTCAGTAAATGTTTTTGCCCTTAACAGATTCTTCAATCCTTTTCTTGAGGTGTAAAATAAGAAAGCCCTGAAGAGGGTGGATGAGACCTCTGGAGGAGGCTGGAGCTCCCTCTAGGGGTGAAAATGAAGTATCCTAAAAATTGTAGCTCTGGCTCTCCAGGTTGTTCTTTAAGAAAAAAAAAAATGTTTTAACATCATAAAATATACCAACATCACCAGAACGACTTCACAGAGTGACATAACTAACAACATTCCTTTGCATACATGATCATTCAAATGTTAAGTATGTATTATATACCCGGACTGTGTAAGGTACATTATATTTGGATATTTAAGTTGAGGCTATGGGAATATGGAGAAATAGGAACCCTTGTACTTTGTTGGTCAGAATGTCAACTGGATACTATGGAAAGCAGTAGGGAGGTTGCTCAAAAAATTAAAAATAGAACTCTCATGTGGTTCAGCAATCTCTCTTTCATGTTCACACCCAAAGGAAATAATATCTCAAGGAGATAACTGTACACTCATGTTCATTGCAACATTATTCATAATAGCCAAGATATGGAAACAACCTAAGGGTTCATTGACAAGTGAATGGATTAAAAAATGTGACACCTCACACACAATGAAGTACCATTCAGCCTTAAAAAAAATGAAGAAAATCCTGGCATTTGCAACATGGATGAACCTGGAGGTCATTATGCTAAGTGAAATAAGCCAGACACATAAAGACCAATACTGTATGGTATCACTTATATGTGGAATCTAAGAGTCATACTCATAGAAGCAGATAGTATTGTCAAAAAGAAAATCATAGGCCTCAAATGGAGTCACTTATGCTAGGCCAAATCACTAAACGGGGGCTTAATACCTAAATTTATCAGTTTTATCCTCCCTCAGCAATGTAGTCTTAACCGATCAGTCAGGAATTTTCTAACCAATACCAATGAGGTAATCTGCACAAGGGCCCTCTCTATCCCCTCCCCAACAAAGGAAGAGGAGGTAATCTGCATAAAACCCCCTCCTCTTCCCCAAAGGAAAGTGACCTTGCCTGAAACAGTCTTTTCTTTTTCCTAATAACTTCTTACCTCACTCTGCTTCCTGTAAAAACCTCCCATGCTTTACAACTTCTCAGAGCCCCTCCCACTTGCTAGATGGAGTGCTGCCTGATTCATGAATCCCTTAATAAAACCAATTAGATCTTCAAATGTATTGGGTTGACTTTTTGTTCTTTAATAGAATGGTAGTTGCCATGGGCGAGGGCTAAGGGGAAAGTGGTGAGATATTAGTCAAAGGGTACAAAGTTTCAGGCAGTATGAAAAAGTTCTGGAGAGCAAATGCACTGCATGATGACTGTAGTTAATGACTCTGTCTTATATACTAGAAATTCGCAAACGGTAAATCCTAATTGTCACAAAAAAGTGTTAATTATATGAGGTGATGGATATGTTAACTAGCTTGATTATGGTGATTATCTCACAGTGTATAGAATATAAAAACATTACATTATAATGCTGATGTCGACATCATGGAAGCTTAAGATGTTCCTTGTTCCTTCGTTTCATTCCCTCTTTTCAGCAACGAATTAGACATCCATACACAAACAAAAACACCTTGGTAGGAGCTGTAGGTTACAGTAACATACCCAAGAGGAGTCTCTCTCACCATTCTGCCCTCGGTACAGGGTAGAACCAGTGAGGCAGCAAACCTGCCCCAATTCCTCCGGCAGTGGCTGGGGAAAAAAAACCTAGAGAGCACTAACCTGGGCAGATATCCATGGCTGAGACAGAAAATGCAAAAGTTCATCCTCCCCAAGGAGAGATTCCAGCACCTCATTAGAACAAACGAACAAAAAAAGTTTGTAGTAGCAGAGAGATAAGAACCTCCTCTATCCCCACCCTGCCCCAAAGCAATACAGCATAAGGCTGAGCTACCCGGTGGCAGCAAGCTTTCCCACAGAGAAGGAGAAGGAGTGGTGAGTGAATGCCTGGCTACCTCAGTGGTATGGTGTGGAATGCAATCCAAGAAACCTTTTCTCTCCAGCAGCACCAGAGGACTGAGGCCCTCGTGACTGGGAGGAGGGAAGAGAATATCAAAGGGCATTAAAGACTAGCTCAGCAGTAAGTTCGCCCACAAGCCTCTGGGAGTACTATACTCTGGGATCTTTGGGTAAAGGAGATATTAAAATTTGAGCTACAGTACCACTTTTGGAATACAAAAAAGAGGTGTCCCGTGGTCAGCGTGGTGAGTGGTAAGAACCAGAAAGACATAAAAGCTTGAGAATTCTGCCACAAGAGGGAGCAAGAGGAGTGGAACAGGTATCCCCACTCAAAGGCAGAGAAAACCCCAGATAATAACAGCGTCGGTGAACAGAATACCCCAACAGAAGAGAATTGGCGAATATCAAGTCTGCTACTTCAGAAACAAAACACAAAACTACAGAACCAACACAAACTACAAGGAACATGAAGAATCAAAAAAACTTGCCTGGATAGCTCCCATCAAATCAACCTGTGGAGGTCGACACGAAGACACGGAAAAATAGAAACGGCAAAAAGTGGTGATAAAGAGAATTTTAAAAGCAGAAAAGGGAAACAGTTACATACAAGGGAAATCTCATAAGGCTAGAAGCTGATTTTTCAGCAAACACTGTGCAGGCCAGAAGGGAATTGCAGGATATATTCAAAGTACTAAGAGGAAAATACCTACAACCAAGAATACTCTATTCGACAAGGCCATCATTTAGAATAGAAGGAGATATAGAGAGGTTCCCCAGACAAAAAGATAAATGAGTTCATCACCATTAAAACAGGCTTATAAGAAACGTTAAAGGGAATTCTTTGGAAACAAAAAAAGCCATAATCCAAAGTAAGAAAATTAGGGGGAAAAAAATGTCACAGTTATTTAAAACATACTAAAAGTAGATCAATTACTTATAAAACCAGTAGTATAGAAATTAAGCACAAAAGCAATAAAATCAAGTATCTATAAAAATTCATCAAGAGAGTCACAAAATAAAAGGATATAAAGTATGAGATCATAGAAAACATGGGGGAAGTTGTAAAAATTTAGTGCTTTTAGAATGGATTCAAACTTAAGTGACTATCAAGGTAATATCTTGATATGCTATTTGCATAGGTTGTATGCATATATGTATGCATAGGTGTATAAACCTGATGGTAATTACAAATCAAAAACCTGTAATGGGGCACCTGGGTAGCTCAGTGGGTTAAGCGTGCGACTTTAGCTCAGGTCATGATCTCACAGTTTGCAAGTTCGAGCCTTGAGTTGGGCTTTGTGCTGATAGCTCAGAGCCTGAAACCTCCTTCAGATTCTGTGTCTCCCCTTCTCTCTGTCTCTCCCATGCTTATGCTCTATCCTTCTCGGTCTCTCAATACTAAATAAAAAAGTTAAAATTTTTCAAAAAAAAAAAAAAAACCTGTAATATATATATATATGCAGAAATAAAGGGAAAGGAATCCAAGCATATCACTAAAGAAAGTCATCAAATGACAAGGGAAGAGAGACAAATGTAAAACCAGTAATAAAATGGCAATTAGTACATATCTATCAATAATCACTTTGAATGTAAATAGACTAAATGCTCCAATCAAAAGACATAGAATGACCAAACAAATAAGAAAGCAAGACCCATCTACATGCTGCTTACAAGAAACTATTTCAGACCTAAAGATAGATGCAGACTGAAAGTAAAGAGATAGAAAAATATTACCATGCAAATGAATATGGAAACAAAACTGGGCTAGCAATTCTTATATCAGACAAAACAGATTTTAAAACAAAGACCATAACAATCACTCAACATGGGAGCACCTAAATTCCTAAGCAACTATTAAGAGACATAAAGGAAGAAATCAATAGTAATACAATAACAGCAGGGGATTTTAACACCCCATTTACATCAATGTCTAGATCATCCAAACAGAAAATTAAAAGAAAGCTCTGACTTTGAAGGATACATTGGACTAGATGGATCCAACTGTTATAGTCAGAACATTCCATCCTAAAACAGAATATACATTCTTTTCAAATGCACATGGAACATTCTCCAGAATAGATTTCATGTTAGGCCACAAAACAAGCCCAACAAATGCAAAAAAGACTGAAATCTTGTCATGCATCTTTTCCAGCCACAACAGTATGGAACGAGAAATCAAAAACAAGAAAAAATCTAGAAAGAACACAAAATATATGGATGTTAAATAACATGCTAGTACACAATGAGTGGGTCAACCAAGAAATTGAAAAGAAAATAAAGGGCGTCTAGGTGGCTCAGGCAGTTGAGCATCCGACACTTGATTTCAGCTCAGGTTATGATCCCAGGGTCATGGAATTGAGCCCCATGTTGGGCTCTGCACAGAGCCTGGAGCCTACTTGGGATTCTCTCTCTCTCTCTCTCTCTCTCTCTCTCTCTATCTCTATCTATCTTTCTCTCTCTCTCTCTCAAAATAAGAAATAAAAAGTAAATTAAAAAATACATAGAGAAAAATTAAAATAAAAACACAATGACCCAGTGCTTGGGGATGCAGCAAAAGCTGTTCCAAGTGGGAAGATTATAGCTACATAGACTTATCACAAGAAGAAAGAAAAATCTCAAGTAAATAAATAACCTAATTTTGTTCCTGAGGAGCTAGAAACAAATAATGACCAAAGCTAGTAGAAGGAAGAAAATAATAAAAATTAGAGTAGAAATAAATGAAATAGAGACTTAAAAACAATAGAACAGATCAATGAAACAAGGAGATGCTTCTTTGAAAAGATTAAAATGATAAACATTTAGCAGGATTCATTAAAAAAAAAGGTGGAGGGGTAACTCAAATAAATAAAATCAGAAATGAAAGGAGAAATAAGAAATGACATTACAGAAATACAAAGGATTGTAACAGATAATAAAAAAATTATATGCCAACGAACTGGAAAACCTAGACAAAATGGATAAATTCCCAGAAATAAATAACCTTCCAAAAATGAATCAAGAATAGAAAATTTCTAAGACTAATTCTACTAGCAATGCAGCTGAATCAGTACTCAAAAAGTTTCCAGAAAATAAAAGTCCAAAACCAGATGACTTCACAGATGAATTCTACTAAACATTTAAAGAAGAATTAATACCTATTCTTCTTAAACTATTCCAAAATATAGAAGAGGAAGGAGCTTCCAAATTCATTCTATGAAGCCAGCATTACCTTGATACCAAAATCAGTTAAATACACTATGAAAAGAAAACTACAGGCCAATATTTCTGATGAACATACATGCAAAAATCCTCTTAAAATATCTGCAAACCAAATTGAAAAGTACATTTAAAAAATCATTCACCATGGTCCAGTGGAATTCATTCCAGGATGCAAGCATGGCTTAATAGTCACAAATCAATGTGATACATCACATAAAAACCATATGACCATTTCAATAAACACAGAAAAAGCATTTGACAAAGTACAACATACATGATAACACATCAGCAGAATAAAGGCCATATATGAAAAACCCACAGCTAACATCATACTCAATGGTGAAAAACTGAGAGCTTTTCCTCTAAGGTAAGGAACAAGACAAGGACATTCACTTTCATCACTCTTATTCAACAGAGTATGGGAAGTTTTAGCCACAGCAATCAGACATGAAGAAGTGGGGGAAAAAGGCATCCAAATTAATAAGAAAAAAGTAAAGCTGTCACCATTTGGAGATAACATGATAGTACATATAGAAAACCCTAAAGACGCCACAAAATAACTGCTAGAATTGATCAATGAACTCAGTAACACTGCAGGATACAATATACAGAAGTCTGTTGCATTTCTATACACTAATAATGAAGTAGCAGAAGGAAATTAAAACAATCCCATTTACAATTGCACCTAAAATAACAAAATATGTAGAAATAAACTTAATCGAGAAAGGGAAAGATATGCACTCTGAAAGCTATAAAACACTGATGAGAGAAACTGAAGATGGCATGAACGGTCATAACTGGGATAACAAATATTGTTAAAATGTCCATTCTACTCAAAGCAATCTATAGATCTAATGCAATCCCTACCAAAATACCAGCAGCATTGTCACAGAACTAAGACAAATAATACTCTAATTTGTATAGAACCATGAAAGATCCTGAATAAGTAAAGCAATCTTGAAAAAGAAGAACAAAACTGGAAATGTCACAATGACAGAGTTCGAGATATACTACAAACCCTAGTAATGAAAACAGTATGTTGCTGGCACAAAAATAGACATGTAAATCAATGGAACAGAATATTGAGTCCAAAAATAAAACCAAAACTTAATGGTTCATTAATCTAAGACAAAGAAGGCAAAAATATTAAATGGGAAAAAGACAGTTTCTTCAACAAATGGTGTTGGGAAAACTGGACAGCTACATGCAAAAGATTGAAATTGAACCACTTTCTTATACCACACACAAAAATAAACTCCAAATGGATTAAAGACCTAGATATGAGACCTAAAACCATAAAACTCCTAGAAGAAAACATAATTAGTAATCTCTTTGACTTCAACTGTAGAAACATTTTTCTAGATAAGTCTCCTGACAAGGGAAACAAAAGAAAAAACAAACAAATGGGACTACACCAAAATAAAAAGCTTTGGCACAGCAAAGGAAACCATAAACAAAACCAAAAAGACAACCTACTGAATAGAAGACATTTGCAAATGATATATTATATTAAGGGGTTAAGATCCAAAATATATTAAAAACTTACACAACTCAACACCCCAAAACCAAACAGTCCAATTTAAAGATGGGCAGAGAATCTGATTAGACATCTTTCCAAAGAAGACATCCAGGTGGCCAACAGACACATGAAAACAGTACTCAACATCACTCACATTGGGGAAATGCAGATCAAAACCACAATACACCTGTCAGAATGGTTAGAATAAAAAAAAGACAAGAAATACCAAGTGTTGATGAGGATGTGGAGAAAAAGGAAACTCTCATGCACTGTTGGTGGGGATACATACTGGTACAGCCGCTGTGCAGATTTCTCAAAAACTTAAAAATAGAATTACTATATTATTCAGTAACTCCACCACTAGGTATTTATCGCAAAAAACAATTTGAAAGGATATATGCACCCCTGTGTTTATCGCAGCACTGTTTACAACAGCTAAGATAGAGAAGCAACCCAAGTGTCCATCAAAAATGATGGATAAAAAAGATGTGGTAATGGGGTGCCTAGATGGCTCAGTTGGTTAAGCAGCCAACTCTTGATTTGGGCTCAGGTTCATGGTTCAGGAGTTGAAGCCCCATGTCAGGCTCTGTGGTTACTGTGCAGAGCCTGGTTGAGAACCTCCGTCTCCCACTTTCTGGCCCTCTCCCACTCACGCTGTCTCTCTCTCAAAAATAAATGTTAAAAAAAATGTTTTAAGATGTAATATATATACATATATACATATATACACACACACACATATATACCCACATAATGGAATATTACTCAGTCACAAAAAATGAAATCTCGCCACTTGCAACAACATGAGTGTATATAGAGTGTAATGCTAAGTGAAATAAGTCAGAGAAAGGCAAATATCAAAAGATTTCATTCATGTAGAATTTAAGAAATGAGAAAAGAGACAACAAAAAACCAGACTCTTAAATATAGAGAACAAATTGGTGGTTGCCAGAGAGAAGGTAGGTGAGGTGATGAGTGAAATAGGTGAAGGGGAATAAGAATACACTTATTATGAGCACTACATATTGTATAGAATTTTGAAGCCTTATATTATACACCTGAAACTGATATAACACTATAGTAGTGTTAGTTATACTTATATATAAAATATATATATATTACTTATATATAAATATATATAATACTTAAATATATATAATATCCTAATATATCCTAAATATATATATAAATTTATATTTATTTATATATAACATGTTATATATAATATAGTATCCTAATATATCTTAAGATATATAAATATATATAATACTTAAATATATATAAATATATAATAATTAAACATATATAATATAAATTAAATTAGTAACATCAAAGAATAAAGAAAGAATCAAGGAGATCTGTCATTACCAAAACACGATTCTTCAACAATCAAACTCAAAGGCATGGATTTTGCATTCTAGCTGATAAAGAACTCAAAATAACTTTTCAGAAGAAACTCAACAAGAAAACTCAAAGACAACCAAAATCATGAAAAAAAATACAGTCTCAAAAGGAGATATTTACCAACGAGAAGTCAAAAAAAAAAAAAATCAAGCAGAAATTTGAAGCTGAAGAACTCAAAATGAAAATAAAATACAAAATATCTGCAGTAGACCAAATGGAAGATAGAATAAAGTGAATTAGAGGACAAGGATTTTGAAATAACCCAATTAGAGGACAAGAAGAGAGAGTGGGAAAAGAATGAAGAAATCCTCTAGGATCTATAGGACACCATTAAAGAACAAATGTTAGAATAAATGGGCCCAGATGGATATGAGAGGAAGAAGGGGACACACAGTAGATCTAAAGAAGTAACAGCTGAGAAGCTCACAAACATGGGGAGAAAAATCAGACATCCAGGAGACAGAGGAATGACATATCCCAAGTATTGAAAGAAAAAAAAATACTCTTTCTGGCATAGTTATTGTACAGATATAAAGGAGAAATAAAGACTATCCTAGACAAACAAAAGCTGCAGGAATCCATCACCACTAGACTTGCCATACAGAAATGATGGAAAGAGTCCTTCGGGCTGAGTAAGATGTTAATTCAGGTCATAAAAACATACCAAAGTATACAATACACTGGGGAAAGTAAATATACAGGCAAACTTAGAATACTTTTTAGTATAGTATGGTAGAGTATATAGTAGAGTATAAAGGTCAAAGAATATTAAAAATAATTATAGTTACTATAATTGTAACTAATACAGAATACGAAAAGAAGTAAATAATGACATCAAAAAAGTAAAAGAGGGGAGTAAAAAGGTGACAACTTTGTAGATGATAAAAGTTGCTATCAGCTTTAAATGGGGTGTTCTTATCTTAGGTAAGCCTCACAGTAACCACAAAGCAAAATTTTAGAGTAGAGGCACAAAAGATTGAAAGAAATCTAAAGAAAGGTAAAACAGGTCATACCACCGTGGAAAATTCACCATTACAAATGTACCCAGAAACAATGGGGGAATACAAACTATCCAGAAAATAATTAACAAGATGGCATTAGAAAGGCCTTATGTCAATAACTTTACATGTAAATGAATTAAATTTACCCAATGCACAGAATCACTGGATATATTTTTTAAAAAATAGACCAACTAAATGCTTCCTCTAAGAGATTCACTTTGGCTCACATAAGCTCAGAAGGAACAGATAGAAAAAGTTCATACAAGTGGAAATCAAAATAAAGTAGGGGTTATTTCAGAAAAAAATAGACTAGAAGCCAAAAATGTCAAGTCAAAAAGAGAAAGAGAGAGAGAAATAGAGAAAGTCAATATATAGAGATAAAGGAGTCAATTCATTAAGAAGATGTAACAACTGTAGATATTTATATATTCAGCATTGCAGCACCAGAATATATTAAGCAAATACTAACACATCTGAAGGGAAAAACAGACAATAATACATTAATAGGTTACATCAATACCCACTTTCAACAACAGATAAATCATCTTGATAGGGAATCAACAAGGAAATGTTGAACTTGAACCATATGTTAGACAAATGGACCTAATTAATTGAAAACATATTAGAGACATAAACATAAGACCAGATACTATAAAATTCCTAAAAGAAAACACAGAAAAAAATCTTGACATTTGTCTTGGCGGTGGTAGTTTTTAGACATGACATTAGAAGCACAAGCAACAAAAGCAGAAAATCAACAAATGGTATTGCATCATACTAAAAATCTCCTGCACTGCAAAAGAAACTAAAAATGAAAACGCAACATGCTAAAAGGGAGAAAATATTTGCAAACCATTTCAGATCAGGGGTTATCATATAAAACATATTAAAATTTCATACAACTCAGGGGGTGCCTAGGTGGCTCAGTCGGTTTAGTGTCCGACTCTTAATTTTCGCTGAGGTCAAGACCCCACGGTTCATGGGTTTGAGCCCTGTATTCGGCTCCACACAGTCTGCTTGGGATTCTTTCTCACCATCTCTCTCCAAATAAATAAGTACACTTAAAACAATTCCATACAACTCAATAGCTAAAAAAAAAAAAAAAAAAAAAAAAAAAAAAAAAAGTCTAACAAATGGGGAGAGGAAACATATTTTTCCAAAAAAGACACCCATCCAAATGACCAACAGTTACATGAAAAGGTGCTTAACAACACTAATCATCAGGGAAATGCGAATCGACAATGAGATATCACCTCATACCGGTTAGAATGACTATCATCAAAAAGACAAGAGATGGCAAGTGTTGGCAAGGGTGTGGAGGGAAGGAAACCCTTATATGCTGTTGATGGGAATGCAAATTGGTTCAGCCACTATGGAAAACAGTATAGAGTTTCCTCAAAAAAATTAAAAATAAGACTGCCATATGATCCAGCAATTCCACTATTGGGTACATCTCCGAAGGAAATGATAACAGAATATTATAGAGGTATGTGCACTCCCAGGTTTATTGTAGCGTTATTCAACAGCCAAGCTATGGAAACAACCTAGTGTCTATCAAGGATGAATGAATAAGGGAGATGTAGTATATAACATGTTTGGATTACACAGTCACCCGGCAAATATTAGGTATCAATTATACAACCAGGCGCTTTGTAAGTTACAGTGTATTTGGATGTCTAAGTTAGCTTTTTTTCTAAATCACTCTTAAGTTGTACATTATGTACCTGCTATCTTTCGGTGTATATTGTACATAATAGTTTTACAGTATGTTAAAATTAAATTGAATTTCAAAAGTCATCTATTGTTACCATCCAGAAATTCCTAAAATTCCCCCACATTACATAATTGCTAACAATAAAAGCATGGCAGAGCTCCTTGTGTGTTTTTAATTTTAATACACTAAAATCCTTCACAATATGCTTTCTAAAGTAGACTGGGGAGAAAAATAAAATTTTACAAGTTTTCTTTAGAATGTAATCCTACAGAAAAGCAAATGCATTTTTCATGGTACTCCCCAAATTACCCCCATTTCCTGTAATTTCACCAAGGGGCCAAAGCCAGATGAAAGACGTGAAAAGAATGAGCAGCTGTGAATGAAGAAGAGTTGCAAAATTCTTAATTTGGATGGTGACTATGGCCTTCATATGATGATGATAATAAAAGACCAGTTGATCATACTGAGAATTGACAGTAAGTTATACCGTATTTTTCTACAAATTCTGATGAGAATGAAAAAAAATCCAAGTGAAAATTAATTCAATTCTAATGCACAGATATCAGCAGTAGCCACGTGTTCCTTACCTACCAACTTCTACTCACCCTTCTGATAGCAGTGTTGCATTTTTCCTTGCAGAAACGCTTCCTGGCTATTCTCTGTTGGTGTTGTTCAGATGGAGTTAACTCCACTCCCAGAGCCAGCGTTGGGCATGTAACAAAGAGCTAGCCATCAGTCACATAATCTTGGCCCTTACCGTTGGTTCAGAAATGTACACATTCTTAAAGCTTCAACTGGAGTAAAAGTAGAGGAGGAGATTTCATTTCTGCTCCATCTTGAAACTGGGAGGCCACCAGGTAGAAGTAGGCCACCTGAGAGTAAAAGCAGAACAAGCAAAAGCAGGACTGAGAGATGGAAGAGGAGAGTGGTCTGAATGAAATCAAGTGCCTGGATCCAGCTGATACTGAAGCTAAATCTACTCCTGGACTTTTTAGTTACATAAACCACAAGATTTTGCTTTTTTTAAGCCAGTTTTCTGTCACTTGCAACCATAAATGTCTTCACTGATTTAACTTGTGTTTTTCACCCCATGAGTCTGTGGATTGCTCCCAATTCTAGGTCTCATTGGCTCTAAACCCAGCCTAGTCTGGAGGTGCTTGGATGGCTCAGTCAGTTAAACATTCGACTCTTTTTTTTTTTTTAACGTTTATTCATTATTGAGAGACACAGAGCATGAGCAGGGGAGGGGAAGAAAGAGAGGAAGACACAGAATCCAAAGCAGGCTCCAGGCTCTGAGCTGTCAGCACAGAGTCGGATGCAGGGCTTGAACTCATGAACCACAAGATCATGACTTGAGCCAAAGTCAGATGCTTAACCGTGAGTCACCCAGGTGCCCCTTAAGTTTTTTAATTTTTTTTTTAATTTTTTTTACTTTTTTAGAGAGAGTTTACCCTTTTCAAAAGTGTAAGTTGGGGCGCCTGGGTGGCTCAGTCGGTTGGGCGACCGACTTCAGCTCAGGTCATGATCTCGCGGTCTCTGAGTTCAAGCCCCGCGTCAGGCTCTGTGCTGATGGCTCAGAGCCTGGAGCCTGCTTCAGATTCTGTGTCTCCCTCTCCCTCTGCCCTTCCCCTGTTCACGCTGTGCCTCTATGTCTCTCAAAAATAAACATTAAAAAAAAAATTTTTTTTTAAAGTGTAAGTTGTATATCTGTAGGGAGAAGAGCTTCTAATTCTCACAAATCTTTTGCTTGAAGCCCTTCGGTTAAAAATCTTGTTTATTTACCTGAAATATATATTTCTATAAATTACAGTGCATGCCAGTTTGCATTCAAATAAGGTAGATGAAACTTGCAACTCAGAATCTCCATGGACCTATCATTCCTGCCACAGGAAAGGCACTAAAAGTAGTTCAAAGGCCCAACCATCTTTGGACTACTTGAAAAGTAGTTCAAAGGTCACCATCACCAGGAGTGCCTTACAGAGCATGTAATTTAGTGACTGTTCCATAGACTCAAGATTCAAATCCTAGTTCACCACTTGCCAGCTGAGAGATCCTAAACAAGTCATTTAACTTCTTTGCTAAGTTTCCTAGTCTGTAAAATAAGGACCTTCTCCATGCAACTATAACAATTATATAAGGTAATGGTGTAAGGGGCTTAGATAACTGCAAAGTAACACTGTAAACCTTAAAAAAAAAAAAAAAAAAAAAGAAGTTAACCATTGTTGGGAGGCATTTTGGGCTCACAGGTTGAGACCCTGCTCTGTGTGGAAAAGGTTGAAGCAAAGCTCTCACCGGCCAAAATGGCACCTAGTCTTACCTCCTTCTAAATAATTTTTTAGGCTTGGATTTCTTGAGCTACTCTCCTTGGCCGCAAGGAATGTAATGCTCTTTTGTTTTATGGCATTTAGATAAAATGGAAGGACCTGGAGCACGATGCTTTGATGGATTACATCTGAATGAGAGTAGCCTGGCCAGAAGTAACCTTAAAGTTGCATCTTGGGGATGGGTTGCACCTCCCCCATTGTAGTTGGAAGAATAGGTAGAATGACTCCTGGCCTGTTTATAGATAATTAACATTAAGGCCTTAAGAAAACATCCTGTTCTCTCCCCCCACCCTAAATTTATATGCTAATTATTCTGAAACCAACATACAGGATTAAGGAAGTTGCCACCTTGCTGGTAAAAACACATTATTGTTAAAGAGATCAAACTATGGAATGTCACTCATTGATGTAATGTCACTACCTTTAAAAATAAAGACACAGACCAGCAGGGCAGAGATGCCAGGATTGCCAGACCTGCCTGCTTGGTCACCAGACTACATCTCTCTCATGGCTCCCTCATTTCCTTTTGCCTGACCATCCATCCTTCAAGGACCCCTAGGTTCGCCGGAACTGGACCCCGGCAAACCTTTATGTTTATGATCATTTAGATGGATCACCTGGTTGGCTGAACAGAGGTCTGCCTGTGGACTGGAACACATATACACGCTCTCCCCACCTGTACCCTGCCTCATCACAAAGAACACTAGATCAGCCTGGGACAGAACTGGGTGAATGATTAAAAAGTCTCACCTTCTGCTAAAGAGATAAAAACAGTGTGCTGCTTGGCTTTTGATAAAGGGGATAAAGGAAAATTTAAGCCCTTTTCTATGATTTACAAGTGAGAGAACTAGGGATGATCTAGTCCAGAGAGATAAGACGTCTGTCATTTTGGCAGATCTCAAAATGACATACAATATTTCTTTTAGTAGGTCTGTCTACCTTTCTCTAACACCATTACATATTCCATTCCATACATATGTATACAGTGCAGAACACAGATACTTTTCCACAATACCAGTGGGTTTTAAGCTCCACGGAGTGAAGACTTTGTTCCCTGAAGTATCTATAACCTACAAGAGCAAGTGGCACATGGTAGGCTCTCAATGAACATTTGTTTAATGAGTGACTATGATCATTTCCCTCTTACACAGCTGTTTAAACCATGGGTGAAAAATTTCGGACTCTGAGCCAATTAGATTCCCTCTTGCAAAAATTAGTATTCAGGTTTTGGAGAGGATGGATTTATGAGCAGTCAACCCTGGCTTTGTAATGGGATATAAAATTTGAGGCTAAAGGCACCATTGAATGATGGGGGAGGTGGCATGGGCAAACAGCGCAGGGGCAACTGGCCAACCGAGAGGGGGGGCATAAAAATGAAGCAAATATGCATAAAAAATATAGAGACGAAAGACCTTACAACTCTAGAGAGAGAGACACAGAGTTGGAAAGAGTATCTACCTTAGATGTGCATTTCTAATTCCTGATTCCCGGTCTTCACGAAGCTCAGCTTTATTCCCTTCACTGGGACTTTAGGACATATTCCTGTGTCCTTCCTTTGAATCCCCCCTTTATTTAGTCTACATCTGTGTGAACTGGTTTCAGTTTATACAATCAGACAACCTTTAAAACACTAGGAATTTGCCAAGGTGAGCAAAGAAAGATGAAAATGTTTGGATCTGATTTGAAGCTAGGAACAATAAGTAACTTTCAACTGAAATATTAATAGCTTTGCAGCCCACACCTAATTTACATAATGAGGTAAATGTTTACTTAGACTCATCCCCTAAGAGTCATCTCTGCCTTTCTAAAGAATTCAGAAGGCTGTTATAGATTCAAAGAGCTTATCCTCCCTAGTGCCTAATCTGTCTGTTGTGCTAAAAGTGAATTTGCCAAAAAGTGTTTCCGACAAAAGTGAAATGCAATATTTAGAACTTCCCATTAATTTAAATAATTTAAGAGTTTTTATTCAGGAGGCTGGATAACTGTTTTCAGAATATGTTAATTTGATTCTCCTAGGAGAGCAGTTACCCTCAGGGTTATTTTGCCGTAATCTGTAGAATTCTGAAAGAATTTTGTTCTTCTCCCTTTTCAGTTGTGGGACAATAAGCTGATTGACTATGTGGATAGGACTTTGAATACCTTGGAAATTCTGATCTTCTGGTCAACACTTGCTCCATCCACAGTGCTCTCCATTTTGCCTTGTGGTGACTGCACACTTCCAATCACTCTGGCTAAAAACCTGAGTCATCTTTAACTCGACTCTTTTCCTTCCACTCTGTTATGGGCTGCATTGTTCCAAAAAGATTTGTTGAAATCCTATCCCAATACCTCTGCCTATGAGATTATTTAGAAATAAGGTTGTTAAGGATGTAATTCGTTTAGATGAGGTCAAGTTGCAATAGAGTGGGCCCTTAATCCAAGATGACTTGTGCCCATAAAAGAGGAAAAGAGACACAAGAAGAAAGAAGAGCATCACATAATAGAGGGCTACAGCTGCTGGCCAAGGAGTGCCATGGACAGCTGTCACACCACCAGAAGCCAGGAAGAGACAAGGAAGGATTCTCCCCTATGCCTTTTAGAGGGAACATGGCCGTGTCAACACTTTGATTTCAAACTTTAAGCCTCTAAAACTGGAAGACAAATATTTGCCACTTTACACCATCCAGTTTGTAGTATTTACTTTTTATGGCAACTCTAACGGAAACCCATATCCAATTAGCAAGCAAATCTCCTCGGCCCTACTTTTAGCATCCATCCAGAATAAGGCTACTTCTTATCACATCCAAACTGGTCTCCCAGTGAAATCTATACTCAACATGGAAGCCAGGGCGATACTTTTAACACCTAAATCAAAGGATGTTACTCTCTGCTCTACCTGTAGTGCGTCTTTGAGTAAAATCTAGAGTCCTCGAAATATTCTCGGCCTCCTTATGCCAACACTCTCTCTGGTGAGCTCTCTCTCTTCCTAGGGTCAGTCTCCCCCTCCCCCGACCCTTCCTCTCATTCATTTAGCCACACTGACCTCCCTGTTGTTCCTTGAACAAGTCATGCAGCCTCCCACCTCAGAGCCTTTGTACTGGCTGTCCAGTCTCCCCTCTGCCTTGAGAACTCCTGCCTTATAGGTCCTTCAAATCTCTGCTCAAATGTCATCTTCTAGAATGGTCCACTTTAACCAGTCCATTTAAAATTACAACCTCTCTGGGGGCACATGGGTGACTCAGGTGGTTGAGCATCTGACTCTTGATTTCAGCTCAGGTCATGATCCCAGGGTTCTTGGTTTGAGCCCTATGTCAGGCTCTGCCCTGATTCTCTCTCTCCTTCTACCCCTCTCCCCTGCTCATGCCCTCTCTCTAAAATTAAAAAAAAAAAATTACAACATTGCCCATATTCTCAACTATCCCATGTATCCTCTTTCATAGCAGTTAACTTTTAGTAAATCATAGAACTTATGGGTTAAATGTTTACTGTTCATCTTCAAGTCTCCACCTCCTCAGAATTTAAAAACAGTACAACTATTTGTCTTTTTTTTATTCTCCAGTGTACCCCAAGCATTGATCTAGTAGGCACTTGATAAATACCTGCTGGACAGACGACCACCAAAAGGAGACCTCAGCTACAGTGCAGCTCAGCCCTGCTCTGGGAAAATCAGTGGTATGCCAGGGCTTCCCCTTAACAACCGGCACCTCTTCCCAGCTCCCTGTTTGGGGACATCACATTGGTAGCTTGGAATCAGCCAAGGTGGAAATATTCATACCACAAAAATTGGCAAGCCCTACTAATCAGGCCTTTGTTTTTCTTCTTCCTTCAGGAGAATTGTCAGACATTTACCAGTATGCCACCACTGCCTAATACTGTGAAACCTGTTACATGCATAATGGAGCTTTAGCTGCAAGACCAACTGATAAATCAGAATTTATCTCATTTGGCTTGCTATACTCATCAGAAGGTAAATACTATTGAAAATAAATTCCATGCCCTTGTCAGGGTTGATGTGACAACGTTTATCTATTGTGATCACTACCAAAAAGAGCAGTGGATTAAATAGCGTCACGATCAAGCAATGTATTATGGTCGTCACTACTATTGAATCTATATTGAGGACACAAGTAAATGTGGGCAGATCATGCGTTGAAATAATTTCTCAGTTTCACTCTGTTGCTGAACTTAATAGTACAATTATTAACTTGGTGTTAAACTTCAGTTTAATTGAAGAAATGCTTGACAAGGCCCAAGCATTGTAATAAAAAATGGTGACACTTAAGTAAATAAGTTGTGACCTTAGTTCTCAAGATGTCCGAGGTCTAGTGGGAGAAAATGACACCAGTATTGGGTAGGAACTGAGGAAGATACACATATAGGAGCATTCAAGAGACAGAGACCTACAAATAATCAAGAGGATTCATTTTTGCAAACATTTAGGGTTTTGGTGGGGTTTTTTTGCTATATTTTTCTTGTTTATCAACACAATATAGCAAAAACACCAGCCTGATGATGACAATTTAAATACAACGCAAATGGTCACTGGGTCCTGCCTTCTGCCCACCCTGAAAGGGATCAGGCTAATGTTCATATATTCTGAGTGGTGATGGAGAAATGGAGAGGAACGTAAAGGAGGAAAAAGGCCAGGGACTGGAAACACGCCATCTCAGGTGGCAAGAGAGAGGGTGGACCTGCAGGACCTGGGCTCCATGTTTCAAACTCAGTCCAGAGGAAGCAAAATATTAACTAAGTAGGAGATTCCTGGAAACCCAGCCACACACAGGACCCAGAATTAGGAGGACCACGCATTCAGCTTGTTGGGACCATCCTGGTTCACACCCATAATCCTAATATTGGTCAAGTTTAACATTTGTCCCAGACAAAAGTAGACCAGTTTAGATGCTAAATAATTGTCCTGATACTAAGAGCAGACATATGCCATCAGATGGCAGCAAATGAAACAGTACCCTGAGATTTCAAACCAGCTAGCCTAGTCATTTAACTCTGCAGTAATAGGAAGCTATATTTTATACCAGTCCAAAAACCCTATTATGGAATTTGGAACATATAAAGATGTCTTTTTCTAATTTGTGTTTTCCTGCCTCCACTCTTCATCCTTCACCTGATAACACCTCTCCTCCTTATAAGAAATACATTTGCACACCTTCACAGTGACCCAGCCCCAGAAGTGGCACCTGACAAGGCCCTGGCCAGCATCCTCAACTCCAGGTCTTTTCCCCATAAGCCTAAAAACAGTGGGCCATTTTTCTGGTCTTGTCTAAAGACCCTGCCTGAGAATAAAGCCATTAAGAATATGTGAGGCAGGATGCAAAGGTATGGAAGAAGCTATAGAAGTAAACTGGAACCAGCTGATAATAGAGCTTTTAAATCAGGTTTTTAAAATACTGAAACTTATTTAAGGTTCCACGTCTTCTTCAGAACCGAATTCTGAGGAAGATACTACATAGTTCTCAAAACTGTCCGTCTTCAGGGACACCTGAGAGGCTCAGTCGGTTAAGCATCTAACTCTTGATTTCAGCTCAAGTCATGATCTCACAGTTTGGGATTTGGAGCTCCATATTGGGCTCCACGCTGACGACACAGAGCCTGCTTGGGACTCTCTCTCTCTCATAACAAACTTTAAAAAGAAAAAAAAATAACCTCTCCATTTCCATGGCTCCTGCCTCCCATTTTAGGCCACCATTTTCTCTCACCTGGACTGCCACAAGTCTCCTAAATGGGCTACCCATCCCCACACTCCACCTTCTACCCTTACCCTACATGTGTTCCCACTCTCCCCAGAGTTAATAATGTGATTGATTCAAAACTCAAATGTTACCACATTACTTTCCACAGTGGTTCTGCATTGCCTACGGGGTCAAATGGAGGTCAAGGTCTACAAGGAGCACAGAGCAGACTCCTGTCTACCTCCTCAAACATACCGGCCTCCTCCATAACCACACTCCATTTGTTCTCCAAACCCCAGCCCTACACAAGGGACTACTCTGGAGCCTTCTGTGCTTCAGTGCCCTGCACAACTACTCCAGCTGCACTTCCTGTCTCAGTTTTAGGATTACTTCTTCTGTAAAGCCCTGTGACTTCCAAGAACCCTGAGGTGGAACTTAACATGTCTGTCCACCTGTCACACTTTATTGCCTTATTGGTCAATGTGTCTTCCTCTAGTATTAGACCTAAGCCTTTTCAAGAGAAGTTCCTCCCTGAGACCACTTTTCCCCTTTTACCTTCTCCATCCCTTCAGCCCACTTTCACTGCTAATCCTACATCCTCCCTCCCCCCCACCCCCCAGGTGTTTCTCTTTCTTCACTCTAGTCTCCTCATCCCTCCTTCTGGAAAATCTTTAGGTCTAGTGTTCAGCACGCCTAGGTGGTAATGAAAGCAAAGGACTCCATCTTGGATCTGTGAGAGAGCTGTTATTAATCTTTTCTTCTACCAGAACAGAACAATTACTCTTACAGAATTTCCCCATATCATTTCCAATGCTCTAGGGTATATCATTTGCATTACAAAAACAATTCCTTTCAGCCCTTCCATATGCAGAATATAACTGGAGTAAGTGTCATCAAACAATGCTGAGAGGCATTTTCCCAAATAGGTTTATCTGTTTCATGTGGGGCAGTTGCAGATACTGAAATAAAGTGAAAGTATAAAAGTAATTAATTCTTTGCAGCTAGATCTTTCCATACTATAAACGAGTGTTTGATTATAGTAACAACAAACTGCATGATTATCTTAGTCAAAAAAAGTTTCAAACATCGGTTTACATCAGAATCCCCTTTTCCTTCTGAGTTTTATAAGAATTGTATTTTTTTTTTTGTTAAAGAAATGGTTTTGGTCAGTTTTGTGGAGATGTAATTTATATAGAGTAAAATTCATCAAATTTAAAAAACCATGTATGCATGTGTATGCCCCACACTGCATACATGGTTTTTTATTTATTTTTGGGGAGAGTCCAAGAGGGGGAGGGACAGAGAGCTTGGGACAGAGGATATGAAATGGTCTCTGCGCTGACAGGCTGACAATAATGAGCCTGATGTGGTGATATGGGGCTCAGACTCACAAACTGAGAGATCATGACCTGAGTGGAAGTTGGATGTTCAATGACTAAGTCACCCAGGTGCCTCCACCCCAAAATGTTTCCCATGCCCCTTTGTCATTAATCTCCCCTCACTCCCAGCCCCAATGATCAGCCACTGATTTGGTTTCCGTCCCTATAATTTTGCTTTTTCCAAAATGTCATATAAATGAAATCATAAAGTTTGTAGCCTTTTTATTCTGGCTTCTTTCACCTAGTATAATTATTTTGAGATCTATTCTTGTCACTAGGATGAGGGATTGATTTCTTTTTGTTGCTGAATAGTATTCCATCCTGTGGATGTAACAGAAGTTTCATCCATTCATCTGTAGATACTTTGTTTCCAGTTTTTAGTGCTAGAATAAAGCTGCTGTAAACATTTGCATACACGACTAAGTGAGAACATAGGTCTGTTTATCTTCAGTAAATACTTAAGTGAACGTTTAACTTTACAAGCAACTGCCAAACTGTTTTCCAAAGTAGCTGTACCATTTTGTTTTCCCACCAGCAATGTATGAGAGTTCCTATTATAGAGCTCCACGTCCTTGCCGGTTTGGTTTTTTATTTTAATGATTTTAATAGGTGTGTTGTGATGCCTCATTGTGGTTTTGAACATTATTACTTTTAATCCTTTGATTGGAGTACTACTGAAGCCAGTAAGTCTAGAGATCTAGAGAGAAAATACTGTTATTAAAACAAGAAGTGTTCTCAGTTGTAATTATGGGACCTGAAGGAAGCACTTGAAATGCTAAACAAATTTGAACCTCTGACCATATTTTTTCTTCCTATTTTGTTACTGAGAAGGACTATGCTCTTCTCCCATATGAAAATTACCAATCATTGTTTTATAGCATGTCAAAATTTGTAAATAAAAACAAATACTTATTGAAACCATATGTTGTACAAGGCTATATGCATAAGTCATTGCTCGTTTGGTTCCCAATATCCATTCTTCTCTGCTTTCTTACTAACAGATCTCCTGACTTACCTGGGTGTGGGGCTAATGGAAATCAAGATTATATTTTCAGTTTTCCTTACAATCAGCTGCAGGCACATGTCGTGGAAGGGTCATGTGGCAACTTCTAGGAACCTCCCTCAAATATAGTTAGCACAGACCATTGTTCTCTTTCTACTTTGTTCCTTCCTCTGGACAGGGAGAGCTTAAGAAACCACCTTGACAGTGAGGCTATGCACAGAGGAGGAAGATGAGGCAGCCTGAGTTTCTGAGAATTTTGTAGATCACGCCAGCACTGGACTGTCTACCTCTGGACTTTTATAGGAGATAAATAAATTTGTGTCTTGAGGTGGATTGAAAATGTGTCCCTAATTCTTCACTTCTATATCCTTCACTATCCAATCCTTTACATCATATGTGCAAAGTGTACACACCTTCTGACTTTGGGCTCAGCCAATGTGACTCCTTCATGGGTAGAATAGTGTGCTGCTTCTGAGCCTGAGCCTTAGGAGGCTCAGCACTCCTGCTTGCTATTTTGTGTAACTTCCTTTACCAGAAGAACAGTCCTAGTTAGTCTGCACCTCACTCTCCAATCCCAGGAGGAAGGAGGCCATCCTAGGCAACCACAGACCTTCATTGAGAAGCAGAGTTACCTCAACTACCACAACTGGAGAAGTATCTAGTCAAACTCAGTCTAGACCCACAAAACTATAGCCACTAATCGTGAATGATTATTGGTTTAAACCAGTGAGTTTTGCATGGTTTGTTATTTAGGAATACCTAATTGATACACTTGTTCAAACTATTGTCATTTTGCCTCTTTATTATTTGGAAACTAACCAAATCCTAATTATCTTTTACTCCTTTGTATCTGACTTAAAGTCCAGGCCCTCCAAGAGAATGCAATCAACATGGGAAAATAAGAACCAAGTTAACTTAATGAGGAAAGGAAAGTCTTTAAAGGCTGTTGTAACGACTGGATAGATCCATATAGAAAGTGAAAAAATAGAAATTTGGCTCCACACTGCATACACCAAAAATAATTTGAGATGGATCATAGACCTAAACATAAAACCAAGTATTAAAATAAATTTCTAGGCCAAAGATGAAGACACTCCTGGCTTGGGTGCCACACCAGTGAACTGAAACTTAGATGCCTTCCATGTCCCTATTAACACTCTGCTTGACCCCAAAACATGATCGTCCCATCAACCAATCCCCAGACACCAAGCCAGCTCTGGGCTCTCTACTTGTTTCCTTGATCCTTCTCACCCCAGACACGGTTGGCTATGAGGCCCCAGCCAACCAGCTATTTTCTCTTCCTTCTTCTTTACTTAGTCCTGTACAAGTCTTTTGTCTTCCGCCCCATCTTGCACTTCTCCAGAAGGAGACACCCCACTTGACGGAGTGAAGTTTATTATCACCCAAACAGTTTTCTTTAATCATCTTTTAACAACAGAAACATAAAGATCATATTTCCTTCTCTAATTATGCTGAGTGCTTACAACATGCTGCTTTAATAAGAGGAATTTATAGAATTCACTAAATACTTGTGTGCCAGGTGCCAAGAAACATTTTCGTGTGCATGATTTCATTTCATTCTCAAACACAATGCCATGGTTTCCTATCTCTCCACATTTGTACGGGATAGCTACTTTTCTTACTTAGCATCCTTTCCCCTTATTTTGGTAATGGCACCTGAGTTTCCTCGAGGACCAACTTCTCTCCTATACTTACTCCTTTGCGGTTTCTCCAGCGCTGGCTTCAGAATCTGGTTCCCGTATCAGACACTTGAAATCCCGATGACGGTCCCAGATTCCTGGAACTGCCCATCTCTCCTACCCTATTGATCTGTTTTTATCTAGATAGGTGGTTCCTAAATTTTAGCATGCGTAAGAATCACCTGGGGAGCTTGTTGAAACAGAAGTTTCTGGACCCCACAGCCCAGAGTTTTTGACTACTAGTTCTGGGGCAGAGTTCAGGATTTGCATTTCTAACGAGCTCCCAGCTGATGCTAGTGTTGCTGGTCAGAGGAGCTGAGAGCTTGTTAAAAATGCAAATTCTGGGCCCTCCCCCAGACCCACTGAATCAGACTCTCTGAGGAAAGACCCAGAAATCTGAGTTGTAATACAATCTTCAAATGCTTCTTATGCAAACCAAAGTTTGAGATGCACTGTTCCATTATTGCTTTTGAACCGTAGCTACATATTAGAATCACTTAGGAAACTTCACAAATATTCAGAACTTGATTTTTGGAAACATCTCATTAGAGACAAATTTGCAGCTAAGGGATGAGAAAAACTGCTGTGAATCATAATGTTTTCCTTAGGAAGGAAAATAGGGCCCACGTATGTGCCTGCAGAAGTTGGGTGGGTGGAGAATGGGGGTAAGGGAACAAACACTTGTTTTCTTAGATCATTAAGCAGCCTTAGACTAACATACAAGTTCTAATGGCTGCGTAGTATTCCACTACAACCCATGCACTTTCTATTGAACATATACTAAGTGCCAGACACTGACTTATTTACGATCTGTATCAACTCTGTTTTACCCACAAGAAAACTGAGGTGGAGAGAAGCTCCACAGATTGTTTGGACCTGGAACAGCCTGACTCCCATACCAGAGGTTCGCAATCTGGTTCCTCATCTGAGGAACACATGGAGATTGGGGGAAGTGCCATACTCAGCGTGGAAGCTCCTGCCTGCTTGCCATACCCTGCCCTATGCATCTCTTCCATCTGACTGTTCCTGGGTACATCCTTTTATAATAAACCAGTAATCTATTATGTATGTATGTATATATGTATGTATAAATAAATAAATATCTGGATTCTACACCAAACTAAAGGAATCTAAATCTCTTGGGGGAGGGTGTGGTGGGGGTTAGGCATCTATTTGGGGTTTTTTGGACTATTCCTCATGACACTGATGCACGGTGAGGACTAAGACCCACTGCCCCACAGCCTTCTGCTATTCAAGTTGATGGTACATGTGCCTATTTCTGACCGTTGCATATGCATATGCAGATATACATACCGTTTTTTCCCTTTTTCGCTTTAGCAGTGTCATTCTCTTCTCCCCCTTTGGTCACTTCACCAAAATCACTAAGGAAAGATTCAGATGGTCTAGAGTGTGTTTAGCTAGAATGTGGTAGGGGCCAGATACATGATGATGGCCCGCGACATTCAGAAAGGCTCAAGTCCTTTCTCACTGCAGTGAGAAGTACTGGGGGCGGTAAGGGCCATCCTCCCAGGAGGTCGGAAGAGCATGTGTATCAGTGCAAAGTGCAAAGACACCGTTGAAAGGACACTGAATCAGCCAGTAATTTTGAATGTGGTCCAATGATGGCTCCCTTATTATCAGCTGGTTTGAGTTGACAGAGACAGAAAGGAAAGATAGTGTACCTCTGCCCCCATGTGCATTAGCAACGACCTCTGAGAAACAGCTGCAGGATTGATGAGAGGCCCAGCCGGTAGCCTTGCACTGTAACCACACTTGTTCTAAAAAAAAATGTGTTTTATGTGCAAGAGAGTATATATATGTCCATATGCATGCAGTCTCTCTCAGTGCCTCCCATACACACACATTAGATTACCCCAATCAGAATAATTCATAAAACAATGATGAGAAAAGTAGTAAACAATGTTTAGAGGCAGATAAACATAATGATATTTCAATTAGGAGTACATATTTTTCCAACCAACATGTTTCTTAATATTTCTTCCTTTTCACCAAAATGTAAGTGGTTTTTTTCCCTAACTGACGGCTATTTCCCAATTCCAGAGTGCTCACAGAACAGTTGTGAGCGAGGTGTATACTGTATTGGCAAGCTCAGTTAGATGGCCCCTATTTTGTCATTTATAAGCGAAACCGTGATACTGACAGTCACAAGTTAGGAAGGCTGGAGAGCCTTTATACAGGTATAATAAAAGAGTTCATTTCACCCAAGGCAGTTTCATTCATTCATTCATTCACTCATTCAACATTTATTAAGTACTTAAGTGTCAGAAATGACATCAAGCCCTACTAGAAAACAAGGGTAGAATAACAAAAAGGCTTTTGAGGAGTGCCTTGGTGGCTTAATCAGTTAAGTGTCTGTCTCTTGATTTCAGCTCAGATCATGATCTCTGCTGGATGCAGAGACTGCTTGAGATTCTCTCACCCTCTCTCTCAGCCCCTCACCTGCTTGCACAAGTGCATGCTCTCTCTCTAAAAAATAAGTAAATAGATAGGGGCGCCCGGGTGGCTCAGTTGGCTAAGCGTCTGACTTTGGCTGAGGTCATGATCTCTCGGTTTGCGAGTTTGAGCCCTGCGTTGGGCATTGGGTGTTGGGCTCTGTGCCGACAGTTCAGAGCCTGGAGCCTCCTTCAGATTCTGTGTCTCTGCCCCTCTCTGCCCTCCCTTCATGCTCTGTCTCTCAATAATAAAAATGTTAAAAAATTTTTTAATAGATAAATAATTAAAAATTCATTCATTAATTAATTAGTTTTTAAAAAGGCATTGATGTTTAACCAAAGAAAAGCCTAGTAATGGATCTGAGTGTTTTAGGAAGTGATGATGAGATAGAAAAACCCAGAAGCTGTCAGCATTAGCTGTCATGCTACCTACCTGATCCACTCTCTGGGCTCACCACCATTTAAGAAACCACAAATGTGGACACTACATGCTAACAATAAACATGGGTCTTCTAAACTTCCCTGCCATTCCTTGACAGTTTCTTTTCATGCCTCTGCTCTTTCCGGATGTGGAAAACTCTGTAAATGCCACTTGGATGTCATAACATCATATTGCTAAACAGCACCCTGCTCATGCCGCTCACCACCTAGAAGAGTTACACGTGAAATTCGGTCTTGGAGATCAAAATATTTCATCACCTAGGAAACTGTCATTTCAAGTTGAACAAAACATCATTATAAGATAGTTGTGCAAAGCAATGAGCAGTTGGAGGACATACCTTTTCAGCAGTTGCTACCTGTAGAAAGGTTTAGATAATTTGTGACATTTTGGTAGCTGAAGGGAACAGATGGCATCTTTCTGACCACATCAGGGAGTGGACAGTGAGCATTAGCCAGCTGGCGAGATCTGCCTGAGATTAATTCATAGGAGAGTCAGAAATGGAGCATTAGCACCCAAACAGCTTGTCGATAATTTTTTTCCTTAAAAGAAAATGGAAAACATTTGTACATTTTCTTTTCTTCTTTAGCTGCCACTAAAAACATCTAAGGTGCAGAGGTATATTCTGTTCAATTCATTCGGGTACATGACTAATTCATGAATAAGTATGTAATATATACCTCTAGTATGTACTTAGTTTTTTCGTGTGTGTGTGTGTTTTTTTGGTTTTTTTTGTTTTTTTTTGAGAAAGACAGAGAGCAGGCATGAGTGGGGGAGGGGCAGAAAGAGAGGGAACCGAGGATCTGAAGCAGGCTCTGCGCTGACAGCAGCGAGCCCAGTGGGAGAGTCCAACTCATAAACCAGCCAAAGTCAGGAGCTCAACTGACTGAGCCATGCAATTGCCCTCTCCCCATGGTTTACACTTTCACTTATTTGTTTTTACTTTATTTATATTTATTTTGAGAGAGACAGAGAGAACAAGAGGGGAAGGGGCAGAGATAGAGGGAGAGAGAGAATCCCAAGTAGGCTCCATGCTGCCAGCACAGAGCCTGATACAGGGCTCAAACCCAGGAACTGTGAGATCATGACCTGAGCATAAATCAAGAGTCAGATGCTTAACTGCCTGAGACACCCAGGAGTCCCTCTATGGTATATACTTTTAAAAGAAGCTCTATTGAGATATAATTCACTTAGCCCAATTCACCCATTTAAAGTATACAGGGGCACCTGGGTGGCTCAGTCAGTTGAGCATCCGACTTTGGCTCAGGTCGTAATCTCACGGTTTGTGAGTTTGAGCCCCATGTGAGGCTCACTGTTGTCAGCCTGGCAGCACAGAGTCCACTTTGGATCCTCTGTTCCCATCTCTCTGCCACTTCCCCACTTGTGCTCTCTCAAAAATAAATATTTAAAGTATACAAATTCAATAGTTTAATATATTTGCATTGTTGTATATCCATTAATTAGCACAATCAACTTCAGAAATTTTTCCTTACCCTGAAAAGAAACCTGACTTTCCTTATTCCCTATTCACTCCCATCTCTCCCAGTCCTGGGTATCCATTAACCTATGTCTGTCTCTACAGATTTGTCTATTTCAAATAAATGGAATTATTTGATATATGATCCTTTGTGACTGGTTTCTTTCACTTAGCATGTTTTCAAGTTTCACCCATGTTGTAGGATGTATTTCATTTCTTTTTTTGTTAAAAAATAATATTCCATTGTATGGATACATTGGAATGGATACATTTTTTTTATCATTCATCAGTTAATGCACTATTGGATTGCCTCTACTTTTTGGTATTATGAATAATGCCGCTATGAATTTTCCTATATCAGTTTTTGCATGGACATAGGTCTTCATTTCTCTTGGGTAATACTTAGGAGTGGAATTACTAGATACATGGTAGTTTTATGTTTAACCATTTGAGAAACTGCCAGACTTTTTTTCAAAGCAGCTGCACTATTTTATGTTCCCACCAGCAGGTTCCAATTTCTCCACATCTTTTTTTAAATTTTTTTGATGTTTGTTTATTTATTTTGAGAGGGAGAAAGCATAAGCAGGGGAGTGGCAGAGAGAGAGGGAGTGATAATCCCAAGCAGGCTCTGTGCTTTCAGACCCTGATGCGGGGCTCAATCCCACAAACTGTGAGATCATGACCTGAGCCACAATCAAGAGTCTGACACTTAATCAACCGAGCCATCCAGGTGGCCCTCTCCATGTCTTTGACAACACTTGCCATTTTCTGTCTATTTGTTTATAACCATTTTGGTAGCTGTGAAATGGCATCTCACTTGCATTTGTCTTTTTACCTTTATAGTGATTTTATTAAGAAGGTTTTTTGAGGACAGAGAAAGGTTGTGAGACAGTATTTTATAAACTTTAAAGTCTATCTTAATATTCAGATTTGATTATTTTTTGCCTGATCCCTCCTACCTCTCTTTGTAATAGTACCCCATGTTTTTCTTTGGGGGAACCATCCTTTATCCAATCCCAGTCTATATCACTTGAATAGAGATGACCCCTACTTCCCGAATGGGCACATGAATCAGACTGGCTAATTAGATCAGGGTTTGTTAGATCAGGGTCCAGTCGGGGAAAGAGAAAGCTGCATGAAGCAGCTTCTGTTCTTAGGGCAAGGGGAGAAAGGGAAGAGGTTAGAATTATTAAAACTTAGAAGCTTGGCGAAGAAGCCCTGTGAAGCTGACACCTCCGAGGAGGTAGGCCTCAATCTATTGGTGCTGATGTCTCCCGGCCCGCATGAGGGGCCCCACGGGTCTGCTTCCCAGACAGATCTCAGAAGAACAGACTCCAGCTGGCTAGTGCTGATGTCTGGATCTCTGGCTGAGGGAGAAGGGTGGAGATAACACGGATGTTTCTGTACACATTGGATTTAAGGATCATTGGTAAGAAAGAAACAGCTGCTGTGAGAGTAAAGCAGTGACACTCATAAGAACTTCAAGGAATCTGCAGTAAGCTCACAGGAAGAAGCATGTTCTTTCTTCCTCCACACTCCTCTCTGGTCCTGCCTGTGGCGCCTCGCATTGGCAGAATCTAAGAGAAAGCAGGTGCCCCCAGAGAACTGTGGTTTGCAGAGCTCCGGCTCCATCATCACCATGGAGAGTATAGAAACGCGGGCTTGAAGCTGGATGATAAACCCGTTTGGCTATTCAGCATCCACACACACCCTTCTGTACATATTTCAACTTGCATGTAACAAACAACCCCGTTTCACCTAATATGATGCAATGATCTGTCATACAAATGAAGATATTTGCACCTTCTTACAAAATGAGAAGATACAAAGTCCTAATGGTCACTGTAGCTATCTCTGAGCTATACTGCTCACCCTTCCGTTTCTGTCTCAGTCCCATCTGAAATTTTGTAACCGAAAGATTAAATAGTAAAGTTAACATCAAATTAACAAACAAAGGGGTACCTGGGTGGCTCAGTCAGTTAAGCGTCTGACTCTTGATCTCGGCTCAAGTCATGATCTCACGGTTCATAAGTTTAAGCTTCACATCAGGCTCTGCGTTGATGTTGCTTGGGATTCTGTCTCTCCTCTCTGACCCTCCCCCGCTTGTGCTCTCTCTCTCTCTCTCTCTCAAAATAAACCTTACAAAACTTTTTAAAAAAACAAACAAAAACATTCATAAAATAACTAGAGAAAGGAAGAGAGAGAAGAAAATAGTTTGCATGTGTAAGTGTATGATTCTATCATATATAATGTATATGCATACATAATATATATGCGTATATATTTATATTATTTATGTTACATTAATATACTATTAATATATTTAATGGATGTTACATATACACATAGATATAGATATGTACGCATATAACAAGCAAGGAAGAAAATACTCATTGCCATTAGAGGCATAATTTATGTAACTGGTCACAAGGCCATAGTTGATATTTTAAACTTCCTTCTTCCACTTGTATTACTTATCTTTTGCTGAATAACAAATTACTCCAAAACTTAGTGACTTACAACAACGACAAATGTTTATCTCACATAGTTTCTGTGGACAAGGAATTCAGGAGTGGCTTAACTGAGTGGTTCTACCTTCTGTGAAATCACAGTCAGGATGTTGGATTACTGTCATCGGAAGGCTTGAGGAGAGCTAGAGGACCTACTTCCAAGATAGCTCACTTTCGTTGCTAATAAAATGATGCTGGCTGATTGCAGGAGACATCCTTTCTTCTCCAAATGGAATTCTTGGTAGGCCTATTCAAATAGCCTTGCAGCATGGGAGCTGGCTTCCCCCCAAAGCAAATAATCCAAGAGAACAATATGGAAGCCATCATGTTTTTCATGATCTAGCTTCAGAAGTTACACACCATCACTTCCATAATAGTAATATCCTATGTTTACACAGGTCAGCTCTGTCCAGTGTGGGAAAGGACACATCTTATGAATTCCAGGAAGTGAACACCTTTGGGCACCATCTTGGAAACTGACTACTGCAACTACCTGTTCCATATTTCCTTTGACCTCATTCAGAATCTCAATTTGTTCCTTAACAAATCCTTCATTCCTGAAGGGTCTGGATACACAGTTAGATCTGCCTTCCTTTGCTTTTAGTAGTTTCTATTAACATTTACTATTGGACATAAAAATACTAAGAGGAATCTTAGAGACTCTCCTAGATTGCAGAAATAGTCTTTCCCACTCATTCTATAACAGCAATCCAGTTTGTTCTTGGAAACTAGGATCAATCATCCCGTCAGTAGAATAACTCCCTTCATTGCCTGTTGGTTCAGAAACATAAGAAATAAGTCCCTGGTCGACCTGGTATCAGTCTTATCTTCCAAAGCAATGGAATTATTGTTGTGTCTTTGGTAGAGGTATTCCTCCTTTGGACACAGGACCTCCTAACCAGCAGAGCTTAAAGTTTTCTGGAGAAGGAAGTAAAAATTCTCTGAGTGGTTTATGAGCCAGGGAGAGGAGCTACTTCTACTTCTGTTCTTTAATTATTGTACCTATGTATTCTAGTTATGGGAGAGACAACCATACATTAATCTCTGATTCAAAGCTTATACTACATCTTATAAGAGAATATCTATTCTTTTTTAAAAATTTTTAAAAATATTTATTTATTTTTGAGAGAGAGCGACAGAGTACAAGTTGGGGAGGGGCAGAGAGAGAGAGAGGGAAACACAGAATCTGAAATAGTCTCCAGGCTCTGAGCTGTCAGCACAGAGCCTGATGAGGGGCTTGAACTTGAGACCAGTGAGATCATGACCTAGGCCAAAGTTGGAGACTCAACCAACTGAGCCACCCAGGTGCCCCAAGAATATCTATTCTTTCTAAGTGTTTTCTCCAAATTGGTACTGTAAATAATCATGTGTATATAGCAAGATCATTTAATACCACAAATTCCTTGACTAGAAGCAATGTCGGTGGAATACCAAGATGGCAAACAAAGCATTTTGTTAGCCACGCTGGCAGAAGCAAAGCATTATGGGAAAGAAAAGAAAATCCATATACAGAATAGACTTGGCTACACTAAGGATGCATTCCTATTCCCTCCATGATGGAAAGGCCCCAGTGCAATCAACCTACCACCAGGTAGCTCGCTGGTTCCTTCCCTCTACTCCCCTAGGGATGGTGCCATACTGGGGACTCAGTATTAATCTCTGGCATGTTTGGTACTCAACAGTAGTGGTAGCTACGTTGGCTGTGTTGTTGAAGCCCATGTATGGTGTCCATTGCTGCCACCATAACTACTTTGTTCATGAGTCCAACGAACAAGCACTCAATTGGCAGGGAAAGAGGCTGACATTTATAGAAAATGCACCTTTGTCCACCTGAGAGCCTCCTATACAGTAAATACCTATTGATGGACATTCAATTGACACACAAATATCTTTATATTCTGTGATCATTCTGAAAAAATATATTCACAGACTTCTTCACCAGACATCTTTCCCACCAATCTTCCAATCTGATTCTTTCCAAACCCAAAATTCTTTCCAAACTTATCCAGCTAAGCCCTTAGTACCTGACTATAAATCGGTGCACTTCTATGATTCTGACCATTTTGGAATCCAAACAAAGTGGAGAACTAGATATATTGTTCAAAGTGTTGCCAGTAGGGGAATTTCCCTTCATCACCATCTTTCTGGGCCATCAGCGAATGGGACTTTAACGTTGCAGCTATGCCCTTTTGGTTTGGGGCAGCATATAGTGTGAAAACATCTATAAGCCAGACTCAAGTTTTTTCCTCCTCAGTCAACTGATCATAGCAAAACTCCTTAACGTCATGAGTTGGGGGAAGGAGGCAATACAACACAGTTTGGTGTCAAAGGAGTGTGGGAGACTCACTCATGCACCCTACTTGTACATGCTGGACCTACTTAAATCTGATCTCTTATGCACCATTTCCACTTCACGGACATGCCCGATCTCATGGTTTAATGGGCAGATGACATCCAGTTAATTACAGGAAGTTCAGGTTGCCTGGTCATTTGATGTCCCATGACTAGGTCTTTATCAGGACCCAGAAGTAGACTTAGAGCTCTATGTCAAAGGATAATAGTTTTCTGCAAAAGAGGATATGCATTTTCTTCAAAACCTCAGAAGTATGTGCCATGATTCTTTTATTGTACTTGCCAGAGACTCCACACTGCTACAGACATTTCAAGTATCATTGGATCTGGTGGCCCAAGCAGAAAAACAGCTTGCAAAGCAGCCTAGATTTGCTACAGAGCTTTATTTTGCTCTAGTTTCCATTCAAACTCTCAGCCCTATGGGTTACTTAGTAATTGGGTTAAAGTAACATATTAAAATGTGGCCGAAAGCTCAAAATAGCCTACCAAGCTTTTATGCCCTGTACCACTCCCTCTTTCTCCCCCACACACTGTTTGCTTTGTTTTGTTTTGAGTGATACATGGTTGTAGTGTGGCAATGAGTCACTAAGAGGTTATTTTGACATGCTAAAGATCACTGGACTCTCAGAAACTTTATTGAGGTGGCAGACCCCTGAATTTTCATAGGGTCTATTTCCCACCCCCCTGATTCATAAAGCTTAACAAAGACATTTGTAATACCTGCTACATCCTGCTCATCAAATTCAATTTGCATAATGCCATCGATGTCATGGGTCAGAGTGATATTTTATGCAATGTCAAGATGATCAAGATCTCTGCAGACTGTATTATGGCTGAGAGCAGGTAAGCTGTCGTAGCATGAAGCGGGATGGTGAAGGCGTGCTGTGGACTCTGTCGAGGAAAAGCAAACTACTTTTGGTGGTCCTAGCAAATTGTTAAAAATGGCGGGAGGAACATTTTCCATATCACGTTTAAGGAGCTGTGTGGATTTGTTCCAGCAAAGGAAATACATCTGGAAGAGCTGTTTCAAATGAGTCACCCTCTGATCAACATTAAAATAATGTAGTCATGCTTTAAAGTCCATCTGCCTTCTGCACAGACCAAATAGATGAGTTAAATTGAGATGTAATGGAAACTACGCTTCTGCATCAATCAAATGTTTAATGATGGTTGTAATCTCTGTAATCCAACAATGTCCTATTTTGGTTTACTATCCTGGTAGAGAGGAGAAATTCAAATAGCTTCTCCTTGACTCTTCATACCCTAATGACCCTTAGTCCATAAATAGGAAGCTAATATAGTTGCCTAATATGTTTTTAACAATAATATGTTCTGGAACTGGGGAAAAAACACAGAGAAGACTTAAGGACCTCCTGAGCGCACTGGGATTCAGACTTAGCCTATAACTCAATTTATCACCTGACCACCATAAATCTCCATTTTGAATATCGGACCAGCAACATATGGGTGCCTAGCAGCTGAGAACCAGTATGTAATAATCCCCTCAAAGTCTGGGTATTTCTATTCTCCAATGCACATTCACTCTAGAAAATGGCTACAGGGAAACTTACAGCAATGCTTCAGGGACCTTCCTCAGGAGAACCCGGCCTCCCCTTAAATTGAAGGGCTCTGGGCCTCTGAACTGGTTTAGGTCTGGAAACTGGATAAGAGGCTATGGCTATCCTAGCTGATACACCTGACTTCATTTTCACATATTTGACAAATATGTATTAACACAGCCTACTCCTAGTGTAGTCTTTTTTCCTCCTATACATTGTCATAAATATTATAAAGGAAAACCAATGATCAAGTCAGGTCTCACAAAAAATGTAATCGTAAAATGTACTTCAAGTGGATCCATATTCAATATTAATGATAAACCTGTGTCTTGAAATATTAGCTAATGAAGTCATTTAATAGCAACGATTTTAAAATATGTTATCTTCACCATCCTTTACATTTTGAGGTTTTTTCCTGTGTATATTTTATAATGTACAGTAGTAAATCTACATAATTTATAAACACACATTTATAGGTAGACACAAAATTACTTTTACTGACAAGAATGTATGATTATATGTTCGGAGGCCACCAAACTAGGATCATATGAGAAATGAGTTCCTAAGCTCAGTCCAGACACCCAATCTTTTGCCTTTATTCCTACTTAGTTCTGGATCTCAAAATAATTAGATAGAGTTACACCACGTTATTATATTTTCTCATTTACACCTAAACTAAGAATTCTTAAGAAAAGCTACAGTACAATGACAGATTTTTATACATTTTAAAGAATACAAACTATTCATTCTATCCATTCAAGAAAATCTATTAATTAAACCTGTCAAATCACATCCAACTTGCCTTACTAGATGCAGAGACAGAAAATATAATCTCTTAACTCTGTGCATAAATAGAAAACAGGAAATCTTTTTACTTTTGAAACTAAGCTGTTCTGAAATGACTTCTAGCTTTAATTTATGTACTTGTGGGGAATGAGAAATGGTTGTAGGGGTTCGAAAATGTAGGGAATACAGAATCCTGCCCAACTCAACTACGAATACTTTTTTGAAGTGTTCATAAAAAACAGCAATTTTCTGGGGCGCCTGGGTGGCTCAGTCGGTTGAGCAGCTGACTTCGGCTCAGGTCATGATCTCACGGTCTGTGAGTTTGGCCCCACGTCGGGCTCTGTGCCGATGGCTCATCAGAGCCTGGAGCCTGCTTCAGTTTCTGTATCTCCCTCTCTCTCTGCCCTTCTCCTGCTCACACTGTGTCTCTATGTCTCTCAAAAATAAATAAATGTTGAAAAAAATTAAAAAAAACCCAGCAATTTTCTGAAACACTGGTTTTGAGTCTGGCAAACTTCAGATTTCAGAAGCACATGTACTCCACCTTTATCCCCAACAAAGCTGGCAGCTATACCCTCTAAAGCAGGGGCTCTCAACATTTTTTTTCCCCAACTGCAAAATGGATTACAGTCACAGGTGTATACATGGTGCCATGCCCCCTTCCCTAAGTTATTATGGAGAAAATAAAGCAAGTAGTGCTAAAGATATCTGGGGTGGTGTTATGAGGGTACTGTTCACAAAAGAATTGTAGTACAAAGATAGGAGAGCCTTTCATCAAGATATTTTTAAAAGTAATATGACTAAGTAATATAGTTAAAGTTTTAAAATATTAAATACTATATTTTGTAATACATTGTATTTTTAATATGTTAATTTAAAAATTACTATTTTCTAAAAATAAGTTGACTTTTCCAGCTCCCCAGTTCAGACACTCTTATCAGGTAATTAGATAGCATTGTTAAGTAAGTATTCTGGGTTCCTGGACCCAATTTCAATGTGTATCGGCAGAGGCAGTCTTTACACATAGAGTAAGTGGTGCTCTGACACCAACGATTCAACTCAAGTTCTGACATTATCTACCTGGACATAGATAACATCAGATCCCACAGGTTAATGGTTCAGTCCTTCAAGACTGCCCCCTCCCCCCCAACACTTCAGACCCATACAGGCTGTTACCTGTTCTTCTGACCTCTGGCTATAAATCTTAAGTTCCCACAACACTCTTCTCCATTCAATTAATTTGCTAGAGTGACTCACGGAAACCAGAGAAACACTTTACTTACTACAAGTTAATTATAAAAGTGTATTAACTCAGGAACAGCCAGATGGAAGACATGTATAGGGCAAAGTATGGGGAAAGGGCAGGAGCTTGCAAGCCCTTTCCAGGTGGGTCGGTGTCCCCAACCTCCACCTGTTTATTAACCTGGAAGCCCTCTAAACCCTGTCCTTGCGGGGTTCTATAGGGGCTCTATTACATGAGCACAACTGATTGAATCCATGGCCATTCTCCTCTCTCTCTCTCCCAGAAGTTGGGGGTGGGGTGGAGACTTAGAGTTCCAACCCTCTAATCACAGGATTGGTTCCAAAGGTAACCAGTTGTCATCCTTAGATGATTTTCAAAACTATCTCATTAACATAAGAGACACCTTTAAGCTCTCATTACTTAGAAAGTTCCAACAGTTTTTGTGAGCCCGGAACCATGAATAAAACCCAAATATACACGTACTTATTCTTAATAACAGTATTGGAATAAGCTTTCTTAAAAAGAGAAATACCTAAAAGTTACGCATTTTAGCATATTGAAAATATCATGTGTACATTTCACCTGCTTCATCACTTTGTCTGCATTTGATCCAGCAATCTTAACTCTCATCATTGACAATTTTTTTTTTCTTCACAGAAACTATACAGCTATGTTCACTTTTCCCCAATATCTTTGCCTACCTGATCGTGACACTCTAATGATACAGATCAAGAACCACTACTCAGAGGTGTCACGAGCACCACAAAGTCAGGGGCTAATGGGCAGATCCCACCTTTCCCATGTTATACTTCAAGATCACGGGACAGAAACATTGTGATTTTGGTGTGATGGATGATTAAAATACGGGAAGGGGGCTGAAAAAGACGAGTTTGATTATTCAATTCCTAACAGAATCAGCCCTTAAGACATTTTATAAAAAAAATATAAAATGTATTTACTACATAATCTGTTGTTTTAAATCTGGTGGCCTTTTAGACACCTTTTAAATAAGATATTCAAAGCCTATCTTAGAGTATTATTTTGGAATTTTTACTCTTGAATTTAATATTTGCTATAAAAGAAAATCACTTTCCCTGTTAGACAAATGGTACTCAAATCTGTTTGTTTCCCCCAGGACCTTAAAAACAATTAAGAGACTCCAGGGGAATTTAGTGAAATGATCTTCAATCAAGAACTATCTTGCCAGGGGTACCTAGTGGGCTCAGTCGGTAGAGCATGGAACTCTGAATCTTGGGGTCACCAGTTTGAGCCCCTATGTTGGTGTAAAAAAAAAAAGAATTATCTTATTAGATTATTAATGCAACAAATATGAGGGTAAACACTGGTTGAGTCTCAAAAAATGTACTTCTGACACACTCCATGCTTCACTACAGCAAAAAAGAAAACGGAGTAAAACAAAGAATCTATGAAACAGAAATAAAGTAAATTTCTAGCTAAGGGCAAGAAATGCCTGGATGACAGTTGAGAACCCTACTTTGCAGAAAACCTTTCCACATTGGAGGACAGAAGGCTGCAGAAGTATCTCCAGGGGTGAGGAATTATCTGGTATTATACAGAAAATTCTAAGTTCTGGAGCACCTGGGTTAAGCATCGAGCTTTGGCTCAGGTCATGATCTCACAGTCTGTGGGTTTGAGTCCTGTTGTCGTGCTCTTTGCTGACAGCTCAGAGCCTGGAGCCTGCTTCAGATTCTGTGTCTCCCCCTCTCAGAATCCCTCCCCCATTCATGCTCTATCTCTCTCTCAAAAATAAACAAACATTAAAAACAGAAGAAAATTGTAAGTTCCTTTAGCAGTATTAGAGAATGTGGCAAGACCGAGTCAGATGCTAAAAGAAAATGAGGACATTATTAACTTTAGAGTAACAACGTAGTGTAGGAAATACATTCATTCATAGCATGCTACTTGGTTCAGTGAATAAACTTTATACTCATAATAATAAAAAAACTTTATTTGGGATGTATAGATTGAAGTATTAACATATTAGAAAAATGAAGGAGTAATACAAGTAAGCAAACTTTCCACTTTCTAGTAGAAAGTCAAATAACAGATGAACCAAAAGGTAGCAGCATATTGATATTATTTGAGAATATAAATTCTACAACCATTACATGAATGAGGAATGTTCACTAACTGTGAAAAGGGACACCTATTTTTTTGTCACAAGCCTTTTGTTCGATCTGATTTTTTTACACGATTTGCATGTGCTGGGGATAGGGGGCAATGGTGAGATAGGAGACCATAGTTTTACATTGAAAAACAATCTCCAAAATGCCTAAACCCATCCACTCTGAGTTGTTGTTGTTGGTTTTACGAATAACTTTAGGCAAAGGCCTATGAGTCAATATTTATTTACAAAAATAATAATCTTTTATTGTAAGTACTTCCACAGTTTTAAAAAGAAATTTATTTTTCACATTTGAATGTCTTTAAAAGTATTCAAAGGATTATCATGCTGCATTCTGCTTTTCAGAAAGTACTTTTGAGGTAGATCTGTTCCGGATTCTTTTTCTTTTTCTTTTCTTTTCAGAGGCAGATGATTTAGTATCCTGTGCTTTTTTCTTTTTCTTCAAACAGCTAAGAGGATTGGGACCACTTACTTTCTTGTGTTTTTTCCTTCTCCTCTGTTCAGGGTTTTTCACTAAACCCTTTTCTTCTTTGAGTTGCTTGATACTTTGTTTCTCATGCACTGAGACAAGCTGACCTGACTGCACCGCTTTAACAAAAGCAATTGTTTTAGGAGAAGGTTTGTCCAAGACTATAGTGTTCTGAATAATAAACATGAGAGGGACTCCAGGCTTTTTCTTCACTTTCATAGACAAATTCTGATCCTATTAAAAAGAAAAATAGCACTACTTAGTTCAAATATGTCAATTAAACAAGATGTCTTAACTGGGGAAAAAAAAGAGATCAACAAGTTTTACTTTTCAAATCAGTATGTCTCACTAACAGAGTAAATTTTATGATTAAAAACAAAAGCAAACAAGAAATCTGAGCACAAAGAGGTAAGTGGCAACAATGTGAACAGGATCTATCAAGATCCTCCCACTACGAATTACAAACTATCGCAAAGGTAAGAATGTTAGGCAATGCCCCACTTTCTACTCTAAGACATGCTTCAAAAAGGGTTAAGAATGTTCACAGCGGTTGAGGGAATAGAAATAAAATAAGAATTCGCAGACTCAGATTCTAGATTCAGCTCTGCATCCATTTTTGTGATTTTATAATTCTAAAGGCATATGTAAGCAGATCTGTATGTATGTAAACGTCTCGTTAATTTCAACCCTGAGAGTCTCTCCTTCCCCCTCCCTCCTGGTCTTTAAAAGCCAGAAAGAGTTCTGTACTGGTGGTACAATTTCAAGTAATACAAAACATGACTTTTGGAGGAATAGTATAAAATACAGGTAGACGAAAAAAACTGATGAACGCAGAACGTAAAATATTTGCTCTACTTCTCGTCCCTTCAAGAATGCTGAAACTATCATCACATCTTTTTGTCAATAACCATTTAAAAAACACTTGAGTAATTAAGAAAGACCAATATGCTTAAGGTTCTCTCCTCAAATTCTCTAATGACAACTGCTTTTATTGACTGCAAATCAGCTTAAAACACGTTTTAAAAAGTTTAAACATGTTATCAAACCGCTTCCACCTATTTTTTTCTGGTTATAAGCAGCTCCGTATGAAATAGAAGTAGAAATGACTAAAATTGACTCTGATTTTAAAAGCAGTATCACCTGTGTTGACACAAAATAGTGATGAGGATTTCCCTCTTCAACCATGGAGAGCAGACATTCTGATCCACTCACTGGATTCTTGAAATGGGGACAATTTCGGACTTGGCATTTTTGTGCAATCAGTTTTGCCCCATATAGGTCTTTTCCCAATGTTTCTAACTCTTTTAACACACACCTGGAAAAAAAAAAATGTTATTAGCAGCTCGCAATTGTAGCATACATTTCAGTTGTTCACCCAAGCATAGAAAAAGAGTCAGTTTTTACAAACTTTAAACTATACCATTACAATCTGAATTTGTCATGTGTTGGCCCCAAACATATGGTAGCCACTTCACTGTTTAAAAACCTGGAAGATACTTGGGGCATCTGGGCGACTCAGTCGGTTAAGTGTCTGACTCTTGATTTTGGCTCAGCTCATGATCTCATGGTGTATCCGGGATGTGGGGGTGGGGTCAATGACAGCTGGGAGCCTGCTTGGGATTCTCTCTCTGCCCCGCTTCTCAAAACAAACAAACATTTAAAATAAATAAATAAAAACACAAACACCAAGTGGGAGGAATAACAGTTAAAATTTACTGAGCATTTATTATCTGTCAGGAAGCATGCTAATTGCTCTTTACATAAATTCTTGCTAAAATCTCAAAACAGCCCTATCAGCTGGGCACGTTACTTGAAAATTATCCTTATTTCAGAGTACCTCACTCTGACAGATTCCAAGTAACATGCTCAAACACAACTCCTCAGTGGTAGAGTCGAAATGTGAATCCAAGTAGTTGACAACAGATGCCTAGTCCCAACCTTAGTGCTATATGCTTCAAAGAACAAACTGGTACCCCTGTAAACTATTCTCAGTACAGAGAAGTAAAAATTTTCAAGTCATCAGTTTAATAACAATCACAACTTCTTTTTTCACTCTGTATTTTCATATTAATACAAGCCAATGTTTTTTAAAATGGCAGCTGTAAACTACCCATATAAAAATGACACGGTGATAAATTCTATTAACTTCTACTCCTTTCACATCCCCAAATCTGCACCTCTTGAAGAGTCAAATGTTAGCATTTTAATAAGCTCCCTGGGCACTTACTTCTTCCATCACACTAAAAGAAAAATAAGGGAAAAATAAAATATTATGAGAACTACTTAGTCAAAGATTTCTTAAACTCTAGTCAGCCCTTGCCAGACTCTACCTTGCCTCACTCCCTTTATCATCCATTTAGTTTTTGTTTAAGAAAAGAGTGCTTTCTACTCTTCAGTTTTGAGCTTTTTGGAGTTTCAGGCCCAAACTGCCAAGTATTTATTGAATATGTCCTATGGATGTATATCATCTCTTCAAATTCGTGTGTAAAATCACGAAGATTAGAAATCCTAATTGACCTTTTCTTCCTCACACATCACCCTACCCCATCGCTGTTAGTCCTGTCTCAGTAATGTCCCTTTCTAGAACCCTGGGGTTCCTTTCCTCTCTGAAGTGTAGGCTCCCAGTCTTCACCCTCTTGCTTCTCCAACTTAGCCCTCCCGCTGGTCCAATTAGCTTTTCTAGAAGACAGTTACCAGGTCTGACAGCATTTATGTCTTCTCGATGCACACCAAGAACCAAAAGAATACTATGCTTTAAAATAAGCCATCGGTAAGATGGGAGGGTGGACAAATAAAACAAGATTGGCCATTTCAATAATTCCCAAAGCTGAGTGACAGACATTTAATTATACTACTCTACACTTTTGTGTATGTGTAAAATATTCTGGAAATTAAAATAAATTCTTTAGGGAAAAAATGGTACACTTCCCAAACTTTTGTGTTACAGCACCATGTTAAAAACGTTGGTATTTCTATGGCCCAGGGATGAATGGACAGGTGGTATGCAGCCGGAAGGGATCAGCTTAGGGGCACAGGCTAACTAAGGACTTGTCCGGCAGCCCTGAAGGCTGGGGGTAACGAACTGTGGGCTATCTGTAATCACTGGGAGGCAGTACTTGACTATGGAAAGCAGTTCATGGAGCAGAATTATCTGAGAAAAGCAAGGCAATAATATTGTATGCCCAGTAGAGCCCATTCCTTTGTGTGCATGTGTATAGGTCTGAAGAACTGGATGGATGATACAGCACATCCAGGGTCACACGATGGTATTATGGGTCATTGTGGTTTTTTTTTTTTACTTTTTTAAAGTAAATAATCTACAATGGGAGCAACAACAACAACAACACCCTTAAGTTTCTTAACAGTTCCTGTTTTAAGTTCAATTTACCTTCCCAACTTCATTTCCAATTACATCCTGTGCTCTAATCCCTTTTTCAGGCATTTTACAACTCCATGTCTTTATTTAAGAGGTCTTTATCTCTTTTCTGTCACCCAAACTAGTCCTTCCCCTCAGAACTGAAAGGTGTCTGGCCTCAAAAGTTACCTCCTCTATGAAACCTTCCTCGATCCCATCCTCCACCCCGCCCCCCTCCCCATCCCCCAGGAGGTTACCGGGCTGAGGAAGTCACAACAAACCAGAGTCAAAACACGCCCCTGGGGGTTGACTTGTGCATTTTTATCAGCCCGGAGGGTTGGCCGTTGGTCCTGTTACCAAGTTACCCTCAGTGGCTAGAGCCGTCCCTGGCATGTGGCTGGTACTTAATAAAGACAGTTCAATAGATAAATGACCATGGGCAAAGCTCTTAACCTCGAGCTGTGAATTATCTTTCCGGGAATCGGAGATGTTGTTAGCTCACAGGGCAGCTGTGAAGCTTGACAATTTTTCATTTACAGTAGAAAAAGCTATGCGAGTAACAGCAACCACTTGAAGGGGTACATTTTGGATACCGGCAAGTGCTCTCCATACGTTTGATCCTTAAAGCAACCTTATTAGTTACGGTCTTTTCCTTACAGATGAGAAATCCAAGGCTCAGAGAGATTAACTTGCCGGAAACCACAAAGCTGGCAGGACTGGGGTCAAGATTCGAAGCCAGGTCGCACTACGAAGCACCGGTCTTATTCGCCGGGCCAACGACGTGAGGATTCCCAGTGCACTGTACTTTCTACCTACATTGTAGGCACTCGCCTGACCTCCACAGTGCCTCCACTTCACTGTCAACTCCTCGGGGGTGGGCCGTTTTGTACTTTGTGGCCTAGCCTCTACCACACCCGCAGAATCCCCGGGACTCCTCCCTGGACCCGCCGGGCCCACCTGGTGGTGCACAGCTGTGTCTCCCCCATGAGGTAGCGGGGCAGCTGCTCCCGCAGCTGGATACGGCCGCGCAGCGCCGCCTGACAGAAGGTACCGTCCAGCAGGATCTGGTACGGCTCGCGGACTCCGAAGTTATTGCGGAAAAAGCCGAGATGCTTCTTGGCGTGTTTCTGCCTCGTGATCTTCATGCCTGGCTTACCGAGACCGCGACCAAAAGATTGTAGAAAACGCCGACCCTACGGCTCGCTCCTCCCGGAAATAAAGCACCCTTTGCCCCCGGAAGTAAACGCCCCCACCCCTTGGGCCTGCCCAGTGGTTGCGTAACAATCAGAGGAGCGCGCGCTTCTTTCCTAGTGTCCGCGCTTTAAGATGCGCGGCCTCGGGGCAGTGTGTGAGCCTTTCGTGTTACGGTGCGTGCAGTCAGCGTCTCAAAGATAGGCAGTGTGATGATGATCAACGACAATGTTGAAGCGTAATATGCTGCAGGCAATATTCTAAGTAATTTACTGTGTATTGTGCCTTTAATGTTTGTAATTCCCAAGTGGGGAAAGGAAAGGGATTGGAGTATATTGGACAACTATGGTCGAGTAGGTGCCTTCTTTGCTGAGGGTACGTGGTTGTTTAGTGTCACAACTATCACTGGAAGCCAGCACTGAAGTTAAGAGCCACCTGTAGTTCAAATAACCTTGCTATCCACCACTACCCACTCCCCGTAGGACTGTCACTGAGAGCCAAACTTATGGCAGAAGATCGCCTAAATCTTCATTAATCAAGAGTTAATCAGAAAATTTTGTTCCCCAGCAGCTAATTGCCAAGCATCCCCTTCAATTCACAGCAAGCTAAGCAGAGAATGGGGAGAAAAGAATTTTGCGTTTTTGTCCCAGGTCCTGGAATCTGTCCCAAATCTAGTTTTGGCGAACTATTGAGAGAAAGAACCAACACAGAAAAATGATTTACAAAGTGATCAAGATGTATTATTTGCATTTGGGTTTTTATTTGAAGATATAGGTTTATGGAATTGGAACTAAGATCTTCTATAATGTCTGCCCTGTCCTGATTCCCAGCACAACATCACTTAGCTGGCTGCTTTTATTTCACTGAAAGTAAATTTAGGAATCGGAAGCTATAAAATGTTATTATGGGATTGGATGCATGGTTCCTAAGTATAACTGCTTACTGCTTTCCAATTTTATTCTTCTTTGTATGCCAACCTCTTACCCTAGCTATACTCCCACCACAGAGAAATTATAGCACTCCAGCCTTGCAAAAACAGTTAAAATATTAAAAAAAAATAGATTTAGAGATTTATCTACTACCACCATTCCATTGGATCATATTTCACTTACAATAATTAATAAGGGGAAACCTCACTATAATGGAGTTGGGAAGCCAGGTAGAGGGAGCTCTCACACCCCACTACTCTTATTCAGTAACAGCCACAAAGAGACAGACCTTTTAGATGGATACTACTTTACTACCCCAGCAGCAGGAAGGCAGGCTTTTCTTATCCAAGCCCCAACAGCCCAGCCAATGAGGTATAGTCACAACTTGGCCAATGAGAAGCCACTATACTTCAAGTTTTCAGTTAACTCTAAGGGGTATTTTGTTTGTATCAGCTTTCCAACCTCCAGATTACATCTATAAAAGAGCAGTAGCTCTTCTTTGTTCCCCAGACTTGCCTGTGGTTTTGGTGTAGCTCACTTGTCTGGTATTGCAATTGTCTGCTATTCTTGAATAAAGCCATCTTTTTTCTTGGCAAAATACCTGGCTTAAAGTAACTGGTTTGAATTTTAAGGTTAACTAGTGAGAAAAATGTGGTGCAGGACTAGGGATTTGAGTCCTAGTTGTGTTTTGTTTTTATTTTTTTAATTTACTAAACTACATCATAATTATTTCTTAAGCTCTGTATATATGACAGTGCCATTTGCATACTGGATCCATATCTCATAAACATGAAGACTATTTACAATGGTGGTTACCAGGTTTAAAACAGAGTTTTCTACTACAGCAGTGTTTCTCAAAACGTGATCCTGGGATATACAGGAAAAGTTCTTACTATGCTTGTTTAAAATGCCCATTTCTGATTCAGAACAAATATTGAGGGATAAGGATACTATTCAGAAAGGAATTGACATTAATTACAATTTTTCCAAGTCATTATTATGCATATTAATGTCCCCGGTCGGTTTGCAGTAAAGCATCACTGTTCATCCAAATGGACATTTTCAGTAGGTAGTCCACCGAACACTTTTTGGTCTGAGGGCCAATGACCTAGTATTGGAAAATCAATATTTGGCCACGATCAAGGCAGAAGACAAATATTGCCGTTATGTGTTGAACTATTAAAAGATTCTTAAATTATTTTATATCATCTTAAATTCTTCTTATAATATCTTTGTTAAAAATTTTAATAGCCATTGAAAATAATTTTGACCTTATGGTGCTGGAACAATAATGTCTCAGCATTGCTGGCTGCTAGCTTTTTTCTTAGGTCACCTTACTGGACATTTTCCATGCCAAATAGACATTCAGCTCAGGTTGTTAGGGAATTAATTTATTTTTCTTTATTTTTTTCATGCTCTTCATATTCTTTATTATGTCTGGATCAAATATAATTTACAATGTGACTTGTTGTACATGATTTTGAAGTTTTTTTCTTCATGAAATTTTGATGAAGCCAAGTTGACAGAATGATTTATTCTTGCAAGGTGTGACTAATTCCCAAACAAGACTTTTCATGAAAGATTCATGGCCTAAATGGAATTAAATAGGTAAATATTAAGTATAATTCATAAAGGTTATTTTGTTTAATTTCATAAATGTTAGTATTCTAGATAATTCACAGAGATTTCTATTGTGATATTATTCTGCCTTATACTCATATTTAAATATTTATAAACATTTGTTAACATCCATTAGTTCAAAAAGAATAAAATGTTCTTTCTAACATTGTGTAGCTAACACATGCTGTACATAAGTGATTTCCCTAAATAAATCATTTAAAACAACTTAGGTAAACTGGTTTGTATTGAGGGCCTACTAAGTCCTTCAGTAGGCTCCCCTATGATAGACTCCATCCTGGGCTTGCTTACTGTGAATTTTCATACCTGGCAGGCAGGCAGTGTTTTGAAGTTTGAATCCAGAGTCTGCTCCACCTTTTAGAACATTTTTATGTTTTTCAAATTACAAAAATTCCTTTTGTAACAAGTGCAACATTGGAACAACAAAGATATTCATCTCTTCTCCCCTTGCCCAGATAACACATTAACAACCTACTATCCTTCAGACATTTCCCGTATTCATAAACGTATACATCTTTTGCATACATGTATGGGGTGATTTTTGCCACTTTATGTTATTCAAAAATGGACTCATATTTCATCACTTCCGTTCATTTTGGTTTTCTTATCCAACAGTCCTTGTGGCAACTCTCCCCTGCCACACACCCCAAGTCAATTGGCATAGCTCTCATTCATTTTTAATGACTGCCTGACATTCTCCACAAAATCATCACGTATAACATGATGTGGCACAGACTGTGAATTTTCACTCAATATTTCTTCCCTCTCTCTCTGTTTTTTGTTTTGTTTTGTTTTGTTTTGTTTTTTTAGTAAAAGGTATTTGATTTTATTCTGGACATTAATGTGCCCATGGAAAAGAATCCATTTCCCAGTCTTCTGTGTAGCTAAGTATAATCATATGCTTAAGTTCTAGCCAAGGCTACATAAATATAAATGTTACAAGGGCTTTCTGGGAAGGCTGTTTAAAAGACACCATGTTGGCTCAGCAATTGGCACTTTTGTTTTTTTCCACTTTCTTTCTTCCTTCTCTCTGGAATTTGGATGTGATGAATGGAACACCAGAAGCCTATTTTAGTCCATGAGGTAACCTGGAGGATGGAGGCTATGCACTAAGCTGGAAAACAGATAAAGGAAGGAGTCTGTGTCATTTCCAAATCTCGGCTTTCTATGTTTGGATTTGTTTTACATGAGAAGAAAATAAACTTTTACCTTGGTTAAAAAATATTATTTTAAGTTTCCCCCCACTTTTGAGACTTTATTTATTTGAGAGCAGCAGCAGGTTTACAACAAAATTAAAAGGATACAGAGAGTCCTCAGATACCCCCAGCCTCTACATATACACAGCCTCCCCCATTGCCAACATCACTCATCAGAATGGTTTTTTGTTATTGTTCTTGTTTTTTGTTTTTTTTGTTTGTTTGTTTGTTTTACCTGAAGGTGAACGTACAATGGTATATGCAGTTTCTTTTATATGCAGCCAAACCCACTCCAAACTGATAAAGTTAAAACTGCTTGCCAGAGTTTTCTATTGACAGATGTCTTTGATGAAACTTTGACATTGGTTAGTGTTTGCCAATATAATTGCCTTTTCTTTGAACAGGTTCAAAATCCTAGTTTATATATTTTCTGTAAAAGGTACAAGCTTTTTCCAAAGTAAAATAAATTAAATCCTTTTTACATGCTATAAAAGCTATCATGACATTTATTTCTTTTGAAAGTATAAACAATTTGATTTGAACTGGGTAGGTCAGTGGGATGAATCTCCTGTTGAGTAAAGTTAGTTAAATATGAAGAACCCCAGCTGCTTGGGCAAGAAATATCAAGAAAATGTTAATGTCAGTGTACCTGTCAATGAAAGCAAGCAAGCAGGATTTCTGTCTGTTGGCCCAGCTAATACCAGTGAGCTCTCCCTCCAGGGTAAATGACAATAAAGAAACTGTCTCTTAGGTAAAAGTTTCAAGGGATTTCTGTTTGTCAAAGATATTTTTAAACCAGACAGTAATCAGGAAGTATCCACCATTGGTTATCAGATGGCCATAAAATTAGACTAGCAAATTTGCTTGCTAGAATAGTTTCTTTGAATGAAATCATACAGAGAACACATACTGCCATGTGAATTAAGTTGAAAGGAATTTTCAACTTTTTATGTTAACAGATATGAATAGTGCTCTACATTGGGATGTTACTATAAAATGTTTAACAATATTAACGAAACCGGTAAAACTAAAAACTGGTAGAGAGGAGGAAAAGTTGAAAGGTGGCAGCAATGTGCAAACTGCTTTACTTTGATGCATAACAAACTACCATTTGAAATTTAATTGAATCATAACTGAAAGTGGTAGAGAAGTTCATACTGTACGGGGTCTTTCATTTTAACTTATCAAAGCATTTTCAAAGATTAATGAATCCTTGTAAAATTACTCTAGGTAAGTAAATATTATTACTGTTACTTAAAGGAGTTTAGAGATCAAAAATTACGTCAGATTATGGCATTAAAAGGATTTTCTAAAAACACTATTTATTTGCATTGAACAAAATGTTGAAGACAACCATTTCGCTCATGCTTTCGTATATATTTTTAAGCAGCAGGAGGACTTGAGAGCAGAAACTTAACTCCTGGTGGCAAGAAATTAGACAGACTTTCAATAATCCAGTAGAATATTATTTCAAAGTCTCATTTATAATTAAGTAACACCAATGCAAGGTATTAATTACATGATATTATACAAAGTAAAAGTCACTCTTAGAATCTGTGCAAATGTTTTCAATGCCAGATCACTTTGTTTTAATATTAGTTGTAATTCATAAATCAATATACTGAGATGAGAAGGTTGAATGTTGTTTCTAAAATTATTATTTTAGCAAACATACAGAAAATGCCTACATGCTGGGTCTTATGTATAAAGGAATATTATTTTCTTTTTATTAGCTCTCTCTTTACCCTCTCTATCATTCCTTTCATAATACTGAAATGGCTAAACTCTTCAAACAATAGGTTCACGATTTCATTCCACATATACACAGAAGGAAGCATATGATTTAAATTGATCCCAATCAGACTAAAGAGAAAGACCTTTGGAGGGGCGCCTGGTTGGCTCAGTCGGTTGAGTGTCCCACTTCGGCTCAAGTTATGATCTCACGGTTGGTGAGTTCTAGCCCCACGTGGGGCTCTGTGCTGACAGCTCAGAGCCTGGAGCCTGCTTCAGATTCTGTCTCCCTCTCTCTGCTCCTCCCCTGCTTGTGCTCTGTCATCTTTCCCAAAAATAAATAAACACTGAGAGAGAGAGAGAGAGAGAGAGAGAGAGAGGGACAGCTTTCATCCCCTATGGTTGGGGAGAGGTTTTCTTTTTCTTGCAATAAACATAAAAAATGAAGTGCATTGTGTCCATTGTTACTGGCAGCTGTTTTGAGTTTATAGGGGTAGCCAGGCTATGGACAGAACTAAAACATGTCAGAAGCCAGAGTCAAGAGAATCATGATGGCATGGAACTGCAGACTCTATGCTACTTTATTTGCAGTACGTACCCCTGACCTAGACATTTAGTTAGTGATAGAGTACATTTCCTTCTTGTTTAAAATCATTAAAATTGTTTTTTAATGTGTACTTGTTTTTTGTTACTTGCAGCCCCAAGTGACCTTACTGATGGAATGTTTGTTAAATCCAGGCCCCCAAAAAATGTATTTTAAAAAGAAAATGACAGCACCTGACTGACTCTTCGTCTCAGAGTTGTGAATTTGAGCCCCATGTTGGGTGTAGAGCTTACTTTATTTTTATTTTTTTATTTTTTAAATTTTTTTATTTTTATTTTCGAGAGAGAGACAGTACGAGCAGGGGAGGGGCAGAGAGAGAGGGAGACAGAATCTGAAGCAGGCTCCGGATTCTGAGCTGTCAGCGCCGGGGCTCGAACTCACGGACTGCGAGATCATGACCTGAGCCGAAGTCGGTCGCCCAACCAACTGAGCCACCCAGGTGCCCCGAGCTTACTTTAAAAAATAAATAAATAAAAATAAATAAATAAAAAGAAAAATGATAGCATTACCTGTATAATACCTTGCTTTAATGAAATTTAAGATGTTTTGCATATGTTATCTTATCCTGGACAACACCATGAAGAGACTGGGATGTGGAAGTAACTTGTTGGTATTAACTGCTTTCAGCGTCTCCCAAAGACATCTTTTCCACTCTAGTTCAATATTAAGCAAAGCGTTTTATGTTTTAAGCCTGACGATTTTCTTTGGCCTTATGAATATTTGTGGACTTCTAAAAAGTATACTAGCTTAATCCAGAACTTTAGGTTTTCCTTATTTATATGTTGTTTCTTCTGGCTTTGCTTATATCTAATTTTTGTATTGTAGGCCTAACTTGTTCATTAAAATGACACCATATAGTCTCTTACAGAAGGGTAGAAACTACCTTCCCATTTCCGTAGAATAGGGAGTTTCTGATCCCCTCCTCATGCATGAGTATTGCTGGAGGGCAGGCCCCCTGTTTCTCTCTATTCTCTGTTACTTGTGACTCCTGAAAAAAGGAAGGGCTAATTTGATATTTCTGTAGATCTCATAACCGTCACATAACCACATCACATCATAACCACATCTCCTTCTCAAGGAAAAAAAAAGATCTCTGTGCTCCTTTCCTAGAAAATAATGTATACAGAAGAGGTGAGAACATACATTCCTTACAGAATCCTTGGCTGAAAGCTTTGCCTGAAAGTTTCCTTGCTTCTTTTGTTTCTAATGAACACTAGGGGAGGACGACCCCTCAGCTGTGTATCATGAATATACAGTTACCCCCAAGAGCGACAGTAGAGGAAAGACCAGATTATTTTCTATCCTCTTCCTTCACACTGAAGCTAGAACAAATGCTAGGTTGGTCCTATAGAGGTTAGCTGTGAGCCCTGAGCAGGCACAGACACAGAGCCCACTCTCTGCCTATCTACTCCATGACCGAGAGCACTGCTCAGCTCAGAACCCAGGACTTGTCAGATAATCAAAGGAACCTTGCCTTCCATAGAGGTCTGGAAGCAAGCAACAACTGAATAGGAATAAATTAATATTTTAAAAAATCCTTTGACTCATCTTTGGTGTCTTGACTCTCATTTTACACACTGAAAGGGATTTAAGTAAGCCTTCGCCAAGTGAGGGAAAGCAGCTCCAAGACTGGCTGGTTCTAAAGCATGGACTGGTCACAGTCTGACATTCACTGGGCTGTGTTTTCCTAGTGGGGAGAGTTACTATGCCACAAAGGCAGAACTAGTCAGACTGTTTATTTTTTCATTTTTTCATTCAGGTATGACAGGCTATTCTTTGCTTCCTGTCCCTAGGTGGTAGTCACCCATGGGCACAGCCCATGGTGTGCTTTGGAAGGCCCTCGCCATCCTCTCTCTTTTTGCTTCTGACTAAATTTGAAATATTTCCAGCAAATATGGAAGTATGCTAAAACTTTAGTTCCTGTGACAGAAAGAATGAAGAACACATTACTAGGGATACAGGATAAATTTATTTTACCCGGTAAAGGAATAGCCACAATGACATTAATACTCACAACATCAAACAGTTTATGGCAGGGGGTGGGCAGAAACACAACTTAAGATTGTGACCAACCTTCTTTGGGTGATCAGAACAGAATATCCCCTGTTCTGCTGCAAACTGTTATTAAATATTTTCTGCATGCTTTAGGTTTATTTTGCTCTTATTTTTCTGAGATTTTGAGGAGGGAGCTTTGGTTATTGATTTGAGATATTTCCTCTTTCAGAATGTATGCATTTAGCTATTAACTTTTCTCTTAGCGTTGAGGTAGCTGTGTCTCACAGATTTTGACATTTTATATTTTCATATTTATTCAGTTCAATGTGTGTGTGTTTTTAAAATTCCCTCAAGACTTTCTCTTTGATCCACGGGTTATTAGAAGTGAAGCATGTTGTTTAGCTTCCAAGTACTGTATTTGGAAAATTTTTCTGTTACCTTTATGTTTTGACTTCTAGTTTGAATCCATTGTGGTTTGAAAACATACTCTGTGTGATTTCGATTCTTTTAAAATTTTCGACGTTTGTTCATGGCTCAGGATATGGTTTATATGTTCCATGGGCATTTGAAAAGAACAAAATGAATGTGTATTCTGTTGTTGGGTACAGTGTTTTATAAATGTTGATTAGATCCTGTTGATGGTATTGCTGAGTTTCTTTGTATCCTAGCTGATTTTCTTTCTAGTTTTTCTGTCAATCGTTGAGAGAGGGGAGTTGATGTCTCTAACTATGACCATGTATTTGTCTATTTGTCCTTTGAGTTCTAGGAATTTTTTTTTTTTACATAAACTCAGCTTTGTTGCTAGGGAATACACAATTAGAATTGGCCAATATGTAATTTGGTGATTGGCCATTTTACTATTAAATAATGTCATCCTCTGTCTCTGGTGATTTTCTTTGCTCCAAATTCTCCTTTATTTGATTTCAATATAGCCACTCCTGCTTTCTTTTGCTTAATGTTTGTGTGATATATTTTTTCCATCATTCTACTTTCAGTATGCCTACATCATTATATTTGAAATGAGTTTCTTTTAGACAGTCTATAGTTGGGTGGATGGTGGTGGGTTTGTACTACATGAACTTAGCTAAGCTGGAATTATACCTCCTAGAATTACTTTTTCTGTATAGTTCTGAACTTGGGTTGGCTGCAGGGATGTGAGGGAAACAGTCAAGTCAAAGATGACTCCAAGGCTTTTGGTCTAATCAACCTGAAGAATTGAGCAGTCATCAAATGAGATGGGGAAGAACAAGGAGGGGAAGTGGTATTTGGAGCTTTGGAAAGGTTAAGTTGGAGGTGCATGTTGAACATAAAGGTGGAGATGTTGCATAGGCAGATGTGCATACTGGTGTGGACTTCAGCGGCAAGATCTAGGGAAAAACAAATTTGGGAATCATCAGTTCTGCATAGACGTTTATGGAATGAGTAAACATTTGAAAAATAAGCAATAGGCAAAATTTGAAGCATAGAAAGAATGTCTTAAATTTCTTATCTAAAATGATTTTCTAGAGCTGTCAAGTATTGTTTTTAAAGACTTGAGCTTATATTTCAGAGAACTGTTATATAGGTCAGCATGATTTCTAAGGAACATGTTCTGCAACATCCTTGAACACTGTACGTAAAATAACTACTTTGTACATTACTCATTAAATCCTGTATGAAACTGATAGCAGCAAAGGGCTATCATTCTGATAATTCTGATCAAAGTTCCCATGTTTTAATTAATTTCTGCATAATCTAAGTGGTTAGAGAGCGTTATCTAAAATTACACAAGACAAATTGCAATACTAGACGTTGGACAAATCACGTCCCAGTTTCCGAATATGTGTGATGGGAGTTAGTACAGCTCTTCATAGTTTACAAGATGGGGAGTGGGGATTAATAAAAATGAAAAGTGAAATCGTTTTTAGGCGAGACGCTACATACATGTGAGCTAAAATGCTGTTAGGATCAACTTACTTGACTAATGGGCAGTGACCAAACATAAGGTGTAAAATATTTTAAAAAGTCTACTTCTGTCTTAAAGCATTCAATGAGAAAGAAGCCTCAAACGCACAGTGCACATGCGCAAACGATTACTTCGGCGAAGGAGGAGAAGCTAGAAAATGAAAACGGAGGCGGAGCCCCACTCGGGTTTTTCCTCCCAGCTCCGCCCCTCGAGTGCCGGCCTGCGGATGACGTCACGTAAAGCTCGTACTTCCGCTTCCGGTCACTCACGTTTCTCTTTTTTCCTGTCTGGCTGGAAAGATGGCGTCCCGCAAGGAGGGCACCGGCTCTGCCGCCGCTTCTTCCAGCTCCACCACCGGCCCGGCGGGGAAAGGCAAAGGCAAAGGCGGGTCCGGAGATTCGGCCGTGAAACAAGTGCAGATAGATGGCTTGGTGAGTGGGGTTCCGTTTTCCCAGACCCACGTGGGCGGCTCAATTCTTAGTGGAGTCCTGCCAGACGCGTTGCTTGTCAGCTTTGCCACTGGGCCTGGTGAGACTGGGACAAGGTTTTCCCCTTGAACCTTTCTCTTTCATCTTTACTTTTTGTTGGGAGGCGCGACAGCTTTCTTTGCCATCCATCGGGGGAGTCGAGGGCAGAGAAGGGAACAGAAGCTAGGGGTGAGTGTGAGATCCTTGAGGTCTTGTTTTGAGATGCTTGGATTTGGAGAAGGACTCTTCTGGGAGACATAGGTGAAGGAGGGGTCGAGAAGGATCTAGGAATCAAGGGCTTTGGAAGATAAAGTAAACTTAATTGTTTCCCTGCTGGGACCTGATATCTGTAACTTCCTGAGTGAAGATTTATTTTGTAGACACTCTTTGAGTTTGTGGTTCGGCGTTTACCTGAAACTATGCAGTGGGAATAAAAGTTTTGTGTTGGCATCTCCTTTCTCCATCTGCGAATGTTGGAGTTCCTCAGAATTTGGGTTTAGGTATCCTTCTATCAGGTCTTTGCCTCATATAGTGTAACAAAATAGGTAATAGCATACTTGCTGGAGCCAGACTGCTTGGGTGAGTCCCACCTCCAAAATTAGCTTAATGACATCGGCTAAGTTACTCTCTTTATACTTACTTTCCTCATTTTAGTTGTCTTGAAGATTAAAATTGGCCGAAAATATTACAATAACTAGAACAGCCTCTGGAACATTGTAAGTTACCATTTCATCTTACTTGCTTAATTATTGTTACTTGTGTTACAAAAAGTTACAGTAGTAGACACTCCTTAAGTTCCTTTCTTGTGGCTTTATTGCTTATATTCTGATTTATATTTTTTTTTTATTTTTTTAACGTCTTTATTTATTTTTGAGAGACATAGAGACAGAGTGTGAGCAGGGGAAGGGCAGAGAGAGAGACACACACAGAATCCGAAGCAGGCTCCAAGCTCTGACCCATCAGCACAGAGCCTGACGTGGGGCTCGAACTCACAGACCGTAAGATCATGACCTGAGCCGGCCGCTTAACCGACTGAGCCACCCAGGCGCCCCTGATTTATATTTCTTGCCAGACTTGGTGTTTGAATGCCACTCTTGAATACCCTACTGCCTGCTTGACATGGTTCTTTGGATATTTTATAGACCTCTCAAATTTAACTTATCCAAAATAAGATTATTGCCATCTCCCGTTCCTTCCTGTCTCCCCTTCCTTGGTCTTACCTCAGTCCCTCCCATGTTAGTAAATGGGACTACCGTCTACTCATTTGAATAAATCAGAAAACCTAGGCATTAACCTATGTTTTTTCCTTTTTTTCCCCCCTCAGCATTCAGTCTCAGCAAGTCCTGTTGGTTCCATCTCCAAAATATATCAAATTCATCTGCTTCTCATCTATATGCCATCAACCATACCCACCTGCAATAAAATACAGACTTCTTACCATATTCTTCAAGGTCCTGCTACTCTTGTGTCTTTCTCCAAACTCTCTTCAGTCTTTTTTCTAGGCTTCATTCACAGTGACATTTTAGTTCATTGTTTTCTTTTCCGAAATACTTTCTCGAGTATTTCTTCCTACTTGGTGGCTTCTTTTGTTCCTTTAGGTTGATGCCTTAAGTGCCCCATTTTAAGAAAAGCCTTGCCTACCAACCCTGTCAAATGTAGCTCTCCCCGCATCATCCTCCATCACACCAGTATGTTTCATAGCATTTTTCACTGCCTGTGACTGTCTTGTTTGCTTTCTGGTTTGTCTCCCCCACCAGAATGTAAGCTACTGAGGGCAGGCGAGGGGTTGTGCTTTTTCATGTGTTGTATTCCCAATACAGAACCTTTTAACCAACGTAGACAGGATAAATGAATGAATAAAAGGTTTCATTTTATTCTTACACTATTCCTAGTCATGTCCTGATAACTTTTATAGATTATTTTAATGGTATCTCGAATTGTTCTCTTAGTCCTCTTCAGTCTATCTTTAATACTTTCATTAGAACATTCACTTAATGTGAAAGTTTAGATCTTGTTAGCTTCCTTCCTGAAATGTTTTCAGTGATGTCGCCCTTGCTTTTGTGGTCAGGTTAATTTTCCAGGCCTCTTAGTAAGTGTACATTCCAGCCACACAGGACTATGATTAGCCTCACATTTAATCACATTTGTTCTTGGCATCTTGTTAGAGGCCAAGACCAATTTTTCTTCTTGTATTGAACCGTTCCTTTCCTACCTTTGGTCCTGCTTCATTAAATCTTGCGTATCTTTATATTATTTTCCCCTTAACGTGTATACATTGTTAGGACTTTCCCATGTTAAAATGCTCAGTTCTGTCTTTTTCAGTTAACACTCTGTGCTCCATCCTTAGTCCCCACTTTTTTTCCTCTTGAAATCAGTGGTTAAAGAATTGTCTATAGTTGTACTTTTCCATTTTTTCTTCAACTCACCGTTGTTAGAATCTCTTCTGCCACCAATTCCCTGATTTAGTTTTTAGAAAGATCGTTGATAGCCTTAGCAAAGAACAATGAAAACTATCGAAATATTTCATACATGAAAAATAGTGCGTATAACACATAATTTAAATAATCACAAAATAGACATCCAGTTACCTGCCATTCAATGTGAGAAATAGGACATTATGAAAATCCTTGATTTCCCTTATTTCATCCTTCCCTCCCATCCCTTCTTTGCATCGTGTAATCACCATCGTGAGCTTTGTTTCAGTGATTGTGTTTACTTTATAGCTTTGCCATACAGAGTATTCGTAAATAATTTGTTTAGTTTTGCCTGTATATATTAATAAACGAAATATGAATTAAATCATAGTACATGTTCTCCTATGTCTTGAGTCATATACATGTATATCTCACGTTGTTTTTGACATTAGTCCATTCTAGTCTAAGTGGCGGTAATTCATTTCCATTACTATAGAGCATCTCCTTGTATGAATGTGATGTAATTGTCCTCATCTGACTGTTAATGGATAATTATAGATGGCTTATTTTCCTTGTGTGAAATGGTATCTTTCAAGAATCTTTTAATTGTCCCTTCCAATAGACTCGTCAATTTGACTTTTACTGTATCCTGCACAGAGTCGGTGCTAAGTGGATCCTCTTGGAATGGAAGAGTGGATTTTTTTTTTTAATGTTTATTAATTTAGAGAGAGAGGGAAGGGTAGGAAGAGAGGGAGAGAGAGAGAATCCCAGTCAGGCTCCACACTGTCAGCACAGAGCCCGATGTGGGGCTCGATCCCACAAACCGTGAGATCATGACCTGAGTTGGGATTGAGAGTTGGATCCTTAACTGACTGAGCCACCCAAGTGCCCCTGGAAGAGTGGATTTTTATTGCAGTCAGGTGATGTCATTGTTCCTAGAAAAGATCAAACTAATTGTTCCTGCTGAACTTTTCCTGTAAAAGCTGCATTGTTCCCCCAGACCCACAAGACCAGTGAAATTGGGCTTACCTGGTACCTTGATAGAAATGCAGACATACAGTATCTCAGAATCTCAGGGCCCCTTCTTGATCTACTGTATCAGGTAATTTATAGCATATTAATGTTCGAGAAGTATTGTTCTGGTCCACGTTGATCTCTTCCTTTATCGGACTGTTTATGATGACAGTTTGTATCTCTCATCTTGGCACATGAGCATAGACTGTTATTTGATAGTTTACTGTTTATTTTTCCTTTCTCACTGAGATGATCATTTCAAGGCAAAATTGTAAAATATTTGTACTTTTCATAGTTCTTGTGCTTAAAAATGATTACCACTGAAATTTATTTTCTTTCAAATTTTGTTTTTCCGTTTTATGTAAAAAGTTATCTTATTTAAAGTTGTTGGCTACCTCATTTCTCCTTTATTGGAAGTGAGGTAGAGGATGTTATTAATAAATGAAAAAGTAAGAGTCCCATATACTTTGCCATCCAGGTGTCAGCTCAGATGTTACCTCACAGGTACTTTCTGACTGCTCTGAAGTGGCTGCATCAGTTCATTGACCCTTTTATCCGCCTGGTGGGCCCTTGAAGACTATTGAAAGTCTCTTATTTATTTGTTGCTTGTTTGTCTTCTCACACTAAAATATCAACTTCTGGAGAGCAGGACCAATGTCAAGTTTATTCACTGCAATATTTCCAAGTGTCTAGAACAGTGATTGATGCATAGAAAGCACTCAGATATTGGGAATGAATTAATACAGTTCTGTGGTACAAGAAATTTTCTTTCTTGAAAAGAAATCATTAAGCATCGGTGTCTTACCTGTAAGAAGAATCACTAATGTTAACTGAGTACCTGCTGCTTACAAGACCCTGTGAAGGAAGGTTTGGTGAGACCATGTCTGATTCGCACAGCAGCTCTAAGGGTAGATGTTATCTGCCTTACTTACCTGGTGGTGATTCAGCTCTAATGAGAAAATGTTGGTGGAAGTGCCGTGTGAACTGAAATGAAAAATTCAAATTTGTAAAGGAGTTTTCAAAAATGAGTAATTCAGATTTGCGTGTTTGTGGGCGACTACATGAAGTTAAAAAGACTAGGTAACAATTTGTTAAACTATGAAATGGAAGCTCTTGTCTAAAGTCCATGGCTCAAGTAGAACACAATTTGGCCACAAAAAAATTGTGTGGCTCTTGGCTTCTTCTTTCAGTTTTCTGACTTCAGTAAAGAATAAATAAGTTGCTTCATATGTATGAATATTTCAGCCAGATAACTTGAGAGTCTTTCAAGCATCAAGTTTTTTACATTTTAGCCATTTTAATTGTAAATCTTTTTGAAGTGTATTACATACACTTCAAAGTCAGGGAATAGTGAACTAAGATTGTACCACTTAGCCTTGTTTTGATGACTTAGTGTTATCGTTAAAAACAATTTATTGCCCCGTACTAGACAGTAGTCCTCCAGAATCCCTTTGGGTATTCACATGTGTTTATTTCTGTAACGTCCCCGGTTTTTTAATTTTAGGTGCCTTGAGTAATTTATCTTTCTAATTAGCTGCCATATTTTCTTTCTTTTGGTTTTGTTTTTGTTGTTAAACTTGTATGTCTTTTACCCGTTTTATTTCCAGCTTTTTTTTAAAACCATATTTTTTTTAAAAAGAATTTTTTTTAATGTTTATTTATTTTTGAGAGAGAGAGAGAGAGAGAGAGCGTGTGCGAGGTAGGGGCAGAGAGACAGGGAGACACAGAATCCAAAGCAGAGTCCAGGCTCTGAGCTGTCAGCATAGAGCCTGATGTGGGACTCGAACCCACGGACTGCGAGATCATGACCTGAGCCGAAGGCGGACGCCTAACCAATCGAGCCACCCAAGTGCCCCGTTAGCATTATTTTTAAAGTAAGAGTAAACACATTCTCAAGGAAGATTAAGTGTGCAGTTTGACATTTTGACCACTTAGTTATATTTTTGCTTTGGCAAGTAAGATGTTACTAATTGAAAATAATAAACTTTTATAGTAGATAAAAACATTTGACATACAGTATTATAACTTAAGGAACTCCAGGAGCTGACAGAACCAGGATTAGCTGAATTACACATATGATTCAGTCATTCATAGAAACGGAGTGGCTTTTCAAGAGCATAAAGTGAATTTATTCTAGAGCTTGGACTCCTATCACAAATTGGCATCTTCGATGCATTTTTACTACTTCATACATACGTTGTAAGGACTCAGTTGTTGTATGCTCTTACTGTGTGCCAGGTACTGTTTAAAGTACTTTATATTACAGCATTGAGGCCCTAGAAGTACTCTGATTTGGGAACCATTACTGTCCCTATTTTACAAATGAGGAAGCTCAGATACATATAGATGATGTGACTTGATGAATGTCAGGATGAGGGGAAATAGAAATAAAGTGTTCACAAAATAATTAATCCAGTGTTTCTTGCTCAGGCATCAGGAAGTATATTTTCTAAAACTTAGGTCTCTTACAGACTTAAAACTTTAAAATGCTCAAGAAAGCTAATATACTGGGATCTTTTGATTTAATAATCTGTCATATTTGAGGAGGTGATTTGTAGCTAAAATAAGTCAACTTAGTAAATATTCTCATTTGGAGAAAGGCAGCCTTTAGCCAACCAGTCACACAGATTTAAGACATTGGGGAATCAACATTGAAGAAAACAGGAGGAACATTAAAGAGAATTGAGAGGAGTATTGGTAGGTATTCCTAAGTAAGGTAGTTTACTTTACTTAGGGTAGGCAAATCTAAGTCTGTCTAACTTCTCAGGATGCTTTTAAGATTTAGATAACCCTGCAGAGATCTTGGACTCTTGTTCCTTTCCCTTAAGGTGCCAGGGCTTATTGAAATCCATTGCCTTTTTGAAAAAACTTTCTGACTATGATTCCTTTGCTTACGGGTTATACATTAGTGATGACAAGCTGTATTAATGTTGTTTTGTGTAGCTATCTTGGGATAGTTTAAGGAGCCTAGCAAATATGGTATTTCTCATTCAGAAGATGATTTAATAAATCAGCATCTCTGGGCCGTAATGTCTTGTTTAATATGAGGATAACACATGGCCTTCCTACTGTAACAAATAGCAACTTAATATATATAATTTCCTATTGATGTTTAATTATTGCTAGTAACAGTTTTGGTAGTTGGTATTGATTTAAATAGTTACAATGGGATTCCAAACTGCATGCATTACCAAGTAATGGAAGATAACAAAACATTTTAACTTTAGTTGTAATGTATCTGGCCCAGATAAAATGGCTTATGTTAACTCTTCAAATGCCTATTTTGACATTAAAAGGCTGTGGGTGCACAATATTTACTGGGTTTTCATCTTTTGTTGTCTTGTCACCTTTGGCTCCAACTAGCTCCTGTATAATTATAAATTCTGATCTTCAGCTTCATATCCGAGATTTCAAGAGCTTTGCTGAGCAACATCAGGAATTTTAAGTCTTCACAGCTTTTTTTCTGGACTTTTAGCTCAGTCCTAGTCTTCATACTAGGGAGACAAGCCTCTGCAAGCCTCTACAAGCATCAGGCTTTGGTGAGGGTCTTTGCGAGTCTTATTTTGTGGTCAGATATTCTCACTTGTACTTTACGAAGCCTACCTCAGTTTCTTAAGATGAAGTCTTCTGATTTCAGCACTTAGGTGGCATTCGCTTTTCTCTTGAACATTAGTGGCATTTGCTTTTCACTTGGACATTAGTTCATAATTAAAAAAAAATTTTTTTTTAACATTTATTTTTGAGAGACATAGAGACAGAGTATGAGCAGGGGAAGGGCAGAGAGAGAGGGAGACACAGAATCTGAAGAAGCAGGCTACAGGCTCTGAGCCATCAGCACAGATCCCGATGCAGGGCTCGAACTCACAGACCGCGAGATCATGACCTGAGCTGAAGTCGGTCGCTCAACCGACTGAGCCACCCAGGCGCCCCAGTTCATAATTTTTTTCCGTAAAATATTTAAATTATGGTATTCGGACATTATTTCCTTGGGCAAGGTATAAGAAAATATACTTAAAAAGAAAATAGCCCTAATTGTTCTCATAAAGTACTGTTTGTAGAAGATAATTCTGTGAAATGGTGATATCCTGTAAAGATTAGATTTAATAGCAAAAAGTACAGTATAATGTACATCTCCATCTGTATGGTGACAAACTATATTTGTTTCAGTAAAACTGAAAGGCTGAAATGGACACTAATGTATGCCAGAGTAGTACCCTGTATTTTTGTTAATGTTGGTACCAAGCCCAAAACTAGAAGAGAAAAATTGATTCAGTAAAATAGTGGTAACTCAGTATTAACTTAGTCAAAATATAAAACTTTACTGCTTGAGTCTGAATATCAACTGTACTTTGGCATAAAATTTTAAGGTTTTATTTTTACCCCACATAGTACCTAAGTATCACAGATATTCACTTTATCCTGATGATTGATAAGAAATTTTTTTTCTCAGTGCTTCATTTGATGTGAGTAGAAAATGTTTATCTGTGGGGCAATGTGCTAAAATATGATTATTTTAAACAAAAACTGTATATATTCATTGTAAGGGAAGTTTGGAGAAATCACACACACACACACAAAAACCCAGAAAGAAAATTACTCAATTTATAAGCTCATAATATGAGTATAGGTAGCACTGTTAGGATTTTGGGGTTTACTTTTCTAGTGTTTTTGCTTTATTAAATACCTACAGCTGATGTTGATGGCTTAAAGGTTATGCATGATTTTAAAGCATGTTGCCAAATTACTCTCCAAAACAGATGTATAGTACAGTTTCTTTTCCCATGTAAAGAGTGTCGGAGTGCTGCTTCTTGGCACCGCTGCTAATGGAAAGTTAAGAGTTTTACAAATCTTAGTTTTTATTTTTAAAATCAAGTGTGCAAATTAAGTGTGCATGTTAGTATGCTAACATACTTGTTACAATGATTCAAGTCAGTAAAATACTTCCTGTCGTCTGCTAGTGCTATCACCATCTGCCCAAGTGGCCCAAGCTTCTCGTATCATCTTTGATTGCTCTGTAGGGATTCTCTTAAGATCACTTACATAGTTTGTGAGTCTATAACTGTGTTGTCTGCACTATTCATTTCTCACTTTCCTTTCTGAATTGTTGCAAAACTCTCCTGTGACAGGTCTTACAGAACCTATTTTGTGCTTGGCCATCACACGCAATGGTGCTGAGTAGATAAAGGATAGGTGTAGTCCTAGAATGCAAAAACTCCTTGGAAAATCCCCATTACACAAAATAAAATCAAAGTCGATAGCCTGACTATTAAGATCTTCTTTACCTTTTGTTTTCAGCCCCCAAATGAGGGCTCGTAGATAGTGTTTTCAAGTTTGGTTTAAGAGTAGCCTTTAAAACAGTTAAAACCAAAATCTTCTCAAATAGAAGAAAACCCTTGTTTTACATTTCGTGCAGAAATGCATAATGTTCAGTTCAGTTCTGAGAGACCTCTTGAGAAAGAAGGTGAATAATCCACCTTCTTCTGGTATCACTGCAGTGTACTTTTTATACTAGAAAACTGAAGTCCCTTTAATATATTAAGCCTATTTAATTAAACAGCCATTTGGGTGCACATAGTATACAAATCAAAAGGCAAAAGAGTAGGTAGTGAAAAGAAGCTCTCACTTTTCATCCCTGTCTTCAACCACCCTCTTCCCAGAGGCAGTCACAGTTACTCTTTTTAATGTTTCCTTCTCGACTTACTTTAGCAAACACTGCCTTCTGTTAAGGAAGCAGAAACAAACTGTAATGCAGGTGCCCCTATATCACTTATAGGCCTTCTAATTAAGCTGTGGTTCCTGCTCCCCAATATAACAAACTAAAAATGTGTTAGGAAGTAGATAACAGTTTTGAAATTCTTTGGTTTGTTTTGTATGAGAGAGGACATGAATTTATTCCAGCTTAGCTTTTTTATCACTCATTTCACTTTGGAAAAATTACTTTCCAGCTACACGTGCGAAAATTCGCAGATTGGTTATGTATATTGGTTTGGTAAAGTGTCAACTTAATGTTAAAAATAAAACCTCATCATTTAACATTTAATTGTGATTATACTTTTGTATGTTTGATTACATCATTGTACTTTACTCATGAGTAATTTTTGTGAGAACAGTGCTCTTCCACTGAAATTCTTGAGACTACTTTGCCCTTCTCCCCCTTTTCCCAACAATTATTAGATGATTTAACTTCAAAACTGGACCATCAATGAACATTAGATCCAAGAGAATAATAATAAAGTATGCTCTTTCAACCAAAATATTATTATAGAGGTGATACTGATTAAGTGTTTTGGAGCATTGCAACTAATCCCGTATGTGTCAGGAGCAAAAAAAAAAAAAAATATATATATATATATATATATATACATATATATATATGTATATAAGTTACTTAAATTTCTTTCACATCAAAACTGAACAGCAGTGATTTAAATCCTATTTATTATTTGACTCAAACAGTTATGAAATGGAACCCCAATCCCATTTGAGCCATAAAATGTGTTAAATTTAAGAGTAATGCTGCTTTCTGCTTTTTGAATTTACGTTTTGGCAGTAACTACCTTCTTTGTTCAGTGTTAGAAAAAAATGATCTAGGCTTAACCAAATAAGAAAACTGCCAACTTCATAGATCAGTCAGTGAAAGAAGCCAGAATTAAATGAAAGTCTAGTTATTGACTTTACAGAATATGCTAAGGGGAGATTCTGTGGCATTACAGTTTCTTTGAGACTAAAATTCTTCTATGGTAATAGCTGTTCTTTGACAGTGATTGATGTGAGAAATTCAGGCTGTGGACCTTACCTCCCAGAATCTACAAAACTGGAATAAAGCCAGCCTAGGAATCATGCATCCTGCCTGACCTCTTCTCCAAATGGCCAGCAACTGGTGCAGTTGGGCCTTGCATTTCTATTTCAGACTTTTAAGAAACTCTTACGGAGTGGATCTAGTCTTTACTTTTAACATGGTTAATGATTTTTTTTAATTAAAAAAAACCCTTTTAATGTTTATTATTTATTTTTGAGAGCAAGAGAGAAAGTGTGCACAAGGGTAGGGTAGTGAGAGGGGGAGACCCTGAATCCGAAGCAGGCTCCAGGCTCTAAGCTGTCAGCACAGAGCCCATACGGGACTCAACCCACGGCCCACAAGATCACATGACCGGAGCCGAAGTTGGATGCTTAACTGACTGAGCCACCCAGGCGCCCCATGGATAATGACGTTTTAAATGTTTTTATTTATTTATTTATTTTTAATTTTTTTTTTTTTTAACATTTATTTACTTTTGAGAGACAGAGCGTAAGCAGGGTAAGGGCATAGAGAGAGAGAGGCAGACACAGAATCTGAAGCAGGCTCCAGGCTCTGAGCCATCAGCACAGAGCCCGGTGCGGGGCTCGAACCCACAGACTGTGAGATCATGACCTGAGCTGAAGTCGGCCACTTAACCGACTGAGCCATCCAGGCGCCCCAATGACGTTTTTAAAGGAATCTCTGTACATACATAAACACGAGCATGCACCGCTGTCTTGAAGAAGTCATTTACTCTTCGACTTTTTAAAGCAGATTTTAAAAACTCTTATTTTGAAACCCTGTGGTATCTACAGATAGCTCTAGATGAGGATGACTGATAAGTCGTAACAAAAGTGGAAGTTTGTTGTCAGGTGGTTGATTTTTAGTAAGCTATATTTACATCTTGTTAGGCTGAAAAACATCTCAAGAATAAACCGAACAGTCTGGGGAAACCAGTGTCAGTGCCGCGAAGATACCTTGCATATTCTAGTCACTAAATATTTGTTGGATGAGTGAATGGATTAGGTGAAATGTTTATTATAATAGTTGAAGCAGTTGCTAACAAAAGTTTTACTGAGGATTTACTAGGCCTGTGGGCTAGGTACTTTGGGTGGATTGTTTTTTAATCCTTGCACCAGTGCTGTGAGATGGGCACTGACTGACTTATCTCCCCAGGAGGTAGGTGATCCTACCTAGTTCTCCTAGGCCACAGAGCTGGCACTCAAACTTTATTTTGGATTCTAGTGCCCCAGCCTCTCAACTATGCTACATGGTTTTTCTGTTTGTACAGACCAGAGGTTCATATATGTGGATACATTCATAAGAATTAATTTTTAAGCTTTACTAAAGTTTTCTCTCTCACTTGAACATTTTTTTTTGGAAAGAAATAAAGGTTAGTTTTAGAGTTACTTTGTATAACAAATGGAAGACAGCAAATGAAGTGTGAATGTTGGGGCTTCAGCTGGGCTTACTCACTGGATAACTAACTTTCTTTTGTCTTACAGAGTTAGGATTAAAAGTGGGCTCCTGCTGCTGAAATGGGTTTGTTTTTACCCCTGTTATAAATACAGTGTTCGGGGGCACCTGCGTGACTCAGTCGGTTGAGTGTCCGACTTCGGCTCAGGTCGTGGTCTCTTGGTTGATGAGTTCTAGCCCCGCGTTGGGCTCTGTGCTGACAGCTCAGAGCCTGGAGCCTACTTCGAATTCTGTGTCTCCCTCTGTCTCTGCTCCTCCCCTGCTCATGCTCTGTCTCTCTCTGTCTCAAAAATAATGAAACATTTTTAAAAAATTAAATAAAAAAAAAAGAAATACAGTGTTCAGAATGGAATCAGAATGGAGAGAATAGTGGTTTGACCCTATCTAAGGGGTATGCCTATCCTCTCCTGTAGAAGCAGTATGGAGTGGTAGAGACACTATGGGCTTGATAGCCACATAGTTTGGAGTTCCCATCTATTGAAATATTGTCATATTTTGAGAGACTCATATCACTGACATAAATTAAGAAGTGTTTGATTATAAAGTCTGAATGTTCAGCTTCCGGAGTTAAGAGAAAATGGTCTATCTGCTTAATGTTTCAGTGTCTGTAAACCCAGTGCTACCCAAAGTATGGGTATGGTTTGTAAACTGTTTGTTTGTGTGAGATAAGCACAGGGTTGAGATTGAGTATTTTGAAACTTGTATAGGAGCATGATACTGCTGTGATAGCCAGGGTATGATCCCTGAGCTTATGTTCTGTGTCTTTTTAAAAAATGTCACTTTTCTTATAAGTTTTATTTTTTTTACTACAGTATTGGTCTGTGAGAGACTGGAGGAAAATGAATTCTTCACCACTGATAGCCTGAGGAGCCCTGTTTTAAATGATTTGCATACCTATTATAGAACCAGAGTCTAATTTATTTAACGGTACCGTAGCTAAAATACTATTGTGATGATTAAGTACCACCAGATTTACTTTTTTGTTATTGGCTTTCATGATAAAACATTTAAATAATTTCAGCATTTCTTTATCTGTGAGCTGTTTAAAAAGATGAACAAGTGAATGTGGTGTTCTCTTATTCTCGGTACGCATAATACAGTTTGCAACCTGTGAACATTCCTTATGAACCAGCTTTATAAAGGAAGGTTAAACATGGCAGATGGTATAGTTCTAACAATTTAAAACTCCTTACGTCCCTAATTCTAACTAAACTTTAAACAGATCCCTTTTATGTCTACTTCAGGGACTGTGGGAAATGTGTTGCTTTTCTTGGTGAAGATTTATTACTGTTAGTTTGCTCAAAGTTTGAATTGATATTTTACTAATTTATAATTGGCTTATGTTAGGCTTCTCTAAAACAGATCTCTCTCCTTGTTGAAAACAGTTTGTATATCCAGAAGTTACCTTTTCCACCTTGATGGTGTGTATACATGCATATTGTCCAGTCATTTGTGTATATGAGTGCAGTGACATTTGTGAATAGAGTTGGAAGAGTAGCCATATCAGCAAGAGATTAGAATTTAAAGTCAGCAGGTGCTCAGGCTTTATAGTGTTTATTTTTTCATCTTCTCCTTTCAAAGCCACTTATTCAACCCCCCCTTTTTTTAACAAACCTAAAAAAAATACTTAAGGTGTGTCCATATCATTGTGTCAACTTAGTAGCACTGTCAGAATGAAATTAGATTTCTTTGGTGAAACTTCATGCAGTAAATTGCAGTGGTTGCTGGATTTTAAAATCCTTTCTGTTTACTTTTTCTTTATTTGATGTTTTTTGAATTGAAAACAAATGCATGATTATTACAAGTAAGTAAGTAATAATGGAAATTCCTAAGAAAAAATAAGTCCTTCCACACCATTCTTGTCCATGCAAACATAAAAGCATAACTGCGTGTATATAATACCTTTTTAATTAATTTTTAAAACTCTAACTCTTTGTGTGTTGTGGGCATCTTTGGGAATATGACGAATGTCACAGACCTTTCTTCCAGGAAAATGCCTTTAAGTGTATAGAAATTATCTGTTAAATACCTAACTAATCTCATTAAATTTCAAAATGTTTTAAAATAGTGGGAAATTTTTAAATATACTTTTTTGGCTTCTAAAACAGTACATTTTAATTTATTCTTGATTGCCTGAACTTACTGTAAGCATGAGTTATTATAAACTTGAGTTTATATATAGTAATATAAAACTTATGTTATACATACTGCAGGGATATAGCAGTGGTTTTTAACCTAGTTACTTATAAGCATTTCAGGGGATCTTTAAACTCTAAATTGAGAAAAAATTAGTAGGGGGTACATATATGAGTAGTTTCTTCATCAGACTTTTAAAAATGTGTATAGGTTTCTAAAGTTAATGTATTATTTTTGCAGAATAAAATACGCTTATTTTAAATGTATAGTGTGATGCATTTTTGTAGTTGTAAACAATTGTATAGTCCCCACCACATCAAGGTGTAAGTTGCTTCACCCTGAAGAGTGTGCCCTTCTGCAGTCAGTATCCTCCCCCTCACCTTGGCTCCAGGCAGCTACCTAGGGGTTTTGTTTTGCCTTTTCTAGAATTCCATATAAATGAATCATACAGTACATAGCATTTAGTTTGACTTCTTTCATTTCATATGTTTTTGAGATTCCTCTCTATTCTACTGATATTTCGTTTTGTTGTTGTTGCTGAGTAGTAGTATATAGAATGGAGATACTGCAATTTGTTTATCTAAGTTTGTTGGGCCTTTGGGTTGCTTTCAGTTTTTAGTTGTTATGAGTAATGCTTTATAAACAGTTGTGGACATATCTTCGTGTGGATGTGTTTTCATTTCTCTTGGTGAATTCCTAGGAATAGGAATTTGGGTCATGTAGTAAGTTTATATTCAACTATAAGATACTGCAGTTACTGTTTTCTGCCTTTCCACCAATACTTTTTCATGAGCTCTAACTGTTTGGAAAGGTCTTGGTTTCCACTTTCCTGACTTAGCAACTCAGGACACAATCTTATGATCCAGGGCAGAGATTGGGTTGCAATCCAGCTCTTAGCTCTTGGGTATTAGATCTAGGTCTGATGTACCTTTGGGTACTGGTGTGTTAACTCACAGGGTTAATGCTCTGGTTGTTGGTTTCTTTGTCTCACTTGGTTGGTTATTTAAACGTTTTAGAAATGCAGTATATTCAACATTTCTACATGTCTTTCATGCACTCAAATTGGCATATTCAGGTACTTCAGATTGGCATGTTGCAAGGCCTAACAATTCCAGATACAGTTCTTAAGTAGTTTACTTTTTAACCCTGAACTTTCTTAGATTTGCTGCCTTTGATAGAGGAATTTTGTGTGGCAGCTTCATAGGCATAATTTTACTAGGTAAAGATTACGTCTGACACTGGTATTAGAAATATTGCTAATTAAAGTCATGGTAATATTTCCTGAAAGGATTTTGTTAATATATTGTTTTAATTGAAATTGCTCGTCTTGAATTACGTAATGGTTTCTTAAGACATAACTGTTTAGCTGGGTTTATTCTTTATATGCCAGTGCTTTTGGTAAAAACATGTGAGTGTACTACTCCGATGCTAATGTTCATCATCTCTAGGCCTTTTTGTTCTGCTGAAGTATGAATCGTGTGCTTCATGAAAAGTAAATATTAGCATTTTTATTTAAACTACTATTTAAAATCCATAGCTCGCAAATACTGTCTTCATCCAAGCTCGCTTGCTTGTTCTTCAGTTTTCTCTGCTCAGGTGTCATCTCAGAGAGAGGACTTTCCTGGATCATGTTCATTAAATTTACCTCCCTTTTACTCCCCTTTTTATTTTCTTCAGAGTGTAATTCACAATCTGTAATCACATTTACCTTCTTAATTGTCGTTCTGGTTTTTAAAGTGAAGGAATCCCCAACACTTTTATATAGAGGGTCTCTGAGGTCTAAACTATTTTCATAATAATATTTAAACATTATTTGCAATTTTTACTCTAATTCTTGAATGAGTGTTTAATGGAAGTTCTGGATGCTACATGATGTGTGATATTAAAAGATTGAATGCAGAAGCAGATATGAGAATCCAGCTGTCTTTTATTAAAGTAGACATTATTAGGATTCACAAAAAATGTGAAACAATGTTCTTCTATCTTGATTTAAATTTCTTTTTGAAAATGAATGTTAGACAAAAATGTGAAACTGTCGTTTTTTTATATCTCGATTGCTTTTATTTTGAAATAGTTACTTTTCTAGCAAATGTAATTTGTGATAGTATGTAATTCATTTGTTATTGTTCTTTTAAGTGAATAAATTATTTTGAACACTTTTCATTTTGTATTTCTAATAGGTAAATATCAACATAAAAATTCTTTCAGGTCCTCAGTAATTTCTAAGAGTGTTAAAGGGGCCTTTAGGATTAAAAACTTCTAGACTTGCTATTCTAAAATATAAACCCCATCAAAGTAAAGACTTATATGTTTGATTTTTAGTTTCATCTTCCCAGTTGGCCTGTCAGAGGTAACTGGCCTGTAGAAGTCATTCAGCACATACTTAGGTGAATGGATAAGTGAGTGAATGAAAGAAGCCCAAGATGCTGGAATTCTGGTGATTCTGTGCACAGCTTCCAAATCTGTCTGTAGTAACCGGTCTTTGCAGATATCATATTTGATAGAAAATTACTCTAATTCATCAGGCAGCATAATCTTTATTTTGGTCAGATTTAAATTGTTCCCTGGTATGGAGTTGAGTTTTTGGTAAAATTTTGATAGAGAGGTCTTAGAGATTCCGCTCAATGTTCCTTTTTAGGGAGGATGGAAGATTTTATCCATCATACTTATTACTCACATTTCAGGTTTGTGGACTTCTGGTATAATTAATTTATTTGGGTATTTTAGATTGTTGTTCGTATTTTATCCTGTAATATCGAGAATACTTTGTTGTATTCGGCGTTTTGGGCAAAGTTAAGCTTCCATTATTTTAAAAAGCTAGACACCTTAAAAAACAGTATTGTGTTCATTAGAGATGATGAAATAGTTTGCTTTGCTCTGTTGAATTATCTTCACTGAATAATAAACAATAGAAAAATGGTTCCTCTAGGGTAATTTCAGCAGACGGGACATCTGTTTACTATCTTGCAAGTTGGGATTCCTTTCTAAGATCCACCCAGCTTGAGAATGTGCAAACCTCAGAAAGCTGGGAGATTGTTCTAGAGAGAGTTGTCATACTCAGTGACCAAGACTTAGTGTACAGGGCAAATCAAGTAGGTTATTAATAAACACTTAGACCCAGAGTATGTCAAAGTTTGGGGGGTTGTAGAAGAATTTGTAATTCTACTGGCCAGTATGTTTCCATCCTTTTGGCATAATTTGTAGGAAAATCTTTATTTACCCATGAATTTATATGATAAACAAACCTGGTCAACATTGGTCCATAAGCAGCTTTTTTTTTTTTTAAGTTTATTTATTTTGAGAGAGAGCGAGCGTGTCAATACGAGTGAGGGAGGGACAGAGAGAGAGGGAGAGAGAATCCCAAGCTGCTAGCTATAGAGCCTGATGTGAGGCCCAAACCCACGAACCGCAAGATTGTGACCTGAGCCCTGAGCCGAAACCAAGAGTCAAATGCTTAATCAGCTGAGCCACCCGGGTGCCTGAGTTCATACGCAGTTTTAAACATGGGGGCGTAAGTCTTAGAGAACACGTGATGCGTCTCAATCGATTGTTGGCATTACCTTCCTTCCCTCTCATCTCTGTACTATAAAGATTCTTCCGAGTAGGGCTTGAGATCCTCTTTTTAGGAGGTATATTTATGCTTTTATAAATAAAATATTCACTTTTAGGTCTGTATTTCTCAGTGTACTAACTGTTCATCAACACAGGGAATCTTAAAACAGAGGAAAGGATACTTTGTTTTAACCAGTTGTGTGCATTTCAGTCATCTGAGGAATTAAAATAAAAAGAGAAAGGCTGGCTCATACATCCACATTAAAAGTTAGAACGAAGTAGGATGTTAGAATCACCTGGAGAATCTAAAACAAAAGCAAAAAGAAACAAAATCCCCATAAAACCAATATAGGAATCTCAGTCCAGATCAATTAACTCAGTTTCAGAGGTTGGATTCAGGCATCAGCTTTTTGTGTGTGTGGGTTTTTTTGTTTTTTATTTTTGTTTTAATACTGATGGCTCTAATATGTAGCCAGGGTGAAGACTTGTCTTCAGTTATTTAAAAAAAAAAAAAAAGAAAACACTCCGCAGGCCATTTTGGTAAGAACAAGTGATATAGAGCTCTTGAGTATGTGGGATCATTGGTGTCACTTATAAACAAAATATAGGAGGATGCTTTTGTTTGGAGGATAATATGCTTTCATGTATATCTGGTTTTTTTTTTTAATTTTTTTAATGTTTTATTTATTTTTTGAGAGACAGAGACTGAACGTGAGTGGAGGAGGGACAGAGAGACAGAATCCGAAGCCAGCTCCAGGCTCTGATCTGTCAGCCCAGAGCCTGACATGGGGCTCAAACTCAGAGATTGCAAGATCATGACCTGAGCCGAAGTCGGTTGCTCAACCGACTGAGCACCCAGGCGCCCCCTCATGTATCTGTTTTTAAAAGTAAGAGGAGGGGCGCCTGGGTGGCTCAGTCGGTTAAGCGGCTGACTTCAGCTTAGGTCATGATCTCACAGTCTGGGTTCGAGCCCCACGTCGGGCTCTGTGCTGATGGCTCATCAGATCCTGGAGCCTGCTTCAGATTCTGTGTCTCCCTCTCTCTCTGCCCTTCTCCTGCTCATGCTCTGTCTCTGTGTCTCTTAAGAATAAATAAATGTTAAAAAATTTTTTAAAACAAGTAAGAGGAAGCATGACAAACAGGATTAATTAAAAATATATCAGCACCGTTTTAGGGACAGAGGCATATGGTTTGGTTGGAGTGCAAGAAAAGAAAGAGGGATGAGCTTGACTGAAACAGGACTTTTGTGGTGGAACATTCCCATCTTGTGGCTTGTGAGAATAGTGCTGCTAAAGATTAAAAGCTGTATTGCTTTCTAGCCACTAATGGCAGTTTCCTCTTGATGCTAGTGCTAGTCATCAGGGCACAAAAAATTTGACCTCTAGCAGCATTCTCTTAAGACTCTTTTGCTGCCTGACCCTGTAACCTGACACTGAACTTTTCTACTTCTTGTACAAAACTCTGCTTCTACAACCTAGTTACAGGGGCTTCCTCAAGAGCTGTTGCCCCTGCACTCTGTTTCAGCCTTGTTATTACAAAGTCACTCAGTTATTATAAAGTAATTAAAGGTACCTTGAAATTTAAAATCCTGTCTCACTTTTCTGATTTAATAATTTTGTGTCAGAATATCTCTGTCCTCTTCTGTCAAATAAATGAAGAAATATTACTGAGTTCATAGAGTAGTTATGGGGATTAAATGAGTCATTGCATGTAAGACACTGAAGCGTTTAATATAAGTGATCGATAAATGTTTAGCATTCAGTCCTTCAGCAGATCTATTTTGAGTATCTTTTACATGCTAGTACCTGTTTGGATGTTGAAGATGTGACGAATAAAACACCCGTTCATTTTTATGAGAATATTTAAGAGGGGTGACCATGAGCAGAACATGCATTTTTGTGTCGTAAATACCAAAAATCTATGGAACGTTTTTATTTAAACAGTAAATTCTTGTTATTTCTCTAGAATATCAAAAGCTTGTATGTAAATTTGTTACTTCTGATCAGGAATTTCCTTCTGACATCTTCTTTCAAGTTTGAGTTGCAAGTCCATTATCTTATTTTTTTGAACTAAAAGAATTGAGATTTTAGAATGTATGTAGGAAATAAGAGCATAAAATGTCAAAGTGAAGAATGAGTTAGCTTAGTTTTGATAAAAGTGTTTTTTTATATTTTTTAGTGCTTTCTTTTATGAGATTATATTACAATGGCAAGCTCACAGATACTAGAGTTGGAAATTATTTTAGTATCACCAAGCCTTTCCTTAAGTCTTTTTATTTCGGAGAGCCTTAAATCCTAGAGAGAATTCACCCTTAGTGTTTAAGTCTTCTTTCCGGATACTGCTATCTGTGGTCCTTATTTTGCCTTTCAAAGTAAGACACATCCTCTAGTGCCTCACTATTTAGAAAGTGCTCTCTTTGATTGTCCTTGCTGTGGACAGAGATTTGAATTTATTGAACTAGTTCTCATCACAGGGTTTTAAGCTTTCTCTCTTAAAATTATCCCTTTATGTGTATAGTTACTTATGTCGATCATCTTTAGCAGGTAGTTAAACCATGTGCTTCTCCTTTCTCTCAGTTGGATACTGTTACTGTAAATTTTCTGTCTGATCATCATAGAGAACTGAGTGTAACAAACAGGTCAGCGATGCTGAAAAGTCATGATAGTTTCTCTTAGTTGGAGCACTGTGCTTCTGTTGATGCTGTATGAAGTTGCATTGACTCTTCGGCCAGGCATGTCAAGCTGCTGTGCTGTTTGGTTTCATTGCCCTCCTACCCCCATCCCTTTACAGTTCATTATTATTAGAGTTCAGACAGTGTTTCAGTATAAGTTGTTTTTGAACTGTGATAACTCATTTTCAAATATAATAATAATTTTTTCACATCCTAGTTTTATTTGTGAAAGGAAGTAAGGTTATTTTGGCCTGGCTTCTTTGTGAAACTGCTGGGTACTTGTCATAACACTCCTTTTTGCACATGCGAGCACCAGCTGTTTAGGAATCAGTTCTGGAGTTTGTCCAAAGATCTGTATTAAGCTCTGTTGTCTTCTAGCATCTCTCGTTTACTTTGATTTCAACAGTGGTTCAGTGATCTTATTAATAGGGTTAAGTATCTAGGAACCTAGGCAACCTAGACAAGTTGGTAGGTGTGTTTGTAATAACTTTTTATTCTCTTTATCCCTTCTTGGTCATCTAAATTTCTTTTGTAAGTGTGACAATAATTGTTTTGTAACCGAGAGGTAAATTGAACAGGAGTTAAATAGTTCTCTCTTTCTCTCAACTCTTCTTTTTTTTTTTTTTTTTTTTTTTAAATATTTTTATGTTTGTTTTTGAGAGAGAGAGAGAGCAAGCAAGGGAGAGGCAGACAGAGACACACTCACAGAATCTGAAGCAGGCTCCAAGCTCTGAGCTGTCAGCACAGCTGGGGCTCGAACTCATGAACCATGAGATCATGACCTGAGCTGAAGTTGGATGCTTAACCAACTGAACCACCCAGATGCCCCATGGTTCTGCTTTTATTGACAAAAATCAATAACATTGATCATTTATTACATATCAGACCCTTTATGAAGTATTCACTATTATCTCATTTTTAATGGTGTCAGTAATCCTTTGGAACAGCTTCATGTTGCAAATTAGAAATCAGTGACTTAGGAAGAATAAATAGCTTTCTCAAGGTTACAGCTAGTAAGTGTTAGAGCCGGAGCTCATACGCATACCTGCAGAACTCTCAAAGCTCATTTTGTACCTTTCGGGAAGTAGAGAGGTCTTTTTTGTAGGAATGTTTAAGATTGTGCACTTTCTTCATTTCATACTTTTGAAGGTCTTAATGAGTTAGGGTTCTTCCACATTAAGCTCTTTCCCTCCTAACTGCTTACTGTATTTAGGAGGTCTGGATCTTGTTGATACATCTTTTTGGGGTCTGTTCATCATAAAGTCTATGACTAATCTGTCATTTTAATTACTGAATTATTGATATGAAAATAAGTCTCCTTGTTATTAAAGTTAAAATACACACACATCTTTGGAGTTTGACTTGGTTTAAATCTTGGCTCTTCTACTTCCTGGATGTGACCTTTGGCCATTTACTTTCTCTCTATTTTTTTGTCTTCTTATTTGTAAAGTGATTATAGTCCTTTCTCCTAACATAATTGTGGGAATTACTTGCTAGAAGTTATTATTAATGATTACTGATACTGCAAACCTTTAAATTAATTGCCTGTCCATCCTTGCATTGTTACCTCTTTATCTTTATGGAAATGTTAAAGGAGAGAGTACTGCAAGAGCCAGTTTTCCATTAGAGGTTATTTCGTGTATCCTTCTGGTTGAGGAAAATTAGGTGGTGCTGGAGACTTGGTTCTCTTTGATTTTTCTGTTAGCAAACAGATCCTTCTTGGACACACGTTCCCATTGTTGCTTCCTTTGACTTACTGAGATGCTTTATTCAGGAACCATCCTGAGTTGTTAAGAAATTGTCAGGGGAGTGGTCTGTTTTCAGGTAATTGAGGTCTTAATCTCTATGTTACTGATGGTTTTATCATCTATGTCAGGAAATTATTGTCTTAACAAAAGTTAATAGAATCATTTCTCTGTAATAACCTTGAATTGAGATGATACTGTTTGAAGCTCCTGGATTCCAGACCTTTTGGAGCCGTGACCTGAAGTCATGAGTGCTGTTCATTGACATTTTTGACATGTCTTCAGACTCCAGGAGTTTCAGGTGTACATTTAGATTATGTGAGCTTATTATTTATGTCAGGGTAAGAATTGATTTGTAAGAAAATTGGTTCTATTATATAGTTTTGTGCTTTCTGCAGCCCTACTAGTATGGTTCATTTTTTTTTCTTTGTAATAAAGGAAATATAAACTGTAAGGATGATTTTTAAGTTCACTTATGTATTTTCTTTTAGGTGGTATTAAAAATAATCAAACATTATCAAGAAGAAGGACAAGGAACTGAAGTGGTTCAGGGAGTGCTTTTGGGCTTGGTTGTAGAAGATCGTCTTGAAATTACCAACTGCTTTCCTTTCCCTCAACACACAGAAGATGACGCTGACTTTGATGAAGGTAAGGGTACTCATTTCAAAAATCTTTGCAGTGCTTACAAATGATTTGTAATATATTTTCTTACCATAACCTTTGATTATCTCTTATTGGGAGTCTATCAGGCCTATCTAGTTCACTTGATTTCTGAGTTAATTGAAAAAATTATGCAAATTTAAGGTGCCTGGGTGGCTCAGTCGGTTAAGCATTCAACTTATGCTCAGGTCAGGATCTCATGGTTTGAGCCTGGAGTTGGTCTCTGTGCTGACAGCCCAGAGCCTGGAGCCTGCTTCTCATTCTGTGTCTCCCTATCCCTTTGCTCCTCTCCCACCCGCTGTCTGTGTGTCTCTCGCTGTCAAAAAAAAATAAACATTTAAAAATTATGCAAATTATTTGAAATGAAGATTTATATAAAAAGATTCATTAGTTTGGCCTTATTTGTAATTTGAGGTTCTGGTTTTGTAATTTGGATAGAAGCTGTGCTGCCGTTTACTTTCTTATTATGAAATCAGCTTGCAAATAATTTACATTGTGAAGGGCAAAGATCATCATTATATGTCCAATATCCATTTTCTTCTGTAGCGTTTTGACTTAATGTTTAAGAAGATGAGCTTAGCTATCTATTTCAGAAATAAGATACTCCTTAAGCATTTCAGGAGATTTTTGTTTTTATTTTTGTTTTTTGGTGCTACAGGTATAATACAGGTATAATTGCTTTATTAGCAAAGGCCAGTGGTAGATAAAGCTTACACCAAAGGCCAAGGTCAATAACCTAAAAGATTAAAAAAAAAAAAAAAAAGTCCAGTTGAAAGTAATTTCTTACTTGTCTGAACACTCAGGCATCATTTTCTATATGACTTTTTTTTATTATGATAAGAACAAGTAGTAAAATTTACGATTTTAAACCATTTTGAGTATATAGAGTGTTAACTATATACAGGTGCTGTGGAACAGATCTGTAGAACTTTTTCATCTTGCAAAAACTAAAACTCTACATCTGTTGACCAACTCCTCCTCTTTTCCCCCTAGCCAGCCTCTGGCAACCACCATTCTGCTTTCCGTTTCTGAGAGTTTGGCTCCTTTATATCTCATATGAGTGAAATTAGCAGTATTAGTCTTTTGGTTTTTTTGAGACTGCTTTATCTCACATAACTCGAACTCAAAGGTTCATGCATGTTATAGTGTATGATAGGATATCGTTTTTTAAGGCTGAGTAATATTCTATTGTATGTAATACTACTTTATCCATTCATCTATTGATAAGTAATTAGATCGTTTCTGCCTCTTGGCTTTTTTGAATAATGCTATAGCTATCTCTTCAGGGTCTTGTTTCCAGTTCTCTTGGATATATACCCAGAAGTGGGATTTGCTGAATCATATATTAATTCTATATTTAATTTTTTAAGGAACTTCCATACTGCTGTTTTAGTGTTTACACCAGTTTACATTCTCCACCAATAGCGGGTAAGGGTTGTGATGTCTTCACATCCTCACCAAAATTTGTTATTTTCTGGTTATTTATTTTCTTGATAGTGATAGCAACTGTATTAACAGATGTGAGGTGATATTGTGGTTTTGATTTTCATTTCCCTGATAGATAGTGATGTTGAGTATCTTTTTACATGCTTGTTGTCTGTTTGTATGTATTCTTTGAAGAAATGTCTATTAAGGTCTGTTGTCCATTTTTAAGGATCGTTGTTCATTTGAAGAAGTTCTTTGTATATTCTGGATATTAACCCCTTATGATAGGAGTGGTTTGCAGATACTTTCTTCCATTCCATGGGTTACTTTTTCACTGTCGACTTGTTTCTTTTGCTGAAGGTTTTTAGTTTGTTATAATCCTTATTGTCTATTTTTGCTTCTGTTGCTGGTACTTGCGGTATAATATCCAAGAGATTATTGTCAAGACCAATGTTAGGAAACTTCTTTATATTGTCTTCTAAGAATTTTATGCTGGTACCATTCTGCTTTGATTACTATTACTTTTTAATATGTTTTGAAATCAGGAAGTGTGAAGCATCCAGCTTTGTTTTCTTTCTCAAGATTTTGGCTATTTAAGGTCCTTTGAAATTCCATATGAACATTAGGATTTTTTTTCTATTTCCTTAAAAATACTATTGGGATTTTGGTAGGGATTACATTGAATCTATAGATCAGTTTGGGTAGTATGGACATTTTAATAATATTAAATCTTCCAAGCTATGAATAAATGCCTTTCCATTTATTTGTATTGTCTTAACTTTCTTCCAGCTGTTTCGTAGTTACCAGTGTACAAGTTATTCCCAATTGTTTTTATTCATTTTGATGCTATTGTGAGATTATTTTTAAAAATTTCTTTTCTGTCATTTTTTTTTCTATGTAACTTTTAACTGATGACTTTTCACTTGGATAAAATGTTATTTAAGATTTCACATACTCATGGTACTTTGAAGATATAATAGACACCAAACATAATCTTGCCAAGGTTAGTACCTTGATACTGTAATTTGGTCTACAGAAATCATTTTTTCATTAAAGTAATACCTTTAGAAATTAACCAAGAATATTTTTTCTTTACACATGAGTATTTGTGCAGTATGTGTCTTTTTTTTTTTTTTTTTATAAAAGCTGGCCAAGCTCTCCTTGTTTCATCTGAACTACTGTAATACTATTGGATTACAGGTTGGAGTTCCTCTGCATTGTTAGGATATCTCAATTCTTCTCTTTACCAGCGTATCTGAAGATGCTTAATTACATTGCAATCGTAACTTTTTATTTTTTTATTTTTAATTAAACATTTTAAAAATGTTTGTTTATTTATTTTATTTATATATTTAGAGTGCACATGCACGCAAGTATCAGGGAGGGGCAGACAGAGAGCAGGGAGAGAATCCCAAACCGACTCAGAGTTGTCAGTATGGAGCCCTATGCGGGGCTTGAACCCATGAACCATGAGATCATTGTCTGAATTGAAATCAAGAGTTGGATGCTCAGCCAACTGAGCCACTCCTACAGTAATAATTCTTTTAGAGCTGGAAGACAAGGGGAGAAGACAAAGGGTTGTTAACATAATTGTTTTTGGTTTGCAAGTGAGGAGTCTGAGAGGTTCACTTGAAGTGACATACTCAGTTACTGTGTTAGTGGCACAGTTGGGAATAGAATCCATTCTTGAAGAGTTTATATTGTTACCTAGTTTTCCCAAGTAATTAATTTTCTCTTTTAAAATTCTCAGTTTAGAATATGCGCAGGAAATATTGTTCAGTGCAGTTATGATAGATGAACAAAGCAAAATGTGTTATTAATTTTAGATCTTGATCATTGGATGCTGACTTCTCTTATGGGCTTTCAGGTAATTGACCAGTATGCTGTTTCCTTAACATGTATTTTAAGAAGCTTATTAAAAACTATTTTAACAACATGGAGATAAGAAATTTCAGTTTAGCGTCAAATAATAAAAAATTTGCTGGGAATTGTGTACTGTATGTACATTGCCTATAATTAGTTGTTACTCTGCACATTTGAAGGTTTTATTATTTCCGTTCTCTAGATTAGGAAACTGATGCTCAGTAAGACAAAAAACTTGTCCAAAAACATTTCCAAAATCATTAGAAATTTGTAGAATAGGGATTGAAATCTTTGGCTGTCTGGTTCCAAGTCTCATGATTTTCCTGCTCTATGTTGTTGCTTTTGGTCACTTAGTGAAGTGGAAGCCAGTGTTTGAAGGATGTAGTGGGGGGAGCATCATTATTTTATATCTGATACCTCCTTTTTGGATAAAACAGTTAAATTTGTTTTCCTTGATTTATCTTTAGAAGCTGGTAGGATTTGCCGTTTTTCTTATATGTGTGAAAAGTCTAAGATAATAATAACTTTATATTTCTGCCTAGCCTTGTATAATCGGTCTTGAATTTTAGGTTCTCTCACATAATTCATTTAATTATCTGAATAGTCATTAGTATATAGTCACCATTAGATTTTTATCATACCTAGATAAAAGCTAAATTTTTTCATTATATGGACGTGTCTTGGAAACAGAATTGTCCTGCATATTGATTATTTCAAATCTTTCTAAACATTCATTGTTTTGCTTCCTGTTTTTCTGTTGTTTTATGCTTACTAAAACTAATATTTATGGAAAGATCTTTTCTTCTGCCCTTCACCTTATGGAAGTAAAGTACTTACTAAATATTTCATAATTTTAGTGGTTACATGTTTTGAGTTGCTTAGGTGTTTGTTTGCTTTTGTGTTTTTGTTTGATGCCTCGTCTTATGTAAAGTGGAGAGTTTTAATCTGTGGTCCAATGTGAAATGTTTTAAAATAGGGGTTGGCAAGCTACAATCTGTGGGCCTGCTTTTGCATGTAAAGTTTTATTGGAACACTGCCATGCCATTCATTTGTGTGTTTTCTTCTATGGCTGTGTTCCTGCTACAGTGGCATAGTTGGGTAGTTGTGACAAAGACCATATGGGCACCAAACCTGAATTTTCTTTTTTAATTTTTCGGCCCCTTAAGAAAGTCTGACCGCTTCCTTTATGTATATTTGTATATATTATTATATGTATAAATATATAATGAATATATATGAATATATATTCATTCACATATGTATATATACAATTCATATATATGTGTGTACATGTATACACATGTACACGTGTTCACATATACACACATGTATGAATATATTTATATATGTACATATGAATGTATATTCATTTATATATGTATATACACACTTGTTATTCACATATATGAATGCATTCATATATTCGTTTGCATGCATGTATATATATACATGTACATACACACATACTTTTTTCTGTCATAAGATTAAAGAATAAGGTAATAAGTAGTACTCTCTTTCCATCATAAATAGATGATGTTTTGTTTGTTGCTTATTCCTTCTAAATACCACTCTTAACATTGACTCTTAAGTTCAGAATGTATTGTGGGCACTGCAATAAAAATGCTAATAATATTGCTTTTTATCTGGAAAGTATCAGAAAATGTAGTTTTCCCTTGATTTTAGTGCAACACACTCCCACCCCTGCACATACTCAACTGTTGGTGTTTAGGGGAACTATCTATAGATACTAGGGAAGAAAGACATTCAGTTCACGACTGTAGACTTGTGAGCCAGGTACCGGTTTCCCCAAAAGTAGAGTGTGACTATGAAACCTTTGTCACAAAAATGAAGAAGCAGTTAGCATTAATTTATATGGAAAAAGTTTTGAGCATTCCCAGATCCCAAAAATAAGCTCTCTTAGGCTTTTCTGATACCTTAGTACACATTTTGCTAATGGATACACAAAATAAATCAAGATAAAGCACAGATGCTCACACAGTTCTAAGCCATGGCGGCTCGGTGCTGTGCAAGATTGGTGAGGCCACTCTCATTGCTTGGCTTGTATGCTGCCTCTGACAGTTCACTGCAAAACAAATACTGAAGGTTTTTTCCATTTTCGTGGGTTTTTTTTTTTTTTAAGTGAAAATTGTCTTTGGATTTCTTTCTTTGGTCTTTTGTAAAAGTGAAGTGGTATACTGCAAACTGCCAAAAGCCGGGGTATGCCGGTATTATGGAAGGGTAATGGTATGAGGCCAGAAAACTCGGGTGGGAACCTCGGCTCTTTTTAACCTCTGCTTAGATCCATGTGACGCTGAATGACTTTAGTTCTGAACTGGTTTTTTCCTGACTCTGTACTGTCTTTTAGCACATATTAATAGGTCACTTACTGAGTACTAGAAACATAGCTGAAGGATAATTTCTTTATGAGTTTAACTTTATGAGATTAATGCCACCTTGTATTTACAGTAGGGTGATTCAAAAGCAAGGAAACTGTTGTGGCAGGAAGTTTTTCTTTTTTTGTTTCTTTCCGTGAATTCACATTTTTTTCTCACATGTGATAACTTTACTTTAAGTGACTTAAATCTTGATGTACTTTCATATTACAGGATTAACTTTCTAGTTAGAAGTGAGATAACTTGCTCTTACTAGAGAACATAAGCTTTTTAAAAATTGAGTGGAAAGGCTCATATTAAAATTCCCATTAGGGGGCACTATTTATCAAGCTTAGGAGAACTGGAGACTAATTTGTTTTCTCAGACATGCAACCCGAGGCTTGCTAAAAGGGAAAAATATTTTCATCTGATAAGATTCAGATACTGTTTTATACAACCGAATTCCTTAAATATGTTATAAAGTGCACTGAATTAAACACAGATCCAATAACTCACTGTCTTGTTTTTCAGCAGACTAAATCAATTTAATATTGCAGGTGATATAAGAAGCTTACTTTTTTCCTGCATCAGAGCCAAATCCATAATTTTCATATTTGGAGTGGACAGATTTTTTATTTTGCTCTCTTTAAGTCCGTCCAAAGGATGATCCTTGGACTTCAAATAAGTTTCTTTCAAAAATGAAGCATGAAGACTGTATTGTACTACTAAATTGCGGTTAGGGGAATGAAATGATGCCTAATATACTCAGATAGTATACTCATGTGCAGCCTGCATAATTTCTGAAGTAATTCCACACATGGATGTGATATTGCATACACACAGATAGCTTTTGGGTTTTTTGTTCATTTTCAGGTACTCGAAAATTAATTTTATTACTCATGTTGGTGTTAGAGCAAGAAATATTACTTTAGACAGTTATACACAATTATTTTGTTATCATTAAGCCTCCAATAGAGAAGCAGTGGTATAGAGTATTAAACAGACTTTTCAAAGGCTAAATCCAAATTGGCAAAAATGTGATTACAATGAAATGTATTGGGAGTAATTTTTCACTGCATAGGTGTTATTTTTGTATCACTGGGTTCAGAGAGAGTAGGTTTTGTATAACTATGTTATTTGCAACACTTTCCACAGAACTAAGCCAGTTTGCATTGGAGAAAATCTCTGCTTAATCATTACTTCCTGAACCTCTTACCTTCTTTCTCACCTTCCTTCTCACCTTCCTTCTCACCTTCCTTCTCACCTTCCTTCTCACCTTCCTTCTCACCTTCCTTCTCTTTCTTCTCTTTCTTCTTCCTTGCCTGTAGCCCACACCCAGGGCAAAATTGCTTGAATATCCTCCATAATTACTGTTTTGGCTTTGTGTTGCTTTTGAGTTCAGGGAAGAATTGAGTCAGGGTAGAAAAAAATATTCATTTTTTTGGTATTATGGGGACATTTTGTGACAAGACATGATACTTATTATTTTCTTTATCTTCTCTGTGTGAATAATCAGTGATCACTGTGATCTGTTTGACAGTTTCATTTTTTTAAGAAACCCTATTTCTTTTACTGCTTTTTTTCCCAAAGAGCTTTTCTTGGTTGCAGATACAGGAATATACAGACAGTTTTGGAGTGTGTTTTGAAACTTACTGGAGAAGTAGGAGCATGTTTACTTCGTGACCTCAGATCATTAAGAAGTGTGATAAAATGTTTCAAAAATATCAGAAAAAAATTAGTTCTTAGTAATTCATTTCAGCATTTATTGAGCAAATTACATTGAATGGTTGGTGGAAATCCTGGTTACTGTTTTGAAAGATTTTAAGTGGGAGAGAAATATGTAAAGAATTGTGAAACAGAATTGATGGAAGTCTAGAGTGAGGAACAACAGAAAGTGATGGGAACACTCTGTTATGAGCTTCTAATTCCTTTTGGGAGATGATTTCACAGGAGAGATGAAGTTTGATTTTATAGGTGGGTATTGCTTGTATTTGAAGTAATTTTTAAGGAAGTTAATGTCTTGTGAAGTTGTTCCAGTTATTCACATTTCCGGACCCTCATAAGTAACACAAGCATCTCTAGAAATAAAGAACAAATTATTTAGTATGTATTCAGCGTGGCGTCTTTATTGTTCAGTGACAATTATGTTCCTTGATAATAGTGTTCAAATTTTGTTGCTGATTTTATATCCAGGTACAGAATCTAGGCTTATCTTACACATAAAGGACACCTGATGATAATTTAGTGCCACGTTCATAGAAATCTGGGACCCATGCTGCAGTTAGCTGTATTTAAATAATAAATGTTTAAATGTGTTTTTTCATGAATTTTAAATATTTAATAAAAACATTTCATATGTCTTTCATTTTAAATGAAACAATGTGTTGGTAAGTAGAGAGAATCTGTACACTGAATTATGATGTAATTCTCCCGGGTACTGATCTCTTTGTTGTTATTCATGGTAGTATTTTGAAAATGTTAAACCATTCACATTTAATGGCTTATCACTGAATATTCAGGGCAGTGAACTTTAGGTTATTGCTTACTTAAATTATTTTGATTGCTCAGAAAGCCTATGGTTTGTGATTTGAAAAACTAACTTGAGAATCTTACTTTATTGGTTTAGTCTTTGGTTTACTAAAGTGATTATAATATGAGCCATACAATCCAAATATGAAGCCTCAGTCCCAGTGTTTTTATTTGTTCTTTTGGTTTGGATGTTTCAAGATATTAAATATAAGTAAGAATAAAGTCTAGCTTCCATTTTAAAAGTTTGAAGAAATTTTTTGCATTCATTTAATGTTTTAAAATTTAGGTTTTTTCTCCTTATAAATGAGTTGAGGAACTCTTATGTATGGAAGGATATCTACTATTGAAAATGTGGTCAAGGTAAAAGATTTTTCTGCTTAAAGAAATTAAAGTGCTTTACACTATACCCTCCCTTGGTCCCTAAAGCATAAGTGCTATGGTTTGGAAAGAAGCCAAGTAAAACGTGTTCAAATTTTGTGCAGACTTAAAGTAATACTTTAAGATTTGAAAATTACAGGTGGATACAGTACTTAAATAGTATTTAAAATTCCTACGTTTCCCAAGTCTAAAAGTGTAATCCTTAAATTACTATTCCCATTGGTTTGCATTTTAATTAAATAAAAATTGTCTTACTTTTGAACCACAACAACTTTAGGTACAGATATTTGAATTTATTACTGAACTTTAAGGTAGTAACCCTTAAAAATGAACTGTTTTGGCACTAATTAAAATGTCAAAAAGCTACTGTTACAGTGTGTAACCAAAGATCCTTGCTCTTTCTGTTTTTCAAAAAATTATCCCAAGCAACACAGTTCAAGCTTGCTTCCTATCTTGCCCAGAAGTGCTAACTAGCTTCCCGCCCCAATTAAATATATTACCTGATCTGCAAGTTTTATAGATCCATAGATTAATTATAATTAGATTTGATGTTTGGGTGCTAATGCTGAGTTTTCCAGACTGCCCTTTATATTAAAAGAGTGGTATCTTAATCATGCCATGCTCTGTTTTATGTTCATCTCTCTAGGCGAAATTTTCATAGATCTTGAAACTTTTACCCATTTGTGATTACTCTTCATGGCTTATGTTTTACCACTTTCATGTGGTGTTTTCATACATTTATCTCCTCCCATCTTGAGGGTTATTTGCTTTTTTTTCTTTTTTTCTTTTTTTTTTTGTTTTTTTAGCAGTAATTTTCATTAAGTGCATTTTAGATGCTTTCTAATATATTTGAAAACAAAGGCAATCTTTATTTTGGCTTAAGTAATAACCATAATGGTATAGGTTATAATGCAACCCTACATTTTCCCACTACCCTCACTCCCATACACATTCACCCTTTGTTTTCATTAATATTGAACCTACAGACATTTTAGTATAGTATATAGATAGCCATTATTCCCTGCTTGATTGGTGAGAAGATCACAAAATTATTCCAGTGGTCGTTGCAGAAATCTATTTGTGGAATGCCTATTTTGTAGAATTGGATAGTGCTGACTCAAAGAGGAAGTTTTTGATGGCAGGACACCTCCACTACCGACAGTGGCTCTAGGAGTCCAGCAGCACAGGGTCATAGGTGGGACTCTTTGGGCCCACAGCAGGGAGCCGATGAGAACCGCAGCAGGCAGCAGCAGCAGTGTCCTCAAGCCCTTGGGGCTTCCAGGCTCCTCTGCTCTCACTTTACCTTCTCCCTTATGTTTCTTTATTCCTTTGTTGTTCACTCATCAAATCAATATTTCATTGAGAACTATGTGCCAGGCATTTCCGCTGGCTGTTGTGTACATGTATTTCTACTAAAGATGTAGTACTATACCCTCTGAAGTGATCATTGTTTACAGAACTTAACTCTTCTAAGCAGCATGTTTGACTTGAAGCATGAGAAGATTTGTTAGCACATTATTTTAGGGAATTAGATTTTTAGTATAAAGTCTAGATTATGTTGCTATTCAGGTGAAAGTATCCAGAAGATATTTTTGCGTAGTGGAGAATGACTTGGGTTTACAAGTACGTATCTGCAAATCTGTATATCTCCAAGTTTGCAATTCAGAGATTCTGTTGCTTTGTTATAATAATTTTGTTTCTAAAAATTTATAAATCATCATGTATTTTTTACTTTCATAGTGGGAATATTTTATTTTTATTCTTAATCTCATTTAGTAGTGACTCCCAAAATTTAAAGACTCTTTTGGTAATGTGAGTTACTTCTTCTTAGTTTTAAATTTTCTTCTCCTATCACTCCCATCCTCACTCCTGCCATGAAAATGTAGTCAGTCAAGTCAAAACGCTAAAAAAATTTAGAACTAGAAGAGAGTGAAAGGTTTTATGAAGAGTATTAATCATTTTCTCTGGTGATCACAGGAGGAATGGGATGGTATGGACATAATGTGAAATTTTAAGATCATTGTAAGCCATACCTGGGTTATTTCTTTGCTCCTTTAGGAGATATTTGACATAACTAACAGGGAGACTGATGTTTTGTCAGAATCCAGGCTTGAATTTCTTTCCAGTTGTCTTTATGTCCTGAGGGGAGCCTGGTAAAAAATAATGTAGCTAGTTTCACATATATGGAAATGATGTGCATACATATAAACGCCATTATAGTCTTAGTTGAGAGAATTCCTAAAATCATGCATAGACATATTTTGCAAACTTTTCTGAAAGGGATAAAAGGAAGGACATTTAGACTGAGGTTCTGGCTAAAGTTTTAGCTTACTACTAATTTTTTTTAACGTTTATTTATTTTTGAGACATATAGAGACAGAGTATGAGCAGGGGAAGGGCAAAGAGAGAGGGAGACACAGAATCCAAAGCAGGTTGCAGGCTCTGAGCCGTCAGCAAAGAGCCCGACGTGGGGCTCAGACCCACAGACCGTGAGATCATGACCTGAGCTGAAGTCAGACGCTCAACCGACTGAGCCACCCAGGCGCCCCTGGCTTACTACTAATTGAAGTCATGGGTCTTTCCAGCCTCAGTTTTCACACTTGCAGAGTGGATCACAACAGGAACTTTTGTAATTCTTTTAACAGATGGGAAACTGAGGCTCAGAGAGGCCCAACTTTAAAATTAGTTGTAAATTCAGAACTAGAAACCTCAAAATGAAATGTGTAATCCACTACACTTTGGGAGGGTTGTTAGTATCTCAGTGTTTTGTCAAAATCACTATGAGCGAATGATCTAGGTGCCTGCAAATTGTGACTTGTAAGCGTGAAGTATTTACTTAAAAGTTTGCTTCTTGGTGTTGCCAGTTAGTGTCAGCACTACTGAAATCAAATGATTGTTGAATTTAACACTGAACACTAGAAAGTTTCCCAAGTTTGTGTACATATACTTGGTATTAAATAAAAATAAAGGGCAATTCTAATCTTTACGTCAACAGAAAGTTAATGGTGGTTTAATATATACATTCAGATCAGACACTGGAAACCCACTTAAATACTAAAAGCACAGCTTCTAATATTTTGTTACATGGAATGAAGAAAGTAATTAAGTATAGATTAATCTGGGTAGATTAAGGGAGGAAAATGTATTCTTATTAAATGCCACTGAATGCAGTTACAAACAATAGGTTGAATAGATGGTTTAATTTGACTTAGGAAATCAGTGTTGACTGACACAGGAAAACTTTCTAGAATACATTGCTTCTTTGCAGATGACTTAAACAGACAGTAGTGATAAAGACTGTCATGTGAATTTCCTTCTTTACTGAGTACACAGCATTGTTAAGTGGTATGTTGTGCAATGTTTCCAATCTGCTGTAACTGCCATCTGCACAAGCGGAATGAAAGACAAGAGAACATGGAAAGGAAATGGATCAGTTAGTTGTAAGAAATCTATGTGAACGCTGGGTGCCACTCATGAAACACTGAGCAGCTAGTGGTTTTCCTTTGTAACCTTACAACTCGCTGTCTGTACTCTGGAGGTGTACACCATGTGCAGCTCTCACGGTACAACTTTTGAATGTCATGGTGTGTGCCTGTGGTTGAGACCAACTAGGAAATCGAGGGACTGTAACTATGATCATGCTACCCTTTTCTTATTCTTTATCTTTGAATATAATCTTTTTGCTGCTTTGGTGTTTGGTAACACTGTTGAGGTAGATGTAATAATCCTAGCATGTTTACATCTAGACACATCCATGTGTCTAAATGGATTTTTTTTTAAGAAACAAATTATGCTGTAAGACATGTTTCCTGAAAAACATTTAACTACTTTTGAAAAAAGTCAGTAAGACCTACAGATAGGAAAATAACTTTAAAATCTTGCAAGTTGTAACCAACAGAGAACCATATGAATGACAGAGAGGTTTTGTATGGGTGAGAGGTTTGTATGGGTGAGAGGAATCTAACCTGTATGGGTGAGAGGAACTGGTAGAATCTAACCTGTGTAACTTTGTCAGTGGATAAATCTCTTATTTGAATCTGAGGTTTATAACTTGTAAACAGTTCTTTTTATGTGCATATGGTTACCTTTTTGATGTAAACTCGTGAGCCCTTATAAAACTGTGTTAGTCATGAGTCATCTGGTACCTTCTTAGGAATTAACATATACTTATATAGATGACTAATAATACAAAGCCACCGTGGTTTCTGTGGTTTTACCAACCATGGCTCCAGTTCTAAAACATTTAAAATGAGACTGCTCTCTCTTTTTAAATTTTTTTGGACAAAGAGTTGTCTTATCAGAAAACTGCAGTAACTTAAGCAGATCCATAACTGGGGGGAATTAATAACAGAAAGTTTTTGTTGACACCAGGAAGTAGATTAAATAGTGCAATTGTGGTAATGAGTACCATATATGATAAGACTGAGCCACCTGGGTTTTATTAGGCTGCTTGATACTTTGATCACAATATTATTTCAAGGCTTGTCTATTTAAATTGCTAAGGTTTCTTGTCATCTTTGTGATTTAGACCATAATTTCTTTCACTGTGAAGAGATTTTTATTTTAAAGACTACGCAAGCCAAAATTCTAGGGAAATGCAAGCTCAACAGCTAAGCAAGCCATACGATGGTAAAACCTGTTAAACATAGAATAAAAGCTTGAAAGTATAGCAGTTGAATATCAGGTTCATCTGAACTTGCTTCTCTTTAGCTTTTTGCTAGGATCGTAATTACACTTTTGTTCATCATATATATATGGTAGTGGAGGACTATAAGGCCATTTGGCATAATTCAATTAATTACTGTTTTATATAAATATGTGCATTTAAAATATATGTTCATGCTTTAAGAATGTGGTGCTGCTATCAGTTTTCCTTAAGCTGGTATTAAAGTGGTTTTGATGAGCACCTTCGAGAATTTATGGAAGGTTTTAACTACTTAACCCATCATGTGACTGAATTATATAATAATCACAGAATTTAATTTGATAAATTATCTTGCTTTCTCTTTGAACTCGAAATTTTAAACTTTAATACAAATGAAAGAAATTTTTTGTCATCACAATCAACAGATTTTCCATCTACTAGTTTTCTTTACTATAGAAATAATCTTTCATAGGTGTTTAACGGTATCTTAAGTATTTAAGCAAATATTTTGGCTTGGGAAAATAAATATTCTTTTTTTTATTTTGTTTTAAAACTTCATGAAATTTCTCATATTGCACAGATTCTTATTTTTTTATAATAGTTTATTGTCAAATTGGTTTACATATAACACCCAGTGTTCATCCCAACATGTGCCCTCTTTAATGCCCATCACCCCCTCTCCCCCGTCCTTCACCCCCCCTCGCCCTCAGTTTGTTCTTAGTCTTTGAGAGTCTCTTATGTTTTATCTCCCTCCCTCTCTGTGTCTTTTTTTCCTTTCCCCTCTTCCCCTCCCCCTGGTTTTTGCTTAGTCTCACAAAGTCCACCTATTCATGGAAACAATACTCATTTTGACTAGTAAAGGAGGAGGACATGGATGATATGGTAATTTAAGATATTGTTGTTCTTAGCTTAATGTATGATAAGCGTTATTAAGTACCATTTTGAAAATTTACAGTTAAAATGCTTTGTACATGTATTCATTAATATTCACTGTTTCGATTTCTGAATACTCTTAAAACTGTTGTAATTTGGCTTGGGAGTTTCCATGTTCCAATGTAACTTTTAAGCCTGGTTAAGGGCACTTAAGAATATAATGGTCTTCTTTTAATATATCTGATTTGCCTTTGGGGGTGAAAGGAGTATATGGAAGTGGCAATTAACAGCCTTTTTCTTTTCCCTGATAAGACAAAGGAGCAGAGTATTAAAAATAGGAAAAAGATGTGAACATAGGAAGAGTTGCTTACGAGGAGTTTGTAACATTCTTACTTTTGGAAAATAGGGAGGTACTTGTAAGTTTTAAGGATATGTGACTCATCGATTCAGGAAAGATGAACTATAAGAGGCAGAGAGGCAGGAGCGAGCATGTGATAACAGGCTTAGAAAAATGAGGTCTGTCAATTAGAGCAAAAACTCATTTCGGGAGAATAGTATGAAATAATAGATAGGGTCAGATTATGAAAGACTTTGAACACTTGAAAAAGAAGCATAGACATGAAGCAGCCCTGAATCATTCTAGGTTCCCCAGCAGAGGTGTGATAGTATAAAATCAATATTTTATGGCTAGAGGCAGGAAAAACAGATGGATAATGAGGGTTTGAATGAAATACGGCAGTAGCAATAAGAATGAAAAAGTGACTACTAGAGAGCTGGAAGAAATTGCAAAAGATTGAGATCAAGGGTATACACACATTTTGAAGGTTTGACTTAAGGTACTAAGTAACTTTATTTTTTTTTTTAATTTTTTTAACGTTTATTTATTTTTGAGACAGAGAGACAGAGCGTGAGCAGGAGGAGGTCAGAGAGAGAGGGAGACACAGAATCGGAAGCAGGCTCCAGGCTCTGAGCCGTCAGCACAGAGCCCGACGCGGGGCTCGAACTCACAGACCGCAAGATCATGACCTGAGCTGAAGTCGGCCATTCAACCGACTGAGCCACCCAGGCGCCCCCTAAGTAACTTTAATATCCGACGTATTCTAGAATTAAATTTCTTACTGTCATCTCTTTCCTTCTTGCATAATTTGTAAAAAGCACTGGTTCCGTGATGATGGTGTGTTCGCCAGAGCAGATGGGTATAGTAAATGTAAGTTGTTAACAAGCAGGGGGATTTCTGCAGTTGTTATAATTATTATTATTATATTTAGCATTACTAAAATATTAAATAAGATTATCAATTCAGAGAGTAGTTTGGTCCATTTTGGAAGTACATACATTGTTTGGAATACTCAGCGTGAGATGTGAAATGATATTTTTAGTTCTGTCTTAATGTAACTTAACCAACATGAGTTTGCTCCTTAGTGAGTCACAGATAAAAACTGCACCAGGTGGAGTTGTCACACAAAGGAAACTTTATTTGCATCAAATAAGAAAGAAGATCAAGGAGAATAACTTTAAAGCCAAGACTCCTGTGCAAGGGTGAATGGATTCCTTTTATTTAGGATTAGGATGAATATTTAGATAGGGAAGCCTTGTCATCATATGTGGAGATGGGCATGAGGCTGCGCCCGCGCTGTAAGGAAACGTGCCTATACGTATGTTGTGTGTTATGTAGAAAAGGCTTGTGCTCCTCCTTGGACAGAGATTGTAGTATTATGATGAGGTAAAGGTAGTTGTCTGTCATTCTAGAAGTCATTTCATGGTCCATCTCTGCAGGTGTGAATTAGGGGTTATGCTCAAACTGGTCTGGGTGGTGGGGCCAGCTGATGGGAGGTTGTTTTAGGGCAGTTGGTATCACTTGAGGGGTGGTTCCGGTTTCCATTTGTCTGAGTTAAGAGATTAGCTGGAAAGAAGAGCTTTAGGAAAAATGTGGGACAAAGGTCACTTTGTTAAAGCAGGTGGGCAGTAAAGGTCAGGTCTAGGGGTCTAGCTGGTGACATTGAGAGGATTAATCTTTTTTATTATAAAGATCCAAGGACAGAACTAAGATCTACTAAATAGAAAAAAAGTTAACCTACTTCACTCTTTAAACAGAACAGTTCTTTCATGGGATGAGATTCCTTAGACAGTTGTGCTCTGACTTAATGATAGCTTTTGCAACTTGTTGGATTCATTCATTTAACAGATATTTACTGGGTGCTAGCTCTCTCAGGAGCTTTGCCAGATATTGAGGAATAATAATATGAACAAGTGGAGGAGGAAGACATTAGACAGTCTAATTACAAATGATTATAAGTTGTGCTAAGTACCATGGAAGAAATAAACAGATGCTTTAATGGGTGGTGTCCCACATTAAATAGGCCCCTGCCAAGAGTCTCTGATATGGAGGTAAATTCAGCTCAAGGATAAAGTGTATTCCGTTGAGGTGAAGGATAGAAGGAGCTAGCTGGGTGAATAGCCTGGAGTAGAGGAAAACCAATTGCAAAGGCCACTCCTGAGGTGAGAATGAGCTTAGCATTGTTCAGCAACTCTCCAAAACCTAGTGTGCCTGAATAAATTCTGCTAAATGAGAAAAAAGGGGCTCTGTCATTGAGAGCCTTATAGGAGTTTGGGTTTTATCAGTTAAGCAGCAAGAGACTATTGAATTGAAGATTTTTAAGTATATGCAGTAATCTAGTTGAATTGATGATTATCATATTCTTTGTGATTCTGTGACCTAATCAGGACTTTTTAGTATTGCATTTGAAATATTTATGGAAACATAGCTTTGTAATTGGATTTATTGGTGATAGTGTTTATTTCAAGAAAGTTTATCCATGGCTACTAGATAACCTTCATAAATAGAAAACATAAAGTTGGTCTGCAGTCTTTATTTTTTATTAAAATTTTCATTTTGGAATAATTTCCGATATACTATAAGGTTTCAAAGATAGTGCAGAGATCTCCCCTACACCCTTCAACTAGCCCCTAAGGGAACATTACTGTGGTATGTTAATCTAATTAAGAAACCAAGGTATATAAGATACATTATTGTTAACTAAACTCCAGACTTTATCCAGATTTCACCAGCTCTTTCCTTTATAATGTCCTTCATTTGGGGGGATCCAGTTCATAATCCCACACTGCATTTAGTCATGTCCCGTTAGTACTCTCTGGTTTGTGACCATTTCTCAATCTTTCTTTGCTTTTCATGATCTCCGGGTAGCTTTGAGGCGTACTATGTAAGTGTTCTATAGAACGTCCCTCAGTTTGAGTTTGTTGGATATATTTTTAGGGTTAGACTATAGTTACAGGTCTTGAGGGAAAACTCCACAGCAATAAAGTGCCCTTTTCATTACATTCTGTTAGAGGGTAGAAGGATACTCACATGTCACCACTGGTGATGCTAACTGTCATCTCTGTGGTGTGTGACATCCTTTTTGAATTATCATACTGTCTTGGAAATCGTTATAACTTAAGGAAAAATGAGAACATAAATGTTTTGGTTGAAAAATCAGGGGCACCTGGGTGGCTCAGTCTGTTGAGCGTCCAGCTTCAGCTCAGGTCATGATCTCACAGTGTGTGGGTTTGAGCCCCGCGTCGGGCTCTGTGCTGACAGCTCGAAGCCTGGAGCCTGCTTCAGACTTTGTGTCTCCCTCTCTCTCTGCCCTTCCCCCACTCATGCTCTGTCTGTCTCTGTCTCTCTCAAAAATAAATAAACATTAAAAAAAAAAAAAAGAAAAATCAGAGTTTCTGTCTTGGAAGAAACAACTTGAATAATTTTCTTCCTTATATTGTATTCCTAATAGTTTAACATTTTAACAACATGGGTGAATGTTATGTTATGTGCCTTCCTATGTAATTTTTCATATGGATCAGATGAAAATTTTGCTTTGCTTATATACTATACTATTTTGGACATACTATTGGGTATCTAACTTCGTTTGTATAGGTGGGTTAGGATCTCTGCCTGAATCTGAATTAGATGTTGGAGAACGTTCCCTCTAGCTTATCAGCACTTCCATATCGGGAATATTTGATGGCATCAATTAACATTTCCCATTTGTGATGCCGCAGAGTGTTATTGGCATAGTTTGTGTCCATGGTACAATGCTTTTTCTACAAAGGTACTCTCCGGAGGTTTACATTTGGGGTAAATATACCTAGGAGACTGACCTAGAGTATACTACCTATGTGAGAGGTACACATTGGCATACAATCTGAGAAAGTAAGAGGTGAAGAAAAAATGCTTGAAATAGTGTGCTTAAAAATAGCCTTAAATAGCTTCTGTGTTTCTTTCTTAGATGTTTAAAACATTTCAACTTTTAAATTCTTAAAGTTAAAAAAATAGAAAAGGATATGTTGAAGTTTTAGGGACATCCTTTGGTTTCCTTTTATGCAGTTGTTCTTAAACTTTTATTTGATCTCTCTTCATATTTGTTGACTAACCTTACTCTTCAGTGTATGGAATAAGACAGCAATTGTACATCCAAATATTTTTATCTGTTAGTAAAATAGATATTTTTTTCTAGCTATCAGTAAGAACATAACAGTAAGGAACTTTCTTTTCCCTCTTTTTAACTGGGAAAGTAAAAGGCTTTAAAGATGGCAATGGGGTGACGGTAATCTTTGAATGTTGTCATCATCGTCATCATTACCATTATTGTACATGTCAGCCACATTGTAATTCCTAACATTTATTGAGCACTTGCCATGTGCTTAAACATTGTGTTGGGCACTTGGCATCCATTCATTTAATCGCTATGGCTGTTTTATGAGGTAAGTACTGTGCTCTTCACAGGCAGTACATGGTGGCTGGTATAGGAAAAGATTTCAGAAGAGGAAGTCCCCTCAGCACTAGTTTGAACAATGGAATTTGAGCTGGTGCTTGAAGATACAGGTGGCTCCTGCTTCTCTCTCTGACCTTGTATCTTGGCACAACCTCTCACCTTCCCCCCCCCCCCCCCCTTATGCCAGCTGTATTAAACCGCTTGTTTCCCACTCAAACCAAATACCTATCTTGTTGCTGGATAGTAGATTATTATGTTCTCTGAATCCCCTTCACCACCCTAGCTGATTAACTTCTTTTATTTTAGGACTCAGTTTAGACATTCTCCTCAGATCTCATACATACATCCCTGAGACAGAACCTGGCTGCATGCCCTCATAGGTCATATGCTTATTCGCTTGTAATACTTCGTAGACTTTTATGTACTTAAGCCTCTTAATTTGAAATAATTTCAGTTGCAAAGAGTTCTTGTATACCTTCATCCAGTTTCGCTTAATATTAACATCTTGTGTAACCATTGTGCATTTATGAAAACTAAAAATCGGTATAATACAATTAACTAAACTATAGATTTTATTTAGATTTCTTTAGTTTTCCTCCTCGTGTTTTGTGTTCTAGGATTCAACCCAGGATACCATGTGCCTATAGTTATCATGTTTCTTTAGTCTTCTCCAATCTCTGTCTTTCTCTTGTTTTTCCTGACTGTGACATTTTTGAAAAGTACTCTTAGCTATTACGTCTGTTGTCTGCCATTTTGAGTTTGTCTGATGTTTTCTCATGATCAGATTAAGATTTTGGATTTTGAGGACGAATACACGTGAAGTGCCTTTCTCATCTTTTCACATCAGAGGGTACATTAACTCAACATGTGTTAGTACTGGTGATATTAACCTTGGTTATTTGGTTTAGGTGGTGACTGTCAGGATTCTCCACTAAAAATAGTTACTTTCCCCTAGAATGAATCCTAAGTCCAGCCCATACTCAAGAGAAGGATAGTTCCACTCCCAGTCAGAGGAGTATCAAAGAATTTCTGGAGTATGTGAAATGCACCCCAGTAATTAATATTATGAGGTCTGTCAGACTATATCCTAATTATCTCTTTGATTATTATTATTTACTTTTACCGATCTGGCTGCTCATCGATTTAGTGTTTCCCTTGAATGTAGAATGGTGGCATGTGGTAAATAGTAAAATCTTTGTTGGATGGCAAGAACTGAAACAGGGGAGTTTGTGAATTGCTTATAAAGCTGAAGTAGTTAAGCTTGATCATGTAGTAGTGAGTGGAACATTTTAGTAGTGTTTGAATGATGTGATAAAAAAATTTGTTTTAGTTTCCTTTGTTTTAATTTTGTTTGTGATTAGGGACTGTATTCTTCCCTAATTTTAACGTATTTTTAAAAAAGTGTTTTTTCTTCTTAGCTTTGAGGGAATACTGATTAGAGTAAAGCAATTTAACAAAATAAATTTAGACCAGAAGTCTTACTTTATGATTAAAGGTACCAGTTGAATGTTTTCAGCATACCCTATGTTTAGGAGGGTGGACATAACTTGGGAAAGCATATAATTCTAAGTAAATTAGCAGTGATAGAAAAATCCCTTCCCATTTCTCAAAAAAGGTGTTTAAAAGTACCAGTGTTATGTTTAACCTAGCTTTTGCATTAAAAATGGACTCTGAACCCTAAACATGCTAAATTTAACTTCCATCCATATTGGATGGCAGTTTTACTTATGGATGCCTTTCTGGGTTCCTTTCAAACTGTCTCAATCTTTCTGTTTTTTGTTTTTTTTTCCTTCTGTTTTTAAAAAGAATGTTGGTTGATCCACTAGAAACCAGAACAGTAAGCCTTGCTTGCATTTGACCATTGGCATTTTTGCTAAATGGTAGCTAAGAGTGAAGAGGATTCTTTAAGAAGAACTTGAAAGCTCTAGGAGATTGACAGTTGGCTGTAATCTTTTGTTTCAGCTGCTATTGCCACCCCACCTGGACGAGTGTTCTCTTTTCTTTAAGCAGTTAAGCAGTTCTTGCTCCAGGGCCAGATCGTCAGTGGCTATTTAAGATTGTTAAAGTCTGAGCCTTGGTGGCTCAGTTGGTTGAGCACTGCCTGAGGTCTCTTGATTTGGGCTTAGGTCAAGATCCCAGGATTCTGGGATGGAGCCCCACCTTGGGCTCCGCACTGAGCATATGGAGCCTACCTAAGTTCCTCTGCCCCTCTTGGCACGTGTGTGCACTCTCTTTTTCTAAAATTAAAAAAAAAAATTGTTAAAATACTCCAATCTTCTACTTCATTATCGCCATTAGAAAAAATCTACATTGTTATTTGCAATTGATTCAGGGCCCTTACCGTTAAAAGGGAATGAATAATCAGAGCATCTGTGTGTTCATTTAAATTAGCAATTTTTGTGAAATTTAAGGGAAAAGTTTGTGGAATTTAGAGGCATCAAGTGTCTGGTGTTACTGATGACAAAAGTTGGGAAATAGATCTGTGAAGTGGGTGGAAATGTGAATCAGTGTCATCAAATCAATATGATTTTTTCAAATCCGTAAGATGATACAGTTGGGTAACTTAAGATGGTGGACCTGTAACTCATTTATATATGTTATATATATGTGTGTGCAAAGTTTATGTCTAAATTCTTAACAATCACACCTCTGTTATTGATAACAAAAATGTCTGTGTCACTCAGTGGAAAAACTTAAAACAATGAAATTTAGGGGTAAACAGCATTAAAGAAGTAGGAATTGACATGAGAGATTAGGATTTCTCAAAATTGGGGAGGGGGGGGAAGAGGTAGGTGGTGGGGAGCCTTTTGGATATTGAGGCTGTTCCATGACCAAAGGCACTGAGTGATGCAGGGTATGTAAGTTAGTGCTCCAATTTCCTCATTTGTAAAATGAAGACAGTCGATACCTGTAACACAGTGTATATTAGTTCTGATCATTTTGTTCAACAGTTTGGCCTTTATAACATTGACAGTGGGCAACTATGAAGGCTTTTTGTGAGTATTATGACAATGTTCATATCTGTTTTAAGAAAAAATATTAGAGTACAGGAAGATCAGTCAGAGTATTGGTGGTGAGAATGAAGAGAAGGGGTAGATAGGAGAAATTTGATGTCTTTTGAGTGACTAAAGAGGGGTAGTTTGTATTAGTGAGTGACAGCTCACTTGACTTAATAGGCTAAGCTTATGAGGATCTGGAAAATTGTGGCTTAAACTTACTTTGAATGAAATGTATATAGTTTAGTTCTTTGAATAATCAGCCTTGTCAAGTTTATTTTATACAGATTGATTAGTTTATTAAAGCTGTGGTAAAAATAGCTGCTATTACAGTAACTTGTTATGTGAGATCATAGCTGTCTAAGTAGACATGATAGTGGCCCTCTGGTGTAGAGGTCAAAGAATAGGCTCTCCTGTTAAACAGACTGCTTTTGAATCTGATCGGATTGTGAGTATGATACCATCTGCCATTCCTGGTTGTTCTGCGGATGAAGCGAAATGTATGAGGGGGCTCCTGGCTGGTTCAGTCAGAAGAACAGGCGACTCTTGATCTCAGGGGTCGTGAGTTTGAGCCCCACATGTGGTGTAGAGATGTCTTAAATAAATAACAATAAAAAAAAAAGAATGCATGTAAAACATTAAGGTGCAGTGCCTGGCTCCTGGTAAACACTCAGCAGTAGATATTGTTGTTACTTTTCACAATTATGCGTACATTTGGGGCATGATTTGGGGTTCATTGCCTGCATGGAGCCATAGAAATACGTAGGATTTGTCTTCTACCATAATTTAATTCAATCAGTTGAGATTATGCTTATCAAATTTAAAGATCAAGCCTTATTGAGTAGACTAATTTGCATTGTATAATATATAATACAAAGTAATCAGGGCAAGTTGAAATTTAGATTTTTAAACTATGATATTTAATAGGAACAAATAAAGGCTTAGGCCCTGAGGGAAGAAACATAACCATTACTAATTCAGTGTGAGGAGGACAGGCTTCACTAGAGGTTTCTGGTAAAGAGAGGTAAAAAAGTTTGTAACATAATGCAACTCTGAATTCAGTCAGGGGAGTACCTCACTTCTTTGTAGTAGCTTTTTAATAGGAACAGTGACTTGAGTACAGATGGGGAAAGTTGTGGTCAGCCTTATGCCAGTTTAATTCACAGGCTCCCTGGTGGAGTGAACTCCAGTTTGTTCCCAGTGTATAGGGAGGTATTTACTGGTAGTAGAACAGAAGAGAACAGGGAGCAAACCTGTCAGCATTGCGGATGGCTGGTGAAGGCAACAAGTCTTCATTTTCCCATTTATTTGCAAAGAGGCATGCATTTTTAAAAAATAAACTTTTCTAAAAATCTATATGTCTCTTAAAAAAATTTATTCTAGGCCCAGTATTTCACTTGGGGAGATCTACAACCTGTTGGAAAAGCCGTAGTGAGACTACTGCTTCTGTGCCCCTAATGTGTGAAAGTGTAATAATACGGGGAGGGTTGGTGTCCTAGCCTTTTTTGTGTGACTATGTGTACTTTTCATGCTTTGCTTTCTCCCACCTCCCCCCCTCCTCACTTTACTGAGTCTCCGATACCCCATGTCAGCCATCCTCTTGGGGGAGGGACGGCCTTTTTTACCCTGTTTAGCCTCACCTGCTTGGGCTGTAATGCTCTGCTTTGAGCTGTTGCAGCCCCTCTGCCCCCAAGGTGTGGACCGTTTTTTTTTTTTAAGAAAAATTGTACTGTCAGTTAAGCACAAGAATTTATGAGGTTGATCTTTTTTAAGCCCTTTGCATTAGATAGGATTTTCTTAGTGGTTAAAGATAGCATAGGCATGATCATTGATTGAATAGAGGAAGTATGGAGAGAACCTTTCATTTTCTCATTCCCTGTTACTGTGTTGAAATACATCTCCATGAGTTACTTTTACCTCTTACTTCTTTATTTGAATGATTAAGCTGTCTGCATCACATAGTATATTTCATCTGAACATAATTTAGTTTGAAGAAAACTTTTAGGGAGAGGTAATAGAACTACTTCTCAAGAATAATTTACATATAGGCCAAATATTTCAGTATAATAAAAACAAAACAAAATAAAATCATGAAAGAACTAAGGAAAATGTGAGTGAACTATTTAATATGCATTCTCAGATTAGATAAGATCTTCTGTGTATTACACAGACCCCAGAAGGCATAAAATTGATCATTGAAAAAAGTAAAAGTTAGAACATCTGTATGGCAAAGTGAAAGAAAGTATTTATAGTTCTGGACAGACAAAAAGCTAATTTCTAAATTATGTATAAATAACTTTTACAAATCAGATGGGTGGGGAGACAGTTCACATGAAATAGCTCAGCCTTATTTATAATGTAAGAGATGCAATTTAAAATTACAACGAAATTTGTTGTCACCCTTCAGATTTGCAAAGATTAAAAAGCTTTTTAGCACACTGAATTTGACAAGTACTATGTAGGAAAACAGGCACACTCTTGCATTGCTGATGTGGGTATAAACTGACTGTATGAAAAGAAATTTGGCAATACAGGTTTTTCTCGCTTTCTCAAAGTAAAGTGTTCATATGAAACCTTCTCTAAGCCTAAATGATATGGAGTGAAAAAGTAACTACCATTAATTTATATGGAAAAATTTCTGAGTGTTTCCAGACCCCAAAAGTAACCTCTTAGGCTGTTATGATACCTTTGGATACACATCTTGCTAATGGATGCATAAAGTCAAGATATAGCCTAGGTGTTCACACAATTTAGAGCTAGGGTGGCTTGATGCTGAGTTACTCAATATAGGTCCTGGGGAAGGAGCTTGTAGGTCTCACTCTTGCTGCTTGGAGTGCTTGCTGCAAAACAAATTCTGGGCAGTTTTTACTTTTTGCCTTTTTTCTGTAAAAGCAACAATCTTCTTCAAATTTCTTTTAGTAGATCTTTTGTAAAAGTGAAGTGGTGTAACGTGAACTTTTGAAAAATGGGGAATACCAGTATCAAAAATGGAAATATCTGCTCATGATTTTTTTGGGTTTTTTTGGTTTTGCTCACAGTTCTTTACCTTGAAATTTCCCTTAAAGGAATTTGATTTACCTGTTTCCTTACACATAGTGAAATGATTATGTAAAAGAATATTATAGGAATGTGTAGTATCAAAAGATTGAAAAAACTTAATGTCCACCAGTAGGAGAATATTTTAAAATATTAATTAAAATACTTGACATCCATTCAGTGAGATGTACAGAAATATGAAAAACTTTGTGAACAGGTGTAGAAAATCCCTGAGACTTTTTTTTTTTTTTTTTTTTTTGGAGAGAGAGAAAGCGTGTGTGTGCACAACTGTGGGGCAAAGGGGTAGAGGGAGAGAGAGAAAGCAGGCTCTAGAGCTGGACACAGGGCTTGATCTCATGACTGTCAGAACATAACCTGAGCTGAAGTCAAGAGTTGGACACTTAACCCAGCTGAGCTACTCTGAGACGTATTTTTAAGGGAATAGTTTGGGGGGCTTTTTTTTTTGGTGGTATGCTACCATTTGTGTTGAAAATAAGTGAATTTAGTATCCTTATGGGTAATAGGGTTATGTAAAACATAGCCTGCCCTTTTAAGGATATATACACTGGAAAGAAGGTGAAGTCTGAATGAGGCGCATAGGAACATGAGGAGGACCTAACTTTTCACTTTGTACATACTGAATTTAGAAAGATAGCCATGTGTTATTTAGGGAAAAACTTACAGAATTAATTGAAGTACACAAATAATTTTATGTTTACTTACTCTGATGTTGACAGTTGCAAGCCGTTTTCTTGGTAAGTTACTGCCTAGTGTCTATCTTAATGTAATTGACTTTGTATTTGTTGGTTGGACCTCTTTATTTTTTGAATCTGTATCTTGGGAGGTGGTTTAATAGATAAAACAAATTTTATGTAAAAAATATAAGTTTCCAGGGGTGCCTGGGTGGCTCAATTGGTTGAGCGGCCGACTTCGGCTCAGGTCATGATCTCACGGTCTGTGAGTTCGAGCCCTGTGTCAGGCTCTGTGCTGACGGCTCAGACAGAACCTGGAGCCTGCTTTGGATTCTGTGTCTGCCTCTCTCTCTGCCCCTCCCCTGCTCACGCTCTGTCTCTATGTCTCTCAAAAATAAATAAACATTAGGGGCGCCTGGGTGGCTCAGTTGGTTAAGCGGCTGACTTCGGCTCAGGTCATGATCTCACGGTCTGTGAGTTCAAGCCCCGCGTCAGGCTCTGTGCTGATGGCTCGGAGCCTGGAGCCTGCTTCAGATTCTGTGTCTCCCTCTCTCTCTGCCCTCCCCCTGCTCATACGCTATTCTCTATGTCTCTCAAAAATAAATAAATGTTTAAAAAATTTAAAAAATAAATAAATAAACATTAAAAATAAATAAATAAATAAAATTAAAAAAATACAAGTTTCCATTTAACCTGCACTACAGTGGAGTTTTGACTTTGACAGATTTATAATTCTTACTTCAAGGTGACGTAGTGAGTTGGCCTAGCCGGCTGCCCAATTTAGTGTTCAGCATTCACTTATCAATGCAGCAGTGTGATTGATTCTCTATTCATTATGTTGTGGGTGATATCATTTGAAAAGCATTAAAACTTTATTTCTGGAAAAATGGCTCTGAAAATAGCCACCCCTTACTCTTTAGGGAGGCTGTTCTGTTAAGCTATCACTTATAATTATGAACAAGCAATTCCTGAAATTTGCTGATATAAATGTTAATGTATTTACATTTAGTTTTCCACAAATTGAACATTCACTATATTTTTAGATATACTTTCCCTTTATTTAGTCATGTAACAGCCAAATTTGTTATTTTGACTTCCTGATAAATTCTTGAATCATTGTTACCAAAGGCCAAAAACTTACCTAGTTTTCAGAACACATAACATTTTGGTTTAATTGCTTGCTTTTCTGGACATGAACTTTGAATATTTAAAGATTTGGGCTTTAAGAAATCTTCTTTACAAAGTTGATTACGTTGGCATATACATTAATTTACTTTATTTCCAGTAGAAAGAGGTAAGAAGGAATTACGGTGTTGACATATGGATAAAATTAATTTAAGCTTTATGCCAGAGAGAAGAATTTGGGGTTTATTAAGGCATAAGAGGTTGTAGAAACCAATTGAAGACTTGTTATTCTCTCAGTATCTCTTAAATTTGATATTGAACTATTTTATTTTAATACTTTACCTCAGAGAATAAATTCATTAAACATTATTATAAACGGTATTTCTAAATAATTGTGTATCACAGTATAAAATGGAAATGCAATGAGAGTGGCAGGAAAAAGGTTTCTTTTCTGAAGAACAGATTATATCTTTTTCCTGAGTGCTCCTTAATTGTGTTTAATTCTTACTGTTGTACCAAAACATTCTCTAAATGTTTTGCCTAAATTCCAGTTAAGCTAGATTTTAAAACAATATTTACTTTAAGTCAAAGGTAATAAGCTAGGTGGTCTTTTGTATGAATCATTAGATTTAATTGGTCTTTACTGATGGTTTTAAAACATATATATATATATATATATTTATGTGTATATATATATTTATGTGTATATGTGTGTGTTTGTGTATGTTATATGTGTGTATGTGTATATATATATGTGTGTGTGTGTGGTCTTAAAAATATATAGTTTATACTTCTGTAAATCTCATGGTCTTTTAAAATGTATTGAGAATTTGCCACTAAGGAATCTTAGGTAAGTCTTGGGTAAGAATCATGAAGTGAATGATTCGTTTCCCTCAGTTCCTTAGTTTATTTCATATTATTGAAATCATGTTGAACTTTTATTAGATTTAATTATGTGCATATTTTTCTATTCTTATCATTGGAGTCTGTTAGATTTAGTTTGGTCCCGCAGGTAAAATACGTGGTGCCAGAGTGGGATCCTAGGGAGGAGTCATAGGGAGGTTGTTAGTCTAGAAAGCAAGATCGTATCCACCAGTGTAAAACAGTGAGCACTGGGAAGAGGAAATTCATATTCGTGATTTCACTAGTATGAATAAACCTCTCATCCAAGAGGAATAGTATAAAAATTGTTTGTACTTATATCAGATACAATAGACTTTAAGACTGTAACAGAAGATAAAGAAGGACACTAAATAATCATAAAGGGAACATTCCAACAAGAAGATAACAGTTGTAACAAAGGAATTAAATCCATTTCAGCCAGGAGGAAGTAAAATTTTCACTCTTCGCAGGTGACATGGTACTCTATATGGAAAGCCCAAAAGATTACACCAGAAACCTGCTACAGCCGATCCATGAATTCAGCAAAGTTGCAGGATATAAAATCAATGCACAGAAATCAGTTGCATTCCTATACACCAATATCGAAGCAAAAGAAAGATCAAGGAATTGATCCTGTATACACTTACACCAAAACCCATAAAATATCTAGGAATAAACATAATCAGAGAGGTGAAAAATCTATACACCAAAAACTATAGAAAGCTTTTGAAAGAAATTGAAGAAGACACGAAGAAATGGAAAAATATTCCACGCTCCTGGGTTGGAAGAACATACATTGTTAAAATTTCAATGCTATTCAAAGCAACCTACGTATTCAGTGCAATACCTATCAAAATAACACCAGCATTCTTCACAGAGCTAGAACTAACAATCCTAAAATTTGTATGGAACCAGAAAAGACCCCTAATAGCTAAAGCAATCATGAAAACAAAAACAGAAACAAAAAAACCCACCTTGAAGCTGGAGGCCTCACATTCCTGGACTTCAAGCTGTATTACAAAGCTGTAATCATGAAGACAGTATGATACTGGCACAAAAACAGACACTCAGATCAATGGAAGAGAATAGAGAACCCAGAAATATACCCCCAAATGTACGGCCAACTCATCTTTGACAAAGAAGAAAAGAATATTCAATGGAATAAAGACAGTCTCTTCAGCAAGTGGTGTTGGGAAAACTGGACAGCGACATGCAGAAAAATGAACCTGGACCACTTTTTTACACCATACACAAAAATAAACTCAAAATGGATGAAAGACCTAAATGTAAGGCAGGAAGCCATCAAAATCATCGAGGAGACAGCAGGCCAAAACCTCTTTGACCTTGGCTGCAGCAACTTATTATTCAGCACGTCTCTGGAGGCAAGGGAAACAAAAGCAAAAATGAACTATTGGGATCTCAGAGAAATAAAAAGCTTTGGCACAGCAAAGGAAACAATCAGCAAAACGAAAAGGCAACTGACGGAATGGGAGAAGATATTCGCAAATGACATATCAGACAAAGGGTAAGTATCCAAACTCTGTAAAGAACTTATCAAACTCAGCCCTGAAAAAAATAATCCAGTGAAGAAATGGGCAAAAGACATGACTAGACACTTCTCCAAAGAAGACATCCAGATGGCGAACAGACTCATGAAATGATGCTCAACATCACTCATCATCAGGGAAATACAAATCAAATCACAATGAGATACCATTTCGCACCTGTCAGAATGGCTAACATTAGCAACTCAGGCAACAACAGATGTTGATGAGATTGTGGAGAAAGAGGATCTCTTTTTTGCACTGCTGGTAGGAATGAAAACTGGTGTTGCCACTCTGGAAAACAGTATGGTGCTTCTTCCCCCCAAAATTAAAAATAGAACTACCCTACGACCCAGCAATTGCACTACTAGGTATTTATCCAAGGGATACAGGTGTGCTGTTTCAAAGGGGCACACGCACCCCAATATTTATAGCAGTGCTATAAATATAGCCAAAGTATGGAAAGAGCCCAAATGTCCACCAGTGGATGAATGGATAAAGAAGATGTGGTGTGTACACACACACAGAATGGAGTATTACTTGACAATCAAAAAGAATGAAATTTTGCTGTTTGCAACTATGTGGATGGAAATGGAGGGTATTATGCTAAGCAAAATTAGTCAGTCAGTGAAGGACAAATATCACATGACTTCACTCATATGAAGAATTTAAGATACAAAACAGATGAACATAAGGGAAGTGAAGCAAAAAATAATATAAAAACAAGGAGGGGAACAAGACATAAAAGACTCTTAAATATAGAGAACAAACAGAGGGTTGTTGGAAGGGTTGTGGGAGGGGGGATGGTCTAAATGGGTAAGAGGCATTAAGGAATCTACTCCTGAAATAAGTTGCACCATATGCTAACTAACTTGGATGTAAATTAAACAATAAATAAATTTTAAAAAGAATATAACAGTTGTAAATATTTATGCACCCAACATGGGAGCGCACAGGTACAAAAAGAAGCTAGTAACAAACATGAAGTAATTGATGGTAAAACAGTGATCGTAGGGGACTTTAATACCTCACTTACATCAATGGATAGAACATCCAATCAGAAAATTAGGAAAGATTGGCTTTAAATGACACAGTGGAGCAGATGATCTAACAGAACATTCCCTTCTAAAACAGTAGAATACACCTTCTTTTCAAGTGCACACGGAACATTCTCCAGAAAAGACCACTTATTAGGCCACAGAATTAGTCTCAATATTTGACTGCAACACTGTGAAACTAGAAATCAACCACAAGAAAAAATCTGGAAGATCACAAATCCATGGAGTTAAATAACATGTTATTAAACAACGAATGAATCAACCCAGAAATCAAAGACGATATCAAAAAATATATGGAGACAGACGAAAATGAAAAACAATGGTTCAAAATCTTTGAGATGCAGCAAAAGTGGTTCTAAGAGGGAAGTTCATAGTAATACAGGCCTACCTCAAAAAGCAAGAAAAATCTCAAATAAACAGTCTCACCTTACACTTAAAAGAGCTATAAAGAGAAGAATAAACAAAACCAAAACCAGGGGAAGGAAGAAATAATAAAGATTCAATCAGAAATAAATGAAATAGAAACTTAAAAAAAATAGATCAATGAAACCAGGAGATGGTACTTTGGAAAGATCAACAAAATTGGTACACTTTTAGCCAGACTCAAAAAAAAAAAAAAAAAGACTCAAATAAATAAAACCAGAAATGACAGAAGAGAGAAATAACAACCAACACTAAAGAAATACAAAGGATTACAGAAAATATTATGAAAAATTACATAGCAGCAGATTGGATAACCTAGAAGAAATGGATAAATTCCTAGAAACCTATAACCTCCCAAAACCGAAGGAGGAAGAAATAGAAATTTTGAACAGTTCAGTTACTAGCAATGAACTGAATCAATAATCAAAAAACACCAACAGAAATCCAGGACCAGATAGCCTCATAGGTAAATTCCAAAGATTTGAAGAAGAGGCTATACCTATTATTCTCAAACTATTTCAAAAAATAGAAGAGGGAAAAACTTCCAAATTCATTCTGTGAGGCCACTATTACCTTGATATAAAAATCTGATAAAGACACTACAAAAAAGAACTACAAGCTAGTCTCTCTGATGAACATATATGCAAAAATCCTCAATAAAATATTAGCAATCTGAATCCAACAATTCATTAAAGGCATTATTCACCATGATCAAGGGGGAGTTATCCCTGGGATGCAACGTGGTTCAATATTTGCAGATTAGTCAGTGTTACACATCACATCAATAAGAGAAAGGATAAAAAAACCATATGATCATTTCAGGAGATGCAGAAAAAGCATTTGACAAAAGTACAGCATCCATTCATGATAAAAACCCTCAAGAAAATAGGTTTAGAAGGAACATACCTCAACATTTGAAAAAGACCAACATAGGAAAAACCCACAGTTAACATCATACTCAATGGAGAAAAGGTCAGGATCAAAGACAAACTTACTGAACTTATTCAGTAAGTTCACAGGATACAAAATCAATACATAGAAATCCATTGCATTTCCATACACTAATAATGAAGCATTAGAAAGAGAAATTAAGAAAGTAATCCCATTAAACAGTTGCACCAAAAATAATAAAATATGGAGGAGTAAACTTCACCAAGGCGGTGAAAAGACCTGTACTCTGAAAAGTATAAACATTGATGAAAGAAGTTGAGGATACAAATAAATGGAAATACAAATAAATATCGTTAAAATGTCTATACTGGCCCTACCCAAAGCTGTCTACAGATTTAATGCCATCCCTATCAAAAATACCATTAGTATTTTTCACAGAACTAGAACAAATAATCTTAAAATTTGTATGGATCCACAAAAGACCCCAAATAGCCAAAGCAGTCTTTAATAAAAGAACAAAAGTGGATGTATCATAATCACAGATTTGAAGTTATACTATGAAACTGCAGTGATCAAAACAGTATGATACTGGCACAAAAATAGACACATAGATCAATGGAACAGAATAGAGAGCTCAGAAATAAACCCACAGTTATATGGCCAATTAATCTTCAACAAAACAGGAAAGAATATGCAAGCTGGAAAAGACAGTTTCTTCAACAAAAGGTGTTGGGAAAACTGGACAGCTACATGCAAAAGAATGAAACTGGACCACTTTACTCCACCATACACAAAAATACCCTCAAAATGGATTAAGGACCTAAAGGACTTGGATTCATAAAAACCCTAGAAGAGAGCACAGGCAGTAATTTCTCTGACATTGGCCATAGCAGCATTTTTTCTAGACATGTCTCTTAAGGCAAGGGAAACAAGCAAAAATAAACTATTGGGACTACATCAAAATAAAAAACTATTATACAGTGAAGGAAATAGTCAATAAAACTAAAAGATAGAATGGGAGAAGATATTTGCAAATGACATATCTAATAAAGGGTTAGCATCCAAAATATACAAAGAACCTAAACAACTTGACATCCATAAAGCAAGTAATTCAGTTGAAAAATGGGCAGAAGACATGAACAGACGTTTCTCCAAAGAAGACACCCAGATGCTCAAGACACATGAAAAGATACTCAGCATCACTAATCATCAGAGAAATACAAATCAAAACCACACTGAACTATTACCTAACACCTTTCAGAATGGCTAAAATTAAAAAACAAAAGAAATAAGTGTTGATGAGGATGTGGAGGAAAAGGAACCCTTCCTTGAGCACTGTTTGGGAATGCAAACTGGTACAAACACTGTGGAAAACTTCAAAAAGTTAAAAATAGGACTACCTTATAATCCAGGAAATTGCACTGCTGGGTATTTACCCGCAAAATACAAAAACTAATTCAAAGAGATACATACACTCCTTTGTTTATTGCAGCATTGTTTACAAAAGACAAATTCTGAAGCAGCCCAAGTGTCCATCAATAATAGACAAATAAATAAAGTAGTGTTTTAGATGTATATATATACACACACACAATGGAATATTACTGAGCCATATAGATGAATGAACTCTTGCCATTTGCAACAACATGGCTGGACCTAGAGAGTGTAATGCTAAATAAAATAAGACAGAGTAAGAGAAATACCATAAGCTTTCACTCATGGGATTTAAGAAAAACAAATGAAAAAAAAAAAAGATACAAACAAAAAAACAGACCCTTAATTATAGAGAACAGACTGATGGTTACCAGAGGGGAGGTGGATGGGGGATAGGTGAAATAGGTGAAGGATATTAAGAGTATACTTAATGATCACTGAGTAATGTGTAGAACTGTTGAATCTCACTATATTGTGCACCTGAAACTAATGTAACACTGGTTAACTATACTGGGTTTAAAATAAAAGAAAAAAATTGTGTCTAACATATTGAACCTTAAATTTCAAAACAGAAACTTTATTTACCTCCTTCCTTTTAAGATGGGTATTTCTTTTGTAGGATTTATTACATTTTATGGTTCGGAGAACCTGGGTGGCTCAGTCGATTGAGCATGTGACATTGCCTTAGGTCACTGATCTCATGGTTTGTGAGGTTTTTTGAGTTGGTTTCTGAAGTTTGTGAGTCGCTGCTGTCAGCCCAGAACCTGCTTCAGATCCTCTGTCCCCCTCTGTCTCTGCCCCTCCCCTGCTCGCACTCTTTCTCTGAAAAATAAAATAAACATTAAATAATAAAAAAAAAAATTTAGTAGGTAGGGCTTCCTACTAATAGTGTTTTGAGGGGAAATTTAAACAATTGAAGAATATAATGTGGTAGGCAGGATATGCAAGATAATGCATGTTGAACAACCAAAAAAAAGTAATGTAAAAGAGTACATATACTTGGAGTATCCTCAAGGCTTTTTTAAAATTTTTTTTAATTTTTTTTTGTTTTTATTTTATTTTTGAGACATAGAGACAGAGCGTGAACACGGGAAGGGCAGAGAGAGAGGTAGATACAGAATCTGAAGCAGGCTCTAGGCTCTGAGCCGTCAGCACAGAGCCGGATGCGGGGCTCGAACTCAGACCGTGAGATCATGACCTGAGCTGAAGTCGGACGCTTAACCGACTGAGCCACCCAGGCGCCCCCCTCAGGGCCTTTTAAACACACCTTCCCCCTACTGAAAACCAGGTCGGTAGAGAATAGGGAGTGAGTCAGATCTAAAAGGTAACATTTTGGTCTTGAACCAGAGTCCATATTAGTGGTATTTCATTAAATGTATAGTGTATATGTATATCATGGATAAAATGTGGAAATGCGTTTATAAATGGAAAATGAAAGTTGTTCTTATATTTCCTGAATTAGTTTAACCAAATGTTTGATCTCATTAGAAGTGGCCATCAAACTTCTTAATGTAGTAAACTGTGTTTGCATCAGGACTATTGTTCTTTGATCTAAGAATGCTGGGACAGGCAGAGCCTGGATGGCTCAGTTGGTTAAGCACTGACTCTTGATTTTGGCCTAGGTCATGATCTCATAGTTTGTGAGGTTGAGCCCAGCATCAGGGTCTTTCGGGAGCCATCTTGGGCTCACAGGTTGAGACATCTCACAGTGTGGAAAAGGCAGATGTTGCAAGGTCTCCTGCTGACCAACAGGCACCCAATACTATCTCCTTCTAATAACCTTTCGGGCCTGGACCTCTTGAACTGCTCTGGTTGGCCTTAAGAGATGTAATGCCCTTTGGTTTTATGGCATATGAAAAAGGGGACCTGGAGAGCAATGTCTTTATAGATAACATTTGACTGAGAGTAACCTAGCCAGAAGTAACCTCTAAGTTGCCTCTTGGGGATAGGTTACATAAATTAATCATACAGAATAGCAGTTATGAGTTTGCTAAAAATTAGTGTTACTTATGTAGACGTTAGGCCCCAAGACTCCTTGAACCAAACCAGATTTCCCTGCAGGTATCGCATTATAATAAACATCTCCTCAACCCCATCATAAAACCCCCAGAACACATCGCTGTAAAGCTTCTCCCAGTATTTGCTCAACAGACTGAAAGGAGAGGTTGTAAAGAGATTTAGTACCTTCTCTGGAGGTTAGCTTAGCCCAAAAGTTAGGAACACTGTTTATAGATAAGGCACAAGCAGAAGCCAAACAAAAGTAGCTACACATACCTTCACTGATCAACAATAAATATTGAGCACCTTCCTGAGGTTTACATTCCATGAATCCTTTTGCAATTCCAAATCCCCACGTTCCCTTATAATAGAAAGGCAATAACAAAATACTTTTACAGAAACTAGTATTTATACAAAGAATAGATAGACATGAGCCCTTATGGTATATAGGCTCAGTCACTCACAAAGGAAAAGAACTTAGACGAGCATTAGAGATTATGTCTCTACCAAATGAGTTACACCTCTGCCATTATGGTTAAGAATGCTGGATAGAATGAATCCTAATCTGTAGATGATTAACATAGATCTTAAGGCAACAATGTATGCACCCTCTCTTTACTGAGGGCTACGACAACAACCCTGCTCTTTCCTTAAACATCTCGTTGTTTTCTCTGCTATGAGCCCACCTAACCCTGCCTCAAAAACAGTGCGTGATCCGTAGCTTGGAACAAAGTCATAAAAATGGTGACTGCCTAAATTAAGATAAGAGTGTCCCTCCCTCTAGGTCTGGGAGATTCACAAATATGCCAAAAGAATAATTGTTAAAAATGCCTTGTCACTGATGTAATGTCAGTCACTGCCTTTAAATAAAGATATATTGAGATCAGCAGAGCAGAGATGCCTGCCTGGTTCCAGAAGCCTCGCAGCTCTCTGGAGTCATTCATTGTGCCGACACCGTTCATCCTCTGGGGACGCCTTAGTGCTGCGGCTGGCCCGTGGTAAGGGTCAGCACTTGACAGCACGGAACCTGCTTGGGTTTCTCTCTTTCTCCCTCCCTCTATGCCCCTTCCCTGCTTGTGCTCATGCTCACAGGCTTTCTCTCTCTCTCGTTCTCTCTCTCTCAAAATAAATAAACTTAAAAAAAAAAATGCTGGGAAACAAAAAGTTTACCTGAATAATAAGCATTGTGGTTGAATATATTCTCAGAGACACAACACTAACACTGATTTTGATGAAACTTGCTGTGGACTTAGCCATGATAAATGTTCATATTCTCACATTTTATTTGCTTCTCAGAGCCTTTAATGTGTCGAGAATAATGAGTTTTGTATTCACTTGCTTCATGTAACAAATATACTTAAAACATGTTCTACCTGTGTTTTCACTTTATTTTAAGATGAATGCAGAGCAGAACTAATCTTTTGAGTATTTGCTTATCTAGTTATATTAGACACTTTTCTTCTGTACACTGAGAATTTGAAGAAAAGTAGGTAATAATTAAATCCCAATGTAAATCAGCCTAGATAATGGTAGTTAGGATGAGAGTAATGTTTCAGCAGTCTGGAAGAGTTAATAAATCTAGTACTGCCTTTTCTGGGCTTATTAAATGTCTGCTATAGCAGCCTTCAATAAGTTACTTCAGCTTAGAACTTCTTTTCAAATTTCTTACCTCTTTCCCCCTGCCCTCCGCACCCCCACCCCCCCCCCCGCATATTTCCAATAAGTGCTATTATTGGTAAGGTTGAGATGTAAAGGAAGAGAGGAGCTGTTTTTCTTTTTGATTGTTTAACATAGAAATTTATAGTCATTTAAAAACATAATTAGGGTTATTCCATCATTGACATTACTACTTCTATACAGATAAGGCTAGAAAAATTGTTTCCATCTGTATTAATGAATTTTACACATTTTTTAAACAACTTTTTGGAGTATGATTCCTATACCATACAATTCACCAATTTAAAGTGTACAATTCATTGTTTTTTAGTATATCCCACAGATCTGTGCGGCCATCCCTACAGTCAATTTTAGAACATTTTCATCACCTCATGAAGAAACTTTGTACCATTAGCTGTCACTTCCCTGTCCCTGACCTTTCACCTCTAGCCTTAAGCAACCACTAATCTACTTACTGTTTCTATATATGCCTCTGTTATGTACATTTCATATGAATGGAATCATATTTTGTGTAATCTTTTGTGACTGACTTCTTTCACTTAGCATGTTTTCAGGATTCATCTCTGTTGTATCATGTATCAGTACTTAAGTCTTTTTTTGGTATACATGGTTTTAAATTGTAAAATGTACCTATAACAGAACTTGTTTTTTAAACAATTCAAAAAAATTTTTTTAATGTTTATTTTTGAGAGAGTGAGTGGGGGAGGAGCAGAGAGAGAGGGAGACATAGAATCTGAAGCAGTCTCCAGGCTCTGAGCTGTCAGCACAGAGCCCAACACGGGGCTCAATCCCACGAGCTGTGAGATCATGACCTGAGTTGAGGTCAGATACTTAACCAACTGAGCCACCCAGGTGCCCGTGGTTTCTGTGTACATTTAAACAATTTTTAAATGTACAATTAAGTGGCATTAATTATAGTCATTATGTTGTACAGCCATTACCACTATTTACAAAACTTTGTCATCACTCCAGACAGAAACTCTACCTATTAAGCAGTAACTTCTCATTCCTTTTTCCTGCAACCCCTGATAACCTTTAATATACTTTCTGTCTATATGAATTTGACTTTTCTGGCCACCTCATCTAAGTAGAATCATATACTGTTTGTCCATTTCTGTCTGGCTTTCAGTATCTTCAGCCTTTTTTCATGTTTAGCATTTTTCCATAATGTAGCATGTATCAGAACTTCATTCTTTGTTATGGCTGAGTAATAGTCCATATTTCTTTAATTATTAGTTAATGGACATCGGGCTGTTTGCTGCTATAAACATTTGTATACAAGTTTCTGTGTGGACATTATGTAGTAATTTCTTTTGGGTATATACTTAGGAGGGAATTGCTGGGTTGTATGGGAACCATGTATAATCAGTTGAGGAAGTACCAGACTTTTCTATAGTGACTGAACCATTTACACATTATTATTATTATTACAATTTTTAAATCAAAGTACTCATTAATTTTGATCTGTTTGCCTCATTTAAATAATGTTACTTCCCATATTCTATTTAACAGCATGTTTATTGGATACTATATTTACAGAAATAAATAGAAGAAATGTGGTTTGATGAATGATTATAAAGCCATCATTCACATAACCACTACTTTGGTCAAGAAATAGAACTTGGATTGCATACCAGATCTCCCTTAGTGTTATGGTCTGATTACATCTTCCTTGTGTTTCCCCCTAAGTAACTAGTATTGTGACTATTCTGAACTTTATCTTTTATTACAGTTTTGCCAACTATGTTTATATGCATTATGCGTTCAGTTTTTGTTTGATTTTGAACTTTATAAATATAATGACAGTGTGCATTTTCTTTATATCTTACTTTTACTTAGCATTGTATTTATGAGGTTCATTCTCTGCAGTTTATTCATTTTCCATGGCTGTATTTTATTGTATGTTATTAGAGCTAGTACTTGAGCATATTCAGAAGAAGATATCTCACTACTGCCTAATATGTTTGTGGTGAGTTTGATAGTAGTTGCTTGTTATAAAGTTTTTGGAACCTTCCCCCTGTTACTCAAATGTTTCTTTAGTTTTTGCCAATGATATGAATATCATAGAGATAAAAGTGAGGGAAATAGGGAGTTAAATTGGACTGGCTAAATATGGTATTCATTTTTTATTGCTCTGCGCAGACAGTAACATTTTGTTGTGTTGCATTTAAGCTGTGGTCAGAATGTGTCTCTTGACCTTTTGAAGTACTTTATTTTTAACTGTCCTTAACTTGTATTATAAGTATATGTGGGTAGTAGTCAGACGTGATTCACTGTAGATTAGTGTCTTGGGCATTGTAGGTTTCTTATTTGAATGAATGATTGCTTTTGTGACCAAATTTCTATTATAAGTAACTTTAAAAGGAATCATGAAATACATAAATAACTTAGTGACCCTCGTTGTTAGAAGTTTTTAAAAATTTAGGTGATTTTCAATAGATTTGAAAGTTATTCCAGAAATAAAGCAGCCGTGGGAAAAAGTTTGGAAATGATGTAGTTTTAAAACCCTATAAAAGTGCTCCAGATTAAACAAATGTCTCCTGGCCCTTCTAACTTAAAAAAATTAGAGCCAAGTAGAAAACACTTCATAAAGCCTGTCAAATGGCTGCATTAATTTCTCTGGAATTCTTCTATTTGTCTTTAGGTGATATAATAACAAAATAATGTAATTATAAATTGTAGCAGTTGTTTATTTGAAAACTTGCTGATTGTGCTGTCGATGTGTGGATTTTATGGTACCAGTATGTGATTTGTGTCTCTTGCTGGGGCGTCGAGGTTAGGGCAGGCAGGATGTCGATTTCTAGTCCTTTTGTTGAATGTAAATGTTTTTGATTCTTACTAATTAAAATTGTTTTGAGATAATTCTTTAATACAGTACAGAATCTAAAATCCTCTTTGGAATCGATATTTTGTTGATGGCACACTTTTTGCATGAGTCCCCCTAAAGGTAACATGTAAAGTTGTTGAGTGTATTCCATTTTTCATGTTAACTGCTCAGTCTGTCCCCATACCTAACTTCAGGCCTTCTTTATCATCTCTGGCCTGAATTATTGCAGTAGCCTCATAATGGATTTCTTTCTCCAAGGATTTTCTTTTCCTTTTTAGTCGATCTTCCACTCCAAAATGATGCCTTAAAACAGAAGTCTGAGAATGTCACTATCCCCTGCCCCTGCCCTTTAAAATCCTTCTCTGACACCTTCTTGCCTGCACAGTAATAAAGTCCAAGTCTTTCCCTGGCCTGTGGCCCTTTGAGATTCGTCTCAGGCCTATGTTTCTGCCTTATTTCCTGTTCTTTCTTCTGTGCACATTATATGGTATAAGATTGTTTATAGTGTTGCCTAAAAATTCTATCTTTTTCACACTTCTCTGCCTTCGTATAGTGGTTTTCTCAGGCTGGAACACTGCTTTCACTTTTTCTGCCTTGCCCATCCTTCAGAAATCAGCATAGGTTTTGAACCTCTGTAAAGCCTTTTCTAATGCTCTTGTTTCCATAGTCCCCTGTGCATTAATTCTGCACCCTGTATATCTATTGAATTTCTCACAGAGCGTTGTTGATGTGACTTTCTTACCTGCTGTGAACTGCTTGAAGGCAAGGCCTGTGTCTCAATTCAAAGGCTGGCTGTCGGCTTTTACTGTGATGCCTAGAAATAGAGATGGTGCTCAGAAAATACTGGTGGAAGTCCTCTGGAATTGGGATTGGAACTCACTCTGTAATGACTTTATCTTTTTCACATTCTCCTGTTTTTAATGTAGTATGGGTGATTTGAGCCCATTTGGTCACTCATCTTTTATTTTCTAGGATGTGTAGATTATTCTTTCTGATTAGTAGGTAGTCAAGATATGCACAGAACCACCACACCATAAACAAAATTCACTCCACAGGGCTTATCATTGACTTTGAACTTAGTATAAAATCCCTTCCTGATGTCATGGTAAATGTTTTATATTTTAAGTAATATGGTTTTAATCCAGAATATGGAACCCAAAATAAGTTTCGTAAGTCACGCTTGTAAACTATCCCCTAAGGCTTTTGTGATTAGTTCTTTAGTCCAGTAGTTACGCAGCAGAAATGGAAGTTAAGTATTCATTCTCTTCACTGATGACTTCCTATGTTTAATAGTAGGATTAGTCTGTAATCGTATTCTCTTTTCTACTGTCAGTAAAGTTTGTTATATTAAAATGCTGGGTAAAATGCAGTGTCTCTTTCATGGGTACTAATGGAAGTAGCTGATAGTGCGAGGTGATGGAAACATTTTAGTTCTAAACACTTTTCAGTTTGCAGTTGATTTCTATTACTCTCGGGGACTGATCCTTCACAGCTGTTAGAAAATGTAAGTGGGTTCCTCTCCTGCTGTGCAGATCTTTCCTTGTTTGGGAACCTTTGATGGCACAGTAGGGGCTTTTAAAAGCGTCACAAATATAAAGCAATTTATACTGTAGTAAGCATAGAATTTTGTTGTCGCTGTTTATGGCAGAAAATTGAAAGTTAAAAGTAAATGGAGGAGAAACGCTGCTGAGCATGGTATGCTTGTGAAAGCAGCCTTTTTTTGAGTTAATACTGCCATTTCTTCAGATTATCTGGACTTTTTAGTTTTCCTTTCCTGTTTCTTCTACTCCAGATTCTCTTATTGGTGAATTGAAAATAAAAGCAGGATAGATTGATGAATCACAGACAAGAATTAGCACACATCCTGTCTTGATTAATGCCTAGGTTAATGTACTGGGGGAGGGATGTAATCAGCAATCGCACAGGAGAAGGGAGTCTGTTGAATAGGTATGTGTTTTGAACTGAAGTGTGTACTTATTACAGAAATATTTCTCCAAGTACTCTGTGAGGCCTAGTTGTTAGCACATTGCTGAGAAAAAGAAAGCACTCTGTGGCTGAAGAAGGTGCTTCCTTATTTAGTACCTTTTTATTCTCGGTTATGCCTTTACTTCTTAGCATGGAGATTAGAGCTATCACAGTGGAATACTAACCTTAGCAACAGATGTGATCCTGAAGCACGTTATACATTTTACCAGATGTTCCATTTCTCTTTAGGGCAAACTTCTGGTTGGTTTCTTGTATCAAACACTGTAAGGAATCAGAATTTAGAGTTTATTTTAGACATACTCTGGTTGTTTATAAATAAGAGAAACAAAGGCACAGTCTTTTATAACCTGAAAGACTGGGTGATTTGCATAATATCAAGTAAGTTGTGCCGCAGCTACAGTTTATAAATATTTTTCTAGTTGATATTGCATCTGCTTTCTGTATGGAAAAGTTTGGGAAATACGTATATTTCAAGAGGTACCTCTTAGGAAACAAATAGTAAAGTAGTGTTCATTGTTGGTTGTGCTGCATGTATTTGGGATTTGCATATTCCTTCGAAAGAGCATTTGAAGCAGATATGAGTTCTTGCTCATTTGACAATTTAAACAATTTATAATTGAACAAATTGTGGATATTCTTAATCATAACATCTGCAGGATGTTGATTTATAAACACTGTAAAATGCTGTGTTGTTTTCATGCTATGCATACTTCCTGTAGTGTATGCTTACAGTTCAAAAGAATTATTTTCTTATCTATTTCCTTCAATCTTTGAATTTTAGCACTAGTCATAATTTTGAGTCTGGAAGATTTCATGATATTCCAAATTTCTGTGTTTTTCCTTCCCATCAATAATAGTCTAGCAGTTTTATGTAACATTAAAGAGTGCTGTTTTATAAAAATAGCAGTTGTATCTGAGGAGAAATACATCATCTTATTTCTTTGGAATGATAGGAATAAAATAGCTGCAGAGTAATTTTAAAATGTGTATTAATTGAGAAAAGGGAGGAATCACACTGTCTTTTCTTTGGGAAATTTTGCTTTATTTGTGTTCATTGTACATCTTCACTTTAGTAGAGAGTCAGTAAGAATAGTTTTAAAGTAGATGTATTATTTCAGGAGATTTACTCTCTGTTCTTTCTACTTTGAATTAAATATTTTGGAAAAAGCCCTCATGTCTGCAAGACTTCCATCTGGTGAGAACTTGATCCTTTCCGCCCAGGTTCATCTTGGCGCTCTGCAGTGGTTGTAGCACAAGAGCTTCTCTCTGAGATTAAAACAGAACAAAGGTAGTCTCTTTATTAATAATCAAATGAAAGTTTATAGATTTTTGTGATTAATCCTTTTTCCAGATAGGGAATTATTAGAGACCAGTCATATTTTACACTTTTAAACTCTATTTTACAAATGTACTACACTAGTGGAGAATTCCTTATACTTTCCTTGTCTGTAAAATGTGAATAATCAGTATCCACTGTTTATTATCCATAGAACTGTTGGGAGGATTATCACAAATACATGTCAAGTGTGCAAGCTACCAATAAATGTAGGCTATTATTAGTCATCTTGTGGCTTTAAAACAAATTAAAGATAGCTAAAATTAGAAACAATTCAGCATATGTAACCTGCATGGTTATATAAATCACTGAGTGCTGGAATGATCTTAGCGTATCTAAAACAGTAACTTCACTATAGCCAGAGATTATATTTTCTGCTTTTTCCCAGTCTTGGTATTGTTTTCTTATAGCCTTTTCTGTGAATACTGATATCAATCATTTTCTTATTAAAAAATTTGTATGATATAAATAAACATTTTTAGATTATGTCATCCTTCCCTGTGCACGCACACCATTGCCAAATTGAGAGTGTTAAATAGAAATTGTTATGGGCTAACAAATTTTATATGTTGTTTGTGTCCTCTGAATTTTTTTTTGTTGAAGCCCTAACCCCCAGTGTGATGGTATTTGGAGATATGGCCATTGGGAGCTAACTGGAGTTAAATGAAATCCTGAGGCCAGGATCATAGTCTGATATGATTCAAGTCCTTAAGAGATACTGGGGCACTTGTGCACTCGTTCTTTCCACCATGTGAGGACACAGGGAGAAGTAGGACAAGCCAGGAAGAGGGCTCTTACCAGGAACTGAAGGAGCCGACACTTTGATCCTTGGACTTCCCAGCCTCCAGATCCTGTGAGAAAATACATTTCTATTGTTTAAGCTACCTGGTATGTGGTATTTTGTTATGGCTGCCCAAGCAGAATAATATTTAAAGAAGTGAAGCTCAAAATCAGAGTAAACAGGTATAGAGTAGGGTAATCTCTCATACTAAGGAAATATATAGGGCATTGGGACAATGAAAAGGCATTCTGTTGACTGTGTGGGGTATGGCTCTATCTGCTTTTCTTTCTTTCTTTTTTTTTTTTTAATTTTTTTTAACGTTTATTTATTTTTGAGAGACATAGAGACAGAGTGTGAACAGGGGAAGGGCAGAGAGAGAGGCAGACACAGAATCTGAAGCAGGCTCCAGACTCTGAGCTGTCAGCACAGAGTCTGATGCGGGGCTTGAACCCATGAACCGTGAGATCATGACCTGAGCTGAAGTCGGCCGCTTAACCGACTGAGCCACCCAGGCGCCCCAATCTGCTTTTATTTCTAATAGAGCAGATGTCTCCTGAAGTTTTTGTTTTATGATGCCATCTGTAAAATATTATTGTTCAGTAGATGGTAGGTACTATGAGATCTTTTGACCTTAAATATTCATGCAAGATAGTTAATTTCTGTGGGTAAGCATTTAATGTACTAGTCGTAACTCAGTGCCAGATAATTATCATCTAAACAGAGGTCTCTTTGGAAAAGTTCATGCATCACAACTATAGCAAACAACATATCATAGCATTTCATTTTTGTAGATTTTCTTGATTAGGTTGTTAAATAGAAGTAATAGGCAATTGGAAGGTAAGATTTTCTTCCCAAAAATCAAATATTTCCTGCTCAAGTAGCTTCATACCACTCTGCAAATCATTAGTAGATTCCATTTTAATTTTGTAGGGAAGGTAAATTTATTAGGTATAAACACTTAGAGTTTTTTTTTTTTTACTTTTTACATATTGCGAGTAATTTAACCAGAGAATGCCTCTTTTACTTTCTTGAAATGTGACCTGCGAAATGTTTTGTGAGGGCATTTGAACCGTTCTGCCTCTGGAGACAGCAATTTTATTTATTTATTTATTTTTTTAATGTTTCTTTTTTTCAAAAGAAATCTTTTTAATTTTGGTTTTCTATGGCAACTTTTTTTTTTTTATGTCTTTATTTTGAGAGAGAAAGACAGAGAGCGAGCAGGAAAGGGGTAAAGAGAGAGGGAGACGCAGAATCCAAAGCAGGCTCCAGGCTCTGAGCTGTCAGCATAGAGCCCGATGTGGGGCTCAAACTCATGGACGGTGAGTTCATGACCTGAGCTGAAGTTGGACGCTCAACCGACTGAGCCACCCAGGTGCCCTTAATGTTTATTTCTGAGAGGCAGAGAGAGACAGAGACAGAGCGTGAGCAGAAGAGCAGAGAGAGGGATTCACAGAATTCTGAAGCAGGCTCCAGGCTCTGAGCTGTCAGCACAGAGGTTGATGCGGGGCTTGAACCCACGAACTGTGAGATCATGACCTGAGCCGAAGTTAGATGCTCAACTGACTGAGCCACCAGCCGCCCTAACAGGAATTATTTTTTTAAAGAGTTTTTGTTGTCTGGTTTTGAGAAGTCTTTGGAGAAAATGTCTCAAACATTGCCTAATCTATATAAAAGTAGAACAGGAGAGAGATGCTTGGAAAGAAAGACATGGTGCTATTGAAATCAAATAAAGTGGTTATTTGCTAATTATCGTACTAACTTTTTACTGCCTCAAATGAGACACTGTTCACTTAAATTATGCTTTTGACCTCTATGTTTCGACCTGATTGCTAAACTTCCTTTTCCCAGTGAAATGCTTGAGAAGCACTCTTCTCATCTTTCCAGTACTTTCTTACTCAACAACCTTCAACTGATTTTAATTTTGCTTTTTGTTGAGAGTGTGGCTTGATCCCTTCAGTGTAATGGACAATTCTGTAGTAAATGGACTCTACTTTATGCTCTTTGATCTGAATATAGCCTTTGACATTATGAATTTCTGCCTTCTGGATCCTCTGCCGCAGTTCCATAGGAACATCTGGTTTACCTCTTGAAATACTTCTGTTACTGAACTCCTCAAATTCTTGCATCTCTTTTGCTTTTTTTCTCCCTATCTTATCTGTATCTTTAAACTTAACTATCACTTTTGTGAGCATGTGAATTTTGTTATGAATTGAAGAACAGAATGTACTCCGTTTGAACTTTTAGCTCTTGCTAAGTTTGTCTTTTTTTAATGTTTTTTGAATTATAAAAAGTTTATAGAATAATTTTTTTAGAGAATTTGGAAAACAGGAAAAGTTACTCATCTTATATCTCTTAACAGTGATTATTAATGATTTGGTATATTTCCTTTAACTTAGAATGCTTTTTAAAATTTAAAATGTTTAAAATTTTAATTTTAGTGTTTTTACTTTCACATTATAGAACCTGTAGTGATCTTGAATGATCTTCATCATTACTAAAGATGGACTGTGAAAACTCTTAAAGGCATGAATGTATCACAGTTAAATCTTCCCGTCAACAGAAATATTAAGTAGTTTTTGATTTTTGATGACCACTAAATAGTGTAACTTGTTTTGTTTTTCAAAATTTGAATTATAATCTTACTGCTGTTTTCTAGCAGAGGAATCAGTTATAGGGCACAAACATTTTTATGGCATATTGAGAAGAATGTGGGTTTGGTACCTGGGAAAGGCAACTTTGAGTCTTGGTTGTTACTTTTTTTATGAGCAAGGTACTCATGTGACAAGTGGAAACACTAATACCTACCTTAATATGAAATATGGGGAGTATCTGATTTTTTGATTGAAATATAATAGGTGCTCAGTAAGTAATTAGGAATTACCATGAGACAATTATTAGTACTGTGACTGCCTGAAAGTAGGTTTTATTGACTTCTTTTTTTTAATATGAGAGAGAGAACGTGCAAGTGGGGGAGAGGGGCAAGGGGAGGGAGAGAGAGAATCCTAAGAGGCTTCCTGCTCAGTGCAGAGCCCAACATGGGGCTTGATCCCACAACCCTGGAATCATGACCTGAGCTGAAGTCAAAAGTCTGATGCTCAACCCCTTAAGCCACCAAGGTGCCCCTTACTAACTTCTTGAGTAATTTTTCCCTTTTCCTCAAAGTTTTTGATCATTCATAAAACTTTTTCAAGTGGTGGCATAATGTCATCAAAACATTTGTGTGTTAAAAAATATATGGTGACATTTTTTTTTGGCAAATCGGTAATTTTTCCAGGACAAATGTAAAATAATACTTTCCAAAAAATTATTTCCAAAAATAATATATTTTGTAGCTAAAAATGGGCAAGTCCCAAAAACCAGAAAATCATTCATAGTACTGCCTTTTTTTGTTTGTTTGTTTGTTTGTTTTACTTTTTTGAGAGAGAGCTAGTGGAGGAGGGCCAGAGAGAGGGGGAGACAGAATCCAAAGCAGGCTCCATGAGGTCAGCGACATGGAACTCGAACTCACAAACCATGAAATCATGACCTGAACTGAAATCAAGAGTCAGACATTTAACTGACTGAGCCACCCAGGCACCCCACTTTTTAACTTTTTTAAAGCATAAACAAGCAGAAGTCACACTGTTGCAGTGAACCTAGTAAAACAGTTGCAAAGGTAATGACAAACACTGTGTTTGGGGAGAAAGCAGAGTAGCTGTGTTGTTTCTTTTACAGAATATCTGTTAAATAATACTGCCTAATATCAGTTAGGCATTTACTGTTAAATATGCATGTTACTATGTATTCAGCTTCACAACTGATTACAATAAATGTGCGCAGAAGCATTTCTTCTTAACCTGTATGCTGTTCTTGTATAAAAGAGAAGTAAGTGGTAGGTAATTTTCTTGTTCATCATGGAAAATCCATGGTTAAAGAAGAGAGAGTTTTTATTTAGCAGTTATTTTGTGAGCTGTGATATACACAGGAACAAGTGTGTTAGGATCAGTACCGATAGAGTACAGTTGTATTTTCAGCAGGAAAAGGAGGTTGCTACCACAGTGCCCACCCACACACCTCTTTATTTATAGGGAGAAGCTTCATTGGCTTTAGAATTTTTCTCCCATGCCCTCCTTGTTTTGTACCTGAATATCTATGAAAGTGGGTTGCAGTTTTTGAATCCATGGTGTCTTGTAATTAAAATTGCCAACCCTCTTTCCTTCTTTTTTTTATACTCAGTAGAATTTGGGACTTCATGAAATAATGTTATTCCCTTTCTAATCTTAATTTAGTACGGAGGAAAATAGTGAAAATAATAAAATTAAAATTTCAATCTGAGTACTTACCTTCAGGATATGCTGGAAAAATCTGACCATGCTTTTTTAGGACTGGCTATGAGGAGAAAGATGTCTGCGTGAATCTTTGACATTGGAGAAGAGATTACACTTATATGCCTTTTTTATGACACAGTCAATGCCAATAAAAGCTGTTCCCACTCCTTCAAATAATTTCCTAAAGTGGCATGTTTTAGCTAAACATACAGTAACCTAAGTAGCTTTAGAGTGTTAGTTGTGAGTAAAAACATCACAATTTTAACCTTGAGATTGTGATAGCGGGATGAGTAAGGTGTTCCTGCTTTCCTAGGCCTTGATAGTTGTAATTTGTTTGAGGAAGAAGTTGATGAGATCGCTGTGCGTATTTTTAAAACCATGTCTGAATAGGCAAGTAGGTTATAAATAGCTGCAAAGCTTAATAAAATCAAGGGTTAGAATCTAGTTCCCAGAATTTCCCTAGTTGAAATAGTAATTTTTAGGTGTAATGTGTTCCTTGGACAGAGGTTCATATATGTATAAATAAATGCAGGCCTAGATGCAGGATCATCTGACAGTAACAAAATGCTTGTTGCTTTACCTTATGACCTGTGCATCTGCATAGGGAACTTCTACTTCAGTAGAACTAGAACGAGAAAAACAGCGCCTCAGAAACACAGCCTGTAACCCACATCATCCATTTCTACATTGTGTATTGAAACCCTGGAGCTCATGTGCATCATCTCTGTCACAGACATATAGCAGTTTTGTTATGGTTTTAATTTTAATTTTATTAAACTCCTATTTATATAAGATAACAGCTTTTTTAAAACTTGAAATTGGTGGTGTCCATGGTGCCAAATGTCCATTAAGTGATCTGCAAATGATACAAGTTTGAGAGGCACTGTTCTGGTGGTTATTTGTCTGAAATAAAGTAAGTGTTGTGGAGAAAATCTCATGACTCTTTAAAAACCGCCTCCTCCTTCGGGGTTAGTCTGCGGCCCTTTTTCTGTGTGAGGAACCCACATAGACTTGTTCGTCTAGAACTCTCTCCCTTCTTGAGCTGTGACCCTTGTTACTGCTCTTACTCTCTGGCCACACTTGTCATTAGGTTTCTACTCTGTATTTTTTAGTGAAACTTACTTTTTTCATTTATCTCTGTGGAATATTAGCATCCAAAGCACAGTAGAGATAATTGATTCCAATTTCAAAACTTAGCAAAGAAACACGTAAAATTTTATTCGTGGAATATTTTTATCTGGGCCTCGCTAAAAATCTTTGTTATGATTACCATGTGATAAGCATTAAACCAAATTAGTTTTTCGTTTGAGATAAAGTCTAGATGATTTTAAAACTGTATTTTTAAGGGCAGTTTGGTTATTTGGAGGCTTTCCTCTGCTTTATTTTGTTGTATTTAGTGGCAGAGCCAAAATAGCAATTCAGGTCTCCTGTTTTCTCATCCAGTGACTATACTTTTGCACTGCATTATTTGGCAAGGTAGGAAGCCAAGTCTTTGACTCCCAAACTTGATTTCCTGGTTGTTTACAGAGATAGTTTGTTCATTTTAAAAATGCAGAGAACTGTAAAGGATTGCCCAGATACTTTCTTTAGGGAACATTTCAGCATTTGTGTACACTCAGGAAGGCCACCGTCATCCTGTGTGTCATGTCTGCTCTTCTCCACTATAATGTCAGCTCCAAGATCCTCTTTTGTCTTGCTCGCCCAGTGCTGGACAGCACCTGAAAGTCCGACATATTATAGATTGGAATAAATAACTTGTGAATATATGAAAGAATGAATACATGAATTCATTGTTTAAGATTTTTCTTCCCCAAAATATGAAGAGAAAGCATCTGTAAGCCATTCATAATGCCTTTATCTAACTGAGTATTGTAATCTTTTCAGCGGGGGCGGGGCAGGAGTGTGTGTGTGTGTGTGTGTGTGTGTGTGTGTATCCTTTGGGGATAAAGGAGAGTTTGTTGTTGTTGTTAAGGTGATGTTACCTGGTTTGAAAATGCTTTGAAACATTGCAAATACTCTGATTAAACTCAGCATTTTAAGCAGATACTGTTTGGTTTGCTTTTGGCACAAGTTCAAAAGCCTTGGCATAGGCTGCTGGCTCAGTATCTATAGACATTACTGTAAGGGACAACCTTTTCTTTTCTTTTCTTTTCTTTTCTTTTCTTTTCTTTTCTTTTCTTTTCTTTTCTTTTCTTTTTATGGGTGGGAGAAATAATCTGAAAAAAGTTCAGGGAAAGTAAAACAAAGATAGCCCTTCCCTAGATAGTTATTTATGCTTCCCTAGATATTTATTTATTTATAGTTAGGCAGTTTATTTCTATCAGTGTAGCCCATAGAGGTTAATTCTATTTCAAACATCTGGCAGGATCCTTCCTGCCAATTGCGGAAGAGAAGAATTTGGTCTGTTTTGTAGCCTTACAATATCTTTCTGTAGTAATTTTCTTGACTTTTAAATGATTTTTACTTCCCCCTACACACGTATTTCATCTTCCTCTCTAATCCAAGAGGCTGTCCATAGAAAAACATCTTTAGGAAATTCAGATTACATAGTGACAGCTGATTAGACATGTCTCAGTAATGACTTCTAGAGATCTCTGTAAAAAGCGTAAAAGATAACAGGATTACTCAGTTGCTTGAGGATGGTGTTACTGTGTGTCTTTAGAGCTGTGTGTCTCCAAGGTACATTTGTAACATAGCAGAATATGGTTTGTGCTAAGCATATTTTTATAATGTAATATTTTTGGTAGAGACCAGCCTTTCCCCAAAAATGTGTATTCTTCTCAAATAGAGAAGGGATCTCTCTCTATTAGAATCACAACTCCCTCCTTGCCTTTACAACAGTCTTAGCTTACAAGCCCCATTCATTATCACCTTGTGGATAAGGGCATATGTTTTCTCCTGGCCACTTTGGGGATTACTAGTCTTGGTCACAGAGTGGTTTAGGCAAAGCCTCCATCTAGCTTTCCTCACAATGGACTTCCTGCTCTTGGTGGGACAGGGTAAGAGTGACATTCTGTTGGTATCTTGGTCAAAGCTGGGCTTTCCTCTGGTCCTTTGGCCTGTCATTGTTATTCTTCCTGATGGTGTTGTTACCTTTAGTGATCTTAGTGCTATCCTGCTACTCTTTGGCCATCCCTGAAGTGAAATGATTATTGCTTCACACCTTGTCTCTCCTCCTCTCCCCCTCTTCCCACATACATACAGAGGAATGAATCTCTAAATGGGACCACGTTACTGCATCTCAGTACTTGTTACTCTCTCTTCCCTCTTGAGCCCCTTAGAGAATTTGGTGAAAGCTTTAGACCTTCTCTCACAAAAGTGTGTATGCATGTGGTTTTGGGACAAGGAGATTGAAGGAGAAAGGTAACATGGCCTTGTTAAAAACCAGCCACAGGTTTTCTAACCTCAGATTTATTGTGGCTGCTATAAGGATATCTGCTTGATGATTTTCTCGGCACAGAACTCTGTATTCCTTATCCTATAAAAATAAATTTGGACGAAGCAGAGCAAGTAGGGAAAGAGATGAGGGACAAAAAAGGGGTGAATGTTTATAAGTTCTTCTGATTATCTGTTTTAAGTAATACGTAGGAAATTATTTGCCCTTCCTAACTTTTTCTTTAAGTCTGGTCATTTGCCATTCTTGCCAGCTTTCCCATCTTTAGTTTGTAGTTATTCTTCTTAAAAGATATGTCCCTTTGGCTTTCCTCTTACAGCATCTTTAATACTGATTTTCTAGTCTAACTTGTCCTGATGTTTGAAGGTAAAAGAAGCTATCTTTGGACAGTACCAGAGTGGATCCAATAGGGACATGTTATAAAGCTGTTTGCCGTATCTGATTGAGTTTAGCTATTTTACTTTGGGGTGGCAGTTTTTCCAGTAACCTTTACCTAGTCTCCACATAAGCTGACATTACTGCTCACTCCTCCCATCCCGACGTTCTCAGTGTTGTTTTTAAAGTCACCTGTTGGGAGGGAACAGGGAGCTTATTTCCTTTCTTTGGAAGAGTTATAAATGGAATCAGGAGATAGAAACTTATATAGTACAATGCAATTATAGTGTTACATGCATAATAATAATAGGACACCCAAGATTACCTTTTCTTGAAATCGAATTTCTGTAGCTTGTCTCTTTCTTTATTGCATCTGTTCTTTATTGTACTGAATATAATTAGCTTATAGTTTTAGTATCTAAGAAGTATTTTTTTCATTTTGCCATCCTTTTTCATGCTAGATTGGTTTTTGATCGTATTCATATTCGTACATATGAATTTGTGAAATGGGATGTTACAGATTCATAGACTTTCTTTTTTGTAGTCACACATATAACCTCTAATCCCCTTCTCTGTTTTGCTAATCTCCCCCCCTCCACTCCCATATGGAGATGGGTAAAGAGAGTTTATACAACACTTGGTGACCAAGTTAATCAAATCCAGTTTTTCCAAAAGCTTTGACATCGATCAAGATAAGTGCCTTACGTGACTTCTGGTTCTAAATTGCATTTCTGAATAACAGGTGATGGTGAAAACTTACTGACTTTTTCTTGAGATTATTTAATACACAGAGGTCTTGCTGCAAATGATTTCATTTAATCCTCTTTAACTACTTTCTGAAGCAGGTACTGTTTTTCCTCTCATTTTATAACGGAGGAGACTTAGGTAAAAATAATTTTGTTGTAGATTACACAACTAATGTGTGATAAAGATGGTATCTTGGCTCAGGCTGCCATAACAAAACACAGTAGACTGGGTGGCTTAAACAATAGGAATTTATTTCTCACGGTTTTGGAGACTAGAACTCCAAGATTAAGGTGCCAGCAGGGTTGGCACTTTTCACTGTGTCTTTACATGGCCCAAAGTCCTCAGTACTGCCTGTGGATGGAGAGAAAGAGCGAGAGTGCGCAGGAGCACATAAGAAGTAGGCTTTGTATATCTCTTCTTATGTGATGTCTAAAGGGTACTAATCTCAGTGTGAAGGCCCCGCCCTCATGGCCTCAACTGAATCTACTTACTTTCCAAAGGCCCCATCTCTAAATACAATCACATTGGGGGGATTAGGGCTTTAACATAAGAATTTATGGTGGGTCAAAATTCAGTTTATAGCAGATGGTATTCAGACCAGATTGGCTACTTCAGATTCTGAATAGTCTGGTACCCTGTTCTGTTTCATGCTCCTACAGTTTAGGAGTGCTGGCATCTAGGTTATTTGGTGCCCATGGTAAATTAGGCAAGTTTGTAGCAATAGAAAATTCTATTTGATATGTAGGTACATACTCCTTTAATATTATATCTATTGCACAATTCTTTGCCAAAAATCATAGAAAACAAGGGCAAGAATAGGTAAGAAAACAAAAATCATACATGATATCACTCCCGAGAGAACTGTTCCTATTGCCATTTTAGCATGTTTCTTTCTGGTCTTTCTCCTTACAAGGAGGGAGCAAACCAGGTTGTTCACATATTGGCATTTGTATGGTTTATAGTTTTATATATCTGCTTTTTTTAGTAGCATCTCATGAGCATTTTCCCATGCCATTTAGAAAATTTTTAGAAGCATTCTAAATGCCTTGGAGAAAATAAACTTTGAGACCGAATCAGAAGGTAGATGACTGTATGAGTTGAGTGTGGAAGATGACTCAGAGTGCCCCTTACTGATGGAGAAAACATACCAGTAATAGGGTTTGAGGATGGGATAGATAAAGCCAGTGTGTACTTTTATAGTATCTATGGGTATCTATGGGACTTTCCCCTGAAAATGCTCAGGAAGCAAGGAGCCATGTGGATGGGAGGTAAAGTTTTTAAATTGCCATCATCATATGGTCGGAAGTGGAAATCACCATTTTCCAGCTGGGGAAATTAAAGTTCAGAGAGATAAATGCATTAACTACCACCAGCTTGTTGGGCTGCCATATTGAAGAGGTCACTTTTTAGAAGGTGGTGTCACTATAACGTTTTGAGGCTCCAGCCCAGGTAGTACTCAGTAAATGGTTTCAGAGTGAACAGTTTTGTTTGTACACTGCAAATAGTACCTCCCCAAAGTGATCATTTGTTCTCTATTTTGAATATTTACTACTTACTGCTAATGCATCTCATTCTATTTTTTGAGCAACCGGAGTTTGAATCGATAGGGGATGAAATTAATTAATTCACTTTGGCAGCCTTCCTTTTTTTTTTTTTTTTGATAACTTGTACAGACTATTTTGTGTGTTATAAAAAATACTCATGAGGCCATTGTTTCCTTGTTTTATATTAGAAATGTAGATTTATAGGAAAGATAAATCAAGTGTGATTATTCTATTACAGAAATGTCTCCTGTTTCCCAAAAAATTGCATAGCAGTTTTGCTTGGCAACCTTACGTGAAAATTTTATATTAGGGTTAAGTGCTAGGAAAAGTCTTAACCTACTATGAGATCTGATATTTTTCTCCCTTTAGATAATATAAATGACCATGTCTGCCTTATTGCTTTGATTGCCGGAATACTCAGAGCAAAATTTGTGTATTTTAATAAAAATATCTAGGGCTTGCTTCATTTTGTTTAGGTCTCTGCCTCACCTGCAATATCTTCTTTCTATATTCTAATTTACACTTTGCCTAGTCCTGATTTACTGATGATTTTTTGTGTTTTAAAGCAGGCTACTTCCTCTCCTTTGTGATCCATAGTAAGATAGATAGATAGATAGATAGATAGATAGATAGATAGATAAATAAATATGTATATAAAGTTATATATATATAATTTCCTAATAATTGTGACCTTTCTAGTACATTAACAACAGTTGTGCATTTGAAATATTCCATTTTTTTTTCCTGAATACTTTGAGGACTTAACTTTGGGCTAGCATTAATATAGTGCCTGATATATTGCTGTAAATATGACAGAGATGTTCCCTGTCCTCATGAAAAAACCTGTAACCTAGAATGAAATACATGAATCTTACAACGTACCATGCCCTTAATTGTGGAAGAGATAGCATTGGTCAACAGGCTATTCTTCAAGAGAGAATTCTTCATGGTGATGGATGAGAAGGTCTATAGCCTTTGGTCCTGTCCAGGTGAATCCACTTTGTATAAAGAGATCTTAGATGATGTATAATGAACTTATTGGTTGCTCTCTATCATCTATTTACCTGCATGTGTTTTCATGACCAAGGGCATATATATATATGTATGTTAAATTTCTAAAATTTAAACATATACATATATATGTTTTAAATTCTCATAACCTCAAAGAAAGAGGATCTCTTGGCCGTGTTTCATGATTTGGTTAGGAAGGTAACAATATGAAATTGTTACAGGATGTACATGTTATTTTCTGTAAAGAGTCCAGTTTATTTCCTAAAAGACTTTTTGAGACATATTAAAACCTCAAAAAACCTGATTTCCTCTAATTTTCAAAACTCTTACTAGTTTTAAAAAGAGTCATTCCTCTTTCCCCTGCCACTTCCCTTATCTTCAGGTTGGCATTTAGAAGGAATTATTGGTCAGAATTCATAAATACTCGAAAGAAGAAATTAAGCCGCCCAAGACAAATGAACTATTAAAAAAATTTCTGTAAGATTATTAAGAAAGGCAGTATTTTTCTTATTTCTTTAAAAAATAAAACAGATTAGTTTTTAAGTAGAGTAGAATATATATTGGGCACTTAATGTGAAAAATGAACTGTTACCAAAATCCTTGAGCATTCACAGGGGTGGCCTTAATAACAGATGTATTAATTGAAAAAAAAAGGATTAATATATGATACAGACTTGGGTGAAAAGAATATGGAAGTTTTAAGACGTGTACCCCATAGTTCTCTCCAACCTAAAGTCGACTCTTATTTAAGTCTTTTTTCAAATGCACATTCTGTTTGCTTAAATCTACATCTGCTACTAGCCTTGAACACTTCCTGCAACGTATGTGCAGCTTGGCAGAAAGTCTGAGATGAAGAGGAAAGCACAGGATAGTTTGTCTTGTTAAATAATGAGGCAAAACCTTCACAGTTCATAGCCTGTTGGCGTTCACTGGTGTCCCATGGTGCTGCTGGGAAGGAGGCTTGTAATTATTTTCTTAAAAGTCCTCCTTAGTTTAGCCCTCATGCTAAGACAGATAGGAGGTTTTGATGTATTCCACTTCCCTGGCATGTTCGTTGAAATCATTGAACTCTGCTGCACGGAGTTAAGGGGTTTTGTTCGCTTGCTTGCTTTAAAGCCATTTGCATCTCTTCATTGAGCTTAGTAGGTTTCTTTGTTGCAAAGACCATCTACTGCATCTGTTCTCTGTTCCCTTACTTGATGTGTTTGTGCAAGTCATCTTTGATCTAAGCCAGTTCTTAGTTCCAAAGTAGTATTGGCATAAGTTTCAAATAGTAACATAGAATGCAGTGTTTTAGGAGTTTGATTACATATTTGTGATAACTATGGACTTTGACCTTTAAAAACCTTTGAAGGTAGTTTCATCACTTAAAGTCTTACTAGTATTGCTAAATTATTGGTTGATTTAGTGGTCAGACATGCATGAGCTGTGTTTTCTCAAAACCTAGAATTGAATATTTCTGTTGTGTTTGTGTGTTATGCTTTATTGGCTTAGAAATAATTTACACTTTACAAATAAGAAGAGATGAAATTCTGTGAGTGGTTGCTTGGGCTTTGGAATCTCAGAGTCTGAAGTCAGATTGAGTCTTGCCACTTTACAAGCTGTGTCAAACAGTTTTTCTAAGAGGATTTCAGTAATAGTCATTAGTTGTTAGAGTTCCTGTGAGGAATATGGTCAGATAACATATGTGGACCACTTAGTGGAAGTCTGAAATAATAAGTGCTTACTAAGTGCTAGTTTCTCTCCTGATGTTTAGCTCTGCCCTTTCCCTCCAGGTGCTATATATATATATATATATATTAAAATAATTGGGATTTGTTTGATATAGTATTAAGTCACTAAATGAGACAGTATGTCCATTAAGTTGTCTTTAATTTCTAAAATTTAAATTTGGTTATTTTGTCTTTTCAAAGTTAACTAATAAGACATCTATAAAATGTTTATTTTTTTCTTAATCTGACAGATATTATCTCGAGTTTTAGACTGTGCAACAGCTTTAACTTTGTGCTTTCAGCTCATCCCAGCCTAGCCAACTGTGGCAGTTCTTTGTTCATGTTTTTCACTGAGAAATTATCTTTTAGTAGGATTCACTTCAAATAATAAAATAAAAAGATGATTTTAAAGACAAGGATGAGGAATTGAAGGGGAAAGAATGCTGGCTACTTATTCTACTGAACTAAAAAGCTTCTAATCCATTCATTGTCCTTCTCAGCGATCTTCAGGAGAACTCGTATCTCAAGCTTGTTTGTTGTTTGCCAGTGTAACTCCAGATATAGCATTTAAATATAAAACATATTATTTTCAGTGTTTTCATATTTGGAGATAAAAACAAGAGAAAGCCTAACAAATGTGGTGGATTTTTGAAAGGAATACTTATTGGGCAGCCTGCCTCTGTTAAGACAGTTTTAGCTCTAGGCAATTTAAAATTGACTGTTTTGCAAAGAGATATCTGGAAAAAGTGAATATGAATATCCTAGTGCCAAGCTTTGAACAGTTTATTCAGTGTTGTAAACCAGGCTCTACTTTGCTTGGGAGAGGCTTAACCAATTAACACAATTGTAAAGGTTGAAGAGATTTATAAAATGTTAGCTCATTTTTATAATCCTTTCACATTTTGTAGCACCACCTCAACTGCATGTTAAGTATAGCTTTTGTATTAATAATGGGAGTTGACTTAATAGTAACTACCAGTTTGTTTTTGAAGATCATTTGCTGTCCACTGTATTTCCTCATTCCGTAGAGTGTTTGCTTTTTAGGCTAAGAATGCTCAAAAAGTTCTTTCCTAAACTTTTCACTATACAATTCTGAGCCCTTCTGTTGAATATTACCATGATTTAAAAATAGTACCCCTCCCCCCCAAAAAAAAAACCAGTTTTTCTCTTGCTGTGTGTCTTTGGGAACTATCCTAGGAATATTTGGATATTAACCCAGAAGTGAATATCATTGGTTTAAGTTGCTGCTTGGGCTTCTTTCTGTTAAATATGAGAATTTCAGGACAAAAGCGAAAGTGTGCCTAACCGTGGACCGTCCTACAAAGATGCCTTTAAATGCTTGTTTCTTATTTCACTGACCTGCATTAACTCAGCAGCGAGGAGTTTGTGGTATCAAGGAGCTTCATTTTTTTTCTTTTCCTTCTCTTTTTTCCTTTTTCTTTTGTTGTGATTCTCTTTGTTCTGAGGTGTGAGGCACTCCTTAAATAAGAGTGAACCTTATCTCTGTCTGAGCACATCTTTTATGCTCTTCTTTTAAAACTCCAGCCCCCTAAAAGTGTGTCTGGCTGGGCATAAGAAGACAAACATAGTTCTACCTCCCACTCACCCAGAGCCTGTAGGCTAGGACAGGCATCATCACAGCCACTTGCAAGAAAGCATGAGCTTCCTCCCCGTCCCTGTTACCTTTGTGTTGTAGCTAAATTGGGTCTCTTGTGTGTGCCTTAATAAGCACACACCCCAGTATAACTCCCTAGAGAAACTAGCATAGCCACAAAAGTAGTGATGGCATTTCACCTGGGAGATTAGAATCTGCCGTGACCGTTCCTTACTTCCTGTGTAAAATATACTGGCATGTCACCATTTCGTGATTTTTTTCCTTGTGTCTTTCATAGGCTAGAGGGGTGAGAGGTGTGAGCTGGTGTAGTAGCTCAGATCAGGTGAGTGGTGGTAGCTGCCAGGAGCATGGTTTTGAGACCATTTAAGGATGATCTGCTTGCATTTCTTTTCTCTACTTAAGTTTACCAGGATTCTTCTGCAGGGTTTGGTTTTGTGCTTTTTGAAAATGTGGGTTGGAGGAAGAGGAAAGGAAACACTGTGTGAGTGAAGGGAGATAAGAGTCACACGGTCTGTGTCAACATTAGAGGGAGGACACAGATCTAAAAGTCTGCAGAGAAAGCAATTCACTTGGCTGACTGTGAGTTTTTTCTTGTTCCTCAGCTTGTATGTAATGGAAAAAATATCACTTAAAAATTCTATTGAATTAAACGTACCTCTTTGAACTGTGTACTGGAGGCTCATGTGAGTAGTGCTGGTGAGGACCTGGCCTCAGTGTACCCACCTTTCCTTGGAAGCTCCCGCACCACCCCGTGCTCACCTTTTCACAGATCCCTTGCAGTCCTTTCAGATCCTTTCTTTCTGGGGGTTATGCCTCCAGGAGGACGTTCTTTAAGTGGTGTTTTTTAATTTTTAAAGTTGGGGTAGTAAGTCCAAACCAAAATAGAGAGTATCCAGAAATTTCACACACAATGGGCCCAGACTTTATTTTTTGTGTAACAGTGAAATTCTAGTGCTTTGTAGATTTTCAAAAGCAATTTTATCAACTTACCTGTCTTATTCGTTCCCCTTAAATTTTAATACTTACTTGACATATTTAGGTCATACGAAAACGCTTACGACTTTAAAAATAAGTTTTTATTAGGGGCGCCTGGGTGTCACAGTTGGTTAAGTATACAACTCTTAATTTTGGCCCAGGTCATGATCTCAGGGTTCGTGAGTTTGAGCCCCGAGTCAGGCTCCATGCTCATGGTGCGAAGCCTGCTTTCTGCCCCTTCAGGGCTTAAGCTCTCTCTCTGTCTCAAAATAAATACTTAAAAAAAATAAGTTTTTATTGGAGCTTTGCAAAATTTTGTGCGTCATGATTTTGTCAGCTGTAGAATGGGAAAATGGAAGTGGTCTCCTCACCCCCAACTCCCCTGCACCCCCGCCCTAAATTCTACCACCATAGAAGTTGTGTCTCCACTGAGGTAAATATATTGGAGCAGTGTTAACTCCATAGGGCTACAAGCCTCCTGCTCCTCAGTCTCTTCCTAGCTGTGAGGAACACTTCATTTTCATTTTTGTCCAAGGGGCTTAAAGTAGGTGAGATTCCGGATGAAGAAGGAATTTGGAGGTGTGCTTCTGTTCGTAGAGGGTTTTTTTTTTTTACCTCCTGCATCCTGAAAATGCTATTATAAAAGCTTTTATATTCAGGTTTTGGGGGAGAGACTTAGTAAGATTACTGACTGTTTTTCAGAGAAATTCATTTAAAAAAATTTTTTTTACTGCTTTTATTTATTTAATTGAGAGACAGAGAGAGAGACAGAGCATGAGCATGGGATGGACAGAGAGAGAGATACACACAGAATCTGAAGGAGGCTCCAGGCTCTGGGCTGTCAGCCCAGAGCCCGATGCGGGGCTTGAACTCACAAACTGCAAGATCGTGACCTGAACTGAAGTTGGACGCTTAACTGACTGAGACACTCAGGCGTCCCCAGAGAAATTCATTTTTAAGTATTAATGCATGCTGGAGGCTATGCTTTAATCTGTAGAAAAATTATTACCTATAATTAGCATATCCAGTGAACAAAAGTGGAGTCACAACATTTTCGCTGTGATGTGCTCTCAGATCTTTCTGGAGATGGGAAAGCTAAGCATCAGAAAAAATCATTACCTGGGCAGCAGGATTCCCCATGGGAAAAATCTAAGCACTGGTATCAGAACCTAGATCTCAAGATTCCAAGTCTTTTCTTTTTTTTCTGCTGTTGCCAATTGAATCTAATTTCTGCTTATATTGTAGCTAAATTTTATATTGACAGGTATTTTGGAAGTACTGTTTTAAAGAAATCATCCTATACAATCATCTCTGTATTCTCAATTGCTTGGTAATCTCTCCCTATCTTCTCCTTCTTGTCCCTTTAAAATGAATAGTAAATTTAATCTGGGTCCTATTTTGTTTGTGATATTAGAACTTTCATAAGTTAACTGTGATTAAATTTCATTTGCCAAGTTAATAATTTTAATTTAAAAGAGGGAATTTTAAAGCAGAAAGAGACCATAGCAGTGATTCTATACCATATTTATGTGGTTGATACGAATCTGTTAAAGTAGCTGTGAAGGAGGTCTGTCATGTGCCAGAGACACAAAAGTTTAAGATAAAAGATAATTGATATAAAATCGTCATATTAATTGTATACTGCTTCTTGAGGTCATCATATTGTATATAAAAAGAAAAACTAAAAAACATATAATTCTTGGATAATTAAAAAGTTGATTGCCGTATTTTATCATGAGAAAGAGAACTTTCTTTGGGATTAAGCAAGTTTATAATTTCTTTGCGTAGTAACAAATGTTGAAAAGTAAGATTGTGCCCATTTGAGGAAGGTTCTTTTGTGCTTTATGATCCTGAATCCTGTTTGCTTTATACAACCATAGTGCTATAACCAAGGAAATGACAAACATATAACTTTATTTTGCTAAAACCTGATTAAAAGTTTTAAAAAATGAAATTAGATTCTGAGTTAAGCAAATATATTTATTCCACATAGTTGTGCATTCATTATAAAAGAAATAACTTGGATAGTACATTGACTATAAAATTTTCTTCTGTATTACATATTTGCTACTCATTATTGGGCTATGTTGCTTTTAAATATTTTAATCTTTTATTATATTCTCAGTTTGTACCTATTTTTTTTTAGTAAAACTGCTTTAAGTTAATACACATTATAGTCATTAATTTGAAGGGAGTAAAAAGTCTTTCAACTTTTTCGTTCTGTACATGGTGATTAACATATAACTCTAATGAACAATTAATATCTATTAGTTAACACAAAAGAAAATAAAAGGAAAGAGTTCTTTTTAAAATTTAGCATATGCAGCAGGGGGCACCAAATGATGGCAAAAATGAATTCTTCTATTTTAAATCAGCTACAGCTTGTATTCTGTTCATATTTAAATAATGTGGTAGTTAATTGTTTCCCTATTCATTTTCTTGATGATTTTAACTTCTCAGTTCTAAAGTCTGTGTTGAAGAAGACATTGATAACTATTCTCACTTATTAATTCAAGTGAAATTTCTTAAAACCAACCAGTTTAGCATTTACACAAAATTTTTTTAAACATTGACTATTTTTGAGAGTTTTGAGAAGGGAGTAGAAACCACATTTAATAAATAATTTTTAGAACAAGACATTATTATTGTGTTTTTAGTAACTTTTCTACATGTTATTTCATCAATGAAAAAAGAAAGCTTCGGTGACTTGAAATGATTTGAAAGTTTAAATTCATTTTCTTTATATGTGAACTGAGCGAATTTTAAATCTGGAAACCTGTTCCTTGTAGCTAATAAATTGTTGTGTAAAAACTCATTTCCCAAAAAGGCTTGTTTTTTTTTTTGTTTTGTTTTGTTTTTTTTTTTTACTATTTGTGGCATCATTTTAAATAGATTTTCTTTTACTCCCTCCTCTCTGTATCATCTAGTCCAATATCAGATGGAGATGATGCGCAGCCTTCGCCATGTCAACATCGATCATCTGCACGTGGGCTGGTACCAGTCCACATACTATGGCTCGTTTGTTACCCGAGCACTCCTGGATTCTCAGTTCAGTTACCAGCACGCCATTGAAGAATCTGTCGTTCTCATTTACGGTTAGTAGGAGTTTCCTTTATTATTCTTTTCTTCCCTTAATGTTATTACTACTATTTTTGCTTTCTGTCTTTTTGCCTCTAAGAGCAGCCTGGCAGGCCTTCTCAAGTAAATACCAACCCTGTTTCTGCAGCAGCCTCAGCAGCAGCTAAGTCTAGACAGGGTTTCCTTCTTTCTGTTTATTTTTCTTGCTATCAGAGCCCTGATGTGTACATTCTGGAATGCTGGAGTAGCTGCTTCATTTTTATTCCTCCATCTCCCCTCCCTCATTTGAAGGGGCTGGTGGAACTAGACCAGATGTCTAACAAACCCCAATTGCTAGAGTGTCTGGCTCTGTACGTGACTGACCAATCATAACACAGTGTGCCAAGTTTTTTTTATACCTCTGACAGCAGCGTACAAAACCTGGACTGTTTCTTAGCACAAAGATTTTTTTCTTTTCGGCCTATTTAATGGTGTTTCCTCAAGCTCTCCAGACCAGATGTTCTGTGCTGTATCAGAACTGTAGGCAATCTAACAGCTTTATAGCCTTCCCCCTCCCCAAACACTCACAGTTTGCCATATCTGGCAGACTTGCATATAGTTTCCAGCTGAGAAGTAAATGTAACGTCCTGAGTATCTGTCAGAAAAAATACTAATGAATACGATCAATCTTATGAGCTGCCCCAAAATTGTTTCAGTATGTTAACAATTGGATTACAGTAAAGAACAAGTTGTTAAAGTGTACTTATATTGGCTGGAAACATTGCATCATCAGACCTTGATGAATTTTCCACTTGTTTCAATCTATTTTGGTTTTCATTTTATCACCTATTGCTAAAAGTTTCACTGTGTTAAGTTTCAGACAACATGAATGTTAACACAGGTTTTAGGCGAATATTGGCATGCCGGAGCCGTTATCATGCAGCAAGTGCTAAGCTCCCTTACTCAGGGAGTGTTCAAGCAGCTAGTTTTTGACAAAATTAGTTTCTCTGAAACTAAAAAGACACTTTTGTGATAGCACTTTTTAGTCATTTTGTTTTTAGATTCTATTTTACTAAATATGGGCAGCGATTCTTAGGATGGATACATTTTGTTTGCAGAGTTATTCATTTAAATTAGTCGACTGAACTGCACAAGTGCATGCAGTGTTTTCTCTTATTAATATTCATTAGTATTTTTCTTGTCATACAGGATGAATATAAGGTATATAGAACATATGAGATGTTTGATTTTCATCAAGATTACTGGTTCAAGCTAAGGAATAGATATGAGAATAGCTGCATTTTGAATCCTTTATTTTTACTTCAGGGAGGAAGTTCCTCTACCAGTTACAAATAGAACAATAGGGTTCCTACATTTTCACTTGATTATTCGCTGCACTGGCTCGAATCTACTTCAGATTGCATTCTGATCATTTATTTTGACTTCATTTTGCAAAGATCGTATGATAAGTGACAATGTGCTTAGAAGCAGTCAGTGTCATTCAAGCACTGGTAGTAACAAAATTTCTAGTAAATTTCTTTCTCTTTTCCTTATTCGAGATCCCATAAAAACTGCCCAAGGGTCTCTCTCGCTGAAAGCCTACCGACTGACTCCTAAACTGATGGAAGTTTGTAAAGAGAAGGATTTTTCTCCTGAAGCGTAAGTGTTTGGGAGCCTGCGAGGTGTATGGTGAAGCATTGGCTGTTTTTCTTTTAGGGTTTTAGTTTGCCACATGTGTTGGATCCATGGTGGTGGTGGTGTGGTAATGCTTCTGCCATGTGCACGGTAGACGTCTGCATGGCCAAGTGCCGCTTGATCTCTCCCTTTCCATGTTTAAACTGTTCTTTATGGAATATTTCGTCTGTTGTTCTCACTATGGGTGAATTCAGTTGGAGTGGGAATTAATTAGCTACTGGATTTGAGGAAATAAATGATTAAATAAAGAGAGGTTAGATGAGTGACCGGCGGCCGTCAGAGTGTGAGCTCTGTGTCAGGAGGATTGTGAGATGTAGGTCTTGCTTTCTGAACTCTTGTTTTGTGGGAGTGGGGGTGGAGGCGGGGGTGGGAAAGATACAGTTTAAGGTATCAGTAAAGAATGTGGGTGTTTGGAAATTTTATGGTTGATGGCATGAACAGAATTAACTGGTAAAGCTGTTTTATGATCTTACATAATGACATTGGAATATTTACGTTAAAATTTTAAAAAATTCAAAATTCTTTCATTTCCTGTTCGTTACGGGAATTTTGATTTCTTATTAAAGTTAGTAGCTTTGACTTCATTTAGGACAGGCAGATTTTTTGCTAGTTTCCTAATAGCTTCTAAAGAATTTAAGGCCAAAAATGTTAAAAGCTAACTCATGAACAATTCCTGGGAGTGGTGGTTATAACTGAATTATGAGAAATGGCATTTTTGCTGTGTTCTGAACCATTGTATGTGGGGTATCTTGCGAGTGTTCCGCTAGTTGTTAATTTAGTTCAGTACGCTTTTAAAAGGAACTTTCCAACAACTAGAATATTTCCCTTTTCTAGTTATTTTAAATGTTTTAGATACAGATTATATAGCTTAACTTCCCATGACATTTACATTTTAGTATCAATGAAATTTTGAAGATACCTGATTACAGAGAAAGAATGGTTTATTTTCCCAAGAATCTTTTTTTCTGGGCTTTATAGCTCAAACTTGGATCGTTTTCAGTGTTATTCAAATTTTTTGACTTATGCTGGACTCTGTAAAACTCGTTTCTCTCCCCTTTTAAAAGAGTGCTAATGAAACAGAGATCCTGGAGAGGGCCTGTAATTAGGGAAAATGTATGAAATAGTCAATTTAACACTAACTTCTGACCACCAGACTAAAGTATTTTTAACATGCTTCACAGATTGAAAAAGGGAAATATCACCTTTGAGCACATGTTTGAAGAAGTGCCGATTGTAATTAAAAATTCACATCTGATCAACGTCCTAATGTGGGAGCTCGAGAAGAAGTCAGCTGTAGCAGATAAACACGAATTGCTCAGTCTTGCTAGCAGGTAAGTGGCCCTGTCTAATGAAAAGTCCCTTTTTATCACTTTCTGCAAAAGATTCTTTCACTCAGAATTTAATCCATGAATCAAGAAAAAAATTACCCAAGCACACTTTGAGGTTCTTGAGACATAACAACATGGACTATTTATCCAGCCTTGCTAAGATCCCAGGAAAAAGGCCAAACTGATAAAATGAAAGTATTCGAATACTGTAATTCCTATTATAAGAAGGCTCTGATGCCTTCGCTGTATCATTTTTTGCTTTGATATGGTAAATGCCCATGGGAGAGGAGTTTGTTTATCTGTTTGTTTCTTTTGGGGCTTAGCTTTATTTATTGTACACTGTCCTTAGGAGGCTTATGGCATTATGTCTGGATATTTAGTAATGCTCAGGAGAAAAACAAAAATGCTTATTTGTTTTACTTGTTCAGATGTAGACTCTATTAGTAGTGACTTTCCAGTGTGGATTTTCAACGAAAATTAGAATTTTCTGAACCTGACCCTGGCTTTTGCTGTCATAGTCAGTGGTGACATCTTCTCCTCCATTGTCACTGCTTTAGCTGTCTAGTTGCTAGATATTTATTGTGTTGGTAAAGTACTGGCTGAGGTGTTCCAAACAGATTATTTCCTTTATGGAATTAATGTGTTTTTTTTTTCCCCTATCTGTTATCCTAACAGAAATATAAGCAGAATCATCTATATAGGTCCTCTTAAATGCCCTTTAAACTTGATGTTGGTGATTGCTTTGTGGTGGCAGAGTGCTAGCAGCAGACCTGTAGAAATTAAATACGCTGAGTAGGTAGTCAATCAGTATGTATTTGTTGAATGACCACAAGGTGTGTTTTCTTAAGCACAGTTTGGAACCGATTCTCAGTTATTTATCATATTTCTATAACCTCAAGTAGAAGCTTGCACAAAAGAACATACGGACTTTGTACTTCTTTGTGATAAGACGAGTGGGATAAACCCGGGAGGACCAGAGAGCCCAGTGTTCTTCTCCATGCTCTGGGGTGGATAGGACTGTGGTCGAGGGGCTACTTTCTATTGCATGAATCCATCGTAGAGGCCGCTCGAAAGTCTGTGCAGAGGAAGGAGATGGAAACTGCCTGGTAAACGGAGTGTGAAGTGGTACAGCCAGCTCGCAAGGCTGATTTGGCACTGAAGAGTGTACTGCAGACTGCAAACAAATATTCATAATAGTCCTTTGATTTGTCTCTTTTAGAAGGTTATGCTTTTCGTTATTACTTTTACAAACATATCCAGCACACCTGTATTTAAAGCATTGCGCCAAGAATATTCTTAAGCATGCAAGCTTATAATTTGATATATTAAGTATATATGTAGTTACACAATAATTTTAAATTTATTATGTGAAAGCTTTTGCTTATATAATTTATGCCTTCACCCTTTCTCAAGCTTATTGAGCACACAAAACAAATACAGCCCTTTTGTGCTTTAACCTTACCAGTGAGCGAGCTGGTCTGTCGTGCCCGTTTGTCCAAAACAGCATTTATAATAGCCAAGAAAATGCTCCCAGTTTGCCATAGCAACTAAGTTCTAGACAAATATTTTATTATAGTTTTATCTTCTGTATTTTATGTGAAACAGAAAGAGAGGCCCTTTTCTTTTCATGTGAAATTATTTAAAAGGTAAATTTGTGTTCCTTTTGGAAGGGAAAAAAGTGAAGCAGCCCTGAAGCAGTCCCTGTACTGATGGACTGTTGTTGTATTCACCCAAACTGGTAATACTATTTAAGACTGAACTATAACCTTTGTACATCTCAAGTTTTAATTTCTAGCATTAATAGCATGCTGATGATAATCAGGCCAGTCGCCATGAAATTTTTTCTAAGAAACCACATCAGAAATCATGCTCTAGCAGCTCCGCAAACATTTTACTTGGTCTTGCCTTTCATAACCCATATGTGGATACCACTTCTTTAGTTTACCTGATAAATTTGTTCTAGGCTGTGAATAAAACTTACTGCATTTCTTTTCATTTAAAAAATTTTTGAATTTTTTATTGAATGGAAGTTCTGGTAATGGCTGTTTTATAACAGCCTTCATTAACTTTTAAAAATGTTTTACACAAGCCTTCAGCTTTTCACACATGAAAAAATAATTGTGTTATTTCCTCTTTAAAAAAGTAAACTAAGGGTGGACATTATACATTAAGGATAAGGATAATTGTGATACTGTGCCCAGAGCAGACTTACACTGCATGTCTTGGTTCACATCTGTTAAGTGGGCTGTTTTTCAGTTCTTTGTTTCCTGGACAATAAAGGAAAAGGCTATATTATTGAAATTCCTAACAGTACCTCCCTGGTTCAGTATTCTACCTGAATTGGCACTGAAAAGATCCCTGTAAAGTTGCTCTTGGTATTGGACCTGATTTCTTGTGAAGCTTATCTGTAAAATAGATATTATTTTAATTCCTTTTGCCCTTCAAGATCTGTTGTGCAGATTTTTGAGTATTTCTTATTGGATATACTTACAAAGAATATTATAGTGATATAAATGATATGAAATGTTTACAGGCCACTATCTTGTGTTCTTTCACTAATTACATATACTCAATAATACGTGACATTAGTGCTTTACATTAAAGACCTTTTGAGGTAGAGAGGGTGAGTCTGTTCCAGTAGAATTGCTAGAATCAGTGTAATCGTTCTTCAGGATATGAGGTATGGGAAGAAATCATAGATCTCTTTCTGCATATGGTGGTAACTCTCCCTTATGGTTTTCTCCAGTGTCATTAGCCTTCCCCCCATTACCCAGTTAATAGGGTTTTTGGTGATTTTTCTCTTCCCTGAATTCTTTTTGCACTTAGCGTATATATGACTTTTTTTAAAAACAACTAATTGCGTAGTTAATTGTAGCATTTCTTGTGTTTATTCTAGTCCTTTGGGCCTTAATTCTTTCGTTGGTGGAAATGGAAGGGGCAGTGCCCTCTTCCTGAGGGCTGTCCCATCCTGTCCCTCCTGTCTTCTTGGGATCCAACTCAGTTCTTCTACATTCTCTTTCCTCGGGTATCTTCAGTTGCTCTGTGTACTGGTTCTTTTCTATTATATTTATTGACTTCTTTTTCCCATTAAAAAAAAACGACAATGTTCAAGTCCTCAGAAAAATGGAAAGAGTTAAATCTGATGAACACATAAACTTTTCGCCTGGATTTACCGGTGGTATATCCTGCCACATTTGCACCTGCTGTCTTTTTATCTATGTACAAAAATACATGTTTTGTTTTGTTTTTCTGAACCATTTGAAAGAATTGCTGGCATAACTTTTACGCCTAAATATTTGAACATACATCTCCTAAGAAGAAGGTTTGAACTTATTTTTAAGTCTCCCTCATCTTAAGAAACAAAATTACAAAAAGAATGCTTTTTGACTTCATGCCATTATTATCCATTTCTTTTTACTTTTTACTTCATCCTCACTTTTTTATAGTCAAACTTCTTAGTGTTCGTCTGTTCTGTGTGTTGTCAGAGCGCTCACTGAAGTCACAGAGGACTTCCCTGTGGTACTGGAGGTTGTAAATACTTAAGCATTTAGTATGTTGATAACCCTTCTTCCTGAAATACTTTCTTTGGGGGTCTCAGAAATACAACTGTTCTAAGTTACTTCTCGTTCTCCACAGTGAGCCCTCTTTGGCTCATCCCTAAATATCAGTGTTTCTCAGCGTCTGTCTTCCCCTGTGCACACTTCTGGGGTGATTTCATCTTATTTCTGTGTCTTTTGCTACCTTAGGCCAGGACCTCATTATTTCTATTCCTGATTACTTTTGCAGTCTCCTAACTTCCTGCTTTTAACCTATTCCTCTTTTGTTGTATTAATCTTGCTAAATGCAAATTGTACTATCTTATTACTCCTTTGCTTAACTTACTGTCTGGTTCCCCATTGGCCTTAGAGTAGAATCCAAACATACAATCCTTGCTTCCAAGACTGTTGCTATGACCCTGGCCTGCCTCTCAGTTTCACTTCTCTCTTTTCCCAGTCTTACCTCAGTGCAGTTCTTCAGAGGCATCATGCTTTTCATGCCAGAGTGTCTGAACATAACTGCCTGTGCCCAGTATCCTCGGTGTCCCTTCCTGCCTTCCTTGTCTCCAGCTCCTCTTCAGAAACTCAAAATTTAACCATCACATTATCTGGAAAGTCTAATCTGGTCCTACCAGACTATCTTTTATGCTTCTGTTACATCACTGTGTTGTGTTTATCCTTTATTTACATTCCTGTCTTCTCACTAGGATGGGTGGAGTGAAACAATGTCTTCTACAGTTCAATCCATAGTATCTGATAGTGAATGGCAAAATACTTATATAGTCATAGTGTGTGTCGAAAGAGTACATTTGGAAGACAGAGTATTGTTAAATTTTAATCTCGACTGTATTTAGAACACAGTGTGACTATATAGTCAGTGGATCTGGACTAACTACTTGGGGGGAAATTTCTCACCTTGACCATTGGCCTAGACACTTAATTAGAGGCGAGTGAAAATCAGGCTTTTAAGTAATTAGAAGAAAACAGAAGCAAATACTTCTCTCATTTCCAAAGAATAAGAAATAATTTTAAAGTTTAAAAATGATTCACAAAATTAAAATGGAAAAACATAAATATGAAATAAAATTTAATTTGATAAAAGCACTTTTGCAAAAACGTGAAACATTTGAATGTTTGAAAAAAGAGTGTCATTAGGTCAAGTCATTGGGCTAAGGTTATATAGGTAGTGCCAGACCTGGGATTAGAAGGGAAATTTATTTACACACACACCACACTCACACAACAGTTCTGTGTTCTTTCATTTAAGAAGGAGCCAAAACTTGGCAAAAAGAATACAATTCAGTGGCTTTTGGTATATTCATCATGTTGTGCAAGCCATTTACTAATAATTCCAAATCATTTTCGTCACCCCAAATAGTATCCATAAAGCAGTCACGCCACCCTCCTTTCCCCATGCCCTGGCAGCCACGTACTATTTTCTGTCTCTATGGATTTCTTTATTCTGGATATTTCATGTAAATGGAACCATACAGTGAGAAGCCTTTTGTATCTGGGTTCTTTTACATAGTATAATGTTTTTAAGTTTTATGCATGTATCAGGCTTCATTCATTTTATGGCTCAGTAGTATTCCATTGTATGGACATACCACAACTTGCCCATTCATGTTTTGATAGACATTTGGGTTGTTCTCCCCCCACCCCCCCAGTTTTTGGCTTTTATGAATAATACAGCTATTAACATACATGCACAGTCTTTTGTGTGAGCATATGTTTTTAGTTCTCTTAAATAAATATACCTACTAGTGGAATTGCTGGGTCATATGGTAACTTTTAACTATTGAGAAACCACCAAACTGTTTCCCATAGCAGCTGTACCACTTTACACACATTCCCACCATAGTGTAAGGTTTCTCTACATTTTTGTCAACACCCCACGATAGACCCTTAACTAATCTCCTGGTTTCTACTCTCCAGTCTGTTCTCCTCATAGCAGCCAGAGTGGTCATCTTAAGATTTAAGGCAAAATATATGACAAACATGAACAACTCAGGGGCATCATTTAATTGGAGTTGAGGGGTCTCATTCACTTTAACTGTTGTTAGTGTTTCATGGTGCAGCTGATGGTTTCCGGGTAGGCTTGTCTGACCTCTGTGCTCCAGCCATGGCGGAGACCTCCTCTTTTTTTCAGCCTCGTTCTTGTGCATTGCGGGCATTCAGCACTGATGCGGTCTTCTCCCAGGAAAACTTTTTTGTTTGGCTGATTCCTTCCAATCATTTGCTTTCAGCCTGTCATCTCCTTAAAGGGACAGTGCAGCCGTAGTATCCAAAGTATCTCTACCTTCCCTTCCCCTCTTTCCCACACCCCATCATTTGTAAGCTCAGTGAAGATAGAGACGATGAATGTCTCATTCATCGTTTTCTCTATTTGCTAACACTGAAGTTGGAACGTAATAGATGCTTAGTAAATGCTTGTTTGAAATGAATGTGTGAATACTATTTGTTAACTAGTTCTTTTTAGAGTACATGCATGTAGTAGCAGGCTTTACCATGGTAGGAGATAGTTGCAGGTAGAAATCAATGAATATGATGGTCATGAGCATCATTATGTAAGATGATTTTGGTAAATTAGCTGCAATAGAAATTTCTGGAGACAAGTGTGAATGACTGTTCTACACATTCTAGGAAGGACAAGAGGAAAGGTGCCCTCTTTCTTTCTTCATGTAATTTTGCAGAATAAATGCTGCTGTTCTTTTAGAACCTGCTGCATAGAGAAATCACGTACCAGAAGTTTCAGTGTGTTTTCATGGTTCTTCCCTTCTCTGGTTCCTGATTTGAAACCTCTGGAACACAGTTGGGAAGGGGGTGGTGCTAAGGAAAAAGGTGCAGGAGTGCTGAGCTTAGGTTAAACTTGGTTGTTTAGAAAATAAACATTACAGATAGATCTGTTGAACAGCTCCTACTATGATACATGTTTGCTCTGACGGTAAGAAACTGAGCTATTTCAGATGCTCTGGTGGTTATAGTTATGAGTTCAGTATGGAAAGTTTAATAACAAGCGGATTCACATTCTTTCCTGGACCCTCGTTTTTATGTGTATGTGTGCTCTCATTCTCTTAGCAAATAGCAGCTCAGTTTAAGATCTCACAAGTGTTTGGAGCAGTGGCAGAGCTATAACTTTAAAGTATGACATGTCAGTGTATTTACTTTACATTTCAGCAATCATTTGGGGAAGAATCTACAATTGCTGATGGACAGAGTGGATGAAATGAGCCAAGATATAGTTAAATATAACACATATATGAGGAACACGAGTAAACAGCAGCAGCAGAAACATCAGGTTGGTGTTATGGAAAAATTCAAAAGATGTGGAGTCCATTTCTAAGTACGGTGCTTCAAGAGTTATATTCAAAACGATCGAGATTATATCTGATAATGTGTTGACTATTAGCTAGTAACTATATCATATTTAAAAAGTTTATTCTTTATATAGTATGTTCCTCACATATTATTTCTAAGGTGTACTTAAAAATACCTGTCTTAAAGAATGCTGGTGTATTACGCTCGGATCGTGATGGCAGTGTTATGCAAATAAGAGATACATTTGCTGAGAAAATCAGAGGCAGAAGAGATTCTGGAGTGTCACAGCTCATTTCTTTACTAACTAAAATTGGTTTGGTAGTGGCTCATTGCAGCATAGTTAGCAATCTTCAATTCATTTGAAAAACTGAGCAATTGTGATTAAGAGCAAGCAATTTTGATGGGAAATAATAGACCAACCGCTGTGAAATAGATAGTATAATACAGATAAAAATCCTAGAACTACCTGAATATTCTCACATGCACAGATACGCTGCTATGGCCATTTAACCTTTTCTTCAGTAGTGTTGCTTGAAGGCCACATGATTCCCACAGTTCCTGGAATATTGTGTTTTGGATTGTATTGTTCTGAAGGATTCTTATAGCACTTGATTCATAGATAAGTTGATTCCAGAATGTTCATCTGCGAAAGTGTTTGTATGTGACTACCATGTTTTCATTAAAATGCACTTTAATCTAGGTGTTGTTAACTGTACAGTTCTCAACACAGCTACAACTAAGTGGTTCTGAGAATATTACACTAAAATTTTTTAAAATATCAATGTTCATATATAGTGAAATTTAAATACTTTGTATCTACTGTACTTACAATTTTAAAAACACGTGTAAATCTATAAAGTATATACCTTTTAAAGGAAAAGAGATTGGTTGGTAAAGACGGTGATGGTGAAACACTCATCAAGGGTAGCGGGGGTAATGGCAGCAGAAAAGACCTAGCATGATTCTGTCCTCCTGCTGCTGCTTCCTATAGGTGAAGGGTGCAGCCTGGAGTGTCAAGTTGTGAGACTATTGATTCTGGAAACCAGTCTTACAGATATTTTTCACAATTCTAATATGTCTTAAAATTTTGCTTTTGATGTTTATTTGTACCACTGCTGTTCATAACCCTTTTTAGATTTGTCTGGCTTCTCTCAAACCCTGTGATGAGTATAGAAATCTTTGCAAAGGAAGGTACTCCCCTTTTTTAAGAATCCAAGGACTTAACATTTTTACTAGTCCACCTTGGTTTCTTATTACCCGACCTCTTAAAGGCCATGTGTCGGGCATTTTCCCCCTGCTCTTGTAAGCAACCCACAAGTGTTACTTCTTGATTATAATTTCTTCTATGAGTTTGTAGTTGATCCATACCTTTAGATATATCCCTACCTTCTCTTCAAAGAATCACAGGAATCTTCAGTTGGAAAGTTTCTAAAGCATTATCTAAACTATTATTCTTAGCTATAGGGCTAAAAGCACAGCTGATTAGGAGAAGTGCTTACTACACTAATAATAATAGCAATGATGATGTTACAGTATTAACATCACCAGCATTATTGTTGTTTTGGTCAGTAGGGGTAAAGTTGAAAAAATTCCCCAATGCAGGAGTTGATTCCTTTACTTATTACAGTTAAGATCAGTGGTACTCGTAATGCCATCATTTGCCCCATTGTCATAAATGGTAAAATTACTCTTCTTCACTCACTAGTTATGAACTTCTTTATCTTGTAAACCCCTGGTTTCCCACATAACCAGTTTGCTTTTTCCATATCGTTATAGACTCTCAGAACGACACTAGAGTTTCCAACCAAGGAATTTTTCTTTAACTGTTGCCATATTCATTAGCTTCTTAGAAGCGGAAGTTAACCATGGGTTACCATTTATAAAACTGAAGTTCAGATTCAGAGCAATGGAATTTTGCTGATTGCATAATTGACGGCGGTCTGTTATTCTTCTCAGGTAGGGACAAATAACCAAATCATTTATCCTCTGAATTTTAGTACCAGCAGCGTCGCCAGCAGGAGAACATGCAGCGCCAGAGTCGAGGGGAGCCCCCCCTGCCCGAGGAGGATCTGTCCAAGCTCTTCAAGCCGCCCCAGCCGCCAGCCAGGATGGACTCTCTGCTCATTGCAGGTACTTTCAGCCAGTGCGAGACACGGCTACTTTCCTCTCTTCCTTAGGAAGCAGGAGACAAGGGAAGACCTATAAACAGAAAAATATATCATAAAAGCTAGTGTATTTAAAATGGTTGAATGATGAATTTGAATCTAGCACATATACTCTCTGAAACTTATGAATATGTCAGTCTTTGTTATTTCTAAGGTTCTTTCTGCACTTCATTCCTTGTTTATCTAAACATTTTTTGAGATGGCATTATAAACTTTCTAAGTGGAGAGGTTTTATTTGAGTCATCTTTCATAGAAATCAAGAAAAAAATGTTTACATTCTCATAACACAGAAGATCATTTAGCTCAAACTGCTTACTTTTCATGTTCCAGTCCAGCACTGAACCCATGTCTATTTGTGGGTGTTTCCATTGAAAAGGATTTCCCTTACTTTGGCTTGTATTGTAGCAACATGAATGCAATTCCGGATGTACTTTGTCTGGGCGTACTTCCCATATAACACTGCCTCTCAGTGGTGGAGTCCTATGCTAGGACGTGATCGTGCTCTTATTTAGCCGTGATAACCTTATTTCTGTGTAAATGTTGTTAAATGCTGTTTGATTTGATCAGCTAGTTTGCCTGTGAGAGATTTATTAGAGTGAAAATCCTACTCAAAAGAAGATGTTCCACAATTTCTCGATTCTGTTGATACATTTTCAGTGTGGGAGGAGAATTCCAAATTCCTTATAATTTTCTAGAATGAATATATATAAATTAAATCTGGGAAACCAAGACACATTTTTCTTACTTAAGGTCCAATTCGAACAGAATTGTATTTATTATATTTTAAAAACACATTGCACGAATGTTGCATTAGATTAGATGGTTAATTCTAAGACTTAAAGAGCAGTGATGAATCCCCTCTCTTCACGTGCACTATCTGCTTCTGCTCTGTCTTCGGTCAGAAGAGGAAGAAACCTATTAGTATTTCCAGAGCACAGACTGACAACTACTGTACTTGTTCATATCTGGGTCAGGTAGGTCCATTTAGTTTGCAGTTTTGTGATTTGGTATCTGGATCTCCTTTGTGCCTGGCTAGGGACAGCCAGTGCTGTTTTTCTCACTTGTCTTAGTACAAGTACAAGTCTGATCAACATAGTCAGTACCTTTTGATTGATAGCTAATACATACTTAACTGCTGTTTTTCTTCATTCTCCGTGGAACCAAGAGTGGAAGAGAGCCTGTTTTCAAAAGAACTTCTATATTCTTTATTATTAGGATGTGGACACATGAAATTGATTCTTAGAAACTCTTGATTCAGAACAAAACAAAACTCTGGTGATTCTGTATTCTGATTTTCTCGCTTGACTAATATTTTAGGTCATTATAATCTATGGAGCATTGTGACCTTGTTTCTCATTTTCCCAAATGCACAGGCCAGATTCACACTTACTGCCAGAACATCAAGGAGTTCACTGCCCAAAACTTAGGCAAACTCTTCATGGCCCAGGCTCTTCAGGAATACAACAACTGAGAAAAGGAAGTTTCCAGAAAAGGAGTTAACGTGGACTCTTGAGGTCACATTGGGACACTTCTTGGAAGAAATAAATTTGCATATTGAAGCCTTTCCAGCTAATAATAAAATAAAATAAAACAACCTTGACTGCTTGCTTATTTGATTTTAGACATATTTAGCTTTTTATTTTTGTTTTGCTTATGCTATTTATCTCCGAAAGATAAAACAAATTTGACCAGAAGCTTCATCAGGCTCAGACCTACAGGCTCTGCCACCTTTGCTACTACTTCTGAGGTGCCACATTTCAACATAGAGTCCAGTGCTGCTTGTCCCAACTCCTGACCCAGAGGCCCTGCCACTACTATGAAATCTTGTGCTTCATTCTACGAAATCAGTGCCCCTGAAAGGCCAGGCCTCGTGTGCTCGCCCAGGCAGCCCTTGTCCCCAGGCCTCAGACCACTTGGTATGCTTCTTATTGGTCTGCCTTTTCATTTCCACAGGCGCCATGCTCGTAGGTCCGTTAATTCCTCACTAGAATTAAAACAACAACAACAACAACAAAATTCACCAATGGAACCATATTTTGTATGAAAAAGAAATTCATTCTGTATATTTATTTTTTATTTAAGACGTCATGTTTATCTTTCCATACCACGAAGTGTAAATCTGCTGACATCATGTTTTATGAGTGGGGAAAGAAGAATTGGAAGAACAGTACTACATGGGGAGAGGGGGACTTTTAATTTCAGATTTGAAAGATAATCAAAAGTCCTGCTGTGTGTAACGCCAAAATCCGTGAGATGTACGACTGGTGGAAGTGTGCCTGTGAGACTCTGTTTAGTGATTTTCATCTTGAAGACATGGCCCATAGGAAGATGATCAGAAAGGATGGGTAAGGGGTAAGGAGAATGGAGAAATCTTTTTTTTCCCTACAACATTGTTTTGGAGGTACTGCTGAGGCTCTGAGTTCAGGCAGCTGATGGAAACCTGACTCTTTTCCCTCTGGGGTGTGCTGAAACAAGTTGCTTACCCTCCCTGTGCCCCACTTTCCTCATCCAAATGAGATGTGAAAAGGGGACAGGCATATCGCCCTGTAGGGTGGGTGTGAATGTTGAAGAAATGTATTGAAGATTGGGTGAAGCACATACAACAGTGGTTGGTACATAGCAGAGGCTCAGTATGGACTGTAATGAGGCGTACATACAATCTCAAGTTCTCTGCTCAGGATATTGGATTGTTAGCAGGTGTTTGCTTTTAAAAAGCTGTGCCCTTGAACATTCTAGAATTCAGGTATTTGTTCACATGAATTAATTTTTCTAGGATAAATTCCTGGAAGTGGACTTACTGGTCAAAGACTATATAAAATTCTAAGGCTTTTTGACTATACTACCAGTTGCCTTCAAGCAATTTGCACTTGTACCCATGCTGCTGCTGCCTGATTTGAGTCAACCCATGCTTGAGTGTGGTCATATTAGATAGAGGAGATGTATTGATAGACAAAATTGGCCCTGGTCTCTGTCCTTGTGGATTGTATACTCTGTTGGTTTCTTTCCTTGCGTTTGAATTGCCTAGATTTGGAATTCTATTGTGAGTTAAAGCACTCTTGAAGTATCAAAGAGCAAACTAAAAGGAAGGAAAATCCTTTCAAACATAGCCTTAATTACTGTTTTCTTCATGGTGTAAGATTAACAGGATTCATTTATATTTTTTAAAGATGTGGTTATTTCTTAAATTCCATATGATTGTTTAGAAACCCATAATTCAGAGTAACACGTAGAATAACACTTAATGGAAGATTTCAGTGGTTTTTGGGTTAGGAATTACTGTAGTGGGAAAAACTGTTTAGGGAAACATGTCAATGGAAATTAAATCTGCACAGTATGTAGTGTTAGGGAAGAGCTTCTGTTCGGCGTTTGATTTGAGTGCTATATTCTGACATTTTTCAGGAACAAATACGTATGGTTCATCTTCTATAAATATTTGCAGTTTCTTCAAGTTGAAATGAGAAAAGCTCATAAACTGAGTACCGGGTCTAATAAATCATTCACTTACCCAAGAACAAAAAGACAGAAAAAGCTAGCATGTTCATAATGGAAAATTAAATGTGACAAACCAAAAAAGTAAAATATACCTGAATTTGACCCCATAATTATTGATAATGCTTTGTAAGGTTCTAGAAGACAGGATTATTCTTAATTGAAAATACCTGAGAGAATGAATCTTTAACTGCTCCAGATACCTGATTTTTTTAAAATATTGAGGTAAACGAAAATAACATTTTTCTCCATTTTTGGAAGCTTGGAAGTTCTCGTATGCGGCCTAATGTTAACTTAATTATATATTTTTTTAATTTCAAATTTTCGTGTTTTCTAAAATGTTTCTTCATTGTTCACACTATGTTTTTGTAATACAGTCTTTGGAAAGCCTAAGTGAAACCTTCACTTTTAAACCATGCTGGCACTGAACGCTGGTGTGGATATTGGAGTTTTGTGACAGAATTATTTGAATTTTAAACTCCATTTTATAGTAAATCTCATTCATATTAAATGTATATACCTTTTATTAGTTTTTTCCCTTAATCTAATTGGGCATCTTTTTTGATGATCTATCATAGAAATGGGGCAAAGGTATTTAAAGAGAAAATACTAAACTGGGGTCAAGCCAAATACTTATAGGGCTTATTTTAGCAAATGACTCAAGCGCCTGTTTGTAGAAAGCATGATCAGGTCGTCAGTGCCTTGGACAGTGCTTTGGTCTATCACAACAGAGGATTCCTTCTGTTGTGACAGTGGTTAATAGATAAATAGGGGAAGAATGAAGATCTGAGCCTCTTAAATTAATGTTTACAAAGATGAGAGAAAAGCAGTGGGTGGTTTCTGCATCCCATAGTCTAAGACTGTGCACTGGGGAAGTTAGAACTGGCTTACTGTGTGGTGACTTCCAAATTAGAGTCTGAACCTCTGTGCGTGGATTGGCACAGGGGTTGATCTGACTCCAGATTCTTGAGACAGGGAGGGAGGGACTGGGGAGCCAGAGCTACCAGGAAATTAGTTTGTTGGAGCAGACAGCTGTGGCCTGATACCCATTGACTTGAGCTTCCTTTTTACATAAGAAAAATAAAGCCTGGTTTGCCTTAGAGTAGAACACATAATGGTTATACCAAAGCCTCAGTAGTGATTTTAGAGATAAAAATCGTGGAAGCATAAATGATTTCTAAGAGGCACGGCTCCCAGTTTGGAGAGTTTGGGCCAATCCATAGGGGTTTGATCTGTCCTAGACAATTCTTTGATTACCTGTATTCTTGTTCTCAGAGACTGTTAATCCCTTACATCTGCTATCACATGGTCAGTTTATTAGAGTCACAATTTGATTCCGTGCAACTGATGTTGATACCAATTGGATTTTCTTAAAACTGTGGGTTAGAAAACCCATGTTCAATTCTTTGAATCTATGACAAGCAGTCTACCAAAGATTGGATGTAACCTCATAGTCTTACTAATGTTTATTTCCCCTGGAACATTCATGAGTTGAGGGGATAGTAGATGGGGTACTGAATCCATGCTTATAGTAGGGCTTGCTGGAAGCCCTTTTCTGTAGGTTGCAGATACATATTTAGTTTTCTTTCTAAGTGTATCTTCCCCTCCAGAAAAAAACTATAAGAAACTTCTAATCCACTGGTGTTATACTATAAAAAAAGGTAAAAATGACTTATTCTTCTTTTAATCCCCAAATTACTGATTCTACATTTGGACAAAAGTGAAGGACTCTAGCACTTCTTCATCAAACTCGTAACAATACAGGGTGGCCCATTTCTCCTTAATTTAAAGTTTAGTTGATTGCAGTAGGAAAATATTGCTTCTGGCATTTGTGTCAACCGCAAGACATAAACTCAGGTGTCACTTCTATTTCCTTCAGTAATATTTTTTTTCATTGACCCCTCTCCAGGGCACAGCCATTTCTGGCATCTTCCATCTTCCTTTGTGAACATGGAGGCAAAGGATTTGTTTAACTTTTCAGCAGTGTTTACTGCTTCTGACGGTAAATGGTCCTTGCCTTTTCTTCTTGGACCATGGTCTCTGTTGCCAGTGTTTTACTTTGTATGTATTGGAAACAGCTCCTATTTTGTCAGATCCCCCGAGTAATCTTTCTCCACCTTTGTTTATCTTGTCATTTGGCTTTCACTTGCTTAACTCATTCCTAGATTCAATCTGCCTATGATTTGTTAGTTTTGATTCTTGCCCTTCTCCAGTTTGAGATTTTTAAATTGCATTTATTTTTTAAAATAGTCACAAAGATTTTAATTTTTCCTTGATCTGATCATGCGTCTCTGAATGTCATAATTCTCCAGTGAGGCCGGCAAGTGTCCCAGTAACCTCATCTCCTACATCACAATGGTGAGGGTCTATTTTTCTCTTTGATGCGTGCAGCTCCCATTATTGCTAATGAAAGGTCTTCATGTGCATTAAGGGGAAACTAGACCTCTAATGAGATACAGAGAGGAATTGCAGCTGATGATTTCCACTTCTAGCCCACTGTACTATAACAGAAATGCACTCTCAGGAGGCAATGGGCCAAAGAAATACAAAACCCGTGTGCTGCCTACATAAAATATCCAGTCTGGCCTTAATAGACGGGTGGTATTGTTTTGGTGTGTAGTCTCTCTGATAGTCCACACTTGCCGAGGGGGACCTTTATTATGGAGGCAAAAGACCCAGATACTTGAAGAAAGTGAATAGACTAATTATGGCGCATTTGAAACAGCTTTTAAGAATGATCTCCTACATTAATATATTATTTTACAGTCCACAAAGTACTTGCTCGTATGTTTTCTCAGCATGGGAAAAGAAGACAAATGCAGTATGAAGCCAATGCGCTTGGTACTGAGAATCTGAAAATACTAAGGGACTAAGAAACATATATAATTCCTGCCTAATGATGATAAAACCAAACCGAAAATGTGGCTAACTAAAGCAGACCAACTCCTAGGTGGCAAGTACTTGGCACAACTTCCCTTCTCACAGCTTGAGGAAAGTAGTTCTCATTTCAACATGGAGTCCCCTCTGTGGTGAACCACTCTCTCCCCTCCCCCCACCACTTTTAGGAAACTGTTTCACCCTCACCTGTGGTAATTCCCTGCACCCCCTAAATTTATAGGCTCCCAGTGTCCATGTTTATAATTGGACCCTTTTCTGATTACGTACAAGAAAATGAGAATCAGAGGTTCCAGCATCCATTCAGGCTCATTTCCTGAATAGAGCGTATCTTAACTGCTTACGACCGTTCGTGTGATACAAGGCTGAGTAGCAGAGCAGAGGGTAGGGGAAGAAGCCGAGGGGAGCAGAAATGAAAGCATGCTTACAGGTCCGTAACGCTTGGGGTTTTGGTGTCCAGTCCCTTTCTGTCCCTGTTTGCGTTCCTGCCCTTGGGTCTCAAAAAGCATATTCGAATCTTACTAACACTGCCTTTTTGTTTCTTCAGCACCTTAGAGTTGGTTTCTGTTGCTTTCAACCTCAAAAATACCTAGCCCAACTCGTATATGCCAAGGCTGATTTGCTATTAGGCCTAACCGATTTGAGAAGACACAACCTTAAGAGGTAACAGGAGAATAAAAGTAACTATGCAAATATATTAATAGAATTTTAGAGCAGGAGGGCACCTAGCCTGAAGTCTTGGCCACCACAGACCTCTCATTCACCGATGTGGTAACAGGCTCCAAGAGCTTTCAGTATTGTTTCCAAAATAGCCTAGATTGTTGACTCCTTTTTAGTATTATTCTGTGTCAGTATTTTTTTTCCAGATTTGATATTTGTATGTGTTGCAAAATGATCACCACAGGGAGTCTAGTTAACATTTGTCACTGTGTGTGTGTGTGTGTGCGTGTGTGTATACACATATATATGGTTAAGAAAAGTCTTTTCTTGTGATGACGTTTAAGATCGACTCTCTTAGCATCTTTGAAATATGTAACAAAGGATGTACTGCAGCCACCATGCTGCACATCTCCATGACTTCTAACTGGAAATTTGCAACTTTAGGATTCCTTACACTCATTTTTGCTCACCTTGCACCCCCCATCAGCATTTCTTAAAGAACTCAAATGCTGCCCCTTATACACTGAATCTTTTTGTTCGGGAGATGCTCTCTGATGGCACTATGGAGTTGAGGTGTGTTTTCTACAACATTTGGAGCACAAAGGTTGCACCTTCTCAAGAAGGAACAAGGAGTTAGGGGCTAATTAAAAACCTCGTGGATATCTGGGTCATCTTGAGTGTTCCATCTGGGAAGTGGATGGAAGAGGTGAGTTTTTGCTTCTTTGCTGGAGATTGGTGGTGTAAACAGGTGGTGGGGGATTCTAAATTTGGTCTGAGATGAAAATATTTCAAGCAAGTGAAACTAAGCTAGATTCTTTTGACAGTAAAGTTATTTCTTTAGAGATGCAGATGTCAGTTTTATTAAAGTACAAAGCAGCATTCCAAAAAAAAAAAACCAAAAACAGTTCAGGGTGTGTGTGTGTATGTGTTTTTAACTGCTACTCGTAACAAAACACTTTGGAAAAGTATAACTCACCTTTGCCTCTGCCTTCTAAACCTAAGATAGAATGCTCCGTGGAGTCCATTCCCTCCCACTCCCAAACTTAGAGAAGGAGGGAAGCAAGAGCAATTTGTTAGGAACAAAGACATTTGCATCTGTGATGTTCACGTCATCCTGTTCATGCTTCTGTGAATTCACAAATGTCCAGAAATTCAGAAATCATCTTGGGTAGGAGAGGGAGAAAGGGAAGGTATTAGTTTTGTTTTTTGATGAAGCCCTGATGTGGCAAATCTCAGGTGACCATCTCTCATCTTGTTTCGACGGACTGTGGCAACCGTGGGGCGCTCTGCTGAAAGTGATTAGAGTTTGGCCATGCAAATCCTCCACGGATTCTGAATAAATTCAGTGTTAGCAGTAAATCATTACTCCTGATTTAAAGTGCACTTGGACACAAAGATGATTTCCTCCTGATGTTTTCTAGTACTAGAAGCTTGCCTCTCATTACCTTTCAGAAGTCAACCAACCTACTAGCCAACCAGTTAAGAGTGGCATTTTTCTGAATAAATCAGGAAACTATAGATGCTGGCGGGGATGCGGAGAAGCAGGCACCCTCCTACACTGTTGGTGGGAATGCAAAATGGTGCAGACACTCTGGAAAACGGTGTGGAGGTTCCTCAAAAAAATGAAAATAGAGCTACCCTATGGCCCAGCAATAGCACTGCTAGGAATCTACCCAAGAGACACAGGAATGCTGATGCATAGGGGCATGTGTACCCCAACGTTCATAGCAGCACTTTCAACAATAGCCAAATCATGGAAGGAGACCAAGTGCCCATCAACTGACAAATGGATAAAGAAGTTGTGGCACATATATACAATGGACTACTACGTGGCAATGAGAAAAAATGAAATCCGGCCATGTGTAGCAACATGGATGGAACTGGAGGGTATTATGTTAAGTGAAATAAGTCAGAAAAAGACAGATACCATATGTTTCCACGCATAGGTGGATTTTGAGAGACTAAGCAAAAACCGGGGGGGGGGGGGAAATAGGGGAAAGGAAAAAAAGACAGAGGGAGATAAAACATAAGAGACTCTCAAAGACTAAGAACAATCTGAGGGTGAGGGGGGAGAGGGGATGACGGGCATTAAAGAGGGCACATGTTGGGATGAACACTGGGTGTTATATGTAAACCAGTTTGAAAATAAACTATTATAATAAAAAAGAGTGGCATTTTTCCTTAAAGAGAATGGAGTGTTACCTGCTCTGTTGGTTTAGCACTTTTGAGACTCTGTGTTGAACTTGGCAACTGGGTTTTAGCTCTGCAAATGGAGCATCATTGTGGAATGAAAGTAGAATCATAAACTTACACTTTCAGGGCATCTGGGTGGCTCTGTCGGTTAAGCACCGACTTCGGCTCAGGTCATGATCTCATGGTTTGTGAGTTAGAGCCCTGCGTCGGACTCTGTGCTGATAACTCAGAGCCTGGAGCCTGCTTCGGATTCTGTCTCCTTTGTCTGCTCCTCCCCTGCTCATGCTCTGTATCTCTCTCAAAAATAAATATTAAAAAAATTAAAAAAAAAAACTTTCCAAATGGTGTTCATTCAGCAGACAAATGTGCCAAACATCGTGTTCAACACTGGGAATGAAAGGGCAGTAAGTCCTGACCCTTAAGGGGCTTACCCAAGGGCAGTGGTTCTTTAAGTGTGTCGCCTGGCGCAGCATCACCCTGAGCTGGATGGAAATGCAAATTCTTCGGCCTCAACCCAGACTCACCAAATTAGGAGCTTCTTGGTTGGAGCCTCACAGCCTGCACTTCCACAGCCACCCTGGGTGATTTAGATGCTAAAGTTTGCTCTGGAACAGTGGTTCCTGAATCTGGCTATGTGTCATTAATGCCTGGAGAGTTTTTGAAAAGTCAGATCTTGAAATAAGACCTGGGAATCTTCTCGTTTTTCTGTTTTTGTTTGTTTGTTTTTTTAAGTTGCCAGAGATAATTTTGGGAAGACATTGCAATCAAGTTATAGAGTAGCCACTTACATTAGAAGTTAAAAGTAATGGGTCATGGAGAAGGAAGGGATTCCAGGCAGAGCAAAAAGAACCCAGGCCCGCAGAGGTGGAAACAAAGGCTGGAAGAAGTCACAGGTCCAGGGACTTGTGTGCCGTAGAGGTGGGGTACAGGGACGGGGGGAGTCTCCTTGACCAGCAGTGCAGACCAGGTGTACAGGGAGCCTGATACAATAGCAGGGCTTTGTTTACCCAGTTGTGCTTGCAGCAACCACCTGCAAGCTGTGGTGTCATGTACTACAACAGAAAGGACAGCAAGTGTGTGCCACTTCACAGTCTTGCGCTGAACAAAGCCGTAGTGACTGGGAATCTGTGTTGAATCTCGGCAGCGGGACAGAGAGGAATTGTGACAGTCTGCCTCCTACCTTCACCCTGGGCTTCCCCTAATTAGGGTAAAGGAACTGGATTTTTTTAAAAAGGAAAAAAAAACATACATACTATTATCTTTTCTTTAGCAAAAATGTAATTGTTAAACACAAGACCCATAATATATGGTGAAAAGTATATTGATGTTGGAACAAAATAACCACACTGTTCTCTGCCTTTGTATTCAACCGAAATCACATGCAATTCTGTTTGAATTGGTATCTCCAAAACAGGACCCATTTAATCTTTGGAGAATTTTCTTGTGCGTTTGAGCACCATTGGTAGTGTTAGACCAGAGCATGCAAAATACTCAACATTCAGAGAAGGGGTTTCTTGAGCACCTTTACAAAATTGGCAGGGAGAAGTGCATTTTTAGCAAACTGCAAGATCTCAGCCTGAGAGTCTATTCAGAGTGGAGACTGCTTGGACCGCCTGGGGGAAGCCATATCCGCATACCTGGAGGCAATCGAAACAAATCATTGGAGACATTAAAAATAGAGTTCTCTCTTCTTGCTGCCAGTATTCCCTTTCTTCCTCTTTACTTCAACTTTTTTTTTTGTAGTGTTTTCTGAAAAGCGTTTTTTTTTTTTTTTTGAGAAGCATATAGAAATTTCGATTTAATTTGTTACAGCTTGCATTTAAAACTCTGGAAAAATGAGAAATAATTGGAAGATAACAGTAGCAGCTGCCTAACCAGTTGTTTCAAAATATGGCAATAAAATATTAAACTTGAGACTTGCTATTTTTGTGCATGGATGTCTGTCATTGGTTATGATAGATTTCTAACCTCCCTACCAAGTTAATATTTTAGGAGGGGCTAGGGGAGGATGCTTATGACAAGTTGCGGACTTAAATATTATTCTTAGGGAAAATTTTGTAGTAAACGAGGCCCTGACTGTAAACCTTACATATACTAGAAATTATTCTGTTTAAAAAGGGAGGGGGGGTGGGAAACAGCCAAGCATATTGCTTAATCGACCTGGACTAAAAGGCAGCCTCAGATTTTGGATACTACTATTGGAAAAGAGCCTGCAACTGATTCGGCACATAAATCCTAAGAACTTGGGCTTAGAGGGAGAGCGAGCAGTTCTGATGGAAGATGCAGTTTATTTGCATTACAAATGGGAGGTATGGGATGGTTAAAGTGTATTAAATGAACATCCAGTGCCACACAGGATGGAGTTTCATTATTCCTGTAAATGGAATTAGCCTGCAGCAGCAGCATGGACTATTCAGGTTATTTTAGTGAAAATGGAGTTCTGTTTGCCCGTGGAGCAAGGTACAGTGTGTCTCAAATTGGGCATGCCCAGAGCAGTTGTGTGGGCATTTGGAAGGGGCAGGAGATGGCGGCCCTCAGGGAAATGGGGGGACTGTGGTGCCTACGAAATGTTGCAGCCTCTCAGATGGGGATGGAGGGACTGGAGTGTTTCCCAAATGGTTCCCAAGGAAGACTAGTTTTGTGGGATATTTATAGGTGCTACTGGGGGGAAGAACCCTAAAAACTTTTCTGGACACATAACCTTGGGAAAAGCTTGCTTAAACAGCATTAGATTGGGTTCCTCAAGATTTGCCCAAGCGTGAAGTTTTAAGAAGCAGCAGTATAGCTAATGGCTGCCCGGGACACAGCTGGGTAGCATCTGAGCACCTTAACTGTGCTGATGTTTTCATATCTTTAAAATGGAAATTGCTAGGTTTTTGACCTACAATAAATGGCTATTTCATATGGTTCAGTCCAGTTCCATTCGCACACGATGTCCACCTCACGATTGTTGGAGAATTTAATAAGGTGATATGTGTAAATGTCTCCGCACTCACAGTAGCAAGCTGGTGGTTGTATAGACCATGTGACCCAAACAGTGTGATCAACAAGTCCTCGTCTCTGGCAGTAGCTCCAGGACAGTTATGGGATTCCAGGGAAGGTGGCTAGAGAGCCGGGGTCAGCAAGCTTTTTTCTACAAAGAGCCACATAGTAAATATTTATGGCTTTGTGGACCATAAGGTCTCTATAGCAACTACTCCACCCTGCTGTTCCAATGGAAAAACAGCCACAGACAATACATAAGAAAATGGGTGTGGCTTGTGTTGCAGTAAAACTTTATTTATAAGACTCTCGCGATGGTCTGTATTTGGCCCATAGGCTATAGTTTTCTGACTTACTTTAGACAAAGAAAAGCAGTGAGTTGTAAAAGATAAGACTGAGTTGGGTATTTGGAGACCTAGGTTTTGTCTCCAGATCTGCTACTGCCTGTGAAGTTGACTTCTTTGAGTCTTACCTGGTTTATGAAGTGACTTTGTATTTTATGCCCTGATAAAGTCATAAAGTAAGAACAGCATGGAAGGAGATGCCATAAAGGCAGTCTGAAACTTATGCAAACATATAGTATTTTTCTAGGGCTATTATCTGTTCATTTATTCATCTGTTCAACAAGTTCTTTTTTAGTATCCTCTATGGATCAGTACTTACATGTTTGTGAATAAGACAGATAACTGTCCGTGTCCCTATGAAACATACATTCTTCTTGGGTATCTATTTTTGGAACATTGTTACAATTTAAATGGAAAGTGGTGCTGTAAGAATTGTTGATTTCTCACCATTTACAGAAAACCCTTTGTCCTGAGAAGAATAGAGCAGGGTAAATGAGAAGGTGAGTTCTTCAAATATAATGTTAGTCCAGAGAAGAGACTGACTTTTCCCCAGATAGTCACTGAATAGGACTTAGGATGAAGTCAGGCTTAGTTGGTATTTGAGCTTTAGCTACAGTCTTGTGTATATGAATACTATATTCTGTTTATACAGCAGACTCTGCCTCCAGCCACAGATGTTTCCGGCACCTGGTTAATTTATCCAGGAAAGGCCAATGCTCATTAAGGCTCCCAAGTCCCAGAGCTAAGTTTTATGGGTGGGGAAACTGAGGTACTGAAATTGGTTATGGGATTGGCTCACATCATAACTTGCTGGATGTAGGACTCTGGCCAACACAACTGGCAGGTCCTAGGAATGAGACCAAGGTCCCCCTCCCTGGGACTCACAGACTCTCAAGAATGGCTGAAGCTTCTCAGACCCCCGTCTCCAATTAGGCTTACGAAATATTAGAGGGACTCGAGTGGAGACCCTGCCGGGAGAGAACCTGTGTTGACAAAGGAGAGGCTTGAATCAGGAAACCAGATGTTGCTTCAGGGCCAAAGAGCTCTGGCAGCATCCAAGCTGTGAGTCCTAGGCTGCAGTCTGTCAGGGACGTGCAGGACATGGGGAACAGGCTCTCTTCTTCCTTTCGCTAGCTGCTTTCTAATGTCCCCTGAGCAGCCCTTATCAAGGTTACATCTCAGTGGAGACATATCCTGGAAGCAAAGTGGATACCTGCCTAGATGGTTGTGATACCATCTGCCACTTTCAGTTTTCCTAAGCACGTGCAGAGGTGGAGCAAGATGTCTCGCCGTTTCCCCCCAGTGTGGTGGTGGTGGCGGTCAAGCATGAGAGCATATTAGAACCTCCCAAAGTGGCCCAGGGAGTTGGGGGGTTGGGAGTGTTAGGTATCGTTTGAACGAGCTTATTTAATAGTAGAGTTTACTTTTGTACCTTGGACATGATAAAAAGAGAATCTGTTGGTTTTATAATTTGCCCATCTTGGCATTTGTCTAAGTGAAGTACCAAAAGGGAAGCTCATTCACATTTTCTTGGCCCCTTGGGATAAACAGTCATTCTAAAAACTGTTGAGAAGACTGGGAAATCTTAATGTTTATTAAGGAAAAAGAAGGAGACCGAAATAAAAATAGACTCTTTTCTCGTTGTCTGGCTGAGACGACCAGCCCAGAACTGGGAGTTCTGGACACAGTCACAGCAATAATGTGAAGACTGAAAATAATAATGCATCATTTCTTTGAAAGGGGGCCGTCCCAGCTTTCATCAGTGACAAGACTGGTTAGTGAGTGGGCTTTGCATTGTGTTTGGAAAGCCGACTGATTTGGGTTGGCCAGACCTGGTGAGAGCTGGGAGTGTCAGAGCAGATCTGCTGCTGGGACCTCAGGTCCCTGAAGCTTAATTCCAGGATGTAAGTCAGTCATAGATGTTCCTGGGTGGCACGAGGTCCAAGTGAGGCAGGGCCCCCTCAACTCTACACGTTGAGGTCACACTTAGCACCTGGCACTGTTTGAAAGTTGTTTTGACTTTCTTTGAAAGATTAGGAGGAGGTGCAGAACTCCTATTTACGTACAATAGTCTTAAGCCACCAGGATTTAGGGGTTTTTGTCACCACAGCAAAACTTAAACTGTCCTGACTTACTAAGCCTCAATTTTCTCATCTGTAGAATGGGAGTGAGATTAACCTCATACGGCTATTGTGAGAATTCAATAAATTAACGCTTACAAATTGCAAAATCAATGCCTTACGTGTACAAGGTGCTCCATAAAAGGTAGCCGTGTTGATACTGATGTTGCAGTGTTGAGAACAGTTTTCAGCCATTGGTATGGTTACTTAAAATACAAAGGCTCTGAGGAATGGGGCATTGGTCTTGATTCTGTAGAGCATGTCCTTGGAGTTTATTTTCCAGAGGATGAGTTAGATTTGCTCTGCTTCATCCACAGTGTCTCAACCAGTCTTCACCATGTCTGCAAGCATATATTCATTTTATGCATGTTAATTGAGTACTTCTTATACACCAGGCCTTCTGATAGGCCCAGAAGAAGCAGTGGGGAATAAGTGGGAATTACTGCCTGCTCAGTGTGAGTCCTCTGGGTCTTCAGGGAAACAGATGCCCTCTGAGAGAAAAAGGGGAGGGACCTGGAGGAGGGAGGTGTAAAGAAGCTCTAGAGGGCCCTGTGAAAGAGAGAGAGCAGGGAGGAACACAGGTAGTGAGAGCCTCAGAAGGCAGCCCAGTTCTAAGAAAGTTTTGGCCTGTCAGAGGAGCCCCACATCTAGCAGGAATGATCTTCATTCAGTGCTTATCCTAAGTCAGTGGCTGGGAATAGCCTGTGGGAAGCGAGGCCTTGGCACATTACCTTGGTGGATTCAGAGCACAGCAGCTGGCATCAGTTGTCACTCACCCCCGGGCAGCAGGAGACCTGAGTGGCACATTTTTAGGGCCGCCACACTGCCTTCATGGAGTTTACAGTTCGGAGTGGGAAATAGGTATTAAACAAATAATCACATAAGCAACAAATGACTTGCAGTTGTGGTTAGAGCCATGAAAGAGAACTACAGGAGGCCACAAGGGCCTGCCATTATGAAGGGTTGGGAAACCATCCTGGAGGAAGGGATTTCTTGGGAGCAATGTTAGAAGGACAGGCAGGGTTAGGCCAGGTGAAGAGAGGCTGGAGGCACATTCCAGAGAGAATGAGAGGCAGGAGCATTCCAGGGAGAAATGGAGAGATTGTAGAGTTGATGTCTGGCAAGTTGTCATAGAAAGTCTGGGGGATTGGGGCACCTGGGTGGCTGAGTTGGTTAAGCATCCAGCTCTTGATTTTGGCTCAGGTAATGATCTCATGAACCATGAGATCAAGCCCCACTTCGGGCTCTGTGCAGCTTGGGATTCTGTCTCTCTCTCTTCCTACTCCTCCCCTGCGCTCTCTCTCTCTCTCTCTCTCTCTCTGTCTCTCAAATAAACATAAAAAAAATTCTGGGGCCTTAAAAAAGGATCATTTCTATTCTTTCCTAATGCTCTTTCCTTTGGGATTCAATGGTTGCATTTTTTTTCTGGGAAAAAGAACTGGCCCCTTCCCCACCGTGCATGCATTCTTAAGGAGACCCAACTGAGATTTTGTACATTAAATTTCAAAGAAGTCGGGATTTATCCACTCCTTGGGGGATTGGGGGTGTTGGCTTTATTAGTGAAGATTTTATCAGGTCATTGATACCAAGGACATCTCAATGCTGAGGAGAGGTCCCAGTCATCTCCACTGTATTGGAAAATGATGAAATGTTAAAACAGGTTATGAAATAGTCCCATGAGTGTATCACAAGGCCACAATATGTCACTTGAATGTTTGGAGATGGACAGCAAGAGTCTAAGCAGGAGGTTGACCGGATACCCCACACTGCCTCCCAGCCACGGACTCTACTGAGACCTCCGTGTTTGGGTGGCTCTGTGCAGGTCATGCAGATGACAGAGGATGGCTCACGTGCACCAACGGATTCATGCAGGTCGATGTCGAGTGAGAGGGGCCAGGAGAGATCTAGATCTCCTGACTTTCCTATGAGCCTTTCTCTGAAATTCTTCACTTTTCTCAAACACTAGAAACCTTAGCTGATTCCTAAAATAGGCTACTGTCCTTAAAACCTGTTTCCCTTCACCTGACTGCCCCAGCTGGACCCTCTGTCCTGGATAATCAAGGACACCTGTCATAAGAGTGTCTCCGATGATTCCCGGCTTTTCGGGACAGGAGACGTACCTTGAGTGCTGACATTGTTTCCATTTAGCTTCTGTGTCCCTGATGGAGACTGTTGTCTTTTCTTCCTCTGCCTTAAATATATTGCCTCCATGTATAACTCTCAGCACCCTTCTCATGGGAGAATAACGTTTTTAATATTACTTAGAAGAAATCGGCTCTGTGTGATGAAGCGTTCAATTCAGTTTTCTGCCAGTCTGTGGACCTGACGAATGATTCTTATTAGATTAGAATCTGTCTTTGGCTGTATTAGCGTCTAGTGTTTTATCTGCTCTCTCTCTCGTGAGAGGAATGCTCCCTCCCACACACCCTCCATAGCTTGTTTCCAAGTCTGCGCATCTCACTGTGCATCTGCTGTTGCTTTACCCAGGCCTGAGTAGCCGCTGACAGTGATTGGCAGAAAAGGGTTTCCAAGAATATGTTAAAAAGAAAAAAAGAATGAAAGGGAAGAGGAAAGAAAGGACGAAAAGCAAACCAAGTAAGAGAGAGAGGGAGAGAGGGAGAGAAGTTTGCTGAAGAATGACAAAGAACAAACAGGCCTCCTCTTGCTGTATATGATTGATTGTACAGACCAAGATGCTGGCCTTTTGAGTTACAGCTACCAGCTGGCACTCGCTGCATCACCCATATGACACCCTTATTTGGAACAGATAAATTCTGTATTCAAAGTGCTGACTGGGGTGTTTCTGGCTTGCATTTCTCAGCCCCTACTTGGCTTGGAAGCACAAAAGTCCGGAGTTTGTAAGGGGAAGGAAGGTGAGTGTGGGGACATAGTGGTTTCTGTGGCACACCCCAACATGTAAATGGTGGTTTAAATAGTCTCAATCCAGAAAGGGTAAGAGGGCCAGCTCTTACCTCAGTTTACTTTGTTGTCTCTTTTCTCCTTCCTACTACCATTCCTTCTGGAAGGCAAGTCTTAGGTAGTGTCTCTGCACCAATAGAGAAACAGTATGAAAAATGTAGGCCCCACAGAATAATTCTCTAGGTGGGGCAGGTCGATGCCTTTTATGACATGATCTTTCTGAAATAGAGCCCTCAAAATGACCCTCCCCCTGCTGAAGATGCTCTGTGTTGACTCTCTGTTGCCCTCTGGATAGGCCCCACTTTGAGCTCTGACATAGCCCCCACTGCAACTCGATAGGCAAGGAACTTGATGAACTGGTACCAGCAATATCCTTCAGCATCTGCTGCTGCTTCCCTCAGGCACACCTTCTGTGCCATGTGAGGTATCAACAGGGTCCAAGCAGGAAAATAGTAACTCTGCGAGTGCTCACAACAGAAGGAATTGAATGCAGGGAATTAGCGAGGTAAAGGGGGGTTGAGAAGACAACAGGGGATGATGTGGGTGTCAGAGATTAGCAAACAGAAACGCATAAGTGTAGGGACAAAGGCCACAAATGGGGCCTTGGTCACCTGGCAGAAGGAGGGATCACATAGGCCTGAACTGCAGAAGTCACAGATGAGACAGAGCTGCTGGAGTCAGGGGATGAGAGAGAGAAATATTCTGCCTTTTTCTTTCTCCTTCCTTCCTGTTTTGGTTAGCTCCGGCTGCCATAACAGAATACACAGACTGGGTAGCTTAAACAACAGACATTTATTTTCTCATAGTCCTGGAGGCTGGATGTCCAAAATCACATGGCCTTTCTGTTGTGCATGCAGATAGAGAGGGAGAGAGAGAGGGAGAGAGAGAGAGAGAATGTGAATGCGGATGTTCTGGTATCTCTTCCTCCTATGAGAATACCAGTTCTTTCAGATTAAGGTCCCACCCTTTTGATCTCAGTTAACCTTAATTATCTTTTTAAAGGTTCTATCTCCAGACATAATCACATTGGGAGTTAGTGCTTTCAATATCTGAATTTTGAGGGGAAACACTTCAGTCCATAACACTTCCTATCCCCTACCAGGACCTCCCATTGGTCAAACCAGTGGTTGATGAGAGAACCTTGGAAATGCAGCCTCCACGGGTCAGGACCTGTGTGATAAAGACAAAGCATAGGGTCACTGTTGGGTTGAGTTACATTGGGTGTGTGTTTACGTAAGTGGTGTTCATGTGCTCAAAATTGGGCTTCAAGTAGAAGGGTTGCGGGGAAATGGATGGTGGTTGGGCGACCAAAAGTGTCCACCTCAGAGTGATACTGAATCTCTTTTTGTTTCTGGATCTATGTTTCTCGCATGCTCATGTTTTATCTTTGCCTGGGACCCTCCCCATCCCCTTTTTCGCTTTACTACCACTTTGTCTGGCTGATTTCTCATCAATGCCGTCTCATCTGTAGATTATATTCTTTCCTTTTAACTGCCAGGCACTGTTCTAGGCTCTGGTGACATAGAGCCAATCCAGTGTCCACCTTCATGGAACTTACAGTCTGGTCAGGGGGAAGAGAGGGGCAAAAATAAAGAAATGAGCAAATTCAGATGGGGATATAAAAAGTGGAGAAAAATAAATCAAGGCGGGGAAGACTGGGAATGCCAGACGAATGGGTCATGTACCTGTGTTTTATGCTGGTTGGCCAAGAAGGTCTGAGAAATAAGTAGTGTCTATGCAGAGAATTTAAGGACAGGAGTCATGAGGGTTGCTATACACTGAATAACGGTCCCCCAAATATGTCTACATCCTAATTTCCACAAACTATTACCTTACATGGTAAATGGACTTTGCCATGTGTGATTAAATTAAAGATTTGCAATGGGCAAATTATTTTGGATTTTCTTAGTGGACCCATTGTCATCACAAGGATGCTTATAAGAGGTAAAAAGGTCAGCGTCAGTATTAGGAGATATTATGACCAAAGTAAGATGTTGAAGGTAGCCCCTCTAGGAGTTGGTAAAGCAACAGTGGGAAGCCAATACACAGGTAACAGGGAAGAATGTTCCAGACAGAGGGACAGCAGGTGCAAATGTCCTACGGTAGGAGGTTCCTGGTTTGTTGATTCCATTTTATGATCAGCACTTTTTGCCTCTCCACTCTCCCAACACCCAGGCCTTACTTCACTATTAAAGTTGCTGGATGGTTTGTCTTTCTCCCCCTCTGACTATAAACCCCTTGAAAACAGGGACCTAGATCTTTTCATTGCTTTGTCCCCAGCGCTGGCACAGAGTGAATACTTAAAAAAAAAATGCTGTATTTTAGAAGTTAAAGATTCTTCAGGAAAGTCCATCTGTGTATACAAACCCATGGGACCACATGATGTCCTGTAGAGTGGTCTTCTTGGGTGTTTACCTACCCACTGTCATTTGGATTGTGGACTGAGCAAAGAAAAATATATGATGGGGTACACAGACAGACTGTCCTCATGGTATTGAGAGTACTGAGCCGAGGTAATGACATACTCAGCTTCCCTCATCATCCGTGACGTGGTAACAGGCCTTTTCTTTGTGTGAGGGTATTTGTTAGTGAGGGTCGCCCATTAACAGTGATGGGGCTCAAGAGATCACTGTTGTGGCTGGGGGACACCTAGACCTTCAAGGTCACCACCTCATTAAAGATTTTGCTGGTTAGTTCCTGTGTAATCCTTTCTGAGCCCAGCTGCCATGGTAACTGGGACGTTATCAAATCCTGCAGGTCTGAAGATGTACTCTCCTGCCGCGCATCTCCCTGGAGTGGTCTCTGGCTCTTGTCTGCCTCCCAGCTCAAGCACAAGCCTTACCAGCTGGGGAGAGGCGCTTTCATCAGAACCCTTGGAAGCTGTTCAGGGGGTGTTATATGCTGATTTTCAGGCCGTCTGCTCACCAGCGTCTTCATTATTTCACACTCCAAATACTTGACTGCCATTGGGTCACCCTCAGCTCCCTGCAATTAACCATTGGCTTCGAAAATCCAGCTGTGCTCAGCATTTCACTGATGATTACAGATGCAGGGAAGGAGGTCGAGGCTCTCAAGTAAGACAGTTGTTGCCAGAGGAGGGAGGAAGGGAAGGTGTCAGAAGGAAGATGAGTGTCTGGATGTGTGTGCAGGGGTCTGCGAAGTGCTAGGAAAGAAAGAGGCTACCGGAGGGAAAGCACACAGGTGTAGAGGAAGATGGGGATGGTCTGTGCACTGGTTGTTAGGATATACCGGGAAGAAAGTGCTCACCGGGTGGGGAGGTGCTGTGAGAACCAGGGTGTGTACACACACATTTGTGCATTGGGCTTGCACTTAGAGATGGAGCAAGGTTGAGGGGATGTTTTTGGAGAACCAGACAGAGCAAGGGCCTCTACCTCTGTTATCTCACTTCGACTTCACCTCAAATATGCATGTGGCAACCTTTATTATTCTCATTTATATGACATGGGAGAAGTAAGGCTAAGAAAGGCTATACTGCTTGCCAAGATGGCACAGGGCAAGGATGGCAAGGTCAGGATCCCAACCCAACTCAACTTGAATGCAGACCCTTGGCCCGCTCTAGGATTTATCAGACATTTAAAAAGGTTACAAACATCAGGCAGTGGATCTGCCCTTTGGAGTTTTAGAGGTCTGAATAGGCTAGGTCACACCGTAGTGACGAGTGTCCCCAGCCTGGTGACCTGTGAGCCAGTGGTTTATCTTGCAGTCATGCTGCATGTTCATTGTGGTTGGCATCACTCCATGACCCAGGCTGATGGAACAGCCTCGACCTTGAGAGTTGTATTGTTTGTAATGAAGGAGAAGCAGAGTACGGTGAACTCTAAGCTGACTTTTCTGCTTGGAAGTGTCATACATCTGCTCATGTTTGTCTGGCAAAATCAAGTCCCATGGCCAAGGCTGCTCCCAGTGAGGCAAGGAAATAGAGTCCTCCATTAAGAGCATTGGATGCTTTCGAGTATCAGTATTGTTGACCACAGGCAGCTAGCAGATATCCATGAGGCTTTACTGCCTCCAGAACAATTCTGGCCTGGGACATGGCAGGTGCATGGCTGGTGCCTTGTGGTCTATACTGGGGCAAGAGCATGTAGTAGTAAGATTAGGAGCTGTATTACTGTGGGGTTACCTAGCCTCCATGACCTTGCCTCCTCATTGGTAAAATGAAGGCAATAACATCTTATTCTCACAGTTGTTGAGGATCAAAGGAGATTATAGACATAAGACTGTACATATCCATCAGTCAATAAATATTATGTTACTTCTCCTCCTCCTGAAGAGTTATACTTTCCTCGATTTTCAGATCATATATTAAAGTTGGATAAAACCATTGAGAGAAATGATAGAGTAATGAACCTGAACTGTGTTCCATTAAAATTTTTTTTTAATAACTGCAAAATGAAAATAAACTCTTATGTTTCTTCACTGCATCTTCCCTTAGTTATACGTCCGCTTTTTGGAATGCTATCAGTCAGACCAAAGTGTTTTCCAGAAGAAAAGAATTGAGGATTATATATTTCTTTTATGCACAGGCTTATTTCTCAAGTGTTTTAGAGTGGATAGGGTGGATGAATATTTAAGCTGTTATTGGGTGTGGTTGAAAACTACTGACCCCAAGCAGAATACTTATATATCAAAACTTCATTTGAAAATGAATTAGATGAGGGTTTCCCAATATGAGTTCCACAAAATGCCAAGACCTGTTAACAGGTATGGTGTGATATGGTAAAGGGTAAATATGGCCGTAATTCTTTACTCCTCCCTGTATCACGTCCATTGCAGCTTCTCCCATCAAGAGATGAAATGTATTCCCCCCAGCCCCCCTCTTTGAACTTGCACTGACTGGTCTTCTGCTTTGCTTTGGTCCCTCGAATGCAGAAGCATTGATACTGTCCCAGTCTTGAGCTTATATCTCAGGAGTCCTTTCCTGCTTCCATGTGCTCTATGGAACCCTGTCCAGCCACTGGCACTACATGGCTGGAAGATGAGAGACCACATGGAGGAAAAACAAGTTGTTCCCACTGAGGCATCCTAGATCAACCAGTCGCCTGCCTACCTGGCAGGTAACCACAGGTCCATGAATGGACTCAACTGAGATGGGAATCATCCATGAAGGCCTAGCCCAAATTATTGATATGCAGAATTACCAACCAAATCATTGGTTATTATTTAAAACTGATATTTAAAACACCCCCACTTCAGGGGGTGTCTGGGTGGGTCAAATGATTAAGTGTCTGACTCGTGATTTTAGCTCAGGTCATGATCTTGTGGTTGGTAAGATTGAGCCCTGTGTCCAGCTCTGCACTGACAGCACAGGGCCTTCTTGGGATTCTCTCTCTCCCTCTCTCTCCCTCCCTCCCTCTCCCTCTTTCTTTCTATAAAATAAATAAATAAATAAATAAATATTTGTTTAAAATGTCACTTTGGGGCACTAGGATGGCTCACTTGGTTGAGCATCTGACTCTTGATTTTGGCTCAGGTCATGGTCCCAGGGTCATGGAATTGAGCCCTTCTTTGGCTCCACACTGAGGACCGAGACTGCTTAGGATTCTCTTCCTCTCCCTCTGCCCCTCTCCCCTACTTACTGTCTCTCTCTAAAATAAGTAAAATGGTAAAAATCTTTAAAAAATAAACTAAAACTAGAATTAAAAATATAAAAATGTCATTTCAGCGATGACTTGTTATGCATCAAATGTTAGCTAGCATTCAAGGGAAGAAGGTTTCCCTGGATAAGTGAATGGGATGGGAAATGTTGGATTAATCAAAGCAAAACTTATTTCGTTTCTGTAACCCTTTTCATATTAACCTATCCTGAGAAGCTCCAGGATGTTTATGATTATATCTTCCATGGAAAAATCTATCTTCCCATCTTTTTCATGCATTAGGGTTTTAGGAAATATTTTTGAGATTGTGGATTTGAACAAATATATTTGGTCCATAGAGTGCTTTTAATCTTTTTTACTGAGTTATCAACATTTAAAAATCAGGAATTGGGCCTGATATTTGGAAGCACAAGCTCTCTGAGGGAGGAGATCATCTGTCATGTACACTGCTACATCCCTAGTTTCTAAAATCCAGCACATAGTAGTTGCTCAGCAAATACTTAGCAAAATAGAGAGTGAGAGAAAAAAGGGACTGTGGACAAAGGTAAATAAAATCACTGGGGTTTTCTGGGAGAAGTTATATGCCACAGGACAGAATAAGTACCTTGAGTCCAGAACCAAGCTATTTTCAGAACTCGCTTATCAGACTGTTAACTCTGGACCTGAGGTTGGGTCCTGTGCCATAAAGTAGGTTCTGTGCACTCAGACTGTACCTGGGACTGGTTGGTAGCTACTGCCATTAAATCATAAATTGCTAACTGGGGCAGATGTGTGTTATTTTCTTTTTCCAGCTTTACTGAAGTATACTTGACAAATATAATTGTAAGATATTTAAAGCGTATATTGTGGTAATTTGATATACATATATATGTCAAAAGAATTCCCTCCATCTAGTTAATTAACACATCTATCATCTCATGTATTTATCTTTTTTTTCTAGATGTGTGTTATTTGATCTCCAGAATACTTTCAAACCTTTGGACCTTGTCACAAATATTTAAACATCAGGAGATGGCCCATGAGCATGTGGCTTCTCTTGAAACCTTGGAGGATATGGCACCATCAGACCAGGAGACATTTCTGACAGTGATGAGCCGGAGGTGAGTGGGAGCACCTTCTTCGGTCAGGCGCACATTTGCTTGCTTGCCACTACCCTCATCTGTCCTGGTGCACTCCAGTGTGTTTCGTTCCTGGCCTCTGCAGGACCACAGCAAACGTGGTCCACCCAGGAGCTGCTGAAGTAGCAGGGTGATGATTTGTCTCCAAAAGGGAAGACCGTGCCTGGGTGGGTTGGCTGTCATCAGATCAGCATGGTCTGTCATACCTCAAAGGGGCCTGACGTGTTCTGTTTCCCCAGTAGGCTGGTGGAGCCAGCCCGAGTGTGGAGCAGCGGGGAGAGGCTGAGCGAGGCTCAAAATAACCAGCAGACATGAAATATTTTCCAGAAAGCTACCACATACCAGGCAAGAAGCTAGGGATATGAAGATGAGTAAGACATACAGAATCCCTCCTTCTAGGACTTCATTCAAGTCTATCTGGAAATACAGACCTAACTAGCACATTTTTTAGGGGCTAAGGTATATGCAAATAATAGCACACATTTCAACGACACCCACCATGCACGAGGCACTGTTCTGAGCTCTCCACAGAGGGTAGCGCATTTATTTCTTAAAACAACCCTGTGAAGTAGGCATTGTTACTTCATTGGGTCCAGAGGGCTTTAATCCTCTTTGGCTTAGTCATCAATATTTAAACTGAGTCAAACAGATGAGGAAACGGAGCCAAAGAGGAGTGAAGTGACTTGCCTAGGGTCACATAGCCGGTCAGTGGCAGGGCTGGGACTCAACCCACAAGCTTGAGCGGTACAGTGTTTATACTCAACCAGCCATTCAGCCCAGCTCAGCAAAGACTTCTCAAGGGAGGCTGGGGTTGCACTTTGAAGGTGAAGGAGTTTGGCAGATGTTCTAGTGACTGGAAGCCTTTATAGGCAAGGACGTGAAACTGAAAGGAGGTGTATTTGTGCTAACAGTGGAGTTCACAGCACCATAGATAACATGGTGACCATTGTAAGTGGCCATTTCTGATGCTGCAGAGCTGATGATGCGTGGCTTCCTCCAGAGGCTCATTGGAATTTAATACTGGCACACCTGCCTGCATTTCTAGAGACAGACTTCGTGCATGACTGGTGAGTGGACAGCATGTGATGGGGGGTTCAAGGTGGAGACCTCTTTTCAACTGTCACTTTGATGAGGACAATTCGAAGCAGAAATAAAGTCACAAGAGACAACGGGAACTTGTATATAAATCTTGACTTAGAGGAGAGCCTGAGGATTCACTTTCTTTTGCACTATGGTGGGGAGTCCCAGCATCCCAAGAGGCTCATCCTGGCAGCTTAATGGAACTTCTTTCACAGAACTCCTGATTTCTGGATCTACCTGAGGTCATCTTTAAGCTCTCAGCACAGTGTCTGGTACAGAGTAGACCCTCAATCCCTGCTCCTTCCCCATTCTCTCCATTATTTCTCTTCCTCCTCCTCTTCTCCTTTCCCTCCTCCTTCTCTCTTTTTCTTATGTTCCTCCTCCTTCTCTTCTTCCTCCTCCCACCCTTCTTTTTCTCCTTATTATTATTTATTCTTAGAGTTTGGTAGACATTACCCTATATCAAGCCTCTTTGTGGTTTCTTCTCAGCTCTAAGCAGGGCATGTATCAGTCAGGGTCTCAGTAAGAAACAGATGACATGATCATATTGGGTAAATTGAGAGCCTATCAGTTGATTCTTGCTGTGATAACAGACAGCCTTAATATTTCAGTGGCTTATGACAACAGATATGCCTTTCTTGTGCTTGTAAGCTGGCCGTGTTTCTGCTTGACTCAGCTGGGCTCAGTTGGGCTCAAGTGGGCTTAGCTAGGCTCGACTGACTTGGCTGACTTACACATACCTTCTCATTTGAGAACCCAGGCCTACGTTAGTCTCTTATTGAGACATGCTGTTCTCATGATGGAGGGCAGAATAAGAGGGGCAGAACCAAACCAGGCAAGAGCACACAAAATGCTTCTGCTCTGAAGAGAGGGTCACAGCCACTTATGTTCCATTGACCAAAGCAAGTCAAATGGCCAAGTCCAAAATCAGTGGGGTGGAGGTTATAATCTGCCTTGAGAGAGAAAATGGAAATCTGAACAAATGATGCAAGAGGGAGAGAGTGGTTAATAGAGCCTGGAGACAGAGTTGTGAGGAGAGGGCTCCCTGGCAGGAGCTGCAACTTTGCATCCAGAGTGAAGCCAGCCATGGAGCAGAGAGGAGGGATTTGGGGGGAATAAATGCCTCAGGGTCAAGTCCTCCCTCTCTTCAACATCTGGCCAGTTCTCCCTGTGTCTGTCCCCACCTAGAAGCCAAAGGCAAGAGAGCTTTTTTCTGTGACTTTACGGGTCATTTTCCTGGGACAGAGAGCAGGATGAAAAATGCTACAGAGTGAAACTAGAGAGGGAAATGGAGTTCCTACTCAAGGGCATTATAAGCTGATTCATATTAAGGATACTAACATCGCAGAAAATGTACCACAAGCATTTCTTAAAAACCAGTGACTCCTTATTCTTGAATAACTTAGGAGGAATTCCAGGCTGACGGTTCACAAAGTTAAAATGGGGGAAAAAATTAAGATGGCAATAAATCTTCCTTGAGACCATGTTATAAATCTAGGGGAAAACTCTTTTGGATGACATAAGGCATAACCTTTAACAGCTAATAGTGTAGAAGCTGTTTGCAACTGACCGTTCTGAGGCCCTAAGTGGTTTCCATTCCAACATTGTCATTTATCTTGTGATATTTACTTTACTGTGGTAAGTTGCAATGTTTTTTTTTTCCTCAGAAAGTCTGTGATAAAATAAACTCACAAGAGCAAGATGAATGCCAACTTATTAATAAGCATCACTTAGAAGGGAATAGAGCTAAACTGGGCCAGCAAGAGATGTAAGAGTTTTGCATCCCTTAACGTCAATCTAGAGGAGATGCTCATCTATGCATTTGTGTGTTGTTATGGCCACGTTGATGTAAGGGCTCTAAAATTCTGAAATACTCTTGAGCAGGGTAGTGAACAAGGGCAAGGGATGCGGTGCCCTGCATCTTTCTGTTAACTTTTTTCCGCTCAAATTCTTTCCCTCTTCTCCCAGGACACCGTACCCTCACGTTTCCCCCTGCTGTCCAGATACTCTGGACTCTAGGACCTGGACTTCCTCATCAGTCCTACTTTTTTGTGTGTGAGAACAAAATCTAGAGTGTTGAAGCCACTGTTAATTTGGGCTTTCTTCTCACAGGTGGCCCTACTAGTCCCAAATGATATAACCTCTCACTGGTACACTGATGATTTTAACTTATAGCTGGCCTACCCCAAGGTCTTTGTGAGGTCCATGTGCTAAGTGTTTGAAGAAGGGTCTGACACAGGGTCCTAGGGGCTCAGAAGGGGGAATATCTCATCTCTTCCTGAGGTGGGTAGAATCTCCTCAAGCTGGGTAGCATACCGATGCTCTAGTTTCAAGGTGAGCTCCTAGTCACCCAGGAACTTGGACTACAAAATGTATGTTGCACCCAGTTGGCTGTCTAGGAGATCCCAGCCTAAAGACACTCCCAACACTACCTGCTGAGGGCCTGGCCACCTCTTAGTTTTCTCTTGGTCGAGGGCAGTGTATGGAAATGTGACTCTTCATCTGAGATATCACGATGCTGGGATGCTACGAACCCGGTGGTCATAAATGGCTGAACGGGAGCTATGGAATCCAAGATGTCGAAGTCAGGAAAGAATTGAGATATCTCCAGCAAATTCATTTGGCAGATGAGGAAATGATACAACTAGGAAAAGATAGAGCTGGGACAATGATCTGGGTCTCCTACTTTCCAGTTTAGTGCTCTTTCTTGAATATGGTATCTGATGTTGCCTGGTATGTTAGTTCAGATTCCCCAAGAAGCTGATGCCAAGACAGGATTAAATGTGTAAGAATTTCCTTAGGAGAGACGCCTCTTAGAGAAAATTGGGAGGGAGCTGGAAAAGCTTGGGAGAGTTGGCATACCATGATGCAAGTCAGACTCCAAGTGAAGGAGAGAGGGAGGGAAGGTTGGGTTAAAATGTTACAGTCTGGTGTGCAGCCTCAAGAGGGCCTAGCAAGGCTATTGATGAGTCTTTGACAGTCAACCCCCAGAAATATGTTGGCTTTGATGTCCTTGACAGGGAACAGCCCATGGGAAGCATGGCCTTAGCACGGATGCAACAGTGGATTTTAGAGCTGTATCCCTTGGTCAGTTATGGTTCCCGTACTTAGAGGTCTTAGTCTCATAGGTGCCATAGTTGGCATTGCTCCTCTGCCAATACTTTTATACCTGTAATATAATTTGCTTGTGTGTATCCCATTCAGTGTTTTTATGGACATTGGACAAGTACAGATAGGTACACTATTTGTGTGAGGACTGATGTGGCTATGTGTTCCCTTTCTTATAGACCTAACAGTAGATTCTGAGACTTGCAGTTCAATCAGTAGAGCTGCCCTTTGATGGGGAGAAGTACAGTCACTCAACCTGGTAAATATGGCCCTAAATATAAATGATGGGGTCAAAGCAATTGCCATATCTTTCTTTTCCACACTTGTCTGGGAGCAAGTCAACAGGATTGTTGGTGAAGCTCATTGATATTTTCCAGAAGATTGTATAAAGTGAGATCTTATGCAAATTCCAACTATAGACATGTGGCTAATTTTTCAGCATTGGATTTTCATGTTTCTCTGCTTGCTCCTTTAAGCCAGGGCTGTGAGGCACAGAGGGGGACATAAATATGTGTTGTAAACTGAGGACTCTGACCCTCATATGTAATCTAGAGAACACAACAGTGCACCTGCAAGACCTGGAGACTCAAGCATCTAAGGGGTACAAGCATTTCTTCTGCTTAGTGACTACTCAGCACACTCCAGAATCAGAGATCCTGAAGGTGGCAGAGTGGTAAGAGTCTTTGGGACTGGTCTAGGTGGGAAGAAGCAAAGTCTGTAATACCAGGTGCTGTGCACCTAAATCTCTGTTTTCTGTTTTCTCATGCTGGTGCTCATATTGCCAGAAGAAGGCATTCATTTACTTTAAAATTCAATAAACCTTTATAGCATACTACTTATACGGATCCACAGAGATGAACAGAACATGGTTTTCATCCTCACATAGCTCACAGTGTGGTGGGTTGATGGACTCTTAGACAGAGAATTAAATCCAGTGTGACAGGGAAGTGTGAGTGTAGTGAGAACAAGAGCCAGTGTGAGAAAAAAAAAAAGTGCTACCAGAAACCAGAGAAAGAACATCTAACTCAGCCTGGAAGAAACAATATTTGGGTCTTAAAAGAAAAGGCACAGTCCACCAGCAAAGGATGGGGTGGGAAGGGAACTCTCAGCCTTGTGAACAGCAGCATTGTATGTGCAATAAATTACAGGCAGTTTGTGTTGCTAGAACAGTAACTTTCAAAGTATGGTCCCAAGACCACTCAGGGATCCTGAGATCTTTTCAAGGAGTTCAGGAGGTCTCATTCTCTCATGGTTTTACAGCAGAGTTTTCCAAATCCTTTATTAAGTGTGATATTACAACAGATTAAATGCAGAAGCAGATATGAGAATGTAGATATCTATTTTTTAGTCAGACAGGTAAGAGATTTATAAACATGTAAAACAGTGTCACTCTTTTCACTAACTTTTTTGTTCGTTTTAAAAAACATAGTTATTTTTCATAAAATATATGTTATCTATTTAATATGTAATGGCCTCATTACTGTTAGTTTAAATTGTTTAATAAAATGTTTTAAAGTTTTCTTAAAGTTCTAATACATAGATGTAAGTAGGTAAATATAGTAGATATAATCCTCAACATTTTTTTAAGATGATAAAGTGGTTACATTACATTGCAAAAGGGAGAGACAGAAAGGAGACCTAGACAGAGGCTAGGGCTTAGTGAGAAAGCAGGCAAGTGGCTGGGACAGAGCAGTCGACAACCGGTCAGTGTAGTAGCTTAGATGGACACAGAGGCAGAATGAGGAGCTTGATCTGTATTTTAAGTGCAGTGGGAATCCACTGAGATTTTTCACACAAGGGAGTGAGATCTGAGTTTTGTTTTTAAAATATTGCTCTGGCGGCTTTCTGGAGAGTGGATCATGGGAAGGCAAGAATGGGAGCAGGGAGACCCATTCTGCTAGTTTATTGTAGTCCAGGGAAAAGATAATGGTGGTATGGATAGAAGAGTAACCAGAGAGGTAGATATAAATTATCCAGCTCTTGGCATTTTTGAAGAATGTGCCTATGGGTCTAGGTGACAAATTAGATGTGTGTATGGAAAGGGCAGGGAGGAGAAGAAAAAGGGAGTGATTGGGGATGTCTCTCGGGTTTTTGGATGGATGATACTTCGTTTTACTGAGATGGAGGAGGGGCAGATTTTGGAAGCAGAGCAGGAAATCATGAGCTTTCTTTTGGAAATACGGAGGTTGGGGTTACTTGCAAGAGATACAAGCCAAGATCTCATAAGGTAAGCAGTTCCATATATGACTCTCTAGCTCAGAGGGGAGATCAGGGCTAGGCTGTAAATTTGGGAGGCATGGAGATATGGGGGTCATTTAAGAGCCCAGATCTGGATGAGAACACCTATGAAGAGACAGAGTGGACAAAGGGGTGAGGATATGACAGTGTTGGGTGTGCTGACATTTAGAGTACAGGCAGGCATGTTGAAAACATGCCAGGCCATGTGCTGGTACTTGGCCATGCATCATTTTATTCAACCACTTTGTCTCAAATTGTTCCATAGTAATATTAGTCAACTGTATGCTTTACTTCTCAAATCTGACCAAAATTGGATAATCTAGTCCACATGACTTAAGCACTAGTAACTATTGGCTGAATCGAACAAAGGATAAATCTCTTATAAATGTAATTTCTCACACAAGAAAGCTGCTCCTGGCACTTACTGTAAGAAGAAAGACACAAGAGAGGCTGCTGGAGAAGGGAGGGAGGCATCTGACTAAGAAGAAGTCTCCTCACCTTACCTGATAGAAGTGCTTGGCAATGAACCCAGTTCTATGAAGAGAGGAAGCCCGGGGACATTGTTGCTGCCAGGAATGTTAGGAACAGGCTGCCTTGTTCTGAAAATTTGGCCAATCCAGGCACTACTCTTACACCAACATAGAGAGAAAAGATCACAACAGCATTGTGACATCCTTTTGGTGCAGCCCTAATTGTCACGTGCCGACATCAGTAAGATGTTAGAGAATGGACATGGACAGTCAGTTTCTGTCTCTTAAGAACATACTTCACCATAGATGGAGAGCTGCTGGTAACAACTACTGGACTTCCCTTCTACCGTCTTTTCTTATATAGACCTTTAAAATATTCATATTTCTACATATTTAGCCATTTTAACAGGAAGATACATAGGTCCTATGTTTTAGACCAAGGGTTCTCTGAATTCCATATATTTCCAATTTTAAAAATCCCAACAAATTCTAGACATGTAAGTAGATGATGTGGCTTCTAGTCTTTTCTTTCTTGTGATCTTGGGCAAGTCATTTAGCTTTATTGAATCTCAGTTTCTTTTTTCCTTTTTTTAAGGTTTATTTTGAGAGGGAGGAGGGGCAGAGAGAGATGGAGAGAGAGAATTCTAAGCAGGCTCTGTGCTGTCAGATGAGGAGCTCTATCTCATGACCGTGAGATCCTGATCTGAGCCAAAATCAAGAGTCGGATGCTTAACCAACTGAGCCACCCAGGCACTCCGAGTCTCAATTTCTTAGTCATTATATAAAAAAGGTAGGGGACTGAAGAAGCTTGATGTAAAGGTTAGTGAACATTCCAGAAGCAGAAACCTTGGGAGTGTTCTGTGAAATTTGTATACTCAAATAAATAGGGAATATTTATAAAGAATGCAGAAAACCACCTGGAACATTGAGATATGGCTGTTCTGGATCATCAGACAAAATATTCTGTCAGTGAGTTGGCTTAGGTTGTAAGCTATATATTGTCTGTATAAACAACAAAGTTAGATGCCCCAAAACCAATTCTTTTAATTGAAATAACAGAGAAATAGCAAATTTTGCAGAAGGGCAGGAGCATGAGTTATTTCTGCAGCCAAATCTTGAATTAGCTAATATTATATTTTCATGTCTTCTTTGGGATGCCATATAGAAGGACACATTTGGAGCACATATTCAGCAGACATCTATTGAGCACTTACAATGTGCCACCGTGCTAGGCACTAGAGATAAGAAAGCAGAAGAAGTGGACAATGTCCCTGCCCTCTTAGAGAAAATAGTCTAATGGGAGATACACACAGGGAAGAGAGTCACAATGCAATGTGGGAAGTGCTTTCAGGGAGAAAATACAGAGGAGAGAGCTGAATACAGATGTGGAGGTGAGCATGTCAAAAAAAGTGTCTTAGTCAGCTTGGGCTGCCTAACAAAATACTGGAGCTGGGTGGATTACACAGCAGGGATATATTTTCTCACAGTTCCGGAAGCAGGAAGTCCCAGATAAAGGTGCTGGCCAATTAGGTTTCTGGTGAAAGCCTTCTACCTGGCTTGTAGAGGACTGCCTTTTCACTGTGTCTTCACATGGGAGGGGGAGAAAGAGAGAGAGAGAGGGAGGGAGGGAGGGAGAGAGAGAGAGAGAGAAGAGCTCTCTGGTGTTTCTTCTTTTTTTTTTAAAGTTTATTTATTTTTGAGACATACAAAATGTATGAGAGAGTGAGCGGGGTAGGGGCAGAAAGAGAGGGAGACACAGAATCCAAAGCAGGCTCCAGGCTCTGAGCTGTCAGCACAGAGCCCGACGCGGGGCTTGAACTCACAGACCGTGAGATCATGACTGGAGCCAAAGTCAGCCGTTTAACCGACTGAGCCACCCAGGCACCCCTAGTGTTTCTTCTTATAAGGGCATTAATCCCAACATGAAGGCCCCATCCTCATGATCTCATCTAAACCTTATTAGCTCCTGAAAGCGCTATCTCCAATGCCATCACATTTCAGCTTAGAGTTTCAACATGTACATTTTTGGGGGGATACAATTCAGTCCATAGCAGAGGCTTCCTGAAGGAAGTGTGATCTAAGCTCATACCTACCGAAGCAGTTTACTGGGGGAGGGAAGATTAACTTAAGGAGAGATGAAGGCACGAATCGAGAAATGTTCAAGCTGAGCATCCCAGATTACTTACTATTTCCCTACTTTCTGGGTTTTTAAGCAGGATTTTCTCACCACTTAGAGGCCCCCATTCCCCCTGCCCCTGCCTAGTAACCTTGTACCTGTGTCTCTATACCCTGATCCCAGGCTCTCCTCCATGAGCACTCCGAGCAAAGTTCATCTTATTGTCCTCCACACTGTCAAAGCAGACACTGGTGCCTCTCTGGAGAGCTCGTTTGTGTCCATCCTATCTCATATATGTATATATGTTCCTATAAGGTAACAACTGTAAATATGTGAATATAAGATGGACCCAAGTAAGCAAAGTCAAGATCTTATTTTTTTTTCATGCCTCCCCCAAAGTGTCTAGCAGTGTACCACCATAGACTGATCATTTAGCTTTTGCCTAGCAACAAACCATCCCCAAAACCTAGTGGTTTAAAGTAACAAACTTTTTATTTAGTTCATGTTTCTGTAGGTTATCTGGGTGGTTCCTTTGGTTTAGGCAAGAGGGGATGAAAAAACAGGTAAACACACAACTACATTCTTAATACCTTCTTAGGTACTTACACATCTGTGATATGTGATGTGACAGGGAATAACAGGGACCCACTTAATAGGGTGGCCAGGAAGTCCTCTCCGAGGAGGTGGTTTCTAACTAGAGACTAAGGATAAAGGGAAGCCAACCACGTGATCATTGGATGAAGTGTTCTAAGCAGCAGGAGTGGTGAATATGGACCCCAAGTAAAGGAAAGACCTGAAGGAAAGCTAATATGGCTAAAAGGCAGGGAGTGAGAGGGAGCATGGAGTGATGTATCTGGAGACATGGCTATCTTGTAAATAGCTGTGCCCTTGTTATGTGTGTCAGATATAATAGGTACTTAGTAAGTACTTGTTGAATGAATGAATGAATGAATGAATGAATAATCGAAAGTTTGGAATCAGTCTGGTTCTCAACTAAGAGCTGGGCTATGACAGGGTGAGAATTTCCTGTGGTTCTTTTCTTTGTCTTCTTACCTGTGTCCAATAGACTGTGGCACACAGACCTCTTCTAATGGGAGGGCCAATGTGGAGAACACCCCACAAATGGGTTTTGTTGGCTCTCATTACTAAGTCCTGGGGGCTTCCCAGGATGCCATCACTCTAGTCACTGTAACTGCCAGTCTGAGTAGCCTCTCTTGCCCAATAACAGGACCGATGAACTGAGATATCTGGGGATAAATTGCCATGTTGAATGGGTAGCAAATCACCTCCTATTTTCTGGTCACCACTTAAATAAGGCTGTTTCTAATTTCTCCCCACAAGCACCCCTCTCTAAGATACAGAGTGGAGGCAAATGTGACAGAATTGCCAGTACTTCACTTGGAACTGCATCTGTTTCCCTGTGACTAAGGCTTTGTCACTGGTCCAAGCTTCTCTGCTGACCCTCTTCCCAGTTAGGGTGAGAGCTCTCCCAGGAGGCTTCTCAGTCCCTTATGCAAATGTGCTGCTGGCAGCCCAGCCCTCCCCCGCTCCCCCAGCTCATCAAATATGTTTATAGACATGTGAATCCCAGAGGTGGACGTAGATTAGCCTCAGGCTGGGATACCCGGTAGGTCTGAGGCTACCTTCTTTTCTTCTCCTCCCTCCTCAAAAGCCTTAATTTTCTCTTCCCTCTCTGAGGAAAAGTCTGGTAAAGGCATTTGAGATTCAGAGAATTGATGGAGCATAATGTTTTACATCTGCCAGAGACCAAGCCGAAATTTGAGAGAATGATTCCCTAAGTGTAGGGAGGGGCTCAAAATCATGTAACTGGGGCATCTCTCCATTGCAGCCTCGCTTAAAGCTGTTCTTTCATGGACTGGTGCTTGGTACTGCCAGGGTAGGTGGGGCTGAGGCAAAGAGCAGCTGCTGTGCCAGTGAGCAAAACCCAGTGAGTCACTCTCCAGCTAAGAGGAAGTTGAGTTGCTCTGTCAATTTGTAAGTCACAGCATAACTCGGGCTCTGGAGCCTGGCATTCTTGGTGGTGAGTCCCATTTGATCACTGACCAAGTCTGTGAACATAGGTCACGTTGTCTCCCTGTGCCTTACCTTCTTCATCTCCGAAATGGGTAGAGTAATAGTTAAGAGCACTGGCGTCAGAATCAGACTCCATCACTTTGTGAACTATGGCAAGTTATTTCATCTCTGTGCCTCAATTTCCTCATCAGATGGTGAAAACCATTAGTATACCTCCCTTACCAGCTTGTTGTAAGTATTACATTGTTAGGGCCTACGGCATAGGTTGTGTAAGAATCAGTGAGACAGAGAGCATGTAGAGACCTTGCCTGGCATGGGATGAATTTCAGCTCGTGCTTTTCTCAGGGTAACAACAACACGGTGCTGTGAGCATGCAAGGCGCCTACTCAACTCTGTATGAACTTCTTGAGGTGAAATTTACAAGTTTAGGAGAGGGCGGGCTCTCAAACTTGTTTTGCACTTCCACACACTCACTCTAACGACCCAGTTTTCTCCAGCATCTTCTATGAGGAATGTCAAAAGCTTTCAAGCGTGTAGGAGCTGCCCTTAATCACTGATAAGGGGAATAAACAAGAGGAATACAGCCGCACGGTATTAGAGCATGGTGGGTTTACGGTGTCACGTGAGGGGCGTCCTGATTTCTCTGCTCTATAAAACACCCCATATAAACTATCAAATAAAATATTTACATTTTTACATACCTAGAAGTACTGGGTGGGTAGAGCAAAGTGACTTGGTAGATTTCCAAATCCATGAGGCTCATAGGATTCTGGTTTTGCTTCACCTGATGCAAACTGATACTCCATGGATTCTACGGAAAGCACATTTTTCTGCTTAAGTTATTCTTAGTGGGGGGGCTGGAGACCATAGTGGCTGTAGAGGAGCCTGAATAGAGGCTGCTGTGACATTTTGAATGAACAGTCACTCAAGTTTTTGATAACTGGAGCAGGGGGAGAATTTATATATATATATGTGTGTGTGTGTGTGTACACACATATATATAAAATTAATTTTTCTGTTTATATGAAAAGGAATTTTAAAGACACACAATCAAAAATTTCTACTTGCAGCTGGTTAGTTTTCTGAGCCACCATGAAGACAGAGCTAACACCCTGCCAAAGTTTAACCATAAACTGATAGCTGTAACTTGCGGCAAGAAGGAGTGGGGGGAAACTGATTTAATAAGCAGACAGATAAGTCAAACACCCACAAATGGTAATTTATGGCTGCAAAGGGCAGTGTTTTAAAATCACCCTAGTAAATTATACGTTTCTGAAAAAGTACCTATATCTGAAAAATTATGTTCTTTGGTAATACTTTAGACAATATTTTTTTGGCCCTGTTGCCACACTAAGGTTATAAATAACATAGTCCCTTCTACTTTTGTTTTCCTAGATTAGCTAGTTGCCACCAGCTCCAGTTTCCTGGCTGTAATTGAACTGTGTTCTGCTCAGCTGCAAATGCTTTTCTCTCCTCTTCACTGTCACCTCAAGGCATGGATCTCAGCTGCCCAAGCGGGAGCTGAGTGCCTTTGGGGGTCTTTTCTTGATCCAGTTGGCCCTGTTGCTCTTCCATAGCTACTCCACAGGCCACCATATTGAAAAGAAAGCATAGATATTTCTTGCTCATTCATTCCCTCGGTTGTCTGCTTTTCCCCAGAAGGCCTTGAAGTTGTAGCACCTGTGGGTGTGTCCAAAGGGGGCTGCCAGCTGGGGCAGCTTGTATTGCCTTCCCAAGCTGTGCCTCAAAGGGAAGCAGAATACATGACCCCAAAATACGGCCCCTTTGGCATGTGGATTCTTTTGAGCTGAAGACGCTTAAGGCCCAACAGACTCAAGAAGAGCTGTTTACCTTCCTTCCCCTGTAGTGCCTTGCACATAGTGGGTGCTGCATGACTATTTGCTGTTGTTTTTGATATTATTACTGTTAGCACCCACCTCATAGGTCATGGGGGAATGAATGAGATAAAAAGCGTGCAAGGGTTTCCTTGGCGCTGCCTGTGGCGATGGCAGCCATTTGTCACTCGGCATCGTGGCTGCCCTCAGACCTCTGGTGAAGCCCAAGATTGTTCATCTGGCACCAGTCAGACCAATATGTCAAAATTAAGCACAACCGGTGGAAACCCAGAAGCACTGACAATAGGGTGCGAAGAAGATTCGAGGGCCAGATCTTGATGCCCAACATTGGTTACAGGAGCAATAAGAAAACAAAGCACATGCTGCCCAGGGGCTTCCGGAAGTTCCTGGTCCACAACATCAAGGAGCTTAAAGGGCTGCTGATGTGCAACAAATCTTACTGTGCAGAGTTTGCTCACAGTGTCTCCTCCAGGAACCGAGAAGCCATTGTGGAAAGAGAAGCCCAGCTGGCCATCAGAGTTACAAATGCTGGTGCCAGGCTGCGCAGTGAAGAAAATGAAAAGAGAGCTTATGTGTGCATCACGTTTGTGTGAATAAAACCATAAAACTACGAAAAAAAAAAAAAAAAAGCATGCAAGGAGCTTAACTGGCTTGAAGGAATTTAGCAGGAACCGCACCAGGAGAGAGCTAATACCAAAGTAACTTTTTATCATAAAGACTTATCTGCATGGCACCACAAACATTTGTCTACCAAACATTTGCTCTTCTCGTCTTCCTGTGAATTATCTTCCTCCCTCTGGCACCTCAAACCTCTACCCCCTTCTTCTGGACTCAGGATGGCATTTAAGTCTCAATTGCCTGACTGTCTTTGGGGGTCCTGCATGTATGAAATTTGTTTTTCTCCTATTAATCTGTCTTATGTCAATTTAATTACTAGACCAGTCAAAGAAAGTAGAAGGGAAAATGGGAAAAGTTTTCCTCCCCTATAGCATCTACCTGGAAGAAAGGGTTCTTGTGTCTAATGCACCCAGAGAAGCCTCGTCAGCCTCTAACCAGGGCCTGGCTAGGAGTACTGAGAGCCCACGGGAAAGATTTTGTCTCAAGGAACATCTGTGTCTCACTGCGATTTAGCCATCAAATACCCTAGCAGTGGGATTTAGAGCCTGAGGAGTCTTTTTGCATTATTTCACATTAGTTTGGCTAAGCAGGGATTCTTAAGAACAATGATAGCCTCAGCGAGGACAATGATAAACAGTAGCCGATTGTATTTTCCAAAACTGACTGCAGGGATATCTTCATTCTGCATGTTCTTCTAAAATGTGAGCCTGCTACTCCTGATCGCAAGATGGAGTCCATTTCTATACTGCCTTGAGTTCCGTTAGTGCTTTGACCAGTAGAATGTGGTGGAAATGACCCTGGCATTTCCAAAGCCCTTTTCATGTCCTGGTAGCCTCTACTTTCAGTCTCTCAGAGGCCGGCTGCAATGAACACTGGGAGACTCCCCTGTGACCACCAAGTTGTGAGAAATCCATGTGGAGAGGCCAAGGAGGAAGGCAGCCGTCTCAGAAAGGCAGCCCTGGTGAGCTGTCAGATGACCCCAGGCCCAGCTGTCCTTTGGCTGCATCCACACAGAAACCCCAAACTAGATGTGCCCAAATGTCCAGTCAACCCACAGAATTGTGAGGGAGAAGGCACTGCTATTTTAAACCACTAAGTTTTGGGGCACCTTGTTGTATAGCAATAATACCCAAAACACCCTTCCTGCTTCCTGCCGCTTCCTTTGAAGACAAAATTCCATGTTTTCAAACTGAATACTCTTGCTTCTTGCAACTTCATTGCCAGGAACTAGAAAATGAAGAATATAGGATGTGTTAGAAACCTCATTGTAATAGATTCCTGGTCGGTGGTGTCCACATTTCTCATGAGCTGGTTTTTGGTATATATTTCCTCACTTCTCATTTTACCTTGTTTCTACCTGTCCTGCTCTTTGACATAAGATTCACGAAAAAGGGGACACTTGGGTGACTCAGTCAGTTAAGCGTCCGGCTCTGGATTTTGGTTTGGGTCATGATCTTGTGGTTTTGTGGGTTAGAGCCCCATATTGGGCTCCATGCTGGAAGTGTGGAGTTTGCTTGGGATTCTCTCTCTCTCTCTCTCTCTCTCTCTCTCTCTATCCCTCCCCAGTGCTCTCTCTCTAAAGTAAATAAACTTAAAGAGACAGAAAGATACAGGAGAATATACGAATTCCATTCATTCATGTATTTATTTTAGTCATGGAGGTGACAGTTACCGAGAGCCCAGGACTCCTGGCTTTGCGGGGGGGGGGGGTGTCAAAGAAAAGAAAGCACCTTCCTTGTCCCTGTGAGACTTATCACTAGTCAGGGAGACATGCATAGGAACAGTGAATGACACCATACAGTAATGTCCCAGGAAATCTATCTATGAAGTACTTCAGAGAAAAGGAATTTCTGCCCCCCTCTCCCAAAGCATAAGCAAGAGAAAACTTGAGGGGACCTAACTGGGATGAGTAGACACTGCTACACTCTGTGAGGAAGGAGCCCTGCTTTGTGGTGCATGAAGATGGTCAAGGAGCAGGCTGGCCATGGTCAGCTCTTTGCAATGCCGAATTGCTGACTGACTTCCGCTTTGACCGTTTGAAACCGCTTTCTTTCCTACTCCACCCAAACACTTCCAGGCTCGAGCTCCAGTGGTACCGAATGGTCTGACTTGCTTGATTTTCCCTGCCTTGTATTGTTCACTATTTCATATGTACACATTCAACTTCTTTAGGGAGGCTGGATGTTTCTTGAGGGTCTTATTTTTATCTTTTATTCCTGGTATGGGTGGTATGGAGCACTTAGAACTCAGTAAGCGTTTCACAGTTGATTGGTTGGAACCGGACTGGCTGGATCACAAAAACCTAGAAGTAAAGTGCTCAGATGCTGAAAGCCTTAGAGGTATTAAGTCATTTGCAGAATTAGCACATGTCAGGCATGGGGCTGACTGCTTTCCAGTCCCTGATTTACAGAATTGTTACAACTCAGTAAGGTAGGTAACATTGTTCTTATGTTGTAGCTGGGGAAGCTGAATTTTGGAGAGTAAGTTACCTCGTCAAGATCATATGGTGAGTGAAGCCTGGGTTTCAAATCCACGGCACCTGAATTCTGAAGTTTATGCCTCTACCATGATGCCCCACTGTCTTATCTTTGGGGTCCGATCAAGTGCCGATCAAGTGGGGCTGTCCATCAAATAGAGTGCAGTTTTTATGTGTCTGGTTTCCCAATTTCCCCATACTTTCCAATTCTAAAGCTAATATACTTGAGTTTAAATTTAGCAATCTCTCATTTCCAGCCCCTAACTTAGTTTGGATATCATATCCAAAAATTTAGATCCAATGTGTGTATTTCTTGTGGAAGCAAAAAAAAAAAAGTGCAAACCTTCCAGCATCTGTTACTTATAATTGCTCTGCATTAAATTACAATTTTGGATTTAAATTTGAAAAAGTACATTTCAGTACCAAGACTTTGATGTGGAAATGAACAAGGGTAGGAAGTAACCGGTACCCTCCATGATTTTATTTAATAGAGGAGATGTATAAGAAAAGTCAAAGTCAAGGGAAGGTGCCCTGGTGCTTGTTCTTAGTCTTTGGAGGAGACTGTGGAATGTCATACTCGTGCTGGTGTTGAGGACCCGAATTTACAACACATATCTTTCGATCTAGACTGGTTAGCCTTGAAATTTTACCTCGAGCTCTTCCTGATTCACATTCTGTCTACAGTGGTTGTAGCTGGTCCTTCTCTACCGCATCCAGCTCAGCTCCTGGTCGGGAGATCACACAGAAGCCAATACCATACACCGTCAGCATCCTGTAATCCGCACATCTGTCCTTATAAATCCAGTGAAGGTGGCATGGGTGAGGGGAACTCACAGAAATGAATAAGAAAAAAACTAGTTGGATAGAAAGAGAACAAAACATGCAAATAGGGTAGAGTCATTTGCTATGGCTGCCATAACAAAACACCACAGACCTGGGTGCTCTGGACAACTCTTTAAAATGCTCAGGCTTCTTACAAACTGGAACTATACACTAAGTTTTAGTCATTGGATTGATACAAATTTAAAAGCTTGATATATTGATATATCTAGTGTTGGCAAGAGTTTGGGGAAAATGACATCTGTACACACCTTAGGTGGAAGTGGAAACTTTTGAAAGGCAATTTGACAATAAGTATCGAAATTAAGTACCTGTGCATTTATACACTGAGTCAGTAATTCAACTTCTGGAAATTTACTTTATAGATATGCTTACAAAATTCTGCCAAGAGAGTGCAAGGATATTCATTGCAGCTTTGGTGTGAGTTAGTGAAAAACCTGGAGCTGATGTAAAGGTCAACCAATAGGGCAGGGCTTAAAGAAATCGTGATGATTTGATGGAATGTGGATGTGGGAGCACTGATGCGGACATATCACAAACATGTACCAATATGTCGTATTAGTTCGTTGGGGCTGCCACAACAAGATACTGCAGACTGGGGTGGGGGTGGGGTGTAAACAACAGAAGTTAATGTCCTCACAGTTCTGGAGCCTGGAAGTCCGAGAGACCTCTCTCCTTGACTTGCAGATGGCCTCCCTTTGGCTGCCTCTTCACTTGGTATTCCTGTGCGTGTATGCCCCTGGTGTCCCTTTGCACATCTTAATTTTCTCTTCTTATAAGGACACCAGTCACATTGGATTAGGGGCCACCCTAAGGGCCTCTTTTTACCTTAATTGCCTCTGTAAAAGGTATATCTCCAAATACAGTCACATTCTTTTTTTTTTTTTTCTCTTTTTAAAAAGGGTTTTTTTTTTAATTTTTTTTTGAGAGAAAGAGATACACACAGTGCAGGCGGGGGAGGGGCAGAGAGAAAGAAATGCACGCAGAATCTGAAGGAAGCTCCAGGCTCTGAGCTGTCAGCACAGAGCCCCACATGGGGCTTGAATTCACAAACTGTGAGATAATGACCTGAGCCCAAGTTGGATACTTAACTGACTGAACCACTCCGGTACCTTTCCAAATACAGTCACATTCTGGGGTACTGGGAGTTGGGGCTTAACCATAGGAATTTTAGGGGACACAATTCATCTATAACAGGCATAGAAAAGAAAGATAGAGAATCTTAGGAATAGTATAATCTCTTATATATAATTTGGAAAGATACATAAAGGCTGATATATGCATCCACAATTTTTTCTTTAAAGCTCTCCAAGAAACTCTGAAGCAGACTTACTTTGGGGGTAAAAAACTAGATGAGCATGGAGTGTGGTTGAGGGTAAATGCCTATTTTACTTTTCTATCTTTCTATGTTTAATATTCTAACCATGTGGAAGCATTACTTTATTTCATTGTTCAGATCTCAGCAAGGGCTACCTACATAGAGGGATTGATTATGCAACATTTTTGCCTTTAATTTTTGTTGAAGAACTTCATGGATATTATTAAAATAAAAATATATTTACTCTTAAACAGGAACATCAAAAAAATTGAGAGGAAATGGGCAGCATATATGTGGAGAGATTACTAGTTTATGCTTAACTTTGTTTTCAGTGTGCTGTGATGTATTCATGGTCTTTGAAAAGAACTTCTATACTGTTTCATAACCCACGGTCCCATCCCATTTTTCTGGTGTTATTTCAATTTATAAAGTTTTCTTTTTAAAAAAAGTTTTTTTTCTTTAAAAAAATTTTTTTTAATGTTTATTTATTTTTGAGAGAGACAGAGAGAGAGAGTGAGCTAGAGAGGGACAGAGAGAGAGGGAAACACAAAATCCGAAGCAGGCTCCAGGCTCTGAGCTGTCAGCACAGAGCTCGACATGGGGCTCGAACTCACGAACCATGAGATCATAACCTGAACTGAAGTCGGTGCCTAACCAACTGAGTCTCCCAGGTGCCCCTCAATTTATAAAGTTTTCTTGAAGGTTAACCTACATTAGGAAAGTGTTCTGCCTTCTCTTCCCTGGAAATAGTCCAACAAGAAAAAAAAACATTACTATCAACTTCTGACTCTCTCATTTCTATTGATCTGCTTTAGGGATTAAGCACAGCAAATTATTAATCACTGCCCACCTTCTGTTACCAGCAGGCTCCTGGGTCACCTTCTCAGATCATTAGTGTGTTCATTAAATGTCAAAGAATTTTAACATTTGTTCAAAAGAAATGTGATCACGAGGAAAATCTTTTACACAACCTGTCTCCAAAGTGAAATCTTGAAATCTCACTTGCTTCTGGGTATGGACACGCCACTACTTCCTGCTAACAGCGAAGAGCCTTCGAACTGAAATATTTTAACAGATTTGACCCATGGGGAAAGGAAAGGAGGAAATTACTTTTATCGAGGGCCCACCACGTACTGAATACATATATTCTCTCATTTGACCTTCACAGCTACCCTGTGAAATGAGTATTATTACTTCCCATTTACCGACGAGGAAATAGAATCAGAAGGTGAAGGAAGAATTTTAAAGTCTGTCACCTGGGGTATGGATGGAACCAAGATCCATTACCAGGTCTTTGCATCCGGAAGCGTGTATCTAGCCCTGACTCTGCCAACAGTTCACAAACAAGGGCGCTGCAGGGCCCTCTGGCTTTGGGGATTGGTGAGACGGAGCAGGACAGCAGGTCCAAGGCCTGGGTTTCCCTTGGAAACAGGGCAATGGAAGAATCTTTGCTCCAAGGGGTGTCACCAAGGGAGACACTGGTTCGATTGTAAAGCAATGTTGCTGGAGGGGTTTCCACTAATTCCTTCCTTTTACACAGGGGGAAAATGAGGCCCAGAAAGGTTAAGTGAATTTTACTCTTATTTCTTATATTCCCAATTTTTTCTTTCTTTTTGCTTTTTGTAGATTTAAAGAGCAAAGTAGCAAGTTCTGCAGTGCAGGGGGATGGTTTGCCAGGGGATTCTCTTTGGGATGTGTGGCCTCATTCCTTTTTATTAGTCCACTGCCTGGATGTACTTGAGCTTCGTCCTGTGTTTTCAAGATTTCATTAAGAAATGAAAGTTTGGAAATCCTCACTTATTTTACTGTATATATTTTCATGGTAGAAAAATAAAAACACCCCAAAATATCTGGGGTGCCTAGGTGGCCTTGTTGGTTGAGCGTCTGACTCTTGATTCCTGCTCAAGTCATGATCCTGGGTTTGTGGGATTGAGCCCCACATTGGGCTCTGTGCTGAGTGTGGATGGAGCCTGTTTAAGATTCTCTCTCTCTCTCTTTCTGTCTCTCTTTTCCTCTCCCTACCTCCCTCTGCCCCTCTCTCCCATTCACATGTGCTTGCCTATTCTCTAAAATAAAATTAAAAATAAAAAAAAGAAATATACAAAATATAAAACAAAAAATGTAATTCCACATAATTTCTTACACCAGAAATCAAAATTTGGGGTATAATCTTTCAAATGCTTTACCATAATATAAATGAATGTACCCCATGCCTAGCTAACTGAAGTCTGAGATAAAACAAAAACAAAAAGAAACAACCCAAACAAACAACAGTATTGATCTTTTCCTTATTTAAAATTTTGGTGTTTTGTTCATCATGGATTTTTTTGCATTACTTTGATTTTTTCAAACATTACATTGAAATATTATCTATGTTACTGAAATTTATGGATTCCCTTAAATTTTGTTCCTGAGATGAATTCTGTTCTCCTATGTCATTGTCTCACTCTTGCCCTGGCCTGGGAATACATACATTACTATTAAAAGAGGTTTTATTTTCAGCTTATTTTACAACATTAAAAAAAAATCATACTGTGATAAGAGTTTATACTTCTATAGCACTTACTGTATAACTCTATAGAATCACTATTCTTTGTACTCTATGTGTTAACTCAATTCTTGTAACAGCCCAATGAGGTAGGTACTGTTTATATTATTTCCACTTTGTAGATGGACAAACTGAGGCATACAGAGTGAAAGTACCCAAAGTCTCATGGCTAGTGAGGGGAAGAGCTGGGATTTGAACTTAATGGTGGGATTCCTAGAGTATGTGCTCTACCCTGCAATGAACTCTGTCTCTCCTTGAGCACAATATCCTGTCACCTACATTTTTTTTTAACTCTATCATGGGCATCTTTCAATTTCAATATGGAAGACTCTACCCATCTTTAGGTTCCCAATATAAATGGAAATTTATAGGTAAAAAACCCAGACATGTCTCAAGAGCACCTTGGCCACCGCCTCTCCTGTAGCCAGTGGCATTGCCTCCACCCTTGCCCTTTGCCTATCAAGACCCTTTCTCTCACGTGGACTTTTGACCATTACAACTATAGCTTCTCTTTTGTGCCAATGCTTTTATTTTGAAGATAATTGACTTGAGCCAGCAATCTGGCTGCTGTGTATGCAGAGCAAGCCACCTCTTCACAAGCTTAGGGGAAACATTTGGAGCACAGATTGCAAAGCACCTGAATTTGAAATGTTTATTTCTTGGCTGGCTTTTATTTTCTTCCAACTATCAAAGGAACTCTGGCTGAAGTTGACGCATTAATCACTTGTCTAATTTCATTTCTTAAAACCTAGTTATTTTTAAATGATAAGTAACATGATTTACTGCCCTTTTTGATTTAGAAACCTGTTCGAAATGCAGAGTGGTGTCTGCCTCTTTGTTCACAGAGTCTTGGGATGCTTTTTCTTTTTCTTTTTGGGATACTTAAATGCTTATGATTCTTTCATCGAAAATGCATGTTCATTATTGATATAGTTCATGCACTCTGGACCATTTAATTTAGGTATTGGTTGTTTCTAGTAAAATGCAATATGGTTGGCATCCCTAGATAGGTGGGCTAGGAGAAATACCCTGACCCATTGTGATTATTTGGCAATATGGTACCTTTCCATTTGTGGATAGTTAACAAATCTTCCTAACAAGGTCACTAATTCAATCCCTGGATGGCTCAGTTCCAAGGCCAAAGTCTGTGCTCTGATTTTGTGATGTGGAATGTTGATCACAAAGTGTGTGTGTGTGTGTGTGGGAGAGGCGGGTGGTAAGAACAGTCTGAGTAGTTTCTGTGTATCACTGAGGGTGGTCGTGGGGGAGGTGTTGGGTAAATTAGGTGGTCTTATGGGCTGTATTATGTACCCCAAAATTCATATGTTGACATCTTAACCCCTAAACTCCAGAATGTGACTATATTTTGAGAGAGGGTCTTTAAACACTGTCATTAAATTAAAATGAGGAGACCACGACTGGTCTTCTCATAAGAAGAGATCAGAAGACATCCACACACACACACACACAGAGACTGTGTGAAGACACAGGGAGAGACGACCATCCACAAGTTAGGGGCCTCGGAAGAAACCAACCTTTACTTAGACTTCTAGCTTCCAGAATTGTGAGAAAATAAATTTCTGTTGTTTAAGCCAGCCAGTCTGTGGTACTTTGTTATGGCGGTCCTAGGAATCTAATTCAGGTAGAAAGTGGGTAAAACAGAGTGGATTTTGAAATGAATTACATACATTTTTGGTAAGCTGGTCAAGTTAAAGATCTCATTAATTTGACTGTCCCTGGTAATTTATGTACCTGGAAATAGATTTCCTGCTCTCAAATTGTTGTGATTCTCCATATTATAATGAAGTAGCTTTTGTAGCCAAAATGGACTGAGTGTACTAAGTGGTTGGAAATTCCAGTGAATCACCTCTGAGAATGGGCCAGGAGGACTGAGGAGCACAGCTATCCTTCTGAGGTGGCTGTTGAAAGACAGGGTGCCACTCCCCTATGAATGGAGGGGAAGAAAACCACTGCTCTCACGTGATCAGTATTGAGCTGTGAGCTTTACATACCCAGTGTCCTTTCATTTTTACCACAAACGTGCCGTGTATCATATTATCCCTATTTTACAGAAAAGAACATGGAGGACATGCTGATTATAAGAACTTGTGACCCAAATAGGTCTGCCTATTTGGAAACTCCATGTTGTTTTTATTACATCATGATGCCCCTAATTTATTTCTTTCTTTCTTTCTTTCTTTCTTTCTTTCTTTCTTTCTTTCTTTCTTTCTTTCTTTCTTTCTTTCTTTCCTTCTTTTTTCTTTTTTTTGAAATATTACTGCTTTGGGTCCTATGATGGCTAATTTCATATGCCAACTTGGCTTGGTTATAACATCTACTTATTTAGTCAAACAAGAAGTTATTTGCCTGGTTCTTTAGCCAGTCTAGAAATTGCTGGGCAAGTGCTTTTTAGATATGATTAACATTTATAATCAATAGACTTTAGGTAAAACAAAGATTACCCTCTAATTGGATGGGCCTCATTCAATCAGTTGAAAGCCTTCGAGCAAAGATTGAAAAAGATAAGTTCTACCTCAAGATTGCAGTATCAATTTTTACCTGAATTTCCAACTTGCTGGCCTGCCCTACAGATTTTGGACTTGTCAGCCCCACAATTGTGTGAGCCAATTCTGTACATCTCATTCTCTCTGTATATGTTCTCTTGGTTTTGTTTCTCAGGAGAAGCCTGGCTAATATAGTCCTTAATTAAACTTGAGTCTTCAGCTTGGAAGGTAGGAAGTCTCTCAGTTGTCTCAGAGTAAGTTACTTGCTGTACCAAACAATCTCCAAATCTCAGTGGTTCAACACAATAAAAATTTTATTTCCTGCATATCTTGATCCAACATAGTATTGGCAGACTGGTCTTTTCCATGGTGATTAGGGAACTAGGCTTCTAGCCAGTGGTTCTGCCAACTTCCAGGGTTTCTGATGTCCACCCCCAATCCTCTGCTCTGTCTGGGAGAGGAGGAAAGTGAGTGGGCTAGAGGTCAGCCTGTGGGGCACGTTTTCTCCCATATTCCACTTCTCATAGCTGCAGGGATACTGGGTGTGTAGTCTTCCTGGAAGAGTCTAGAAAGGAGACGAGAAGCACATGTATTGGAGAGCACTGACTTTCTCTGTCACAGCCTTATAACTGTCAACATGGCTTATCATGTTAACATGGTAAGGGGAGTGGTAGGGAAAAATCAGCAGAATAAATGGATGTCGTTTTTGAATGGAAACACAAAATGTTTCTATATGTCTATTTTTAAAGTTAATCCATGGGTCTTAATTTTAATGTATAGATTCATAATTCCAACAAAAATAATTCTAGGATTCTTGCCCTAAAATTTACCAAACTTTTACCAAAAACTAATTTGGAAAAATAATGGTACAAACAACCAGAGAGAGCTTTAAGCAAAAAAAGCAGGTAAGGTGCTTTTTTTTAAGGGAATCTGTTTCCACTAGAATTAGACAAGGCTATAAAATAATACTTTGCAACGGAGATACCATTTAACATCAACTGGTAATGGCCAGTGCTGGTGAACTTCTAGAAAAATGAATAAGCTCAGATGGTGTTGGTGGTGCTGTTATTTGGTACAACTCTTTCAGAAAGCAATGTAAGGAGACTTCTCTTTACATATATGTATCAGGAACCATAAAAACGTTCCTACTCCTTGACCCAGAAATATTGACTCTAAGACTTTATTTCAAGGAAAAACTTCAGCTTAAAAAAAAAAGTTATTTGTAAGGATATATTCATTAAATTATTAGTCTCGATAGGAAAAAAAAATGGTGCTAAGTTTGCAAATACCTAGTAATTATCTTTAATGAGAGTCCTCCTCTTTTTATAAATACCCAATGTCTCATCGGCTACTGGTCGGGGTAAGAACGGAAAACTGGAATTTTGCTTTAAATTGGCAAGAAAGAGCTGAGGCAGAGCATGGATGTAATTGAATATCTTCTCACCACTGTGGAATCATATCATCTTTGTAGATCTAACCATGTTTCTTTCTCTCTTCCTAGTCTTGAAGCACACTATGGTCATTATTAGGGCAATTTTCCTAACTTTTAAAAAGCTTTAATCCTGCTTGCCTTTGGAGATTCTCTGGGGGAACAGAAAAAAGGAAAGATTAAAGTAAAACCCAGCCTCACTAATGTTTGCCGCTGGCAAACAAAGGTGCCCCAAGACGGAAACTAGGTGAGGATTTGATAAATTTACGCTGTGATTTGTGTATGTGCATAAGACTCTGACAGGGAAAGAATAGCCTGGCTTCTTCTTGTAAGTCACAGACATCTTTGTTGGTTTACCCTTTGTCCTAGGATGTTTGAGGTGAAATGCTTGGGCCATTTTTGGTAGGAGGAGTAAGTCTCTGGGCCCTATTCTGTCCTCCTCCTCATTTTTTGATTGAGCAGAAATTAGTGTGTAAAAGGTAGTGGGAGAGGATTCCAAGTGCATTTGTCTGTGATAGTAAATCCACTGGGTGCTACTAGTTGAAGGAAAGTGGCCAAAGGTAGGATGGGACAGCCCACCTGTTGTCTTTGTCTTGCTGATGAATGCAAACCTTCCCTAGAGGCATCTGTCTTCTCTTCAGCCCTCTCCAGAGCTACTGCTGGAAAACAAACCCTCAAAGCTCCTGAGGTTCTTTGAGGAGTCAACCCGGCAGCCTGGCTATCTAATCTATTTTTTTTTAAAGGTCTCTGAGTAGAAGACACAAGTGGGAACAGATTTACCAAAAGAAATGGCAATAGAGACAGAAATCATAACAGCAAACAATAATTATAGGATTGCCAAAGACACAGTAACAACTCTTTCCCAACGCCTCCCACTGTCCTGGCCAGACTCCCTGATTCCTGGGCCCTGAGGCCCGGGCTCATGACTACTGCGGTCCCTGCAACTAAGTGCTGGGCCTGCTCCCTGGTGGTTCCAAGGGCCTTGCTTGAAGTCCTGGGCAGGCACCCCCACGGTGGTGGTGGGAGCTTTAAATAAACACGGCCCGGGGAAGAAGGAGGAGAATAAGAAGCCTGTGTTCTCACACAGCACACAACAAGGCTCCTTGTGGCTCTAGCACAGGGAGCTCCCCTTCTAGCTGTCCCAAACATTTTCTCTTCCAAGAAAGCACTTTACAAATGATACCTCGGACAACAGGAACAGTTTTGAGTCACCAACCACATAGCAAGCTAGAGGTTTGGGAAAGTGTCTCAGTGCTGGGTCAAGGCAGGCAGCAACTTAGAGACTGGAACATGGTGTTCCTGTGGTCTCCAGGTGTGATCCAGATGCTGGCTTTCTCTTCTTAGGGTAGTGCTAGTGTGGATAGTGGGTCCTGGCTGCTCAGGCAGCCAGGGATCTGTGTGGATTTCTTAGCTTTGTAGGTTAGCTGGACATTCTTTGTTCTCTCTCATCCTTTCTCTCATTTTTAATCTCCCTCTCTCTCTCTCTCTCTCTCTCTTCTCTCCTCTTCCATATTATTTTCATTAATTGAGCATTTACTATGCACAGAATACTGTGCTGGATGTTTAGAGGCTGCAAAGAAGTAAAAAGGCATGCTTTCACTCTCCAAGTAGCTGCGAGCCTTGTTTTGGAGACTGTAACCTGAGCTGAGAGTAGAGTACTTGGTTCCAGAACTTTTCTGTTGTAGATCAGTGGTATGACCTTGGGCAAGTCAGCCAACATTTTTTTGAGTTCGGTTTCCCCATCTGTGAAATAAGGGGTCATACGAGGTTATCACATTATTTTCTAAACTCTGTTAAGTTTTATAATGAGTGTCAAATAAGTAATTTGTTCACTTGGTTGAGGAAAGTGGCCTTGCAGAGTTCTTAGAGAAAGCCTTATAGAAGAGATGGGACTTGATCCCAACAGATGCATAGGGCATACTAACAAGGAGAAAACAACCTACAAATCCAACGGACTAGAGGTGTTTGGGAAGAAGAAGCAATAAAGAAGTTCTGGGCTAGGATGGATGCGGGAGGAATTGAAAAGAAGGGGTGGATGAGACAAATATAAAAAAAAAAGATCTTGGATATAAGGAAATGAGAGAGAAAAACCACCAACTGGCTTCTTGATTTTAAACAACTGATTTCAATGACAGTGGTATCATTGACGGAACCAGAAGACAGTAAAGGGAGTTTATCTATTGGGGGAGATGCTGAGTTTAGTTTCAGATATGTTAAATTTGAAGTGGGGCTAGGACGTCCATTGGAAATATCCAGGGTGCAGGTGAGAGTGTGTAGCCAACCTTTAGTTAAAGGTTATGAGTGACCTTCAAAGACTGGGGAATTTCTTGGTTAGAGGTTCGTGCTGAAATGATGGGCCTGGATGAGAGCTCTGACAAAATATGAGAAAAAAGCCAGTAGACGGTGAGAGGATGAGATGGGGGGACTCCCCACCATTCAAAGAGAAGCCAGCAAAGGAGACAGAGGAACAATCAGAGACAGAAGTGGAGCTAGGACAGAGAGGAGGGAGAGAGTTTCCAGGCAGGTGGGTGTCCGAGACATGAAGGACACCAGAGAAAATGCTGCTGGGATGGCAAGCTGTGGTCACTGTCGAGCTTTCCTGATTTTGTTATTGGTTCTTCTCTCTTATGGAAACGTCAGATGGAACATTTAGGGATGTTTGGTGGAATTCATTTCTCTGAGGGTCTTTTTGCTCGTTCATTTATTTTTAAGAGAAAACCTGGAGGACACTGAGTTGGAGTATAAGAAATCCTTATTTTAAAATATTATTGCTTAAGATAAATAAATAAATAAATAATAAAATAAAGTATTATTGCTAGATTTATAGTTAATTTAGTGTAGTCACTACTTCATTCCTTAAACATTCATATCTAAGGTGAGACTGAAATCTGTAAAGTATCTTAACATTTTGTGGTAGGGCATATCACAGTATGATCCTTCTCCCCTGAAAGAATACACAAAATAAAATATTATTCTTCTCTTCAGAAAATACACAAAATAAAGTCTGATCATTCTCAGGAGAATATATAAAAATTAACATACAAATTTAGGTGCAGTTTCCCTAAAACCCCTATCGGGCCATGTACAGAAGTGAATTACTCTCACATATGGTCCAGCTCCTGATGTTATATAACCTCTCTGTGCCCATTTTTCTTATTTGTAAAATAAAGACAATTCTTTGTATAATGAAGATTAAATGAGCAGACACAAAGTGCTCAGAATAAAACATAACACATGGTGAGCACTCGATGATTGTTATCTATTATGGTTATAATTGTTATGTTATTATATGAAATTTCCTCAACTAAATGTTCTCTGGACACAGTCCTTTTTCCCTAAAGCATTCACTTACTCAAACACTCATTTTACTCATAAGTAAATGACTTATTTACTTAGTCATTAATTCACTTATTCATTCACTAATGTATTCATTCATTCACTCATTTCCTTTCTTTCTCACTTTCTATTAACTTGTCCTGGGGTCTAGAGAATTAAAGAAGACACAAGTTGCAAACTTCATCATCAAGAAACTCTCAACCTCGTGACGTGTAAACAGACACTTAGTTCCCCCCAAAAGTTTCGAAGTTGAGGTTTCAAGTAAGAAAAGGGCAAAGAAACAAGTTGGGAGCAAACACAGTGCATCTACTGATAAAATTTGAGAAGAGATGAGTTTGATGTGTTTGGAGAATAAGGTGTTTGGAATCCACTAATTTGGAGTCGATGAGAGTGGAATTAAATCTTTGTGAGATGGAATGGTAATATGCTCTCTGCCATTCTTAAAATGGGGTATATATATATATATTTTTTTTTATTTTTTTAATAGTTTATTGTCAAATTGGTTTCTATACAACACCCAGTGCTCAATTGGGGTATATTTTTAAAAAGTATACAAAGAACCAAGGGGACCGACCATTAGGTGCTCTGGCAGGACTCTGATTTTACTTCTATTGTAGCATCCTGAAGCTTTTTGTCATCATTTTGCGTACATTACACGGTGAGCTACCAGAAGGCAGGAAGTCTCTCTCATTCATTTTTGTGCCCAATACTGTCTGATTGCTTGCATGATTGTATTTAAAGGGAAAAAGAATTTTTCCAATTCATTCCCATTTTAATGGAACACATTTACACAGAACTCATTAAGGCAAAATTACCAGTGATTATCTGTTCATTAAGATGTCTACCTGGCAAACACCTTGTTAATCTATGATTTGTATTGTTCTAGAAAGCATTAACATAACTTAAAAAAATTTTTTTTAATGTTTATTTACTTTTGACAGAGAGACAGAGTGTGAACAGGGGAGGGGCAGAGAGAGGGAGACACAGAATCTGAAGCAGGCTCCAGGCCCTGAGCTGTCAGCACAGAGCCCGACGCGGGGCTCAAACTCACAAACCGTGAGATCATGACCTGAGCCGAAGTTGGTGCTGAACCGACTGAGCCACCCAGGCGCCCCAAAGATAACTTTAAACATATTGAATAATTCAGAAGTTTCACCAACTCTGAATAACCTTACCGATTAGATTAAATTAGCATGATATTAATTTTACTCTCTTAGAAAAGCCTTTATCTTAGAAAAATGAAGTGGGAAAAAGCCTAAGAATTCCCTTACCTTTGGTGTCTTTAGGGTTAAGAAGAGGCTTCATTAAACGTTGTTTTTAATTAAAATTTCTTTGAAATATTTTTATGTAACACTCGAGTCCCATTATGTATTTTTTACATTAGGGCTGAACAAGCTTCTGAATATAAAATCAAACTGGGATTTGCTCTTGAACACTCTGAAGGGAAAAACAGATGTTTTTTTCATTCTTATATCTGGGTTTATTAGGAAAATGTACTTTGACTTAAACATTTTTCATAGGAATTGAAGACAAGGTGCCCCATTTTACTAAATAAGGTAAAATGTGGGACAAAACCCAAGCTTATTGGTCTGACTTTTAAGGACAGCTTGGTGTCCAAGCTCAACCCACTTTCTAGTCTATCTTTCCGTGTCTCCCTGACCATACCTATGTTCCACCCAGACACGTCTACTCACACTTCTCCAAACTCACGTGCTCCCCAGCCCCTTATCCCTACCTCTCACAATCTCCTGAATTCCTCCCCCAATCCCAGGATTTCACATTCAGAGAAAATCCTACCATCCTCACGGAAGTACTCTCTCGCTAGGTCCCATGAGGAAATGATTCTTCCACCCACATTTCTTTTTAAATCAATGGTTATTGAGTGATTAGCCAGGCTAGTCACTGGGCTAAGAATTTTACACATATTACCATAACAAGCCTATGAGGCACATAATGTTATTAGTCCCCATTTTACAGATAGGGGAACAAGTTTTGGATGGCTATTTAATTTTCTTAAGATTGTTATAGCAGGGAGATGGCAGAGTCAATATGTGAACCCATTTCCATCTGATTCTAGAACCTGAGTCCTCACCCATTATATTATTCTGCCTCCCCTGACTCTCCTCTACCGCTCTTTTACTTCATAACTTTGTTACTGAAATTGAATTAAAAATACATTTTGGTATTTTTCCTGTTTATATGACACTTTTTTTTCTGATTTTTCTTTTTTCTTTAAGGTTTACTTATTTTTTGAGGGGGGTCATGGGCAAAGAGAGAGGGAGAGAGAGAATCCCAAGCAGGGTCCGTGCTGTAAGAACAGAGCCCAACTCAGTATTCCACCTCATGAACCGTGAGATTGTCACCTGAGCTGATATCAAGAGTAGGACTCTTAACCGACTGAGCCACCCAGACACCTCAACTTTTCTGATTTTCAATTGGACCATGCAGCCCTTTGAAAGCAAAGATTTTGTCTTCTTAGTATTCGCCTTCGGTTTCTAGCATAGTGTCTTTTGCATTGAAGAAGTAGAAGTAAAAGAGATTAAGTAGAACAAAATGGACTTCCCAAATCTTGAAAGTTAGAGTTAGTTCACAGTTTAGGGTATCTGTCCTCACCGAGTGTTATAGACTGAATTTTTGTGTCATATGTTGATGCCCTAACCACAAATATGATGGCATTTGGAGATGGGGCTTTTGAGAAATAATTAGGGCAAGATGAGATCATGGGAGGACTCTCATGGTGGGATTAGCGGCCTTATAAGAAGAGGAAAACAGAGGAGAAAGAGATACCTCTTTCATTACCATGTGAGGACCAAGTGAGAAGGTGGCTGTCTGCAAACCAGGAAGAGATCTCTCACTGGGAACCAATTGGTGGGCACCTTGATCTTGGACTTCTAGGCTCCAGAACTATGAGAAAATGAATGTTGTTTAAGCTCCACCCCAGTCTATGGTGCTTTGTTATAGCAGCCTGAGTAGAGTAAGGTACAAAGGTATATTAGAAAGGAGAGGTCCTTAAAAATTTTATGGAGTGTCAGGATGAAAGGAAAAGGAAAACACGAAAGGGGCACCTAGAGAGAGAGAGGTTTGCAGAAAGAAGCCTCACTGTATGCCTAGACCCTAAAAAGTAGGTGTTCTCTGTGTGAGTAGTCCAAGCGCAGGGTTGCATCCAGAAAAAATAACACATTTGATAGCTAATGCTGACAAACAATAAAAATCTTTGTTTCAGTCTCAAATAATTGGAAAGGCGATCACAGCGCATTCTCTTCACCCGTGTAGTTCTTTCAGAGTCCTACTGCTCAGACAGTGGCTGCTTTTTAAACTTTCTGGCTACATGCTCACACTTGGCTTCTGGTTCTTCTTGCTTCCTGCCCTTCTCCCAGTGCTGTCTGTCCTCAGGTGGCACCCAATACCGCTGGCCTTGTGTATAAACACAACATCTCACTTAGAAGGCAAGAATGTGTTGAATGTGGAGGATGTAGTCATAGTTGTAGCAGAGTGAGATTATTCTGGAAATTCTGGTGAAAGCGGTTGGGAAGATTTGGGAAGCAACTTGGCTTTCGGGCACTCTAAAGAGTTCAAGAATGCATGAGCACCTTAGAGTGGCTTTGAAAAAGGGTATGTGAGCCACATAATGGTCTGTGTGATATGTTCTGGTGGCAAAGATGAGAAGGGACAAGAGAATCATTTTGCTGTGACAGCAGTGAAATTATTACTATTATTATTACTTTCCTTTTTAAGGAATAGCTTTTAACACTGGCTGGTATTTTAAAAATGTGTTTAAAATTGTCCAATTGTTCTATGTAGTCTTGCTCTTTTCCAGTTAAGAGGTATATATGGATGACTGTAAAGTGGATGGCATGAAATGGTGCTAAGGTGTGGGTTCATAGCCCTGCCCTACCTCTTAACTGTGAAAATACCCAACGTTATCCAGCACTTACTAGGCACTGTTCCTGGTTTATCTGTACCATCTCCTTTGATTCCTTCAATAAACTTAAGGAAGACATAAGCACTATGAAGAACTCTCATTTTACAGAGGAGGAAGTTGAGGCAGACAGCGGATAAATTATGAACTCAAGGTTAAAGAAGATAAGTGGCAGAACCAGGAATTGAGCCCACACAGATTGTTTTTAGAATGTGTACTTTTAATCACTCCAGTCTATACCTTCAGATGGAATCCCCAGTTTTTGAGTTGCAATGAATACACGTTTGGCACTTCCTTGATTTCCAAATGCATTTGTATAGGAGGTAGACTGATGATTTTGACTGAGAGAGCAGCACAAGAGAGGGTAGCAAGGCAAACATGAAAAAAGGGATCCTAATAGCAATCCTTACGGACCTAGGGTGGGTGAGGGCATAGTAAGTTACAAACCACCCCTCAATCTCAGTAGCTCAATGGAATATGTTCTATTTTTCATGCTACATGTGCAGTGAAGGCCATCAAGGTGCTCGATAATCACTCGGGACTTCAGAATGACAGAGTTCCTTCTTGATAAGTACTTACAAGATTGCTGTAATAGGTGAAGACAAGGGGGGAAGAGTATCCACCTGAAAGTGACTCACATCACTTCTGTTAATATTTCATTGGGTAAAGTAAGTCATAGAGCCAAGCCTCATTTCAAGGTGGAGAAGTGTAATCATACCATCTTTCTGGAAGAAGAACCAGGAACAGTAGATGAATAACAGCACTCAGACTAACCCAGAGCCTGGAGAGGCTCAAGCAGAGTGTAGATCCTGATTCAGTACTGGGAAGAGACACATGGAGCATAATGCAGTTTCCAGACTCAAGGAAGAGACATAAATGGAACTTCCACATTCTTTCCCCCTCAACAGTTGCTCATTCCAGTTGCTTATTCCAGAAAATACACTGAGATTCCCATAGAAAATATCATCATTTTTAAGTATTATCATAAAAAAAGTATTTCCTTACTCATCTGATTATGTGAACCAAGAGCAATCATGTGGCTGTGTGGTATCACGGGAAACAAACTCTGTTCTGACTTGGTAAGAAATAAGAAGAAGCTTTATGGCCATTTTCATCTCCAGACTAGTCTACATGCAAGAACTCTTATTCATAATCCACAGTTCATAAAATTTTATCAAGTGCTAACATTAAAACCTAATTTCCTTGTTTCCCTTTAAGTATCATTTTGTGTGTGTGTGTGTTTTTCTCTCCAAAGTTGAGTTAAGAGTCCTCTTTAGGCTGATAAGAAAGCTTTTATTTTCCAATTTGATTAATAAGTGCTTCTTCTTTGGAATTGAAAACAAAGGTACTTTAGATACTTTCCGATGCTTCCTCACTTGTCAGAAAAGTATGAAGGTGACAGTTTTCAAATTAATTATCTCCCTTTTCTTTCCCTTCCTTTCTCCTCTCCTCCCTGTCCTTTCTCCCCTCATTTCCTTGCCTCCTCTTACCTTCCCCTTCTTGCTCTCTCTTTCTCCCTCCGTCCCTTCCTTCCTATGTAGTTGTCATTTTTACCAGCTCCACACCCACCTTCTATCTGATCAACTCCTACCCATCCCTAAGGTCAATACCTAACACTGTTGCTTGGGTGAAACTTCTTTGTCCTTGAATGCCATTTTTGTCCTTGGAATGAACTTCTATAGTATCAAGTACTTCCTCTCTAGAGCGCTTATGAAAATGTATTTCTATGATTATTTGTGGAGTTATTTGTTTAATATCTTTCCCCCAATAAAACTACTGGCTCCATGAACGCAGGTACCAGGATTCTCATGTTCATTACTGTGGCTGTAAGATGAGCCATGACAGGTGCTCAACAAATCCATGATGTCAGCAATGCTACTACTTTCCCCCAACCTTATATTTGGGTGGCTTGATGGCTTTTTTGGGGTTGAGAGGTGCAGGCCAACTCAGATGGGAATGAACTGATGGCGGAGAGTAAAAATGAGTATAGTAGCAACAAAAATACCTGCTTGACACCAACCTGCTTTCTCTACGTGTTCATATTTTGTCGATAGTGGTCAAGTGACATTTTAGATCAATACAAGCTTATTGCTTCAAGACTCTGAAATTTGAAAGTGTTATTGATGGAATAGTACATGGGGGGAAAAGAGGGAGAAAACTCCCTTTTTTTCTACCAGTTACGTAAGGTCCTTTTCTGCCTGCCAACATGCCTGATATGATAGACTGAAAGCACCATTTTCTTGGTAAAACAAACACAGACTTCTCTTTAAAAACACCTTTTGATACTTTATGAGTAGGGCTGGTATATGTAACCGATCAAGACCAACATATGGCTTATTATGACATTTAGCTGATTAAAATAGTCTAGACATAAACTTGAGATTTCAGAAATGTTTAAGTTAAGTAAGAAATACATTTTAATGTACAGTAGATGTGTACTTAGTGCTAGGCCACCTGTATCCCTACAGGAATTACAGAGCAGGAAGTACTTTTGACTCAAGAAGTGTGTCTGAAAATTAAGGTTGTAAATTAACAACAGCTTGTCTATTAGATTATTTCAGCCATAAAGGACTCAGTATGTTTCAAAATGCTCATGATTTTCAATACATTTCTGTGGCTCCATTTAATAAAGAGGGATGCTGGGAATGGCTTTGGCTTGAAGGTCTGCAAAAGCACATTTTTAGAAAATCCCAGAGAATAAATAGTAGCTGCTAGTTAGGCTGTGGTAAAACACACCTGTGGCTAATGGAAAAGGAAAAGTTCGAGCCGCCCCTTGGCACCAGCCTCTGGGCCCACACCAGGGGGAGAGCTGTGGCTTAGTGGTCTGTGCCCGGCCTCCGCCACGGGGCCAGGAGTGCCAGGCTTCTCCTCCAGCCTCCAAGGCCTTGGGTACAGCCACCACTTACTCTGGTTTTGTTTTCCTGGTCTGTAACTGGTGAATAATGAGGCCTAATTCACATACGAGGTGCCTGCAAGGTTTAATTGGCTAATGTCTGGGGCCAGTTTGAAGTGGAGCCTCTTATGATTAGTTGTAGGGCAATGCTGAAGCTTGGTTGAAGTTGTGATTTTGATGAGTTTTTCTGTCATTGTGACCCCCTTCTGGGCATGGAGGAGGTGGGTGAGGTCAGGGGAAGACATGGGGATGTCTTGATCAGACACACTTCTTTAGCTCTCTGGGAGAGAGAGATTGAAGAAGAAAAAGAAAAGAAAGAGGAAGAGGAAGGAGAGTGGGAGAGAAAAGAAAAGAAGGGAAGAGAAGAGAAACAGTGGACACTTCTGAGGTCTCTGAGGGCATAGTTCCCAGGTGGTCTATGAGTGTTTGGAGTTGACTGGGATGAGACCAGGATAGAGCACAGCATGGTAATTTTGCTTTTCTCCTGTGGCCAAACTATTGAGCTGGCAGGAACACATGGAGCACATGGTGACCTGAAGCCCATTCACTATACTCGTTTTGCCAAGATTTTAATTCTCTCTGAATGTGAACTCTGTTAACCCTTTCCTCTCTGAAATACTCAGTGGCTTGGACACAGGCATGGCAGCCAAGACAGTGGGGTCCTTCTCCTGGTTTGTGATTTACAGTGTGATTCTAAGTGGGATACTTTGTTCACTTCCTTGGTTTCCTCATTTGAAAAATGAGGAGTAAATGAGCCAAGATGTATCAGTTAGCTTTTGCTGTGTGACAAACCACCCCAAAGCTTTGTGGCTTAAAACAACAAACATTTATTTAACTCACAGTTTGGTGGGTTGGCATTTGGGATTGAACTCTTCTGGGTGGTTTTGATGGTTGGGACTGGGCTTTGCTGACCTGAGCTGGGCTTGCTCATGTGTCTGCGGTCAGCTGGTAGGGCAGCTGGGGCCAACTGGTTTATGATGGCCACGCCTGGATGATGGGATGACTGAAGCCTTTCTTCACGGGCTCACGCATTCTCCAGCAGGCTAGCCCAGGCTGACTCATGCAGTGGTCAAAGGTTCTAAAAGAGTGGAAACTGCAAGGTCTTTGGAGGTCTAGGGACAGAGCTGGCATGATTGTGTCACGCACCAGCCCAGACTGGAAGGTGGGGAAATAGACTATTCTCCTTGATGAGAGCAGCTGCAGAGCATTGTGGCCAATGTTTTCTTTAAACTACTATACCAAGGTCCCTTTCAGCCCCCAGTTAACGATGAGCAGAAGTCAGGACTAATAAAACAGCATCTATTTTTTTGAGTACAGCTTTAAGAATCTGAGGTTACAAGTCCTGGTTGGCGGTTTTGAATTCATTATGTGACTTTAAATAAATTTTTCAACCTTTTTGTTGATTTTAAATTGCTGTACTAGGCTCTTTTTGCTTATATATTACTAGGAAAACAATCAATGAAGAATTTTAGAGAGAAATTTAGGTATTCACAAGACTTAGTGAATAAGGGGCAGTCAATAAATAATACTGAATATAAAAATTAATACACATCCTTTAAACTTTTCTTTGCAATATAAATTTTTCCTCACTGTAGAAATTTAGAAAAGGAATATAAAGAGATGAAAATAGAAGTCATATTTTACTCCAACAGAGGTAATATTGTATATTTGTTTATTTTTTGGTATAGTTCCATCAAGAATTTTTTCAGTCTGTATGCGGTCTGCTGCAAACATAGGATCATACTGTCATACTAGTTTTATAATCTGCTCTTTTACTTTGATAAATATACTATAGTACTTCATTTTTGGTGACTGTGTGGTATTCTAGTGTGCACATGTGCCGCAATTTACTGAAACCATCCCCCGCTGTTGGGCACTTAAATATATATATTTTTTTGCTTTTAAAAGTTTTTTTTTTTTAAATAAACATCATATAATCATCTTACTGCTAAATTCATTTAATATATTTGTGGTATAATAAGGAATATATTTGGTCTTTGTCCCTAGTTGCTGGCATAGGACTCCTAAAACCCTTGTGATTTCCTGGGTGACTGGAGTATCTTTCATCATTCCTAAGGAGTCCTTTGGGGCACACCTGAGTGTATGTTAATTAAGAGACATAGGGTGGGGATCCTACACAGCTTCATGATGGGGCTGCTCACAAGGAAGACAAAGTGATCAGAAGATTAGAATTTTCAGTTCTGCCCATTAACCCCTGTAAGGGTAAGGTGGGGAGTGGAGTTACAGATGAAACTCTAAAATTCTTGAACAATGGTATTTGATGAACATTTGGGTTAGTGAGTGGATCCCTGTGCCATGGGGTAGAACACCCTAGTTTCATAGGAATAGACTCCTGTACTCTAGACCCTTTGGGACCTTGCCCCTATCGGTACCTTTTCATTTGGCTCTTCATCTGTATCCTTTATACTATCTTTTGTAACAAACTGGTAATCTAATAAATAAGCTGTTTTTCCTGCGTTGTGTGAGCTGCTTTGGCAAATTAATTTTATCAGAGGAGTACGGTGTGGGGATCTCTGATTTATAGCCACTTCGTCAGCAACAGAGGTAAAAACCAGGACTCTTGATTGGCATCTGAAGTGTGGGTGGGGACAGTCTTGTGGGACTAAGCCCTTTAAGCTGTGAAGTCTGATGCTAACTCCAGGTAGGTAGTGTCAAAATTCAATTTGTAGATTATCTGGTTAGTATTTGCTGAGAATTGGAGAATTGCTTGGTAGTTTTGGGAAACACTCCACCGTTCTTAAATATTTCCATAGACTATATTTCTGGAAGTGATGTCGCTATGCCAAAGGATAGGCATAATTTAAAGACTTTTCATTCATTCTAAAAAACTCAAAGTTCAACCACTCGCTTGCACATTACTTATTGATAAGGCCTATATTCTCCGGTTTACCATAATCACCACAAATTTGTAAATTGTTTTGAGTTCTTCTGTGATGACTTTATATCTCATTGGAGGTTATACAACTCTCAAGAGAAACAAACTGCAGAACTGGTAAGAATCTCAAAGGTTATTAAGTCTAACCCCATAGGCAAAACTCAAATGCTAGCACTTTCTCTCTGTATTCACTTAAAGATATTGGATTTAAAGAAACACAACACACATAACATTAAGGTGTATCTGACAAACATCAGCTCCACTTAGAGCTGTTGAGCGTGACAGAGTTTCTGTTCTCTCTAGGGCAAGGGAAGGAGGGAGAGCAGACTTCCAAATGGTCCTGGTTTCCAAAAAGAAGCAAAACAACTCCTTCTACAACTCAGTTGCTCATGCCCCTCAGCACAGCATGCTAAAACAATTAGCAGGATCTCTGCTGAGTGCTGGGCTTTTGAAAGAAACTACAAATGTAGAGTTAGAGCATTCTTCTATCAGAAGAGAAATGATGAAAAATAAACACATCTAGAACAAGCGTAAGAAACAGATTAATTTCACGAGATTATTTTTGCCGTTCTTTGCAAATTTAGAAGCTAGAATAACTAGCCCTTCTTAATTCCCTACAGCGTTCAAAATTCTAATCCTCATCTTTGGGCTGGCATAACAACAAAACAAAACACAGAACCATCTTTCAGTCCAACTTTTCCCTTGCACACTGCTCCTTCTTCCAAAGAGAAGAAAGAGTCCAACCTGGTTGTGGTACCTATTCATGCTTCACAAATATATGAGATTGACAGTTTTCTGACAAGTCTAAGTGACACGTTCATGTCTGACATTTATTCTTTCAGAGGATTTTGATTGGGCCAAACTAGTCAGCCCAACTCCTTCTTCCCTTAAAATGCGTTCTTTTCTAAAAGGCTCTCATTCAACATACATTCCTGATAGATCCATCTCACTAGACACACTAAAGTAGATCTGAATTGTGCTTGGTGGACATGGCTTTGGCTGAGTCTTCCAATGCTCAGTTTATGAAAAACACAACATTTACCAAATTTCTGGTGATTTGGCTCCACTCTCATTTTTCTCAGAAATCTCAGTAGCATTCATTCAAGGGTTCTCTCGGTTTCCTCATGAAATTCATTGGAGCATGGAGACTTGAGTCACTTAGCATAGCAACTTGCTTTATTAACCATCTCCCCCATTTTTAAAATACAGAAGATACAAATATCACCATAACCACAGAGTTTTCATGTTTCTTACTATCCAATGACACTGTTTCTCCCATTCAGCAGGCTTGAGCCTCCATTGCTTCTCTATCTTCCTTGAATGTGATGAAAAAACCTTTTTTTGTTTTCCCAAACATTCGTTTCTAGGTTAAGTTCATTCTGACTATTTTCTCTGGCAGTGTTATTATAAGATCATTAATCACAGCAACAATAATAATAGCAGCACAATAATGGCATTTCTTTGTTCTCAGGGTCCTCACAGCTTATTTACACAGATCTGCCAAAGTTGGCAGAAAATGTCTTCTAGGGATTCAAGATAGATGATGAATACATGGGGAAAAAACCTCAGCAATACTGTGGTGAAAAACGCCTTGAAATAAGGGCAATTTTACTTATAAAGAACTGCTGGCAAATAGCTTATGTTAAAGGGGGAATTTATTTATTTGTTTGTTTGTTTATAAAGATATTTAAAAAAATTTTTAATGTTTATTTTTGAGAGAGAGAGAGAGAGAGAGAGAGAGAGAGAGACAATGTGAGCAGGGGAGGGGCAGAGAGATAGGGAGACACAGAATCTGAAGCAGGCTCCAGGCTCAGAGCTGTCAGCACAGAGCCTGACATGGGGCTTGAACTTATGAGCTGTGAGACCATGACCTGAACCAAAGTTGGCTTCAGCTGATGCTTAACCGACTGAGACACCCAGACCCAGGTGCCCCTTAAGGGGGGAATTTGGAGAATGTATAAAGGCTTTTGAAACCTTTCTGTCATAGTCTTGTTCAATCATCTTTTCCTCTGGAGAGTATTCCCTGATGCTTCATTCTGAATGCTTTTTCTTTGCACTGATCTCTTAAGGAACTTTGTTGTATTTCTTACATGGTGATGACCCTTTTCTACTGTGTTTCAAGATTTTTCTCTTTTCTGAACATGTCTTAGAAACTTTGCTATATTGTCAGTTCATTGGCTCATCTATCTTTCTTTTTTATTTTAATTTTTTTTAACATTTATTTATTTTCGAGAGACACAGAGACAGAGCGTGAGCAGGGGAGGGGCAGAGAGAGAGAGATACACAGAATTTGAAGCAGACTCCAGGCTCCGAGCCGTCAGCACAGAGCCCGACGCGGGGCTCGAACTCACAGACTGCAAGATCATGACCTGAGCCGAAGTCGGCCGCTTAACCAACTGAGCCACCCAGGCGCCCCTAGCTCATCCATCTTTCTATCTGGAGCTCTAGCACAGTGTCTGGCACACAAAGACACTGAATCAATGCTTGTTGAATAAAGGAACAGAACTGGAAAGGAAGGACTACTTGCAAGGACAACTTACTCAGAGGGAAGCTTTCCAAAAGATACATAGGTGTACATAGGAGACAAACACTAGAACTAAAGAAATGAGAAGGAAGCTATAAGGATCTTAAGTCCTAAAAATCTCAGGTTTCCACATTCTCAGTTGTTTTGCAGTCAATTCAGTTTGATTTAATCTAATGTCATATGGTAAAATCATTTGTGATCTGGCACTATGTGAGATGTTGCATTTGTCTCAGCCTATCAAGAGTGATGCTATGGGCTGGGAACGCCTGGGGGCACTCACTTGGGCCTGTATTGCTTGCGACAAGCCCCCAAAGACATTTTCCCCAATGTCTGGAGCCAACGTTGTGGCTGGACCAGCCCTTATGTTTCTTATTATATGATTGCAGGACACACCTCAACAACAACCTTCAGGGAATTTTGAAGAACAAATTTATTATTATTCACAGGTTCTGGAGGGTACATGGCATGCCCAAGGGCCACATAAGCAAGGTCGTGGATAGAGAGAAAGCATGTAGGCCTGAGGCTCTGCCTTTATTAGCTGTCTGAGTGGAGGTGTCTAGGGGTTAGCAAGTTCATTCTTTATTGGAGAATTTGAAACATAAGAGTAAGAATTAAGGGAGTGGGGAGGGAGAAGCCAGGTCAGTCAAGTGGTCAGTTACCTAGGTTTCTCCAGGGCATTCTAAAAGGGGAATTTATGGGTGGGGTTAGCCTGCTCCTTTACCTAGTTGATTTGCTAGTAGCTGTGTTGGTATGGCTGGCAGTAAGTTTCTTTGAAATGGATATCTTTGAACTGGAAACCTCAGCAATCAAAAAGCTTAAGTCAGGCATTTACACTATACACTAGTGGGATATAAAAACAAGTAAATTCTGTATCTGTCTTCATAGAACCCACAGTCCAGCAGAGTGGACAAATGTGTAACAAATAATTACAGGACATCGTAATTAGCTCTACACAAGATATGCAAGGCTTAGAAGTAGTGCAGAGGGATGCATGACTGAAATGGGAGTAGCAGAGGGTCTGGAAAGTTCTGGACTCATCTCATTGGGTTTTCTAAAAGTTTTCCAGGTGGACAAGGGAATATAGGTTGTGTGGTGTGTGGAAAACTTGTTCTGGGCACAGGTAACCAGAGTAAAGAAAGGCATAGAATCATATATCAGCATGGAGTGTTTGGGGAAACACAAATGTTTGAAAATATGGTAAATTCATACAATGAATTTAGTCAGCCTTAAAAAAGAAGGAAACTTGTCATAACCGACCACATGGATTAATGGAGAGCATTATACTAAGTGAAATAAGCCAGTCGCAAAAGGATAAATACAGGATTGTCCCACTTAAATGAAGTATCTGAAATAATCGAACGCATAGAAATAGAAAGTAGGTTGGTGGTTACCAGAAGTTGAGGGGAGAAAGCAATGAAGAGTGTTTCAATGGGTATGAAGTGTTGCTTATGCAAAATAAATACACTCTGGAGACCTGCTATGCAACACTCAGTCTATGGTAAGCGATACTGGATTGTGCCCTGAAAAATTCATTAAGAGAGTAGATCTCATGGTAAGGGATTTTTACCACACATACAAAAAAAGAAAACAGAATTGAAAGGGAAAGAAAGGAAGGAAGAAAGAAAAGAAAATAGAAAGAAAGGAAGGGCATGAACTCTACAGCCAGGCAGAACCAGTTTAAATCCTGCCTTCGTCAAATATTAGATATCCAGTCTAGTGAAGGCTATTTATTCTGAGTTTTCTTGCTTGAAGCTAAGGGGATAAGAGTATCTGGGGATAAGAGGGTTTGTTTTGCAGCCCTCAGTGGAAGGGGGAAACAGGAAAACACATATGAGCACATTTGGTGCTAAACTGTATGATATGTTAGGAAATGCACGTTTCTTTGAAAATGTTTTGCTCTCTACTAAGGGAGGTAACAATTGCTAACTTTCTGAAGCATTTTTTAAAAGTACTTGGCTCCTAAGAAGTTACCACTTCTTCTAAGTTTCTGCATTTTTGTAGTTTTAAGTCAAATAGATAATTCAAGACATTTGTTACTGGATTAGGTGCCCTAGAGAGAAAGTAACCTAAATGGTGGGAAATAGAGTCTGGCAGAGAAAGTGTTGTTCGCTTTCCCATCCATCCATCCATCCATCCATCCGTCCATCCATCCATCCATCCATCTAGTAGGGAGATATACACACACATACACTCACCCACACACAGCTATTTTTCTCTTTCTATTTACTGGAAGTTTCTTCTTTGTGTTAATGTGATTTTTTTAAAGGCTGAGAAAAAGACTTTTGGCAAGAGGAATAGCTGGGGAGCTCTTGCAGAGGCGCAGAGCTGACCCCATGCAGTGGGAGAGAAAGGGTTTCTGACAGCAGCCATGGTGAGGTTTGTCCTGGCTTCCCACTCTCTGGCTCTGAAACCCTGGGCACGTCACATAAACTCTCTGAGCCTCAGCTTCCTCATACATCTGAAGCTGGGCAACCTATCCACCTCCAGTATTGTGGAAAGGACTGAGTTACTGTGTAGGCGAGAGAGCTTGGCACATGGTAGACATTCAACAAATGGTCTATGTGCTTGTCTAAATGTCTATCTGTCTATCTAATTACTATGAGATTTGAAAAAAACCTTAGGTTTAGCCTCTTTACACAATTACTTGTCACCAAAAAATCCTAAGTGCCAACAGGGGATTTGTGGCAGTATTTGCCTTTAAGATAATCACTTAATTTATCCAGAATATGCTTATGTTAATTTTACCATTATTCTTGAAGGGAAAGCACATAAAACTTAAAATTTCTCATAGTACTCAAAGGCTCCTGAAAATACATTTATAGTCCATGAGGAATCAGTGATTCGTACATGAGAACACTGAACTAAATTATTTAAAATTCTTTTTTTAGTACTAAAACTATACCTTTTTTCCTCAAAAGGTTGGGGTGCTGAGAAAGGCAGAAACAAAGAGAACAAAGTTAGTGGGGAAAGAGTACTGTAAAAATATGTATTCACTGTCATATATATTATCTTGTTTAACTATTAGGACAATCCTCTGAGAGAAGCATTCTGTTTGTATCTTAAAAATGAAGAAACTGGGGTTAATGCTGATGAAGTGACTTGCCTTAGACTAAAGCAAAAGAACTTGTATTTTAAATATAGGTGTACGATTGGTTGCTCTATAATTGTACTGTTGTATCTGGGAAAGAAAATTACATTGTAATCATTCATTCATACACTCAAGCAACAAGCATTTATTGAGCGTCTACCTCTAACAGGTACTGAGAGATCTCCAGATGATACCACTGACTTTATATTCCAACTTCCAGAATGTAAAGTGAATGGAGGCTTTCGGAATTGTGTGAGGTGGTATCCCCACACCAATGCATTTTGCCTTTGTGAAATAAAAAGACAGGATGATTTATTGTGAAAGATGGGAGTTGAAAAATCTGTGAAGGCAGGTAACAGCCATTTTACCCAGGTCTGCCAAATGTTATCTATAGAAGTACGATCTCCACGACGCTGCTCTTCACATTGAAGATATTCATGTGCTTGCCCCCTAGGCGAGGGCACTTTGTGGAGAACAGCGCTTCGTTGTGGCAGGGAGCGGCTTCCACCTCCCCTGAGTTCAGTGTGTCTGAATACGACGGGAGCTGGCGTATTCTTCTTGGACTCCAGGTACCTGGCCATGGAAATTGTTCTAGAGAAGACAGTTGGCCCAACCGCAGTATCTCAACCCCACTTCCTGCCACAGGGATTAGCAGGGGGTGGCCATATGACCTGAGCCCAACCAGAGTCATTCTCTGGGATTTTTTTTCAGCTTGAAACTGAAAGAATAAGGCCCTTTTCTCTCTCATGACAAAACAGGAAGATGTTAGCCAGAAGCTGCCCGTGGCCCCGCTTCCTGCCTCCTGAGTAAGCCAGACGGAAGAAACAAAACCAACAAGCACAGAGAAGTAGAAACAAGAAGTGAAGAAAAGCCTGATGGGTTGAGGCTCTGAGGACTCTGGAGCTGCTCCTGTCCCTGCCTTTCCCAGGCTTCATGTGTGGGGGCTACTGGGCATCCTCCAACAACTCCCCTCTCCTGAAAAAGCTAGCTCGAGTTTGAATTTTGCTACTTGCACCCAAAAGAATCTGGGCTGGTGTGTATAGTGCTTGGAAACTGGGGAGCAGTTTGGTAAGCTTCATTACCCTCTTCTTGCAAGTCTGAATCCAGGAGGGCAAGACAGAGGGAGGAGGGAGAAACAGAGGGAGGAGGGTGAGAAAGGGGGAGGAGGACGAGACGAAGGAAGGCAAGTCTTGTCTCTAGCTGTCCTCTCCTCTCCTCCTCAGGCACCTGAGAAGACCTATACACGTGAGGTGGGAACTCTGCCCATGCTCTTTGAAGCATCTTGAACAATAGGTTGGGGAAAATTGAGGACTCAGGAGGAAAAAATAAAGGAGCATAGCAGTTCAGCCACTGGACCTGTCGCCTCTGGTCTTGTCTTTTCAGATTTCTCCAATATCAGCTATTGTCTTATGATAATATACCAGTGTACACATTTAGCATTTCTTGGGTGCCAGGCACTGCTCCAAGTCCTTTCTGAGCCCACTGAGGCCAGTATCATATTTAACCTCGTTTTGCAGATGAGGAGACTGGGACACAGAGTGGTTCAGGAAATTGTTCAAGATGGGGTCAAGTTTAAAGCCTAGATGTTCAGCTCCAAAGCTCATGCTAGCAACCTCATGTAGCAAGCCCGACCTTTGAGACCATTTCTGTTCTTTCCACCTCCCTGTGCCAGGGCACTATTGCTGATACGTTTAATGTATGGCTGATACTACTAGGTCCTTTTATTTTTCTTTTTATTCCCTATCCTCAACCTGACACTGTGAAGTGAGAGGCCATGCCTTTTATCTTTAAGTCAACATAACTCCAGCAAAAAATGCTCAACGTAGCGGCTGTGAATGATCGTGATATTAAATCCTGTTTTCTTAAAAATCAGACAGCTCTCGGGGCACCTGAGTGGCTCAGTCGGTTAAGCATCTGACTTCAGCTCAGGTCACCATGTCGTGATTCGTGGGTTCGAGCCCTGCATAGGGCTCTGTGCTGACAGCTCAGAGCCTGGAGCCTGCTTTGGTTCTGTGGCTTCCTGTTTCTCTGCCTCTCCCCATTCGCTTTCTCTTTCTCTCTCTCTCTCAAAAATAAATAAACTTTTAAAAATATCAGTTAGCTCTAGACATGAATATAGTAATACTTAACAAAAGTTTTAGGGAAGGAAGACTGAAGAAAAAATTGGGTTTCCCCTTCCTTTCAGGTTTCTTCTTGAAACTGTTAAGAAATTTTCATAATAGCCCTCTGCTTCCTCCCCAGCCCCCCTTCTCTGCTTATTCAAAGTTGCTCTACAAAAGATGTCCCATTTAAAACGTAGCATTGGGGGTGCCTGGGTGGCTCAGTCATTTGAGCGTCTGACTCTTGGTTTCAGGCTCAGGTCATGATCTCACAGTCTATGGGGTCAAGCCCTGCGTCGGGCTTGAGCTTGTGCTGACAGTGCAGAGCCTGCTTGAGATTCTCTCTCTCCCTCTCTCTCTCCCTCTCTCTGTCCCTCCCCCTCTAGTGCTCTCTCTGTCTCTCTCAAAAAAAGTAAATAAACTTTAAAAAAAATGTGTTTAGAGCTCCAAACACATTTTATACCTGAGTTTAAATCTCTAAAAAGAGAGTTGATCGTTGACGCATTGACCTGACTTCGTCTCTGGTGATATGCGGACAGGCGAGGCCCTCTGAGCAAGGGGAACGAAGCATAGAGAAAGCAAGGGGCAGGGGAAGAGTGGAAAATTTGAAAAAACATTCCTTCAGGCACATCTGTCCACGCCCTCAGCTGCATGAAGGAGTTGTAAGGAGCAGTTTCCTTTTTTTTTTTCTTTCCCTTTGAGTCTGTACTCCTTTTAAAATCTTAATCTGAAAATTATACTATTCAAAATAAAATCAGAAATCTGAATCACCAAATCACCAAAACAGCAACACAGAGCCGTGATTGATGAGGGCCCCACAGGCCTATGTTTCAGTTGCAAAATTTAATTCTGGGATTTTATTTTTGTGTTTTTTGTTTTTTTATAACTGTGTTTTTACTTCTTTTTCTTTCTCGTCGCTTTCCCCTCTTCAAAACTAAATTATATCTTAGGCTTTGGAAATAGCTTCAAAGCAAAAGTCTGCATTTTTAAAAATAACTCCACCTTCTCTGAAGGTGGGGTGTTCGAGTTTATTTCAGGTTTTGGGGTAGGATGCACCTCCAGGCCACAACGAGGGATGATGTCCAACTGCCTTGGCAATTCTGTTCCACCCTTTTGTCCTTTCACAGATATCAACTAGGACCCCAAACTCTACTTTCTGCTCCCTGCCAAAGGACCATGTGTTTCTGGTACTGAAAAGGGCTTACCGACTGCCAGCCCGAGCGTGGGGTCCCCTGCCTCTCCGCCTGTTTTCTTTAGCCTTGGTATTTTTGCTCTTACTGAACATCTCTACGACAGACACTTGCTTCTCTCCTTAGGACCGCTTAACAGGTTGGTAGACTCCTGCCTTGCTCCCTGCCCTGAAGTCCTCCCCTCCTCTCTTTCCTGGTGCCCACTGGAATGTATTTTGTGAGCCAGGCCAGCAGAAGCGCCAGCCGGCACCTCAAGCTTGGCAGCCGGCCAGAGGGGCTGAAGCAGACACTAGGTTTCTTGTCAGCCACTTCACACAGAGGGAAGGACAGCAACCATGAACCCCCAAACGAGACTGTCCAAACAAACAAACAAACAACCCCAAATACGAACGCAAATGAAAGAAACCACGCATACTCTGAAAGACACAAAGCCAAAACTCAAGAATGCTATTTTCTGGGGCTTTCACCAGCCTGGTGTCCCAGGGAGCTGATGGGGCGGCTGGGTGGTTTTGAGATTCCTGTGGTCTGAACACACACCCTCCTCATCACCAAGATGTGCCTGGAAAAAAGTGGTCATGGTACAGGCCTCTGATTTATTTCCTGATAAAATAACCTTTACTCTCTGAGGCTGAACTTGCCATCCCAGCTTTCAGAGAACCAGTCTTTATTCCTGTCCACCAAAGCCTTCTGCAAATTAGGTCATTCTGTCTGTGGTCCTGGAGTCCCAGCTCCCGCCCCCTCCCCTGCCAACACTACAGCGTTTCCCGGGCTATGCCAAATGTCGATGTGGAAGACGGTCACAGGCAAGTTATAGAATTTCTTTAAGTGGAAGGAATTAGTTGACATTTGGAGCCAATAATAAAACCTCGTTTAGCCTTGGAAAATGATACATTCTGATATGGCGTCTCCTTCCTGCCCAGCTCCCCACCCATTTTTTTTTTTTCCTTCTGCTCAATATTTCACATTTTATTGGGAGCCTGTCCCAAATTATCTTGAAGCCTCAGAAGATGGCCTGAGTTGGCTGGACCTCATGGTGCATTCCTCTTCTCTCTGTCATGTCAACACTCTCCTCTCAATTAGTGCTACTTTCTTTCTCATTTTAGGCACATTCCACATCTCACAAAGGGGTGGAGGTGACAATCCTGCTTCAGCCATGAGAACGTGAATAATCTCTTGCCTTTGTTGTGTCCATTTCACCAAATGTAAGGATCTTAAGTGTTGCTATTGGGCAAGACGTATGGAAAGACTCCAGCATGTTGCCAGTGCATAAGAAGTGCTTAAAAATCCCAGTTTCTGTCCCCCTTTTCTAATTGTTTAAACTATTGTCTATCAGTTATGGGGAAAAAAGTGCTATGTATAATCTCCTATGACCCCTAGGGAGGGTAGATCTTGGTGCTAGAGGACTCTTTACTGAGTGTTCGTGTCTTCCGATGTATACCATATTGGCAAAGCCAGATTGCTCTAGAGGGAGGAAAGATATCTTGTGCGAGAGATTCTGGGACCAGAAAAGACATCTATAGTGTGTGGTATAGCACAGAAACTTAGGAGAGGAGGCATGTTGAGCATATGAAGCGGTGGCTTTGGGGTACATGGTATAAACTCTTCCACCCCCTGCCCCTGTCGCTCCCTGCCCCCCATGAATTCTGCATAATTCTGTATAATTTATATAAATTCACTAATATTCTTACTGTGAGTGGGTTACTTGGTAGGATATGAAGTCCTGAGTATTTGTGCATCAGGATGAAGACAGGGTCAGCCTCAACAGAACTGATTTTTTCCTATTTGCTGTCTCTTCCGTGGCTGTCTCCACCACCTCGTTCCCTGTTCAACTCCATCTCTCCCTTCCTCTCCCTTTCTCTTTGCTGATTTAGTGTTTCTGGGTCATTAAGCTGTGTGTTCTTTGTGCCACACGCCTTCTAAAGAGAATATAAAGTAGGATCCCACGGAATGTAAACTCATGTATCATGGACAACTGCCATTGTATTTCTTAACTGGAGGGTAAATAACTGAGAAGAAAGAAGCGGCTGGAAAGGAGAAATACAGTAAGAGTTTTATTACGTTTGTTTCTTTTCAACTGCTTTTGGAAGGGAATTGTCTTTTGGAGAAGACGGTCAAGGAGACAGTGATAGGGTGATGTGCTCTCTAGTGGAGTTATTCATAGGATGGGGTCAAATCCCCTTAAAGTACTACTACATTAGAGAAGAAGAAGAGACAGACTTCAAAAAACTGGTGGCCCCGTTATGTGTCCCTGGCTCTACCTTCCACTCAGCTGAGTACCCAAGATACTCCCCTAGTTCCACTGTCCCTGAGAACTGAGGGAGGTTGGGGCTTTAATGAGATCTCCCGATGGCTTTGGATGGTACTGGACAGAACCAGCTCTGGTGTCTGGAAGCATGGATATAGGGAGCCCAGAGGAGGAAGGAGACGAAAGACAGCATTTGTGGCTTGGTATTTTGTCTCTGGCATTGTTAACTAATATTAGTCCTAAGCCCACTGGCCACACCACTGATAGCCTGTGGGAGCTGCCTTTGGAATGGGAGTCAGGCCAGGATTGGGAAATCTGGGGTCAAACTCCAAGGTCTTTTTTAATAGCTGTGTGATCTTGGGTCGGGACTTCAACTCTCAGAACCTTAGCTTCATGTCATGTATTTTTTCAGTGAAGAGTTTCCTTGGTGTATTTCATGTAAAAGTGTCTGTATTTCATAAATTAGCATAATTTATGCCACAGTAATATGTCAGGTTTTAACTATGTTGGTATGAGAGGAACTATATGATAAAAAATTACTATTATAACTTTATCACTAAAAATATCAGTAAATAATTTTCAGAACTTTATTAAAACTGGAAATCCATATTTTTTTTCCATGAAGAAACACTTATTGGCCAATGTTAGAAAATTGCTACCTCTGAAAATTTTTTTAATAAAACATGTATTAAAGAGCATGGTAATAACTATGTGCCAAAACTCTGGATACGGTATACTTTGAATAAGAGAAATTGCTCAAAATGTATTCGAATAGCAAAATCTCAACCAAGTCTTTTTTCTCCAGCATTTGGGCTTAATCTTTGTTCATTTTTCTCTATGAACAAAGTTAATGAGAGTGCTGAGAACTGGGACTTTGACCAGGTCTGATATTAACCCCATGAGGCAATTTTGTATTTGATGGGTCATTTCTTTAGGTCCAGAATCTTGGGCATATGTTGGAGTCAAAGATATTACTTTCAGAGTCAGACTCAATGCTCCCAGAAAACTGACTTATGGGTGCATTTAGCACTTGTCCATAGAAGGATGGGATGGATAAGAAGATTGTATCTGCTTTTGGACAGACTTCTGGGTCCTGTCTGAGTTCAGAGACAGAAGACAGTTTTGGTTTGAACTGGCTAGGTTTTCCCATACTTGTCTACATGTATTCCCTGTCTTTACTCCATATTCTCTCATAAACAAACTCCTAGCTGCATACTCCAAGTCCAAACTATCCAATCATAGTGTTCAAGACCTGTCATGTCTGTCTGTAATCCACATTTTCTCCTTTCTACATCTCTCTGATTGGCCTCACAATGCATGCTTCTATCACAACAAATTACATTTCTTTCACTTAGAGGAAGCCATTTAAAATTTCTCCTTTAAAAATATTTATTTATTTATTTAGAGAGAAAGCATGAGCACGGGGAGGGGCACAGAGAGAGGGGAGAGAGAGAATCCCAAGCAGGCTCTGTACTGTTAGCGTGGAGTCTGATGTGGGGCTTGATCCTTTGAACCATGAGATCATGACCTCAGCTAAAATCAAGAATCGGGTGCTCACCTGACTGAGCCACCCAGGTGCCCCATATATGTTTTTATTTCCACATCTTTACTGATGTTATGTTCATTGTTTGGAATGTTCTCCATCTATCCTCTCCTATTCTCTGCTGATTAATTTTATGCATCACTCAGGGTTCAGTGGCACTGTCACCTTCTCTAAAATCTTTCCTGTGTCCACAGTGAGGATTAATTACTCTCTTCTGTAGCCCTTTGTGTACATATCAAAGTCCTATGCAGTTCAATGTGAACTCATGCCCTCCCTACCATCATTAGATTGTGAGCTCCATGAGAACAGGGGTGTGAGACCCAACCAGACCAAGAAAACCCAGCCAGTGGACCACTTTATTAAGGGTAGTCTCATCTGTTTTTTTCCATCTTATATACTGAAAAGGGTACAGATCTTAAATGTATAGCTTGATTAATTTTTGCATTTATATGCATTCTCTCTCTCTCTCTCTCCCACCATCCAAATAAAGGTATTCAGAACATGATAAAAATCCAAAAAGTCTCCCTTGGACCCCTCCCAGTCAGTTAGTAACCCTCCTTACCCACCTCAGACATCCTGTATCCTGAGTTTTATCACTATATATTAGTTTTGCCTATTTTGAACTTCATATGATAGGATTATATAGTATACACTCATCTGTGTCTGACATTTTTCACTCAACATTATGTCTGTGGAATTTATCTATGTTGCTCTGTTCATCAATGGGATATGTTACTTTTTATTCCTAAGAAGTATCCCATTGTATAAATATACCTCCATTTATTTATATTTTCTACCTTTTACAGACATTTGAATTGTTTCTGAGCTTTGATTCTTAGAAATAAAGCAGCTGTGAACATCCTTACACAGGATGTGCTTTAGTGGTCATAAACATTTATTTGTGCAAAGGCTACATGCCGGAGAGAGCTGCTGGGTCAAGGGTCGTTATGTATATTTAGCTCTAGTAGGTTCTACAACACTTTTTTCCAGGTAGATGTGCCAATTCCCACTCCCAGTTCCTTCACATTCTTGCTAATCCTTGGTATGATCAGTCTATTACAGATTAGCCATTTGCAGAGTGTGTTGTGGTAGCTCCCTGTGGTCTTAATTAGCTTTTCTTCCCCCTGATGACTGATAATGTTGAGTACCTTTTCTTACATATATTGGGTATTTTGACACTCTCTTTTTTGAAGTGTTTATTCATGATTTTTTAGGTCTTAGACTCTGAACCAGAGAAGCCAGCTAATACCCACTCATCAGAGTTGGGTCTGTCCTGTTCCAAGTCTAGATTTCTTTAGTGTCCAAATTCCTCAGACCATCTTCTACATATATTATGATATTTAGATCAGGTTCACTTTTTGTATTGGGTTCTTAATTACTACTGTCAGTTAATTCTCAGTCTCTTGGGCTACCATTGCTCCAAGTTGGTGTTTTGAGAACAAGAGCTTTATCAAGTCAATTCTGTTGAAAGGAAGCTTCTTTGCTCTAGTTTTCTCTGCTTAATGCTAATGCTGCTTTTTTCTTTTCCAGAGGTGGCCTCTCCCATGAGGCCTGTAGTTAATCATCTCTCCTTGTGGGATCCCTGGTTACTGATCAAGGATTTTACTCTTTAGCTACTTGACTTTCAATGTCATGTAAGCCAATGCCTACAAGTAGCTGGTGCTCAGTAATCGTCGACTTACATTCGACTGGGATTTGAGTAGTGTGGGATGTTATCTGTACTGGAGTTTTCTTGGTAGATCTGCCTTCATGAGAGAACTTTAGGGCAAGCCATGTACCTTTGTGACTATGATTCAAACAGTAGTAGGAGCTGTTTTGATCCAAAATATGCAAAATACGTCGGGCTCCTGACTGACTTGATAGCTCACCACCATAAGAATATAGTTTATGAGTTAAGTCCCTGCCTTCAGACATCTCTTATCGCATTATTTCTATGTTATCTAGAAGCAGAATATAAACTCCGTGGCATCCATGCATGTTTCAGTAAGGGTTCACTTATTAGTTATCTGGCCTCAGAAAGAAGGCCCCTAAGGAAAGGGACAAAGAAGAAGTGAGTCTGGATGTGGAGGCAAGGTTTCATGCCAGGAGAAATGCTGGAGGAGATAGACGTGTGCACTCATCAGCCGGGGACCCTAATTGGGACCCTATTAATTCATTCTTATAGTTAGGAAACCTGCCTGCAAATCACCAGTTGCTGCGTTTTGCTCTGCAACTTTAGATAAGTTACTTCACTTCTTTGCAACTTAGTTTTCTCATCTGTAAAATGGAGATATCTCCTCAGTTTACCTCACAGGGTGGTTGTGCGGACCAAATAAAAAGAAGTATGTGAAAGTGCCTTGTACTAAAGGACTAACCACATATGTTGTATGTTTTTTAAAAATAATAATTTTTGTTGGAGTGTGGTGCAAAGTGGAGAGCCGTTGGAGGCAAATCGCTTGCTTTACAATTACGCTCTGGGCTGTGGCTATGAATGAACGCAAAGACTGGCTGATGAACCCTTGTCCATGTGGAGCATCTTATATTCTCATGCAAATAATAGCAGAAAGGTTCAAATGCATGTGCACAATGGTAAATATGAACCCATTAGTGAAAGATTATTATTTTTATTAAAAATAAATATAATGTATGAGGTGGCTTGCTTTATTTCTAGGATGTTAAACAACAGTTTGGGTGATTACTTTTCCTCCATGAGTTTGATAAAATTCATTTGTTTTGGCACGGAGCAGACCAAGAACAAACTGCATACGCCTCAGGCTCACGAATTCGATTGGTCTTGGGTTGTTTTACTTTTCCACTTTATTCTTCTTCTACTTGGTTGAGACACGGTCGATCTCTGGAGAACAGGGGCCCTATTGAAATAGGCCAGACCTACATCACTAGCCTGGTTCATTTTATATCAACCAGATGAAATGTAATTGAGTGAATGAAGGAAGACTACAAATTTCAACTGAAGATATCTATCGTTTTTGATTATTTGAAAATGCATCTTGCTTTTGTTAAGAAGAAAGTGCTATGCTGATTTCCCAGGTGCAGGCAGAATCCTACAAAGTTTGATCTGGAAGAGACTATACAAATCATCTAGTCCAACGCCCTCACTTTATATTTAGAGAAGCCAAGATATAAAAAGATTTAATAACTTGCTTTGGGTCATATTGACAGAACTGCACCTGGAAGTCAGGTTTTCTGCCCTCGGTCAGGGTGCTTTCTCCAAACTGCCATTTAAGGGTGTGGTAGCGCAAAACATTTTTATTAAATAGTTGCCTCCTTATAGACTTACAGACAAAAGATTATTTACTGGTTTTCATAATAATGGCTTGTGCTTTTAAAAAGACAAGAATCTCAAAGCCTCCGACTTTGGATGGGTCACGATCTTACAGTTTGTGGGTCTGAGGACTGCACTGGGCTCTCTGCTGTCAACACAGAGTCTGCTTTGAATCCTTTCTCCCCCTCTCTCCCTGTTCCTCCCCCCACTCGTTTGTGTGCTCTCTCTCAAAAAGAAATAAACTTTAAAAAAATGATGAGAAACTAGAAAACTTAATGCTTTGAGACTAGTCCCATCCTATACCTCTGGAGAGGAAGGAATGCATCATTTTTTTTGACATAGTTCCTGGTCCATGGTGGACACTGAACCAGCACTTGCCCAGTGGTTGGTCTGTGACAGCCCAGGCTGATGGTGTGTCTACAACAAACACTTATCTCAGAGTCCCTGGGGTGATGGTTAAGAACATTGATCCCTGGGTTGTACCCCAGTTCCACTGAGCCATGGTTTCAGTGGTCTCACCTAGAAATATGCATTAGTAACACCTTTTTAAATGTTGTTTTAGTGCTTTACCATTTGAAATCATTGCCCTGAGACCTTCTTCCTCATAGCTTTCTAATGCTTTAGACCGATAGATTCCAGATGGACACACAGTCATAAAATGTTTTGATTTTTGTTTATATTTCTTAATCTAAAAATTAAAAAGGGAGGTAAGCATTCCTTACATTTAGTACATGGATTGACACTATAGTCTTGTGCCCAAGTGAGACTGGGAACTCCCTGATGCAGAAAGCTGACAGTGCTGGCTTTATCTGCTCCCAGCGTGTTGTCACAGAATGCACTTGAATGCTAAATTGCATCAAAGTATTTAATTTTATAAAGCTGTACGTACACACACGCATTTATTTAAAAGAGGACGTTTATACATTTGATGATTAATTTTATGTATCAATGTTGGACTAGGCTATGGTGCCCCGTTGTTTGGTCAAACACCAGATTAGATGTTGCTGTGGGGGTAATTTTGTAGATGGGATTAATATTTAAATCAGGAGACTTTGAATAAAGCAGAATTACCCTCCATAATGTGTATGGGCTTTATCTGCTCAGTAGAGGGCCTTAAGAACAAAGACTGAAGTTTTCCGGAGAAGGAATTCTCGTCAAGACTGCAGCCTAGACACCTGCATGAGTTTCCAGCCTCATGGCCTAGAGAATTCGGACTCAACACTGTAACCTCAACCCTTATCTGAATTTCCAGACTGCTGGCCTGTTCTACGAATTTTGAACTTGCCAGTCCTCACAATTGCGTCAGCCAATTCCCTAAAATAAACCTCTCTTTAAATATATTTTATTGGTTCTGTTTCTTTGGAAAACTTTGATGAATACTGCACAGTAGAAATTTATCATTTTGTAATGACATGGTGAGTGACCATCTTTTGCACTACATAGAGTTTCAACAATGATCCTATTCCAAAGTTTTTGAGTTCTCAAAGTCACTAATTTCAATTTCTTTTACAAAATCACAAGTATTTCAAGTTGAGATCAAATAGTCCTCCCTAGAATGCTACCTAAGATATTTTTGAAAATATATTTAATCTGTCCCTTCACATAAGTGTGATGTTTTGAAAATAAATAAGAAATAGGGTTTTTTTTTTTTTCAAAATAAAATCTTCCTACGGAAAAAGAATTTTAAAGATGCAGTTTTGAAACTAGATTGCGATTTGTGTGCTTTTGTCTCCACAATGATTACATGTTTTGTCTACAAAAATCTTTATATCTGGGTATTAAAAAACTCAAGTAGAGTTTTATAACCTGTTCAGATGTCCAGTGGGTTTCTATCCTACTTGTGAAACAAAAATACAGCATTTTCCAATTAGTTTACAAACAAAAATGAGTGGCATAAGGAAAGACAGACACTTAACCAGCTGAATTTCAACCAAAACTTTTGCATAATTAATACTTAACAAATAAGCATGGCTCCATAAGTAAAGCCAATGATGAGTTTTTTCCCACGGGGCCATATATATCTGTGGTAAGCATCCATTTCAGCTCTGAATGCCCACAAAATTAAATACCCAAATACAGACATCTGAAAAACATGTCCTTGAATTCTGGTACCCCCAAGATTTCCAGAAGTAATGCCACTTTGTCTTTCTGCTTGTAGTAAAATATTATTAATAATAATTCAATTATTTTGTTTTATTATTAAAATATATATTAAAATATTTCTTTAATTCCTGCTTTTTTATGTTTTTAATATTATTAAAATATGCAGTTTATTTGTATAGTAGTGGAAGGACATAGCTTAGTAAATATGAACATGTTGAAGTTGAGTGCTCCAAATCTGCTTATGTTTGGGGTAAGTAATTAAAGAAGTGTGGAGTTCAATGTTTAGATTCTTGAAGAGTAAATGAAGCATGCCCCCCTGTGGTGAGGGGACTGGTCAGAGCCATACGCCATAGCTTTAGGGCAGGACTTGCACACTTCAGGACAGGAAGTAAGGAAACTGCCCAGTGGAAAATCCCAAGGGGGTAAAGTAAGGCTAAGGGCAATTATGCCAACTGGAGTCTGTCCAGGAGGCTAATACCTCTCTTCTTGTAGAAACACCATGGGATTCAGAGAGGAGGAGGGAAAAAGAAGAACTTGGAAGCCCATCAGGAAATACAGGAAATTTAATTTTAAAATTAGAGAAAGTTTTCATTTAATGGGATTTAGGAGAACATTGGGTAAGTACTGTTCAAAAATGTAAAAATGTGTACGGAATGGCAGCCTTCCAACAGCCTATAGTCAGTACTGTCCCCTCCCCCTTATCTAGAATGGCTCTTTGTCTTTTATTCCCCTGGAATATGAAACTGTTTGGCTGGTCAATCCATTTTAGAACACGTTTTCATCTGAAAAAGATACAACATGATGGTGTGATGTTTTTCGTCTTCAAGATGGTTTAAACTACTGAGGTCTGGTTACAGTTTGGAGTAAAAGATTCCCTTCCTCAGTTAACCAGGTTGTTTATTACCAACACAAACTGTGAGGCACAAACTAGATAGGAATGGAGCCAGTGTTTTGTTTTGTTTTGTTTTTCATAATGTCAAATAATTACTGCCTATGAATAGACTTGGTAAGGCAGATGTGTTGCAGTAGCTTCCTTCAGAGGAAAATAGGGAGGGATAAAGTTTTCAAAGAGTATATTGTATTTTGTTGCATAATCCTCTCCTTCCTCTTGGCAAATATTTGATTATCATGCAGGGAAAGGAGGCAGAGAGAGGAACGGATTATGCAGGGCACTTCGGATGGCAGTTCCTCTGCAGAACCTCTGTGGGTTTGAATAAAGCAATTGAAGGGATGGGGATGACTTCTAATGCCTGTCCTGACATTCAGCAGATGGTGTTCCTCAAGCCAAAGTTTGGACCTCTTCAAGGTTTTTGTTCCCCTCAAGTCTGTCTTTGGCTCTTTCCTCAGTCAAGACTGGAAGAGGAGCGGCCAGGCTCTGAATCCTAGAAGTCCATAGACAGGTTGCCCTTGCCTAGAGTGTGGTCTGGGAATGAAGAAGGATCTATGAACACTAGTCACGTCCTGGAGGGGTGCAGTGGTTGGTGGAAAAATCAAGGGTAGAATTAGGTCTCTTTCTCTCACAGCCCACAGGTAATCATCAACAAATCCCTTACCTCAGCTTCAGAACATATCCAGAATCCAGTCACTTTTCAACCTACCTTTATTGTTTATGCTCATAGCTAAGCCATCACCACTTGCCCTGGATTTCTGCAGAGTCCCTCAGCTGGTCTCTCTGCAACCGCTCTGTCTGGTAGAGACTATTCTAGGCACACAGTGATACTCTGGGTCAGATCCTATCCCTCCTCAGTGGCTCCCCACTGCACTCAGGGTAAAAGCCCAAATGCTTGAAAAGTCTTCAAAACCCTACAGGATCTGGCCCCATCTTCCTTCTAATATCATCTCTCTTGAACAGTTGGTTCCAGCCACACAGGGCTCCTGGCTCTGTCTCAAACATGCTAAGCAGCAACTTTGCTCTTAGGGTTCCTTCTGCTTGGAATGTTCTTTCACAATAGCCATACAAATCGCTCTGTGTCCCTCCCTCTCCTCAGACCTCTGCTGACCGGATCTTCTGCCTATATCTTCTGTCTATGAATGGACTTGCTATATCAGATATAACATTGGAATACTGTGTTTTACTGTCCATTAAAGACCTATAACTACTTGACATGCACAGGTGTTTATTTTTGTGTAGTACAGAGTCGCTTGCCAGGGAAGCTCCTATTGCATTCATTCCTATCAGGACTGCCAGTGCTACTACCTCTTGCCAAGTTTGTTTTTGCTAGTTTAGGTTAGAAATGTATTTGAATGCCATAAAACTGCATCTTATTTATTTTAAAGAGAAAGCTGCAACATTCCTTCAGTTCAGGGTGGATTCGGGGTCATTAATTTGAATAAGTGAGAGCTTTCTGTATAGGTTCTTGGGGAGATATTGGATGTTTGGGGTTTGGCAAATCTCCAGGATATCAGTTGCAATGGACTAGATTGTGTCCCATTATAATTCATATGCTGATCCCCTAACTCCCAATGTGATTGCATTTGGAGATAGAGTTTTTAGGAGGTCATAAGGATGGGGTTTAAGTCTAATAGGATTGGTGCCTTTTCAGAAGAAAGAGTTTTCTCTCTGCCCATGTGCAGGCACTAGGAAAAGGCTACGTGAGTACATAAAGAGAAGAAGGCTGTCTACAAACCAGAAAGAGAGGACTTTCTAGAAACCAAATCATCTGGCTCCTTGATTTTAGACTTCCAGGCTCTAGAATGTGAAAAATAAATGTCTCTTGTTTAAGCCAGCCAGTCTATGGTATTTTGTAATGGCAGCCTGAGCTAATAAAGACACTATTACACTACAACTGTGCAAAATGGTCAGATTATCTTGAGAAAGTTCTGGATGCCATTTGACCACCCAGAGCTAGTATTGTCAACACTGTCATTTCTACCTTTAAGTCATGAGTATCCCTTCAGGACTGGAGGAAGACTAAAGAGGTGAGATGAAATGATTTTATAAAGGGGGATAAATTTTCTCTTCATGAGAGGACTATATATTTGTTTTAGAAAATTTAATACACTAGAAGATAAGAAGGAAAGAAAAAAAGACTTTATTATTTTCTGAGACAGCCATTGTTAACATTTTATTGTATTTATTCCCAGTATTTTTGCCATGTATACTCAATGATTCTAAGTTTCTTTGGTATTTCTGCTTTCTTCTAGAATCCTAACACAGTGTAACTATTCGCTGAACATTCCAACTTTCTGCTATAATTGCTTCAAGTTGTAGTTTTACCCCCTTTTGATTTACACCAATTATTGGTATTGTTTTGTTATTGTTTATAGTCAGTAATAATTATGGTTACAGCCAATAGTTAATTTCATTTATCGATATTAATACATCTTTTTATGTGTGTTCACTTTTTTTTCTTTTTTTCATGTTATTCCTGTGGGTTCATCTGTCTCTTTGTTAAAGTGCATTTTTAGTAGTTGTTTTAGAGAGTGTCTGTGGGACATCTACATTCTTGATCTTTTATGGTTAGAAAAATATTTATTTTGCCATCACAGTAAAATGAGTGATTAACTGGGTATAAAATTCTAGATTGATATTTACTTTCCCTTGGCACTTTGTAGGTACCACCACCATGTCTTTTGCTATCCATGGCCATGGCTTAGAAATCCTGTCGAAGACTACTTCTTGGTCATTTGGTGTAATCTGTGTCTTCTCTCCGGCCCTTTGTGAGGTTATTTCTTTATCTTTCATTTCCTGTCAATACCAACTTACTTTTCTTTGTCAGAAGGGATTATTCTCTGAGAACTCACATCCCTCTTTCACTTTGAAATGGTCAGCAAATATCATTTTGGATATTGCTTCTTTGTCAGTTCCTCCATTCTGTACTTTGTAAATTCCCACTTTTTAAATATAAGAGACTTTCATTCTCTTTCCATATTTCTTAGCTGTCTAATTTTTATTTATTTTATTATTATTATTATTATTATTATTATTATTATTATTATTATTTAAGTCTCAGTGTAGAGTTCATTGCAGGGCTTGAACTAAAGACCCTGAGATCAAGAGCTGGGCACTTAACTGACTGAGACACCGCGGTGCCGCAACCATCCTAACTTTTAAAGTAATTTTGTCTTTCTGTGTCCTATTCAGGGAGTGTATCTTTGAAATAATGAATTCTCTCATCAACTGGGAACAGTCTAGAATTTGTCCTGTTGTGACATTTTAATTTCAATAACCATAATTTATTTTTCAGGCTTAATTGATCATTTTTCATAGCCTCTTGTCCTTGTTTGAATTCTGTTTGCTTATTAATTCCTTGTACTTTGTAATGGACATGACAACTTCATTTATCCTCCTTAATGTACTTAATTTAAAAGTCTTCATCTGAAATTTTTATAAATTTATAAAACAAGTATCAAATCAGGGTAAATTTGTGTTCAAGTTGTTTATTTTTTGGATGTCTTTTTCTTTTCTTTTTTTTTTTGGCTTGTTTCCCTATGAATTTGCAATTTTTATTTCTATATTTATTTCGAGTGGAGAGGGTTTAAATTTTGTTTGTTTTCCTCTAGCAGTTTTGGAGATCCTTTATATAGCTCTCTGGGTCCCCAAGTCAGAGCCAGGCCCAGTAAGGGCAACTGTATCCTGCCTCAGGCTATATTGTGGGTAGAACTGTGTCCCCCAGGAAGATATGTTGAAATCCTAACCCTGGTACCTATGAATGTGACCTTGTTTGGAAATAGGGTTTTTAAATGTGTAATCAAGGGGATCTGAGATCATCCTGAGTTAGGGTGGACCTTAATGTAGTGGCTGATATCTTTATTAGCAAAAGGAGAAGGAGATTTGGACACAGAGACACACTCGCAAGAGAAGACAATGATATGAAGATGGAGGCAGAAATTGGAGTTATGCTGGCATAAGCCACAGAACACCTGCAGACACCAGAAGAAGAACAGGGTAATGACACATTCTTCCTCAGAGCCCTCAGAGGGAGCATGACCCTGTTGACATGTCGGAGTTTGGATATCTGGCCTCCAGAACTGTGAGAGAATAAATTTCTGTTGTTTTAAGCCATCCGGTTTGTGATACTTTAAAATTATTTTTTAATGTTTATTTTTGAGAGAGAGACAGTGAGTGAGCACGAGCAGGGGAGGGACAGAGAGAGACAGGGACAGAGGGTCTGAAGTGGGCTCTGAGCTGACAGCAGAGAACCCAACACAGGGCTTGAAACCATGAACCATGAGATCATGACCTGAGCCAAAATCAAGAGTTGAATGCTTAACTGACTAGGCCATACAAGCGCCCCAGGTTGTGATACTTTAAAAAAAATTTTATTATTAAAGTATAGTTGTCATTCAATAATACATTAGTTCAGGTGTATAGCATAGTGATTTGAGAATTCTACACATTATGCAATGCTCACGACGATAAGAGTGATCATCATATTGTGTTATTACAACATTATTGATTGTATTTCTTATGTTGTACTTTTCATCCCTGTGACTTATTTTTTCTATAACTGGTAGTCTGTACTTCTCAATCCCCTACACCTCTTTTGCCCATCCCCCTATCCCTTTTCTGTCTGGCAACCACCAGTTCATTCTCTCTATTCATGAGTCTGTTTCTATTTTCAGTCGCTTGTTTGTTTGTGGTTTGTGATACTTCGTTACGGCAGCCCTAGCTGTCTAATAACACAGAGTGATATTGGGATCTTATGAATCCATCACAGAGAGAGGGTAGCTGGAGTTGGTGCATGGTTCCATTTGCCTTTCTGGACTCAACGTCTATTGAGAGGCACTTGGTTCCAGAGGTTGGACTGGGTCGTTTTTATGTTAGTGCTTCTTCTGGAGTGAAGTGGCTGAGAGAAGTCACTTTAGCCCCTGACTTGAAGCAGTGATCCTGGCTTGTGACCCTATCTCCCCATATCCCAAGTGAGACAAACACCTACCTGTTGCTGCCATGATTGAACCCAGAGCCCACCAGTCCTGAGATTTCAATCCTGCCTAGCATTTTGCAATTCTGTGCCACCAGTAGTCCGTGAACGTACTTATGGTTGAACCAGCTGTATCTTTTGGTTTTCCTTTCTTATATTTTATCAGTGACTTTGTACACTTAGAGCACAGGGAATGAGAGATGGAACTTTCTGCGGCATCCTGACCAGAAGACCACAGTCTCTAAGAAACGGCTTTTGTTCATTAGCAAACCGTATGTGGTTGCTTTTTTTCTACTTGACAAAGTGACATTAGTATTGTTCCATGCTATGATAAACTCTTTATGAACATAATGTCTAATGGCTGTGTAGTATTCCATCAAATGGAAGTGGGGTAGTTTTTTAAGGAGACACTTTACAGTGATAAAAACCTTTGCCATGAAATATCTCAATTTACAGCTTGAAGAATCATTTAAAGCGTCTTAAGGCAAAGGTGTTGGAATGCCACAGGGCCCCCTTTTATCTTTCAGTTGGAGTGGAGGCAGTAAAGTTCAGTGACTGACCTTAGAGAAGTGTCTCTACTTGTGTTCTAAATTTCTTGAGCAAGAAGCAGTTAAAAGAGGCTTTGCAATCCACTGAGCGGTGTAAGTGGTTTCCATGGAATTTCATTTGGTTTCTGAATATAGCCTCAGGTTATATGCTGTGAAGAAAGTTTTGACATTTTAAATGATTGTAACTTGAAATCAAAAACATTTTCTGTCAGAGATGAGAAACAGGCAACAAACAAACTGTGTTCTTCCATAATAGCTTGGATTCAGTTTTTGATATTCAGAGCTTTCTCCTGAGATTCTAACAGGGAGCCCTGATAGGACTCCCTTGCTTCTTCTTGAAAGTGACACTGAAAGCATTGTGGTTGGGAGAGCAGTGTGAGTTTCTAGTCATTTCACAACAGCATCTGTCTTAGAAATGTGTTGGGCTAACAGCATTCTGTACTCACTTCATAGAAAGAAGAAAAGCATGAAGAGAGAACTCGAGAACTGCTGCACCACCAGGGGGTTTTACTGAGAGCTGTACTTTTATCCATTAGTTGAAAAAAAATAGTTAAAGTGTCTCACATTGTAGTATTGCAAAGGTTGAAGGGCAATAGCTGTACTTAGACCAGCTCTTATTTGATTTGTGAATCTCTTCTACAACATTCCCAAGAAGTGGTTATTGAACTTGTGCTTGAATATCTTCAGTTACAGGGAAACGTTACTTACAAGAGCAGCTTATTCCATTGCTGGACACAATAATGTTAGAAAATTCTTAATATTGAGCAAAAAGCAGTCTTTCATTTGTTCTAATTTCCTGTCTGGAGCCACATTAGTCTAGAATTTCTTCCATTTAGCAACCCTTTGATTATTTGAAGACATTTGGTATGGGCTCCTTGGATCTTCTTTTCTTCAGGTAGTACCTCTCAGTTCCTTCAAACATTTCTCATAATTCTTTATCTTCAGTTAAAGAGATGATCCAGCTTGACTTGGACCTGAGGTCACAGATGGTGTCTTAAAACACAGTGGGAGGCCAGCCATGCCAAAGTCATACAAAGGCCAGTGAGTAACAAAATAAAACCTATAAACAAAGACCATTAATTAGGAGGAGTTGGTGACAGGAAGTTGCTGTAGAAGAACGGTGAAATCTGAAAAACATTTAGAAGAAGGTTAGAGTCTGAATGGCAAATAGTGGGGTGAATTCCAGAAAAAGGGACTGGTTAGGACAGAGTCAGAGTCCAAGAGACCCCACAGAATCAGGGTAGAGGGGAGCCTTCTGGGGACTAGATAAGATATTATCATCCAGGAGAACAACTCTACCTTTTGTTACTTGCCTGGCCTGCTTCTTAGTGGGAAACAGATGTGACCTTTGATAATCTGAAATGGATTTCTGGTTCTTCATGATCCTATTCTCTCTCCAAAGTCTTTGAGTCTAAGTCACTTGATTCACATCTAGTGGACAGCCTGCGGAAGAGAAAAACGTTGCCTTCAACATCTGCTGCAAAATCTTGTCATATACAACTGGGAGTTTTTTGAAGAATAACTAGATATCTTTCTTTTAATAAAAAAATGTTTTTTAATGTTTATGTATTTTTGAGAGAGAGACAGAGTGCGAGCAGAGGCGGGGCAAAGATAGGGAGACAGAATCCAAAGCAGACTCCAGGCTCTGAGCGTCAAAACAGAGCCCGACGTGGGGCTCGAACCCACGAACATAAGATCATGACCTGAGCCAAAGTCAGATGCTTAACTGACTGAGCCACCCAGGTGCCCCAATTTTAAAAAAAAAAAAAATTTAAGTAGGCTTCACGCCAAGTGCAGAGCCCAACATGGGTCTTGAACTCACGACTGCGAGATCAAGACCTGAGCTGAGATCAAGAGTGAGACAGTTAACTGACTGAACCACCCAGGCACCCCTAAATATCATTTTAAACAGCAGCTCATATCTACCAGCTCCTTCTACCCTTACTTATATCATAAACAAAGATCCTAAAGAAATGCGATCTGAAAAAATCTGAAACTATTGCCTTTTAATTTTAAGTAAAATTTTCTTCTGATAAAATCCACATATCTTCCAGTTCAGCTCAATTTCCTTCAAATTGAGGCCTATGGATTGAAGCTACTATTGAAACTCTCTCAATATCCATTGTCTTGGGTCGAACTTGCTCAGATCATGAGCTAAGGAACGTGAATGTGCAATTTAACCGTATTTAGCTTGACCTTTTTGCTAGGAAGTCAAGCAGCTCTGGGCTAAAATTGTGGCTGTGTCACTTCTGGCCAAAGAACTGGCTTGGGCAAGTTTCTGAATCTGAGTCTCAGTGTGTTCCTCTGTAAAACAAGGATAATCATGATTTATGGGATTTAAGTGACATGATGGGTGTAATATGTTTACACAATATCTGGCATAGAACCCAAGCTTTATACATATTAATTTTAAAGTCCAGCCCAGGCACAAAAGCTTAAACTTAACAACAAATATTTGACAAATAATAAGTGAGTAAGTATCCCCTGTGGCCAGCACCCATGCTCAAAGCTGTATATCTATTGATATACAGAAGACAAAAACGTCTTCTATAATATTGTGAAAATTGTTTATCCAGGTTGAAGGGCCAGTCAGTACATGTGAACTGATCTCTTTCTATAATTTACGTATTAATAATAGCAACATTAACAGAGGATTCTAAGTGACTGGGACTGTGCTGAGTACATACAAAGGTTATCTTCTTTAATTTTCACAACATACCTATGAGGTTGGCGTTATTCTTTTTTGAAGAAGAAGAAAGTAAGCGCAATGGAGTTAAATGACTTTCCCCAAAAGATACAGCTGGAAAAGCAGCTGAGTTTGCATTTGAATCCAGGTACAACTTCAAAATCTCTTTTAAACCCAATGGAGAGGGGCTGTGGGAAAGATTTTGTGGGAAAGATTAGGGTTGCCCATCCCTAAGGGAGTGTCCCTAGGAAACCAGAGATTCCCCCTGGGTCTGGGACAGCCAGTGTTGGGATCCAGAGTAAGCAAATGGCAAGAGCCAAGAGGACATGAGAATGACTGGGAGGAGCAGAAATGGCAGAGTCGGTGCAGAATTGCCCAGAGGCAGGTGGGAAAGAGTTTGTGAGTGTCCAGGATACCTCTTCACTCCAGTAAGAAAGGAGGACCCACCTCAGCCAGGTGTCTAGAGGAGGTGTTCCTGTGGGGCCTGAGCCACCAACATGTGAACTCCATGAAGGTGGAGACTTTGTTTTGTTCATGCTATGAGCCATGCTTGGTCTATAGTGGGTGCCCAATAAACAACTATTGCATGTATGAATGAACGAACAATTAAAATATTTGCTCTAAGACCATGATTCTGAAATGGAGGAAGTGACAGGCCCAGGACAAAAGGACTACATATGCCACTTGACCACAGTGGTAGGCACCCTGCTTAATACTGCTGAGGAAGACAAAGAAGCAACGAGTGGTCCCTACTGTGGCTTGGAACAGAAACATAAGGTAGGTATGACGTTTATTGTCTTCTTTTGAGCTTTAGTTTGTACGACAGGTTCTGATAAGTTTATTTTCTATTGGATCCTTGGCCTCCACAGTTGGGAAACCAAAGCCCAAAAAACAATCCCTTAATGCAAATTTAAATCTTTAAGTGGGAGCATCATTCCTCACCAAAGCTGGAAATGATTCAATCAAATTGGTGACAAAAGGACACCAACAACCAAACCTATTGAAATATGGATCTTTATTGGGGATTTCTGCATGTACAAATTGTAGTTTAGAAACCCAGATGTGTCTAATTGCATTAAGAAGAGCCAAGTTCATGGGGCACCTGGGTGGCTCAGTTGGTTGGATGTCTGGCTCTTGATTTCAGCTCATGTCATGATCTCATGGTTTGTGGGTTCAAGACCTGCACTGGGCTCTGCGCTGGCAGTGTGGAGCCTGCTTGGGATTCTCCCTTCCCTCCCTTCCTGCCCCTCCCCTCCTCTCTCTCTCTCAGAAAATAAACATTTAAAAAATTGAGAAAAAAAGTAGAGTCAAGTTCATGTTAATTTCCAAGGGTCTCTCTTCCTCTAGGCTACTTAACATCAGACACCATCTCTTAAACAGCATTTGTTTTTCACGTCTTCTTGGTCTGTTGCTCTTTCTTACACATGTATCAGCTCGGTGGGTTTGGAGTGAGGTGGGTAGGGAAATGGGAGATAAAGGGATGGAAAAAGTTGTTTTTGAATGGAAGAGCTTGTTGGCCAGTTTATATTGCCTTTTACCTTCTCACTTTCAACCTGGGGTCTTATCTTTAACATCAAATATCTTCTTCATGAGTAGGACCTTAATACCTCAAATGTATGTTATAAATAGAAAAATCTTTAAAAATCCCTTTTCTTTGTTCCTTGGTAACAAAAACCCTTTCTTTATTTTTTCATGCCCAACACACAATTAATGGAGCAGACAATGTAAAAATTGTTTTTAAGAACGTTGTCCCAGGATATCATAAGGTGGGGCAGCCTGTGACTGGCATATATTTAACTAGAATATTAATGAAGGGAAAGCCTCACTACTATTGTGGTTAACGCAGTTTTCTGAAACTTCACAGCGTAAAACAACATGTTTTATATTACTGCTTACCCCCTTGAAGGAAACGGTTGTTTTAAGGGGACATCGTGAGACCAATCTCATTATGTGCCACCATGGAGGCTCACATATCTTCTAGAAATCTGAAATGCTTTAAACACATCCAAATATTTCCACAGTGAGAATTTCCATGCACAGTGCTGCCAAGCTCTGCTCTAGTCACAGAATGAGATTAATTATTTACCAGAGGTCTCTGTTAATTACTAAAACAAATCATTTACCACCTCTTTTGGATAGGCATGGCAGTGTGTGATTATGGATATTAGAAATTGTATTTTGTCATCTACAATTTTAGATGTTACTTTTTCTTTCTCTAAAAGTCAGAAGGGGTCTGAACATTCTCTTTTACTGACAGTCAGTCCCTCTGCCCAATTCATTAGCTGGAGTCGGGACTAGGTGATTCTCGTGGGGCTGGAACAGTAGCAGATGCACTCAGTGCCCTGCCCACACCTCCTTGTCATTCACCTGTGCACCGAGAGGCTGCTCACCGGGCCACCGGCCACCCGTGGCTCTCTGCCTGAGGACTTTTTTCCTGACTATGAAGTGCTCTTAGGGTCTCTGAGGCAAATTGGAAGTTCTATTGAGTTGATTCCTTAAAGTAGCCTCAACCAATGAAGGATGAAGACTGGATGGATAAAAGCCACAAGCTTCCTCACTCCTTGGGATCAGTCAGTGTGGGGAACTCCTACTGTCTCCCAGGGTTTCCTGGAGGGATTGAGCTCCAGGTGCTGACCGGCTGTACAAAGCCCCCTTTATGCGTCTTCCTTCCCTGCAGAAGTTTCCAGCTCTTGAGGGGGTGATTCCAGGGCTTACCTCCCAACCAGCGACCCACACTTGAATCTCAGAATCTGCCTCTGAAGGAATCCAGAAATCCTTAGGAAAAGTTTCTGAACTGATGTTGGGATTCAAGCAGAATGCATCCAAGTTATACTGAACCAGCTCTAGCTTGTCATGAAGAAGACTCTTTTCTTTTTTTCTTTTTTTACTAGACTTTATTTTTTTTAGAGCATTTGTAGGTTGATGGCAAACTCGCACCGAATATATAGAGAGTTCTTGTATACGCTGTGCCCCGCATGCTGTGTGGTACAGTGTTACCACTGACAAAACCGCACTGACGTGTCCTCATGTCCTACAGTCCATAGTTTATCTGAGAGTTCACTCTTGGTATTGCTCATTCATTCTATGGGTTTGGGCAAATGTATATGACATGCATTCACCATTCTCTGCGCTTTCCGTTAAGGACTGAACGCATGCTTTAAAAAAAAAAAAGCCCTCCAAATTAATATTTAAATTTCACTCCCAGAGCCTTCTGTCCTGAGCGGCTGCGAGTGGGAGTGCGTGGTGATGATTGGCCGCATTTCATCTGCATTGCAGCGTCGGGAAACCTGCATTAGCAGGTTGTTGGGGGTGACTGCGCACACCTAAATGTGTAGGTATTGTCACGCGCCTTGGGATCTTTAGTTGAAACAGACTATGTAAATATTATCTATTATTATCACTAATTATTACCCGCAGCTGTAACGGTGACAAAGCTTGTGTGCAGTGAGTTCCATACGTGAGCCTCCTGGGCCCTTGTGTTCCACGGTGACGTGAACTGCAGTGAACTTGTCTTGTCAGACCGCATCTCCACACGGAGAAGGAAATCCCTGTTGCCCAGAGATAGTGACCTGCTCTACTGCAACTCAATCCTCATTTGCACATCGGAGAAGTCCCCCCCCCACCCCCGCCCTTTTCTTTTTTAAAATGTAGAATGGAGTAATCAGCTATAGTTCTTGGTGGGAGGTCCCCTGTGTTCTGCCCTAGATTTTCAATTTGGCTGTCAGGCCAAGCCGAATTGTAGATGGAAGAGGGTTTTTTGTTTGTTTGTTTGTTTGTTTGTTTGTTGTTTGAAAATTTTTTTTGAGGGGGAGGGAGGCTTGGCAATTTTCTTTATTAACTTTTTCTCTTTTTTCCCCTTTCCTTTCCCCCTGTTCTTTTCTATCCCCTCTAAATCACAGTGCTTACAGCTGCAGGGTTTCAGAAACTGTACATGCTCCCTGCTGGGCTACAAGCAGCAGCTTATCTGCCTGTCCTGAAGGGGAAAGTGACAGCTTGGGACCCAGAAGCCTGAGCTAGCTGCATGGCTGAAGGCCCCAGGCTTAATACCTCCTTGAGGTTTAGATTCCCAGTCCCTATACTATCTGTGACTTTTGGAAGCATTGTGGAGTTACAGATATCTTTCGTAAGTCCTCTTTATTTATTTATTTACTTTTTTAGAGAGAGTGAGAGTGCTAGGGGCAGAGAGAGAGAGAGAATCCTAGGAGAGGCAGAGAGAGAGCAGCAAGGCTCCCCTGAAGCAGGGTTCAAACTCAGGAACCGTAAGATCAAGATCTGAGCCGAAGTCAGACACTTAATGACTGAGCCACCCAGGTGCCCCCCTCTTAAAAGTCCCTCTTTGTTTTATTTAAAATGATTTTGATCTGGCGATACTGTGTTTGTTGGTTAATTCACCTTCCCAATCACCCACATCCTGCACTGGCTACAAAGCACTCCCCCCTCACCAGACACTAAGAGAAGGCACAGCCAATTTTTGTGTTGAATGAACAAATAAATACAAAGCTAGAACCTAGCTTTAGTGAGCCCCACTGTTCTCATCCTGTAGATGAGAAACACTAAAGCTCAGTGAGGAAAATGGCTTCTTAAAAGTTGCAGGCCTATGTGTAGCAACATGGATGGAACTGGAGGGTATTACGTTAAGTGAAATAAGTCAGTCAGAAAAAGACAGATACCGTATGTTTCCACGAATAGGTGGACTTTGTGAGACTAAGCAAAAACCAGGGGGAGGGGAAGAGGGGAAAGAAAAAAAAAGACACAGAGAGGGAGGAAGATAAAACATAAGAGACTCTCAAAGACTAAGAACAAACTGAGGGTGAGGGGGGTGAGGGAGGGGGGAGAGGGGGTGACGGGCATTAAAAAGGGCACATGTTGGGATGAACACTGGGTGTTATATGTAAACCAATTTGAAAATAAACTATTATAATAAAAAAATAAAATAAAAAATAAAACAAAACTTTAAAAAACTTTCTTTTTAAAGCAAGTAAAAGGAACTAAAAGGTTGGGAATGGTGCCTATTTTTCTGACTATATGTCAACAGGAGTCAATCCCTATGATGTTTCACAAGATACTTTTTCAGTGAATTATATTTTATAATTATTTTTAAATTTTATTTGAGAGAGAGAGAAGAGAGAGAGAGAGAGAGAGAGAGAGAGAGAGAATGCGTGAGAGAACAGGGGAGGGGCAGAGAAACAGGGAGAGAGAGAACCCCAAACAGGCTCTGCACTATCAGTACAGAGCCCTACGACTGGCTCCATCTCATGAACTGTAAAATCATGACCTGAGACAAAATAGTCTGATGTTTAACCAAAGGAGCCTCCCAGGAGCCGCTTTTTCAGTGATTTAAACGACAACAGAAACCTCGATGTTTAATCATTAAAACAATAAAGATGTGAACAAAGTAAAAAAAAAAAAAAAGTTGCAGGCCTAAGATACAATGAGAAACCACAAGGGAAGTGCTTTAAAACTATAACATGCCACGGAAATACAAAGTGTATTGTTTTTCTTCTGGTGGTAAACTGGACAAGACATCAGTGGGCTGAGGTGGGAACAGGCTGGAACCTAGGCAAGTTACCCATCCAGAGTGACGTCTGATGACCGTCTCAGGCCTGGTGACAGATTTTACCAAGCCTATCAGACTGCACTGCCCACCTTCATGGGATTTCAACAGGCTCATTTCCAGGGCGGGAGGGAGGCCCAATTCCAGCCCAGTTTCCCATTTGAATTCCTTCCTAGCCAGCTGCGTGTACTCTTAGCTGTCTTTCAAACAACAGCACCTTCAAATGGCTGCTGACTTCCCAGGCAGTTATATTTTTATTGACTGCCTCCCTACCTGAAGCGGGGCTAATGTGTTCTAGACAAATACTGGTTTCTATGAAATATGGTTGGAGAAGTGGTCACTGGTCTCTGGGGCGGAGCTATAGGCATGGAAGGATATTTTAAAAAGTCTGGTGGCTGAATGTGTGTAAAAGGGAGAAGTGGTTTCAGTAAGGCTATTTTATTGGAGTGAGGTGGGGTCTTGTGATTCAGATTAAGGACCAGGTGCCAAGGCTTAGAATGCCAATTATGGAAGGAAAAATGCATTAGCCATTACTTCAGTCTGGCAGACTCTAGACAGACATATAATAACGACATTGCTGTACCCGTAAGCCAGTTACATGCTGAGGAAGTCAGCTCAGTTTTGGGAAGCCATTCTTCTTTGAAGGGGGATTTTTTTCCGTCTTCTGCAGTGTTTCCCACCAATGAAATGTTAATAAATGCTTTTTAAAAAGCCCAATATCTGTGGTCAAATACATTTTTAAAAGGGAAGGTTCAAAGCAGTCAAACAGGTTAAGATGGGACCTTTCTTAGTCTTTGCTTAGTCTCAATGCTCTTTGGGAATGTCCAAGAGCAGCTCTTGTTAGCTGAGTATCCCAATCTTATTAAACCATGGAGCACTTTTTGGAAAAGTGCGTCAGGGGATTCTAATTTTGAGAAACGCACCTTTGGAAACAATCCTTTGCTGTTCTCCCAGGGTTCAACCATTTGCGATTTGAATGTCTCGTTGGCTTGCTTGTATAAATTTTTCCTGCCTTAAAAAAAATTTATTTTCCTGCCCTGAGAATTGAATTTTCATGAAGACTTTTCCACCATGCTGGTCTTCTTGTCATTTATCAGAATGAGTGGTTCCCTAATCGTTATTGGTCGTTTTAGATACATCTAAATATTATTTGGAACTTGAAGAAATGAACACCCAGATAGGTCAAGTAGTCTATCCAAAATCACATCGTTATTTTGTTTCTTTTTCGTCTTTGAATATGAGAGCTGCTTCAGTGAAGGTCTTCCCGATTTCCTTCCTTAGGCCATTCAGAGCGTCTTGGTTGAAAATGCTTCTTTCCATTTTAGAAGAGAGCAGGTCCGACTCAGGGACCTGTAAACTCAGCGAAAATGATGCTCATTCCTGAGAAATTTTTAATCTTACAGAGGAGCTCCGAGAAGATGTTTTTGTTGGTTTGTTTAGTGTTAATTCCTTTTACATCTTGAGCAATGAAGAAACTGAAATGCCGAAAAGGGAGAGGAGGAGGAGAAAGAGGAGGAGGAGGAAGAAGAAGGGGAGGAGGAGGAGGAGGAGAGGAGGAGGAGGAGGAGGAGGAGGAGGAGGAGGAGGAGGAGGAAGAGATCACAGAAAAGCAGGGTTCCTCTGAATAATGAACCCACTTTTTCCGTAGCCCAATTGCTGGAACTTGAAGACCAGGTAAGTTTTCACCTGCATGATGGAAAAATGCCAGACAGAAAAAGGAGTTCTCTCTTCCACTTCTGCTTGGTGGGAGACCCTTCTTTCCTGGAGGAGGGAGGAAAAGCCAGAAATATGGCTTTTCGACTTTACTATCTGCAGTTGTGTTGGAAGGCTATGCTGAGTTTTGGTTTGGTTTTCAAATGAGTGATTGCCATACCTCTAAGGCCAGAGGGAAATCTGCTCACAGGCAGGGATAAGGCCAGGTCTGACCTAGTTGTCACTGCTTCCCCAGGAAGACCTAAAGGGCTGGAAGTCCATCAAAACAGGAATTCTCAAAATGCATCAGCAGGAAATATCAGAAGATAAAGTTTTGCTTGGGGAGTTTGGTTACAAAAGACTATTGAGTGAACAGCAGGACTCAGCCTGGCAGAAATCTATCAGAGAGTTATATTGGATTGAAATGGCTTGTCAGTGGCTTCTCCCGTTGTCCAGAAATGCAAAACGTCTTGGATGTATAACATGTAAGACAGAGGTAGGCACACATATTTGATGTGTGCGCCTTACACTATTAACTAGTTCAATTTTATAATTCCAGCACTTGGCACAGTGGCTTGCATGAAGTAGGAGATTAATGATATTTGTTGAATGAAAAAATGACTAAAGTTAGGAAAGTTCGGATGTTGCAATGTCCTGGTTTCGAGATGGCTAAATCAGCCTGAGGCCTTTGAACCTCTCCTTTCATCTCAAGTCTCCTGCTAAAAATCTGATAATTAACTGTCCTTTTGTTGTTCAATATAGGAATCTGGCAACCTTAATGTCTTTGCAATTATAAAGATAAACTTGATGTTCCAGAGCAACTGAGAACAATGGGGAGACCACAACAGCCTTCTCGTGTGACAGAGAAGCAGCTCTGGGGAAGGACCCGGTTGGCTGAACTTGCAGCAACTGTTTGATAAACTAGTTAGTGGAGACACTGAAGCCCAGTTGCCTGCAGAAGAAACTCATCTGTGATGTGGTTTTGAAAACACCCTGGTTTTTCTTGGTGTTTCCTTGTCTGAATTCCAATAACACCCTCTTTGTATTGTTCTTACCTCACCTCGCTTGGGAAGAACGCAAGGCTCAGGGTTGGGATTCCTGGATTGGAGTTGGGTTGCTGCCCCCTTACTGTTGAGTGTCCTCAGGAAAGTCACTGGACGGCTCTGAACTTCAGGGCTCTCCCTTGATAACACCTTGTCACATTTTTCTAAGGATTAAACAAAATAATAAATGAGGAAATACTTGTCAGAGCACAAAGTAACTTGCAAGTTATGGTAGCATCTCATTTTATACTTACATTTAGGTATTCCCACCAGATGGCTCATTTTTTAAAAGCAGGAGGCTATAGATGATCAATTTTTCTTTCTCTGTCACAGTACCTAGCAGGCAGACTTACATAAAATAATTGAAGTATTGAATGAGTACCCTGATAGAGTGAACAAATCGACAAGCCTTAAACAGAGAGCAAACTCTTTTTGCCAGCTCTGAGAAACTTTTGGTAATAAGGAGGGGCCCTTAAGAGATTGAGGAGGCTGGGGACATGAGGAGCTGGAGGAGAGAGTAATATAGAGGAAATATGTGTGACATATATATATATAATAAACATGTTTATATTTATGTTTATAGTAATAGACAGGAAAGTGGTATCAGAGGTTTGGGAAGGTAACTGCCATCTTTTCCTACAGAGACACACAGCAGAGAAATAGCCGAGAGGCCAAGTGGAAGTGCTCTTGAGAACTTGGGTGTCTTCTTCCGTGACAACTGAGTGGGCTGGCTCAGAAAAGCCAGGAGTATCAAGTGAAAGGAAAAACCTGACGATTCGAAAGAACCAAATGCTCGATCTCCATTTAAGTTTGAAGGAGAATTATAGGTCCATTGGCTAAGGTAAGATCTTATATTCTTTCTAGCTAGGGATAAAGGGGACAACCAGAGTGCTGAGGAAGCTACCCCCCGCTTTTTTTTTGGCCATGCTTCAACTATTTTTGAGGGCCAAATATGTCTTTGGAAGATACAGTGATTTTGGAAAACTGTAAAGCCATACAAATGTGTTTTTAGTTTAAACGAGGCTCAACGTGATCTGTGAAAGGGTCAGTTGCTTAAGTGTTCCTTCTGTCTCTTATGGAAAACCAGGAATGGTTTAATCTTTGATGGCAGTCACTCCATGAAGCTGTGGACTAGGCATTAGTGCTTCTGTTAAAGCGTGCCCTGGCCCCGTCTGTCTGCCCAGTCTTTTCTTCTTTCTCCTGAGCCTTCTTTCTGGATCTACTGTATTATCCTTTGTGTCTGAGGTTGGCACCTCTGCCTGGGAGTTCTCTCGCTGTGGGTTTGGGTGTGGTTTGCAAAGACAAAGACGAACATTTCTGCTGGCTGTCTCCCAAGTGATTCTTTCAGTGGTAGCAGAATAACACCTGTGGGAAAGTCACTGAAGCCTAAACAGGACCTGGAGGGCGTAAGTCTGTCTCAATACCTCCTTGCTCAAGTTTTGTTCCCCTCTAGGCTTCTCTGTATCCACTATTCTCACAATCACACTCCTTGGTGGTCCCGAAGCATAACCTTCTTTGACATTAAGCCACTCAAATTGCCATCATTTGCTGTGTCGTTCCTGCATCCATTTGTGTGTGAAGCTATCATTTTCTATCTTCAATCATAAGTTCACAGCCATGAGAATCACCTTTGATTTGATTGTGTCTCTCATAATGAGCATCTTGAGGAGAGCGACAAAGGTGTATTCATGATTGTATCCATGGGACCTGGGATGGAGTTGCTGCTCTGGTACTACACATGGATGTTGCTCAATAAAGATTGGGAGGATAGGAAATTAATAATGCCAGGCTTATGTATGTGCCAGGAGAGTAAAATATAATGGTCATAAATCATGGATGTATTCATTAATGACCCAGATGAAAATGCAAAGTGGCCACCGGAGCATAGGGCTAGTGATGACCTAGGATGAGTTTCTGCTTTGCTTTTGACCACCTTATCATTGACAGGAGCCACATTTCAACTGGTAGCAAATGTAGCTTCTTTATTTATATCGAGATCTGTAAGTTCTTTGATGAATAAAAAAACCTGAGCGGCCAAAAGCCGACTTGCAATAGATTATGTCTTTGGGAGATCAAGGAGGCTGTCCAGAAGTCAATGTGAAGCCATGAAACTGGGTTGGGCAACCTTTTCCATAGTTTCTTTCCTGGCTCAATAGTTTCCTCTTCAGCTGTGTGTTTCCCCCTAATAAATCTGCCTTTTCCCCTAATAAATCTGCTCATTACCTTGTGTATACATGGTTCTTTTAATTTCTGACTGGCTCAGTTGCTCCTCAGAACAGTGTATAATTTCTATTGTGAATTGTTATTGCTTTGAGAGACAAGACTGGAACTCTTTGCATGGTAGTGCCGCCATGAGAACACACCACTAATTCATGATCTAAGATTTTTTTAATGTTTATTTATTTTGAGAGAGAGAGAGAGACAGAGACAGAGAGAGCAAGCATATGTGCATGCACACATGGGGGAGGGGCAGAGAAAGACGGGGAGAGAGAGAATCCCAAACAGGCTTTGTGCTGTCAGTGCAGAAACTGAAGCTGAAATCAAGAGTTGGACATTTAACTGACTGAACTACCCAGGTGCCCCACTAAGGTTTTTAAAAAATCAATGTTATCAATCTGAGATCTGCTTCACCCTGACCCATGGACTCTGCTCATTTTTACACAAGAATTTAAGAAACACATGAAGGAGCAGGAGAAGGGGAATTATGCAATTCTTGACCCCTTTCTCTGTGTCCAGAGATGGCATAGATGGATTGAACCAGAAATTCTTATTTATAGTGATGGGTAAAAACAGAGATGAAAACAGTAACATTGTAAAGAAATACTTTGTAAGGTTATTCTAGGCATGGATTACTGTATACCAATTAATAGTGAGGAAATTATAGCTCACCAGTGTCACCAGTGTCTCCATTTTGATCAGTTTGAAACAGTTCAGTTTAACTACACTAACTGAGCACCTACTATAAACCTAGAATATTTACTAGGTACTAGATATACATAACTGGATGACACAGGCTCAGTTTTCAAAGAACTCATCAGAAGCTCTCTTCACAGGTATGAGGAATGCTACATTTTACTCTTCACAAGGTTCTGAAAGAATGTAGATTTCAGACCAAACATATATAGCACAGGTGCTATACTTCTTCCTATTACTGATTTTCATTATTAATCTGTATTGTTTTCACATTAGTGTTTTCACAGTGCCTATTAGTATCTGCAAAATTGTTTACCTTGCCAGTCTCAAATGTATTGATTTACCTATAGGCTACTTCCTTTTGTACAGGCATACATACGTAAATAGTTTTCAAGCAGGTTTAGAGAAAATAAAATATGTATAAACTGTAATTATTATAGTGTCAGATTCAGCAAGAATTTTCTTTTACATTTTTACCTGTTACTGTGAAGCTCTATCCTCTCTTTTCCCCTACCTTGAGTTTTCCTATATCTTGGGTTCAACTCAAATCTCAACTTCCTTAACTGACCCATGCCCTTCTCCAAGTCCTAAAATACTGGTTTATCTGACTATTTTTTGGTGCTTAACCTGTATTTTATTGTTATTATCTTTCATCTCTGTTCTTCAGTTAGCCCTATAGAAACTCAAGATGTAGCCACATTGCCTGTCCTTTTGTGTTCTTTGAGCAACTAGACTAAAACATTGTATATAATGAGGAGTTAATAGCTCCTATTTGTTAATTGATTTTGCTTTTTTCTATGTGAGGTGTTCGTTGCCCATATTAATTAATGCCCAAGGCAAAACATGTGAGGGCTACATGTGCTGGTCTAAGAAAAATAAAAATCAAAGCAGACCCTTGAAATCTGGGAGCCTAAAGCCTCATCCCGATAAGGGAAAGAACAGTTTTATGAGCTCAGGCATCATTTAGGATTTTGGCTTCTCCCTCGTGAACTGGCACCGTACCACGCCACAGCAAAGTTTGTTTTCACCTTAGAACCCCATGCTGGGGCACAATGCCACCCTCCAATTGCTTACTTTTGTCATTTTTCATGTTTGGCAATTGAAGCTGATGCAAAATAAAATGTTATTTGCAAAAGAGTTAAAAACAAAATGACCCACTGGAAAAGCATTCTTCGGACAGGGAACATGTCTGTACTGCTTGTTTGGTTTTAACATCCAGATTGGCAAATCACCGGTTTATCAGTGCTTGGCTGTCCACTCGCGGCATCTTATTGGAACAATTAAAATGGCACAGAAAGTCATGGCAGTGGCGCTGAAGCTGGGAGTTTCCTGGGAACTATTTAAGATACTTGGCAGTTTATGCCAAACAGGCCTAGGCCATATGTAGGCAAATAATCATGCATTAAATAAAATTTCAAATCTCTAAGTAATCTCTCTTGGACATCTTTTTTCTTTTGTTTCCCAAAACACAAAATGAAAGAGCCAGTGCCACTGAGAATAAATCATCTTAAGCTGCTCAGGGGTGACATAATGCGGGTTGAGGTCCTGGAAGGATGAGGTCGAAGAGGGCAGGACTCTCAGGCTCGCCCAACTCCCTCCATGCTGCTAGCCCATGTAAACCACTTCCTCTGGTTCTGACGTGTACCCTAAGTTTACAGCTCCCAAGACTTAAACCTGTATGTATGTTTGACAACCTACAGAAAACCTTCTTCTTTAGGGTGGTGGAGAAAGAAGGCAATACATAAATCTGGTCAGCCCTTTAAGCACAGGACCCTATGTCTAAACCTTTACAATGAGAATCCTTTTAGAGTTGTAAATCAGTAGAGTAGAATTCTACCACTGTTCCTTTTCCAAGGGAAAAAAGCTCTCATGGAACCAGAGGCTTTGGAATTTATTTGTGGCCACAGAGATAATCCTTTTCATAGAAAGAATGAACTAGCAAATAATTCCCAGCCTTGAGCATGCTTATCTCTTGCTTATTCCCCCCCCCCAACTTTTTCCAAGTTAAATAGTGTGTTTTTTGAGAAATGCATTTGCTTTTCCACTGATTCTTTCCTTGTGCCCTTTTTTTTTTTTTTGTAGTTTTGAGGTTCAAGGTGCTTGTTGGGAGGAGGCTTGGGTTATTTCCAAGCTTATCCAAGGTATGGAGGAAAAATCTCAGCCCAGGTTAAACTGCGTTTTCTTGCCCACAGATTCACATTTGTATCTGCATCTTAGCCAGTCTTCGTTTCTTGGAAAGCATTTTTCACACATGCTGAGCCTTGGTGGGAAAATATAAACTCCTGGCTTTGAAGGGTGCCATGTATGCAAATGTAAAAATGTGGTAGGATAAAATAGATCTCCCGACTGGGCCAAGGTTGGCTTTATAATTTCTCATTTCAGCTGGCGTCCATGGCTTTCACTATTCTGAAAATCAAGTACAGAGCTGGGTGGGGTTTATGTAGCTAATCTTACCAATGTAGATACACAGTCTGAATCATCCAGACCTCCAAACTTCCATTTTAATTCAAAGGGACTTTGAGACTCAGTGTTCCTTTCATTTTGCCTGTCAGGGAGAAGCCTGACAGTTTCCGATGGGCTACTCTTTCCTTGCTACAGGGGGATAAAGGTTCTTTCAACACCAAACGAATAGAATCTAGAAGTGAGGTGCGAAGCTGTGGAAATGGTTTGGGGAACCTTATTTTCTTATCCAATTTAACCAAACTACTGGGCGTGTGGAAAAATGAAAATAACTCTTATTGAATGGTATAATCTAGTCAGGTATTTTCAAAAGACAAAAATGACACTGGGAAACTTTGCGTTCTAGCTAGCCTTGTCAGGAAGTTCTAACAAAGGACTGAAACTCATGGGTATAGCCATGGAAAATCACGACAAAATAATGAAGTGTCACCAAAGTTCACTTAAGTAACACAAAGTGAACCAACAAAACCGGTGAGCCAGTTTTGAGATGAGAGAGTATTTTCACTCCACCGGAATAATTTTCCTGGCCATTGACTGTGACTCTCTAAAATGTCTATGGATTTTAGACTTTCTATATTACATTTGAATTATTCTCAAAATTGGGCATTAAATGTTGACCTAGGCACTGGAGCTCAGAGAATTGCAGTACCTGTTCATTTTACCAGCACTGTGTGGGCAAAGCAGATGTGTTTTCATGGAATCTGTATTCTGGAGTTAGTGACATAACTAATTGTGCCTGGCATATGGTATATGCTCAATGCCGCAGGTATTGGTACATTTTAGAAAAACCCTTTGTCATCCAGGAGCATATGGTCAAGTAAAGAAAGCAGAAGAGAGACATGAAACTATTATGAATGATACAAGGCGGCATGTGACAATGTATCTGTATGTACAGTATAGTCAGTCATACTGAGTAGTGGTCCAGGGAAGCAGACAGCAAGATGGACTTTGGCGGTGAAAGAGGTCTCATGGAGCAGAAAGGACTTGAGCTAGGACTGAAGGTAGGGAGGGGCAGGTGAACAGAAGGAAAATGAGAGATCAAGAGTAAGCAACTGACATGGCAATGTTGAGAAGCAATGAGGCCAAAAGTTCTTAAGGTAGTGGGTTAGATTTACTACATGCACCAGATCCCTAAAAGGAATAATATTTTCTCCTTTGGTTAGTCATATTGCCCCCCTTTTTTTCCTTTGAGGAGGAAAGTGGGCTTAGTTTATCACCGTAGAGGAGGCTGAGGTACCAGCTTGCCTGCCAACAATGCTGTAAGTGGAGCGGCTTTCCTGGCCACACAAACTACAAAGTAGATTCAGAAGGAGATTCTTTGGTGTAGATTTCCCAGAATATCTGACCATTGTCTGGGTCGTGGAATTGACATTCCGAGTGCAAGTTAGATCATTTCCATTCATGGACATAAGTTAAATGCTGCTCCTTTAGGTAATTCGTTTGGAAAATGCTGGTTCTTGAGCACAAATTCTTTCTTTCACAGGGCAAATATTAGGCACCCACAGCATAGGGCAGGATACCATAAAAGATATTTGCTCAGAGTTTAATTATTATACACAGGACTCCAGCAGAGTGATTTCAAAGCCTTTTTGAATGACTGAATATTCAGTTTTCTGTGCCCACAGCTGTCTATTCTTATGCTTTATGGAGGCCTTCCATTTTTCTATTTGTTGAAGATATAAAACCACATCTCAGAACCCATGTAAAAATACTATAAAAAGCATACATGATTAATAGAACATTTTCTACATTAACTGTCTTAACCAATTCTATTAAAAGAAATTTTTAAAGAATATCTCCCCCCTTTTTTCTCCTTCCAAGTTTTAGGGGGTGTTCCAAAATATGGAAGCCTTCTGTCAGAATTCCCTCAGATTGACAGGGTGGCTTTATGATCATGATATAAAAAGACAGAAGTTTCTCTTTTTTTCCTCCCAAATTGTTGTTTTAAGTATTTTACAACTAAAAATATGCTTAAGAGCTTGGTACCCTTATGAATATAGAAGTAATATACTTTATCTAAGACCATATCCACTAAAAAAAAAACTACAGGAAATAATCAGGGTGACTTTGTTTCTACACTAACTCACTGCTTGGGGTTCCCCTACTTCAGTGGCTGCACCGTGTCTGAGGATCACCTCCTTCCTCGTGTAATGTTTTCCTTCATTGTCCCAACTGCTAACCCTTCTGCAGACTTCATTTTACTTATGATAAATTGAAATGACAACATAACCAAGGCAGCGATGGTCAGGTTTCGAGACACAATACAGCACGTTGAGGAGAAACAATCACCAGAATGCAAGCACTTGTAAGAAGCCCAAGATAAAAGAATCTTATTTTCTTGGCGAGCCCCCTAGATGTTCCGCAATGACGAATGATATGACTGTTATCTTGACACCATACTCTCCCATGTTGAAACTGTTTATGAGAAACAAACATCATATGAGAAACAGATTGCCAGACACTAAGTAAATCACTATAAAGGGTAGTGAGTCAAGTATTGCCAGTTTTACCCACATTGTCATTGTTATGATGTAACACATTCCTTGAGGCTGATATTGTATCCAAATTTGGGCACAGAAACGTCCTCTTGATCAGTTGGCTGAGATTCTCTACCCTATAATATGTCACACACACAGTGACACACACACACACACACACACACACACATGGATTTGGATACACACCCAACCTGAATTAGGCACAAAGGAGAGTCCAGAAAGGAGGGACTATTAAAAAGGTGTGCAGAGATTATACAAACTGTAAATTTCAGCCCCTGCCCAGGCAATAAACCCAGTAATCCTCTAAGCTCTGCTAGCAATGATTAATAAACAGTTGGTGTGCTAAACATATGGAAAAATCATCCCATCTGGACCATTTAAAACTAGGACATAGACTTTATCTTTGTTTATTTCATCCTTAGCTAAAAGGCTTATTATGAATTGCAATAATCCAAGAAGCCAACCATGGAAGACAGACAAACTCTTTAGATAAAACCAAAAAAGCAAGTTCTGTAACCGAGGACCAGATGTATTTTTGGGTTTAGCCCTTGTACATATTTAGCCGAGCTTTTCAAGTGGTGAAGATTTGCATGTTTGTTTTGCAATACTAATGAATATGTTTTTGATTTACATTTTAGAAAATGGAAACTTTTATCTTCTTGGGGCTTTGTAACTTAATGACTTCCAGAGGGTGGTTTGTGTCCTCTTTTAACCCTTCACCATGAGAAACGTATCTCTTTCAGAAGCCCAGCCTCTATCATACTGAATAAAACCCCTAAGATAATGTGGTTCTGTCTTTTGTTGCCGGAATGGCAAGGGTTGAGAGCTTTTGACTTTCAATCTAGTGAAAACATATGTAAATGGCAAATTATTTTTAAACTAGCTTTAATGTGAATCTTGGGGGTATAAAGAATGACTCCACAGATGATATTTATATTAGATGAATAAGGACAACTCTTTTGGAAAAACATTGAGAAGTAAGATCTTGAGTATTGGTTCAATTTCCTTGGAGATAAAGATTTTTTAGGAGGGTGAGGAAAATGTCTTCCTGAATTTTTTTACTGTTGGAAGATATCCTTAGGAGTTCTTTCTTCCTTAAGGTTTCTTTGAAGATGTTACGTGGAAAAATAAGTAAACACATTTCTCCCCCAAGACTTCCTTTGCTTGTAATTTGGATTGGACAAGGACCTTATCAGAAATGGAATAATTTATCCTTGAGGGATAACAGAGTATTTTAGAATAAGAGATAACTAGAGCTTTGAACTCTCATTACTTGACAAATTGGTCCAAAGAGATAGTTTTCTTTCAAGTTCTTCAGTAGTTTTTTAAAATAGAATGTGGTAGAATAATAAATATGCCCTTAAAAGCTTGTGTTGGGGCCATTAAGTATTTTAAATGCTTAAGTTTCTGAAACAAACAAGGGAAGGTGTAACATCACACTGAGCATGAAATGGGGGATGTTGAACATTATTTCTAGAGCGATTAGCTGCGTTGAGGTTCAATGAAAACGTGCTAGTGAGGACCGGTAGTTGTTTGATAAGGAACTGATGGTGTTTTTATTATGTAATATTGGGAAGGCTTATGATCAAGAGTCCCTAAGCCTGAGTCTTCACATGGGAAATCATTCACCCCTAGAGAATATTTTTCCACCCAGACTCTGTTAATAACTAGTTTTAACTTTCCAGAACAGTTTCATAGTGTTGTATTAAAATTGGATACATATTTGCTATGAGTTCTTGGGTAGCAGGCATTTTCTAACCCAATTTCCTTAAACCAAAAAAGGTTGAAATGTGGTGTTAGGATTCCTTATTCTCCCTTAAAAATTCCTCCAAAATTTTCAGTTCCAGTTTATTTTAGGTACTAGAGAAAAAAATACCTAAATTAAAAAAATTTTTTTCATGTTTATTTATTTTGAGAGAGAGAGAGAGAGAGAGTGCAGGAGAGGGGCAGAAAGAGAGAGAGAAAATCCCAAGTGAGCACGGTGCTGTCAGCAGGGATCCGTCTCACTCAGGGTTTGATCTCATGATCTGTGAGATCATGACCTGAACCAAAATCAAGAGTTGGATGCTTAACCTACTGAGCCACCCAGGTGCCCCCTACCTAAATGTATTTTAAAATAGATATTTTTTCCTATTGTTCAGAGTCCAAGTCTAGAAGGACATTTCCTTTATTGTGATATTAACTTATTAGATCTTAGTTTAAATTGTTTATTAATAATTCAGTTCTTTTAAAAATTCTTTTTTCGTGTTTATTTTTAAGAGAAAGAAAGAGTATGAGTGGGGGAGGGAAAGAGAGAGAGGAAGACACAGAATCTGAAGCAGGCTCCAGGCTCTGAGCTGTCAGTATGGAGCCCAACATGGGGCTTGAACCCACAAACCGTGAGATCATGACCTGAACTAAAGTCTGATGCTTGACTGACTGAGCCACCCAGGCACCCCAATAATTTAGTTCTTAATCTATCCTCCCTCTTCATCTATGATAAAGTGGAAGGGAATGGGCAAGTAATTAATTGTGTAAGTGCTATATGCCAGGAAGTTTGTCCCTATTATTTTATCTTCACAAAAGGCCTATAGATAGATCTTATTACAGGGAGAGAGCATCAAAGCTTAGAGAAGCGAACTAATCTGTGTAAGGTCGCAGAATAAGGTAAATATTGAGCTAGAATTCAAACTGAGGTCTTTCTGCTTCCCCACACAATTTTTCTTTTTTTTTTATGCCTAACATCATGCAATTTTAACCCTCCATGTCTCTGGGTCACCAATCACAAATCTTTTTTCTGTTGATAGTAGGGTTCCTTAAAATTAATATGACCAGCATACTGGGTACCTTGAATAATGTAAATCTGACTGGGCGTAGAAAACCAGTTGCTAGTGGGATTGCCAGAGGAACACTTCAAGAGCAGCCAGTGACATACAGCTGGGGAAGAACAGAAGGAGACATTGCATGGCTCCGAGTAGAACAGTGGTAGCTTTGGCCAATTGTTTCTAACTTTGCACAGAGTCCTTTGAGACTCTGATGGGAGTTACAGACAAGAATTTTCCCCAGAAAATTGCATACACATACACATTTGCTAAAAATTTTAGGAATTTACAGAGTCACTAAAGTTGCTCAGATTGATAGACTCTATGCTGAGTCTTTGGCATTAGTCCTTGCTATCCTAGAGCATTGTTCAGGGACCGGCAGCATCAGCAATCTCTGAAAGCTTTTATAAGACAAGAATCTCAGGCCCACCTCTGACCCACCAAATTAGAATCTGCATTTTACAAAATTTTCAGATGATTCCCAAGTACATTTAAGTTTGAGAAACATTGGTTTAGGTAAACAACAGTCAGGTAAGAATGAGGGTAGGATCTTTTTTAATAAGGGGTGTTTAAGAGGTTAGAGGGTAAAGGTAGGGAATATTGTGGTTGAGCAGGAAGACTGAGAGGGCAATACAAGGTCTCAGATTTATCAGGAAGTGGGGAGATGGCTGGAGGCTGGCCATTCGATAGTTAACTGTGGACATTTCTCATCTTGGGTCATGATGAAGGGGATAACTGGCATCGGTTGTCTGATTCTTCTCATCGACACCCTATACTTACTGGGTTTCAAATGACTGAAGCAGTTTTCACACAACTCTCACGCAAAAGTCATAGTTGAAAAAAACAATAGTAGTTGGGAAGTGATGAAATTGTAGATTGACTGTTATGTAGTCACATAAGCTATTCAATATTGAGTTTGTTTTTTCCCTCTTAAATCAGTAAGGTTAATGGATGGGCTTCACATTATGTGGAAAAGTGGTCTGAGGTATCTTCTTTTAATTAAGCATTTTAGATTGATGTCCGCATACTCATCACAGCTTCTGATTCATGTGCATTAGCCCTGGTAGGCAGTTGCAGGAAGTAGCTGAGCAACATGTCTTATACATCACAGCCATTTAGAGCATTTTCTAACAGGATTGGAACATCAGCAGGTTTACTTGTGGGGACTGGCCCTGGCAAAGTTCTCCCCACGACTAGCATCATCAGGATTCTTAATTAAAACTCATGTCACCCCACCCGAAATTAGAATTTGAGTCATATAGATGGTGGCCATACAGTTTTTCTGTAAATGAACTTATCCACTTTTCAAGAGGCTTTTAAAGCATGTGCAGCCTTAGCAAGTATTAATTAATTAACTGCTTTGGCCTGTAGACCCCTTTGTGATATGGTGTCCTATAGCACATGAATGGTCCCAATGTTCTCTGGAAAAGGACTTGTGACCCATAAGATAGCATGAGTAAGCAAGGTAAAATATCTCTGGTTAAATATTTCTAGGGGCAATGGATATTTGGAGAAGACATGTCAATGTTTTCAATAACAATTTAGTCATTTAACACATATCCATTGAGAACTGGCTCTTCTGCAGGTCATGTGTGGTGACGGACATGCAATTGGATTGTGATTCCAATCAGGTAGAATAAGTGTTATGATAGGGGAGCAGAGAGTGCCCTAAAAGAAAGATATCCTGACCCAAATTTGTGGAGACAGCGAAGGCTTCCTAGGAAGAAGTAAAGGAAGAAGGAATTAATTTAGAAGCTCATATTTGAATGGATAATGGGGTGTATGCTCAGGCAGAGGGAATGGGATGTACAAAGGCTCAGAGGTGAGAGGAAGGATAACAGGAACCATACCAACACCATGAAAGCGTCTTGCCTGGGAATCTGGAATATAACCTTGGAGCCTGAAGAGGTCTTTCAGGTTATCTAGTCTAAGCCACCCAAGATGCCTTAACACTCATTGTCTCTTGAGCACCTCCCATGATGGAAAGCTTCCCAAGTTAGCACCTCTAACGAAGTCCTTCCGCAGGAGGAAAAGAAACCCACCTTCTGCTTCTAATCACTGGGCCTTGCTTCTGTGCTTTTTCTTTTGTCACTGGGATGATATGTAGCTTCTCCAGTGGTTAACAGTCACTGGCCAGTACCCCTCAACCCCCCGTCCCTTTGGGAACAAAATACTGAAGGAGACAAGGCAGAGTCAAATTGGACAAGTCATACAGGCAGCAAATACTTGTACTTCATACATTAAAAACTTACAATATCCCTAAACTGCAGTTTTATATAAGCTCTCAGTCAATCATATTTCATGGGGGAGGTGGGGAGGCCAAATATTTGGCTTAAGGAGCTCACGTTATTAAGATTATATTAAGGATTCAATTTTGTGCAAGCCTTCCTGTAAATTTCCCCTTCTCATCCACCTAGTCTCATACCATGCCACTGTTGAGTTGGCTTGAATTGTCAGCACACCTGTACTTTTTTAATGATTGTGGCTAACCCTCAGTGCCAGCTGGAGAGAAAGGTCACATTTCATGGTGGTGTAATTGGAGAACTGTTTCTTAAGAATAGAGGTAGCAAAGCCTTGCTGGAAAGTTTGAGAACATAGACGTATTCAGAAGCCACTACCTTTGGTAGTGAATCATTTCTTAAATAACTGATCGGACCTTGATTTTTTTTATTGTGGCTGCTCCCTTATATAGCTAGGGGATTAAGTTAGCAGTCAGAATTAGATATGTATAGAACTCCAGGTTGAACGTGAGTTGTAAGAGAGGAAAGAGTTGCAGGTAATTGGGTCCGGTGTGTAATATGGGATCCATAACACACTTTCACACCTTCACATATGAAAGGATGATTTTCCTCAGCCAGTGGCCCTGAATCATCTCTATTAGTTAAAGCCGTGTTTGCCATTCTAATAATAAAAAGTAACTCTTACTTGTTTCTATAGCCAGCCTGTTCCTTAGTGCAGTCTACTGATGGGATGCAGACACTGGTAAGCTTTGTTATAGTGCCTTTTAGACTTAAAAAAAGGAGTCTCTCTATATATACAATGCTTAAGTTACACAAATGAACTTGGTTTGAGAAGAGATGAAGTGACATCTAAAAGATGAAAAATGCACAGCATCTGAGTTTAGAAAATGTTAGTTTCATTTGCGGCAACACAGTGAAAATATCCAAGATCTAATCTTAAAATAAAACTTGGCTCTAAGAGACATGTGTAATAAATTAGCAGATTAAAGTTGTTTACACCTTTGGCGTTTTTAATCTCATACTTCTGCTTTAAATAGCTTTCTTGGCAATTATATTCTAGTTTTTTTTTTTTCACCACGTAATTCTAAAAGTTGCCTATTGGATACATTTTCGATATTTATCTTCACCATTTCTTTCTCACTCTCTGACTCACAGATGATTATTGGTTACTGATAGTTAATAAAAAACTCCATGTTTGATTTACTTTTTTAAAAAATATTTATTCAGTTTTTTGAGAGACAGAGAGCATGAGTGGGGGAGAGGCAGAGAGAAAGGGGAAACACAGAATCCAAAGCAGTCTCCAGGTTCCAAGCTGACAGTGCAGAGCCTGATGCGGGGCTCCAACTCATGAACCATGAGATCATGATCTGAACTGAAGTCAGCCACTTAACTGACTGAGTCACCCAGGTGCCCCTGATTTACTTTTTTTTTTTAATTTTTTTTAACGTTTATTTATTTTTGAGAGACATAGAGACAGAGCATGAACAGGGGAAGGACAGAGAGAGAGGGAGATACAGAATCTGAAGCAGGCTCCAGGCTCTGAGCCATCAGCACAGAGCCTGACGCGGGGCTCGAACTCGCAGACCGTGATATCATGACCTGAGCTGAAGTCGGCCGCTTAACCGACTGAGCCACCCAGGCGCCCCTGATTTACTTTTTATATGAATATAGTAGGTGCTACTTTGATAGTTTGAAGTAATAAATATTTAAATTAATTCAGCACATTTATTTTTAACCGATTAATTTATTTTTAATTCAACACATTTAAAGAAATATTTATTTGGGTCTTTAGTGAGCTAGACATGGTGCTACGTCATATGGAAGGTATTGAACTGAGGCACACATTTTCCAGGCCCTCAGGGGCCTTACAATCTTGTAGACAACTTAGGACAAATACTCAGATGAGCATAGTATGGTGGAAGGCCCATGAATGAAATTCAGAGTCAGCATTGTGAATTCAGAGGAGGGAAAGGTAATATCATTACATGCTAAAAATATAAGAGATTTTCTTCATATTGAGACATCCCCACCAGATATTTTCTTAAAGAGACTTTTTTTTTTACCTCTTCTAAGATGGATCTGATTTCCTTGCTCTTAAAGATCTCTATATGTTTCCTTTATTTTTTTTAAAATTTTTTTTAACATTTATTCATTTTTGAGACAGAGAGAGACAGAGCATGAGTGGGGGAGGGGCAGAGAGAGAGGGAGACGCAGAATCGGAAGCAGGCTCCAGGCTCTGAGCCGTCAGCACAGAGCCCGATGCGGGGCTCGAACTCACGGACTGCAAGATCATGACCTGAGCCGAAGTCGGGCGCTCAACCGACTGAGCCACCCAGGCGCCCCAATATATGTTTCCTTTAAAAAAACCAAACATTTACTGAGGTATATTTCACATACCATAACATCCACACATGTGGATATACTCATCTGTATGTTTCCTTGGATGCATGTATTTGTGTGTGTGAAGTGTATACACAAGTGTGTGTGCATGTGTGTATATGCACGTGTGTGCACTGAACTAATGTAACTACTACTCTCCCTGCAGCACGCCCCAGTGGAAGCTCTGCTCCTCCCTCACCCCTTGCACACTGCCTGCACTTGGTGTCTTCCTAGTTCACCATTTCTATTTCCAGGTCATTCATTCTCCCTCTCTCTCTTGCCTAAAACCTTGTAGTTTTGACTCTCTTGTCATTAGACAATCCCAGCCACTGCACTCTTCATTGCAGTCTTCTGTGGCCCTCTCGGATCACTCCTGTCCATCTGTTGAAGACTTTCACCCTGGCTCACTGTCATTCTCTCCCTTCTTAATCTTTCCTTATTTTTTAAAAATGTTTATTTAGTTTTGAGACAGAGAGAGCAGGGGAGGGACAGAGAGAGAGGGGGACAGAGGATCTGAAGTGGATTCTGTGCTGACAGCCAATAGCCTGAGGTGGGGCTCAAACTCACAAACTGCGAGATCATAACCTGGGCCAAAGTCAGATGCTTAACTGACTGAGCCACCTAGGTGTCCCATCCTCCCTTGTTTTATTTATTTATTTCTTAAAAATTTTTTTAAATGTTTATTTATTTTTCAGAGAGAAAGAGACAGAGCACGAGCAAGGGAGGGGCAGAGAGAGGAGACACAGAAGTGGAAGCAGGCTCCAGGCTCTGAGCTGTCAGCACAGAACCCAAAGCGGGGCTTGAACTTGTGAATGGTGAGATCATGACCTGAGCCGAAGTCAGATGCTTAACCGACTGAGCCACCCAGGGGCCCCTCCATCCTCTCTTGTTTTTATATCTAAATGGTACTTCCAATATCCTGGTCCCACTGTTCCTTGAATTCCTTCCCTGCAATGATCTCATTCTAGACGAATTTTCCTAACCCACTCCCCCAACTCCTTCCAAGGTTATGTGACCCACCCATAATTTCAGTTTCAAGGACCCCACCTTCTGACCGCCTCTCTTCAACTTGGTTCCCCTAACAGCCTGACAGCACCTCCCCTGAAATCTCTGGGATCTGCAACCTATTGAACCTCCTACCTTTTCCCTTTCCCTCCCTCCTAATCCTACCCCCCCATTCATTCTACAACCCATCCATCCTATCACCTTTTCCCTCACCCTCCCTTCTAATCACATGCCTCCCTTCCCAACCAAAACACCACAGTCATTACAACCATTACCTTGCTCTCCCTCTCAATTCTCTTGTCCCTCTTCCTTATACTGATGTGGCAGAACCGCAATCTTGCTTAAATAGAATTCTGCCAATTCTATGCCTGTACCCATGCATTGACATGGCCGGAAAATACACACACAAACTTAATGGCCATGAGCCTTATGTGAATATCCGATGCTTCCCAGAAATCATACCACATTTCTTCATTTATTCATCCTGCTGTTCTGACAATTATTTCATACCTTTTCTTTTCTTTGCCAACCTCTAGTACCTTTGTGTCACCAGAGATGGCTTTACTTCCTATTTTCACTGAAAACGCAGTAGCAAAACGTAACTTCCCACAGATACCACCACACTCACCTGCCTCCCAGCACTTGTCGTGATCCATCCTCCCTTACTAACATTCTCCTGTTACTACAGAGAGGAAATGCCCAGGCTCGTATCTAAGGACAGCCACTCCGTGTGTGTGCTGAATTCTGTTTCCTCTCACACCACTCAAGGACATTGCCTCAGCAATTCTCTTTCTCATATCAATAATTTCTCTGCTCTCCTGGGTTATCATCCCCAGCATATAAATATATAGTTATTTCTCTGGAAAAAAAAAAGCCTCCATCATGTCAAAGAAACTGTTTTCTTCAATGTTGCTACATTGCTAAATCTATTGTTCAACTTTCAGTGGCTACACTTGACCCATCAGAAATGTTGGACACAGTGATCACTTCCTTCTCCTTGAAACTGTTTTTTCACGTGGCTTCCAGGATACTCATATTCCAGGTCTTTTCATGTCATCACGTTCAGCTCCTCCTGTTTCCCTTGCGGATTCCTCTGCATCTCCCCAACATCTAATGGGGTTAGCTCTTGGTTCTCTTATCTTCACCACCTGAACCCATACTCTTGGTGGTCTTGTTTAATTTTATGACTCTACATATTGCCAATATGCTGACAGCACTTGAGTTTATATTTGCAACCCCAACCTGTCTGTGAACTCCAGATTTGTATGTCCAAAAGATTCCTGGGCGTCTCTCCTTGGATGTCTAATAGACACCTCAAATGGAACATCTCTACGAGTGCACTTCTGATGCTTCCTCCCCAAAGTGCTTCACTTTCAGTGTCTTCCATCTTGATCAATGACAGTTCTACGCCCCCTAGTTGCTCAGGCCAAAGTGCTTGGAGTCATCTTCAACTCTCATGCCCCAAATCCATTCTGTTGGCAAATTCATTGACTCTTCCTTCAAAATATATTGAGACTCCTGATACTTTTTCCAGCTTCCCCTCTGAAGGTGATGGTCCAGGCCATGATCATCTTTTATGGAGATTGTTGCAATAAACTTCTAAGTGAACTCTCCACTTCCACTTTGGCCTTTAGTCTATGCTTGAAAATACCTTTCAGGGGCACCAGGGTGGCTCAGTCAGTTAAGTATCCAGCTCTTGATTTCGGCTCAGGTCATGATCTCACAGTTCGTGGGTTCAAGCCATGTGTTGGGCTCTGTGCTGACAGTGTGGAGCCTGATTGGGGTTCTCTCTCTCCCTCTCTCTCTGTCCCTCCCCTGTTTCTGCTCTTTCTCTCTCTCTCTCCCTCTCAAAAATAAATAAACCTACAAAAAAAAAAAAAAGAAAAAGAAAAGACCACTCAGATTCCTTTCAATTTTAAGGATGTTATTCTTATTCTAAAAAAATTTCAGTGTCTTTGCATCTGATGCAAAAGAAAAGCCAAGGTCCTTATAGTGACCCACAAGACCTTACCCAAACTGTCCACTCCTGTTCCACACTGACCTCTCTGCTTGTTACTTTTCTGCCCCTACTCTCTCCTGGTCAGCCACACCCCAGAAGTCTTGACATCCTCCTGGCTCAAGACCTTTACTCTACCTAGGAATATTCCTTTCCTTCACTTGCTTCCTCACTTCCTTCAAATCTGTGCTCAACCATCACCTTCTAAATGAAGTCTTCCTTGACTGCTAAGATGAAGTCTATGTGGTCACATGAAGGTCTGACTCTCTTGCAGGTGCCCTCTCAAGAGAGCTGATTGTCAAAGCCTGCCTCCCCTGTTAAACTTCTGCTTCCCCATCATTTCTCAGGGACAATTCAAAGGAAGCCAGGCAGAACTGAAAGACTGACTTCCTGAGTTGAGGGAAAGAAGATGGGGTGGTCCAACAGGAGGACAGAGGGGATAAAGTGACTCAGGTAGGCATAGGGAGAAGGGCAGAGAGCAGGTCCAAAAGGAGGGGTTTCACTTCCCTGGAGACTGGCTGACATATGTGAGTGGGCTCCTATTCAAAAGATCAACCCACACCTTCCTTTCAATTCATAGCATACCCTACATCTCTGGGCATGCAAGATTTGTCATGCTTTCACGAGCCTTTCCTTACAGTTGTAAAAGATAGCGTCTTCGTGGATGGTGGGGGCAAGGGAAGGCGGTGTAGCTCATTTTTACAAAACGCTCTGAAATTCTTGCATGAAAGGTGCTAAGCATGCAAACTGTTAGATTTTATTTTTAAATTGTGCAAGCTATATATTTTCCCCATTAAATGTTCACTTGCCAGTTTTTCCCTTTCTGCCTGAAAATAATTAAACCAAATCTTATATCATCCAATTACTAAGATAAATTTGAAATGTAAAAATAATGATTTTTTTGTTTATATGAAATATTTCCAATCATTTAGAGGATAATATCACTCCTAATGTCTTCCATATCTTCATTCCCAATGTAAGTACCATTCAGTTACAGACCACTATTTCTGAATCAATAACAGAACAGAGTTGTAGAATGTGACAGTGTCCTCTCTCCCCCAACCTGTCCTGCTCAGTTGCTTGACATTTTCTAAATTTTTTTTAATGTTTGTTTATTGAGAAAGAAAGAGAGAAATAGAGCTTGAGTGGGGGAGGGGAAGAGAGAGAGGGAGACACAAAATCTGAAGCAAGCTCCAGGCTCTGAGTTGTCAGTACAGAGCCCGATGTGGGGCTCAAACTTACAAACCATGAGATCATGACCTGAGCTGAAGCTGGATGCTTAACTGACTGAGACACCCAGGCACCTCTGCTTGACCTTTTCTAAAGTCAGAATGTCTCTGCCTCTACCTTTTTTATATCATCTTAATATATTTTAATTAAAAAATAATCTTCCATTGGTGGGAAAAATTGTTCCCCTTTCTAACACTTACGGCCCCTTTTTTTCTATTAAGAAGCCCCCATGGAATCTGTCCTGTGGTTCCTTGACAATTTTTTCTTTTTCAGTCATCCATTGGACTGAACTTGGTACCCAAATCGTGGTCACCTTTGAAGATGAGGATGAAACTAGGGCTGGGCTTTGCTCTGGGACAGACCTGACTTCCAGTCTATTCCCTGTTGTTTGTTATCTGGAGGATCTTGGGCAAGTTACTTAATTGCTTTGAACCTCAGTTTCCTCTACAGTTGAATAGAGATACATGCCTTACGGTGTTGTTTAAGGATTCACATACTTTAGCTGAAGATCCCTGGGGAAACACCTGTGGTTAAACAAGTTAGATTTATTATATGTTGCGGTGGAGAAGAACATACATCCTATAGTGTCTCATAAAGAGGGCGTTAGAAAGAACCTGTTAGAGAATTTGGGCTTTGTGGTGGTGGGGGCGTGATTTAGAGAAGGGTTTGCTCTAGATTAGATATCGTCAGAGAGCAGAGGCAATTCTATGGTTGTGTCTCAACAAAGCTTATCTGCAGGGCGTGGAACTAGCCTGAGTATAAAGCTGTAATGGTGACCATATAGCAGGCATTCATTTGGGGAGAGAGGAGGTATTTGGTATCTCCACCCAGCACAGTGGCTTTGCTTGTGTCTGTGTTTGGACAAAGTTATTAAGTGACTTCACTTTGTCATTTCATCATTTCATCGTGGTCTCGGAGCAACATTGTCTGAAGTTGGTACTTTGTGAGATGGTGAGATGCGGTCTCTTCATAGGAGGCTCGCAAGGCCTGGCTGGGAGTGCCAGGCCAGCTTCTGAATGTTGGGGCTCCATTTTTTTTTCTCTTTGTGAAACAAAAACCTTTGGCCCAGAATCGTAGCCCCTGAGGATTCAATACATCGTGGCCCTTTCCATCGTAAAAATCTAAATTACACACTCAGCCTTCCCAATTCCAGAATAAACAATTCCGATTCCTTCAGCTGAGCCTCAGGGTACTGGAGGGTCGTAAAGATAGCTGATATTTCTTTAAACCTTATGTGAACATCATGCTAAACACTTTAAATAGATGATCATATGTAATTTTTACCGCAGGCTGATGAGAGAGTTGTTATTATTTTTCGTATTCCACAGATGAAGAGACTGGTGTTTAGGATGATGAAGAGACTCCCTTCTCCTTCCCCTCCACCCCACCCCCACCCCCCAGGTCGCACACACCTGAGAATACTGATGGAAGGACAGTTTCACTCCCAGAAGTCATTCTTCAGAACCTGGATCCTTAAGCATCGTGTGATGTCGCTTCTGTTTCCTGACTCCTCGAGAGTGCTCTAATCCAGAGCTCCACTAGCGCCACTTACCCATTTTATCCCTCATCTGAATTACAATTAACATGTATTCCAGGCACTTATTTTACAACAAACCCTTTATAGTATCCATTAGCTGATAGCAGCAAAGCTTGCAGCTTTAATTCAAGACAGCCGGATTGTGCCTTCAGCATTAATTGCAAGACAGATCTGGTCTAGTTTTAAATTGGAAATTTTTTAATCTTCTCTTTGGACCGGAGGAGAATGGTGATCCTAGATTGTGAATTCAAAACACATTATGGTCCCTCTGCTACTTTTTTTAAAAACGAGTTTACAATGTTCAAGCATAATAGTTTTTGGACTTCTAACAAAATGGCAACACAAGGCAATATGTACCAGGCTTAAATTGGCATTTGCTCAGCCTTATTATAATGTTGCTGTATCAACATTCAGCTGATGAGGATTCAAGTCTCTGGCATTCACTGTGCCATGCGTTATGTCTGCCTCTTAGAGTTCTTTGTGGAAATGGAGTCTCTGCTATAGAACGGAGTTGAAAGAAGAGAAGAAAATATTTTTAGTTAGCACCCTCTCTGTGCAAGAGATTGTCCCAGGTGCATTTATGCTTTCTTACTTATCCTTCAGAGAAGCCTGGAGAAGGAGGGAAGCAGTTGTGTTGCAAGTCATCATCATATCAACCTCGGTTACTGCATTATTAGCTTTCTAATTGTGCTTCTCTGCTTTCACTTTTGCCCTCTTCTGGTGGAGTCTAAAGCTTAAGTTATCTTGTAAAATTGTGATTCAAAGCTCATCACTTCCCCACTTAAACATTCCCTGTGGCTTTCCATAGCACTTGAAATAAAATCCAAATTCCTTGCCATGATCTACTAGCCTAGTCTCTAGGACTTCTTTCCTGCTCCTCTGACTATCTTAGCCACTCTCCCCCTTCCTCACTGTTCTGCAGTCACACTCACATTCTTTTCTGTCTATTTTTTAAAAATCTTTTTTGGCATTTATTTATTTTGAGAGAGAGAGAGAGCGAGCATGAGCAGGGGAAGGGCAGAGATTGGGGGAGAGACAGAATCTGAAGCAGGCTCCAGGCTCTGAGCTGTCAGCACAGAGCCTGATGCGGGGCCTGAACCCATGAGCGAGATCATGACCTGAGCCGAAGTCGGACGCTCAACCGACTGAGCCACCCAGGCGCCCCTCTTTCCTGTCTTTAACACCTTAAGTTTGTTCTTACTGCAGGACCTTTGTACTTGCTGTTCTCTCTGCCTGGAACGCTCTGCCCCCAATTCTTTCTTTAGCTGATCCTTCTTTCTCTTCACTTTTCAGCACAAATGCTCTTTTTTTTGTTGTTGTTTTAAGAGAAACCTGCCTCTGATTATAGAATTTATAGTAGTTTCCCATTTTCAACCAGTCATTCTCCAGTTCACTGCTATGTTTTTCTTCATAGCACTTCCCACTCTCTAAAATTATGTTGTTCATTCACCTGATCGTTGTCTGTGTCACTACTGTGGGAAGAAGTTTCCATGACAGCAAGAACCTTGTCTGTCTTGTTTGTCACTGTATTGCTAGAGTGTAGTTTACTGTTGATTGAATGATTGAACATGTATTTTTACAGATAAGGAAACTGAATAACCACAATAATAACCTAGTAATAGCAATTGCAACCAGCATTTATTGAATGCCTTCAAAGTGCCAGACATTAAGCAAGGAACTTGAAAAATATTATTTTACCTCTTTAGTTAATCTTCGGAGCTACCCTCTGAAGTAGGTACATTTTTCTATGCTTCGCAGAGAAAAATGTTGTAACGTGGTCAAGCTCATTCATTCCTTGCTTCAAGAAATTTGCTTGTCTGATTTTGCTGTTCTTTTCACTGTAGAGAATGAGAAGACAAGGTTGTGTCAGGAGCACTTGTAACGTAGGAAATTTTCCTTTTCAATGGAAAGAGAGGCAAAACCCACTTTTGATATGATGGAAATGTTGTAGCACATAGAAATGGTAAGTCTCAGAAAGTGTTTTACACAAAGGGAACAAACGTGCTCTAAGCCAAGTGGGCAGAGGCCTGGGCGGGGAGTAGGGTCTTGTGTGTGAAGCCTGGCCCCAGCTGATTCTACATCGATGATAGATGAGGTGGTGCAAGACGATGGTGAAGCAAGGCCTGCCAAGCCATGTGTGTGGGCAGCTGAGAGTGATGGAAACCCACCCACTGTTTTATCAAGGGCCAGCCACCGTCTTTGGATGAACAGAGTGCATGGTCAGACTGACTTAAGGGGACTATTTCCAAAGTTCTTCATAAGCATTTCCCAGACATTGCAGTTCTTTTTCCTCAGGAAAGTGGGACTATTTCAAGGTTCTCAGAAAAAGAAATATAGATGTTGACCTTTTGGGCCCCAGTGTGGCTTAGCATACTCACCCCTGTTGACTTCTGTCAGATCTTCAGTTTTCCTAAACCCCTTCCTGAGCCCCAGAACCTGGTCCCATCCCACTCTTTGGACTCAAACTGACCTGGGCCTGAATCTCTCCAGATTTCTGTGCTCATCCTGGTTGACTTCAGGCTCACCCTCATGGATCCTCTAAAAATACGGATCTTCTTGTCGGAGGTGGTTAGGAAGTTTGACTCCTGGGTCGCATAAGACACGTTGTATGGCATGTGGGGGCAGGGAAAAGGTAGAAAGGAGAAGGACAGGTAGGAACAGATTGTTCTCATAAAAATGTGTCTGCTTTCAGTATGCCCATTAAAATTGTCATTATGTTACCCAGGTTTTAAATCACTAGGGATACTTGGAATTGTCCACCTCAGGAATTGTGTAGTGGCCTAAAATAGAGAAGTTATTGTCTTGGTCTGCATGGGCGGCGATAAGCAGAATTCCAGAATGGCTGGATGGCTTACAAAGAGCTGATGTTTATTTCTCACAGCCCTGGAGGTGGAAAGTCAGAGATTAAGGTCCCCCGGCACGTTCGGTGTCTGGTGAGGGCCCGCTTCCTGGTTCACAGAGGGCTGTCCTGTCACTGTACTCTCACATGGTGAAAGGGGGTAAGGAAGCACTGCAGCATCTCTCATAAGGGAACCAATGCATTCATGAGGGCTCCATCCTCATGACCTAATCACCTCTCTACTTGCAGGTATTATCTCGTTGAGAATTAGGTTTTAACAAATGAATCTGGGGTGGAGGGACACAAACATCCAGTCTATAGCAATTATTTACCAAGGACATGAAGGAGCCAAAAGCATTGGTGACAGAGCAGGAATCTTGGCTCTTACTCTGGTCTTGTCCTGGAAGGTCATGTCTTGTGCAACAACCAGCTGGGGAGACGATGTAGCAACTTGTTCTATCATTAATATCGTTGAAGATAACCACATGATATTAAACCCAGTCCAATTGTTTTAGGCACTTTGACATCATCCGTAACTTAAAAAAGTGAAATCTTTCAGAATAGCTATCATTTTTGGGGTAACAGGGACAATGTAGACTTGGTGTCAATTATTATAGGATTCCTGTAACATTAATATTTTTATTTCCATTTAACGATTAGGACATGGAGACTCTGCCACAGTTATATAATTTGTTAAGGGCAGACTTGGAATTAAATACAGGTTGGTACAAAGGCAAAGCTTGTTTTCTAGACCCTGTACTCCAAAGCTTTCCTCTTTGAACCATTCCCCATAATCCAGCCTTTTTACATCAGCCTTTTTACTGCAATGCCTTAGCATAATTGTACATTATGGATTGATTTTAGTTTTTTGTGAGTTGTCTTATCTAAGTCAGTGTTTCTTAATGTTAGCACTGCTGACATTTTGCACGAGGCAAATCTTTGTTGTGGGGGGATGGCCTTTGTATTGTAGGATATTTAATAGCCTCTCTGGATTCAACCTACCAGATGCAATTAGCATCTCCCCCAACCCAACTGTGAAAATAAAAATTGGTTTTAGATATTGCTGAATGTCCCTTTGGAGGCAAAATTTCCCCAGTTGAGAACTGGTACTCTACACAGTTAAGCTGAAAGCTTCTTCGAGGACAAAATCTCTAACCATACCTCAAAAACAAAAATAAAAACAGAAACGAAAACAAAAACAGAAACAGAAACAAACAAAAACAACAACCCTGGGGAGGTCTATGTCACTGAGGTCATTCAGTAAACACCAAAAAATCCCATTCCAATTCAAAGTTTCCCAGCTCTATTACTGCATGGTTGTGGGACTAGGAGAAAATTACTTAACTTGCTGAGTCTCTGTTTCCTCATCTGTAAACCAGGGGTAATAACACTTCCAAGCTTCCTGTTTTAAGAGTTAAATAAATGAAACAATGTCTGAAAAACACTTAGCATAGTACCTAGACCCTGGAAGACACTAAAGTAATAAAGATATTTTTATTTAAAAAGCTAATATTCTGTTTCTTGTTCAGTGCCTGGCACAGAGTAAGTGCTTAAAATTGTTAATAAATGAATGACTGAAATGATTAGTTGTCATAGCTGCCTGCAAAAGTTATGAAACAAAAAGAGTCAAGGAAATATATTGCCAAGAGTGTTACTCATTCATTCAGGAAAACCCAATATCACAGTGGTACTCTTGCTTTAAAATCACTTATGCCTGTGTTGGCTTCCACGATCAGTAATGAATTTTAAGTATGGTAGCAAATGCCTATTTTATTGGGGCTCACAGGAAGGGAACATGCACAGAAACCAACCAGATGATTCCATCTTCAAGACTGCCAGGGCCGCTCACGGCGGATTTGATCACAGAAGTGCTCTCTGCAAATTGGGGGAATGTGCTGCTGGTTCTTAGAGAGGGAGCTGTTCTGAAATGAAACCAAAATGGCCAGGAGAAATCTGAAAACTTCAGACAGCCCTCTCGTCGCTTCATTTTCTCCAAAAACAAATTTGTAAACGGCATGCTTAACATAGGCTGATTAAGTTGACTCCAAGAATGCTGTTGAGGTAGATACAGCTTAAATTCTCTGGTGGGGACATTAGACCTATGGAAAATGTGCCTTGAGTCATTTATGAATCAGAGATGGAGTTTCATATTCTGAAGTACATCAATTAGAGGCTCTGGAACAATATGAGGGCAGGACTAAAGTTGATGAAATGGGGAATCCGGTTGCCTGGGTTACAAATCAGAAGGTAATAGAGCTAAGTCTTTGGAATCATACAAACCTGGTCTAAATCCAGGCTTTTACAACTTACTAGCATTAAGACTTTGGTTTTGTTAATCTGTGCGTGTGTGTGTGTAATGGAAATGATAATAATCCTAATTCACAAAGCTGTTGAAAAGATTAGGGGAGAGTAGGTATACTGCTCAGGATGGTACGTGATGCAGTATTCAAGAATACTAGCTTTTCTTTTTGGATATTCCATTGACATCAGACAAAAGCTTCATTAATCTGGGACTATTTATGCTGTTGACATATGAGAGAATAAGCTTTATTTTCATTATTTTTTAAAAATAAGTTTTTTTTAAGTTTCTTTATTTTTGAAAGACAGACTGCAAGCAGAGGAGGGGCAGAGAGAGAGAGAGAGGGAGACAAAGGATCTGAAGTGGGTTCTGTGCTGACAGCAGAGAGCCCAATGTGGGGCTTGAACTCCTGAACCATGCGATCATGACCAGAACGGATCAGATGCTTAACTGACTGAGCCACTCAGGTGCCCTGAGAATTAGACTTTATCAATGCTTCAATCTTTTCCAAAGAGCCTTAGAGTCTTGCTGGGTGATAGTAAGAGAAATTAAGACACAGAGTGCTTGTTGGGTTGGCATAGTGTGTATATGCTTATGTGTGTGTATGCACGTATGTGTGCATGCATGTATGTGTATGAGTGCATGCATGTGTGTGTGCATGCATGTGTGTGTAGGCATGTGCACACATATGTGTATGAGGGGAAATGGTCTTTCTAATGTCTTGACTTAGCCAGAGGACCCCATACTTTGGGATTTTTCCATGTCTTTTAATGAGGGTTCTGCTGCTAATAATTACCTGTTAAAATCACAGGATTATATGATTTAGTTTAAACATTGTAATAAACATATATATGTATATGTATATTCATTTAGTGTAGATGTATATATGGTGTGTATATTTACTTTTTATGTCTCAGTTTAAAAATTTTAATAAACATATATAAATACACATATATCCACTTAATGTGTACATACATAGCATATATGTATATATATATAGTGTGTGTATATACACATACAGCATGTGTGTGTATATGTATCTGTGTGTGTGTGTGTGTGCAGCTAACATTTACTGAATGCTCTTCATGTGTCTCAAACTATACTAGGAACTTTCTGTGGAGTAGCATATTTTTCTGCACAGTACTTCAAGAAAATAGATACTGTTACTATCCCCATTTTACAACTGGACTGATGCTTAGCAAGATTACGTCACATCGTGTGTTTGGTGTTACAGAGCTGATAGGGAAGTTCAGGCCAGATTTGACAGGCTTTAGAGTCTGTATTTCTCTCTCCTCTTTTAACTCATTCTCTGTTCATCTGCTATTACATTGCCTCTCTCATCTTAAAATTCGGAGTGGATTCAGTAATTTAAAAAATAAACGAAATCTACTAAATCCTGACCCATCTTGTCTATTTTGGCACAATATTTAAATCCAGAGCTGCTTGTACTGGTTCAGATTGGATGGAGCTGATTTCTGCATTAGCCTACGTTTGTGTGTTTGTCTCAGTTTTCCAGTGTAATCCAGCCACTTAGCAAATAGTCATGGAATAGCTGTCATGGAGCAGGTACTGGGCTGGATACTGAAAGCATGCTAGTATGGAAACCATGTGCTAGTTATAAAATAACGGCTTTCAGATATTTCAGACTTTTTTTTTTTTTTTTTTTGGAAAGCAGTAGGACTTAAGAAAAAATAGTAAATTCTGACCTGGAATCCAGTATATAAAATCAATGAAAATAGAGGTGCAGAGGTAGTGGGAGCACAGGCAAGGTGCTAGAGGACTGCTCTCAGGGTCTCGTCCAGTTACAGTCCCCAGGCATCTGTGTGGAGCCCTGGGGCGATCTGAAGTGGAGCCTGAAACCACAGAAATTGTGGGATTCCTTACAACTTTCTCTGTGAGGTCTTACTGCTCACTAACACCCTCTGCATTTTACTTCTCATATCTTGTTTGTGATCTGTGAGTCTGAAGTCTACTGTGGGCACAGATCACAAACAAGATATGAGAAGTAAAATGCAGAGGGTGTTAGTGAGCAGTAAGTACTAAGGAGAAAACATAAAACATAAATTTGAGAAGAAAGATATGAAATGCCGTAAGTTGGTAGGGGTGGAAATTTTCAGCAGCATGGACAGGGAAGACCTCACAAAGAAAGTAGCTTTTTAAATACTTTTTGGCATCTCAGTTACATTTAATTATTTCATTGGTATTTGCCTTTCAGGATTGTTGTAAGGAATCCCATAATTTCATTTCCGGGAGATACGTTGTAAGAATCAACTTGATAATATAGATCAACTGTCCTATTATTTGCATATTAATTTTGCCCCATATGGTGACTTATGACACATCCAAGGACCAAAAACTGTGGCTGTGGTTTGGACAGTTCTCGGCCATTGCGGAGAATGCAGAGTAGACTAGCATGAGTCTATGAATCAATCTTCCTACAGTCATACTCGGTGGCCCTGTTACCAACTTGTAACTTTCAGCATGTTACACAACTTTTCGGTGCATTAGAAAAGTCTGTAAAATAAAGACATTGTCAGGACTCCCCACATAGGATTGCTATGAGGGTTACAGGAGAGCAATCTGGGACAAGTCTGCGCTCAGATGGAAGTCTGGTATGTCCTTTATACACCTAATGTACATGTACAAGTGTTAATTAGTGTGAGAGACATTACTCTTGATGACATATTCAGGACCTCACATGAAATAAAGAAGTGAAGATACCCATACAATCCTCTTTTTTTTTGTCTGTTTTGATCCCAGCTGATCTCTGGCACCTAAAAGAGTGCCTGGTGCACAGTAGTTTCTCAGTTAATATCTGTTGAAAGAATGAGTAAGTGAATCATGACGGTTCCCTGTAGGACTCAGCCATAGCATATTTCATTTAGCCTAACCTCTCTCCTGCTGGAGACGTATGATCAGAAGGTGGTGAGACACAGTGACATAAAATGGGACATCAAACAGAGTTCTAGGAGCCAGGTGCGAATTCCACTTCTGCCCTTTAGGCTGTGTGACTTCCACGGGCCATTTAGTCCCTCAGGCTCAGTTTCCACAAATGTAAGGTGAAGACCGTTGATACCTGATTGTTATGGGAACGTAAGTTATATAAAACCCTTGCCAAAAGTATGTGCTTAATTAATATAAGCTGGATCCGAGGCAAAACTCTTATAAGAGTATTAAAAGCTTCTCTCTTTTAGAAAACATTGATTTTTAGCTGAGGGATAAAAGCTAAAGGCAGTGTGACATTTTTATTCTCCTGAGGGGGCTCTAAAACATTTTAGCAATTTCCCTTCTGGCAAATGCCTGAATAAAAACCGGCTGCTTGGCACACCCGGCTGCCCCATTTACTCAGGCCCACGGGAGCCTGGGGAACCCTGGGGAGTCTAGGAGAGTGCAGGTGCCTCGTCAGGCTTCCACAACCTGCGGAGACCAGAAGCACACGCAGCCGAATGTCGGTGGGCCCAGGTAGTGGCCTAGATGGGGTCAGCTGTGAATGGGTTGTACACTTAGCGAGTGCAGATTAATGCTACATTTAACGGCAGATCTTTATGACTCCTGTACATGCAATGCTAGTATTAAAAATGGAAACCCAAATGAAATCAATCCAGAATGTGATGATGTTCAAGGTACAGAAATATAATGGTTCATAATATCCCATGCTTTCCAATGAATCTTTATATTTCATTCCTTTGTACAATGCCAGTGATTAGTTATGAATTATGGAGAATAATCAAGAAGTACTGTTCTTGGCAAAAGACTCTATGAACCAAAAAATGACAGTGGTGGGGAGAGGGCTTCTGTCAGAGGTGAAACTGAGAAAGTGGTTTTGTTTATCTGTACATGGGGGCACCATGAGTCTTTCTAGTTGTGGTGAGATGAATGAAGGGACTCCATTAACCCCCACAGGCTGGATTAATAGAATAAATTTGATTTCCTTTGATTCTAGAGGAATAGATGTCTCTAAACTGTTTATTAACATCACTTTGAGGAAGGGCTTTCCAATAATAAAGGTGACAATGGGAAGACTGACATAATTAAGGACGATGTAGGGATGCGTTCTATTTTAAAGAAAGTGCTTATAAAGACATTTAAAAATAAACTCAGCAGTGTGTCTTTAAGATGCCTTTATATAATGTGATGTAAAAGAGCCAGGATTGAAATCGCAAATAAACCGAGATGGTTTTTCAAGGATTGTTTTGCCCCATGGCATTTCTCTTGTAAATGTTATGAGAACAATATCTGAACAAGGAAGGTATAATTCCAGTCCTCCCTGAGAAGGCTGTAGGTTGACAACTATCACTGGTTTGTGGGTGTGGGCCTGGGGCAGGTAGAGAAGAGGTGGGGAGAAGGAAAGGGTTTCTATAGGCATTGATAAGTCCAGATTCCACCTACTCTTGTCACTGTGTGACCTTGGTCAAATGTCTTCACCGCTCTGAGCTTCAGCGTCGTCTTCTATAAGATGCTTACATTGTACACATCCACGTGTCACAAAGACTTTTTTGAAATTGAAATAATGTACCACTTATGAAAGATACTATAAAGTTGTAAAGTGAGTTACAAATACAGAGAAGTACAATTCTGTTCATATAGTTTGGACTCCAATCATTTCTTGCCTCATGCTATAATTCTCAGGTACTATTTATCCAAGTAGAACCACAGACAGGAAGAGAGACAAGACAGGGCAGGGACCTGAACCTTTGGAGGCTGAGACGGCCACTGGAATCTGGCCAGGACTGCGCTGACAGCATCCAAGAAGAAAAGGAACAGGATCAAGAGTGTGGTGTGGTATCACCAACAGCTCCACAGCGGATTATTCCTTCTGGAAGCATTTGTTTATATCATTTGAAACACTTCTGCTTTTGTGGCTGATGAGTTATCATCTTTTTAAATTGTAAGATTAAATACTAGCATGCATGGAGGCACCTTTCCAGAGTAGTAATATAAAAAAGGGAACAGGTAAGGAAGTAAGAGTGACCGAGTATGATATTATGCACCAGGCATTTGCGTGGCAAATCTGTTTCTTTAGCTCTCATTAACACTCATCTACCTGGCTGGCTCAGTCAGAAGAGCAGGCAACTCTTGATCTTGGGGTCATGAGTTCAAGCCCCACATTGAGTGTAGAGATTACTTAAATAAATAAACTTAAAACAAAGAGTCATCTATCTGAGAGGACCAGCCAATGACAGAGCAGAGGGAAGTGTCATTTCTGTGAGAGAGGCTGGCTCCCACCATGCTCCTGGACACATGAGGCTGCAGCATAGGGACAAGGGACAAGCCAAAGTGCAGAGTGGTTTTGTACTCCCCAGGCCTGAAACCTTCACCCAGAGATTGCTGAACCATACCCATGTGCCATGTGTACATTGACCAAAGCTTCTAAGTGTCCCTATAAAACAAAATCATTCCTACTTTATGACATGGAAACATTAATAGAAGTACTTTTTGAATAGATAGCAATGAAGGTATCATTTAGAATCCATAGTGGAGATAAGACAAAAACAATGTTAGAGGATAATAAATTCTGGATAGTGATTTCCTCACATGGGAGAGAAGGGGAACAAAATAGGGAGGGGATACTTAGATGTAAGTTATTGTCCATATTCTAGTTCTGTAGTTGGGTGTTGGGATCAAGGGAATTTGCACATTGTTAGAATAAACCAACAATAAAAGAAGATGAAGTAACATCTTGAATGAAACAAGGATGATGGCATGTGTGAACTGAAGATTAGGATTAATGCAATTCGGTGTATCTGAATATTAGAAATATAAATGAAGAAACAAAGACACGAGCAAATAGAAAAACCAATGGAATGAACGAATGAGTAGATGAATGCCCTCTGTACATTGTGCTCTCTTGTAGCACGGTAGTTTTTCTTATTCTAGAGACTGATCTCATGACAAGGCTCTTTCCTGTTGTAATTTATTTGGGAAAGGTGAAATCAAATTTACAGAGATACTAGAATGAGGAAGGACATTGTGATTAAATAATAGGAGAGTCTCAATTATTCTGAAAATGTGTTAGTCAGCATTGTTATGATGACCAATCCTTGGCTCGCCTTTCAGTGTCCAGAACTCAGCTGCTGACGGCAATGGATGTTGGCGATAAATCATGCCATCTGAAGACATGGACGTCGGCTGCGTTTCCAGATTTCTTCCAATATTAATTTCATAATGCAGTAGGCATACATTTAGCTCCTGCAAGGAGGCAGATACTGTCTTAAGTCTTTTTATAATGCTGGCCTGACCCTGATTTTTATCTGTAGGATTGTTATCCGTGGTCCCGTTGGAGTAACATATATATAAACAATTTATATCTGCTAAGATGGGATATCATAAACCAGGTGAAGGTATGTGATGAAAGTCTGGAGAGGAAAGATGAGCAGCAGGGACACGAAAGTTTTCAGGGGAGGATGGGCGGGATGAATGAATTTTCTGGGGATTTAATCCATCTAGTCTCATTTTCATGACTTATATTAACTGCTGGGCATTAGTTCCTTCAGATAGGGTTTGTGTTAGGAAGTTGAGAGAATTTCAGGGAACCAGAAAAATCTGATCCCCACTTCTCAGATCAAAAAGGAGAATCAGGTACTCCTGGGTGCCTCTGTCAGTTCAGGTCATGATCCCAGGATTGTGCCTTCTTAAGATTCTCTCTCTCTCTTACTCCTCCTGTCCCTCTCCCTTGCTCATGTTCTCTTTCTCTCTCTCTCTCTCTCTCTCAAAAAAAAAAAAAAAAAGAAAAAGAAAAAGAAAAAAGAATCATGACTATTTAGAAGTAATTTTCTTCTACTGTAAATTTACACTGGTTAGTTACTATTCTTTTTTCTTCTGTGGCTCATTTTCCTCCTTTCCCTGTCCCCTTTCCCTCATCCCCCTCCACCCCTTCCTCTTCTTCCTGTTCGTTTCTTTTTCTTCCTCTATTCTTAAGGTTCAAATAGATTATTTGTGAAACTGATATTGACCCATGATTCTTTTGAGAGTCTCAAGAAAGTGAATCAACTTTGTATGAATTTTCAAAGGGATTTTTTCAAGCAAAACCATGAAGAACTTGGCTGAATTATCTAATTTTAATATTTTGGCACCTTACACAAGCAAATAAAGGTCTCATTTTCATATACACAGAGCCTCTCTATATAAAATTCCACTTGTCTGTATATAGACACACATATGTGTATATCTATAAATGTACGTGTAATAACTGAAACTTTATTCTGGCAAGTAGTACTATGCATAATATACCGTAAGAGCAGTATCGCAGTGCCGGCTAATGTTTATTCTTGAACAAATCTCTACAAAAGCAGCTAGTTATCTTTTTGGGTTAAAAAAAAAAAACATTGAAATGTGTTCAAGATGACCAAAACAATCATGTGTTAGAGAAGAAAGGAGCCGAAGGATCAAATACATAAGAGATAGAAATAGTCAGTTTTGTTCCTTAGTTTACAGTTTTAAAATACCTAGCAGGTTATAGTTTATTAACTTTGGGAAAAGTTGGGGAGGAATTTGGCACTTATCTGATGGAGCAGCTTTTGTGACTTCTCTACAAGGTGAAGAAACATTCATTTGATATATTACTCATTGTTGATTTTACTAAAGCATTTATTTATCTAATCTTCACAGAATAGTTTCCATTTAAACAGTAAAAAAACTTGAAAGGTTTTATTCACGATTTAATCTTTTTTCTTTCTTGTAAATGTTGCCTTATTTAAAAGTCACTAACTTCATCACCTCCTTTTGACAAAAGTCTGTTCTTTAGTCCAATGGGTGACCAATGAAACAAGCATTATTAGAATTATCGATTGCACCAAAAATGTTAGCTAGAATAATTCTACCTTTGGTGATAAGTGGTAATTTTAATTCTGATTTTTTATAACAATTCCGTTAAGGAACAGATTATGAGCCACATGATACTTGATAATTCTGGAGTACAATTTTTCTCCACATGGGGAGAAATCACTATTTTTTAAGGATTAAAGGGTTATGAACTCAGGGCCTTATCAATATTTGTGAATGTTAGGGATTGAGGACTATTCTAGAAACAGGTTTGTGAGGGGTTCCTGACTAATCAAGATTTAGGAATCAGTCATCCTCAGAGTCCCACTTTAGTTTGGATCAAGCCTTGTCTAGTTTTTTTTTAGAGTCATCTGGTCGGGGGCCACGGTCAGACCAGCGGTGGAGGGGAGTCTGGGAGATGGCGCTTGCTTGTCCACTCTACTGACATGACTAGTTCCCCTACACCATTCCTCCCCTGGCTTCAGGACTGATGAGGTAAGTTCTTTATGTGGGTGAGTTCCTCCTTTGCACGGATGTTCTACGTGCTGCACTTTGCCCTAAGAACTGATTATAAGAGGAAAAATACATAGGTTGCATGTTTTCCCACACATTTAAAAAAATCCTCTGAATGATAGGGATCTTGCAGAAGGAAATTACTTTTCTACAGAGTAAAGCTAGTAGGTAATGGCACAGCTTCATTATAGGAAACAACTTGGGTTGCCCTGTGTTATGGAGTACAGAGAGAACATGGCAGTTTCACTAACACTCTGGTATTATAATGTGCAAGCCCAGAACTGTGGTGAAGACAGAAGGTGATCCGGGCATGAACAAAGCTCACCACAACTTGGAGCTTGCCGATGATAGCTTCATTTACGTTTCAAAGCCAGAGATGAGTTCCAGCCACAGCTGCCTGGCTCTGCTCCTGAGTCCTATGGAGTGAAAACAGGTCAGCCACCACTCTTACCAGTGAACAGATGGCTCAGAAGTAGGAAGGAGGTTTGGCAGTGATGAAATGTGCAGGGAGAAAGCAGCAAAAGGGTGGATCGGTGATCCACACGGATATGGAGAAAGTTGGGAAAAAGATGAGGGTAACTCATTCACTCATTCAGCAAACTTTCATTAAGCTGTTTGTAAGGTAAGTGCTGGGGGTTCAGAGATAAAGGACATGGAAATCCATCGGGAGCTTTGATGATAGAACCAAGGGGGTTGAGGAGAAACTGAGAAGTTTCAAAGATGACAACATAATGTGGATATGGGCTATACTAGGGCTTTTTAGAGTGGTAGAGAAGATGAAAGCCAGTGGATAAATCAAAGCTGTTTTCCAAAAAGGGTGATATCTAAGCTGACTTCAGCTGAAGTCAGAGGAAGGGTGATAGTGGTAAAGTCTGAGGAAGAGAAAAAACAAGGGAAGAGCATTTCAGAAGGATCATCATGAAAAAACAGAAAGGCATATACTTGGGGGGAAGTGTTGTGGAAAAAGAAAATGTTCAAGGTAGGTGACTGGAGAGGGAGACCCAGAGTGGGAGCCTTTTAAGGAGGGGGTTCAAGGAAAAAGTGCACAGTACAGGTATACTGTAATTAGGGAGTTAGATTCCTAATAACATAGCAAATTAGTTCTTTGAACTGATTTTTGAAGGAATGACTAGAACTTTATTTCTAAACATTGGCTGCTCATTGGAATCACCTGGGGTGGAGGGAGGCTTTGAAAACATGGATGCCTGGGTCTTCTCCCTCCCTGTTCCGTAACTGTCATAGAGATCCTGATCCAAGTAACTTTGAATGAAGTCTGGGAATCAGACTAAAAACTCCCCAAGTGATTCTACTGCATAGTCATGGTTAAGAACCAGAATAAACTTTGTGCCTTAGTTTTGTGGTGAGTAAAATGAGTAAAATATAGCCTAATTCACAGTTGACAGAATAATCTTTAGAATAATAAAAGGGTTGGTTGGTGTGGTGCATGAATATCAACCAGGGGTGATTTTTCCCCCAAGGAGGCATTTGGCAGTGTGAAGACATTTTTGATTGTCGCAACTGAGGAGAGAGTGCTAATGGCATTAAGTGGGCAGAGGGCAGGGGTGGTGCTAAACATCCTACAGCCCCCCACAACAAAGAATTAGCCAGCCCAAGGTTGAGAAAGCCTTAGGTTGCAGGTAGACAAGTCTCTAGAGCTGGATTGCCTGGGTTCAGATCCCAGCTCCATCACAAAGCAGCTATCTAGCCTTCTGTAAGGTACTACTTACCTTCTTTGTGCCTTAGCGTTGTCGTAAGTTCAAAGAAAATATTAATTAACTCATAGGGATTGAATTCATGTGGAGGCAGAGATGTCCCTGGCTAGTCCCCTACTCTTATTTGGGAAACAAGAAATTACTACCCTGTAAATCTCAAGCTAAAGTTTTGGAATTCCCCTTGCCTAATCCACAGTTTGGGGGCTTTAATGCAAGGAACAGTAGAAGTAATAAAATAGCAACGGTTTATCGAGAGATCACTATGTTTTAAGCAATATGTGAAGTATTTTCTATACATAATCTCATTTAGTCTTTACAATAACCCATACGATGTAAGTAAAATCTCATTTTACAGAAACAAAATTTAGGTGAAAAGTTGTGGAGCTTGCCCAAGTATACACAGAAAGTAGAGGGGCTCTGTCTGGTTGCAAAGTCTGGTCAATTAACATGATGTTATACAGAAAGCCAAAAATGTGGTATATGGGAAACACCAGAAAGGAACTGATGAGTGTATCAGGTGTTTTGGCTCATTCCTGTCTGGGTTTTCACTTCTGATCTGCTCTAGCCCCACCTGGTTTTTCCCAGATCCGAGTTGCCATGGAAGTTGCCATTACAGTATTAATTTTTGTGGGCAGTGGTCTTCCAGCAGACATGTGCACATTTATTTAGACATTAGATACATATTTTACCGGATTGCATATTATATATGCTTTGAAACTTATGTAAAAGCTAACAAATATTTTAAAAGAGTAAGTTAAAATAAACATACAAGTTCTAATGTTTTCTTACTGCATCACCCCCTAAGGAGAATGGATCCATTTTGGAGACCACCATTCTAGACAGTTCCTACACTCCTGTTACCTGTATCGAGAACTGCTTTCTCTTTTATTTTAACAAAGGTAACTTTACATTTATTTTCCACATAGTATGAGCGTGGAAACTAAGTGAAAAAAAGGCAAAGGAAAACATAAAATCTCTTAACCTGGCTTAACCAAAACCCAGCCACAGCTAGCATGGCTGGGTTAGTTTACAGGATTCTGGTACCCTATTTCTTTTCTGCATCTCAGACTATTTGAGAGATAGGGTGGAAGTGGGGAAAAAAATACAGGTGGTGTTGGGATCTTACCTGCTGCACCAGCTACACTTTTCTATAACAGGCTTACTTTTGGATAACACTCATGGGGTCTGCAAATGTTTTGAAGTCTATACTTTTCTATTTGTTTTCTCTATTCTTGATTTCCTGCTGAGAGCCCCTTTTGAAAAAGTCCAAGATTGTCTTGCTGAAACTAATAGGAAAGGGGATTTCTTATACCATGAATGGATGGGGATAAGCAGAAGGTCAGAGACATCAGCTATGCTCGTAGCTGTAGCCATATTAGCTTAGGATCCCAGGAACTGTAGCTAGAATTGGAGCCAACGCAAACAGGAAAAACCCAAGTGAAGGAGAGAAGCAAGCTGAGGTAGTGATAAGGTTTTTTTCTCTCAGACTTCTATTACTTTGTCAAAAATCTTCAGTTCATCCTTCTTCATCTATTTTCATTTGAAACTTTCAAATATTAGGCCCCATAATTCCTGGAAAGCAGCAGGCTGGAAAGATAGAAATTTGGATTTCAATTCCAGGAAAGCAGTTTTGTTGTTGTTGATATGGTAATTGAAGAGACTTGATAGTTTTTCATTCTTGGGAAGTTAAGAATATATCAACAAAGCTGAGAATCAGAAAATTCTAAAGCAATAGTTATTAAAATGAACTGTATAAAGATATTTGTGAAATCAGACAGGCAGTTAAGAGGGAGCCAAATGACTAGTTCTCTGCATGCATAGCCATCTTATATATCTGAGGATGAAGAAACAGATGGTCTCGTTATCTGTTTGCATATTTGTCTGAAAAAAAAGCAAACAGCACAGGTGTAAGCCCCACATTCCTTTCCACATGGCACACATGTAAGAGTCTGGCTCTGGGTTTGTGATTATAGATGCTGCTTATAGAGCCTGACATCATTTCCCGACATTCCAGAGTGCACTGAATCTCTGAGCAAGAAACTGACCCATTTCTAGTGACCACACTCTAAATCCATTTATCCAAGAACTTGATGTCTCCCTTGGAGGGAGATCTCTAATGATTCTTTGACTTTATTTACTCAGAAATAATTATGGAATGATTACCACTGCCAGGTACCATGCAAGGCACCTAGTTATGAAAACCTTGATTGTGAACCCAGAACAGACCTTTTGGGTCCCAGGTGAAGGAGACATAATAATAATTGCAATTCTCATGGAATTGGTGTCACAGCTATGTCGACATCTTATAGAGGTACTTGGAGTGGATACTGCATAGCTGTCTGGTGTTTCTGTTTCTTGAGAAATTCAGCTTGCTTCCTCAACTTTTGAAAATATATGTATCTGGGAAAATCTTTAGCTGTAACTACAGCTTTTTTGGTGGAGGCAAAAAGACATATAAACCTTGATTATTACATCTGTATATCTGCAAAGTGATCCATGATTTCTTTTTTTAATATAATTTATTGTCAAATTGGCTTGCATACAACACCCAGTGGTCATCCCAACAAGTGCCTTCCTTAATGCCCATCACCCATTTTCCCTTATGATTTCTTACATATCACGTGTGAATGCTTTCAGAAAAGAGTTTCCTCAGAAAACTGCTCATAATTACAACTTAAACTCAGGTGTCAGCATCATGGCAATACCTGAGATTTGGGAACAGTGACCATCTATGTGTTCCTTTGGAAGTCCCATACACAAAATGGCTGCTCCAAAGTCAAATCCAACCTGCTGATGTGTTTTGCTTGGCAAATACCATATGTGTGTTGTGTTTTGAGGGTTTGTAGACAGAACAAATATTCTCTAGTTTTCCACAATCTTTATCACTCACTCTTATCTTATTCCTTCTCGATTCACATGTTTATGTTAGTTGACTGGCCTACAGGTCTTCAACTTAGCTCTGACAGGCACAGAAGGGAAAAATAGGAGTAAGAACAAATAGAAATAGTAAAAGAAAAGGCTATAACTTCATGGAAGGCAGAGGATGGGAAACACCCGGCAGAGAACTTGGTCTGGAGCAGATGTCCACTAAGAATAACATTGGGGTGCAAGAGTCAGGGAGGCGAAGGAGCTAGAGGAAGAAATTAGTGATCTCTGTGAGGTTTTCCATCTCAGGCATTTAACCCTCATTATCCTATATAATACACATAAAAATTTCCCACCAAGGAGTATTCTTACAATCAGGTTATAGTTAGGAAAGGTGATCAGTACTAGCCAAAGGGTGGGGTCTCAAGCCCACGGCTATGTGACTCCAAAGCCAGACTTTTCCCACTTTTCTACCACTCTGGTTGTCATAATGGTTTTTGTTTTTTTCTTTTGTTTTGTTTTGTTTTTTGTTTTTGTACCAAGTCCTATTCTGGAGAAAATCAACATAGTCCTTGGTCATATTCTTTTTCACCTAAACTTAAAATAGTTTTATCATGTGCTATGGAAAAAATGTGTGTTACTGCAACTTAAATTATCCATTTTATTGAATAAAGGATTGCCATTAAGGAAAAGGGAATTACTTTAAGTCACTAAGAATATTAACCTCTCAAATGTAGAAATATAGGCCAAAGAGCAGATTCAGGTGAGTTTGAGTGAGGGTTGCTCAACATATACAACATGAGGCTAAAAATCACAGATAGAATCAATAGTATATTCCTGATTTTTAGCCTAAAGACAAAGCTAATGATGCAGCAGGAGAAGAGATATGTCAGTGCTTCAACTGCAGAAACATCTTCTCACTAAAGCCACTAAACAGATATTAAGAGTGGAAAAACCTGGTCTATGATAGGTCTAACTTCCCTTGCCAGGGAGGGAGAGAATGGGAGAGTTAGTTAATCCTATAGCAAAGCATCAGAGTAGGAGAAAGGATGTCTTACAAGCAAAATAGGAGAGAAATAAAAGAGAGAGAAAGAAAGTGAGAATATAAGTCACATTAACAAATCCATAGGATGATAAAATTAATTATGTCTGAAATCACAAAGATACAGAACTTTTAACATGTAGTTAACGAGGTACTGTCATAAAGGAAAATACAAATAATTAGGAAATAATTAAGAGCCTGTAAAAGTCGTTCTTGATAAAACGTAGTTAAAAGACCACTTGGCATGTTTGGACATATGTAAAACAGGAATATGTGTTTCTATTAAGATGTTGGTGACAACAGTGGTTAAGAGTAGTTGTTGGTCTCTGAGGAGTATTATGAAAATCCGTAAGAAGTGGAAAGTGGTAACAAATTTGTTTTACTGGTGGGCTTTATAGTAGTAAAGGAACTCATGAGAAGCCTGTTTTACATCAAGCATTTCTTGATAAGTGAAATGACTTGAGTAACCCACTTGTGCCGGGTAGTCTCTGTTTGCCCTTCCAGATCAGCTTTTGACTTTCCTTACCTTGGTCTATGCCCTGGAGGGCTGACTTACATGGATGGCATCAACACAGTTCCCCTGCCCTCTGACTTTTACTTGCATTTGGCCAATGGAGGCATTAGCAAGAAAGAAGAGGGCAGAAGAAGAGTGTGGTCAGGAAGTTAATTCTGGCCACCTCTCTGTTGGGTTGTTAGTGTCTTGTTTCTCTACCAAGGGCTACAGTCCCTGTGCATGTACTTTCCTACAGCTCTGGATGAGTTCGTGCAACCATCCCAGCATGGCAATAGCTCTTAGCGTTTGATAGCTGAGATAGCAGGCTTCACGTTGATTCTTCCTGCATCATTGTGTCTTGTCCCTCTGTAAAATCCATCCTTAAATTCCCTATTTGAGTGTGCCCTCTGTTTCCTGACTGCTAAATCACTGAACTTCAAATTCGATCTTTGTGTGTGGGTCTGGTCAGGCTTCTTTATGAAACTCTCCTAATGGCCTACAGAAAGGATTTTAAGTAACTTTTCAAATTATTATAAATTACTCTAATAGAATATTATAACTAATGTTAGCAACCAAAATGCAAATGTGGACATTGCCTTGGATGAGAGGGAAGAAAAGCCATGTGGGTGTTTACACCAGAGAGTCTGTAGAACGGGCAGTCATAGGACACCCAGGAGGTATCCAGTGGCAGAATTTCCCTGGTCTCTTTGGTTCTGCTCTGAAGACTAATGTTGGGTTGGCCAAGATAGGCTCAGTGTTAGGCTTCTAGGCCCTGCCATAGGGCAAGATAGAAGGTGAGATTCTGGATGAAAAAAGCACTAGTTCCTGCGAATGGCTCATGCTGCTTCTTGTAAATTGTGCCAAGTCCCTATGCACACAGACAAAGTCTCTTTGGAAATTTTGTTCATCTAAATGCATATCTAGAAAAGGCCTTAAAATTACATATCAGCATCACGTCAACACACTCAAGTTAACACCATGTTGAAGCTGTTGGTTGGAGAAGAGAGTTCATTATCACATGGTATGGACAATCATGACTTCCAATTGCCTTTCGTTGCTTTCATTTGGCAAGATTCCAAAATACTTTCCACATACAGGGAGAGAAGAGGGGGAATCACATGTGTTTGGAGATGAAACAGCTTCAGAAACAAGGATGACTGCTTCAAGGGAAGGAGACCTCGTAGCAGGTGTGCAACAGGCGATGAATGAGGCCTGGGAAGAAAGGTCCCTTCCTTCCGCAACCTTCTGAAAACCGTAGAAGGAATCCGAGGCAGCACTTTTTAATTTTTTTATTTTTTGAGAGAGAGTACAAGTAAGCAAGAGAGAGAGAATGGGGATAGAGAATGAGAGAGAATCCCAGGTAAGGCAGAGGGGTAGAGAGAGAAAGAGAGAGAGAGAGGGTAGAGGGACGTGGGGATCATGTTTTTTTTTTTACCCGAATGTGGGCTCATGCTTGCCGAAGGGAGGCTGGAGCTAACCCAATGTGGGACTCAAACTCAGGAACCATGAGATCATGGCCTGAGCCGAAGTCAGATGCTTAAGGACTGAGCCACCCAGGTGCCTGGAGGCAGCATCGTATAAATGCTTAACGGATCCTTACCAGTGCATCAAAGACAACACCTCCTTTCAGTGCTTTTGGCCACTAGGGAAAAACCACGTGAATTTCTGCTTCTGGCCCTATCCCTGTTCCCTTGGCCTCAGGGAATACCTCAATTCTGTCCATTCCCATTACATCACAGGGCAGCTCGGATTTTGTTTACATACTGGCCCCTTGTTTAATATGCTAAGCTCAGCGCAAAGCTCTTGCTAGGAATCATTTAATACAAAATATCAATTTTCCAAGTTAAAAGGCAGCCATAAAAAGGAAAATCCAGTTGTGTTTTCAATGTGCCGAGTGAAGTTGCTTCCCCAGGCAAAGAATTTCAAAGTTTCAAAAGCTTCCAATCTATATGCTTTAATTATTGCAACATGTAGAAAGGTTCTTGGGGAACCAACACGTCAGTGCCGTGAGATGGGCAGAGTCATTCAAGGCCTCATTAGCTCCCGCCGTGTTTCACACAACAGGGAGGCCAAATGGGCAGACATTAAAATCCTAGGGCTCTTTCTGAAAGAATCATAGTGGGATATATCCTGTGGAATCCTTGAATTCAATGCTTCCCTCAAGGGAATAGCAGGTAGACAACCAAGAGAAAATTTGCAAAGATTTTTTTTGTATCTTATAAAACACAAACTGTACAAGTAAAAAGCATTGACAGTATGAACAATACAACCTTGTATATATAGCCCCCCCTTCCCTGTTCTTCCCCTTTTTTTTCTTCTCTTGGAGAAACAAGGGCATAAAAAGGCAGAGAAATTGCTAGTTCTTGAACAGAAATAGTGTTAGATCCAGCATTCCCTTCTCGGAGGCAGTGTTATCTCCATGTCTTTCCAAGTATAGCAGGCTTGACAGAATGCTGCTCAAAAATGAACAGTCTGTATGCAGGCAACGCTTTAGCTATAATCCTCTATTTAGTAGGAAAATAAGAAATTGCTTTTGCATGATTTGGTAGCCTCTGCCATGATATCGTATTACTGAAAAACATGCTATAGTTTCCTTTTCATAGCCCCAAATTGTCTTGTTTAACAATTTAAGGAGGAATTTAAACTAGGTCTTAACTCACACTTAAAACAAATATTAACCTAGTTATGATTTAAAGCCAAATAATCTGTCCTAATGCAGTTCCCTTGTGGGGAGGTACAGGGCAATTTAAAGAGATTTTACAAAAATAATAAATTCTACCTAAGGGAAACGGAAATCTACAATTCTTTTAACAGTGATTCACATTTCCAAGGAGCTGAAGCAGGGAGTCTCAAGTTGGCAGACTCCATCGACTGCCTGACCTGACATGGGTAGAAAGAAGCCACCCCACAGGGTATATTTCTAGTTTTGATGTAATCTGAGATTTTTTTTTTTTTTGTCTTTAAACAATAAGAGAATCAAGTCATGGCCGAATGGATGTAATGCTCTGATATTTTAATGTATTACAATTTATGGCAGTATTTACTTCAGTCCTTGGCTTGCTGACACTAAAATTATCTTAAACAGGAATTATAACATAAAATTAGATTAGATATACTTCAACAAGTTTATCTCTAACAATAAATATATACAAATTCTGAAATGAAGTACCCTGCAATTTTCAGCCAGCGCTTAAAGTAATTACACATTCTGTGGTGATAACACATTTCGTTTTTTATTGTGCCACAAGCTGGTGAGATACCTCTACCGCGCATGTTAATGCTAATTAGCAGATAAAGTGTAAATCTGAGGGAGCCTCAAATTCTGTTGCTTTGCCAGTTTTCTCTTGATTGGAAATTGCAGGCCGAATTTCCTCTCATTCCGACTTGGCCTATTCAGGCATCGCCTGAGATGTCTTTCTTCGGTGCATTTTAATCCATCAGATCTGTTCGTCATTGAATGCCTCACTGTTTGTTTTTAATTCAGCAGACTCAAACAGTTTCCTCTATAACTGCCTTTTATAATCAGTCATAGGAGAATTTCAACTCCGCAGAACAATAGGTGGAGATGACATGTTTACGCCACGCTCCCTCATCCCTGTCGAAGAGGTGTTTTTGTTTAGCTGCTAATAAAGTGGCATTTTGAAATGTGTTCCTGAAATGGGAGGGAGAGAGGGAAAGAGGGAGGGAGGTATGCTCCGTAGCAAGCTTTGTTTCTGCAGATGCATCTGGAGTCCTTGCACTGGGGAACACACCCAGTGACACTCGTTACAACGTTACAATGAGCCTTCAGAGGGATTTGTGTGTGGGGGCGGGGGGCAAGGGGGTGGAGACCATCCACTCTGTCCTCTGGGGTCGCAACCTCCAGAATTTCAGAACTTTAATTCTACTCTGTTGACTCTAAGCACAGCTTTGGGCACATTTCGTGTCGTCTTTGCCGTAGCCCAATTCTACCTTTGAGGTCAGTGAGAAATCCTATAGGGGGAGGTTTTGCTTTGAGCCACTGGGCTTAATTTAATTTGAATTTACATTCTGGGCCTATCGCAAATATCTTTGGGTTTCATAAATTCAGATGTACTCATCAAGACCCTTCTGCACTCCTTTCTTTATTTCCACCTGCCTGTTTGGTTTCTGCCTCTACAACAGTTACACAACCAAAAATCTCTCCTGCCACACCCCCATCCTCTGTCGTCCTCAGTTCTGTCTACGCTTGCTAAATTCCTAGTCTCTTGAATTCTTGACTATGTGTGAACCACCAGGACCCTAAAGATGTCATCAGCTGGGTATTGAGAAGAAACCAAAAGGCTCAGAAAGAAAAGTAGTTCAGGAGCATTTGGAATTTACTTGTGTGTGAGGAAGAGTGTCGCTTCTTTCATGTCTTGATGACAATGGGTGAGGAATATCAAAGTGCTGTGATTGCTCAAGAAATTACCTATGAAGTTAAATATTTATGCATGGTGATAAAAATGAATTGGTTTCACCATGACATTTGTATCAGTCAACTCAGACTGCCATAATAAAATGCCATAGACGGTATGGCTTAAATAACGGAAATTTATTTTCTCACAGTTGTGGAGGCTGGGAAGTCCGGACCCCAGTGCCTGTGGATTTGGTGTTTGGTGAGGATTTTCTTCCTGGCTTGTACCTGTCGCCTTCTTGCTATGTTCTCATATGATAGAAGGAGAAAGGGGAAAGAGAGAGTGAGAAGAAGGAGAGGGAGAGAGAGAGTGCTCTTTCCTGTCTCTTTGTTAAAGGACACTAATCCTATCAGATCCGGGTCCCACCCTTATGATTTCATATAACCATAATTATCTCTGAAAAGTCCCTTCTACAAATATAGTTGCATTGGGATTTGGAGCTTCAACATACAAATTTGGGGGGGGGGCACAAATGTTCAGTCCAAAACGATGTGTCTTTAGGCACCAACGGCACACAAAGAAAGACATAGTGAGGTGAATTCTGAGTATAAAAAATTATTTTTCTTCACATGTGATATGGTATTTGTTTGGAGTTACGTTTCAACCTTTATTACGTTTTAAAAGAAATAAATAACATTAAGTTCTGTCTTTATTAAAGGTCCAATGTCATTATAGAAGATATCAAACATATAGCTAAGGAAAGGAAATCGTCTTTAGAAAACTCACCACTCAAAGAATATCTGCCACACACACACACACACACACACACACACACGCTATATATTCTGTTTTTCAAATATGGATTCATATTGTGTTTGTATTTTAGAAATCTGCTTTTTTCCTCTACCAATATATCTTGAATATTTTTTCCATGTCATTAAATGTTCTTTTATAACATGTGTTTCCATTTTTTTATGAAAAAAAAAAAAAAAAAGCAGTTCCTGCTGCAGAATTTCACGGTCAACTTGTTTAAATTTACGGCAAGAACATTTTTAATTGAAAGTGTATCAGAACGACATGCCCAGTCCTGGAGAGCAAGTGGAACAGCGGGAGGCACAGCGGCGTAATCTGAGGACCTGTAAACACTCAGAGGCCAAATCACTGAGCAAATCAATACTCGAAGACGTGGAAAAGTCACCGTGCCCCAGTTTCAAGCAAAATTCATTCCGTCTCTCGGAGACATTATTTGCAACAAGCCTGGAACTCAATAAAGTTTGTGTTCGCTGATGTGATATGGAGTTGATTTAATAACCAAGGACCCTGCGATTTACTCAGCTGGCATAGAAAAACCCGGTCCTGTGGTATAACGAATGTGTGAATCTATTGGATTATGTGAGGAAAGTAGCAATCAGCTGCTGTTTAAATACTTGCAGGGATTAGTTGCCGTCTCTTAAAATCAGTTTCATAAAAACACCTTGTAAATTTACTTTCTGAACAGCCCTTGCATGTTGATGCAAGAATGCTAATTTGGTGATGGGCCAGAAAGTGACTGGCAGGAATATAAATGACAATGGGCACAGACAAATGGAAGCTAAAGATATCCACTGGCTGAGGAAGTGTGACTAGAGGAATTAAAATGTAAGAGACAAAAGAAACCAAAGGTGAAGGAAGAACCGACTCTGGTTAGTATAATTTAGAAAAGATGATTCCAGATGGGGTATCCAGTCATGTGTCTGGAATGTTGTATTCATCTGTCAGGGGTCAAATTCTTTAGGGACCATGACAAATGATGCACTTGCAGTGGAGACAAGAAGACATGACGGTGAAGAGTCTGAAAACCATGGTATATTAAGAACATTTGAAGAGCTATGGACATTTACTGGGGAAAAAGGAACGATACAGTCAGCTATATTTATTTCATTTGAGGTCTGATGAAGTACGTGCATACATTTCTTCCGTATTACAACAGATGGCTTGACTAGGACCGTGAGGAAACCTCTTCTAACAGATGTTTCCCACAATGATCTCGTGCTGGCTGGGTGACCATTCCAGGGTGTTTGAGGCAGGTCTGTGTTCGTAGCATGCTGCAATACAAGATCTTTAACGTTCCCATCGGTGCAGGTGTCCAGACCTCACCTTCGTGCACCTTACATAAAAGCTCTTTGGTGGAGATGGATGATAATCACCAAAAGTTTGTATTCTTACATGATACGGAGTGTTTGCTGGGGGGAACTGCTCAGTCAGTGACTCTATCTTCTACTCCCCTTCTGGTGTGGCCACACGATACCTCTCACCCATGGAACCAGACTGGCAGGGAGGGGACTCACTTCTGGGTAGCGCTTTTAAGATACAGGCTGAAATTCTTCTTTCTCCATTTCACTGTCTGCCAGTGGGTGCAGAATCCCTTGTGAGGCCTTGGGGATGCTGAGTTACTGATGGAGGGAGCAGGTCCCCTAATTACCAATCATTGAGCAAAACTCCCGACCAATCAGTAACACCAGCTTTGGACTGTTATATGAGAAAACAGCTTTTAAGGTGTTAAGCTGTTAAAATGGAGGGGTGTATTTGTTACAGAAGCAAACCTAAAGCTTTCGTCTGGGCTCATTCTGGGTGGTCCTCTGTGCAAAGAAGGATAGAGAAAATAGATCAGAGCTTCAAATAAAACAATAAAGGGTAAGTGCAGGGATTGTACCTGGACAACTGGGCATGAAGTACTTCACTTTACCTAGAACCAGAGGGAGGCAAGGAAGACAAATAATAATAATGATAATTTTTATTATTATCAGCTAACACAAATCAACACTGTACTTGGTACGTAATATTTGATTCTCACAACAACTCTATGAGGTAACCAGTAGTTTCCCGGTGATAAAAATGAGTAAACTGAGATTCAGAGAGGTTAAGTAACACCCAAGGTCACACAGGAAGTATATAGATAAACAAGTATTTGAATGGAGTCCTTACAAAGGCATCATTAAATTCTAAGCCGGTGACTCGAAGAAGATAAAAGTTTTAAAATCCTGGGTCATACTGCAAGCAAGAACCTTTCTTTTTTGCAATGATATTGGAACTTAACACCTCAGTGTATTTTGCCCCGTCTCTTCTGATAACACGAGATTACTTGCTTTGTTGATTTTCCTGAAATTTGGCTCTTGCAGAACCTCTTAAGATAACAGGAAATGCAGCCTCAATAAGAGCTCTGCAATGCACTGTAGAAGGGAACTCATCTGGGTTCCCTTCACCGCGTAGAAAGTGTAGCTCTCGGCCAGAAACACTGCCTCTGACTGCCAAGGATCCCACACAGCATCCGTAATATTCAGTCCACCGACTCTCCACTATTTACCTTAAATCAACAAGAGAAGCTTTCTCCGTGTGTTGGACTGTCATGACCTACTCAACTCATTTATGTCCTTGGTACCATTAACCTCTGATCTAGCTTTGGCTTCAAGAGCTTAGACGAAAGAAGCCCTTTCTTACCTGCATGTAGCTGGCTGTGGATTCTCATCTCAGGTGTACAGGTTGTGCCATTTTGTTGTTTTATTCCTGGGTTGTACTCGGCACTGGAGGAATTCAAATGATGTTACTGCTGAAATGAACCTAATCTTGGTCTGACACTAGGTTCTGCAGAAGGCATAGCAACCTACGTATTTAATAAGATTCTCATGGACACTAGAATTTGAAAATAAATGCTTTAGAGGATTGTAGAAAACACATTTCTATAAAGTCTGAGTCTTTCTGCTTAAACACATATTGTGATATTTTTGAGCACCTGTCCAATGATTGAGCGAATGCTTCTATTACATTTACTGTGTCTAGAGATCTCTCCCAGGAGCTGGAGATAAAGTACCCTCCAGAAGCCTTCAGTCTAGTTCAGAGACAAAGTCAACATTTATGGTGCAATGGAGTAAATTATTGCTATGTTTTGTTCTGAGAGACCTAATAAATTACTGTGCTGTGATACACTGACTTCCTAGTTAAATTTTCCATTAAGGCAGTAAGTATTATCTAAAGAATCTTTGTAGAGTTTCTCAACCTTGGCTGCCATTAGTGTCACCTGGTGAATAAAGACAGTCTTGATGTTCAGGCTGAATCCGGACCAATTAAATCCAAGTGTCTGGTTTGGGATCAGTGCTTTTCCCTAGGTTTTAGTTTCAATTTCAGTCTTAGCAGGATGTTTCTCTCCTACGCCTTCCCAAGTATCTGTACTTTGGGTGCAAGGAGAATGCGTATTTCCCAGAGACATCCATCATCAGTGGAGCAGAGTTTCCATTCAGATCTGATAGAAGGCCACATACTTGGCTTTCCAACCAGGATTCGAGGTCCAACTCTTTAATTAGGCGTCCCCCACGTCCGCTATTGTATCTCACTGTAATTATAACAAGTTGGCATGGCTTGCATTCAAGCAAACCTTTGAGTGATGTAGGCTTGCTTTCTGACATTAAATTAGAAAAATAAATTTGCTGACAGCGGAATGGAGGGGCTACCAGAGAGCCCTCTACCAAAGTCTATCTTTAGAAACATTACCTCCTATCTGTTTGTAAAGTATTTCAGGAAGTGTTGGGGCTGGGATGATGAGAGAGGTATAAAGCGATTCTACAGCCACCCACAGGTAAGATGTTAATTATACTGGGTGAGAGCCCAACACCAGTTGAACAGTAATACGGGTGATTTTCCACTGAGAAAAATCTTTTCCATCCTAGGAGTTATGCTGCTGACCCGAGACAGTGATTTACTAGTAGAGCCATTTAGCATATACTAGATTTCTTCTTTGCCTAGGACTTTCTCAAAGACCAGGCTTAGCCTAGTGACAGGATCTCTGGCTCGGAAATGCAGGGCTCTAACGTTCTCCATTGTTTGTGTGTTTCTCCAGATGCCAGTCCACTGCGGCCTGGGTGGTCCAAGCTTGCGTTGCAGGCAGCTGCAGAGGCTCCAGCAGGCTGGAAGCCTCTGACGCAACCTTCCTTGTGAGGACTGATTGGCCAAGAGCTGGCAGGCAGCCACGGATGGTTTTTTTTTTTTTTCCCTTTGCAGTGTTTGCACTTTTATGTCCAAGCTGCTACCTTTGCTGAGCTGAATGGAGGCAAAGTGTTTGAGCTCTATTTTCAAAACCGAGAACCATTGATGAGAAGAAAGAAGGTATCCCAGTTCTCATGTGGGTCTCCAGTCGAAGATGATGGAAGTTTATTTTTTGGTGAGCATTTATAGATTCAGGCATCTCAGAGTTTTGTGATTTTCTTGTTTCTACTTCAAACTTCTTAAAGCATCATTGATTAAAATAAAGAATGATACAAGGAGGCAGTGTGCTATGCTTTTTTTGCATTCTCCCACATTGCTAATAGAAGACTCAAACATTAGTAGTACCTAATCTAAGGTGAGGCCCACTTTGATTTCAGAGAGAAACCAAAGTTATTACATCAATGTTTTGTCTCTATGTGTTTCCACTATCCACTGAGAATATTTGGGCTTGAACGAGGGAATGGAAGAAATTGCTTTTTGTTGAGTGTCATCTATGTTCTAGGCTGAACTTTCAACAGCCTGAACCAGCTGGTCCTCACAACAGCCCTATAAGGCAGGCGTGCCCGGCATTCTGATTTTACAACAGAGGACACTCGAACTCAGAGACATTAAGCAACTTGGCCAAGGTAACAATATAGGGACTCCAAAGTCCATGCTTTACCATTGCCATCATAGCCCAATCTGATCTTGCAGCAACTAATCACAAGGCCAGTGCTCCAACCAAGAAGCTATTTCATATAGAAGGACAGCACTTACTGTCTCATTCACCACTATGTTCCCAGAGTGGGGAGTAGAGTGTGATATTTATATGCTAGATGCTCAGTAAATATTTTCCAAACAGGGGAACACTTTCCTCTTAACCTGAACTCTCACAGTGGTGTTCTTGACACACATAAGCTTTGATCCCAATTATGGTACTCTTTTGTTTTTTGTTTTGTTTTGTTTTTGTTTGTTTTGGTGTGGAGCTTAGAATCCTCTTCTATACTTTCTAAATGATGCTTAGAAGGAAATAAGAGACCCCATTGTCTGGTTATAGCTGGTATCGTGAATGTCAGCAGCTTCAGCCCTTTCTATTGCCCTGAGGATATCAACTACTGGACAAATATCAGTGAGGGAAAATGTAGTTTGTGTCTTACCTGATTTGGAAATCTTATTTTGATATTCAGAGGCAAACTGGTGAAACTGTGGCGTCATCATATTCGGTGAGCTCTGTTTAAATGTAAGACTTATTTAAAGAGACACAGCTTGAGCTAGAAATGCCCATGTGTACACATATGACACCAAGTTTCTCAGGGTGCCATGTTACCTGCCTCATTTTACGGAAATGTAGTATGCCAGGGATTTCAAGGGTTGAGAAATGTTCGATGGCATTGGATACCTAAATTACTTCAAACCATTCTGGCATTTTAGTGCTTATGTGTGTCCAGGTCGATTTACTTAGTGGAAAGTGGGAGATGGGAGAGCAATTTAAATTATCAGTGTTTTTTAAGAAGTAAAATAATCCATCTCCTTGTAGAGTATTTTTCTTTTGACTAGTCTCATAAAATATGAAAAGGTTATTATGGTAAATATACTTTTGCAATTCATTAGGCCTACTTCATCTAATCTCTTCTTATAAACAATTTTTTGAAAGAATACTTAGGAGATTGTATAGAAAGAGCACATTAATAATAATACCAAACAACAGATCTTATTTTAAAATACCAGTCTTTGGTACAAACAAGGACTTTATCTGTATTATCTCAGAGATGGGTATTATTAATCTTTGGTGTGAATACTGAAGCTCTGAGAGGTTTAAGATAACACAGCCAGCGAGTAGCAGTAATTGACTATTTACCCAAGTTTATCTGAGAACTAAGTTCATTATAGGCCCTTATGTGCTGGTGACACTATTTCCTGGTGATACAGTGAAAGCTTTTTTGTTACTGTGGTTTTTTTTTTTTTTTTTTTACTATTGCCCTTTCTAAAGTATAATAATGCATCTGGTAGATATTCTTCTCTAAATATTAATTAGTTTGTGTAATTACTAATCGAATTGCTTGGTCTCTGTATACTGAAGGAGGCCATTTAGGTGAGGATGCCCTATTGTATTTTGGCAGAGGGCAGCCAGATCCAGGAATCCGAATATCACTTTGTAAAAGTATTATTAGATTTGGGGGCCAAGGAGGCAATTCAGGTCTTATATTTAGGCTGGAAAATTAGGTAACCAGAACCATACACATATAGGAGGATGTCCTAATTTATAACTAAAGATGTCACTTGAGAATGTTCTACAGAGAATATTCCCTCTCTCTCTCCCTCTGTTTGGTCCAACGCGGAAACAAATTTCAGTATAAGATGTGGAATAAAATGGTGAAGAAGCGACAGAAGTCTTTCTGCCACCAGGTAGGGAGAGTTCTTCCCCTCACCAGGCAATTCTCTGCGATGCCAGCGGGGCGTCCTACAAGTCTGTTCAATTCTGACACTAACTGGAGTTAGCACAGACCCCACAGGTAAAGGCTCAGTCACACAAAACTGCGCCCCACTTCAGACGCCAATCTCGACGACAGTGGTTTCCATTTCGGCACTTTCAATTGCGCGCCATCTTTCGAGGCCAGGAAGCAGAGGGCCCTGCTTGTGATGAATCGTCAGAAGGTCAATTGCAGGCTAACTTTACGTCACGATGCGGGCGCCGTTCTCCTCCCTTACTCTCGTCCTGTTGGCGTTTTATCACCTCACCCCGGCCAAGGAAGGTGAGTACAGGGCAAAAAGAGGTTTTGTAAGAGAGCAGAGCCACCACGTCCACACGTCCGGTTACGGTACAGGCACGCCTAGCTTTCTTGCCCTTGGCGGAGAGCACAGCGCGTTCTTCACCGGTGGGAGGTTGGCGGCAAGCCGCTGTGGAGCGCGTCTCCTGGCCCTGGTTTCCAAGGGTGTTCGCTCACTTCGTGTCCTCCGTGTCGCATTTTGGTAATTCTCGCAACATTTTGAGGCTTTTTCATTATTATTCTGTTTGTTATGGCAATCCGTGATCAGTGAATGTGACTCGCAGGAAGCTCCGATGATTGTTAGAATTTTTTAGCAATAAGGTATTTTTAAATTAAGGTATGTAAAACACAATTTTTTTTTTAATTTTAGCGTTTTTTATTTTATTTCTGAGAGACATAGAGACAGAGCGTGAGCAAGGGAAGGGCAGAGAGGGAGGGAGACACAGAATCCGAGGCAGGCTCCAGGCTCTGAGCCGTCAGCACAGAGCCCGACGCGGGGCTCGAACTCACAGACCGTGAGATCATGACCTGAGCCGAAGTCCGCCGCTTAACCACCTGAGCCACCCAGGCGCCCCCTTTTTTTTTAATTTTAAAGAGAGAAAGAGTGTGAGTGGGGGAGAAGGAGAGTGAGAGCAAGGGAGGGAGGGAGGTAGGGAGAGAGAGAGAGAGAGAGAGAGAGAGAGAGAGAGAATATCTTAAGCAGGCTCCTTGCATAGTGCACGACCCTGGGATCATGACCTGAGCTGAAATCAAGAGTTGGATGCTCAACCGACTGAGCCACCTAGATACTCCAAAATATAACATTTAAAAAAGACGTACTGCTATTGCACACTTAATAGACTATACAATAGTGTAAACATAACTTTCATACGCACTGGGAAACCAAAACATTCATTTGACTTGCCTCATTGCGGTACTTGCTTTATTGTGGTAGTCTGGCACTGAGCCTGCAAAATTGCTGTGTGGTATGCCTGTGTATTACTACAATTGTTTTATTTTATTATTAGTTATTATTGATAATCTCTTACTGTGCCTAATTTATAAATTAAACATTATCATAGGTATGTTTGTGTAGGAAAAAACATCGTATATATATAGGGTTCTGTATAGAACCCTAGATTCAGGCACCCACTGGGGATTTTGGGACTTAGCCCCTGTGGATAAGGGGGGACTATTGCAGTAGAGCCCCAGGTTACCCCAACAGCTGTCCTACTTAGCTGCAAGTTTGAGGTTCCCATGACCCGCCCCCACTCTTGAATTTGATTATTTGCTACAACACTCACGGAAACGCCTTTCTTCCACGTTATCAGTTTATTGTATAATAAAGCATACAGACGAACAGCCAGATGGAGAGACACATAGGGTGAGCTCCGGAAGGGTTCCGAGCCCAGGAACTTTTCTCCTGTGAAGATGGGTGGGCCATCCTCCTGTACACGTGTGTGTTCACCAGTCGGAAGCTCCTCGAACCCCATGCTATTGGGATTTTTACAGAGGCTTCCTTGGGTAGGCATTTTGAGCTCCTCTCCCGTCCCTGAAGAATGGGGTTGGGGCTGAAAGCTCAAGTTCCTAATCATAGCTTGGTCTTTCTGGTGACCAGCCCACATCCAGGAGCCCAGCAAGAGTCACCACATTAGGACAGAAGACACTACTATCACTGAGGAAAACTCCACAGATTTAGAAGGTCTGCACCAGGACCTGGGGTCAAAAATTAAATGTTAGAACAAAAGGTTCTCCTGGCATTCCTGTTTTTTTTTTTTTTTTTTTTAAATGTTTATTTACTTTTGACAGAGAGACAGAGTGCAAGCAGGGGAGGGACAGAGAGAGAGGGAGACACAGAATCCGAAGCAGGCTCCAGGCCCTGAGCTGTCAGCACAGAGCCCGACACGGGGCTCAACTCACAAACCATGAGATCATGACCTGAGCCGAAGTCGGTGCTTAACCGACTGAGTCACCCAGGTGCCCCCACCCCTGTTTTTAAGGGTTTTAAGAGCTCTGTGTCATGAACTGGAGGGTGACAGAGATGAATTGTATACTTCCTATTATTTCATTTTGGGCCAGACATTTCTTAAATTTTTTAAAAACGATGGGGCGCCTCTGGGTGGCTCAGTTGTTTGAGTGTCAGACTTCAGCTCAGGTCGTGATCTCATGGCTCTGGGGTTCGAGCCCTGCGTCAGGCTCTGTGCTAACAGCTAGGAGTCTGGAGCCTGCTTCAGATTCTCTGTCTCCCTCTCTCTCTCTCTCTCTCTCTGTCCCTTCCCTGCTTGCATTCTCTCTCTCTTTCTCTGTTTAGTTTTGACAGAGAGAGATTGAGCAGAGGATCTGAAGCAGGCTCTGCACTGAGAGTGGACAGCCTGAGCCCCGAGATCGTGACGTGAGCTGAAGTTGCACGCTTAACTGACTGAGCCACCCAGGCGTCCCCAGACTTTCTTTTTTAATATCAGTAACTGACTGAAATTCAACCTCCCTTTCTTGATTCTTCATTGTCCACCATGTGTCACATTTCGGTTGCCATGCTGTTGTGCCCCCAGTTTATCTTATATATATATTCGTTTTCAGTGGTTCCTTTCTGACACCCACCTTGGCACACACCTTACTTTGGGCCTGTGATGACTATAGGTCATGCATTACAAAAAGGCCTATTGAGCAGTGCGAGAAGCTGCTTTAGTAACCTCATTGTTTCTTGTGTGTTTTATAACTTAGTTTAATACTATATTAAGGATGCTTTATTTATTTGACTATGCCAAAATGTGTTCTTTACTCCACGCCCAAATACCCATTTTAGGGTTATTTTAGGCACCTTGGGGGCCATACATTTGAAAGTGTTCAATAGAATTTCATTAATTTTGATTCCTTGAAAATCAAGTAAGTAATTCCTTTGCAGTTTCCAGATTTAAAGTAGTATTGAAAAATGATAAGTTAATTTTTCTAAATGTGCTTTATAATTTGGACCTTTTCTAGTTCCTACCTGGTTCTTTTCCTTTTCCCCTCCTTCATTTAAGTTAATGTAATTTATTTCATATGTGCTTTGATGACAGATAAATATATGTTAAAAGAGATTATTATTATATTATTAACTCCATTATTTTATTGCTGTTTACTATTATTAATAATAATCACCAATATTTGTAATAGAAGATAGAGATTGCAAGTGCTTTTGCCTACAACATTATTATTTCCATTTAACAGATTGGGAAATGACGCTAAGTGAGACATGACTAGTAAGTAGCAGGGTAGTAATGTCAAGCTAGATCTTACAACTCCAGATTATTTTTTTCCCAATATTCCAGTATACTTTTTTGAAAGTTACACTGTATTTATGTATAAGTAAAAATAGGTGAAACTTCTGGAGAACTATGAGATCAAGATCACTCATTTATCCGAGACTCTTTCTTTAATCAAAATGTAACACGCATTTTTGGGCTCACATTGCATATGGTCCTAAGTAGACATATGTCTTCTTTAAGAATTATGACCTTGTCTCTCTGGTCTTAAGCACTTCTTAATTTCTGTTCCCCTTCGTTTTGTTTTGAGATAGCAATGGTTAGAGGAATTGTAGTATGTAACTTCCTGTGATCCGAGCCATTTTCATAACTTTTCTGAACTTGTTTTCCTCATTTGGTATAATACTACCATGGTGGCTGCGAGGATAGTACAACATATAAAATGTGATGAGATGCGCCGTACAAACAACCTGTAATATTATTATTGCACTCAGATTGTATATTGTTTATAGGGTAGATTTATAAGAGTTATGAGATTAAGAATATTTATGATCATCATGGAGCAATTCATTGTGTCCCTCCAAGATCAAATGGCACTCCAGAGCGTTTGCTCGTTGGCTTAAAGGGATCAGAGAGGCCATTCAGTGAGCTGTTCAATTAGTTGACTAATACCTTAAAAACTGCCAGCCATATGTTTTAGTTAAAATGAAGAAACTGAGCTTAGAGAAGTAGTAAATGATTTAAAGTCCTAGAGCAAGTTAAATGAGAGAAAACAAACAAGCTTAGATCTTCTGATTCCAAATTGATGGGCAACATCCTTAGTGGAATGAGCAGGGAATCTGGAAATAACATGGCACTAAGTGTGTATTCCCGTTCAGAGAAAACTCAATTAACGTGTTTATTTTCAGGCATTTCACCCCTGTTCCCAGGATGGGGACTCACAAGTGTCCTATGTGTAAGGTTGTTCCCTTCCTTCCTTCCTTCCTTCCTTCCTTCCTTCCTTCCTTCCTTCTTTCCTTCCTTCTTCCCTTCCTCCCTTCCTTTTTTCCTTCCTTCCTTCCTTCCTTCCTTTCTTTTTTTCTTTTATTTATTTATTTTGAGAGAGAGACAGAGACAGTGTGAGCGGGGGAGGGGCAGAGAGAGAGAGGGAGACAGAGAATCCCAAGCAGGCTTTGCACTGCCAGTGCAGATCCAGATGTGGGGCTCGATCCCATGAACTGTGAGATCATGACTTGAGCTGATACCAAGAGTCGGATGCTTAGCCAACTGAGCTACCCAGGTGCCCCTGTAAGGTTGTTTCTTTAGAGACTGAAACTACTTTCTGATTATCTTAACCCGGACATTCTGGTTCACTCTTAGCTGATGTAAATACTTCCTGATTACTGCCTCAGTCACAGGGTTTCCGTTACTCCCTGCTCTTCAGGAAGAGAAGTAGTTCCTGATATAAAGGGTTTCCCTAAACCCAGATATCAACTATCTGAAGAAGGCGTAAGCAATGTTAACACCTTTCTCTTCATATTTAGGATAAAGCAGTGGTTTCACATAGAATTTAGAAAATTAGCATGAAATAAATATTTGGATTCATCCATCAGTGTTTGCCCATGCATTGAAACTGTTTACGTAGGTGACTGAGGGATTTGACGCAAATAGCTTTAGGGATCACAATACAGAAACTCTCATGCATGATTAGCAGTCCTCAGTGTTTTAGACAAATAAATAGAAAATAATGCCAATTTGTTTCTGTTTACTTTGAGACCAAATCAGTAAAATTCGTGAGCCAGGAGTGATTTCATTTAGCAGCATTCGGGAGTGGATACTATTTCATTAAAGTTGTAGAACACTTTTTCCTGGTTGCAGTCTGTGTTTATATTTGGGAGGGGGCTCTTTACAGCAATCTTGGAAGCTGGTTGTTAGTCACTGGCATGCTTGCCTCCTTTGATAATGACAGTGAATGTTCATTCATGACAGCAGCCTGCTATTGACTTTAGAGTTCTCATAAGATGTACATTTGGTACTATGTGTCTTTAGCAGGATTGAATTCAAGAGGCATACAGGGTCAAGGTAATAGACTTCTAAAATCATGATTATTATGAATAACTTCAGTCTTTTAGATAGTTCCATAAAAGGTTTTTCCATGACAGGTGAAATTCCAGTCAACTGAAAAGGTGATCTTTTAACTCAGGTACTATGGGATGTATCTTAAAGTTTTTTTTTTTTTTTTTCTTCTTCCATGTGAATCTGCATAGAGGAGAAACATCTCTATAGAAAACACGTTCAAGTGACAGGTTTTTATGGTCTAGACATTCCAGAATTTCATAAGATTTACAAGGCTCCAGTAAAATGTGGTAGAAAAACTCATAAAACTCCAGTGGCTTGAAATGAAACATTTCCACGAAGTGGAAATCAACCTGCTTTGATTAAAACACAGTTCAAAGGGAAGTAAGCCCACGTGATGCAACAGAGTTAGTTAAAATAGTGCTTTTCCGACATCCTGTGCCACTCTCCCCCGTTTCCTTCTCATCAGTAAAAGTGGCATACAAAGAAGCTACTGATTTATTTATTAGAATAATTAGAAGTTATTTATTTACTTGTTATTGTGATGATCCTGAGACTGTTTATTCTTACTTGGTATATTAGGAAAGAATATTACTTCCCTGAAATTGTATCTTGTTATACGCGCACATACACATGCATGCTTTAGACTTTCACTTGGAAGAGAAGCACTGTATAGATCTCATTCTAATTCAGGGAAGACTAATTTATGTCCCATATAAGTGTAGTTTCAGTGTTGGATCATGGGCATGTTTTTAGTCAAGCCGGATCCTTTCCCATTGAATTTATTGTGTCCTCTGAGTTTGGAAACAGGCATAAGGGATGCAGTTAGTTTTGGTTCTTCTTGGTCAGGGCCTTATAAAATTTCTTCTGGGGGATGGGTGAGTGTGTGTGGATGGTGGAAATAGCAGTGAGATGTCCACCTTTTAGTCTTTTTTAAAATTTTTATTTCAACAGGATCACCATGGCTAAGGGGCTGAATAGAGAGATGCCTTGAGGAGATTTAGTAGGTTGAGAAGGAAGCTTGTCAGTACGTTTATGGTTGGCAGGCTCTTGGAATTTGTTGCACAGTAATAAAAATTGCAAGAAATTATGGTGCACCAGAATGCCAATTATTTAAAGAGCAAGATATATAGTAAGTAGATTCCTCTTCAACACTAGCCTGTCAAATCAATCCATCATCTCCAGGTTGCTTATGAGCCCCGAATGAGAGCACAGAAGTATGCATGGTCTACACTACGGTTCTTAAACTTTAGTGTGTCTTAGAATCACCTAGCGGACTTATAAAACATATATTGCTGGATCTTATCCCTGGAGTTTCTGATTTAGTAGGTCAGGAGAGGAGCCCAATAATTTGCGTTTTTTTTTTTTTTTTTTAATTTTTTTTTTAATGTTTGTTTTTGAGAGAGAGTGCAAGTGGGGGAGGGGCAGAAAGACGGAGACACAGAATCTGAAGCAGGCTCCAGGCTCTGTCAGCACAAAGCCCGATGCTGGACTTAAACTCATGAGCTGTGAGACCATGACCTGAGCCAAAGTCAGTCGTTTAACCGACTGAGCCACCCAGGTCCCCTGATAATTTACATTCCTAACAGATTTCCAGAAGATGCTGATGCTGTGGTCTGGAGGTCCACTTTAAGGACTACTGTTTTGTAGTAGTAATGTATTGCTTACGTTGTATTACAGCTTTGTGAATTATTTCACCTTTGTCATAGAATGTAATTTCCCAATGATGAGGATACTCGTGTCCACCAAATGTAATTATTTTTCACCCCAGACAATACTTGATAGACATAAACTGTTATTAACCAATACCCTTTCTATATCAACCACAAGACAGTATTATTGAGTTGCGTTACTTTCTAGGTACATTACAGGATGATTGGGATGATCATAACTTTCTTTAGTAATTATCAGGTCCCAGTTGTGCTCTTCTGAGCACATTCCTTAGGTGTTTTGCTTTGGTTGGTAACTGGATTTCCTAGGTAGAGGCTTGAGAATCTGCCTTTTCTCATTTGCAGATAGCTTACAAAACATGTCCTTAAGATGGGGCTATTTCTCTGATAGGCAATGACTTTTACCACAAGTTCTTTCACTTGCTTAATTCCAGAGGGTGACATTTTCTCTGACTCTGTCCCCAAATCAAGTAGGGTGCATTCTTTACAGTTTCTCATGTGCAGTTATGATGAGTAATGATATCTCACATATATTTAGAGCTTATTATGTATCAGGAGTTACTCCAGATACCTTGTATGCGTTAACTTATTTAATCTTCACCACAATCATGTGAGGATTGTGCTTTTATTATCCCTGCATTAGAGATGAGAAAAATGAAGCCAAAGAGAGCTGAAGCAGTTGCCTAGGGTCATGATAATGCACAGGCCATCCAGGATTTGAACCTCAGGGTTAGATATTTGTTTGTTCATTGGTTGCTGTTGGTCCCCTCAATATGGGTGATGGGGAGGGGAGCTTTTTCCCAGTCATGTTTCTATAGGGTAAGGCCTTCATCACCACTGTGCAGGTTGGTCCTATACAAAGGAGCTAGGACGAGAGGGTGAGAGCACCTGAAATTGAGCCGTTCTTAGCTCACTAAGCCACATGTACAGTGGTGTTGACTCTGCTATCTGAAATGGGCCTTCTCCAGTGCATACAAAAGCTCCATATAGGTTGGTGCTGGTTAGAAGAGAACTCTTACTTTGCTTTCCTGAGGGAAAGGTATGGGAAAAACATTTCGGGTCGCTTTCTGGCCTCCTTTTCTCTGTAGAAACCACTTCAGTGCATCCTTGCTGGAACCTAGCTGTTCCCATGACCGGGGGCAGCGGTGATAATGTTAAATCCAGGGTGTCCATATGGGTGGTGGAATTAGAAAGCCTAATTGGGGCCTCAAATCTAAGCAAAGTGTCTTTGGTTGGGTTTGCTACCAGAAGAGCCTGAGGCAGGGATTTGAGTAAATGTGGTTTATTGAGAGAGTGTTCTTCAGGAAAACCCGTAAGGAAGGAGGGAAGCAGAATAGGGAAAGGGAAGGAGCTGAGCAAGGCAAGATAGGGCTTCATGTCGGGTTCACCTGTACCATGGGAAGGGACCAGCTCATAGAAACCACAGCAAAGTTGCTTCTCTTTGAGACAAGAAGGCTGGGGTGGGGTGAGAAAGGGAGTTATGGGCTTATAGGTTCTCAGGTGAAGTGACCCCATCAGCTGAGGACAACCCTTGGGCAGTCATCTATGAGATGTTCAGCAGTCAACACACACAGCCGCTGAGGGTGTGTTCACTGAACCCTAAAGGGCGTCTGGTGTGGTACCAAGTTCTGTTTTCAAATTTAGTTTTCATGGAAATAAATATTTTTATCTTTCATTTGAGTCATATATCTACTTTCCACTTGTGGGAAAAGAGATGTAATTATCACCCTAAAACCCCAGCAGTAGGTGACCAAGCTTTACTCTGCATTAATACCAGCTTGAGATGGTTTATTTATAGAATAATCACACATTTACTTAAGCTTTTCATTATAGCACTGTAGGACTGAGTTTCTCTAGAAGAAGGAAATGAAAATAATAATTTGTTTGCTTTGGTTATTCTTTCTTTCTAATAAGTGAAGGGTATGGCTTCTAGTTGTATATTGTAAAAAAGAAAACAAGAGAAGTCAAAGTAAACATATAAATGGTACTTTTGGCTAATGTTGACATTGCTCCAGCCATGGAGCCTCCATGAAGCCTTCGTAACATATTGGAGAATATCCAGGCTTTGGAGAAGGACAGAAATAGTTTCAAATGAAGACTGTGCCTCAGTAAATTGCTTCAGTTTAAGTAAATCACGTAATCTCTCTGAGATTCATTCTCTTCATTCATTAGATTATCAGAAGACCCAAGATATATCTAAAGCTTCTCTTGCAAGTGCCTGACACATAGTAGGTGCACAAAACATTGAAACCACTCATTCGGTAAAGCTTTATTGCCTGTGCTATTTTAATATATGCTGAACAATGCACTAGGCATTGGGGGTATCAGTGTGAATATGACTCAGTTTTTCACCTCCAAGAACTCTTAGTCTAGTGGGAGAGACACATGAGTAAATCATTACAGTGTTAAGTGGGACAAAAGAGGTGTAGCTTTGGGAGTCCATATGAGGAAATAATTGCCCCTGGAGTTGGGGAGGCCAGAAAGTCTTTGCAGGGAAAATGGAGTTAGATTTCACAAGATGGGAGCAAGCTTTATAAAACGTAGAGAGAACTGTACAAGGCATGGACGCATGGAAAGCTTTGCAGTATTTAAACACTGTGTAAAAGGTGAAAGATTTATGTGATCCAAAGAGAAACCAGAGTATTAAACACCATGTAAAGAGTCATCAGCAAAGAAACATACAATAAGGGGTGTCTCAAAGCCCTGCTTTTGGCCAATCTGATGTTCATACCTGTTGCTACAAATGAATGTCCACATTCCATTTTAGTCCTATAAACTTTTGAACTGAATGATTATGTATGACACCTCTTTCCTATCCCCAAACACGATTTCTGTAGGTATCAATAAACCCTCAGTAAATGATGAAGACTATGATGATGCATTAATGCAGTAGAGATGTGTTAAAATATTGATTATGTATATTTTGTTTAATTAGCATTTAGTAAGATACAACTTAAATGAAGTGGAGAACTAACATTTCCATGAATATGATATTGAATCTTTTTAAAGAAAAGACATTTTTTGTATATTAAATAGTTTTCCTAATACATCTATACAAGTCAGTACTTCTGGTCTGGGGACAGTTTAATCTGAGAGGATTATGGCTTTTAGATCTTTTAATTACTAAGGAGGAACAAATATGTATTGAGCAGTTACCATGTGCGAGATACATTATGGTATTGTTTGAACTTTTCAACATGCTTGGAAGATAAAAGGAGCAGTCACTTCTCTTTGCCTACCTATGCTCTACAGTGCTCCTTACTGACACGAGTCTGATTTGTTCAGATGTGTGATGGCCATGGGTGATGAAAGATGATTCAATCATAGTATCATGTCCTATCAGTGTCATGATACCTCTTGGTTTAGAGGTGGAAATGTGACCCATTTCTGGCCAACGGGACCTGAGGAGACGTTTGCTGGGGGCTTCTTGCTAAGATTTTCCTCTTGGTGAAAAGGCAAAGCTATCACACAAGAGGAAGTGCTTCTCAGCTCCTTCCAGCTTTGGGCATTTTTATGTGAGAATATAATTTTTGGAACCAGTGTAGACATCTTGAGATCATGAGTGAGAAACCAAGACAATTGCAGAGATACCAACTTAGTATCTGAATAGTTGAGATACAGAATCAACTCTGGAACTATCTCTGGACCTCATGATGTATTAGAAAAATAAGCCACATTTGTTTGAGCCGGTTGTACTTGGGCATTCAGTTACTTGCAGCCAAAAACATCCTAATTATATATTCCTGTTTCATAGGTTAGGTCACTGAAGTATAGGGGGTCCAAAGCATTTATTCAAGGTTTTTCTGATATTGAGCAGGGAAGTAAAACCAGGTCTGTGGGAATCCAAAGCCCAGTCTCTGTGTCCTATAAAAACAAGTTTTCTCTTCCTCACATATTGGACATTATTTCATGCATTCCTCCTCCCTCTAGGAATTTTCAGAAGCTGCCAAGTCAAGTACCAGGGTAACACAGCAGCTCAAAAACACATGAATGTTCCACCAACCAACAGTACTCTATATTGTTCAATGGTTACCATTTATTGACAGTTTGACATATGGTCTGTGGTAAGCACTTTGCATGCATTATTTTATTTTCTCAATAACCTTCTGAGGTAAGTTGTTTTGAATGTGGAAAATGCATTTCTGAAAGGTTAAACAACATGTCCCAACTCATACAGCTCATAAGGGCAGAGCCAGGATTCAAACCCACTTTTACTAGTGCTTTTACCCACTGTGCTGTACTTTGCATATCCCTTTAATCCCGTTCTACCATAAGCCATGTCTGAAAATCCTGAGAAGAAAAAAAAATAGTTTTCCCAGTTTCTTTTCTACTTTTACAAGGCAACCACACTGCCAATAGAAGTTTCTGCAAGAATACATTTTACTTTTGCCAAGACAAAAAAGGAATTAATGTGGTGCCCAGCTGTTTGCCAATAAATTATAATATCTTAGGTTGGAAGAGATTGTAGAATCCATCTTGTCCAGCTTTTCCGTCCCAGATTGGCCTCCTCAAGCAGAGGTTATTCAACCTTTGGGAAGAAATTCCACGGATCCTGCGATGGCTTGCTTTGACCTAGCTCCAGTTGTGAGAGACTTTTTCCTTTTTATTGATTTTCTTTTTTTGTAATATTCATTTTAGAGTTTCTAGGTCAGTTGTCTATACAAGTATAAGCTTTGACATCACAGAGATCTAACATGGAATATCGTTTATTCTTGCTTAGTTCCAGTTTTGCTCATTGTTAAAATAGGGAAGAGAATCTCTAATAACGTGGGGTCAAATTAAAGTTTACAAGAGAAGCTCACGTTGCTAGTATGCATTTCCAAGGCACTCTGAGTAGGTTGGTTAATTGCTACTTGAAGGGTAAAACGTTTGAAGCAGTGACCTTATAGGCCACTGGGCAGGAGGTAGCTTGTCTGTCCTTTTCTCAGGTGCCCTGTTGTGCCCAACGGCCAGGAATTACATGGTAGAATGTCATACTTTAAGAGTATGCCATAGACATACCTCATTAGAGACTGCATATGTGGTAGTTGCCTTCAGAAGAGGGCTGCAGGGGCGCCTGGGTGGCTCAGTCAGTTGAACGCCTGACTTCGGCTTAGTTCATGATCTCACGACCTGTGGGTTCGAGCCCCATGTCAGGCTCTGTGCTGACAGCTCAGAGCCTGGAGCCTGCTTCAGATTCTGTGTCTCCCTCTCTCTTTATGCCCCTCCCCCACTCATGCTCTGTCTCTCTCTCTCAAAAATAAACATTAAAAATTAAAAACAAAAATTAAAAACAAAAGAGGGCTGCAGACATGGCAATAAGAGAGTAAAAGAATCTAGTCTGGTATCCACACCTGGTTTGGTATGTAAGTATTCGATATATGTTAATTCATTTGACTTATTTCTTATTCCACTTGCAAACCTTTCAAGTTCTTACAGACAGTTCCTAGTCAATTCACTTCAGCAAATACCCACTGAGTGCTTGCTGTGTTTCTATCATTTTCCTAACTGCAGCAACACCCCAACATAGGGATTGCATCTTCCACTTCTTTCGTCTTGTCCTGTAGCCCTTAGATAATGGTAGAGGACACGCCTTCAAAGTTTGACAGTCACCCCAATTGATTCAAATATGCCACCACATTGAAATACTTGTTTTTCAATGAGGGAAGCAGAATTATGTCACTAAGTTATTTTTTGGTCCCCACAGTTTTTGATAACCTTCACTGGATGGTGAATGATTGCAACTTTTAAATTCAATAAAGGTTTGGAGGATCAGATCATACAAATAAGATGTGTCTGGCTTCCTGTCCTTTTATATCTCTTGCTCCAGTTGAGACCAGTGCCGTAGGCTAGCTGAGCCTTTAGTCTAGTTATCCGCAAAGTTTAGTGTGCGTAAGGATCTCCTGGGGGTCATTTTGCAGTCCTAGACTTCATCTTCCAAGGATTCTAATTCATACGGAGCCTTAGAATTGACTTTTTAAAATGATAATCCCCAGATAATATCATCATTTTGAGAAGTATGCAAGTAGGGAACATGAAGAACCATTAGGTTATCAACATGAAAGTCAACTTACTGTGGGTTCAGCAACAGCCACCTTCTTGGATTAAGACTGGGCATTTATTTCTTCTTTGTGAGAAAATATTGCCTTTTACCCCAATGTTGGACCTTGTCTAATAACCACTCCATCCCCATACCTCTCAAAAACTTGAGACTTGGTGCTGAATCCCAATTTGTTGTTACTAGGTCTATGTTCTCTGTACTCATTTAAGATAGGGACTTCTGGACCCAGAATAAGGTAAGGATGGTAATTGATTAGATGAAGATGACAAAGGAAGAATATCTGATTTGGTGGGCTATCTCTGCTGTGACAAAGTTGAGCTGGAAACAAAGTAATTCAACTATTGGCACCATCCCTAAAGTTGTCATCCTTGGATTTTTCTTCATTACTCTTATTGCCTTTTGGGTCCCTAACTCATTTTATCCTTATTTTTGGTTTCTTAATTCTGGATTTTGAATCAGTAAACTCCCAATTCTGACTCTTTGCACCACTCTGTACCACTTCTGACTCTCTGCACCACTTCTAGATTGTGACCTAAGTCTAATATTCTATCATGTATTTCTACTGATAACTGACATAATGATAATTAAGGTAATAATAATAATATGAATAAATGTCTATAGAGTACATTTTATACACTTTACATTTTGTATGTCATTTAATATTTACAGCAAAAATCTAAATAAGAATAGGTCCTATTTTTATCCCATGTTTTAAATAGAGAAACTAAGCCACAAATAGGTCAGAGTTATACAGGTATTAGGTGGCAGAGCCCAGAATTGAGATACAGGCTGTCTGACTCCTGGAGCTGCGCTCTCCTCCAGTGTGTTTCATTTTTGGGTTCCATCTCTGCTATGCCCTCCACTGCTCGCTGAGGAAAAAGCCTTCTTTTCCTTTAATGTAGGACAACTTATGGATGTGGGGGACTAACAAATTCCTCTTTGAAACTCTGCGAACGGTTAATTTCAACAATATTTTCCCCCAAAAGAGCATTTTGAAACCCTGACATTCCTGTTATCTCTCCTAACTAATGAGATCATCCCAATGATTCTGGGGGGCTAGTTGCATTTATCAGTGGCGCCTTTGTTGCTCAATTTCCATTTTTGCTCTTGAAGATACAATAATAGATTTATGCCCGATGGACTGTGATGTGGTTTGCATCTAAGAGAAAAACAATTCTTTCCAAAAAAATACCATATCGCCAAATGATTTCATAATTGCAAACAGTGTTGACGAGCTCTTTGGCTTAAATAAGTTTATAACATATTTGCTGTGTTTTTGTGTAGATATGTTTTGATGTGCTTGCTAAGGAAAAATAATTAAAACCCCTCTGCCATTTCTAATTGAGAAGAAAGAAATGCAACCCATTAGTTGATGTCTACCATAATAAGATTTTTTTTCTCCCTCATTTCATTCCAGATTTGTTTCAAGGATTAACTTGCGTTAAATAGTTTCAGGTCTGAACGTCAGCCATGTTTCTCATTATTGGAGATCAAAATGGCTTAATTCCCTTTGTGTGTTGGTGCCACAAAAACACAAGGGAATCTTAAAACTACAAACTCCTGATAGAAGCACCACATTTTCCTAGTCAATCTGCCCAGCAGAGCTTGTGTTTTTTCTGCACTAATGGCTGGAACAATGCTTTGTACTGACAAGTCTCAGGGTTCTGGTGTCATGCATAGGCTAGGCAAGACGCTTTGTATCTTCAAATATGTTGTTGTGAACTTTACTTTCTAATGTTCCTTGAATCAACTATTGTGTTTGATCTTTAAGCAGAATGTGGCCCTCCATTTGTTGGTATGGTAAGTACTATCATCTAGGTTAATCCAGGGTCTTCTGGATTTAAACAGATATGACTTTAAAATCTGATTCCACCACTAGTTATAAACTGGGCTAATTTTGAAAACTTCCCTCATCTGTAAAATGTGCTAATGGTAGTACTTATTTATTGGCTGTAGAAAGGTGTACAAGAGATAAGACATCAGATAAGTGCTCAGTTCGTTCTATTATATGTTACCCTATTGTGTTGAAGGGCAAAAGTTTGGTTTCAAAGGCTTCTGGAAATTTTTTCCAGTTCTAGCATTTCATTGTGATGTTGCTAGATTGGTTATCTGGTCAACTCAGACTAAACAATTAGACATTAAAGGAGAATTGTTGGGTCACAGGGCAGAAGGACAGTAAGTAGAAAACTCTTCTCTGCTCAAGGTCTGAACCAGTTGAGAGACCAAACTGTCACTCTTATGGCAAATGAAACTGAAGGTGAAAATGGGGGCTGTGTCTATGGCCTCCTCACAGAGAACCCCTGCAGTAGCCAGGTTGACCTTTCAACTGGCCTGGGGCCCTGGCCTCACTCTACAGGAGCAGAGGACATGTGTTCCCTTCTGACAGCTTGCTCCCAAGAGGGCATGACAGAGCTCACCTCCATTGCCAGTCAAGGAAGAGGGAAGGGAGTGAGGGGGTAGGGAGGTGCCAGGAGAATCGTGCAATTGATCACCCTCCAGCTGGAAGCAAACACCAAGAATGGGAATGACTGTTCCCCAACAGGTCTGTCTACTTCAATTGTCTATAGAGTTCAAGAAACAAGTGGCTTAGGTTTCACTTTTTGAAGATTTAATTTGTGAAAATAGAGTCAGAGAGTTTAGAGACATTTTACTTGTAGGTTAAAGTGGTTCATATCAGTGAGCTTAGTCTTTTCTTCTAAATCCACAGAGTTCTGGGAACTTAGTATGCAGGGACGAAGGTAGGAATTGAGTAAAAGATCTTCCCTCAGCCATCTTTCCCCAACTACGTATACAGTTTATGACCCCAACAGTGAATCTTAAGTAGTTTCAAAGCCTTCAAAGTAAAGTGACTGATGGGATGGTATTAGCAGCCATACCATTGATAATGGAATCAAGGAATAAGGTTCAATTTCAATAGGCTCTATTAAGTTGAGGTAAATTATTTTATTACAAGACTTGGCACCCTTGCCCTTGTCCAGCTGTTTAACAAATGTTTGTCCCTGGTCACCAATAGAACCAGACTAGAGGGTGTAGATAGCTGAGTGTGAGCCATAATTACTACTGTTAAAACAACTCAAAGCACATGTCCTACTGACAGGGGTGTGGAGATGGCAGGCAGTATTTGCACAATGCAGACGGTCTGAGGTATGTTTTCAAGTTGTGCTTTGCAGGAGGTCTTAGCCACACACACATTTTCAGAGTTTTAGAATCTCAGTTTATGCATGAGGAGAGGGGTCCTGCGTATCCCAGTTCCTCCTTTTCTGTGGCATCACTCAGAGGAGGGTGTTCTCAGATCAGCCTCTGTGCTGAGGCTCTTCTTTTACTACTTTTATTATAGCACTCTTATCATTGATTTTTGATTTTTTTAACCTGTTTTGACTTTTTCACCAGCTGGGAAGTCTGTAGGAACAGGGCTGAGGCCTTCTTATTCGTAGTTGTATCATACCACTAAGCACAATGTCTGATTCGTGCGGGGGAGTCAGCAAATATCTTGTGGAATTGAACTGAGTGAGTTTGATTCCTAAGGCAGGCAAGGTAGTGCAGCATTCTGGGCTGAGTTCTGGTTTTGTTCAGATGACACCTCCTAAAGTCATGTGACCTTGCTTTTCTTCTAGACACAATCTGCAGACTCAAATGGAGTTTTCAAGGGCCTCCAAGATCCCTGAGAAATTAATCATGCTAACCTTTTTGTTTGGCCTAATTCCATTGCCAGTACACAGGAATACCCAGGTTCAGAGCTCTCAATTCCCCAATGTAAAGAGTCTGACTACATCTACTCCTTGAACCCTTTGCTGTGTCAATTTCTATGACTGGTTCCTAGTCTTTCAAGGAGGACCAAAACAGACGTGGGCACAAAATTTACAAGGGCACCAAAACACTCAGTAATCAAGATAAATAGTATTTTAAAGCAATATTCTGAAAAATCAAAATTGATGCAAGTGTTTTATGATGAACAAAATATCAAAAGTTTAAATAAAGACAATTTCAGTATTCTTTATTTTCCTTTTGTATTTGGATGGTATTTCTTTAATGCTTCACTCTCTTCATGTAATCTTGGCCTTGGAAAAGACAGAATCAATAGGAAATCTCTTTGGCCATGGCTTTCCTGATATTCACCATTTGATTTTGTTTTTCCTTTTCTAATTCGAGGGGAGGTGGAATGGGCTTCAGGTAGTACTGAAAGGTAAATGTATAAACATAATCATAAAAAAGGAAGTAGTTGTCAAATCTGAAGTGTCTATATGAGAAAAGATTTAGCAGGGGAAATGTTGCATATTTAATAGCTGAAAAACAAAAGGCTGAAATAAATTTAATAACATTCAGCAATATGGCTACAATATTTCTCAGATGAATTTGTATGGCTCCATTTTAATTTGCTTTGTCTTTTATTGGAATTGATTTTTAAAAAGGCTTTTTCTTAAATTGTTCTGGATTTCCGTTAAGCAGTACAGAATGCTGCTATATGCAAAGTTACTTTAAATGAGAGCAAATGTGTATGAAATCAGCAAACTCTCCAACTGTGTTGTTCTTCCCTACTGGAAGAGCTTTCTTCATTTACATAGGAGAACACGAAGCCAGAAAAGGGGAAAATACAAACATGAAATCTCCAAGAGCCTTTTGGAAACACAGCAGAAAAACACAACACTTAAGCAGGGAAGCCAAGTGGTTTTCGAGTTTGCTGTGAAGCAGCAGCTTTAGGGAGAGAATGACCTTCTGGGAAACGTCCAGTGGCCCTGGCGGGAAGATTAGGGGCTGCTGTTTTGCAGGCCGTGGATGAGAGGGAAGGGGAAAAGATTGTGTAATTGTAGCAAAGCATCTTGAAACTTTTCAGTTTCATTTGTTTCCAAACAGGAAAACAAAGTGCTGAAGAAGCCTTACAGAGAAGGGGAAGCCGCGGGCAGTTTTTTTCCTATGGAGGCACAGCTGTGACTATATCACAGCATTTCCCAAGTGTTTTTCCTGGGATCTTTTTACCTGGTGCCAATCATATGCAACAAAAGCAGAAAAGAGCTGCTTGATAGGAGCCAAATCACCATCAAAATGCTGACATTTTGTACTGCAGGGTGTGTCTGATCTGCTTATAAGTGACCCTCCCTCCCTCCCATCACGTAAGTTCTGGAGGTTCAGGATGCAGGCAAGCTTTCCTGCTGTGCTGATTGCTGGAAGGTGTAGAATCTTGCCTCACAGAGTCTGAAATGAGATACAAGTGGATGCAGTACCAGGGACCAGATTTCTGTTCCCTTCTCCCCCTGCGCCCAGCCACAGAAATTGTACCACTTTTCTTCCAAGGAGTCGTCTCCGGGCTGGTTGCACATTAAAAACATCTAGGGAGCTTTAAAAAATACTGATGCCAAGGCCCCACTTCAACCCTATTAAGTTAGATGCTCTGAGGGTGGAAACCGTGTATCCAGATTTTTTTTAGAGCTCCCCAGGTGATGGTAATGTGCAGCCGGGGTCCAGAAGTCCTGACCTGGAGCCCTTGATCCCTCAGGCAGCCTTTTTCTTTTCTCTGGGTCGACTTTCCACCCAAATAGCTCTCTGATCTCCAACAGTGGAAGCTAAGACTGCCTTTCAGTTTAACTCAGTTCAATTACATACTTTCAATTAATACATGTTTATTCAACTGCTTCTCCGCTTTTCATTTCTGATCGGGTCTCCCATGAGAGTGATGAGAACCATGTTTCTCAAATAGGAGAGGAGTGATACTTGAATTTATCTCATTTTTTTGAGAAACGTATTTAAAAAAAAAAACCTGTAAAGTGCAGATAACAAATTTCTAAAAATTATGCCTTGAATTGACACATCAAGTTTTTTCTGACAGAGTTCTGAACAGATCTATGTTTGTATATATGTAAGCCATCCATCTTTTAATGTGTTCATTTATCCAGTGCATGTTATTAAGCATTGATGAGCTGGGATAAATAAGGCAGAGAACTTAGGTTTTGAAGAGTTCCCAGGCTAGTAGGAGACACAAAATGTGAACAAGAAATTAAAGTACCATGAACTGCTAAAGCTAAAAGGGACATGTATAAAAAGATGTTTCCGATGAATTTAAAAGAAGAAATTGTGCCTGGCAAGACAGAAAGGCTTACAGAGGAAATATACAAGAGGAGCCGTTCTCCATGAAGGATTTCAGGCAATGGGAGGAGCATGTGTAGTTGATGAAGGTGAGAAGTAAATGTTTGGCTGAAATGAGGAAACATGGCAGGGGTTGGGGGATAGGAAAGGAACTTGAAGGCTCCCAACTGCCTTTAGAACTTTATCTGTTGGACCAGTGTTTCTAAAGCACTCTTGACTCATGGCTGACCCAAATTCATGAATTTGTAGCTAACTCTGGGTGTGCAAAGGTTGAGAGAACGTGCTGGGTGGGATGAGACAACAGCCGGCCTGCTTCTGGGACGTGATGGAGAAGCCAATGAGGAGGAGGAGCAAAGAATTTAGGATCTAGAATTGGATTGACCTAGGATTTCATACACTAACTGTGGAACCTTGAGCAAGTTCCAGAACCCCACAGTTTTAACCCATGGTTAAAGTGAAGATACTCCAAGCTTATCTCATAGGGATTTTTTTTTAAATTTGTTTTTATTTTTAATGAAGCCTCATTGTATTAGGTGTTGTATAAAGTCCTTAACAAACTGCCCAAACATGGGAAGTGTCAATAAAATGTAGCTCTTCCAGTTGAGATACTCTATTTTCTCTTTATAGTTTCCTTTAGTTTTTATTTGCTTGTATTTTTGTTTGCCATTGTACCTGGCATTCTTCCCAGTACATACTCAAAGACCATCATTCTGATGATTATGAGAAGTGCATGATTTTGGACATACAATATAAAATGATTTTTAGGAAGTAGTCAACTAAATCACCATGAAGGAACAACAATGTTCTAGAAAGTTCTCTGCTAGCCTTTGTCTCTGTAGGTTAATTCTGAAGTCCTCAGTGTCTCTGCTTCCAAAATTAAAACCACCAAAAAAATTACTAGGCAGAGTCCATCTGCAGCATCTAGTCTGATCTCTCCATGGCTTGCTCATTATCCTTACTTTATATCATAAGATTTGGGGAGGAGAGTGATATTTGAGAAAGACCTCAAAGAATGCACGATTTTCTTCATGGCTGAGAATAGGCATTCAGGTGGTGAGATTATTAAATACAAGTAATGGTATACGTATATATATGAAAAGTAGTAAAATAATTGTTTTTTGGAACACAGGTTGTATGTACAGGAAACAGAGAGTGATAAACCTCAAAATTTAGGCTGAATCTATAAGGGTCCTCCTTATAGATTCTGTCTTGAGAATGGAAATTTGGAAAATTTATGTACATCCTATAACATAGCTGACATATCTTCGAAAAAAACTTGGCTCCAAATTTCCTTTAAAATAATTTTCCCTCTCCTTTTATTCTGTTATTTTTATTTCTCTTTGTGTTTATTTATTTTTTCCCTTGTGTCTTATTGAGGACATTTGTGGTAAGGTCCCAACCTTGTCTAGCTAAGAGTTCATCTGCTTCTGATGCCTTGTTCTTGCACCACCTAAAGTCGCAATCTGTTCCTGAAATAGCGTAATCATGAACAATACCCAATTGTGATGTGAAAAAGGGAGGGTTAGTACATCAGTTGGGGAATGAGCGGCTGGCATGGAAGGAGTCTGACAAGGCACAGATCCTGTTTCTGTACATATGTCCTTAATAATAATGAAGGGGTAGGGGGTAAGTTATGCTAGAAGGGAGCAGAGTCATTTTTGAATAGCTAGTTTTCTAAGGGAGTACATATGATGTCAGCAATTAATTAAGGCCCTAAATTCTGTTTTTCTATAAAAATCCTATTTTAGTTGCGGTATCTTTGACGCATCTGCTGGCATAAGCAGGATATATGCCACAAATAAAAATTCAAAAATATCTCTTTCTTGTAGAACTTGGAAACAGAAATTCTGGAATTGAAGGAAAGCTATATCACATCAGAAGGATCCCCAGATCCTTTGTAAGACGGAGGACAGTGAAGTCCATGCTAAATGCAGACACCCCCTGGATGTGGGCCCTGAGGAGCTTGATGTGGGAGGGAAGACTCCGGCCAGAATCAGGTCCAGGGTTTATAACTGGACAATTTCAAATCCATGTTGGATGATCCTTCGATGCTAAGGGTGTTTATGAGAGAAACGGTAAACAATGCCAAAAGTGAAGAATTTATCCCAACCCAAATAATGACAGTAAAAACTTTATAGTTTCAAGATATTGGTAACAGAGGGTAGAAGGTTGACAGAGCCAGGCATTGAAAAGTCCTATTTCCTAACTTTACCTAAAATGAGGATGAGTGGGTTGTAATTAGAACCCTGGTGGCCTCTTTCAAAATAATGTAATGTACATCTAGAATGATAGATTATTTCAGCTGAGAGAGACTTGATTGCTCATTGAGTCCAAACTCCTAATATTTTATGAGGAAATAGATGTCCAGTGATCTCTTAGCCAATTTCTATCATAGCCAGGGGCAGAATTATGGCCTTGTAAGAGCTTTGTCCGGGTTATTTTAATGCCCAGCCCTCTGTTTATACATAAATCCCAAAAGCATCCTAAAACTAAGCTGGGTGAGTCCCAAGGTAGGAGTAGGGAGGAATGGGCATGTTACATGACCACTGTGGAAAATCTGACATGTCAGTGTAAACTACCAGGAAGAGCAAGTAGCCAAAAATCACAAAGAGAGTCCAAATAGTGCAGTGGCCAATTCAATCCAGTTTTTCTGGTCAGCTTCAAGATCTGGGGGAAACAAAACTGGGATTTTTTTGTTTGGAAATGTAGAATGGAGTTAAGAATTTCCTCAAAAGCAGAGGAAGGAGATCCTTCTAAGTCAAGGCAATAGAAATGAAGGGAAAAGAGCTCAGATATCCAGGAAGTGAGACTATCAGAAGAAAGACTGGGAAGCAAGTTCAAAGGCTAGCCGGCTGTTATGGTTGTGGTGATGGTGCTGGTGGTAAGAGAGGGTTTGAGAAACCATACTTAATGACTCTCAGGAAGAAGAGGAGCAGACAGAGCCATCTGGGGGTAGGGTGGGTTGCAGAAGCAAGAGGCTGTTTCTATGAGAATACTGACAAAGCATCCCAACCTTATCCCTCAGCCATGCCCACTGGTGGAATATGAACTTGCTAATGGGATATAAACCCAATGATTTTTTTATTGATTCCATGGGAAGAAAAATATCCGATTATTATAGGTCAGGATTCTTTTTATAAAGTACCCCTTCCCCCACCAGAAAATGTCCTTGAAAGACTTCTATTTAATGAGGAGACACATCAAGGAAATATAGAGCTGTATGATTTTTTTTTCTATTAAAAATGGCATTTAGGTGTGCCCGAGTGACTCTGTTGGTTAAGTGTCCAACTTGGGCCCACTTCATGATCTCACAGTTCATAGGTTTGAGCCCCACCTCGGGCTCTGTGCTGACAGCTCAGAGCCTGGAACCTGCTTCAGATTCTCTATCTTCTGCTCTCTCTGCCTCTCCCCTGCTTGTGCTCTGTCTCTATCAAAAATAAACAAACATTAAAAAAATTGAAAATAATCTCTGCAGAAAATATTCAAAATGAAGAGCCAGATTTCTAGAATGCTGGATTTTATGAAAACATTATCTATTTAGGTTCTAACCTCTGCATAGTTGCAGAGAGACTGAGAATTCTCAGTGGTTAGTACTATTGACAGTGATACGTGGCAGTAGCAAGAGTGGTATGGGTCGGGATGGCATGTAGATAAGTACGAGGCATAGATGGTGATCACTAGATACTACAGACCAAGGATCCAGGAGAAAACTACGACCTGGATCAAAGAGTCGCCTCTACTTCATGCCAAGGGTTCATTCAATACTTTAGTGAAGGCTAATTTTAAGATGAAAACATACCTATACTGTATTGTTTCTCTGAAGTATTTGTTAGTTTCATTAAACACACACATGTAACATAGTTAATTGATTAATAAATGTTTATTTCTTAAATAGTTTCATTTCCACCCCTCCTCAGTGAACACTTTGTGTTGTCTACACAAAACCTTGAGTTATAAGAACCCCCATCAGAGGGCCATTAGAAAAGTCCTTGAAATCAGGTGGATCGAATTGGTCCTGTAGTTTAGTTGCCGATGCCCACTGTGGGCAGACTGAGGAAGCTGCCTTCTTACCAAGGATGTGCTAGAACAGGGTCAGGGACGTTGGATAAAAAAATCTTGCAATGACACTTTTCTACCACTAGATGATATGCACGTATAAGCGAGATAAAAATCCTCCTACTTTCCTGTCTTCATCAGCAGCCACAGTGATAATAGGTAAGTTGAGGTATTTAGAATTCAGTTACAGATATTACTAGAAAAGATAAGCAAAATGAGAAAATTAAGAACTGTCATTGATTGGGATAACAAATGTGAGAATAATAAATTTATTGAATGTTTATCCTTTAAGTCTGGGGCCATCAAACTACTGTCTGTGGGCCATACCCAGCTTACCACCTCTTTTGTAAATAAAGTTTTATTGGAACACAGCCACAGTCATTGGTCTGTGCCTGATTTTGCTCAACAATGTTAGGGGTGAATACAGACAGAGACTGTATGACCTGCAAAGCTTAAAATACTTTTATTTTTTTAACAGAAAAGTTTTCTAATGCCTGGTCTAAATACATACAGTCATACTAACTCATTTTATCCTTAGAACTCTGTGGTTGTGTGTATGTATTATTATTATTTGTTTTACAGATAAAGTGATTAAGGACCTAGTTAATCCTGGTACATATATTAAATGACTATAGCAGGCATACCTCACAAAGGCTGTAACTATTGATATACCACATGCTTGATACTGTTTGGTTTGTGTACCAAGTTGAATTACAGCTGGCTTCAAAGTTGTAGGGAACCTAGAAAGAAGAAATTAAAATTATTGCAGGGTCAGGCTGGCCTCTGTGATCCATAGGTAGAAATATAGCTGGGATAGGGGGAGTGTCTGGGTGGCTCAGTCACTTCAGTGTCCAACTTCGGCTCAGGTCATGATCTCGTGGTTCATGAGTTCAAAATCTGCATTGGACTCTGCACTGACAACTCAGAGCCTAGAGGCTCCTTCAGATTCTGTGTCTCCCTCTCTCTCTGCCCCTCCTCCGCTTATGCTCTGTCTCTGTCTCTCTCAAAAATAAATAAACATTAAAAAATTAAAGAAAAAAGAAATATAGTTGGGATAGAGTAGTTGCTCATGAGTACTTCTTCCAAAGTGACACTTATTCAGAACATATTTTAAGAGACTATTTTGACACAATAATTCATAAGACTTATGATTATTCATCAGATGAAAATGTTTAAATTGTGACTGAAACATCAGTGGTCAGGTGGAAAGACACAGAAAGAGAGTCAAAGGAAGGCTTCTTTTAAATGTCCTAGTTTTCCACAATCAAAGGAAGTCTTTGCTCCTTCCCTATTGGAACCTGGGGATGTATTCCTCATCCCTCAGGATATCTGCTGGAGATGGTAGAAGCCGGAAGGTGGACTGGGGAACAGGGTGGCATTCAACTTTATATTTTCCTAGACTCCTAGTCACTGTCAGGGATGTCTTTTCCAGTAATTTATAATGAGCAGTGATGTACAGATTTAGCCCTTGGTGGTTTATTCCACACTAGTGACTCTTGGCCATTTTCCTTTCTTTTTTCTTTTGTACTGAAAAGTTTGGGTAACTAACTTCCTCAGAGTCCAAGATCATGAGGAAAAGAGGGGAGAATCAGGAACCGGGTCCCTAGACAGCCAGCTTAATTCTTTGTCCCACATGAAGAGATGGGGGCATATTCCCTAGGTTTTTCAAGGGTTTTCCACATGGATATTCCTGTCCTCACTTTCCTTTGCTCCAGGAGACTTCTCTTGTTTGGTTCTTCCACATTTTGATGTCTCCTTCCTGAGGATACTCCATTGTCCTTACTGAAAAGGAAGACCTTGGTAGACTGTTCCTTCCACTAAACCGTTTTTGACTCTAAGAAAGGGAGAGGTGCTATGTTTGATGTCCCCTTGGGGTGATGTCGAGGTGTGAGTGGTGGAGGGTCGGAGTGACAGAGCAGGAAGGAGAAGCTCTGGGACCTTGCAGAGGGATGTGGGGAAAGAGCCAGGGCTTCTATTTCAGGGAGTTACTGTTTTTTCATAAAGAATCTGATATAAGCAAAGCTTCCTCTGGTAAGAATTAATTTTGTTCTAAAGATCATCCTATCTGGGTTACATGAGAAATTCATATTCCTTCCAATAAAATGGCTTGGGACACCTCCCACCCCTGACCTTTTTTTGTGAAATAAAAATCCCAGTTTAATGACACCAATGGAGTACTTGGCCCACAGTTCAGTATAGAAAGAATGTCCCAAATCCAGGTTCCTTTTCTTTAACACATAGGTATGTATGTATGTATGTTCGTATCTATATATTGTGTATTTATGCATTTATAGGCTGAATTTTGGTTGGGATGGTATGTGGGATAGTGTCAGGCTAAAAATTGGTAAAGATAATCTGGGCTATTGGAATTTAAGAAGGGGGAGAGACTGGGAGATCAGAAATGGTTTTGTTAAAGGGAAGTGAGTTAGGTTTTAAGGTAATTTGGGTATGTGAAGGAAGGGGCTCTTGAGGCTATGAGATGGAGAATCAAAAGTGTTAGCTTGACAGTGGACTTTTTAAGAGAAGATACTTCTGGTGAAGGCTAAATTTAGGAATTTAAGAATATCAGGTTAAAGTTTGAACTGGATCTCACAGTCCCGAAGAGAACCAGAAGACTTTGGACTAGAGACATATCACTGACCATAAACTCTGTGAGTGCAAGTCCATCAAGTTTATCTTCTCTTTTTGGCGCTCGGCTAAGTGACCATTGACATGCAGTCAGGGTCCAACCAATTTCAAGTGAATAAATGCTCAGAAGTTATATTTTAGGAAAAGTAATCTGGGAAACAGGTATGGGATGAATTGGAGAGGAAAGATACAAAATAGAGAAAAAATAGGGGTGAGTTTAAAGACAACCACATTAGTTTCCTTTACCAAACACACCATGTGAAATGATTAAATTTTACGTCTCCTTGTTAGTACCACAAGTATAGTTGGAAATAGCTGAACATGAACCAATCATTGCACCAGGAATAGTAACCAGAAATTGGAAATGTTTCATAAAAAGTCTGTTTGTTTCACTTTGACTACGTGGCCTACGTGGCCATGTCTTAACCATGCCTGGTTTAGGATATTCCGTAACGCACCATGACGGGGAAAAAAAATCAGGAAAATAGATTTTGTGTTTGCCTCAGTCACAGTCTTTTTCTGATTGGCGTGAGGAATAGTTTATTTAATAAATATTATTTCTTTTTATTCATACCATCTTCAGCACTGTATCTGAGGCTTAAAGACTTTTTTAAATTCACTTTTTAAAATAAATGAAAACCAGGTAAGAATAAAGGGTTAAATCTGAGTTATCAAAATGGGTTTTCTTAATTCTTAATTCTTTATTCTGCCCTGGGACTTGGTTCATATGTTTAGCCAGAAGGACTCACTTTCAAAATCTCTGTGTTATTGGGTTGGGAAAGAAGGGCTGAAGTCTATCCCCGGTTACGTCAAGTGGTGTCAAATTTGGCTTGCCATTCTTACTTCCTGTTGACTCCGAGAGAGAGGCTGCAGTTGGCGTCTCACAGTGAAAAACACGAAGCTCTGAGACCAGTCTGAATTACTAATCACTACATGTCCTGTTCAGTCTAACCACTTTCCAAGCGATTAAATGAACCGCCAGGTCAGTGACTCAGCTTCCGAGGGGGTAGCCAGCAGTCCAGGCTGATCTGCACATCCTGGTTTTAATTCCCAAGGTTTGATCCAGAGCTGCCTCGGAAAGATGATTTCCCTTTGGAACTTGCTTCTCCAGGGACAGAAAGATGGACACAGATGATGAAGTATATAGTCTACTGGAGAAGGGCCATCTCACCATGAGCCCTTTGAGGGAAAGAGTTGCAAGAATGTCATCTTTCATCAGCTGGTGTCACAGTTTGGAATCAGTCACAAGTTGTTGGGTGTGGCAGGGCGAAGTTGTCTGAAGTTTGAAAGGAGAAAATATATTGAGTAGGAAACGTTAACTTTTTTCTTTTTTGGCTTAGCTGTCAGTAGATACAGTATTCTCTGTTTATTTCAGTAACTTCCGAAGGTTCTTGAAGATGTCACCATTTTATAGTATATTTGCTGGGTTTTCTATGTGATTAGCTGAAGTTTGCTGCTTTTACTAAGCTTCATGTTCAGTTACCATAAAAAGCAGCACGTAGTCAGTGGTGGAAATAGGGGTGGGAGTGTAAGGGCCACAGGGGAGTGCCATTCCAGGAACTCCCAGTCTCATATGCAAATTAGATTAAACTGTTCTGTGGCCAGGGCTCCCAGAGCAAATAATTCCCATTCCCACCTCTTAGCATTGTCTCTTGTGGGAATAAAGAAATCACTTTCAATTTATGTCAGCTACTGCCTTGTTTTAAAAAAGTGCATTTTATGCCCATTATATGCTTGTTTGTCCACCTTTCTTAAGAAAACTCCTTACCAGGTAACGTTTTTAAGTACTTAAAAAAAGAAAAAAGAGTTTGAGATCCTTAGAAGAAAATACGGTAAGCATATCAAAGTCTTATTTTGTCAGAAAGAAGTTGAGTCTTTTGAATGGCTGGTGCCACCACATCCTTCAGGCGGTTTTCATACTTGGCATAAAACTTTTAGACGTTTCTCATATTCCCTTTGTTTTGATTAGTTAGTGCATGATAACTTGACAACATTTAAATGTGAAAGCTTGAGAGAGGGAGGATGGCAGGGAGGGAAGAAGCCCTCCAGCCAGCAATTCTTTCTTTAAAATTGTTCTTAACATGAATATTTCTCAGACGCACTCACTGAAGGTGAACTCGAAGAATACATCCCAAATCACAACCTCGATTGTCTGAATGTGACCATTTCAGTGCTGTCTGGAAACAATGTGTGAGCATGCGCGTCAGAGAGCAAACATGTAAATCACTTGTTTCCCAGGACGCTTCAAGTGCTGCTGCTTTATCCGCGCAGATGTGCTGTGGGCCTCACAGATAGCATCTGTTTGTTCTATTTATGGGGGAAAAAGCATGTATTTGTGAGCTCAGCCTGAGCACAGCTTTCTTTGTGGATAGTTTATTTCATTGTAATTAAAAGATTTTTGCATTTTGGGGGTGCCTGGGTGGCTCAGTCAGTTGAGCATATGACTCTTGATTTTGGCTTCATCATGAACCCAGGGTCGTTCAATCGAGCATTACTTCAGGCTCCATGCTGAGTGTGGAGTCTGCTTAGGATTCTCTCTCTCTCTACCTCTACCCCTCTTCCTCACTCACATACACTCTCTCTCTAAAATTAAATATTTTTAAGTTTTTTTTTTTTTTTTTTTGCATTTTCGAACTATGGAATTTGAGTAGTTGGCAGTTCTAGGCAGTTCTAATTCCTCTTTGTGTTCATTTCTCATTAACTCCCCCTGTTAATCCCAAATTTTAACAGAGTTAAAATCAGAACTGGAGAGATGAAGTCACTTTACAAGAATATATAGCATTTATTATTAGTTTCATTCATCATTATTGGTCTGTCTATCTATCTGTCTGTCTGTCTCAAGGACCTATTATATTCCAGGCCACTGTTCAACATTCTGGAACCTGGTGGTGAAAAAAATGCATTTCTGCCTTTGTGTATTTTATAGTTTACTAGGGAAAGAAACAACAATAAAAATAGTCATACACAGATATACAACTTCATATGTGATAAGTGCTACATAATGCATTAAGAGCCTCAAACAGGCAAATTTGAGTTGGTCACAGAAGTAACAGAAGGTTTCTTTGAGGAAACAATGCCTAAGCAGTGATCTCAGTAAAACCTAACAAGTCATATCAAGGAGGGAAGAGTCTTTCTGGCAGAGGGAAGGGCATGAAAGAAGACTGTGTGATGGATAGAAGCATGAGAGCATGAGAAACTGAAAGAGAGTCAGTTTGGTTGGAGTGAAGGGAAAGAACGAGCAGGAAAGAGATGGGCTGATCAGTGAGTCAGAACCAGGTACTGCAGCACCCCGTAGCTCATTTTGAAGTTTGGTTTTTGAGTAATGGGAATCCAATGGAGAGGGAAGAGTGGGTAAAGACCATTGGGGACTACTCTAATAGTCCAGGCAACAGACAATGGGTGCTTGGTCTAACATAGTGAGTCGAGGAAGAGAGGAAAATGGAGTAGATATATTCAAGAGGTACTCAGAATGTTAAAAATGACAGGCTATGGGGAGGAGGAAAGGAGTAAGTGGGGACAAAGATGACCCCAGGCTTCTGAATGGGGAAATAAGTGGATAGTGGTGCCATTCACAGAGATGGAATGCTAGAAGGTGGGGAAGAGGGGAAGATGGTAAGTTTATTTTAGGAAGTATTGGAGTTAGATGGTAAATTATAGGTTGACTTTTGGGTCTGACCCTCAAAAGCAAGGTTTGGGCTGGGGAGAAAATATTTGTGAATGAACTATTCCTCTTCAGCGTCTTTCCAGAACAACATCTCTGTAAGTAGGGAGGAGTCCAGTGGTCTTGGGTACCAAGCTAAGTGAACTGTTGAACAACTTACTCTACATGGCAGGAATTTGAAGGACCTTTAGGAGGCATTTCAGGTCTCATGTGGAGGAATTAGGGAGTAATGTAACTTGCAGGCTATCAAAAGGTACCTCTGTATGCAAGTGTCTGTCGTCTTCCTCTTGACCTGCAAGAGGGCCTAAAATAACTGACCATCGTCAGTAACTGGTTCTCATTTTACTTGGGTTAGAATTATGAAGTTTTGGTGTTTGAAGGTAATGTGAAAGTTGTATACTACAGACTTCTCACTCAAAATGAATCTGCTTTACAGAATCTCTAGACATACAGCCTCAGCTTAAACAATGTCTGTGAATGGAGAATCCATTATTTGAAAAGGCAGTGCAGATTTTAGTTCTGTTCCATAAATTCTTCCTTTTATTGGATTTTCCCATCTAGGATGACATGGAGCGGTTCTACTTCCTCTTCCGCATAGCAGACAATCGACTAGTGTTAACCCGTAAAGCATCACTATTCTCAGCTAAGCTGCCACAGAGATGAATGATTTAGATTCAGTTGTCGTTGAAATCACTGAAGCCCTGGGACATACATCACCTCACTTAGAGGTCACAGTGACCCTTTGAGATATGTATTATTATTCTGCAAAGAGATGAGGAAATTGAATATCAGGTTAAATGACTTACCCAGTGAGTGTCACATGAGTAAAGAATCCAGGTATCTTTTTAAAAAAATTTTTTTAATGTTTATTTTTGAGAGAGAGAGATAGAATGCGAGTGGGGGGGGGAGAGAGAGAGGGAGACACAGAATCCTGAGGAGGTTCCAGACTCTGAGCTGTCGGCACAGAGCCTGAAGTGGGACTCGAACTCATGAACGGCGAGATCATGACCTGAGCCAAAATCAGACGCTTAACCGACTGAGCCACCCAGGTGCCCCTGAATCCAGGTATTTTGACTCCTGGTCCCAGTCTGAGCTGCCTTGAGAACCTGGGTTACGGCTCTTAGCTGACTTCTAAAAGGAACACTTTTTTTTTTTTTTAACTAGGCAAAGAACTTTATTAATCTTGTTTCAAACTTTATTCCCAGGCTTCTTCAGCTGAATTAGCTGCAAAGAATGAATCGTGTATAAGCAAAAACTGAAAAGAGCTGCAGTGTCCAAGGGGCTTGGGCTTAAAAATATTAGAGATCTAGATTTTGTCAGATTCATGAACAAAATTTTTAAAAAGCCGTCATAATATAAAATAGCAGCAGCTCCCAGTAACTTCTTCAAGTTTTATCTTCTACAGAAGTTGACTCAATTCAGTTTGCTTCATTCTTGGAAGCTTCATCAAAATTCTCCACAAGATCTGGAACTTCATCATCATCATCCTCTCCGGGAGCAAGTGGTGCCTTTCCATCCACAGATTGCTTGGGCAGAGCTTCAGCCAGCCTTCTTAAACCAGTCAGACTGTCTGCACCAAGCTGGTTTCAGATACTGGGTAGCATTTCTGTCAGCTGCTTTGTCTCAGCATGGCCTGTATTGGTGAAAGTGTTCGCTGCCAGGGATGCCTGAACTTTAGGGTTGTTAAAGTGGATCACTGTTCCTTGGTTTGTGAACATATTCACTTCTTCAATACCAGAGATAGTGTTTACCCCTAACTTCTTTAAGGAAAACTGAAGTTTTTTATCATCTGCTGTAGCTGTTCTATGAACCACCTTCTTCTTTTGGCGAGCAGTTCCTTTCCCACTAATGCGCACTTGTGCTTGCAGTTTGGCGAGTTTCTCCTGGTTCATGATAGTTTCTTTCATCTTGTTGGAGCGGGAATGGGACCGCGTGGGGGACTACAGTTGGTGCTCAGGGGGTCTCCTAAAAGGAACACTTTAGTAGGGACCTTTGATCAGCTGATAGCAATGAGGTGGAGCTTACCCACCTGGACCTTCTGGGCCAAATGATGCCTGCCATCTTGTCTTGCTCAGCAAATATGATTTAAAAAAGTAATTATAGATATTCAAACTGGTTTGAAGGAGGCAGGACAGGAGCTGTCTAGTTATCCACTTTCTTCGTGGCACCCTTTAGCCCCTGAATTTCACCTACCTGCACAGGCAGGTACCTGCCTATAAGGCACTTGTGCTTATAACTTTGTATCTCTTTAAGAACTGGACAGAACTCTAATTTTCAAGTTTTTTTTTTTTTCAGATTTCACTCCCTGTTAGTTAAAAGAGAACTTAATCATGTATCCCAAATATTTTTTCTGTGTATTTTTAGTTTTAATAAAAAATTTGTGTAGATTGCTATATTTTAAAATATATTAAATATAAATTTAATTGACCATAAAACAATAAATGGAAATCCTAATATTTTCTTTTCTCACCCCAATGAATCATCTTCATGGACCATCTCCATATGCTCCCACTGGAGGGACCACTGAAATGGAGTAGGGGAGCAGGGCCAGGAGAGGAGCCCAGTGTGACAGGCATGGCTAGCTGGAGGACAACACCTGGGGAATGTATGGAAACATTTTAGATATGCTGACGATGTGCTTTCCTCTCTGCGTTGCCCAGCTTCAGCTCAGTTCTGAGGCACACACACTGCTAAGATCTCTCTGGAGGTTCATAGTGAGGGAAGGGCTCATTGCTTTGGTCTGCTTTGTTTGTCCTTGGTTTTAATTGCCACTTGTGTCCCAAGCTATGTGGTAATAGGACTAATAGCTAACATTTGTTGACTGCTTACTATGTGCCACTGTGCTAAGAGATTTATGCACATTACCTCATTATCCTTATTACAACTCTGAAATTTTGCGATCCTTGTTTTACAAACGGGAAAACTGAGGCGTGGAAAGCTGTGACTTACCCATGGGTGCAGGGCTTGTTGGTGGTACAGCTGGGATTTGAACCCAAGTTTGTTTTCCACCAAATCACTCGTTCCTGACTTCTATGTTCTACTGCCAGTAGAATTAGTGCTTAAGTTACCGATAGTGATCTGGGTGGATTTGACATCACTAGAAGAGACTCAAAGGGTAAGAATCACTAGCTGCACAGACTGAAAGGTTGGGTTCACAGCAGGTGTGGATATGTGAGAGGAAACAGCCAGGTTTATAGAAATACAAATGTGCCAATGCAGTGGAAAACGAAACTCTCCAACCACACCTGGGTCCTTCTTTATTTCTAGGTAATTTGGTCTCATTAACCCATAGCTCCAGGTAGCAAAAATGTGTTGAGTACTTTTCTGAATGAGACTGTTGGAGGCGGCAGTTGTTGTATAAGGCATCTGGGTTCCATTATCGGCTGTACATGGTTTAACCTTACATTCCAGTGCTTGAACATAAGACACAGAGATGTCAGGGGATTCTGGAGTTCTCTTTGTTAACTGCCAGAGTGGTTCAGTCTAGTGGAGTCAGACAGACCTGGGTTTGAATCCTGACTATGCTGTGTATTAGCTGTGAGAACTCTGGCAAGTTGTCTAAGCTTTTCAAGTCAGTTCCTTCATCTTTAAAGTGGAAATAATAATACCTGCTTCAAAGTAGTATTGTTAGGATTAAATCTTCTACAACATGTAGAGCGCTACACCCAGTGCGCAGTAGTGCTCAAAATTTGGCATCAGTTATTGTTGTCTGTGACCCTGCTTTCCCTAAGACGAGGCACTGATTGATTATTTATGGCATAAACCCATGTCCTCTGCTGCATTGGTTATGTCCTGTATGTCCTATTTGTAAACAAGGAGGAACCTTTTCCTAAATTCTCTCAGTATCTTGCTTCCGCAGAAAAACAAATCTGTTTCCACAAAAGAAGAACAAGAGCTGGAGACATTGGAAGTTTATGGGCTAGTGAAGGCGACTCCAAGAAGAAAAGAACGCTAGTGATCAGCGACACCCTCCTGAGGGGGCCCAGATGCAGGCCAGATGCTGAAAATCTGTAGAGACACGTTAGGCTCAATGAAATGACTGTTTGCCATGACTTTCATCCATGTGGGCATAAAGAATATTGACTGATCTCACTAAGATTATTAAGAGTGACTTCAGGGTTCTGGAAACATGGGTGTAGGAGGCTGGGACTCAAGGGGTGGTCTTGACAATCCTCCCAGTTGAGCAAAAAGAGTATCTGTAGATGACAGCCTGCCCCAGTGATGGATGCCTACTTCACATGCCTTGCCCCGTGCTGCCCACAGATGGGCGCTCGGCAAAAACCACTGAAGATACTTCAATGGGGAGTGATTTGAGATTTCTGCCTAAGCAAAAACATCTCTAGTGACTTTTATTTAGTGTTATTAAAGTTATTTTGATGGGATCCTAACTACAGTGGTTATTCCTATAATTACTTTTCTTCAATCAGCCTGTATGGTTCGACTCTTTTCTGGCTGGACTTTCAACAAACACACTGCTCAGCCTTCCATTCCACCTTTTGATAAGCGTGTTTTGTTCTTCTAAATGTAAAGATGGTGAAAATTTCTCTTTTTATGATTGGCACTGGAACATTAGTATAACTCTTTATTAATAAGGGCTAAATGCAAGATCTGAACTCTGGACACAGAAAACATGACGTTGATTGTTGCTGCTTTTCTGCCTTCACTTTCCCCCTTCTCATTCCTAGTCAGTTCTCTTCCACTGCAGCCAGAGTGACGTTTCTTCCTTCATCCCTACTAGGTTAATTTTCTTCTGCCCCCATTACCACAGGCTCGGCGGCTTACAACAACACAAATTTACTAGGTCACAAGTCTTCCATGGATCTCAGTGGGCTAAAATCATGCTGTTTGGTGGACTGTGTTCCTTTCTGGAAGCTCTTAGGGGGAATCCTTTCCCTTACTCTTTCCAGCTTCTGGAGGCTGTCCATGTTCTGTAGCTCGTAATCCTTCTTCTGTCTTCAAAGGAGCAATACTGCATCTCTCTGACCATCCTTCCACAGTGCCATCTTCCTCTGCCTGCAGCTGGGAAAGGGTCTCTGTTTTTAAGGACCCATGTGGTTAGACTGGATCCATGTAGATAATCCAGGATAATCTTTCCACCTCAAGGTCTCTAACTTAATCACCTCCGCAGAGTCACCACTTTTGTCAGGTAAGGTGACATATCACATCCTACAAGTTCCTGGGATTGGGATGTGATATTTTGGGGTGGCTATTATTCTACCTACTACATCCGCCGACCTGCTTTTTAGCCCATCATTTCTCTACTACACAGTGGCAACTGCGTCCTAAATGGTTTCTCTGCATGCACCCTTGTTCTACCACCTTCACCTTTTGCTGTTTATCCTCCCCTTCCCTTTGATATACACACTGGCATCCCATTTTTGTTTCTTTGAACACACCAAGCATACTTCTGCCCAGGGCCTTTGCACTTGCTGTTCTCTCTGCCTGAATTCCTTTTCACTCAGGTATTCTCATGACTGCCTCCCTCAGGACTTTTTGAATGTTACCTCTTCAGAGAGGTCTTTTCCTGAACCACTTATATGATTGGGCACCTTTTCCTTGCATTTCCATTCATCCATCCCTTTGTCTCCTGTTCTTATGATAGAGGACATATTTGTTTGTTTCTTGTCTTTTTCCCTCTTTCCCTCTTTATTTCTCTCTCATTTTGAAAGATAGTTTCACTGATTATAGAATTCTAGGTTGCCAGTTTACCCCCCAATATTTTAAAGATGTATCTGCACTGTCTTCTGGATTGCATTGTTTCTGATGAGAAGTCTGTTGTTATTTTTTAGTTTTCTTCCTCTTTATGTAACTACACATTTATGATTTTGGTATTGGTTTTCAGAGATTTAGTTATCATTTGTGTTGACGCAGTTTTCTTTACATTTCTTTTGTTTGAGTTTACTCAGGTTCTTCAGTCTGTCGGTTTACAGTTTCATCAAATAGAGCTATTATTTCTTCAGATGTTTTTGTTGTCTCCTCCTTCTTCCTAGACTTCAGTCATGCACATGGTAGTTCACTTGGTATTGTCTCACAGCTCACCAGTTCTCTGCTTATTCCTTTTTTTTGCCATGGTATCTTTTCTGTGTTTCATGTTGTAGAGCTCTGTTGCTCTGTCTTGCATCTACTACTTCTGCTGCATCTAATCTGTTGGTAATCCTACCCAAGATTATTTTTCATTTCAGACCCTGTGTTTTCATTCCTACAAGTTTGATTTGTATCTTTTCATACTTTCCACATCACCTCATCTTACATAGACTTTTCTCTACTTTTTTAAACATATGAAGCATATTTGTTATGGCTGGTTAGTTTCCTTGACTTTTACTAATTCTATCGTTTGTGTCATTTCTGGGTCTGTTGCTATGATTGACATTTGTCCTCATTATGAGCCTATTTTCCTGTCTCTTTGCATGCCTGATAATTTTTGATTCATTTTATATATTGCCAATTTTATATGGTATAGTTATAATTTTGGACGTTTTTTCTAGGACACCAGTTACTTACTGACAGTTTTGTAAAGGGAAACAGCCTTTAGTCTAGGGTTAATTTGGTCCTACGCCTGAGGCAATATTCTTCTGAGGACTCTATTCAGTATCTTGTGTGATAAGAGTTCTTTCTACCCTGTTTGGTGAGAGTAGCAACTCCTCTTTGCCCTGTATTTTCCCTGAGGACCGTTTTGCCTCCTCCTTTCCAATGGTCTTTCTTTGGCCTTTGTAGTTTGCTCACATGTATGTGCTAATCAATAGGTAGCTAAAGATTCCAGGGTAACTCTCTGAATATATCTAGAGCTTTTCTAGTAAAGAATTTTCCTCTCTAGTACTCCGCTCCAAAATTTTATCCACCTTGGGCTCTCTGAATCCAGAACTCTGTCTACTCATTTCAGGGAGACTGCGAAGCTCTGTTTGGGTCCTCAGTCTCTATGCTGTGGTCAGGAAGTGCTACCCAGGTGTTAAGCACTTGCAGGGCCCACCATGTTTATTTCTCTTCTCCAAGACATTACTGTCCTACAATTCCAGTTGTCCAAAACTATTGTTTCACATATTTTATTGGAATTTTATTTAAGGTGAGAGGTTAAATTCAGTTCTTGTTACTCCTTCTTTCCTAGGAATAGAACTTTGTTCACTGACTTTTGAGATCTCTTTGTATCAGAACTGTGTTTTCACAAACTCCTGGCTCTGTGCTCTACCACTGATCCTTACCTCTGGCCCTGCCAAGATCCTCCCCATCTTTTTCTTGGTATTTGAATTTAGATTTTCTTTCTAGATTCTAATTTGGCTTACCTTTCTGACCGTTTATTACCGATCAGTTCAATTGAGGGTCCATGTAATTGTTCTAGATCCTGGATCTTCACTCTGATTTCTTTTGCAAGCCTTGAATCCTTTGCTGTGAATGGAATCTGGACAATCATTCATTTAAAAAAAATGTATAATAATTTGGTAGTTGGAAATAAAAATTTGTTTTGATTTTTATTCTTTGATGACTAATGAGGCTGAATTTTTCCCAATCATATACTATTGACATTTCTTTTTCCATGAGTGGACACTATCCATTTTCAATTTTTTATTGCTTTTCCTCTGTCCCAGAGACTCCACATTGAAAACTAGCTCCTACTGTAGTTTGGTTAAATTTGTGGGACAATTTGTCATGCCAAAATTTCAATGCTCTCTCTCTCTCTCTAGCAAATGGGGAACTCCTTCCAGATGAAGGACTTTTATGCATTGAAATCTTCTTGGAGAGGTGTTTGTTTCAGCTCAAAATATTCAGTGCTAGGAAAATATATCAAATATTGATTTTTTCCATCACCTTACCATATAAGATCAAATACCTAGAACAATCCTCAATCACTGAACGTGATTTTTTAAATTAATTTTAGTTCCAAAAGTAAATTGGCAACTAAGTCTAAATAAAAGAGAAATGAAAGTATGTCATGTAATGCATCCAACATTAATGAATGCTCTTCTATTAAAATCTTTTGGGAAGACCTGATGAGTGAACTGAGGAGAACTGGGAACTTTACAAACTGAAGTTTTATAATTCAAGCTTGACCTAAATTTTATCTGAGCAGTGTTAGTAGATTTATTAGTGTAGAACAATTCATTGGATTATCATTACTCAAAGCTGCCCTTGATATGAACACCATCATCCTTATAATGATTTTTAAATTTACTATATTAGTCTCTAACTTTTTTTCTTACAAAATGATTTGAATTCCTGATAGATTTTGATCATATCCATAGCCCACAATTTAACAATCTCTTTCATAAACCCCCAAATTATATCTTCTCCTTTTAATGTCTTTACAAAATGAAATTATCTTCTGAGATAACGTTTGGAGTAATGCAGTCTTCCTAGCTTGAATGCTGGCTTCATGTGAATGTCAAGATTCGGTAACTTGCAATTTTCCCCACCATCTAATAGAGTCCAGTTCCCAAGTGATGCCTTGTTTTCACTGATATTTTATAGAGTGGCTTTTTTTTTTTTTTTTTTTTTTTTTTTTTGAGGGAGAGAAAAGGATTTCAGTATATAACCCACCTTTTTTTGCTCTTCCAGTTGGAAAGTCGGATCCAGGAGTAAGATAGGTGAACATCAATGGATTGTGTCAGTGCTATCACTGATAAAATAAGTTGGAGCATGTGACATTTATTTTTTTGGCCAAGGGAGTGTGCTAATACTTCAACCCTGAATAGACAGACTTTACATCCATTACCCCTTCTGTCTCTGACACAGCAGGAAAAATGCAGGTTTTCCCAGATGGAAACCCCTTACGTGTGCTCAGGAAGGTAATTAGGAAGAGATAGGAAAAATCTCGGAGAAGCATACTAGTCCTGTCTCTGGGCTACTGATTACCATGAGTTACTTAACCTCAGTAGCCTGTTTCCTTATCTGAGAAACAAGGACAATACTACCTGCTCTTTTTACCTTCTGGGTATAAAAATTCAATAAAATACTACAAATGAATGTGCTTTATGAAGCACATTCCTAAATGTGTTTCCAGTGGCCAATTATTGCTAAATGACAAAAATTTGCTTGGAGATTATAATAGCAATGTAAGTAATAACAGCCACCCTTTATGGACTCCTTTCCACATCAGGTCACTGTGCTAGGGGCTTTATATGTATTTTCTCCGTATATTCTTAACACATATTCTCTTTAAATGCTTACTCTATTTTCTGTATCAACTCTCCATAAAAATTAGAACTCCAGGTTATTTTTATCCTGAGTTTACAACTTGAGAGAATTGCTTCTTTGCCTCTCAAATACATGTTAAGTTTTTCACTTAAACTCTTTGCAAAACTTTCAAGAATCTGTTGTTTTTGCTTCTGGAAAGGAAATGTTAACAACCCTAGACATCCTGCACAAGAGAAGAGGGGGACAGAATCTTTAAGTCTTCTCAAGGCTAAGGCATTCTCTGAAAACAAGTGCCAATAAAGGGAGCAAACAGTGCATTCAGGGAGCAAGCAGGCTGGAGGAGAGATGTCCTATGTGTCCACGTATGCTCAGTAAATGCAAAGAAAAATTGTTCCACCCCCATCTACTCATCTAGGTCCTTTGATGTTTCTTTTTGTTCTTCCTCCATTCCGCTCCCCCCCGCCCCCACAGTGGTCCTGGTTCTAGTAAACTGGAGGCAAGGGGAAGCGCTGAGCCTGGTGCCATACCCAGCTTCCGGCTGCTCTCTGTGTGTGTCTTCTCTGCTTGCTTCTGCTCCTGCCCTGCTCTCTTTCCAGACTGGGGCCCCAGGTTACACTGCACAGAAGGGCAGGACGACCTCTTCCTTCTTCTCTGCTGTGCTTGGGAGAATTAAATACAGTAGATTCGCTCCGTTCTGGCTTTGCCTCATTAAGAGGTCTCTATGGATTAATTCCTAAGAGATCGAATCTCGTTACTTTACTGTGGCAAAGTGAAATTAGTGTAAAGTAACAAGGAGCCAGATTAATGTGACCCCAGGAAATAATCCATAAAAAACTTATGAGGCCTTTAGCAGGCCGTAAATTGGATTTCAGACAGGGTGAGAGGAGGGGAAGAATCATGTTAAAAACAATCAGTTGGTAATGAATAGAGCTAATATTTTAGCACTTTGAAATAGAAGAAAACACCAAAGTAAATAACTCTGAGAACCCAATGGCAATATTTTCTAACATGTGTAAATAATCGAAATTGTGATTTTAATCCTAACTGAATTTTTCTTGCTTTATGGCTGCTGGGAAGTGTATTGTTCATTAAGCATCATAGAACTCTAAATCAAAAGAACAAAAGAGAAGAGGAAGGCAGAAGAAAGAGATGGAAAAGAAAAATATCTTGTCTGGGGAGATCAGTTGTCCAGTTCAGTGTGTAGGCTGGAGGGGAAACAAACAACTCATTACGTCCATTTCTGTGATAAGGAAACCGAAAGAGGGGGTGGAATGGTTTGGAGGCTGATAGGGTACTGATTTCTTTTTTAACCTTTTTAAAAAATGTTTTTTCTTTATTTTGATTTTTAGCATTGGCAGGAAGGTAGAAGTGACAGGTGCTTGGCATTTGTACCAGCAATCCTTGGTCATCATATGGTGAAGAAAGGATGCCATGCTATGGATATTTCACAGAAAGGGAAAAGCAGTCTTAAAATTCAAGTGGAGTCACGAAAGATCCCAAATTGCTGAAGCAGTCTTGCAAGAAGATCAAAGCTGGAAGTATCACAGTTTCTGCTTTCAAACTACATTACAAAGCTATAGTAATCAAAACAGTATGGTATTAACATAAAAACAGACATATCCACGGAACAGAATAGAGAGCCCAGAAATAACCCCACATATATACTATCAACTAATTTTCAACCAGGGCAGTGAGAATACACAAGGAGGAAAGGACAGTCTCTTCTATTAATGATGTTGGGAAAACGGACTTATCCAATATGCAAAATAATAAAATTGGACTCTTGTTTCAATATAAACAAAATCAACTGCAAATGGATTAAAGACTTGAAGGTCAGACCTAAAACTGTAGAACTTTAGGAAAAAAAACTCCTTGGCTTTGGTCCTGGAAATAATTTTTCGGATACGACACCAAAAGCACAGGCAACGAAAGTAAAAACAAACAAGTGGGAGTTCATCAGATAAAAGCAGAGGAAACAACACAATGAAAAGGTAACCTGCAGAAAGGGGTGAAATATTTGCAAATTGTATATCTGTTAAGGGATTAATATCCAAAATATATAAGGGACTCCTACAACTCAAGTGCAAAGAAACAAATATTCAAAGGACCTGAATAAACATTTCTCCACAGAAGACATACAAATGACTAACAGGTGTATGAAAAGGGGCCTAACACCACGAGTTAACAAGGAAGTATCAATAAAAATCACAGTGAGCTATCATCTCATCCCTATTAGGATGGCTGTTATTAAAAAAATAACAGATAACAAAATGTTGGCGAGGCTGTGGAGAAAAGAGAACCTTGGTACACTGTGGAGGGGACTCACAAAGGCCAAGGATAAAGTACTTGCCCTGTAGGCTCCCTGGAACCTGAATAAACTGCAGACAGAAGTGGTCAGTGTCACCAGTTAATCCAACCAGAGTCTGGGGCAGGAGACGAGAGGTAAGTTTCCAGTGTCTAAAGGGAATGAAAATCTCAGGCCTGTCTGCCCAGCTCTACCTGTCTGGACAGTTATTTTTCAGGTTAAATGCAAATTTATACCTTCCCTAAGTTGTTCACTTAATGCGATTTTACTATAATCCCAATTTTTGGTGGAATTTAAGAAAATGTCTCTGAAATTACCTGGAATAATAAACAGGGAAGTATAGCCAAGAAGATTTTGAAAACCAAGAGCAATGAGGATATTTATTCTGAAAGTTAATAAAACATTATAAAACTGTAATAAGTAAAGCAATATGGAATTTGGACAGGTAGATAGAAAAATAGATTATAATGTAGTATTCAAATCCAAACTATAGAATATATGAAAACTTAATATGTGGTAATTAGAGGGAGAGAAATTATTTAATTAATATATTGTTTGGGGAAAGTTGATTAATCATTTAGAAAAAAGTTAATTGAGATTCTCATCACTTAGGTAGCAAAATTTCTAGAAAGCATGTGTGTGTGTACATACACATGTTCTGGATTTACTTGTGTTCTCCAGAAAGATAAAACTTTGTTACAGCAGCTCTGGGAAGCTAACACTATACGTATTTACCTGTGCATATGCGTGTATATAATTATAGTATATTTGGTAGTTGATCTGGGCGCCGAAGTGCTAAAACTAGCTAATATAGTTTGACAATGAAGGTTACGTGGCACTTTGCCTTCACAGGTTTTAAAACATTTTATAAAGCCATGATAACTAAAGCAAAAAGACCAATGGTCATTAGAATGGAATGGGGAATTTAGTATATAAAGTGTATGGGAGGCGACTAAGGATATGGGTGAGCAACTTAGTTCTTCCCCAGGTGGATCTGCTAGGCTTCTTTAGAATGTGGCGTCTGGGTTCTAAGAATAAGAATGCTGAGAGCACAAGGTGGATGTGTGTGACATTTGTATGACCTAGTCTCAGAAGTCATACAGTGTCATTTCTGACATACTCTATGGGTTGAGGTGGTCACAAAGATCTGCCTGGGCTGAAGGGATGGGGCATAGACTTCACCTGTTGATGGGAGAAGGGCATAGACTTCACCTGTTGATGGGAGAAGGGCAAAGTTCTAAGGAAGCATGTGGAATGGGAGATCGGAAAGCATGCTGTTACAGTCATAGGAAAATTGTCAGCCACACTCTGGACATGGGGAGTCCTTGCCTTTTCCATATATAAACTGTGTCAGTTATATAATTGCCTTTGCTTCCTGGGTTTCTTGGACTTGTTCTCATATTTGCACCTCTCTGACCTCTTGCTTTGCCCTCACTTCTACTTCCCTATCATTATTTTGGGGCAAAATTCCTGGACACTGGTGATAATTTTATTTTGTGGGACGTATTGGGAAAAAATCTGAACTTGATTTCCATCAGGGTTAAAGTGACTGTAGAATTGTCCCAAACATAGCAACACAATGATTCAAATGTAAGACACAGAGAATACTGGGTTTTTGATAGTTTAGATGATACAAATTTGGGGAATTGTCAAAGGAACTGTGAGCATGCCACATAGCCACACATGCAGGCTTCTAGATGTTTCCAATTATGGAATGGCCACAAGAATTTTGAGTTCTGTCCACATTGTTTTGGGGGTTCAAGGCAGGCCCTACCCTACAAAACCTAATTCATAGCCATGTTACATCTGAGGACTAGACGTACTGTATTGACAATCCCATGACTTCAGCTTTGAGAAATTCCTTTTGCTCTTTGTACCAGGACTCCCTTTTTGTCCTCCCCAACCCCAGTCCCTACATTCAGCCAACTATAGCCTCAATGGGGGTCATGAGATAGTGTCAAAGAATAAAAGATAAGTCTGTTTTATAGATTCTGAAGAAACTCTACTACTTCAAAACTCAACCCTGTATCATGGGAATCAGCTAGACCACATCAGGTCTCAAGTTAATTCAAAGGAGCGAACTTGGACAAAATTTTTATGTAAAGTGAAAATTTTCACTGCTTCTGCATCGCCATAGAAACCACATCCTGTAACAAGTAGCTGCTGTTATCAGAAATGAACTTGGAAAAGTAGCCTTTACCCCTAAATGGAGTTCTGATGTTTCATACAGTGATTTCATAGCCCGTGATACCCATGGGCTAATTAGCAGTTGAAAGAAGTCATTTGGATGAAGGTCAGCAAATTATTGATACCAGAGATCAATTGCTCAGTACTCTTTATGTCTTAATACCAATAAATAATGTCAACCCAGTCAATGTGGAGATGGTATAAAATTTCAGCTTTATTTTATGTATGCTCTAATCAAAAAGAAATGAAAGTAAAGGAACTACAGTATTTTAGAAAATGAGAGAACCACTATCCAGAGGGGGAAATGTGTGTGTGTGTGTGGCGGGGTGGATGCTAGCATACTCTCAGGCCTAATACAATGCCTGCATGTATGAATGATCAGCATGTATTTGTCGAATAACAAAATAAAGGAAGGAAGGAATTGGCATTATACTGATAAAAGAAGATAGAAAAAAGTATGTGGAATAATGGATGCCTTAGCATTGAGTCATTGCCACATTAAGCATTAAGATGTTCATTATTGTGTTGGTTTTTCTTTTGAGGGAAAGGCCAGTTTGAAACCCTTTGCTTGCATTCATTATATTGGATAGATCAATGAGCTCTATAAAGACTATAAATTTTGATTGTGGTTTAACTTCAAATAATTATTTTTTTTTGGTTTAATAGCATCTGGACAACATTTTAGATTTTGTCCTCTTTTGCAGCTGATGCTTCAATGGCTGATTTCAGGTGGGCTTAACAAACAAATTTTGGAAACAAATGAAGGAAATTTTTGAGATTGGATTTTGACTCACTTCTAAACAGAGGGTGGAGAAATGGAATTGCAAGAATAATAAAAGTGATGAAAAAAGTCCTTGGACAGTGCTTTCCCAAGGCATTTGGGACACTTTGAAGATATTAATTAATGCTTGTTAAAGTCCTATGGGGTAGGAAGGGGGCGAGGATTATTAACTTGTTTTATAGGGGAAATGAAGCAAGAGAGCTTTTATAAACTCCGTCATATCAAGCAGCAGTTATGGAAAAGAAAAAGGGTCGAGCCTCAAACTCCTTTTTCTCAGTCAGGGTCTTGCTCACCAAAGCACAAATACGATTGCACTTGCATTGCGGCCTCGAGTGAGTTTCAGCAAGCCTCATTGGTATCTCTCTTACCTTCACAAACTGTTCCTCAGATCAGGTGATCTGAGCCCTTGTTTACACTATTCAAACCCAGCCCTGTACTTCCCTCCCTCTCAGCAGATGAAATTACCTCCTATTCACAGAGATCCTTGAAGCCATATACGGTGAACTCTCAACTTCCCTTCTCTCTGACTCAAAATTTATTTTTATCTTCATCCATTTTCTGCTCATTCCTCTTCCTTGTTTCGGAGTCTCATCGCCTTGAAAACTGGAGTCTGTCTCTCCGTTTTCTGGATGCATGATAGCCTTCTGGCGGGGGTGGGGGACTTTCTGCCACCTGCCGCTGGCTCCCTCATATCTTAATCTCTCCTTAGCTCTTTCCTGTCAGGCTAAAACCAGGCTCAAAACTCTGCTTCCCTAAAAATACTTTTCCTTGGCCCCGCTTTTGTTTCATGCAACTTTCCTATCTCTCTCTTTTCCAGTGATTGCTAAATTTCTGAAAAGAGTGGTCTGTGTTCTGTTCTTACAGGCTCTCAGTAAAGATTGTTTGGACTGTTCTTGTTTTCCTGAGAGGCAGCAGAAGCGTTGGAACCAGACTGCCTGGGTTCAGTTCCAACGAGAGCAAGACTGGCCTTATCACTACTCTGCTGTTCCCTGGAAAAAAGGCGATTAATGCTTTAATACTGTCTTTTCAAGCACTGATTTACACCATGCTGCAGTTTACATCAGCTCTGCTGGGGGAGACATCACATTTGCTCTTATTTTCAAATTCGACCTCATGTCTGACATAAAGTCTTGTCTTTCCTATGAAATTCAATTGAGGTTGTATAATGTTAAGTAGAATAACTTCCATTTTTGAAATTTATATTTTTCTTCTATTAAAAGGAAGAGAACAACAAGAAGAACAACCACCACAAACTGAAAAACCTATTTACACATAATGGCTGGCTACCATTCACAGCTCTTCAGCCTTTTCTATTAAAAATCTCTGTACACACAGAATCAAATAACCACTCAGGTCTGTGGGGAAGTGATTTTTGTTCGACTTTAAGATAAGGATAAAACAGTATTGCTTCACCAGTTACCTGAAGGTCTTACAAGCAATTTTTCTATACTTGGTTTAAAATGGCTGATTTGATAGATAAGAGAGGTCTAAATATATCATGGAGATTGTTATAGAATAAGGAATGTGCTCTGATTGAGGGGAGAGAGAAGTAAAAACAAAAGGCTAATAACAGTTCCTGGTAACAGTTCTTTGAGTAAATAAAACACCATTATGTTAACATGAAATTTGATGACACTTGTAACAAGAGACTGCTGATCTAAAGATACAGAGAAACCCAAGAGAGCCTCAACTGCTTCCTCTAGCTAGTGACCACCAGATAGACATTCATTCATTCAACAAACGTTTCTGGAATGCTTTCTAAATGAGACGCTTGGAAGCAGGAGTGAATAATACAGCTGTTGTTCTGAAGGAGCGCACAATCTAGAGCATGAGACAGATGGATAAACAGTGCGTGTGTGATAAATGCCACTGTTCAGGTTTCCCTGAAGGTGTGATGAAATGGTATAGACTCAAGGAGCCAGGAAAGCATCCCAGTGGAGGTGCTGACCGAGCACTGCTCGAGAGGACTCAGCCCAGTGTGGAGGAGTAGGAGTGGAAAGGCATTCAGGGAGAGATAGAGTGGGGAAATTTGGGGAGCTAAGAAGAGTGGAAGGTGCAAAATAGGGCGGGAAAAGTAGGTCAAGTCTGGATAAAAAATTAAATGATGTTGAAATAATACCCATGGCAATAAAAATGGGGGATGAAAAAATATAGATGAAGAACTAAGCACTACAAATAAAACGTTCTAGCTGGGAATGGGAAATGTAAACCATGACTTAAAATCCTCTGGGAAGAGGACTGTAAACCAAACTGTGTGTAGGTCTGAGTGACCTTGACCAAGCTCAGTAATTCCAAGTGCCCAAAACTCTTTACGTGGTTTCTAAGGCTCCAGATCTCAGTCCCGATCTCAAACCTGCCAAGCTCTTCTGTTTCAAGGGAAACTCACTTTTTACCTGTGTTTATTTTTGTCTTTGGGCTTCACGCCCTGCTGCGGGGCAGTGAGGACTAGAGGTCCCTGTGGAAGTGGGAGTTTGGTTTGCTCTCTAGATATTCCTTCTAGTCACAAGGATAGATGTGTAATGCTCTAGGCTGGAGTGGCTGTATTTCTACCTTGCCCCTCAAATTTTTCCTGTAGATGTTATAGCTGGTGGAAGTGATAACCTGATGCCTTTATGATGTCAAGTAGCTCAATTTTATAAACGAATTTTCGTAAGTTTTATATGGAAATAGGCAGTTTTTACAAAGAAACAAAACTACCACTTCACCAATTTTACAGGGTGTGGAGTAACTTCTCATACAGTTCCAGGCAAATAACTTTAAGCATGGCAGTGAAAATGAAAAGAAAAATATAGCTTTTGAAATGGCTGTTTTTTTTTTCTTTCTTTCTGTTGTGATTTGCTCTGTTGAAAGATAGACCTAAGAGCAAAACTGAGGGGACTAAGTATTTATTCAGCTCTTGTTGTGTTCCATTTGTTTTCATATAGGTTACTTTACATATGCAACATATCTAGTGAGGCAGGAAGTGTTACTGTCTCCGTTTTCTAAAGGAAGAACCCAAAAAGATTAAATAGTTTATAGAATAGCAGAAGATTAGTAAGAGTCGAGAGTCTGTGTCTTACCTATCCAATGCTAAAGCTTTACCTTTTCCTACTGCACCAAGTTATAAAAGTTTGGGGGCTACTTAATGCTCACAGGACCCTATCCTTCTTCTTTGTCAATAAAAAAGTTACACTTTTCATTGAAGTAAGAGACACAACAGAAAAATGCACATGTACCTTAGGGGCGTAGTTTGATGGAGGTTTCACAGACTGAGCACGTCCATGAACTAGCTCCCAGATCGAGACACAAAGGATCATCAGCACCCCCAGGTGTTCTCATATTCCTGCCCAGGCACAAACTCCCACCTCCAGAGTAACGGCTATCCTGACTTCTACAATACGCTAATTTTGCCTCTTGCTGTATTTATTACACTTAGATTCATGTCATCTGTTTCTGCCTTCTTTCACTCAATATTATGTTTGTGAGATTCATTTATAATATTGCAAGTGATTGAGAAATTTCATTCTCACCGATATATAGTGTTCTAGGATATGAATAAACCACAATCACCCATCCTTTAGTTGATAGGAAATTGAATAGGTGTTTTTGGTAGACAGAATAATGGTTCCCCAAGTATGTCCACATCCTAATCCTTGTGAATATGTTACCTTACATGGCAAGGGAGGTCCAATGTAATTGAAAGAGTCCCTATAAGAGAGAGGCAGGAGAGTCAAAGTCAGAGAGGAGATGTCATGATGATGGAAACAAAGGTTTGGAGGGATGCATTTTGAAGACACAATGTAAGGATGACAGGTGGCTTCTAGGAGCTGGGAAAGGCAAAGGAACAGATTCACACACTTAGCTCCTCCAGGGGGAAGGTAGCTATGCCGACACCTTGATTTTAGCCCTAGGACACATGTGGAGTCCTGACCCGCAGGATGGTAAGATAGCACGTTGGTGTTTAACCCATGAAATTTGTGGTAGTTTGTTACAGCAGCAATAGTAAACTAATACAGGGGTATTATGGGTATAGTCACTATGAACATTCCACTAACTGTATTTTGGTGAACATGCAATCATATTGCTTTAGAATATATATCCCTGGGGAGGAGATTGCTGAGTCGCAGGATATGCATGTGTCAGCTTTAGTTGATAATATCAGATGTCTCCAAAATGGTTATACCTGTGTACACTGTGCACTAGAAGTGATGAGAGTTTTGGTTACTTTACATCTTTGCTGACATTTGAAGTTTGCTTTTCTTATTTTAGAAATTCTAGGAGTGTTTAGTGGTATCTCTTTGTGGGTTTAATTTGCTTTTCTCTGATGACTAATGAAGTTGAATGCTCTTTTATGTATTTATTAGCTTTTTGAATTTTTTGTGAAGTGTTTGTTCAAGTCTTCTGCCCATTTTTTCCCTCCCTGTTGGGTAATCTGTCTGTCTTGATTCTTTTGACTAAAGAATTCCATTCAGCTCTGCTTTTCAGAAACTGTACTCAGTGCTTCAAAATGACCTTTCTCTGTTATTTTCCAGTTTTCTAACTCCCATTCTTCAATTTCTCCCAAGGAAATACATCATAAGCTGATTCAGACCTAGTCATGACTTACTATTAGAAGTTTGTGATAACCTCTTTTAGAGCTTTGCAATTATTTTTTAAAAGAGGATATTTGGTCTAATTTCTTGACAATGCCAGCACCTATGCCGCCTCTCCTTATGTAGGTCTACAAGGTAAGGCCTAGCAACTCCACATTTAGACATCTCAGGGCTTTCCACCAGAGAGCAAAGTCTGCTTACCACACCTCTACTCTTCCCTGCAGCCAAATTTCATGATTGACATGTAGTTAGGAAGCTCAGTGGCTTACGGAATTCAGGCTTGGTGGGAGACACCGATATAATTGTAGTTCTTTAGTTTCTTCCTCATATTGGTGATTTGTGACCTCTCTCTTTTTCTTTGTCAGTCTTGCTAGAGATTTACCAATCTTATTGATCTTTTAAATGGCCAGCTCTTGGTTTCATTTATTTTCTCTATTGGCTTTCTGTTTTCAGTTCCATTGATACGTTGTTATTTTCATTAATTCGCCTATTCTTTTTTGCTTTCTGTTGTTTTAAGGTGGAAGCTTGGATTTTTTACTTGTGATCTTTATTCTTTTGTAACATAAGATTTTAATGCTATGCATTTCTCTCTAAGCACCACTTTAGCTACATCATACAAATTTTGATATGTTCTATTTTCATTTTTGCTCAGTTCAAAATATTTCTCAATATTTTTCTAATTTTCCTTCAGTCTCCTTTTTTGACCCATGGATTGCTTAGAAATTTCCAAGTATGTAGTGACTTTCTTGTAGTTCTGTAATTAATTTCAAGTTTAATTCAATTAGATCTGAGGACATACTTTGTATGGCTCTGATTCATTTAAGTTTGTTAAGGTTTGTTTTTGACCCAGGGTATTTTCTATCTTGGTGAATGTTCCATGTGAACTTGGAAAAAATGTGTTTTTTTTCAAGATATTTTTGGATAGATTATCTGCTGCTCTTGGGTGGAGCTCTGTATACAACTAGATCTACTTGATTAATGGTGTAATTAAGTTGCTATCCTTGCCGATTTTCTTCCTTCTAGTTCTACTTACTACAGAGAGAGCAGTGTTTAAGTCTCCAGGTATACCTGGAACTTGTTTGTTTCTTTCAGTTCTATCGGTTTTTGCTTCATGTGTTTTGAAGTTTTGTTGTTAGATGTGTACACATTTATAATTGTTACATCTTTTTGGTGAATTAACACTTTTATCATTATGTAATGTCTCTTCAATTGCATGGTTTACCTTAATTTTTTCACTTGTGTATGGCATCTGAGAAAAATATGTCTAGGGCATTATGGATTTTTGAATGTAGACTTACTACTGATTATATTATGTCAATTCTTTTATTTATTTATTTTGGGAGAGAGCATGAGCTGGGGAGGGACAGAGAGAGGGGGAGAAAGAATCCCAAGCAGGCTCTGATATAGAGCTCAACCCCATGAACTGTGAGATCATGACCTGAGCCAAAATCAAGAGTTGGACACTTAACCAACCGAGCCACCCAACTTCTCCTGTGTTCTTTCTGCAAAGCTAATTTGTAAAGGTGTGGACTCTTTGAATGTTAGTTGAACCAATATCACCTGTTTGGCTATATCTTAAACAGAAAAGTTAGAAGAGCTGGTCGTTGAGAAACTTTTAGTCCAGGGAAGTCACAGACATTTGCTGGGGCCAGTGAGTAGCTACATTTTCTCTAAAACTATGTGGTGGGAATTGTCTGTTTTTAAAAGGCTTAATTTTAGTTTATGGATTCCAAGTGAATGAAGACAGCCTCCAGGATCCTTGTCCAAGGGCTTCATCTGCTTTGGTCATCCTTCATCCCTGCCAGTTAGAAGACAGGCACAGTTTCTGGAAGAGAGAGGATATCTCCCTGTGTTATAGAAGGCGAAAAAAGATAAGCAGAGAGAAAAAGGATATTGTGGGAGTAAGGGAAACCACAGTCTAAGAGTCTTTTCTTTCCCTAGCAGCTTTAAAGTTTTGGTCACTCAGTTCTACTGCACTTCTGCTAGATAGACTGATGATCTGATGGAATGTGTGGCAAATCCAAGTTTCTAGCCTGTTCTCCCTAACTCATGGCTCGGCAATGGAAACCACACAGTGCCAGTCATCTCTAAAACAACCACTCCTTATTCCCAGACTGCAGTGAAGCAGGACATGACCATCCTGGAGAGCACCGTGGAGATGCAGCAAGAGGTTAAGAAGACAGAAGAAAGGAGAAAAGTGCCTGAAAACATTTCTCTTCCTTCTTCTTCTATGTGTCAAGTTAATTATGCTTCAACTAAAATAATAGATGGTCACCAAATTGAATACCACCCCAAAACTCATTCTCAGCATTAAACTACCATGGATTAACTGCTGAAATTGTGAGCTTTAGTTTATAGCATCAGCATAGCCTTGAATGAATTATGGACTTGTATTCACTCCAGAACAATCTATTACCCTCCCACATAACAGAAAATGCCATTTATTGCAATTTGTGCAAACTATAAATCAAGACATTATTACTTAGAGGCATGTGAGCTGTGGCCATACTGCATACTCCTGCGTTTGTAATGGTACGTGTGTTGGAGTGGGGGAGGAATAGATATAGATTAAAACAATTCCCAGGGCAGTTAAATGATAGCTGCTATCTCTTTATGTTGCAAAGTGGCATCTCTGTTCAAGTGTTCCTTCAGTTCTGAAACAGTTACTGACTGGTCTCAAATAATCAACCTTTGGATGTGGTTTTAAATTGGAGGAATTGATTGTGCACACTCTAGAAGGTTGTAGAATCCTTTTTCAGAGATTCCAACCCTGGCTGTACCCTGGAACCATCCGGGAGGTAGGGCAGACCTTTGGAAAACGTTGATGCCTACACGAAACTCCCAAAGATTACAATAAAAATTTCAGAGTGGTGTGCAGATGCCAGAATTTTAAAAAGCCATCCAGATAGTTTTAATGTGTAGCCAAAGTTAATAACCTCTGCTCTACAGAATAGGAAGAGGAAGAAAACAGAAAATGTGAAGAGAGAGTAGTTATTGGCTGTAATTTTCTCAAATCAAAATGGAAATGCATCTTGAGGATTTCAGATAGAAGCAAATCCATGGGATGCTGTTTACAGTGTTTCTGTGAACACTCTGAGGAGTGGAAAAAAAAGATGAAATTAAGTGTGTCTGACAAGAAGTAAGTGCTTAATAAATCCTTATTTCCTCCCTTTAAAATGCAGGTACCTAATAGAGACCTACATGTGCAAATAAGCACCTACCAGTCTTTCACAAAGCTTTGTCGCCTTGCATTGGTCCTTCATGCAGTACTTCCTGACCCTTTTTATATCATGGTGTACTGGGAAAATGATGTTTGATTTGCACACTGGAGTGAATAACAGAGGCTGCAGCCCAGTTACCCCGAGTTCTGAGGTGTCGACCTCTGGTGGGAAGTGGTGTGACTTTTTGGAAGTCTTTTGGAAGTCTTTTTGGAAGTCTTTTGGAAGTCTTTTGGAAGACTGCAGAGTTTGCAAGAGTTCCTGGGTATTTCTTGACTAAAGTGTACCCTTTGAGGTTATTTTCATTGTACCTATGGCATCAATGAGACACTGGAAGTCAGTGAGATGACTGCCAACATCATAAGGTAATAATAAGAGCTACAATTTATCAAATGAATCCATGTGCATCTACTATGCTAAAGTGATTCTCATACCTCAGCTCCTTCAGTTCTTCTGACCTCCTTGTGAGGTAGGCAAATTTGTTCCCGTTTCCCATTTTCCAGATGAGGAACTTAAGATCCAAGGTGTAAGAGGTTTGCTACCCCCACTTCTCCTAACCATCATTCTGTGACACTTCAAGTGCATCGTCTCCATTCTACTCTCTCTCCATATCTCATTACTCCTTGCCGGATTTGACCATGGCAGGGCCTTGTAAGGAGTATTCTTCCCCAGAGTTTGGCTAACTGGAACCTTCCTCCTTTTCATTGGTGATTTAAATCCTGGCTCTTCATGGTGACCTTCCGTGACCGCCATGTTGGTCTCCTCTGCCTTGGAGTCCTGTGGCACGTACAGTCTGCTCTGTTGCACTCACACTTTCTGTTCCATGTGGTTAGTACATTTGTGCATGTGTACGCGCGTGTGTGTGTGCATGTGCGTGTGTGTGTGCATGCTTTATTTTCCCAGAGAGCCTACAACTCTTGAAAGCAGGTCTGTGTCTCATGCTTCTGTTTCTCCACAAATGCCTTAATTCATTACCAGTACCTATTGAGCCCTATTATGATTGTTCTTCAGGAGTTTTTAGCAATTTTTTTTTTCCCTTGAGGACTGGATGGAATAAAACAGGGTAAGCGGTGACCTGTAGTGGAAAAGATGACATTTTGAGGCAAGGGAGACCTGGGTTTTAGTTCTGGCTCTGCCAGTCACCGCTTGCATGGCGAGTCATATCGTTCCCAGATTGTCTGTTTTTTCATTTGTAAAGTGGCACGATAGTGTTACTTTCAGAAACTGATGGAACATTTGCCTCCGTGGAACACCATTAAGCAAGGTTTATTAGAGAATGAACCAAAGCAGTATCTTCTCCTTTGTGGCTTCACTTCATGTCCTCTCATCACCAACAACTGAAGTGCTTGTTTAATTTATCATCCAAGCATCCAAACAGAGACACTTTTGAGAGTGAAAGGAGTGCTACTGACAATTAAACTAGAACAGGGATAAATTGGGACTTTGCTGGACCAACCAAGTTGTACAGCTGTACTTCTTCCTGATTGCACTACTTCGTTCATCTAACTTCCCTACCAGATTCTCTCCAGGGCAGACCGTGTCTCCCTCATCTCTAGACTCCCAGCATCCTGTGCAGGGTCTAGGACACACTGGGTGCTCAGCATATGTTCGGTGAATGAAGGAACTCATGAATTAACTAGTTAGGGACACATTGGGTGACCTTGAGTAGCTCAGATGAGCTCTTGGTGCATATGAAAAATGGGCAATAGACCAATGATTTCAAAGTCCTTCCAATTTCCCAGCATATGACTCCTCCCACTGTGGGCAGTTTCCCCTTATACCCTGATCTCTTGGATGACTGAGAAGTGCTCTGTGAGCACCAGAGGAAAGCCCTGGCCTTGAGCTGGAGCTGGTGGTGAGACGGCTGTCAGTGCCTGCCTTGCTCTGAGCCTAGGGAAAGATCTCTTCACATCTGTAGGAGTCTGGATGGTAGGAAGGGGAAAGAAATTAAGAGAACTATGTTTGTGCCTTTCTAATTTATGGTTAGTTAAAGGGAGAGAGAGAGAGAGAGCGAGAGAGAAAGAGAGAGAGAAAGACTGGAGAGGAGGCTCAGTAGTGCCAAGGTCATAGAATAAATTAGTGACCGGGATACGAAGACCTTCAGACAACTATTTACTAAGGGAGGTCTTTCAACCTGAGCTGAGGGAGCTGAGCCCGCGGAGTTCCTCAGCATAAGCACAGGGCGGTATTTTTGTCAGTGGCAGCCCTTTCAGGGAACCATAACTGCAGTCATATTGAATCATGAACTAGATTAGCCACATTAGAGGCTTAGCTACAATATATTTCAAAGTTAAAACACAGGCTGTGGCAGTGGTATCAAAACCTATAATTTCTGATGCAAATGAACAGCATGAAAAATGGCCCCTGGCTACTGGGATAGACAGAGGAATATGTGAGTGAAATAACATGGCAGTTATGTCAAAATTGGAAGAATAACTGTATTCCAGAATAGTAAATTATTATCATGGCCTGACTGGTAGAGTAACCCATAAGGTAAAGGAATGTGTTTTTTTGTACCTGTATAAAATTACATTGTCAATTTTGTTTAGTCCCTCTTTAAAACCTGAACATTCATTTTTGAAAATATGTGTGGAACATAAGGTGACATTTGGAAAAAAAGCATAATTTTCAAAGAATACTGATCCCATTAGTTCTTATATTACAGATGTCGATGAATTTAACTTTTATAGTGTTGCTAACACATGGAAGGCATAAAATGGACTTTCAGCTACCTAGGGTTTTCAGCAACATCTTGGGAAAGTATGTGAGCTTTCTAAAATGTTTTTTGGGGGCATACTGTGGCATCAGGTTTCATGGGCACCAGCCCACGGAATCAGAAATCTCTACCTTCAAGTGCTAGGGCCATTTCTTACTGGCCGAGTGACATTATGCAACCTACATAATTGTACTCAGCCTAACTTTGCTTTTCTGTAGAATGGGGATAATAATATCTTCCTTATTAGGGCCTCATTAGAAATGATAATATGGGGAAAGTTTTAGTAAATATCAATCTTCATATATCTAAACACTCTAAAGAATAGCTGATATTACTGTGAAGGCAAGTATAGTGGCTATAGTATTTTGTTTACATTTTTGACTTTTGTACGTGTTTGAATTGACTCTGATAGTGGGTTGTTTGTGTGTATAGTGAGTTAACTAATCTTTCTAAAGGTACACTTTTTAAAGTTTTTAACCAATTAAACTGTAGAATCTTCTCAATCCTATGGAAAATATAGATATATTTCATCTTTATTTATTAGAATATCATTTAGTAAACATCAGATATTAAAATATAAAATATATAAATATCATTTATTAAATGTTATATCCAATGTTACCATAAATTAGGTATACACACTCACACACATAAGCATACACACACAATAAGTAAATTTGTGTACTTTGAGAATTGCGTATCTGTTCCAGACATCAACAAACCAAGGTGGTGGTAATGTGGTTGAGAGCAAGCCTTTGTGGTGAGGCAAACCTGGGTTACATTTGTGGCTTTTATTTTTTTGCTAGCTGTGTGACCTTAGACTCAGCCTCTATGTGCCTCAGTTTCCCCATTAGGAAATAAAATTATATCTACTACAGAGTTACAGGGATTAAACAAGGTAATGCATATAAATGCTTGGCATGGTGTTTATCAAATGGTACAGTCTTAGTAAATATTGTCTGTTATTAAAAAGTTATCTAGGGTTTAAAACTATAATTTGGTAAGAGAGAAGGAATATTCACAGCGTTATTCCATACCAAGAAATCCTGTAAATTTCCAAATAGTTCTTACAAGATGGTTAGAAGAATGGATCTAATTTCTATGTAGATAGTGGGATCTTTTTGGCCATTTTCATGACTGGATGGGATTATTCACTTGCTGTTTCAATGCATTTCTTAGCTCTCAAAAACTAGTGCAAAAAGAGAAGCAAAATTGAATATTATACATGGTTAACAATATTATATTTAGAAGAAGTAAGACTCTTTAAAAAAATACGTTATTTTGACTACCAACAAGTAGGTGTGGTCTTGTGTCAATGTTGTAAGTAAATTTAGTTTGATTTAGTGCATTATAGTGTTGAAAGCATTTTTCACAACTATTATTCCAGTAGGAAAGTGTGGATATGATAAAGAAGTGGAACTGATATTGATAAATGTGAGGAAAGCTAGTAAAAATGTTATGGTCTGAGTGAACATTTTTGTAGACCTATTTTTCTATCTATATATCTATATGTCTATCTATATCTGTTTATCTATCTATCTATCTATTGTTTGTTATTTGAGCATTTGAAAATGGTTTACTTTGTCATCTAATAATTTTGATTATAGGTCTCATTTCTTTTGTTAAAAACCCTCAAGTTCAACAATTTACACTGGGTTTCCCCCATGATGAATATAATGCATTATCATAATTCAAGTCATATTCAGTCAGCTCTGTGGTTTCAGGGAGCCCATACACTTCAAATTTATTTCCAAGGTCATGAAGCCATCCCTTATGGCAAGTGCAAAATGCTTTTGATGTGGTGGGTGCAACATCTGTGCAGACAGACACAGTTAACTTATGTAGTGCTTTGATTTCACATTTTGGTTGAGAGGTAAGGTCTTTTGAACCCAAGTACATTTAAAGTTAAGTAATATTAAATAACTAGGCAGATGGACCTTGGTAACTGGGGAGATAGCACCCTGGTTATAAAGTCTGTCCTGGAACACCTAACAAGGAAAAAGAAAGTCTCATGTACTGTTATCACCATCATCTTGGGTTACATACTAGCAGTAACTCAGAATCAGCTCTTGAAATGCAACATGTTCAACATTAAACTTTAGAACTCCTAAATCTGCCTTCTCTCTTGGTTTCCCCAACTCAGTTAATGGCATCAACATCTACTCAGGTGACTGTGCCAGAGCCCTAGTGTCATTCTTAATCCATTTCCTTCCCTCATCTTCATTTCTGTATCTAACTGATGACCCTGACTACTTAATCCTAAAGTTGCTCACATGTGTCTAGCACTGCTTTTTCCTCATCTCTTACTCGATAATCACTACAGTTTCCTGATTTCCTTCCTGACATTGGCTTGCCCCACTCCAATCCTCCATTCTGTGGTCATGATGAAATCATTTTTATTATTTTTTTTATTTTAGAGAGAGCAAGAGAGTGTGAATGTGGCAGAGGGGCAGAAAGAGAGAGAGAGATAGAATTTTAAGGAGGCTCCATGCTCAACACAGAGGCCCATGGGGCTCAAACCCATGACCTTGGGATCATGACCTCAGCTGAAATCAAGAGTTCGTCGCTCAGCCAACTGAGCCACTCAGGCACCCTGCCATGATGAAATCTTTAAGCTACTTTCTTCCCTGCACCAGTTTCTGCACAGGACTTCTCATGTGAATTCCAGTTCCTATTTCTTGTTCACATTGCCTGCTGACTGTAAACTCCTCAGAGCAGGGAATAATTCCAGGACCTAGCAGAGTGGCGCATAATCACTGTTCAAAGAATATCTGTTAAATCAATACATGATTTTAAATCTGCTGCTCCCTTTTCCCCACAGTTCAACACTAGACCTTGATATAGGTTTATCTATATATCTGAGTCTGTGTTGGGCATAGGAAAGGTTCTTTTATAGAAATGCCACCGGAAATCTAGGTTATTGTGATTTAATGAAATTTATTAAGAGAGATTGGAGCATGAAGTTCCATCTCTTATCTGCAGGTCGTGGAAGTGGAGCAGAACTGATGTACAGCTTCTTGTAGGGTATAAGCCAGGGAAAGGAGTATGGGGCAAGCAGGCACAGCGGAAAGGATGTTTTGTGCACACATTTCTTTCCTCTCTCCAGTTTATAGATCTTTTCCAAATGATGGTATTTAGTTAGGTGATAAGAAAATTCATTTGTCATGTATACAAGTAATTTTCAAGGGCTCTCATTCATGCAAGACTGAGTAGGCACCAATGAGACCACAAAGGAGCATGCATGGTTCCTGCTCTAAAAGCTTTTAGAGATTGAGAAGATGAGATTTTAATAAAAGTACCAATTGGAAAAAGAGCCTAAATGGGAGTTATTTAGATAGTTATGATAATTGAGGTGAGAAGTACTGAATAGTTGGAGGGCAGAAGAAGTATAAATTCTCAGTCCCTGCTCTTCCATTGCCCTCCATAAAATGAAAGTTCACACCGGAAAGAGTGTGAACTTGGAGCCACATGAATTAGTCTCTGTCATATCCTTGGATGGAGTTGTGGGATACTGAGAAAGCTGCTAGTCGCTCTGATCCTAAATTTTCTTATTTAAAAAGTGGGGATAAGGCATATTTTATGAGGTTATCATTACATAAGATCACATGTGAGTTAAGATGATTCATGCAAAATTGCCTAACATTATAACTATTTGTTTAAATGTCAGGGCTCAGAATACACAGGAATTATTACATGCCTAAGGGTAGAGGAAAAATTTAGAAAAGAGCCGAGGTTTTTGTTTATTTGTTTGTTTTTAGTTTTTTTCTTTTTTTTTTTTTTTTGAGAGAGAGATAGCAGGGGAGGGGCAGAGAGAGAGAGGGAGAGAGAGAATCCCAAGCAGGCTCTGCACTGTCAGTACTGAACCCAATGTGGGGCTCAAACTCATGAACCATGAGATCATGACCTGAGCCAAAATCAAGAGTCAGATGCTTGACTGAGCCACCAGGCACCTGAGAAGAGCCAAGTTTTTAAAGGAAGATTCCAGCATGCAATAGTTTTGTCCAGGATCTGGGAGGCAACATTATGTATAAATAACATAAGCAGGATGGAGCCATCACATTAGGGGACTGGGAGGTGTTTGTAGGGACAGCCAGGCATATGATAACGAGGGCAGATGCCAAATCTGGCACTACCAGGGCTGGCCAGGAAGGAAACATGTTTATGCAGAATTCTAAGATAACCTCCCATTGATTCATGCCCTTGTATCCCCTCCTCTTGAGTATTGATGTGACTTGCAAATATGATAGGATTTCTTTTTCATAATTATGTGGTGATATATGGGGAAAGAATTTTGCAGCCATAATTAAGGTTAACTAATCAGTTGACTGTGAGTAGATCAGAAGGAAAGATATCCTGGGTGGGACTGACCTAACCAGGTGAGTACTTATAAGAGACAAAAAGCAGCAGTAGAATCTGCAACAGTCCTTGAAGAAATGGGTCATCGCCTTTTGAGATGAGGTGTCCATAAGACAAGAAACTGAGAGTGGCCTCTAGGAGTTAAGAAGTGGTTCTTGGCTGACAACCAGCAAGAAAATAAGGACCTTGGTTACACAGTCACAAGGAGATGAATTTTGCCAACAACAGTGAACTTGGAGGAGGGTCCTGATTGACACATGAAACCATAACTCTGGAAAACACCTTGATTTTGGCCTTGTGAGACCCTCAGCACCTGGCTGACCAGTACCTGGACTCCTGACCTAAGAATATGTGTGGTAATAAATTTGTGTTTTTAGCTGCTAATTTTGTTCTGCAACACTAGAAAATGACCATACTTAACTCTTCTTTGTCAACTTTAGGCAGAAGTAGTTGTTTCATCCTTTTGGTTCTTATAGGCTTCTGGTCTCTCCTTAATAAGAGCCCCAGTCACCTTATTTTGTAATGTTGGGTTATGGCTCTGTCTTTCCATGAACTCTTTATAAGGATGTGAGCTCTTTTTAGAAGCTAGGTGTAGTGGAAAAAAAATCAGATTCCTTTATAAACAAAGAGATCTGTATTCTAATCTTGGTTCCACCAGTTAATCATTGTATAATTTCAGCAGCCTGTTGAACTTTTCCAAACATCAGTTCTCATTTACAAAATGGCAATAACACTACTAAACCAGTGGTCTTCAAAGGGGAGCAATTTTGCAACCCCCAAGGGACATTTGGTAACGCCTGAAGATATTTTGATTGTCCCAACTCAAGATGGGGATGGTACTCGCATCTACTAGAGGTCAAGGACGCTGCTAAATATAATGTGCAGGACAGGCCTCCATTACAAGGAATTATTTGGCCCCAAAGTGTCAAAAAGGCTGATGTTGAGAAATCCTTTAATAGACTAATACAATTGTTGTGAAGAATGTGAAATGGTCTGCATAGTGCTTTATATCCTGTGGGAAAGGTCAAGATTCCCCTGGGAGAGGACTCTTTAAATTATTTGGAAAAATTTCTATAAACTACACGTGCTTCCACTTTTGTTACATGATCCCGAATTTGTCTTCTTGTCTATTTCTCACTACCCCCAAAATCACTGCACACATTAAGAGATATTACAAATGGGAATTTCTTGTGCAAGAAATAGCATGCAACCAGGAAGTGGTTTGAGAACCATTGGCTCTAAAACATAGTGGATGCTGGGGTGCCTGGGTGGCTCAGTCGGTTGATCATCCGACTTTGGCTCAAGTCATGATCTTGTGTTTGTTGGTTTGAGCTGTGCGTTGGGCTCTGTGCTGACAGCTCAGAGCTTGGGGCCTGCTTTGGATTCTTTGTCTCCGTCTCTCTCTGCTCCTACCCCGCTTGTTCCCTCTCAAAATAAATAAACATTAAAAAAAATTAAGGCATAGTGGATGCCGAATGATTCCCTTTTTCCTTTCTGAGGCATATGATTTGTCTCATTATTAGCACATATCTACAGGCCTCGCCTGTATCAGGAATATTACCAGTACCTAACTAACTGCTTGAATAGATGAATGCCCTTTTTTTGGAGAAAAAAAGTTTATTTATTTATTTTTGAGAGACAGAGAGAGAGAGGGAGACAGAATCCCAAGCAGGGTCTGTGCTGTCAGCCCACGAACCATGAGATCATGACCTGACAGAAATCAAGAGTCAGGCTTAACCAACTGAGCCACCCAGGCACCCTGATTAATTGATTAATTAATTTATTTTTGAGAGACAGAGTGGACAGAGCATGAGTGGGGGAGGGGCAGAGAGAGAAGAAGACAGAATCTGAAGCAGGCTCCAGGCTCTGAGCAAGCCGTTAGCACAGAGCCTGACGTGGGGCTCGAACCCACGAACTGTGAGATCATGACCTGAGCCAAAGTGGGACGCTCAACCAACTGAGCCACCCAGGTGCCCCTAAAAATATATAGTTTGTAATTTATTACTTCTCTGGCATTTTGGTCCTATTATGTTGTATTTTGAAAATTAAACCTTATGGTAAAAATTGACAGAGAATAAACTTGCAATTGGAAACTAACTTTGTTACATTGAGCTATTGATTTAACATTTCTGAACCTCTCAAAAGGAGATGTAATAACATCTGTCCCATTAAGATTGCAAGGATTAAAGGAAAGCTGGTAAACCACTCCCATCTTTCAAGATTCAGCCCAAATTTCAGCTCCTTTGGAAAAACTTTTCAACTCCCAGGGTGACTGTACTGTTCTGTTCAAGGAATTTCATCTCTGTGTCAATGATTGCACATATTTATAGTATGTTTATTTGTTTGTACTTTGGTTTTCTCTTCTTGAGAGATGTGTGGGTCATTTTTTATTTAAACTTTTTAATTTTGAGATAATTATAAATTCAAATCTTATAAGAAATAAGACAGAAAATCCCATGTGTTGTTTACACAGTTCCCTTAAAGGTAATTTCTCACAACATTGTAGTACCAAATTACAACCAGGATATTGACAGCAGCAGCCAAGAGAAAAACATTTGCATCACCACAAGGATCCCTCATGTTGCCCTTTTATAGCAACAACCACATCCCTCCCACCCTACTTATTTTTTACTTCCTGGTGACCATAAATCTGTTCTTCATTTCTATAATGTTTCATTTCAAGAGTGATATATAAATGGAATCCTAGAGAATATAACCTTTTGGCGTTGGCTTTTTTCACTGTGTATAATCCTCTGGAGATTTATCCAGGTTCCTATGTGTATAAATACTTTATTGTTTTTTATTCCTGAGTGGTATTCCACGATATGAATATACTAGAGTTTAACTCTTTGTCCATTGAAGGGCATTTGGATTGTTTCCAGTTTGGGACTATTGTGAATGGAATTGATATAAACATTAGTGCGTAGAATTTTGAGTGAATATAAATCTCCTTTTCTTTGGGATAAATGCTCAAGAGTGTTATTTCTGTCTAATGGTGGTTGCGCACTTAGTATTTAAGAAACTGCTAAATTATTTTCCAAAGTGGATGTATCATTTTATATCCTTGCCAGCAACATATAAATGATCTAGTCTCTCCTCATACTGTCCAGCATCTGGTGTTCTCACAATTTTTTGTTTTAACCATTCTAGTAAGTATGTAGTGATATTTCATTGTTTTAAGGATCGCTTCCCTAATGTGTCATGATATCAGGTGTCATTTTGTGTGCTACATGGCGTCTGTGTATTTTCTTTAGTAACATGTCTCTTCATATCTTTTCCCCATTTTCTAATTGGATTGTTTATTTGCTTTGAAGTTTTGGGAGTTCTTTCTCTAGTCTACATATTGGTCCTTTTCAGTCTGTGGCTTGTCTTTTTATCTTTTTCACAGGTCTTTCAAAGAGCAAAAGTTTAAATTTTGATAAAGCCTAATTTATATGAATATTTCCTTTCATGATTTATGTTTTTATTATCAAGTTTAAGAACATTTCTCCCTAGCCTCGGATCTTGAAGATTTTCTCCTATATATTTTTTAAAAGTTTCATAGTTCTACATTTTATACTTATATTTGTTATCTATTCTGAATTAATTTATAAAGTGTTAGATTTACTTTGAGCTTCTCTTCTTTTCCTTTCTTTTCTTTTTTTTTTTTTTTTGACTATGGATATTTAACTGTTCTGACAGCATTTGCAGAAAAGGTTTTTCTTTAGTAAGTTGCTTTTACACCTTTGTCAAAAATCACTTGGGCATATTTGTATGGGTCTGTTTTTGAGTTCCATGTTCTGTTCCCCTGATCCATGTATCTCGGTGATAATATCACAGACTTGATTATTCTTTCTTTATGATAGGTTTTGTTATTGGGTAGATGGTTACATCACACTATATTTTTATTTTTTTAATTTAACAATTCTGTTTTCCTTGCCTTTCCACATAATTTTAGAATAATCTTGTCCATCTCTACAAAATATCTTGCTGAGATTAGGAGGAATTTTATCAAACCTCTATATCTTTAAGGGAGAATTATATCTTTACTGTGTTGTCTTCTAATGCATTAATATTGTTGTATCTCCATTTATTTAGATCTTCCTTGGTTTATTTCATTAACATTTTATCACTTTTAGCATATAAATTCTATACATGCTTTATTAGATTTATAACTAAGAATTTAATTATTAAGTGATTATAAGTAATATATTTTTATTTTCAGTTTTCATGTCTTTGTTGCTAGTATATACATATAAAATTAATTTTTATTAATTTCTTATATCTTATATCTTGCTACCTTGCTAAAGTTACTTATTAGTTTATATGAGACTTTTTTTTTTTTTTTGGTAGATTTCTTATGGTTTTCTATGTAGATAATTATGCCATTTGCAAGTAGGGACAGGTTTATTTTTCTCTTCTGATTACATTTTCTTTTCTTTTCTTGTCTTATTATATTGGTTAGAGCCCACAGCAGTGTATCGAGTAAAAGCAGTGAGGGCAGACATTCTTGGCTTGTTCTTTATCTTAGGGAGAGACATTCAGAATGTTACTATTAAGTGCAATGTTAGCTGTAAGCTTTTTTGTAGATGTGTTTTATCAGATTGAGGAATTGCTCCCCAATCCTGTTTTTCTGAGAGTTTTTCTCATGATCCAATGTTGAATTTTATCAAATGCTTTTTCTGCATCTATAGTGGATGGTATTGATTGTTTTTCAAATATTGAATAGTCTTGTATCTTGGAATAAATTGTACTTGGTCATGGTATATAACTTGTTTTATATGTTGCTAAATTCTCCATTTGCTAATATTTTGTTCAGAATTTTTACATCTGTTTTAATTAGGAATATTTTTATTATCTTTGACTGATTTTGATATCACGATCATATTAGCTTTGCAAAATGAATTGAGAAGTGTTCTCTTCTATTTTCTGGAAGGGATTTCATTGAGTTTTAAGTACACTTTAATGTTTGGCATATATTTCAGTGCAAGCTTCTGGAATTGATTTCTTTCTTAGAATCTTTAAATTATGAATTTAATTTCCTTAGTAGGTATAGGGCGATTTCAGATTGTTTTATATGGATGAGGCGTGGTCATTTGTATTCTTCAAAGAGTTGGCTCATTTTATCTAAGTTGTCAAATTTAGATGTGTAGAATTTGTAGCATTCTCTTACTATCCTTTTATTGTATGCAGATTTTGGAGTTAGTACTCTTTTTTCATTCTAGAGATTGCAAATTTTTGTCCCCCCGCCCCCCCCCCCCCCCCCCCCGTCGTTATTCTCTAGGGAGGTTGGAAGTCCAAACTCTCCACTTGGTTTCTATTGATACTTCAACAGGGATCTGATGGGGATGAAATCCCTAGCCCCCTATTCTGCCTCCTTTCATACAACTTGGCAAGATTGTCGTTGTGAGGAATGGGATGCCTGTTAACAGCCAGGTAATCTAGGCTTCCTGCTTGACCTTTGTTGCCATGGATGGAGGTGGGCCACTTTTTTTTTTTTTTTTTTTTTTTGGAGGTATTTGAGTAGAATAGAAAGGTTGTTGTCTAAAAGTTTTCCATCTTACTGGAATTCCCTTTTGTCTAGAAGGAACAAGTTTTTGATCTTTTTTTTTTTTTCTGAACTTTTTGTTATTTTCACATTGAAAACCTCTTCAGCTCTAAGTCTTGAGTATATGAGGAAAAAATAAAAACCCAAGGAATTCACCACTTCCTTGTGTTCTGAGGTCCCTGGCTGGTCTGCTTTGTTCATTCTGCTTTACAAAGTCTTTCATGTTTGTCTTATATATAATGCCCAGGACTTTTAACTATCCTTAGTGGGAGGAGTAGGCCAAAGTATATCCATCTTCTTGGATACAGAAGTTAAACAGTAATTCTTATTATTTTTATTTTAACCTGCAGCACCTACTGGGGGTATTTAATGAAGGTTAAAAGAGATGGAGAAGTTATTTTAAAACTGTAAAGTAAAAAATAACTGTAACAGATTATTCGCTATCATTTTATTATTTTTTAATAATATAGAAACTAGGAAAACTACTTGTTACTAATGATAATGATTTTAAAATTGTTTTTGTTATGTTTTCTCTTTTGACTTTATGGAGTTAATGCTTGTGAAGTGGAATGGTCATGGTGGGGCAACACAAAAGAAAACAGATTCTATTAACATAGATGAGCTGATACCACAAAGACCAATATCCATTGCAAACTGCTTGGTAAACAGGAGGTATAAGAAAAATATGTCTAAGTGAGCACTGACTCCCTATTTCATTAGTAAATCTGTCAGAAACTTGGTCATTGTGAGGAAAGTATGTCACTGAGGGATGGACAGTTGTGTGACCTAGGAAGTAATTTAACATATCAAAATATCACGTAGCTGAAACATCTACTGGGAATTGATACTCCTTTGAGAAAAGAAACAGAGAAAATTTAATTTTGTGGAGTAATAAATGCTTACCTGAATGGTTGTAAAGGAGATTTGGAAAATTGAATTGAACTTTTCCATTTGGTTTCATTATATATTTATATATAGTATAAATCCCCAGAGATAAATCCTCAGCAAATATAGTAGTCACATGTCATAGACTGAAGCTTTGCTTGCAGAGAAACCTTCCCTGACCATTCATTGCATATCCCTCTCTTATAACCTTCATCCCATAGAATCCCAAGAACTATCTGGTTCTACAGCCTTGTTTCTATTCCAAGTTAAATATGTCCTTTGAAAATCTGAGCATTCATTTTTATGAAACCAATTTTCTTTTTGTAGAGCTTTCTTGACAAGAGCATATTCTTGAATTGAAGTATTTGAAGTGCCATAAAATGATTTTATGCTGTTAAATGCTTTGGTTTAATATCGGTGACTCCATTTTTTTTTTTCTGGTTTTCTATACTGTTCACAGACCCACTCAAAATAGGTATGTTTCTTCAGTTCTTTCCTACCTTTTATTGTCCATGTCTTCCACCTTCTTCCTCTTTGGTGAGTTAGCGGACTTTTTTCTAGAAATTCACAGTCCTATTCCCTTTGGTATACCCTGAATTTCACCATTTACAAATGAATCTTCACTGTAAGGAAGGTGTTACAGGCTTATTGATTATCACCATACTTTAAGGTACAATCTTGGATCCTCTTCTGGGCTTCGGTGAAACTAGCTAAATGGCCATGATTCAGAGCATCAGGCAGTCATAAATCCGCGGCATGAAGTAAGCACAGCCAGTTTCTGAAGTTAATACTTCAGCTCATGTGAATCAATACATTGTCTAACTGGCCAGCTACTATTATTCTCCCTGCCTAGAATTTTCTTCACACTTTGTTCATCTTGCTTAAATGTCACCTTCATAGGGAAGTCATTGCCTAGGTTAGGTCACTTTTCTTCTAATGTGTTCATAGCATTTATTATTTTATTTACTCAGTCAGTAAATATTTATTTCGCAGCTATTATGCACTAGGAATGATTCTAAGCTTTGCATATTCCAGGAGATTCATGTTCCTCTTTTAATAATTATTCAAGACCTTATTCACTTATCATTTATTGAGCACCTACTGTTTGGTGGGCTTTGTGCTATGCATTGAGAACATTTTTGCTTTTAGTTGCTTCTTTATATAGATTGTGAAGTTCTGACCAGACTTTTAACTCCTAGAAGGCAGGAACAGTGTTTTATTCACTTATGTTGCTGTTGTATCTTTAATAGTGCCTGGTTTATAGTAGGTACTCAGAATATATTTGATGGATGAATGAATGGATGAAAACACAGGCAGGCCTGACTTTGATAGTAGAGAAGGCTCTGTGTATCATTTCATGTGAAAGGTTTTCTCTGCCTGTAGTGTCTGTGACACGTTGATTTTGTCACAAGCAGTTCCAGCCAAATTGACTCTCCTCAGGCATAGAGATGTTTCCCCTCAATCAGATTATGTGCCATTTACCATATTCTACTTGATGCCAAAATATGCTCCCCTGATGAGCATGACATTTTACTTGCATGCACATAAGCAAGTTCATAGTGTTTAATTTGAAAGTGCAACCCCACTAAGAATGCATTTGTTTGTATTTATTTAGATTTATTTAAAAGCTTTGTTTGGAAGGACACGTGGGGGTGATCTAGGATATGGAAGCCTGAAAAAGCTGATGAAATCTGGCTCTCCCTTGAAGAATGCATTTTTGATGAAAAAAAAATGTGACCTTTAATAACCTTTGGTCCTCTTTTTATTCTTGTTCCAGAACATTATATGAGTAGAAACTCCTAGACCTCTTCAGTTCTTTTATGTTGATTTTATAGACTGATCTTATATGCCTTTGGTGTTTGAGGTGAGTGTTTTGATGTTTAGGTAGAGAATGTTTGAAGGGAGTTGGCTGGTGGTTGAGAGCGTATATCTGAGCAGAGTTTCCAAGGCTGATCTGTCTAGATTTCCAACAGTTGAGGAATAACTATCACTCCTTCAGGTCAACTTCAGCTATTATCAATCAATCCATCAAGGTAATATCATGCTGTCTCAAGGGACTGGGCTAATTTTCTTTTTCCTGATTTTCTCAGAAATGTCATAAATGTGGTGGGTGGAGTGAGAGGTTTCATTTTGCCTCCATCCAGACTGAGGAAGCCCACCCTTAGTTTCTTTCGTTACAGGTGTTCCCTTTGTTGGTAGAAGACTTACAAAAGAAAAGAAAACAAGAAATCAATCTGTTTCTCATATCCAATGATGTTGCATGGTGTCTCTATTTAATGGATGAGTGTACACCTTATACGTTTCTTACATAGAGAGACTTGCTTGGGATAGGGAATGAAACAGGAAACCCAAAGCAAACACTGAGGGAAGGATAGTTTAGCATAGTCTCAAGCACCACCCAACTATTGCCTTCATTTCAAGGCAGTCAACAAAGAAGTCAGCCTCCTTCTCCTGTAGGATATCTGTTTATTTTGCAGTTAACCAGGAAAAAGGGAATTTTTCTGAAGCTTTTTTGATTGAAGATTTATAACTTAAATGGAAGCTACTGCTTTCAGTATTAAGAGCATTATAAAGAAATTTGTCATAGGTTTTAGTTCTATAAAGTTTATAATAGTTTATACTTACACAAAATATTAACGTGTATCCCTGTATGTTGGTGCTTTTTCCTTTATTTTTTAATTTTTTAATTTTTGCTTTTTCCTTTTTTATGCCAACTTCATCATCGCAAGAAACACCTGAATTCAACCACAATTTTGGGGGTGAAAACAGACATATATTCACATACACATATAGACTCTTGAGAATAATTTTCTTCTTTTATTACTATAAAAACTGATTTATAACCAAACCAAGGAAAACCTCAAGTCACTGGTGTGGTGAGATTTATTATTACTATCCAAAGTCAAGTAGGTTGGAAGGGTTATATTTGGTTCCTAGGTTCATCCAAATCACAGTGGTTTGGAAATCACCTTAAAGTTGAATTCTTGTCATTTTTTTTTCCACTTAAACCAGCATCTTATATTCACTTTTCATCCATAGGAGTTAAGGTAATTCCGGGAGAGCTTTTGGTTTATAATTTTATAGCCTACTTTAATGCTCTGAGATTGGCTCACATAACTCAATATGCAGTGCTCTCACCGTGTTCTAAGTTTTCCCACTCTGCTGTTAACATGTATATGTTTTACATCCAGTGTTTGTCCTCCAGGAAATATGAAGAAAGTTGGTTGGCATTTACTATTAGAAGACAATAATTATAATATCCTGGTTTTGTATAGTGCTCTAGTTTGCAAGGCACTTTCACATGATTAAATCACTTGATCCTTAAAACAGTCTTTTGATGTCAGCAAGGAGGATATTATTATCTCCACATTAGAGAGGAAACAGTCTCAGAGGGGTTAAGTGGTTTGTCTGTCATGATTAGTAAGAGGAAGAAGCAGGATTGGAGAGAGTGAGGTCATGGCCCATAGCTTCCCTCTAACCACAGTGCCCCTTAACTCCGTTTTGGACCAGAATCCAAGGAATAAGGATTTTTCTCTGAATGAACTAAACAAGGTTTTTAAATTTTTTTTTAATTGCATAGCACCAAAGACAAAGCATTTACTCTTGAAACTACCTCAAAAATACTTAGAAAGCAATAAAATAGCAAGATGCTATGAATAGGTACTTAGAATTTTAAGGGCATACCTTTAAGGAGTATTAACGAGAAGAGTTTACTGTGGAAGGCAAGTTTGAAAATTATTGCTTATGCGCGTTGTGTTTGTTTGAGTCCTCTGAGAAGCAGACACCAAGCCAGGATAAGACAGACAGGAGACTAACTGGAGAAAAGGATGCAAGGGGAAAAGGGCAGGCAGGGAGTTGGAGGAGGTGCGAGGGCCTTCAGGGCACCATGCAGGTCTGACCCCTGGGAAGGAGGGAGGGAAGGCAGAGAGAAAGGTGGGTAGGAAGAGTCTCAGACTGCAGCCCAGTTATAAGAAAGTTTGCATTAAGGATCATGGGAAGTCCATGAGCCAAACTCTCCCATAGAGGGGTCCTCTACCTCACAGGATGGGGTCTGTGTTGGCAAACCTACAGGGCTCAGTCCCTGGCTGGGAGTAGCCTATGGGAAGCATGGTCTAAGCATGAACGTGGTGGTAGATTCAGAGCATAGCAGCTGGGACAGATCAGTCAATTATATTCCCCACAGCAGGGGATATGAGTGGCGTGCTTTCCTGACCACCACATACATGTCATGGTACCATGTTCGTTTTCTACCTCCTTGAGAGCAAAGAGCACATAAAAACAATAGCAAATATTCTTAGCAAAATGCTGGAGTGCCAGAAATAAAATTAAAAGCTTAGGCAGCATCATTAACAAGGTGACCTCTAATATAAAGGAGGTGCTAGGATTCTGGAAGACTTAGATTTTGGCAATCTTTTTGATAACCAAACTGTGTGCTCTGTGATGGCCAATTTGGTAAACTATTTTTATATTCCTAACACAAGCATAGTGCCTGGTCCATAGTAAATATTCAGTAAATTGCTGTTGAACAAATGTGTGACCAATGTTAAAAAAAAAAAAGGGAAAAGCACATATTATTTCTGATTTTTTTTCATTTCTTCAGTATTTGAATGACTTCCAAGGGTGTTTCTTCATTAAACTTATTAACAGCAGACTCTAAGTTCCTGGAGTCAGGGGGAAAGTAGAGACTCTAGAAAAAAAATCATAAAAATCAGCCTTTTCTGGTCTAACAACCTTGCATCTGAGACTTGGGCAGCTGACTTGGCCTTGTACATTCCTTCTCTTTGCACACTAGGCTGCAGATGGGAAAGCTTATTTGTCTAAAGGAGATTTGCTCTTTCTTGGCATTCTTGTTTAGGGAGTCAAGAGGCCTTAGGGATGGAGAAAGGAAGGAAACGGATACCCTGGGTACATAGGTGAGGCTATTCCACGTTTGTAAAATCAATAGAAATTCAGTACTTAAGTGATTTCCTCATTAGTTTCAGCTTCTGTTAAGGGTTATTTGTATGGCATTCCAGTGCTTATTTCTGTCATTAAGACCTCGAATATCCCAGGACTTTTGGATACCTTTGATTTTTCCTGTCTCTCATATCCAGCTAGTTAGGAAGTACTGCCAATTCCTTTATCACATTATCTACTAATATGCTTCCTTCCATTTTAGGAAACATTACTTAAGTGCCCTGAACTACTATGAGTGTCCCTGATGGGTTCGTTCACCTCCAAGAGCTCTCAGCCTTGTGAATTTAATGTGTGTCATGTCCATGTAGGCTTCAGTCTCAGAACTGCCTCTACCCAGCAGTGAACTTCAGTGCAAATCATTGACCCTCTTTCAGCCTCTATCATCCCATTGATAGATGGGAATAATAGATCCTACCCCAGGGGCTTAGGTAGACTTGAAGTGAAGTAATACATGGAAAGCACCTACTACCACACCTACAGCACAGTGGTTTCTCTCTGCCGCCAGGGATCCCAGGTGGCATCCCTGATGCCACTGTCTGGCTAACCTGCAAAGATTATTTATTTCACTCCAGTCTTCAAGTTAGCTGTCCAGACTAGCTAGCTGCTCGCTCTTCAGACATCTCCAGTGGTATAAGGTCAAGGAACCACAGATCAAATTTCAAGTTTATCGCTCTGCCATTCAGTGTCCTCTGTTAAGTTTCTCTTTCCCTAAGTTGCTGATGGTGCCCTCTATTATTTTCTTAAGGAAAACCTCCTGTTCCAGTTGAACTGGTTTACTTATTTTCCTTCTTATGCCACATATGGGCATACCTCTGAACCTCAGTCACACCTTTGAAAGACTGAAGTTCCCTTTTTTTCAAACATCCCAATTCACAATCCATAGTGATCCTAGTTCCATCATTTACCATGTGATCCAGGGCACTGACCTCTTTGGGCCTCTTTTTCCTTATCTATACTATGATGGTGGATGATTCCTACCTCCCAGCCTCGTAGAGAGGATTATATGAGATAAGAAATGTAAAGCACCTAGCTGGCAGATAGCAGGGGCTTGCTGAATATTAACTACTGTTACTGGGCCTGCTTTTGCTTCTGAACCCCTCTGCACCTGTCTGTGCAGTGGTGACTACCTGTAGCTCCAAACTCGAACCCTGGTATGTGCACGTGTATTTTCTCTATGTTCTGGTACTGAAAGGACAACTTCTAACATGAGTCCTGAATGATGTTAAAATTAGGTCTGCTATCTCTTTTGAAATTCATATAGCTTTCAAAACATCTTTATCTATCTTTTTTTTTGAAAATCCTCTCTTTCCAAATAAAAAGTTTTTTAAGATTTTATTTTTAAATAATCTCCACATCCAACGTGGGGCTCCAACTCACAATTCTGAGATCAAGAGTCACATGGTCCACTGAGAGAGTCTACCAGGTGCCCCTCCAAATGAATTTTTTAACATATGAGGACCAAGATAGTGTTTTCTGTTAGTGGTTGGCTTTCTTCCGTGGTCCCTTATAGTCAACCTGTCCTCCAACATCCAACCTCTGGCCACTGGTAATCACTGATCCATTCTGCGTCCCTTTCACCTTTTTCAGAATGTCATGTAAACAGAATCATTTGGCATATAGCCTTTTGAGTCTGGCTTCTTTCACTTAGCATAACGCATCCGAGATTCACTTATGCTGCTGCATGTATCGCTAGTTTGTTCCTTTTGATTGGTGAGTAGTATTGCATTGTGTGGATGTAGCATGGTTTGCTTCTCCATTTTTCAAACTGAAGGACATTTGGGTTGTTTCTAGTTTTTGGAAATTATGAATAAGGTTCCTATAAACATTTGTGTACAAGTTCGCGTGTGATTACAAGTTTCTATTTCACTTGTGAAAATTACTAGGAATGATATTCCTGGTTCAGAGGGTAAGTGTATGTTTAACCGTATGGGAAACTGCTAAACCATATCCCACAGTGGCTGTACCACTTTCCCACCCACCAGCACGATATGAGAATGTAGTTACTCCACATCCTCCCCAGCACTTTTCACATAATAAGCACTGAATGTTTTTAAAGTAATTTCACTCAATGGTGCATAAACTAATTCCATTGCTCTTGCTATGACCACTATCTCAACAACCTCTCTCATGAGTTAACTCACTTCTGAGCGTGACTCAATTTCTCTCTGGAAGCCAGAGCACCTTTTCATTCGAAACAAAATATTGGGTTTGGCAGTTGAAGAGGCCACACAGGTTTTATGCCTCATTAAAACAAAACTCAAAAACCAAACACAATAGGCAGGAGAATGGGGATTAATAATTTAGGATCTTCAGTTTCTAGGGAGTAAAGAAATCTTCTATATTTGTTCAGTTGAAATGGGACCCTGCTTTAGCTCACTCTCCCTCTAGCCATACATTTCTCTGGTTGCCTGATTAGACCATTCAGTGTTTTCCATGAGTGTTTGTGTATGGTACTTTTTTCTTTTTCCTGAAGCCAACTAACTACAGTGAGGGGGAGGGTGGGCAGAGATAAGTAATGAGGCACTAACTAGGTGCTAACAAAGGGCTATGGCTAAGAGGAGAGAATGTGGAAATGTGATAATGAAGAACGTCTAATTAGGTTTCACGGGAAGCAGAATTTTTAAGAAGCCCTGCACTAAAAAGGACATTAAAAGCAGCAGAGCTTTGAATATATGAGAGTTAACGCCAATCTGCTGGAGTGGGTTGGAAAGGCTAGTGAGGGAAGGCACTGGTGATTTACCTATTATGTTCATAGTCATGAGCCAGTCATAAACAATTTCATGGAAACCAGCAACCACTTCAATGAGGAGGGGTGATAGCTTGGCCCAAGATGTAGATGGAAAATTAAAAACAAGTAAAAAATGAAAATGAAAACAAACAAACAAAACTACCTGTTCTGTCTGTACTGTAAACTCCTTGAATAATCTTGAACAATTTTCACCAGGTTTTTGTTTGCCAATCTTTTATCTGTGAAAATAGCTGAGAAGTATTTATTGATTACTTTGTTTTAAAAGCAAAAGATGCTTTAAGAAAAGATTCTGTGTCAGACTAGAACCATTTAAATATGATTGGAATGGAAAAGGTCTAGTGGTGTAGCAGGTAGGACTTCGGAATGGGAATTAGAACCTGGGTACTAGACCTGAATTTGCTGCCAACCAGTGAGATCTTGGAAAATACTTCTTAATCTCCCTGAATCTCATTTCCTTAGGAATAAGTTCAAGGTATTTCTGTGGACAACTTTTCAGATCCTTTCTAGCTTTAAGATCCCATTTTTCTAAAGAGTAAGCAGAATGCAAGTGATCAAATGCTCGATTTTCTTTTGGAAATATTTTTCAATGGGTTTTGGATAGAGACATAGCAGGTAATCCTAGTTGCCATGGCTTAAGGTGAGGTGAATCCTCTTATAAGAACTGTCCTTTAAGGGCACCTGAGTGGCTCAGTCAGTTAAGCAGCCAACTTCGGCTCAGGTCAGTCAGGTCATGATCTCACGTTTGTTTCTTGGGTTCGAGCCCTGCACTGAGCTCTGTGCTGACTGTTCAGAGTCTGGCGCCTGCTTTGGATTCTGTGGCTCCCCCTCTCTCTGCCCCTACCCCACTAACACTCTGTCTCTCCTTCAAAAATAAATAAACATTAAAAAAAGTTTTTAAAAAAAGAACTGTCCCTTTAAATTGTTTGAAAATTCTGATGTATGTTTCATGGACATTTGGAATTGTGAATCATCGTAATTATTTCCTAAAGAAATCTCAGGTCTCTATTGTCTGTAGGCAGATCAGCACAACCATCTTGAGACTTAACTGGAATGTTATGTTAAAACTATTTTCCATTTTCATTACAACTGTCATAAGGATAGATGTACATAATAGCAATTTTAGTTTCTCCTGTTCCTCATTGCCTCATATGTTCTGTGAATTACCAGGGTATATGGTATTTCCCATATGCTCTGATTGAATTTACTGCTCCTTCTAGTTAGGTTTTCACTAACCTGCGAAAGAGAAGGATGTAACAAGAAACTGATTCTCATGATTCAGTGGGAAAGGTCAAAATACTACTGAATTTAGGAATAAAGGAGTGTCAGAAGGCATCTGTGACAGAATTGCATTAATTGCTGTTGCTCACTTTTGGAATCTTCTCTTTCCCTGTGTTTAGATAATAGCTAAAGAGACGAGAGTATGGGGAAAAGGATCCCAAGAGCAGCCCCTAAATCTCCTGCGTTGAGCCTTCATGAATGGGACTTCAATAATTGGATGAGGAGCCTCCCTTTTATTAGAAGTACCTTAATGCTAGTAGTCAGGGTCTGTTATGTTGACATCATAGCCAGACATGTATACTAAGATGGAGAGGAAGACAGAGAGCAATTCATCCCATTTAGGGAGTGCTCAACACTTGAATGACCACGTCATGATCTATTCCCTGAGTTGCAGACATTAAATAAATTTTTACGTACAACATATTAGATGCCATTTTGCTATAGGTAGACAGATCAAACCAATAGTTAATTAAGTGATATATTCTTTTACTGAACAACGTTGGCAAAACTAAATGACTCAGATTATAAGAACATGACACATTTTCTTTTTCACCTTGAATCACTATTTTTTGGGTATAGTGCTAAGCAAATTATAAGAAAAGAATTGATTTGGATTATGGCAGGATGCAGTACTAGCCACAAGCTAGGCATTCGTGAAATATTTATTGAATAGGAACTTTCTTGATATTTTCCACTACTTTTCAAAAGATGTCTTGTACATTTTTGTTTTTCCTGATCTACTAGCAATGTAGTGGAAAGAATCCTGGTCTCCTAGCTGTCACCAACTACCTGGTTAGTGATTTGGGTTTGTCATTTAATTTATTCAGAACTTATTCTTATCATCTGCAGTGGAGTAAACAAACTATGGCCTGCAGGCCATGTCTAGCCTTCCACTTGTTTTTGAAAATAGAGTTTTACTGGAACATAGCTACTCTTATATGTTTACATACTGTTTATGATTGCTGTCACCTACAATGGTCAAGTTTAGTAACTGTGACAGAGACTTTATGGAAAGCAAAGTCTACAATATTTACTATCTGGCTCTTTACAGAAAAAAAAAAAAACTGTTGATCTCTGATCTACAGTGTAAGAGAGATAAGTCACTAGCTTTCAAACATTTTTTTTATTTCTTGTTTTTACTGGTGAGACTAACTTTTTAAACTAAATCTTATGCAAAACTCCAATATACAGAACAGACCAAAACAAACTTTCTGTGGTGGAAGAAGTAGCTGGGGTTGAAGGGATCCATCCGATTTGGCTCTCCCTGTCTCCTTAGTTATTGTCAAAGACCCCCAGGACTCCAATGTGAAAACTCTTTGAAGAAGTCATCTCCAAGGTATTTTACAATTCTGGAATTATACATATAGTTTCTTATTTTTAGCATATGTGGAAACGTAGAATTAAGTGATAGATTTACTTCTTATTTCCAATCTTCCATTCTTAGGTTGTGGCAAGGCTTCATTTGTCTTTAAGCCAATTTCAATTGGTAGTTCTGTGGTGATTCTCTAACATGATGTATACTGTGTGGCAAGTCTTTAAAGTCTTCATGTTTCTTGGAAAACTTTTGTATACCCGATAAAAGAGAAACTAAAGCTACACTGTTAAAGCAGACCCCAAGGGTAGAATCTATCAAAGTATAATGTCTCAACTGCTACATGCAAGTTTTACTTTCAAAGCATGGACCAATGGGTAAATTGTTTATTTCCATATACTTTAAGCCGGCTTTTCTGATGATGGAGGCAGCAAAGGAATTGGATGTGGTCTAACAGCATAATAAAATCCAATTCAGTTAGTGTTTATGGAGTGCCCACAGGGTGTGGGCTATTGTGTTAGACAAGATAAAAACCTCTGTGATGCTCATTTTCTTTTTAGTGCATTTCTAAGGCCTGTTTTGCCTTCCCAAATAAGCTGGAAGCTTTCAGTTCATTGGAGAAAAGTCCTCAGTGAAGGATATGTTCTTGTCCCTTGACTTTTTAGTCTGTAAAGGTACAAAAGTGTTAGTGAGGTAGTGTCACAGACTTTAAGTCTGGAGTTGTCTCTCGTCCAACAAGAGAGCAGACACATGATTAAATACGAGAGAGGCTAATATCTGGAGGAGACAAGAGCCCTAAGTAAGGGTCCTTGCTCCATATTTATTAGAATCAGAAGGCTTACAAAAGCGATGGGTGTGCAAAAAGAGACAATGAAACAGTGATCATTAACTCGTGTGTGATAGAAAGGGGGATTTCAAAGATATTCGGTGTTAGGGGTTTGGGTCAATACAAAACAAAAGCCCGGTGCCCCGAGCAGATGGCTGTCCAGGTGCCTGTTCATTGTAACTTGCCCAGAGGATAAGACAGATAAAGCATGCTACCTCAGGGTCAACAAGACACCTTTCTTTTGTTAATTAGCTCCGGGCAATTTCACCCTGCTGCTGTGGTGGTCTCGTGCCCTGTTTGTCTAGTTCGGATACTTTCGTCCTAAGCCTTATTAACCCATTGATGCAAACTCAGTGAATTCCTAAACTTACTCCTCACAAGGTAGGATGAAGGTAGAGGAAAGGAATGAAGAGCTATGGATTATCTAATAAGTATCTTTTGGGACACTTTTTCATAAAATGTTCTCTTTCACTTCTCAAAACTGTTTAGGGGGGCAGGTCTTAAATGAGATAAATATAAAAACAATAGCTTCCCAAAGTTCCACAGCAAATAAGTAACAGAGCTGAGATTCTAAGTCTGGATGCTTAGAAGTAAAAAATTGTAGTGTTCATTAGCCCTGGTTCAGGTACTTAAAATACCATGTATACTCAGGTAACTAGGAATAAATATATCCACAAGCACATAAAGACTGGAATTGTCACTCCAAATGCATAGGACAGCATTACTTTGCATAATCAGTGGCCTGTATGACTTGGGAAATTATCTTGGTCTTTAGTCCAAACAGGTAATAGAGAGTTGTTTCAGGAGGAGATCAGGAATGAGAGCATATCCTTCCAGCAGTCTATAAACATTTCCTGCAAAGAGCCAGACAGTATGTATGTTAGGCTTTGTGGGCCACACGATCTCTGTTGCGACTACCTAACTCTACCTTTTAGTACCAAAGTAGCCACAGCCAAATGTAAACAAATGAACATGACTAAGTTCCAATGAAAGTTTATTTATGAACAGAATTTCATATAATTTTCACATCATCTAATTATTTAGATTTTTAAAAACTATTTAAAAATGTAAAAATGATTATTAGCCCACAGACAGTATCAAAACAGGGACGGGTTGGGTTTGTACTATGTGGCATTGTTTGCCAATCTCTGCTTTAAACCAGGGCTTCACAAACACTGTAAAAATCAACTAAAAAACTTGTTGAAAATGGTCTCCCAAGCTTCATCTCTAAAGATTCTGATTCAGTTGAGGCCTAGAATTATGTATTTTTCAAAAACTCTGTAGATTATTTTTTTGGCAGTATCAGGTTTCCAAACGAAAATAGAAGGCATGCTAAAATTAGGATAACTTACAGAGTTTTATTTATGTGAGAACTAATTAGAAAGATGTGGGTGCAGTATAGGAGAGCCATAGGGAAATTCAGGAATCCCGGGCTAGCAGCAGAAGCTCTGTCAACTCTAGGCCTGAAGGGGAAGGAAGGGAAGGGTCACTAGAATCCAGAAGGAGACAATTGGTGAAGTCTACCTACATTTCTATGGTGTTGAGGGAGGCATCAATCTAAATAACTTTGTAGGGGGCGGGGGAAGGATGGAAGAATAATGGGCCACCTTTACATTTTTTCCCCCGCTCTTAATTTCCTGGCAAGGGTCCCCTTAATCAAAGCCAACCAGAAGACAGGGGGCCATTCGAGCGCCATTCGTGTGGTCCATGTTGGTCAGCCTTTTAGCACAGAATAGGCTGGAGAAAACAGGAGTAAATCTGAAAAGTCAAACAAAAGATACTTTGAAGAATGGCACAAGCATTTTTAAGAATTTTAGTCTTCGTCTCTCCTCTTATTCCTTGGAATATACTTTTAATCCTAACTCCTGATTGTCCACGGCCAAAAGCAGTAATGGCAGATGATAGCTGACTATGCCCATTTCCTTGGCTGCTTGCCAAGAGTTTGGAGGTATAATTTTGTCACATGCTCTGATGAGTATGTGAGGGTTCAGGGGACATTTGTGGTATCTTTTAACTCCACAAAAATTGACCCACACAAGAAGTTGGTTGAATGGTTTGGGTCAGAGACCACAGATCCAAATGCCAGCATAGGTCTCAGCCTCTGATTTCCCTTTCATTGATGCGCTTGGGAGAAGAGATGTGAAACTTATAAAGCCTGGACATAGGGGACAGAAGAGGTAAAACAAAAAAGACCTTGGGAGTCTTCTGAACCTGAGGTTCAGACTTCAGCTATCTTCGTGTAGAGAATTGTCAAAAGTACCCGTTAGTTAAAAGAACCATTTATTGTTTTAAGTGACAGGTAGTTAAGATTGGAGAAAGTTGATCTAATGGTCTAGGCGGGGGGAATTCCAAATAATAACATATATTATAATATATTGCAGTATGTATTGAAACCTCAGGTCTTACCAGAGGGGCTGAAAGATAGGTGAGATCAATGATACGGAGCAGAGACACTTGGTATACAATAATGATAATTGGGGAAAGTCCTATGGATTTGGTTATTAAAAGGTCAGTAATGGCCTTCAGTAGCACAGTTGCAATGGTCGCAAGGCCAAGAAGCAAGACTTGTATGCTTTAAGGAGAAAGAGGAAGAAAGGCAGGTTTCTAGGTCCACAAGCTTGGAGGAGGTCTCTTTGAAATGTACATGCCAATAGCCTAAGCAGCTTTCAATCTGACAAGGTGGGCCTGAAAGGAGAGGACAGGTTACTTTACAATTTAAAAAGAGCATGAGTGTTTTTGAAAAATTCCAAATTTTTAGAATTTAAACTTAGTGGTTGCCATCCCTGGAGAATCTACTCACTGCAAAATATTTCCATTGAAAAGATTACTCCAACTTACCTTTTAAGAACCTCTCCCTTTCAAAGAAAATGATTCCATAGCTGAAAAGTATTTTGCATGCCGGGAGGGGCCAAGCATAGACATCAAAAGGTGCAAGTACTTTTCTACTACTAGTTTTATGTTTGTTTGGTGACCTTGAGGAAAGAACTCCACAAACTCAGTTCATTCATTTTATGGCAAAATTCTGTGTCTTAATTCTTTCATCTTCCCTATAGATGCCCATATATGGGAGGACTGTCCAGTCTACTTAAGACTAAGAAGAAGGGGGAAATAAATATAAGCTATAAATATAAGCTAAAGGTTGAATGCTACATCTCTTGAGTTGATTTTGGTTCTTAAGGGTTGAGGAGCTCAAAGGCAAGAGCAAAGAGAACATTTCTTTGAGAAGGCGCCACTGCGGTCTAGGACATTTCACATATCCATTTGGCTTTTTCTATTTTCATAATAACTATCCATTTATTTTCCCATTTGTCTAAATTTACACATTCATATGGTTTACTTTATACACAAGAAGACATCACTCCCCCTTACCCCCCATCAGTATGAAGCAATAAAGAAAATCTGTTTGCCAAATGAAAAATTTAAGAGATTTTCAAAAGGCACATTAATGAATTGGTGGTAGCTCTGGAAAAAAAAAAAGAATGGCAATAATTTTCAAATTAGTAAGTTTCTTCTTTGTTCTTCTCCAGAAGATTTTGAATGGATTGTCCTAACCTCAAGCCAGAAAGTCCACTTTTCTCTTTAATATCCTGATTATCTCATAAGTCTGTGCTTCATTACTTTTTCTGCTGTTCTATCCTTATATTTTCAGACAGAACCACTTCCATGGGAAATTCAGGGTAGAATTCCAGTATTTCAAAAGGAGTCCACATACAAAGTTTGGAAAACCAGTGTTGCAAAGAGCTTTTCTCTTATTATCTTCCTCAGTGACACTGAAGCAGGGCTCGAGAAATTATTAGGCATTTTCCACTTGGAGATTCTTAGATAATAAGATAAAATGTATAGTTGGAATTGGCAGTGAACAGAAAAAAATAAAGAAGTAACTAACTGATCAATCACCGGAGTAGCTAATTACCCAAAAATAAGTTTCCATTTTCTTTGATGAGTTCTCTCTGGCTCTGGCTATCTGATTAATTACAGTGTATAAATCGAAACTAGCTCCTCAGAGGTGAGAAGCCACTAGAAATGCTCTTATAAAATGTTCAATGAATTCTATCTGTTCCTTAAATCAGAGTTGCTACTTAATCCCAGGTTACTTTTTATAGAAAGGAATGACATAATAACCCCTGGAAATTGCTGAGACTGCTTGTTTAAAAATATACATGTAGAATAAAGTATCTTTTCCAAAGATATCATTAAAACTAAAGATCTTGACTCTGTTGCTTGATTTAGTTTTAAGAATATTCCCAACCTCAATCCCCAGTGTTCTGGGGATTTTGTTGTTGTTACTTTTTATGCCTATAATGTAGTTTTTTCCTCAAATTATTGTGTTATTTTCTTCTAGTTAGTTCTGTAAGTTACTATTAAAATATTGGACTTTTCTAAATATCCTATAAGATTTGATCACTTCATAACTATAATTGTCTCCCAAACTGAGGATTGGGGAAGGGCAGCAGAGGTGAGAGTTGTGAGAAAAAGGTATTAGAAAGGGTTGTCTTATCTCTTTAGTTTTCTTCTTCTTTTTTTTAAAGTATATTTTATAAGTAGTAGATGAGACAGAAAAGGGAGAAGGAAGTGCAGGAGGAATTGTGATGCACTTTTCATCTTTACAAGAAAGCATTTTAGTGAATAATTTCAAACACAACAAAAGACAAAACAAGAAACTGCAGAATTATGTTCTGATTTTCTATTTCTGTTCTTCCTACAGTCTTCATTGTGCTCTCCCTTTCCACAAATGCTCTTCTGGACTCTGCTCACTTTTTTTTTTTTTTTTTAAGCTTCTTTATTTATTTTGAGAGATAGAACAAGGGAGAGACAGAAGGTAAAGGAGAGAGAGACTCCTGAGTGGGCTTTGTGCTGTCAGTGCAGAGCCTGAGGTGGAGCTTGAACTCACCAACCATGAGATCATGACCTGAGACAAAACCAAGAATCGGATGCTTAAAGACTGAGTCACCCAGGAGCCCCCAGACTCTCGTCGCTTTTAAAACTCGAGGATGTGGAATGAAGTGCCTACAAGACAAGACAGGAGCCCTGAATAAAGGACCAACCAAATGGGACTGTAGAGGCCACCCGCCATCCAGAGGGCGTGGCTAGTGATTTAGGAGGGATGTGCGCCCTATGTTCCCACATCTCTGTGTTTTCCAAGTCTAGAAATCTGGATTTTCATGTGAAATGTCTTAAATTTTGAATGTTGGAGATTAATTCAATTAAAAGAAAGGACTGCACACATGCAGGCCAGATTGAGTCTTCAGGCCACCACTTTGCAACCTCTGACAAACAGAGTATTAGAGGCTTTGGATAGATCCCTGCTCTGGGGACTTCAGCACTACCAAGAAAGGAGAAGCTGCTGTTCATATGCTTTGATTTTAGTATAAGGAGAGAATGAAACTGACAGAAACTCATAAGCACATATATTTACATGAAAGAGAGACCAAACTTTTTGTGAGGAAGAGAAATGTGGAATTATATATCTCTTTCGTTTTTTTCTTGCAGGAGCTACTTTTTCAAAGTCTTCATTAGCTCATAGAAATATTTTCCGATTTCATAGAAGCCTTTGATTCATACATTTTTTCGTTTTATATCAAGGAGCTAAGATCAGTTAAGTATACTTTCATCTATTTTTAGCATATATATTTAAGTGAGGCATCAATCTTTAAATATGTACTTGTCTTTGAAAATTGTACCATGTGTAAGTCTTGGCTAACGTGGTTATTAATGGAGCTAGACTTCTTTGTTTCTGTTCGCAATTTATACTTTTTTTAGTTGATTAGAAAGGCAGGGCAGAGTGGTTAAGAGTACCAGCCTCTTGGTGCCCAAAAATTCAAGAACCAATGAGGGCAGCTTCGGAGTGAGAAAAACTTGACTTTGAATCTCCTCCCACTTTTTTTCCCCACAACATGTCCTTTATTGAAGTACCTAACATCTTTAAGCTTCAGTAGTACTATTCACAGTGTTCGTAGTATGCTTTGTATACTTCGAAGCCACTAGGTGGACGGAGACCTGGTGAGCTGGTTGTGATGAAGGCTTTGTTTCAGGAGCAACTAACAGCGTGGGGTAGTAGATAGAGCCAGATAATGGAAGCTCTTGAATATCTGTGAGGAGTTTGGGGTCTAGGGTTCAGTTTGGAGTCTAGGGTGAAGAACAAAGGCATGTGAGCAGGGAGCGTCCTAAAAAGAGAATGCTTAAGCACAGTGATGGAGCTGCAGTGTGTAGCACGGCCCAGACTTGGGTAGCTATTGTAGGAATCCATGGGAGAGGGGAGACCAGTCTGAGTTCGATCATGGTTGTGGAAACAAAAAGGGAGAAAAGAGTTTAAAAGATAATCACTAGATGTGACTTTCATATGGATAGACTCAATCTGAAATTCTTAGGTTTTTGGAAAAGCTACACTGCAGCAAATCTAAGAATTTTAGGATTATTTTAAAAGTAGAGAGAAAAGAGAACTAAGGACTGAGTAGAAGGAATAGGATATTCTAATAACTTCTTTTTGTTTAAACATTTCAAGCTATTTTTGTATCCCTTATATAGCTTTAATACTCTTGATACAATAATTCATATCCCATGTATCTCCTAGGAATGCACCAGATTTCCTCTCCTTGTATTTTCCATTTTTATATGTCACCTTAGGGTCTGTCTCTCCTAAGAGGCTTTCATCACTTGGTTTCACTAGTCTGTGCCTGCCTCTGAGTTGATATGGGGTTATGTAGACGAACAAGATCGATGACTTCACAAGCTGGTGTAAAATACGATACTGCACTTCTTTGTCCATTTTGTATGTGTCTAATATCAGCAAAGAGACAGAGCTGATTTCATTTTCTTCTTAATGAGTTGTGTGATTTTCATTTTGTTAAAAACAAGACTGTCAGTGTTATAAAATCTTATATTATACCTTGTGATCTTGTCTCATGAAATATGAAATTGAACTGTGAGTAGATTTTTGCTAAATTTTAAATGGTACTTATTTATTTTCCAAGCCTGCCATAATTACTAGAAGTTAAAATAAGGGATGATGTTAAAATTTGCAAAGGAGTGATTCACGCATTCTGGTCATTTAAATTTTTATTTAGCATATGGTAATTGATTAACTTATTTGCTCCCTCACTTATTCTGGTCTCTGGTCACTTTAAATATGGCTAGGTTAGGCTATTCCTTCCTCTAGCTTTCTCCCCCATTAGTTTTCCATCACTCGATCAGTAGTTTGGGAAATAAGTCTTTAGAGCATTTCTTTCCTTTCTGTAACTTCCTACTCTGCTCTAATTTCATGTTTCTCCCACAGTTGCCTCATTTTCAGATGTATTTTTGTTGTTGGTGTTGTTCTATTTTGATATCCTTTCTAATGACTTGATGCTTGCTTTCCTTTCCTTCTCTCCTTTGACATGATTGAATTTAATCTCCTGGAGGGCAGAGGCTGTTTCTTTGTGTCCCCACAGGCTGAGTTAGCAGTGCTTCTCATAAAACAGATGGGCAGTAGATGCATCAACACACAAATATTTAGGATATTTTTGAGTATGAGTCGCCATGTTAGATGCTGGGATACAAATTCAAATAAGATGTTGTCCTCAGTCTCCATGAACTAAAGTCCAGTAAAGAGATGGGCAAATAAACCAACAATTGTATAAGAAATGGCAAGAGCTTCTAGAGACCTGCAGAGGTTGAAATTAGGGACATTTTCCCAGAAAGGGGAAGCCTTTGCTGAATTTTGAAGGATGTATAGGTGTGATGAGAAGCAATGAGACTTGATCTTAGATTGTGTTAGCAAATGAAGAGATGACAGGATGAGGGTAGGAGAAGATAGATTCTGTAGGAATTATCTCTGATTGAATGTGGGGAGGTGGGGAAGGAAGGGGTCAAGGATGCCCCCTAAATTTCCACCTTGGACTACTGGATAGAAGGTGGTATCCGTTCAGTGATGTAAGGATTAATGGAAAAGGAATAAGTTTAGGAGGAAGGGGGATAATAATGATGCCAGGAATGGTTAGTTATTGTTTCTTTATCTCTGCTCTTATAGTCATTTTTTCTTCCTAGTGGCAGAATATTTAACTAGAAAGGACTCAGTCTTGGACTGTGATGAAAACATGGCCATCCATCTGTACATTCCTCTCCTTTTGCATGTTACATATTGGTGGAAGGAGAGCATGGAGATGCGGGACCCAGATCTCCTTTAAGGAGGACTTGTTGCCTCAATCCTCAGTTACGTGGAATGACTAAGCATGACAGACATGTAAAGATCCAGGCATTTTGTGCTGTGGGAGATGTTCTGAAGGCAAAATACCTGCTTGAGGGCTCGCTGCTAGGTTGACTGAGGCTTTGTGGGATCTACCACATAATCTGATTTCCTCCTCTGTTCCATCCTGTTTCTTCGCCTCCCTCCCCAAGTGTGATCTCTGATAAAAATCTTGCACTCCATACTGCTTTAATGTCTGCTTTTAGAGAAGCCAACCTATAACACAGATGCTGCTGGGCGGATTTTTCAGAATTCTTAACACCCCTGGGATTGCCCAAACTCTCTTTCCTCTTGGAATTCCAGAAGGAAGGGTCAGGGAATGTATTCTAGAATATAGTGTAATAAGGGACTGCAGTTACAGCCTAGTTGTTATTGACCTAATATGATGAGGTGAGGTTGCTTTAGCTTGGGAAGAAATGAATCTGAGAAAACAAATGAGCAGTTAATTTTATGATTGGATTAAGGGTACTTCCAGTCTCCAAAAGGGACTTAGTTTAAAACCAACATCTTGCAGCAATTGTCCTAAATGGGAGCCTCCTTCATACAAAGAATATCAAAGAAACCGTGGGAAAGTTTGAAGCAAGTTTAGTTGCTGTGAACCGGAACACTTTAATCTCTTATTAAATGAATGCAGTGTGATAATAATATAATGATACCTTGCATTTAGATTGCATATTTATTTTCCCCAAGACATTCCTGAAGCACTTTAGTGCAATGCCTTTTTTTCTCCTTACTGCTGACTTTCCTCAAGTGGGGGAAGGAAGAATAGAGATAATTGAATCTTTAATAGCTAATGTCCCATTTTTTAATTCAACTGCTTTCCCAATGCACCTGTATTAGAGCTACGAGATAGTACTAGAAATGATTTTACTTCCTGTCCCTTTGACAGTCTAGGGGAGGTTGTCAGAATAAGAAATGAGATGGTTTGTATGAACAGAGAAATGAGGGTTGTGGGGATACGGAATCTGGCTACTGAACAATCTACAGACAGAATAATTTACCCCTTGATCATCAAAAATTGATACTGATTCCTAAGCTTTTATCATAATCATTAAAAAGCCCTAATTATTGATATTTGTGTGTCTTAGTGGTATGCTTAGCAGGTATTCTGCTAAACATTTTATATATACTATTTATTCCTCACAATATTCCTGGGTGGTATTTTTTTCCCTTATTTCATAGAGTTGAAAACTCAGGCTCTGAGTGGTTGAATAAGAGGTCCAAGGTCACAGCTGGTAAGGGACAGTGCTGGGACTTAAAACTAGGAGATAATTTCACTCCAAAGATGGAACTTCTAGCTGTATTGCTTACTGCCTTTGTAATGTGGAACTCTCTTATCTGCAGTTGCTGTACTGACTCTGCAGTCAGAACAATGGTGTGTGTGTGTGTGTGTGTCTGTGTGTGTGTGTGGTGGGACAAGGTTTGTGGGGGAGTCTCCTGAAATAGCCCTTAAGAGGACAGCTTGCGGAATATGCTTAAAACAAAACAGCTTCACCAATCAAGCCCCAGGCTTCTATCAAATATTCCATCTTCCCGAACTCCCCCTTTATGGAAATCTTTGGCTTTTCCAGTACAACTCAGGGAAGAGGATTTGACATCTTCAAGGATGACATCAAAAAATAAAGGGATAACAAACAGTAAACATTGCACAACTATGCTAATTCATGCCCCAAAGGGAAGACAACAGGAAAAACCTGGAGTTTGCCAAATGGAAAAACAACTAAGCTGGTAGAGACAGAAATGTTAATTCAGACTTCAAGATGATAAAAGACTTGTTATAAACAATGGGGATTGGAAAAAAATGTTGTACTCAGCCAAATCCCTCAGATATATGTAAGCAACTAACTCCCACTGAGATAGATGGATGCGTCAGTTCCTTCATTTTAATGAAGACTGTTAGACTTTGCATGTTCACAGAGCTCTCTGTGTTCAAGTCCTTTTCTGGTTGGTACTGATGAAGCAATAAAAACAGTCAAATGCTTACACTGCAGTCAGGGCAAGAAGTAGGCTCAAAATGGAAAGCCCATGGCTCAGTTTGCCCTTGTTCATTACATCTTCCCTTAGCCCAGGGGTGGGGCGTATGGACGCCTATGTAGAATAGCTGACCCTATTTTTGGATTCATGATAGGCCGTTATTATTATATGTTTGTTCAATATTGTTATCTTAGGAGCAATCTTCCCTAAATTGCTACCTTCTACATCTGATATTATTTAGAACAATGTACAATTAGCCACATTTTTGCATGAAGAACTTTTCTTCAAAGCAAACATGATAAACTTTGGTAGTATCGTATTCCTACAAACAATGTTTGATTGAGGCAGCTTAATTTAGTAATTTATTTATCAGCTTAAATGATCCCAGTCGTCTTTGCACATGTCAACATCCATTTGTTTTCTGCATGTATTGGGGTCAAAATCAGCCTCTCATTCATAGGAATATTTATCTATACCCACAGATGCATCTGAGTCTGCATTTGATATCGCCTGATGCTAATCCATAAGGAAAATTTTCCCCTCTTATTAAATTGCTTTTATATTCTTACTGGAAGATATGTTAATTTGTATTGTTCTGATGTAATTCCGTTTGTTTATTTTTGTCTTTCCAACCAGATTTTGAACTCTTAAGGGTAGAGAACAAGGTTTCTATTTCTTTTATAACCTTTTCCCTTTCCCCTATCGCAGTTACCAATAGATGCTTTTTAAACCTTGCACCCTGAAGAAGCAGATGTTAAACAAATATTTGTTAGATGACTTTGTAGATTTGTGTATTCAGCTGGACAGGGAAATACCCTTAGAGAGATAGCCTTGTTCCAAGTACGTAGAGGTTTAGAAACCAATAAAAATGAAAAAGCAGTTTTGATCCTTTGAAGGACTTGGATTGCCAAGCAAGGTTCCTCTGGCAATTCTCCAGGATTGATGACCACCTCCCCTCAGACATGTAGTCATCAGATGAAGCAAACTGCTCAGCATGTGTAGAGAAGGTGGGACATACACTGGTGAGTCCATAAAATAGATGTTTCCCTGTAACGTTCTCCTCAAAGTATCTCATGGTTTCACTTCTGATATTTCATTTATGCATATTTCCCATTGCTTCCTCCATTACTTTTTTACCACCATCTTTTCCGCTATCATGTTACCATATTACTGTAAATCTGTTTAAAGGGTGTCATTTTTGTAGAATGTGTGCCTTAGGGAGAAAGTACTTTTTTCTAGCTCCACCTTAGTCTCCCTACAGTTTTGTCTTTCCCCTGGAATTATGAAAAGTGCATTTTAAAGATGATGTTGTATAGTTTAGAATGTATAGGCCACACATCTCCCACTTCTTGACCGAGTAACCCATGCTATCCACCCAACCCCTTCCTGTTCTTAAGTGACTTCTGGGCTGGTCCATTGGAAACAAGTAGGAAAAAAAAATCATGGGTACAGCCAGCCTCTGCTGATTGATTATTTCATACTTGTGAAACAATTTTCTGTACCAATTATGTCTTTGCAGATGACAGAAGCCATTTAGTCTAATGACCATAATAATTAATTTTCATTATGAAGCAGATTGGTTAATGATGCTAAAGCCTAGATTTCATTATGGAATTAAAACACAAAACTTGCCCACACTCCCAGAACATAACTCTCAAGTTTGTTAAATCAGGGAGTCAATGCAATCATTGCTTTTCTAATAGGGTCAACTGAGGCAAAGTTAGAACGAAAGTGTAAAGGGCTATAGCAGAGATTTTTGCTTTGTTTTTGCATTGTGAAATCAGCTATGAGTTGCAAAAAGGAGTCCTTGACCACCAGCAGTGGTGTCACTGGGGAACTTGTTAGAAATGCAAATTCATAGACGAGGCCCTAGCTCTAGACTACTGAACCTAGAGACTCTGGGGTTGGGGTCCAACATCTGCATTTTCATAAGCCTTTCAGACGGTTCTAAAGCAGGCTAAAGTTTGAGAAACATTGGTTTGGAGAACAAAGGAAAGATAGTAAAACAGGCTTCCTTGTCGTTTTTAGTGTTCCTCCCTTAAAGTATTGGGGACTATAGGTCTCTCCAGTATAAGAACCTCAACTAAAAAAAATCCAAGGGCAATATTTGATATACTAGTGTTTATTGCCTACCATTTGGAATGTTAGACAAGCATTCCAAAAGCTGGAATTCAGACAGAGATCTGTAATTTGAGATTAAGGCACTCTTCTAACCACTGTAACATTTAGTGGGTGGAATTCACTAGATCCAAGATCCCAGTGAAATTGTAGGCAATTTTAAATGTATTTGTTCACTTTTAATTATTAGGAGAGCAGCACTTTGGATCAAGATCTGTTCTAGGTGCTAGGGTTTTCAGTAATAATCAGAAAGACAAAATCTTTGCTAATATTCCAGAGTGGAGAGGCAAGCTGCAAACAAATAAGCCTCTAATACTATGTGGCATGACATGCCATGAAGATAAATGAGGTGATGAGGGGAGAGAGAGTGATGCGGGCATGAGGGACTGCTATTTGAGATAGTTGATCAGAGAAGTTCTCCAAGATGAGCGCACCTTTCCACAGTGTATGAGAAAGGCAAGCAGATATCTGGGGAGAACATTATAGGCAAAGTAAACAGAAAATGGTATGCAACTGGTTTGTTTATAATCCACCTTTCAAGGAAAGTACAAAATTTGGCTCAGGTCATGAAGCCTAAATATACTTGGCTGATTCGCCTATGCTGTGTTCCCTCTCGGTATATCTCTCCAGAGGATAGTTACCTGAAAAAGCCTGTGTGAAAATATGCTTGATGGTAAGACCTGTGGTTGATGTTTGATGGTTTGATGGTGTATTATACCCCAGGCTGGGACTTTTGTTTGAACTGGCCAGCTGTAGTTGTTCGTTTGGTCATATGGCTGACTCCATCACTTCCAATGAAGGTAATGGCTCCAGAACTCTTGATGCTGTTCAAAGAGGGATGAGGGAAGAGACAGAGCTTCCCTGTTGTAGCTGTCATCCTTGGTGACAATTTTTAAACTGCCATTGATTGACCATTTGCTATGTTTTAAGCATTGAGGTAAGTGAATTACTCATATTTTATTCTTTTAAAACTCATGTTTTGTTTTTGGTGTTGATTGGGACATACTAGTATGTGAGTTCCACAAGGGCAGCATTCTATCTCTCTTTTCATTGAATTTTCCTGGAGCACTGCTTATTCACAGTAGGTACATAATAAATATTTGTTCAACGTAAGGATGAAGGAATTTCTGTAAGTCACAAGGCAACATGGAGACTTGAATCCCATCTATGTAATTGCAAAGCTTTAACTAATGTGCTACACTGTGAGTTAACCTGGAATGGAATGAGGAGGAAAAGATGGAATTATGAGAGGTGAACCTAAGAAAAGTAGTGTAGAAGAAGCAACTCTTCTGGAGAATCTGGGTGGCTATTCAGTTGAGTGACCAACTTTGCCTCAGGTCATGATCTCATGGTTCGTGAATTCAAGCCCCACATCAGGCTAACTTCTCTCAGCACGGAGCCCACTTCAGATTCTCTGTCTCCCTTGCTCTGCCTCTCCCCTGCTTGCACTATCTCAAAAATAAAAAAAAAAAAAAAATTAAAAACAACATAGAAAAAAAGAAGCAACTCATCTGAAGCTATTAATTAAGCAAAAAGAGTGGGTCTCCACTCCATGACTGAACTTGTCTTAGACTTTCTTGAGGCTAAACAGAAGGCTGTAACAATGCCAATTCTCTGCCCTCTAAAAGAGCAGACTGGCAAGACTAACTCTCATGGAATAATTAGTCAGCAATACAATAAATTAAGTGGGATGGCATCTCATTTCATACTGTCCACTCTAGAGCTTGTCATCCTTGGAATCACAAACATGAAACTTGTAAATTACAGCATTATGTTAGAAATTGAAATTGTATCAATATGAGAATGACCCTCATGCTAGTTTTATTGCTTTCAGTTAATCCAAATTACCAACATTTCTAATTTGCTGAAGCATAGTGTTTAAATGCAGTGTAATGCTTTGAATGGGTGGGGAGCTCTCCTCTCTTCTCCTTTCCTCTCTCCACCCTCCCTGCCCTTCCCTTCCTGCTTCCTCCTTTCCTTTCTATTTGCTTTCTTTCCCTTTCATCTCCTTCCCTCCCCTTCCTCCTTCTTTCCTTCTCTCTTCCTCTCCCTCCTCCTTCTTCCTTAAATTTGTTTTTCCATTTCCAAGTTTGTGATTGTAACCTTGTAACTTTTATGTGGATTATGAAGACATAACGATACCCACTTTACACATGAGAGGGCTAAGTCATTGCAGACATGTAATTTGTGAATTTTGTGGTGAAAATGGAAAAGAAAAAGCATTTCATAACTTCAAGTACCTTGTGCTTTTTGGTATGTCCACAGATCCCAAAGCAAAATTTCAGGTTCAACCATGGGCACTGCTTTATAGTGTAAAATGAGTAATAATACATTTATTAAAGATAAATGAATATGAAGGCTAGCTTGAAAGCCCTTTCTGACTTAATATTTTAACTTGAGTAGTTCACATCACTTTTCAACTATATTGTAGGTATAATAATGGACCTTCCTATATCAGGACGTTAAAATCCTTTTATAAAGAGAGAATTATATGTTAGAAACCTGTATTTTGTGGGATTAGATGGCCTTGGGTTTGACCAAACATCAAGAAGTCCTGTCTTTGGGTATCGTTCCTTGCCTACGCTTGAGTAAGAGTCATTAGGTTGGTTCTGTTTTTTTGCCAGTAGGTGGTACTAGCAATTTGTATAGTGTTTGTGAACCTGTCCTCATAGGGGAAAAAAAGGCATGCTTGGGTTTTTTGAGGCAATAAATAAACTCTTCAGACTCTGTGGTCAATGAGGAGCCTTCAGCTTGAAGCATTTCCTTAGTCTCTATGGTCTGCCTACAAGAATACAATCTCTAAATGGTTAAAATGTAATTATTTGAAGAGTTTTGGTTTTACAAAAGAAGAAATAAAAAAATAAACAGTAGGGAGTTCACATCATGTCCCCCCCTCCCCACTCCCCGGAGTATTGGATTACCAATGACTTCTGATCATACGATAGCCAGTGCTAACTCATTTTCTGGGGAGCATGCTATTAGATCAGATGATAACTTTTCGCAAAAGATGTTCTAATAATGAAGCTGTGTTTGAAAGACAATCAGCGAAACAAGTTCATTCCTTCTCATAATGATTGTCATTGTCCTGAGTCTAATAAGGCTAAAATATTTTACAAGCAGATAGTTCTCGTTGGAGATAATGTCCTTGTATAGTTTTTTGGGGGATAAAAACCCAGTTAAATAGGTGAGATACCCAAAGTGGACCATTTAAGGTTCAGAGTACTTTCCAAATATGTTTTGCTATGAAGCATCTGAGAGAAACTTGTTAATTTATAGGAAGGTGGTTGCAACACTAAATCTAATTAAAATGAATGATAACATTAATGTGAAGGAGAGCCAGTGTCGTCACCATCTCTTATTTTCCTCAACTGCCACCCTCCGTAAAACAAAATAAGAAAGGAAACATGACCACAGACAATCATAGTGTTGCTTAGTTTGTAAGCAGGATTGGACAAAGTGGTAGAATTCTGAGCTGAGGACTTCACTGTAGTTCCCAACTCTTGCAGCCTATGGGGCTGAGTTGGAAGGGAGCCTTTGGCCATGAAGACTGTCACTCAAGTCTAGTTCAATGACTGTACATAAAACCCCAAGTGAGATAGGAATGCACAGAGCTGCTGGAGTTTTCATTAGTTACTCTTTAAACTCAGCTGCATTTTGCCTTTTTCTTCTTCATGCATTAATAGAGTTAAGGATTATTTGTTCAGTGCTTGTAAAATTTTCAGTTTTGGTCCAGACTAGGATAATACTCCTCTTTTGGGTTTTCTCCTGCTGGTGGGTGGGCAGGCAAGGGGCATCCTTATTTGCCTATCTGGCAGCACGATTGTGAGTTATATTTATTGACTGGAAACTTGGCAAGACTAATATTTTTTCTCAGTAACAAGACACTACCCTCAATTTTTACTTACAAGATTCCACGGCAACCAGGTGGAACATACATCATCAGCTTACTGAATAATGAATATATTTTAAGCCATGACTTAAAGCTGCTCATTTATAGTATATTAAACCAAAGAAAAGTTTTAATGTAAGCCCAGCTTTGTGCAGTAGAATTAACGAAACCAAAATGAGCCTTCTTCTTCTTTTTTTCCCCCGTTTTTGGTCAACTTTATTGAAACTCATTCAACTTTCCAAGAACTAAAAATTAGCTTCCTGTCTTGACTGTTTGGAATTACTTACTGTCATCTGTTTCAGACGTTAAAGGATGTGATTTAATATCAGCAATAAGGTCCCTTTTCCTCATTTGGCAGGTGTTAATTATTTAAACACTACTCATTTTAATTTGTTTCCAATCACTCTTTTGAGTGATTTGCTTTACAGGTTTCATTATGTGCATTTCTTGGAAAAAAAGAATCAAAAGGAAGACAAGTCGAAGCCCTAGAACTGCATTGGCATAATCTATCTATTGATAGGTGGGGCAAGGCAAGGCTGTACTTCATGTATTATGATCTTCATGATCTCTGCTGATGGAATATAATATATAATACATCATTTTTATATTCTTTATAATAAAAAGTTGCTCTAGGCACAAAGCCTCAGGTCTCTGCATGCTAATGAACCTGACTGACTGACTGGAGAAAGCCATTGCATTTCCTGTCCTGTCAATTAGGAATGAGCCGGGCAACTAGAGTAATTGACAATAGAGGATGGACATTTTTCCCAATGAAACCACTCCTTTCTTGAATTTGGGGTGTCATCCTTTTTGTCAGTTCTTGCCACTTTGTTGCCTCCAGCTAAACTGGCTTCTGCTCCATGATGAGTCTTGTTTATAAAAAGCCCTGGGCTTGCGTTTCCCCCAGATTAGGTACTTCTCAGAGCCTCCTGTGCTCAGATGGTATGGCCCTGTGTGTGCTCATATGGAAAATCAGCTTTGCACTGGACAGAAACGCTGGTGTCACTTAAGTCAGGCACTAGTCTGAGTGCTTGATAGAAAACTTTTTCAGAAGACTAACATCTAAATTTGAAAAGCAGAGGGATACAGAGAAAGAAAAAGCTTTCACAATCCCTCTGGGAGAGGAGAAACTGACAACCCCAGTTTTTTTCAGTAGTACACAGCAAAGTAATTTCATCTCAGTGTGAAATGGAAAAGGTGGGTGTTTGTTTAGATTGAGGCCATTCGGTAATGATTTTAACACTCATTGGAATCTCTTAGCCAAAGTATTCCAGGGACAAAGTCTGTAATGAACACTTACCATCCCAATTAAAGTTTCAGTCCCAATGAAAATGTTACCTGATATTCTCCTTCTCCTATTTTAAGTTTTTCAGTCTTTGCTCTGTTTTTGCCTTCATGATTGGTGGCCTCGCTCATCCTTTTTCCAGTGAAATTATTCTTCCTTTGGCAGCCAGCAACAAAACCAAACAGGCTGATCTTCCAGCTTGAGAATCAGGTTCATCAAACTCACTGACCTTTTAGATTTGAGGGCTAGATGAACTGACTGAATTTCTGATGAAATGGCTTTATTTCCTTGACCGAGTGGAAGAGGGAGTCATTAAGTCTTTATACATAATATGTTAATAAACGAAAGCCTTAAGTATTTCAAACATGACTCAGTTATCTAAGTTAATTGTTATTCAGTTTGCTGTTTTCCAAATCTCTGAGGCCACTTTCGGTTTGGGGCTAGAGGAATGCCTGTGGTTGAAGTGGTGGCAAAAGTATGTAATGTGAAATACACTTTGTAATGAAGAGCACAATAGCCTTGCTTGTCATTCTTCTCCATGTGTCGACAGAGCCTGCGAAGATAACATGTGTGGCTTCATTGGAAATCATCACAAGATTGGGCGGAGAGCTCATGGAGATGAAAAATAGATGAGAACTAAGACCTTTGAAAACATTTCAGCATTTCTTCGTCTGCTTATTCATTTGTCCAACAAATGTTAACTGAATGTATATTCTGTATTACAGGGGAAATTCAATGTTTCAACAATCCAGTGGATTGGACAAAACTGTGAACAGAGAATATTAATCAGCGTGTCACATGAGCCAAATAACAGTGTTCTAGATGAGCTGAGAACAGAGAGAAGTTAACATGCTGGGGAGTTTAGGAAGGCTTCCCAGAGGAGGTAATATTTGAGTTGGGTGTTGAAATAATGAGTAGGTGTTCATCATGTAGAAATGGGGATAGATTGGGGAAGCACGTGGTAGAGAGTATTTCAAGAAGAAAGGAGTAAGGGAGTGTGGGACAGCACTAGTGCACATGTCAGAGAACACTCAAGGTTTGGAGACATGGCAGGATGGGCTCAGATTGTGCAGGGCCGTGCGAAGGAGTTTAATCTCTTTCCCCAAAGCAAGTGAGCCTCCAAAGGCTTTAAGCTGGGAAGAGTCAGCATTATAGTTAAGTTTTAGATGATCACTCTGAGGACTGAAAGGCAGACCTATTCAATAAGGGAAGGAGAATGAAATTGGAAGACCACTGAGGAGAAGTGAAAGAAACCCAGGTGAGGAGGTAGTTCTGAGCTAAGCTAAGGCATTGACAGAGGGTGTTACATTAAAAACTGGGAAGGGTCTAAACCCTGTCCTACTCGTGAACCAACAAGTTAGTCTGTCACATTCAAACATACAGATACTGACCGAAGACATAAACCTTGAGGTTAGAGACAGATGCTTTATTACCCACAGCAGCAACAGCAGCTAGAACAGCAAGCTGTGTCAGTCCCTGTGCCGTGGTCCTCACAGGGTGACTCCATAAGGGTAGGGTGTTACCTATGTGTGTAAATGGGGTGTACCCCAGGAGAGGACCCCAAATTTTAGTACACTCTGATCTTTTATAGGATCACTAGTGTAATAATTTCTCATCTTCCCTCCAGAGAGAGAGATTATTTTCCTGGCATGTAAGCCCATCTCTTCCATGTGAGAGGCATCTCTAGGTTTGTAACCTGGGACGTAGATGTAAATAAATGTCTCTGGAGATACATCTCTAAATCTCTCCAGAGGGATATACTCCCTCGAGCTTTCTAAGCTGTCTGCTATTTGAACATGTTCTTTGCTCAGAAGGCCCACTGTGTGGACATGGGAAATCCATGGAGGTTCACTACCAGGGCAGAGGTGGAGTGGAAGGACTAAATAAATAACATTCATGAAGGAGAATTGTCAAAGAACAATACAAAACAAAAGCCCGGAAGCTGATTAGATGGGGCAGAGGATGGGGAAGGAGGCTGAGGGAGGCCTCAGGTGTGACCAAGGTTTCTTTTCTGATTTGGTAGATTTGATGGTAGGTGGGTAGTAAGCGAAGGGGAACTTTTTCTTCTCTTTTTTTTTTTTGGTGGTGGAGTGGGGTTGCAGATGCATGGCACAAGTTGAAAAGTTAGGGGTTGGTTCGCATAAATTGACTATGCCTGAAGATACTATGGGGTTCTTTGAGAAGTGGCTACTGTTTTGCATCATTAGTGGTTGCACAAATAATGGGGAAGTAAAATACAAACAGTAGGCAAACAGAGGCAAAATTCCACGTCTCCTGTGGACTCAGATTTTTTTTTTTTAAGAGTGTCTGTGGTATCTTATTAGACAAAAAGAGCTATGTATTACTTAACCCTCATTTTGGGAAAAGGGCTTATCAAGGGGAACTTGAACTTGCCTAGAGCAGAGCTCCTAAAATACCTTCCATCTTCCAAATTGTCACCGAGCAATTACTCCTACAAAGCAGACCCTTGACAGGCTCTGGACATGTGAGAAGTAAAATGGCATAGAGGAGGAAGTGCCCAGCTCTTTAAGATCTTCTTATGAGCTGCTGCAATGGCAGAGACTGGGAATCCTGGAATGGAGTTTTCATTTTTATGGGAACAGCAGGGTGGGGTGGAAAGAGCATTGGACCAGGAGTTGGAAGGTCAGGGTAGCTGCACCGTTGACTAGCTACAGAAGCCTGAGAGATTGCTAGGCTACCTGAGCCCTTGGTTCATCTTTTAAGTGGGGAGAAGACTGCTGTTCATCAGGGCTTTGATCATCAAGTGAAGAATTGTTGCATGCCTTTCCCTTTGAATCTGAATTCTACAAACATTCAATGAAGGTGCTTAATACATATTAGGATTTGAAGTAAAAGATGTTGATGCTGGTTTTTTCTCCTCTTCTCTCTCTATGAGACCATTGTCTTTTCCTTTTCCATAACTCGTGTGATGGGTAACCATGTGTGGCTTTTTATGTGTGTATGTCCTTCTTTGATTATGTACAGAGAATTCTACAAAGCTTGTACCTAAATCAATGTAAGGCAAATAGAAACTTGCATTGTAAATAGGTAAGAAAGTATCTTGTCATCCCTTCACTGGGTTTAAAACATGAGAGCTTTTTGGGGAAAAAATTAATGATTTTTTTTTTCTGATTGAGGTTTATTTTTAGTGGAAGCTTTCTTTTTTCCGTGGCATCAGTGATATTTAAAATACAGTTTTATTACCCATGGTATCAAATAACTGTATATTATCCAACGTGCAGAAGGTACTGTGTCTGGATTGTTATTAAAATGTCAATTATGATTGCCTCACTTTAGGGCTGGATATTTAATCTGAGAAAATAAACCAAGCATGTACACTCCTTCTGCATTTCAGGGTTTGGGTTCTAACTTCTTTTCTGGTGTATAACTACTGACTGCTAAATACACGAGACTCTACTTGATTCTAACGTAATATATGAAACCCTTGTTACAACTTGTCTTCAAAAGTTCACATGCTTTTCCTCTTTAGTCAGTTTAAAACATTACAAGCTACACTTTATCTTTAATTATTGCTCTTTTCTATACTAATTGCGTAGGCCAGGGCTGGGTGAGTTTAGAATTTTGGTACTGCTTGACCTTCTGAATCCATGAATTTTATTTCAGGCTTAAGCACCTAGTAAAGGTGGGACACTGAAGAACATCCAGTTTGTCTTCCCAGGTAACAAGAGATGAGATATAAGGTTGCTCCGTTCTGATGTTTGGCAAGTCCAAGAAGAATGAGGGAAAGGTTGAGGAGAGGATAAAGAATACTTTTCAGAGAGGTATGGAGACACATAACGTTAGTGTTACAAGGGATCTAAGTGACCCTTTAATTCAGAGCGACAAAGAAGTGAATTAACTGGACTTGTGAAAGCAGCTTGTTTATTGGGACCAAGTTGGGCAAGACTCCTGTTCAGAGTTGAATCTTGTACCATCTTTGCTCCTCAGGTCGTGCTTCTCCTACCTGAAGATTGAGAATGAGGTCCAAAGAGAGGAGAGCCAAGGGGCAGGAGAAATGTCGACTTAGGGGAGAGGTGTTAATGGAATTTAGCTCAGATTTCATTTCATGGAAAAGAGATCAGTCAGTGTTATAAGCTACTAAATGTGACTATATTGCTTAAGAGCTAGTGAAGATTTACAAACTCCTTGGGTTATTTCCTCTGAATTGCAGTAGATTTTTATATAGTCCTCCCAATTTAAGGCACATTGGGTTGAGTAACAGATCAGTATTTTGAACTATTTTGTTTCACACCTGTTAAGATGTAATAAATTGCAGCTCTTTTCTTTGCAAAGCATTATCCAAATAATTTAGATGTTGCCCTGCCTTGGACATTACCAACAAATTCTTTGCAGTTGGGACTTAAAACAGCAGCTTGCCTAGTCGCTAGAGTTGGGAGAATAATCACCCCAGTTCGAAACACCTGGAATCCTCATCAGTTCTTGGGAAACACTGCCACCATTGTCCTTTGGGTGATGTGAGCTAATTGTAGCATTACTGCGCAACAGCCCTTTATTTGGGACTAATAAAATCATAACCTCATTGGAAAGTATGGTGCTTGCCTATTGGATTCTTGTGTACGCTCAGTGATGTCTGCATTAAAAAACAAGAGAAATAGAAATCCTCTTCTGCTAATAGAAGAAAACATATCTATTTATACTTAAGGGTAATAGCTAGAATATTTCTTGAGCAAGATTATGCAGTGTGTGTGTTTGTGTGTGTGTGTGTGTGTGTGTGTGTGCGTGCGCACATGGGTGGCGTGAATGGGCATGGAGTTCTGTCAAGATAAACAAAGCTTGGAGGGCCTGGAACCTGGAGGGTGGTGGTGCCAGTGTGCATGGGCAGTGTGTTTGGTTGTAGTGAGGACAGCTTGTCTCCATCTCATTTCAACGTAATAGGCAGGAGACAGCACAGCTGAGTTTCCCCAAATGGCTAGTGCTATAGCCTATCTTTTTCAATGTCACTGGATTGATCCATCATTAAGATGTCTCATGTTTTTAAAAAGAGACAGCCTACTGACAAGCAGAATGGGTATTTAAAAAGATCTTAACAGGGAAAGAAGCCAGACAGACTGAAAGAAAACTATTTAAAGTATTGTTTTGGAAAACATTGCTACATTTTGCTAATCTTTTAATTTTGATAAGTAGCCAACAATTTCATTGGTGGGCAAATCTCATTTCGTTGATAAAGCCTCCCCTGACCCCATGATGGGATCTCTTTTGCCTCTGCTGTCCAGTGGCATCTATTGTCTGTATCACTCTGCCAGTGACTCTCGTATTGTTTCTGTCTTTCGTTCATATTTAAACCTTTTGCTGTAGTTTTACTTTGTCTTTGCTTGTTAGAAACTCAAGATTAGTTGGAGATAAGACCATTCTCATTTGTGTCTTATTTTTTCTTAGTGTCGCGTGACGAACATAGGGTGGGTGCTAAAAAATATGTCTGTTGACTTGATTTACTATAGAATAACTTCAGTTGAGTAAGAAGCAATTTTACTCTTTTCCGAAGCAGTAAACAGCCATTAGTTTGTTATTGTAAGGTTGCCTAAGGCCAGGATTTCAGACTAAAAGTGAGTGTGAGCCATCCATCAAGGAAATAGAATTATTTAGCACAATAAATATTTTGGCGTACATTTGGCCTCGAGGAAACTTTTTGTCTATCTGTATGGCCCAAATTCTTGAAATTACGACTTATTCCTTATTCTCTGTGTTTATGTTCCTGGTTATCAGGGAAATCTAAGTCTTATCTAAAAAAGGGGGAAACCGCACTCTAAATGTAGACTAATGGTGACTACAATGCCAGGATAATTTCGAGAGTGTTTCTTAGAAAAATGTCAGTAAGCATTCCAACTTGAGTCCAGGGCTCCAAGACTTAGATCTGGGGGTGAAGTCTCACACTCAGCTCTGTAAATGATTAAGATTACAGGTTGCTACAAGCATCAACATCCTGTGCGCAGAACTATTTCTGCTCACAAGGTTTACTACAGTGAGGAAAGTGCCATCCAGTGCGTCTCATGACCCTGGGAAGTTTCAGGAATTCTTAATCAGTTGATTTCATGTTTTCAGGCTAATTCCATTTCCTATTCTGAAGACTTCAAGAAAAACATCAGTGCTTAAAAAAACAGTTTAGGATTCTTGCTTTTATCTTAAAGAATGTGATTATTAATGGCTATTTTAGAAATGCTTTTAAATTTGGAGGCATTTTCCCCCCTCCCTATTCATGAATCCTGAAGCTGCGACCGGTAAGCCTACTCTCCTTTCTTCTACTCTTCCTTCTCACTATTTCAGACCCTCAGGCAAGCTTTTCATCCTCCTTCTGTATGCCACAAAACAGAGGAGCTTAGTCGGAGGCCTGCAGCTTTTGGTGTGTGTCAAAGGAAGGTATCCAGACCTCTTTAATATAACAGCACCCATTGGTCAATCCATCTCACTCCTTTCCATAATCATCAGCCATCCCCCCAAAGTCCCTTGGCACCCTTTTCCTTGAAGCGAAGGCCCAAGGAGATCAGACAGCCTCTCTTGCCTTGCCAAGCATCACTCAGCCTCAGCTGAAGTAATGTTTACATATATGATCATTCCATGCCATTTAAAATATGTAATGGATACTGTGAAAACAATAGGCATATTCAAGCTTCAGTGCTGTGCACAAATGAGAGAAATATTCCAATACTCATATCAGAGCCTAATAGGTATAATTTTGCTCATGATAGAGTAATGTGCAGCAGCTTTCCCCAGACTGCTGGGTAAAACAAAGAAGTGGTTGTCAACCTTTTCAGAATCAGATGTTAATGATATTTCGTGTCTTTGTTGAGTCTGTGGAAAGCAGCTACTGCACCTAGAAGGGAAATGACTTCCATACCAACCGCCCTCAGCCAAAGTCATTCGTACTGGGAAAGCTGGAGCGAGGCCATATTTACATTTCGGGGAGAGGTGTGAAAGAAGATTTCAAGACAGAATAGACTGAGCTGCCTCCCACTTGCCTTACCCTATGTTCAATCTTATCTATGCTATGAGGGGTCTTATTATTTCCAACGTATAGAAGGGGAAAATGGAATGTAAACAAAGGGCCGACGTGTTTTGGCAAAGGAGGGAAGTGTTTTCTGCATTTCGTGTAATTTTGGAAACCTCCGAAATCCCAAAGTCATACATCTTCCAGGGTTAGGAGGAGGGTTTATTCAAGCATCCTTGTGCTCAGCAGCGTCGGGGGCAGGGACTTTGCTGCATCCTTTGTAGGGGGCAAATAACTCTCCAGCTTTCTTCTTGAGCTGGTTGTAAAGAGCTGCAGCCATGCAATAGCTTGCTTTCTGCGTCTTCCTAAACCCTCCTTTTACACATGACATTATGTCTTCACTTCAACAAAATTCTCTTTCCATTTGTTTTAAGAAAAGGCCTAAATTCTAATACACGTCCTCCCAAAGAGTAGGGCCCCTCAGCTCTGTGTTGATGAAGCTCCTTGGAATTGGGTCAAGCTCCTGGGAATTAGGTCACTGTTTTGACCAGATACATAAAATTTTAATCCTAAATCTTTTGGACCAGATACATATAATCCTAAATCTTTACACACTGCATGACTAACACTATTCTGACAGATACAGAGATGAGGGTTGGATCCACACCATTCTTAAGAAAACACAAACCCTACTAGGATTGTAAAAAGCAGAAGCTATACCACAATCACACTTAATATTATACTTAGATTGACATCCCACTTTCAGAATGATTGTAGTATGTCTTTAAATAAAGACATTCCCAGAGCTGTACAAATGAAAATCAGGGGATATTTCTCTTGTCATGTGTGCCCACTTATGAAGACTGTGTCAACTCATCTCTGTAACTGTGAAAATTTTATATTTTAAATTAAATTAGAAGCAACGTCTCTCCAGTATGGAACCTCTTGTGTTTATTTATGTACTCCTGTCAGAGTTTCATAGAAGTTCTGAAATATTTTATAGACATAATTGTGATTGTACGATGTGTTGATTAAGACGTTTTCCAGATTTGATCAATTACAGGGAATTTGGCAGAACTAATTCAATCATTTCAGTTATTTTGAAGTCTGTTTCTGATTGCCATAGCTTAGTGTCTTGCTGCTCAAAGTATTGTTTGTGGACCAGATTGGCAGCACTTGAAACTTGCACAAATGTGGAATCTCGGGTTCCATTTAAGACTTACTTACTGGATCAAATGCCCGTGCTTCTGGTCTGCCAATGATACTTGAATAGTAAGGACCTAATAGATTCTAAATTAGGTGTTCAGTCATTTTGAAGTTTAGAAAGCTTTGGGAGTATGCCTGCATTTTTTGTGGTCAGGAGGGAATTATTTTATATATGATTGAATAATGTAGTAACATTCTATAAGTTATGTGGTTTCCCAAAGAACCTGCATTAGGGGCAGCTGGGCGGCTCAGTTGGTTAAGTATCTGACTTGGCTCAGGTCATGATTTCACGGCTCACAGGTTCAAGCCTAGCATTGGGCTCTGTGCTGACAGCTCAGACCCTGGAGCCTGCTTCGGATTCTGTCTCCCTCTTTCTTTGCCCCTCCCCTGCTCGCATTCTGTCTCCCTCTGTCTCTCAAAAATAAATAAAAATGTTTAAAAAAATCCAAAGAAACCATTTTAATTTTTTTAATGTTTATTTATTTTGAGAGAGAGTGAGAGAGAGAGAGAAAAAGAGAGAGAAGGCACGAGCACGTGTGTGCACGAGCCGGGTAGAGGCAGAGAGAGAAGGAGAGAAAGAATCCCAAGCAGACTCATGCTGTCAGCACGGAGCCCTACATGGGGTTCCATCCCATGAGCAGTGAGATTATGACCTGAGCAGATATCAGGAGTCACATGCTTACTGACTGAGCCACCCAGGTGCCCCAGAACATGCTTTATGTTTTAGGAATATGCTTTTGGTAGAATCTGACTAATTAATTTATTAATTTATGAATTCCTAAAGGTGACGCTTGGATAGAATATGCAAACAGTTTGTATATTTACAATTAAGTATCTCAATTGTTTAGATTAAATACTTCAGTATCATTGGAAATCTAAAATAATATAAGAAACAACAATAATGGTATTAGGTAATATTCATACAATACTTAGAATGTGCTAGGCTCTCTTCTTTTTTTTTTTTTTAATTTTATAATAGTTTATTTTCAAATTGGTTTACATATAACACCCAGTGTTCATCCCAACATGTGCCCTTTTTAATGCCCATCACTCCCTCACCCCCCTCACCCTCAGTTTGTTCTTAGTCTTTGAGAGTCTCTTATGTTTTATCTCCCTCCCTCTCTGTGTCTTTTTTTTCTTTCCCCTCTTCCCCTCTTCCTGGTTTTTGCTTAGTCTCACAAAGTCCACCTATTCGTGGAAACATATGGTATCTGTCTTTTTCTGACTGACTTATTTCACTTAACATAATACCCTCCAGTTCCATCAATGTTGCTACACATGGCCAGATTTCATTTTTTCTCATTGGCTAGGCTCTCTTCTAAGCACTTTACATATGTGAACTCATTGTACCTTCCTGACAATCCTATGAGATGTCTTATTATTATGGCCACTTTACAGATGAGGAAACTACGGCGTAGAGAGATAGTGACTTTCCCAACTTCACATAGCTAAAAAGTGGAGAAGTTGGAATTGTTTTGATTGCGTTTTACAAATACTAGATGGTTATTAAGCAAAGAATTCCAGGTTGCAAGGTCAGGTGGTTTTTGTTTTAGACCCCAGGACATCCTCTTGTTTTACATATGAAGGAAATGAGGGGCGCAAAAGCCATGGGGCTTTCATAACATTCAGATAAATTTGTGGCAATTGGTATATCTTAGCCCCATTGTAGTTTATACGTTTGGACTACATCATCTCCCTGGGAAGTAGGCAGATACTCTGGTGTCATCCCTACGACGGCCCCATTTTGCCTTATTGACCTAAGTACAGATGATAGTGCCCATAAATTGGTTGCTTCTTATGTGGCAGAATTGTGTTGTCTCTTCTTTATGCCTCTACTAAGCCCTGTCCAGATGTGTACTGTTGCACTGATTACTCTGATTTGCATTATTTGTTGACATGACTGCTCCACATGGAGTCTTGAGCGCTAAGACCGTGTTTTATTCTTTACGAACCTGTTATTACCATGGACTATGATGCACAGTAAGCTCTTAGTAAACCATTGTCATGTGTACAAATGACTACTCCTTACCACTGCTACAGAAATGCTATGGAAATGGGTGTGAGGCTTAGGTGGCTCATGTAGGAAAGGAAGGAACTAAGCCCCAGATGAACCTGGGGAGGCAGGGAGTATAGTTTCATGGGCCATTGGTGGCTTTGGTGGTGCTTTGTGCATGTAAGAGCACACTTCAGTGTTTCGGCTTGATTATTTCTTTCCTCTGTCTCTTCATGTGCGTATTTTCTGGCTTTTGATGTAAATTCTCAAAGGCAGCAACTCCTTTTTTGTACTCCCTTTGTACAGTACCTGGCTTTATACCACACACTGAGAAGAACTGGTGAATGCTTGCGGGGATAATAATGAAATTGTTAATCTACGTCAGGGAGAATTTATATTATCCTTTTCTGGAAAAATGTTCTCCTTGAAGGATTTAATTTGTTTAGCTAGGTAGATGAATCTGCTGGTCAAAGTCTTAGAGAATAGTTAAAAGATGAATGTTTTAATTTTTTACTAACCTGTAGTTTTAAATACAGTCACACTTGGGGCTTCTGGGTAGCTCCATTGGTTAAGTGGCTAACTCTTGATTTCAGCTCAGGTCATGATCTCATAGTCATGGGATGAAGCCCTATGTTGGACTCTGTGCTGAGCATGGAGCCTGCTTGGGTTTCTCTCTCATTCACCCTCTGCCCCTCTCCCATGCTCACTCTATCTCTCAAAATAAATAAATAAACATTAAAAAAATACTTACTTTTAAGGATCAAAGAAGCCCTTACTAGTCAAAGAGTCCACAATCAGAGCATTTCTCAGTTATTTTGGGGTGTCACCAAAGAATTGGCCCATATATCCCCAGAAAACCAGTCTGTCAGCTGTAGTTATCACTTGGCTCCCTTTTTTTTCCTGTTCTGACTTGTGCTTACCCACTACTTCTGTTTGCCAAGCCCTTGCATGAAGTCATGGAATTGCTACTGAAAAATGTGTAAGGAAAGGTCAAGAAAAGTCATTTGAAGAAGAATGCGTCTTGTCCAATCAGATTTATTTTTAAATATTAAACTATTTTGAGATGATTCACGTGTATTTAAAAGAAATAATTCAGCGAGTTCTTGTGTAACCTTTATCTAGTTTCCCCAATGGTAACTTCTTGCGAAACTATAGTACATTATCACAACCAAGATATTGATATTTATATTAATATAGTCAAGATACGGAACATTTTATCACCACAAAGGTCTGTCATGTTGCTCATTTATAGCCACACCCACTCACCTCCGCCATCAACTCCCACCTTCTCCTGAACTCCTGGCAGCCATTAATCTGTCGTTTGTTTCTATAATTTTTTTCCAAATAATAAATGACATGCAAATGGAATCGTATAGTCTGTAACCTTGTGAGATTGGCCTGTTTCACTCAGCATAATTCTCAGGAGATACATGCAGGTTGTTGTGTGCAAAAATAACATATTCCTTTTTTATTGCTGTGTAGTATTCCATGATATGGACATACTACGGTTTAACTATTCACTCACTGAAGAATATCTGGGTTGTTTCTAATTTTTGGCTGTTACAATAAAGCAGCTATGAAATTTGTGTACAGGCTTTTATGTGGACATAAGTTTCATTTCTCTGGGATAAATGCTAAGGAGTGTAGTTGCTGGGTCATATTATAGTTACATGTTTTATTTTTTAAGAAATTACCTTCTGTAGTAGATATTTCATTATATATAGGATTCTGGGATGACTGTTCTTTTAATTCAGCAGTTGAAAAAATTTTGGTGATTTCCTTTTCATTTCCATGGTTTCTAAGGAGAAATATTCTATTATTAGACCCCCCCATTGTTGGTATTTCTCTCTCAACACATTTAAGATTTATTCTTTGTTTTTAATTTTCATAAATTTGACTATGATGTGTCTTGATATAAATTTGTTGGAATGTATCCTGTTAAGATTTAGTAATTTCTTGAATCTGTAGATTTATGTCTTTTGCCAAATTTGGGGAAGTGTTAGCCATTATTTCTTTAAGTACTTTTTTTTAACCCCACACGCTCTTTCTCCTTTTTTTGTGGGACTCTGAGGACATGAATGTTAAAGCAGTTCCTTGAGACCCTGTTAATTTTTTTCATTCTGTTTTCTCTTTATTTTTTTTTAGATAGGGTAATTTCTGTTGTTCTGTCTTCCAACTCAATGACTCTTTCCTTTGTATGTTCCGTCCTGCCCTTGAGTTTATCTATTCAGTTTTTTTATGTTGGTTCTTGTATTTTTCAACTCTTAAACTTTGATTTGGTTCTTATTAACTATTTCCTTACTGAGACTTTCTATTTTTTATTTGTTTCAAGTGTATATTCATACTTCTGCATTGAAGCATTTTTATGATGGCTGCTTTAAAAATCTCTTTCAGATAATTCCAACATCCCTATCATCTCAGTGTTGGCATCTATTGATTGTCTTTTTTTTTTTTTTTTAAATTCCAGTTGAGATACTCCTGATTATTGATTTGTGGTCTTAGGCTGAAACCTAAATTTTAGATACTATGTTATATGAGACTGAATCTTATTTAAACCTTCTATATTAACTGGCTCATTCTGACACTGCTCAAGCAGGGGAAGGGGGAGGAGGTGCCACTTCTTTCCTGGTATGCACAAGTAGAGATCAGGTTCCCCACTGACCTTCATTAACACTTGAGCAGGGAGGGGGAGTCTCCTAGATACTACTAAAAGGGATTGAAAGTTCCAGCTCTATGCTAGACTTCCACTAACCCCTTGTCTGGCAGGGGTAAGAGTGATTCATTGTTGCTTGCTGCATGGTTTCCACTGATACCTCTCGGGGTGCCAATGGCCTCATTACCACTGGGTGGTGATGAAAGTCCTAATTCTGCTACCCCTACTCTGGTATCATTCCAGTGGGAAAGAGGTGGGGTGCCTTCTTACTCTCAAGTTGGGTTGGAAGTCTAAATTTCTGTGAGGGCTTTGCTTACTTGGGTTCGGGGTGTGGCCATAGTTTTTGTTGTTGTTGTTGTTTTTCCTATGGTGTTTGGCAAGAGTAAAATGATTATAGTCTAAACGTTTTATGTTGTTTTCTAGGCTGCCCCTTCCTGGTCCTTTGGCTGGATATGGCAGGCTTTGTTGGGATTCTCTTCTCTTCTCTTCTCTTCTCTTCTCTTCTCTTCTCTTCTCTTCTCTTCTCTTCTCTTCTCTTCTCTTCTCTTCTCTTCTCTTCCATCTGAAATTGTTGGTGTTTCTGGGTTGTCACTGTCTTCACTTCCAAATCTGGAATATATGAAGCAAAAAAAAAAAAAAAAAGTTCAGGGAGCTCACCACTATGTAATTTCAAAGTCCCTAGCCAGTCTGCTTTCTTTTTTCTTTCACTGCTTTTTTATATTATTTCATATATAAGGTTCTATGATTGTTATTTGCATTAGTGGGAAGATTAGAAAAAATTTATTTACTCTATCTTTTTAGAAGAAAGTTTGTTCTATCAGATATTAACAATTATTATAAAGATATAGAAAATTTATCAGATTTTTTATTCAACCCAATGATTTTAGGTGAATAGGCTTTTGGCCAGTTGATGTTTGGTGAGTTACCCTAGAACTAATATATCAATGGATAGGAACAACTACTAGGGAAAACTGGATGGAAGGATTTGTCATCAGAAGGGAATTCTGTTCTGATACCCTTTGGACAATTCTTTTTGAGCAGCCATAGAAAACTGTAAAAGAGCAGTAAGAATACTTAATTATTTTTCATGTCAATTTCCTATTAGAAAACACTTTTTAAAATATCTGATATGCATAAATGATTCCTATTAATACACCAAGTATTTCTTTGTGAGAAATAACTACAGTTTATTAGTTTAACAATTTTAAGAGTAACTAATTAAGACAAACTATAGGTTCTTAGATGGGTCCTTGGGAATAAGAGGGTTCACATAATCAACTAACACTGATTTACTAAGCAAACTGCTGAGATTTCCTTTCAAGAGGAACCAAACAATTTGTGGTGTTGACCTTTCATTTTCAAGGGCTGCTGCTTCGATTTTTGCTGTAACACCAGATAACCTATCCTTCCTCAAATAATGTCACATCATAGGTTGCAAAGCAGTGGCCCATCAGTTGCATTCAATGCACTGATATGAGTATGTCATACCCTGGAATGTTAAACATTTCTAAGAAAACCCTTAACTCAGTAGATTTTAGGTAATAATAATGTTTTTTTGTCTTATCCTGAAAAAAAATATAGAGTAATCTAGATATGGTTGACCCACACTCTGTTGGCCAGTGTAGTTCTGAACTGAGATCTGGCTAATTCTAACTACTCTTCTTTATGTTATCTCTCAGTTTTTAAATGATGAATTAGTCTGAAATCTTTTTACAGAATATCTTTGAGGGAGGTATGTTCCTATAACTACAGTAATATAAGTAAAGAATATCCTGTGAGATGTCCTGAGTTGTACCCAAAGGTGTTTTCTCATTTAAAACAAATATATTACCTATGTTTTAAGGCTTATAGTGCAAGAACCTGGAATCAACTTATTATCTATTTACTTGTCTTATTTTTCTTAGTGTATTTTATATTTCAGCTATATAATCTATGTTTCATTAAATAAGAACATAAGTTGCATTCCATTAAATGAGCTTATAGATTAGACTCACATCCTAAAAAAAGTTAATGTTTGTTGGGCACTATATGGCAAGCACTGTGGTAAGTGATTGTCAAAACTTACCTCACATCGTCTCCTCAAATAACCTGGTTTTCACATTGGGCAGAAGGAGACTAATGAAAATTAAGTTATTTGCCCAAAATTTAAACACAGAACACCAAGAGGTGGTGTCCACTCATATCTTAGAATGATATGTCTACTTAGAAACCCATAAACTTCCATGAACACCTTGTTTTTGTATTTCTCTTAATTTACCCCTCCATTTTTATTTCCTTTGTTCATAAATTTCCCTTTATTGGTGCTACATGCCAGTTACTCTTTTCCATGAACCAGCTTTTTTGAGTGAAGACTGTTTTTCTTAGAAAGAAAATTTTATAGTAGAAGTTGAGGGTATTTTCTGACAGTTTTTACATTCCTTTCTTTTTTCTACCATTGTCTTCCCCAAAGCTCCCTATACATTTAATTCCTTAAATCCTGTGAGTTTGAACACTTCTGTTCTCTGTCATCACGCAGTGTCTCAGAAAAGAACCTCATTCCATATGCTTTCAGGCACTCAAGGAACCAAAACATGAAAACCTGGAATTTGTCATTACCCATTTGGCCTCTGGTCCATCAAATCCAGTAGCGTGCCCCCAGGAAAGATCAGTCCTTGACTCCTCAAAAGAATCTCTTTTCTCTATTATGTATTTGGTTAATTGGAAAATGCTGTTTTTTAGGTAAAATATCCTGCATCATTTGGATAGCAACCAAGTCAGCCATATGGGAAGGAAAATAATCTAGTGAGTTGCAAAATAAGAAATCATGGTCCATGTGTTCCTTCTGATGGCTTTCTTTAGGATATGAGGTGCTCTCTCTTTGTGTTTCAGTTTATAGCTTTTAAATGGGGATATCCTTGGCTCTATTACTAAGATTTGAGAATATAATGTATATGCATACACATATAATAACATATACATAATAACTAAATCTCTTTACTAAGAGAAGGAACTCTTTTAGAGAATTCCCTTTCCTGACCACCAAGAAATATTATCAACTGACCTGACACTCTTCACAAAGTTAGTGATTTCCCCTCTTCTTATTTCATGCACTAGTCCGTTTGTGAAAATGTGTTGAGTACTTTAAAATATTGGATGACAGCTTTGCTGTAGAAATAAATTGGCTAACAAAAGCCAATGACAATGTTTCCTGTATTTGCTCTTCTATTCTTATTCCTTGTCTAAGACCAATGACTTACTGGAGAACAAAACACACTGCTAATAAATATGGCAGAGACAATGACAAGGTCAGAATGGACATTTCAGCTACATTGAGAACAAGAATTCTATTTATCTATGCGTTGCTGTAGCAACACATTTTTCTAGAGAACAAAACACCAGGGAAGAGGTATACGTTCTTTACTTAACACCGAGACCAGCAAAAGAAGAGAGGGTCTGGAAGAGTTTCTGGCATCAGACCAGGTGATCAAGAGAACCGTTCGATAGGTGTTATATGTTGTCAAGAAATCTTCTCCTTCCCAAGGACTAAAAAGAAGACAGCCTCAGACTTTCATGAGAAGTGGAGCAATGCTTAGCTGAGTTTGCAAACAGTGTGCTCGCTAAATTGAAGACTCTTACATGTATAGACAGATCAAGAGTTTAATGAGTTCAAAAAAAGTGTTTATTTGTTTTTGGAAACTACAGGAATCTCAAACTGTAGTTGTCATTCAAATACTGAAATTGTGTAGGTGCTTCAAAGTGGTGATGTCAATGAATTCATTCAAATTGTTTTCCTAGAATGAGTCAACTTTAAGAAATGTGAGACATTTCATAACCACCAAAGCAGTGTTTGTAAATCCATCTTGTAACTTATATGAGTGTCCTGTTCTTTTAAATATAGTGTGAAATTCACTCTCCTGCAAAATAGGATAAGTCTTTCTAGAACAATTTAAGTAAGATCATGTTTAGATGCAAGGGAATTAATATATATATAATACACACACACACACACATATATATATACAGACACACACACATATATATATTAGCTTCCTAGGGCCTTTGTATTTCTGTGAAACATCATAGATGATGAGTAGATACAAAACACTTTAGTTTTGTGATAGTCTTTTCTTTGTCTCCACACATCTTCAGAGCATCTCTATTACTGTACATAGTAATTTGACCAGAAAATAGACAAAGTTGAAAATGTCCTCTGGAGAAATTGCTACACAGAAAGCACAGCTGAACCAGTGGTTACAAGGTATGGCTTCTTATACCTTGTGGGTAAAGCACCCATAATATCTCGGTGCACTTATCTCAGGATAAGATTTCATAGTTGTTCTGGAGCTAATTATTACTTAGAAGTCTATCCTTGTCTATGATTTATAGATTTATTATTTAGCCACAGTTCAAAATCTTTCACAAAGGACCAATTTGTAAAAAAAATGTTTGGCTAAGTTTGCTGGTTATGAAGTAGCAGTAAGAAGTACAATGTTAGCCACAAAAAGAAACATATCTATGAAAAGCTGAAAAGAAGTGATTTCGTAGTCTCTCTTGCCCAAAACATGGGTTGTACTTTTTTTGGACCCTCTTTATCTCATTCTGAAACAACCTTTGACCTATAGTCATAACTCTGTCAATTATTTGTACCTTTCATAATTCAGCAAAACTTTTTTGGGTTTATCTTTTTTCTTTGACATTAATTAGTACTTTAGTCAGTTAAGGTAAACATTCCAAATATGTTTGTAATGTGAAGAAATAATATGGAAGAAGTTTGAAATGAACAAATAAACATTATCAACTTATTATTAAAATTTGTCAACATTACAGGCAACATAGAACTTTGACTTCTCTCCTGAAACATCTGTGACACAATTTCAGGAGATTCAACAGTTTAGTTAGTGTACCTGATAAGTTTGCATGGCATCTCAGTTACTTTTATGGAAACCTCCCTACATTCTTCTATTAAATCAATAAGCCACTAAGTTCCTCTTTCCAACAGGGGTAAGATACACAGAGAGATCCAGGAAATGGGTTTTTGTATATTGATTCAGTTACTACTGTGAGGTTACAAATACAACATGAAGGCCATTGAGGGCTGGTTCCTCCTGATACTGACCGTTTTGCTAGCAAGTGAGCAACTATTGGAGGGGTTAATGAATAGGCACAATTTTAAAGATCACATTTATGTGTTTTAATCCCCTTTAGATACCTGAAGAAAAATTAAGAGATCTGGTCCATCTCATGAGGTGCTTCATATAATAAAACATTATGACAGACTTAGAGGTATTGGATTTTGTATTGTCTTTATACTAAACATATCACATCGATAATTTCTAACTGATAAAACTTCAATTAGGTTATCTAAATGTGAAATGGTGACCTAATGGAGTTTTATACCTGATAATAGCCAGGTAGAAGAGAACACATGAATAACAAGACCCCTGTTCTATGGCAGATGATAAGCAAGTCAGTATCTTTACATTTTTAAAAATTTTAATAAAGTGGCAAAACTTTATTTGGGTTTATCTTTTTTCTTTGACATTAATTAGTACTTCACTCAGTTAAGGTAAATTCCAAATATGTTTGTAATGTGAAGAAATAACATGGAAGAAGTTTGAATGCATCTGATTGATAAATTTATCTCAGACAACAATGAAGTACTATATTAATATATTGAACTAGCATTAGAAATTCATTCATTCGTAAAAGAGAAACTAATTCATTCTCTGCTTGTGAGGATATAACAAAACTGCTATCTTCACATAAAGGTAGCAAGATGGTACAACTTTTGGAAGGAAATTTGAAAATATGTGTTTCCAACTAAGTAATTTTACTATTGGAGTACTATCTTAAGAACATAGTCCAAAATATGGAGGAAAAGCTGTATCCACTAATATATGCATAACGGCGTTATTTATACTAGTAAGTAATTGGAAATAAATTAAATGTCCAACAGTAAGGTAGTTTATATTACGGCGTGTTATATGGCTATTAAAATCATACTTAAGGGGTCTATTTAATAGCATGAAAAATGCTTATGTCCTAATGTTAAGTGAAAAATTTATAGAAAACTATATACATATTATAAATATTCATATGTTAATTATATGTCTGTTTGTTTAAAAAAGATTTGAAACTAAGTAAAACTAAGTAAAAAAATTATGTACAAGAAAACAAGCCTGAAGGAAATATACATAATTATGTGTTTGGTGGTTATTGTTCTATTTCTCATCTTTTGTAATGTGTTTTAACTGTTTTTATGATAAAAAATTATAATTAAAAAGTAAATCCTACTGCATACAAAACTTCACTCCCCACCCCATAGACGGAGATTTAGATACATTATGGAACTAGAAGAAGAAGAAAGTAAAAGGAGGTCAAGTTGAAAGTTAATGACAAAGTAGTGGATAAAGAAATATATAAGCATGAGAACATTCCTGTGGGAGGGTAGGCAAATATGAACCTAGGTGGCTTTGAAATTCACTGTACACAGGTGACATTTGGTGATTAGTTGCATAGGGAAATTATTAAAAAAATGTAGCTAAAATATGTGACAGAAACATGGTGTGAAAAAGAATTTCAAAACATGGCAGGTGGAGAGATGGGGGACAATACATTATCTGAATCACATCCAGCTTCTAGAACAGTTCTCCCAGCCTCATCAGGGAATTTTGCTGAGCGCTGAGTAGCAAGGCAGGTTATCAACACTAAAGACTTGGGTCAGAGCCAGAAGTTATCCCAAAGAAACTTGGCTAAGCAGGAGCCTATTCAAAGAATTGAAGATAGAAGGCTATTTAAACAAGTTGTAAAATACTGAAGTGGTGGCCACTTGTGAATGGAACATTCATATTCCACCATCATGATAACTTTGAAGGAGTAGTAGTCTCCAAAAAGTAGAAAGCTATCTTTGATTAGATACTGGCAGTAAACAAAACAGGGGGTTGCAATAAAATGTGTGCTTTTTGAGATTTCATATGATGGTTACTTGTTCTGGAGTTTCCAACTTTCATCTATCTGCCAAATGTGTCTGTATGTAATTAATAAACATTTTTGTGTATGCATGCAGAGGGAAGTATTTGTGAAGTAAAAGGGTTAGTGGATTTAAGGATCAATGTTGTATTCTGAAGGGTGATCATTTGGTCCTATTGTAGACTCTGTGCCCTGATGATATGAGTGTTTATCAGATTACACTACCTATTTATGTCTTTGTACCGGCACACTCAAAAGTAGTCTACCATTGACTCTATTTTCTCACCTTGCATTTGTCCTTGGTTGCTCTTTAATTCCTTGGAATTTGGATTCCGTTTTCACCACTTCAGTAATGTTTTTTAAAATCTTTCCTTACTTACAAATAGCCATTGGCTTTTCCTTTTTCCATATTTCCATACGTACAAACCTTTGGTTTTCTTTCGCCAGTTGACTTTTTCTCCTAATTGGATAAAAATGGCTAACATTTAGTGACCATTTACTCTGTGCCAGATATTGCACTAAGAGTATCAATAGATGCTACTTTGAATTCTTTTCCAGTCCAGGTTGGAGCAAGGGGTCCTCTGGTGTTGGGCTTGGGTAGTTACCTTGATTCATTTCTCCCTTGAAATCAATTCCAGATATAGTAATAATAATAATAATAATAATAATAATAATAATAATAATAGTAAAAAGAATAGAGGGGCTTGCTTTCACAAAGAAAATCATGTCAGTTAAGTAGAGTTTCTCTTTACTGTAAAACCAATTATGAAATTACACGAGGAAGGAGCATCTTTACAAAGGAGATGCCTTTGACTGTTAGTAGCATTTGCCTCGTTTCTTTCCTAGCTCAGTGGTAGGTGGACATCTGACAAGGGAATATTTTTGGCCCTAGTTGTCTAGTTATCTGTCCCATTGGTAATACTGGCCAAGGAATTATGTTTGTGTTGTGTAGATCTGAGTAAAAAGTGCCACAGAGAGTGCTTGCTCTTCCATTGATATAGAGAAATTCATTATTGGAATGCAAATATCATAAATACGGAAGGTTTGAAAATTATAACAGAAACAAAAAAGGGTTTCTTTGTATCCACCTCAGTGAGTCCAAAGTTTGATTTGGAAAAGAGTCGAGGCAGGAGAGATGAAATGACATTCCACCCAAAGGCACATTCCAGGAGAATGTTTTAACTCAGCCTCTCATCTGCTGCCCTTCCTGGCCTCTGTTTTTTTGCATTGTCCCTTCTTTCTGCCTTTTCTTTCCCCTCCTCTCATTTCCCTGTCGTTACCAACTCCCGTTGGAAGTGCTGTGACAATGGCAGAGAGAGAGAAGAGAGGTACTGTTTCTATTCAAACTCTCTACATCTTTCCTCATTCTTTCTTTCGGCAAGCATCGCACATGAACAGTGGAGCACACACACACACACACACACACAGACACACACACACATTCTGTGCCAGAGCAGATCTCCTGAAAACTGCTGCCAAGTGGCCGCCGCCCAAGAGACTGCAGAATTTCTGGCACTAGGCAGAATCGATGGCTGCAGCCAAGTGATTGTTGCTGAACTTACCTGTGTCGAAAGGTCAGCCTTGCGGTGCTAAGGCTGGGCACAATCACTGAAGGCAAATTGGATTGTGAATGGAGGCCCTGAGGCATGTTCTGCACTTTGCAACTGGTCTGGCAGGCTCCTCCACCTCCTGAGTCTGCCACAGGCATGGGAAACACCTGGGCAGTGACAAAGGCAAGTAAGGCAGCTTCGCCAAGGTACAGTATCAACTACCTTTGTTTTGCCCAGAAAACTGTACAGTAATGGCCACGCTCTTAGCAAGTGATTCTCCAGTACACCGTGTCATGATGAAGCTCAAATCTTTGCATGAGAAATTTACCTCAACACTTCAACTCTAAAATCGTGTGTTATTTGAGTGGATCCTACACTGATTTGTAACTTAAATAGAAATCTTACCAATTCAAGAAAATACTAATGAGACAGAGCACAGCTTAGAAATTGTTTTGTGTACATATTTGCCTGTGTTTCGGTGCATGTGTGTATGTGTGTGACTGTGGGTTCATGGGTTTAAAAAAGAACCATGGTTATCAAAAGAATACCTCAAAGTGTAAGAACCAAAGTTATTTAACTGTTGATCACTTTTGTTCCCCTCTTCTTCCAAATGAAAAATAGGAAAAAGAAAATATATTATCTAATTTGTAAGAAGGTCGGAGGGATGGACGAAATAATAACTTCTTTATGAATGAAATGCAACTTCAACCTCCTGTGATTGCCTCCATGCTCAGCCTGCTAACTTTTCCTCCTTCCTACTTGCTGCTGTGAAAGAGGAGTCTACCCCCTTCATTCTACCATCGAAGCCTAACCCTTTACCTTCCTCGTCACGCACCCTTTTACCTCTTCAGGAATGTCTCCTCTTCTGGTAACTTCTACTACCTTCCTTCCTTTAGTTTTTAAATGTGATCTAGTCTTTCTCACCTTTTAGGAAAACCTTCCTCAATTCTACAGTACCTTTCAACTCCCCTGTATCCTTCACTGCCAAACTCATTAGAGTGTGATCTATACCTGTCATCTTTATGTTGCTTCCCAGTCTCTCCTCAGCACACTGAAGTCTGGCGTCCACCATCACCATCTGACTTGTTAATTTTAATTTTAATTCTTTACTTATCTGATCAGTCAGCACCACTTGATCCTATTGATTGTTTGCTCCATTAGAGGTGTTTCTTCCCTTGGTTTTGGTGACGCCACCCTCCAGTTGGTGATTTCTGCTTCTTCCAAAAAGCCCTTCCTTTTGGGTCTTTGTTGCATGTGGAAAGGTAATTCAGGCTGATTCTCACTGATCTAATGTAAATATTTTAATCTTATTTTTATAATAGAAGGCTAATATAATATCAGCTAATATCTATGGGATTCCAATAAACTTTTGATCATCAATTTTTGTTATTATCATTACTTTATAGTGGTATAAGCATGTAGGACCGTCTGTCATTTGACTCCAGATCTATTCTTGCCCTTCTTTTTCCCCTGGAATTGCCGAATACTTCATTAGGGCTATTGTCTTTATTTTAATGGGCTTCTTCACAGTATCACCCATAATTTCATCTTAAAGCTATTACAGCAGTATGAAGTATTCATGTTATTATCAGCTTACATTTAGTGAGCACCTGCTATGTGCTAGGTATTTCACATTTGTAATTATCTCAACTCTATTCCGGTGAAAGGTGTAACATGGAAACAATAACAATTAATTATTCTAGCCCAGAACAAGTCTGTGAGTTAGATATACTTCTGTCCCAATATTAGATTAGCAAAGGTAAGATTCACACCAAGGCTACCTAATACCCAAACCTATTTTCTTTCCATTGTACATACTTACATTCTTTGCTATAACCCAACTTCCTGGTTCAGAACACTACATTTTAACATTGTCTAAATACTTAAGTGATAGCTTCTGGTCCTTTCTATTCTAAAACATGACTTTCAAATGTGAGAGATGAAATCAACATTGAAGCCCCTCAAACCTCAACCTTTTTGAAATGACCAGAAACATTTATCAGATTTCTTTTATAAAATTTTCATTTCTCCTCTATTGGTTGTTAGTTGTTGACTTTGACAAGGGTTGCTACCCTGTCAAGTAAATTTCAAAAAAATTACTCTGAAAAGATGGCACACACTCTGATTGTCCATGTGAGGGCTTGGCACAGGGATGAAATAGAAAGGGGTCATGTGAGGAACTATAAGAGAACAGATGGATCTAATTGGCTGCAGGGCAACTAATTGGTTCGTGGAGGAGGAGGGATTTTGCTCCCCTTCTCCCAGGGAATATTTGACAATTTCTGGAGACATTTTTGGTAGTTATGAGTTGGGGAGCGGGAACTGTTACTGGCAGCTAGTGGAGAGAGGTTGGGGATACTGCCAAAAATTGTACAATGCACAGAACAATTCTAGCTTCGCTCTACCATATAACCAAGAATTTACAAGCTCAAAGTGTCAACATGCAGAGGTCAAAGAAACCCTGCTGTAGAAAACAGGGGAAAAGGAAGAAAAAAAAAGAGACTTTGCAATTTTGAGTCTCTGTGACAACAGACATGGAGATTTCATTTAGAGCAATTAGAAGCCCAGAAGTTTTGCTACATTATTGGATAAGGGGATGAATCATTTCAACCAGCTTGAGCTTGAGGTTAATGTGAGAGACACAGCTGGCAGAACCAGGAGGCAGAAACCTTGTTAAACTAACGCAAGAGGAAGAGGAAATGTGGATATAGAAATAATTCACCTTGGGGTGATGGTCGAGACCACAGAAGTGGTTGAAATTTTCACGGACATGTGGGAAAAGAAGAGTAAAGGCATTTTACTGGTACTTTAAAAACATACATCCTTCATATAAATAGTGTATTTTTAAGTGATATACAGTAAGAATTATTCCTGCTATGGCCATCTGTTTCAACATGAGGAATCAAAATTTGAATACCAACCTTTCTAAAATAAAGGTTTCTGGACAGATTTAGTTTCACTTGTGTTAATAGTTTGTTTCTTCTACATTAGAATACTACACTTTCCCTTTGAAGCAGAAGTTATCAAATTTAATATTTATTTTTGCTTAGGGTTTCCATTTTTAAGATGATAACGTGGTAATGGTACGAGTACTTGAAGATATTTTGCTGTAACTCAAGATCAGAAGAGGGATGTGCATAAAGAGAGGTGTAGCCTAGCTCTTTTTTTTTCAGTCTGGCTGCTTTCTGGCTTGGTTTCAAAGCACTTAATAGTTTCAGCTTATACTTGCTAAACATGGAAACATTGAAACACCACACCCTTGTGTTGCTTATAATGAATAGTGTCTTTAGCACAAACATATTTTTATCAAAGCACCTAGAGACAGCCTGCCACACCTGTCATGTTATTACTCAGTCATACTCTCTGGCTGCCCCGTTTTAGTTTGAAGAAGTCGTGGGGCTAAGGAGCTCCTAAGTTAAGTAACCTGCAGCTGAATGATTTTAATGACCCGGACTGAGGATCATTCCACCGTATCTCTTTCTTCCTCCAAAACCAGACCCATAATCAAATTAAGAAGTTCTTATTTATGGATACTTGTAACCTCACTTATCTGATGCTAGAAAACTCCTAGGTTGTTTAGAAATGTGCTACTGAAGAATGAAATGTTGGCGGATAGGACACCCACTGGTTCTGTAGAAGGATGAGTTAGCAACATCTGGGCCCTCCAAGGCCTGCAGGCACAGTGAGATTTGGAGTTTCCCAGATTCGAGGAACCACTTTGGTTCCTCTTAACTCCCCTATAAAAATTTCTTGACTTTATTGCTTGTGTCTTGTGAAGATTCATGGCTTCATCTGCTCTGTCTTTTGAATAATATTTACAGCTTCGTTAGCCATGGCCTTAAAAAAAAACTTAACCTTATTACTTAAATAGATGTCTCATCATGCTGAATAACGCATGACCTACACATGCTAAGAATAAACTGGATGGTGCCATGAAATCTTCCACCCACGTAACTGGAAATGCACGGAATGCAAAACTATATCTCAACTGCAATGCTCTCTGCAGAAATGCCTCTTCATGTTGGTAGAGGAAACCACCTACTCATAATTCATTAGAGGGGTCTGGAAGTATCTGTGTGGAAATTCCTCCCTCAGGCCTGCTATCGTATCCGAAATTCTTACCATTACATATAATTCTTTGTCTAAGACATCATTGCAGTAAAAACACCTTTAAAATGCATAGAAGTATCCTAGGAGGGTAGGAACATTGAGTCAATTGAAGCACAGATAGGTTTTTCCTGATTTGACCCTTCTTTCTTAGAAAGTAGAGCTCTGACAAAATGGAAGGAGAATGTTTGGTCAAGGTAAGAAGTCAGCAGTGTTCAGGCACAGTGGGCATTACTAATGGGGCCCATCGTAGTGGCAGTAGGGAGACAAGGCTGGAGAAAGATAAGGCATAGAGGCAAGGATCCATTGAGGCAAGGCTGCCTTTTGGACCATGACCATTAGAAACCCATCCTTGAGTCACAGAGATGGGTTATTTCTAGCAACAGCAACATGAACACTAAATCAATAATAGTAACTTCAAGTATTCGTTATTGGATTCCAGGACCTTGGCTATATGTTTCACATTTATTACCTTATTTAATTCTTATAACAACTGCAGATGAATAAACAGACTCAGAAAGGGCAAAACCTACCCAGGGACAAAGTTAAGAAAGTGGGAATACTTGGGATTCCAAATGAGGTTGTTCTGGTTCCTAATGCACGATGTTAGCCAGCATTCGCATTGCCTCTTTATGATCTTTCCCCTTGTTTCTTTCCCTCTTGTCATCCCTTCAAACTTATCCTTGCCATATGCTATTTTCCCCACCTAGAATGTCTTTACCTTCTTTCCTACCTACTGGACTGCTTATTAAAAATTTTTTTGAGAACGAGGTAAAATGGTGAAATATCACCTCCTTTTTTAAATTTTTTTTTAAAATTTTTTAACGTTTATTTTATTTTTGAGAGACATAGAGACAGAGTATGAGCAGGGGAAGGGCAGAGAGAGAGGGAGACACAGAATCTGAAACAGGCTCCAGGCTCTGAGCCATCAGCACAGAGCCCGACGTGGGGCTTGAACCCACAGACCGTGAGATCATGACCTGAGCTGAAGTCGGCTGCTTAACTGACTGAGCCACCCAAGCGCCCCTATCACCTCCTTTAAAAAATTTTTCTTTAATGTATGATCTGTTTCATTCATATTACAAGTAGCCAGGAAGCTATAACTCTATTCCCCATCAGATTGTAAGATAACTTTTTAAATTATAGTGTTTGTAGAACGGAGTCTAACTTTGCTTATTGAACACAATAATCATTAGACATTTGTTGAGTGAGTAAATTTGGTCATAGGTATCCTGTAAAATTAGAGACTAAGCAATTTTCATCCTAAAGTTACCAACAAAGGATTAATTATGTTTGCTAAAGTTGGTTTTAGAAGGCAAGAAATAACATAGTACTTTCAAGAATATTTTCATTTTTTAATTAACTAAAATTTTCATTAGCTGTCCAGACAATTGTTATCAAGGTCACTAATTTCCTTGTGACTGGATAACTGAATTTTGTTGTATATCCTCAAGTGACATAAGAATGGAAAAAACTACATATACATGTATATACATACATACATATATATATATGTATCTTTTTATTTTCTGTTTATACCTTTGAGGACCCACAATTGTAAACTTCTGTGAAAAGCGAATATATGTACTGTAAAAATGAGGAAAACAAAATGTGTGCCAACTTATTATTCAATGCATTTATGAATAAATGATATAAATGGGTGTTAGGAGATATAAATATGTATGCTACAGATAGAAAAACACCTTATAAATAACTTTAAAAGAGACATATAAAAGTACTGTAAGTGTGGGAAACACATCACATATGGCCCTAGAGACATAATGTGAAACATCAGAGAAACACGTAGTTGCATTTTGTGGTCCCGGGAAACCAGAGATGTGTATTTCTAAGTTTTTGTGTGTGTGCCTTGAAGATACCAAGCTCTTTACAAAATTAAAACAAGATAGATAAGTCCCTCCACCTATTTATACTTTTTTAAAAACAGAAATCGTTTGTTTTATATTTCTCAATATTATATGTAAATCGGAAATGTAAATACTTCTGAAATGGAGAAAAAATTATTGGAGGGTTATTTTGTCCCGGAAGTTTCCTCTTCCTCTTAGCCAGTGGGATGTATTTTAGTAACTTTGTTAAACCAAATCAAACTGAGTGTGTGTGTATGTGTGTATGTGCGCGTGCGTATGTGAGTGTATCTCTCCTTTCCCTTTGTTATTTAAGAACCAAAAGTAGTTGATAACTCCACTGGCAGCTTAAGATATGAGTATCACAATGGTGCATTTATATGGACTATTCTCTGGTTCTAGACTGAACACCATCCACCCACCCATTCATTCGCTCCATGCACAGTAATTGAGAACCAAAAACTTTTCAGGCTAGAGTGCAGAAAAGAATGTGCCATAGATTCAGTCTTGGGGACTTAGTCTGGAGGAAGAGGCATTATTATAAACCGAAAATGTGACAAATACTTTTTTAAATGTTCTATTTGAAGATCTGGTGCCATTTTAACCTTAGATTCTAGAGGGAGGATACTTAAAACACTTGCCCAAGAAGAACCACCCAATACAGATTGCTGTGTACCACACAATTCTTGGCTGGGTGATCATTTTTTAAATGTTAAAGGCAGGTAGCACCAGCAAATGACCTGAGCTTTATGGTTCTGATCTCAGTTTTAGCCACTCATGAATCTACTGTGAGTCATGCCATGGAGGCTTCCTGTCCTAACTGACCTCCGTCATCTGAAGAGCATTTTATTTCTGACCTAGATTTGGACTAGCAGAGAGCACCAGATAGAGTACGAAACTGGATCCATTTCTTATGATATCTAAAGTATTTGAAAGTCCTAGCCATGTACCATTGTAGGCACAGAGAAGAGAAAAGTTACTTTGTCCTTTTTACTCTCTTTATCTGCTCAATTTATAGGGCATTATTGCTTAATGATTATGCAGGCAGCCTTGCAGCTAGGCTTTCTGTGTTTATCACTTAGTTCCATCATTTATTATCTGTGTGACTTCAGGCAAGTTATTTAACTAGTGCCCATTTCCTTGACTGTAAATGTAAAATAACAATACCTGCTAATAAGATCATTGTGTAGATTTAGTTAATTAATGCATGCAAAGCAATTAGAACAGCACCTGACATATAGGCAGTGCTATTGTTATATTACCAAGTTTTTATGACACTTGTTTTTGCTGGGCCCAAGAAGGCAACAGACTCCTTCTCAATATAATATTCCAGACGACCACTGACTCTAGATTGGAGTTGCACATGAGGTAAAATTAATTTGTCATCATTATCGTATGGGAGATATAAAGATCTTTCTACTATTATAAGAAAAGTCCTCTGAAAACCAGCTCTAAGCAGTCTTACAGGACATTGTTCTTAGTAATCTGCCAACTGGTCCTTTTATAGAAAGCATCTCATAACTCAAGGGTACTATCCCTGCCAGAGGTATTTGCATTTTAACAGACTTACTGAAAATATACATGCCTTCACAATCCTGAGGTATAGTTTCTTGATGGTGAATTTCCAGGTATCATAATCAATAGTGAGGGAGCTCGGATCTCCCACAATAAACTGAGATACTCAGGGGCCTGAAGCTGACCCAGTTTAGTTGCATCTCTGGCTATCTGCAGGGGAAAATCTCTGCAGATAAGTTTTCCCAATTCTCAATGAAAGACTAAAGGACTTCTACAAATAAGACTAAGAAATGAGCTACTAATCAAAAACCCTTGCATGTCTGAGGAAGCCACTTTAACTTAAAGCTCTCAGACCAACAGACAATAGATTTAGAACCTTGAGATACTTGAATTTTTTTCAGATACAGAGTATACATACAGAATATCACATAAAATGTTGCATGCAATAACTATAGAATAATTAAAGACATAAAGGATGCAGAAGTTTACCAATCAACAGAAATGTATTAAGAAAGAATAAGGAAAAATGGAAAAGGAAAAACTCTTAATATGCAAATCACTGTTGACATAATGATAAAATAAAACTCAACTATTATAGGTAGCATATTAGAACCAAAGTTAGAATGGAAAGGTCTGACACAGAGAATGGAAAAGAGGTGATATTAAAGAGAGAGAGTTGGATGTGAATTTTCCACACCTGACGAATTCTCAGATTTTGGAAGAGTAATGTAGCCTAAGCAGGATAAACAAAAAGAAATTCACACATTGTTGTGGAATTGTAGAATATCAAAGACAAAAAAGACCTTAAAAGCCACCAGAGAGAAAGAACATTTAAAGTGAAACATTAAGTGGAGTGACAGTGTCTTTCTCAACAGCAGTAGTAGAAGCAGCTCCAACATAATGGGATAATGGAGTCATGTTCTAAAAGAGCTGAAAGGAAGTAACTTAAGAACCATTCCTCTGTATATTTAGCAAACAATTATTCAAGAAGGAGGGTGCAGTAAAGACACTTTCATAAAAATAGAAGCCAAAGACAAAATTTACTACCGAAATTCACCAAAATCACTGCTTTACAGAACTTTTTAAAGCAGTTGCTTCCCTGCACTTTTTGGTCTTTGGGACCTTTTACTCTTGAAAATTTTTGAGAGCCCCAAAGAGGTTTTGTATACATGAGTCGTATCTATCAATATTTATAATATGAGGATTTAAATGGAGAAATTAAAAATAGTATTTGTCAATTCATTTAACAATAACAGTTTAAAACCTACTATATGTTAACTTAAAGGTAATGTATTTTTTATGAAAATAATACAATATTTTCAAAAAATAATGAGAAGAATGACATTATTGTACACTTTTCCATCAGTCTTTATTTAATGTCTGACTTAATAGGAGACAAATTCTTGTATCTTCTTCTCATGCCATGTAGCTCCTGGAAGATTCCACTGAAAGAGTGGAGTGAAAACGGCAAATAATTTTTAGTGTTTTTATGGAAAGACTTCTGACATCATTGATCCATTGATAGCGTCACAGGCACATAGAGATCTCTGTCCTATAACTTCTTGAGAGCTAATGTCTAAAATATGTCCTATAAGAAGAAAGTACATGATACTAGAGGGAGATATGAGATACAAGAAGTAATTTTAGTTAAGAATAAAGTGGTAACCGGGGAGCGTGGGTGGCTTAGTCGGTTAAGTGTCCAACTTTGACTCAGGTCATGATGTCACGGTTTGTGAGTTCGAGCCCCCCATCAGGCCCTGTGCTGACAGCTCAGAGCCTGGAGCCTGCTTCGGATTCTGTGTCTCCCCTTCTCTCTGCCTCTCCCATGCTCATGCTTTGTCTCTCTCTGTCTCTCAATAATAAACATTAAAATTAAAAAAAAAAAAAAGAATAAAGTGGCAGAATATGCAAATTTGCAAATAAATATGTGTGAATATAATAAGAATGATGTGTTTAATTTGGTATAGTACATATAAGCATGGATAATGAATGTTTAGAATTAAGAACAGATAGTAATGGTACTGAAAGTAGCAGACATTATTTATTGACAGCTAATGTGTCAGATCCTATGCTGAGCACAATCATTTAACCCTGACACTAAACTTGTAACATAACTCCTCTTATGATCTTTCTTTTTGTAGTTGAGAAAATTGAGGCCCACAAAAGTAACGTAACTTGTCTAGGGTAGCAAAGTCAGTAAATGATGGGCTTATGATGCTAAACCTTGCAATCTGACTGTAGGCACTGCAGTGGAATAAAATGATGTCTAAAGTTAGAAACTAAAAATGTAGGGGTGGAGAGTAACTTTGCTAAGGGGGTAAATAAGTTAATATCTAATGGCTGCCTAGTATATGCTTAGCAGAAGAATAGATATTATTGAGAATTTTAAGTCTTCATTCTAATGGGGTCTACAGTCTTATGGACATAAAAAGTCTTAGGCACATAAAAATGTATACATTATAACACAAAATCATGTTCCAGAACTATAGACATTTCTGGGTAATGACATTGTGTAGAAGTATGGGGACAGACCATTGAGGAAAAGGATTTGAGGTTGTGTTAGAGGGTGAGTGGAATTTGGATCAACCAAGAGGTGGTAGATGAGTTTCAGTGGACATTTGAGCAATGGGAAAAAGACAGAATAGACAATGAAAAGTGGTTTAATATTGTACAAACCACATTTGAAAGATGATAAGCCTGTTATGTATAATATATGAAAGTTATTGTGGATGTTTCCAAACTTCATGTCAGTTGTGTCCTGTGAGCCCCATGGCCTTCATCTTTAGGCAGATAACAGAACTGTTATAACGATCTGCCTGTGTGGTCTTCTGCAGTGTTTTTCCTCTTCTTTTTATCAATTCTCTTTATATTCATCTGGTCACCAAATTTTCATGTGTCTTTGAGTTGTTTTATGTTGCTGAAAAATGCTTGATGTTGCTGTGTCCAGGAAATAAATCCAGTGTGGTGAGGGAAGAAACACTCTCAAGACCTGGAATAACAAGACCATTTTTTGGCTGCTCTATTGATTACACATGACCTGAATCAGCTCTCTATTCTTCAGTCTTTTCATCTCTGACCTGGGGAGAGCAGCCACCTCATTGCTAGATAATGTTGAAAAACATTGACTCATTCTGATAAAGGAGGATTGCTAGAAATCATTGACTAAAATCTTAAAACTTTTCATTGCTATTTTAATTTAAGCAACACTGTGCCATACGTTGTGTTTTAATTACTAGCTAGGTTTCTAAATGTAGACTGTAATTTGATAAAATATCTGTAATGTAGGCAAGCTACTATAGCTAAATACCCTTGCCATTTGCTGATACATATTGTATGTATACATGTGCACCATATGCACACATATGGTGACTTGCTATATGGCTGTAAGACTTGGACCTGTATTTGTAGCAGTTCCATTTGTGGAGGTTCAGAACAGTGTTTATAGGAGTAGGAAAGAGAAAAACGAGGATGTCTTTGACAAAAATCAAAATCTACAGACTTTCCTCCTCAACCATCCTAAGCACGTGCATAATATGCTTAATAATAATAATAATAGTTAATATGGATACAGTGCTTCACAGTTTATAAAACACTCATGCATAATTTTCACTGTGATTGTGGGGCACCTAATTGTGGGAACAAAGCCAGTGTAACACCAGCATATGTGGGGGGAGGTGTGGATTGGGTGTGTGAGCTATGCAGCATCCACATTGCAGGGCAAGTATTTGGTGATGAGGAGTTTGCCCTTTATTATGTATGCAAAGGGAAGCCACTGAAAGGTTTTAAGCAAGAGAGTGACATGAATTAATTTACATTTTAGAAAGTCTCCCAGATTGCCACATGGAAATGGATTATGGGTGGATGAGGGTGAATGCATAGAGACCAGTTAGGAAGCTACTAAAGTAGCCTCGCTGAGAATTGGTGATGGTCTTGTGTTTCACCTTGTAGCTAATAAAGCTTTATCTTCAGGGCCCCTTGCTTCAAAAGCTACTTCTTAGGCTGGGGAAGACCCGAGCAGTGTATTCATGACATCACCATACTTATTTTATTAGTAAAAATAAGACATTTTAGCTGTTAACCATTAAGCCTTCTGTCCACTCTATTTTCACTTGAATGGGGTGATATTAGAGTGGCTCTAGGCATTTTTAGGATCTTGTCAAAGGGAAGTTGAGTTGGGCATATGTTGTTTTGACTACAATTTGGAAAGGTGTTTTGGAATGGTCCCATCATACAAATGAAGCATGCTTCTTTGATAATCTTTACGTTTATTGGAGAACCAAAGAAATATGGATTAAAAACTAATTATAAGAAACAAAAAATAAAGATGAACCATAAAATCACTGGAAATTATTCTGACACGTGGGAGTGAATTGTGTAACCCCCAAATTTTCAAATTTCATTAATTCATTCAGAGACAGATTTTGAGTAGAAGTAATATCAATTACAAACTATCAAGTTCACTGATTGTTTGATAGCCCAATTAATGAAGAGGAGTGAATCATGTGGACATATTGGGAAAAGATATAAATTTCTTGCTGTTTTGATAAGAGGAAGGGAACATGAAACTAAAGCTATACCATTCCCAATGAGAACATCAACGAATTGCTTAATGAGTTTTGCTGATCTAAGAGTATTTAAGATGAGTCACTAAATATATAGAAAACTTGAAGTGCTCTGACATTTTAGAGCTCATGTACAAAATAAACCATAAAAATTTGACAAAAGTTTGAAACATGTACATAGCACTACAATAACGCATAGTGACGCTGACATAAAACTGGTAAGCTATCAGCAGCTATCTTCAACTTCCTGGAGGAAAGATTGAATTATCTATTGTCTTCACCAAAAACTGTTTTATAAAACTGTTGTTGTATGAAGAGGGGATCAAAGAGTATGCAGCCAATTGTGTAGGAAAAGTTATAGAGATGTGTGAACATCTTAATAAAAATAGTATGTCATTTTTCCAGGTTTTATAAACTTGTTAGTATTTTTCAGTTTAATAATGTGTTTGTGTGTGTGATTTTTTTCCTCATTAAAAAAATACATACTTTTTCTTTTTTAAACTTAATTTTGTATCTAATGTAGCTCCCTAAATATGGCTTCTAAAATTGAACAAGTCTCGAGTTCTACCAAACCTGGCTCTGCCCTTCAACTTGGGTTGTGGCTGAGCAGATGGAGAAAAGTGGAGATATTTAGGATGTATTTTAGAGGTAAAATATATTCTCATATGGTTGTCTTTTTGAAGGGCTAGAGCCCATTTCTGACGTGTGAATGAGTTAAAACTGAGAAAAAATATAATTCCTTTAGAGTCCTACAACTTGCAACCGACTAACTAGGATGGAATCTAGATATGTTAGGTTCAAGTGCCTTTGTCATTGTCACATTTGAAGCTTCGGTTTTCGTAGGGTGGTTTTGAGGATTCAATTCGTTGATGCCAACAAAATGCTTCATGTGGTGTCCAGCACATTGTTGAGCGTGTTTGTAAGTGTTGCTATTATTAAGATGATAAGAGGTTTATTCTTTAAGTGCACGTGTTTTTGTTGTTTTAAATTGGGCGTTATTTATTTTTCTGTCTGCTTGCCAATCTCTTTGAGGGAGTCAGCCCAGTCGGCTGTAGGTTTCCATTTTTTTTTTTTTTCAGTGGATAAAGGAATCTTTCTTCTTTACTCCCTACTTGTCACTTTTCAGTGAGCCAGCACCCATAACTAGGAGTGGCTGCTCATAAACAGCAGAGCCCTTCAGCGCGTCAGCCTCCGGAGCATCAGTTGCTGGTCATGCTTCAGAGCTGTGTGGGGAAACCTGTACATGGGACAGAAAGCGTATGCGCTTCCGTAGGGACGCTTGTGGTACCCTCCTGTTTTCTTTTGTCTTATTATTTTAATGCTTATTTATTTTTGAGAAGAGAGAGAAAGAGAGAAAGAGAGAGAGCACGAGCAGGGTAGGGGCAGAGAGAGATGGAGATACAGAATCTGAAGCGGGCTCCAAGGCTCCAAGCTGTCAGCACAGAGCCTGACATCCGGCTCGAATTCATGAACCTTGAGACCATGACCTGAGCTGAAGTTGGATGCTTAACCAACTCAGCCACCCAGGTGCCCCAGTGGTACCCTCATGTTTTACAAGGTGGGAGAATGGAGTCACAAATATCCTTCTGATACAAGAACAGGAGAAGCCTTTAGGGCTCCAGTGCTATTCTAAAATAATCGGATCTAGGTAGTTTAGAATATTTTAGGCAGATTTAAGATGAAGAATAAGATGGGATGAGTCTAATTGTTACAGATTCTACATAGCAGAACATTCTGTAAGTGATTTGCTATTGAAACTTGTCTCAGTGACTAACAACTCTTAAGGTCTCTTTGGACTTCTCAGTTACTTCTGTAGAACTTATTTGTCACAGTTAATGAGGAAGAATAACATTCATCTCTTTGAGAACCACAATTTCATTTAAGTTTTATTTTCTACATGTTATCATAATGAGTTCCTGCTTTATCATCCAACATGCCGATAGCCCTTTCTTTTTTATTTTTATTTTTAATTATAAGATCAGGGACTCAAAGGCTTTCAGATATACAGGTACATGTTTAAATGCATGCACAGGTTGTTTTTGCTGGGAGAAAATGAGAGCTCTAAAATTGGGTGTTTTTGTAATGTTCCTTTCCATCTTCATGTAACAAAGTCTTGCTTCTGTTCTCCCAGGCTACCACGCCCTTAATTGGTCATCATAAATCCTGTGGGCTTTCAGCAGTTTGCCAGGGGAGAGAGAGCGGTTACTTTTGTTTGTTCCTTCATTCGCTGGTATTCTGCTCATTGGACTTCTAAATTAGGAGAGTGCCTGACAGAGATTTCAGTCTTAATTTGAATTCTGCACTTTAATTACGTGTTTTCCACCTGCTCAAATAAGGGCTGGGGCAACTTCTTGTTCTTTTCTTAAGCAGATCCACATTCCCCTACCAGAGCTTTAGAACTCTCTGGGAAATAATGCAAACCAATTGTGACTTCTTGCTTTCTGTCCCCAGTGCGGCACTTGAAATTATGTAAGATATGGATCAGTGAGAGAGAGGAAGTCTGACTGGAAAGAGAGATGATTCAGAATTGAAGAAAGAGTCATTTTGGATTGAGATTTTGGGGCAAAACCCCATTTAGTAAGTTTCTCTTCTCTATAAAAGTTTGCTTAAAATAAATGATGAGATCAAACAACCTGATTTTCATAGAATTAAAAGTTAAATGTTTCTCATTTGAATTTTACGATAGGTAAGCAAGGTTTCTTCACGATTGTATGGTAAAATGTTGTCTTCAGGCTGAAGGGCCATTCATTCTACGAACTAGTCTTTGCATGAACCTTTTATTTCTTGAAACCGAAAAGAATAATTCCTACTCTGAATTTCTAATGAGATTATGTTTTCCCTTCTCCCCAGTCCCCTCTCTAAATATGTATACACACATGTACGTAAACATGATTCATGCATGCCATTACAAATATGCTTATATTTACATAAACAAAATATTTAGCTTTTTTTCTTTGGTATGATGTCAATGTTTTATAGCTACAATCGAATGAAAGCCCCAACAGGGTCAGGAAGTGAGGTCACTTTTCTTTCTTTATACAGAATGTGCAGACCCTCTGGTAGCTCTGTCTGCATTCTCCATCTGGCCTGTGAAGACATTAGGAAAATCAGATGTCTGGAGCCCAGGGGTAGATGTCTTCCCTTTCACTGTGATAGACTTGTTTCAGTGTAGTCACTGTAGGTCAGTGTGGAAGTGACTGAAGGGTATCCTGGAGCAACTTCTCAAACTTTGCATCACTTACTCTGTGGAAAACAGTTTAAAGTTTTTTTCCTCACTGCTTTTTGTCTCATCAAACGTCCAGTGCTAGATCAATAGTTTAATCTCTTAACCCCAATAGGAGGAGGAAGGAATGGCTCAATTGTTGTGTAATTCATCACTTATTACGCTTTTGGTTGTCACCCTCCTCCCCCTTAGTCACCTCCTCAGGACCAGGTTCTCCTAAACTATACTATTCAAACTTTTGAGTCTGACCTACTTACTGAAGAACATGCCATAAATTTGATTTTGTAATTTGAGCCTATACTTCCTTATAGTAGCTCTTTAGAGTAGAGGCAGTGAGTGGTGGCCCTTGATTAAGCATTGAGGGTTTTTTGTTGTTTAAATGAACAAATAAATATTTCACTGGGACATCATTGGTATCTTGATTTGGTTTCAAAGTGAATGCAGCTACATGCCTTGAGTGGCTGCTTTTAAACAATTAGGTCCTGTCTCCACCTTAACATTTTGTTCATTAGTCACTGTTGAACCTTTGTCCTTACTTGTTGAGAAAACATACACTTTAGCTCACAATGTCTACTCATTCTCTCCAACACTGTGATAAGAGTTTCCTCACTCGTGGCCAACCTGTCTGGATGGAAACTCTGTATCACGGGTGGGATTGGGAAATCTCTTGCTCAAGCTGTGTCCCTGTGACTCCAGTCAGTATGAAAATGGAAAGTGGTGACTTGGATGGTGACAAATGACAGGAGTTTTTCAAGTATCTGGATATTTTCATCTTTTAGGTTAGTAGACCCCAAGTTCTTAAATTCATGGTCCAATAAAAAAATTGAGGGGTCTCTCTAGGACAACCTTACTTTTGTCAGGTTAAAAAAAGTAACAAGCTCTACTTCCTTTTGCCATCATTTCATGAAAGGCAGGCCATATAAATACCAAAAAAGGAAAGGTCATAATCTCAGATTACAAGAGTGAATCCATTGTTTCATTGAAAACATGCTGTCTCTTGTTCTCATTTCACACTGGACCCTGTGAGAAAGAACTCTGTGTTGGGGCTGAACACGGGACCTGCTTGGGGACATAGGTCTGCATTTGTTTGGATGCCTGATATTTTGACAATACAGACCGCAGATGCCGGTCAGTGTAGGAGTTTTCCTTATGTGTTTTTCCTTTCTATCGGCATGCTAAGGTGGTTGCTTTATATCTCAAGAGTTCTGCCTAATGGGTATGTCTTCCTATAGATGGCTTTTAACTTCACGTTGTTTCTCTGGTAAGATAACTCAGCTATGCTTGTAGGCTGAGTGAAGATTACTCATTCTGAAACAGGATCAGCATTACCCTTCTGCAGAGTAGGCAGTGGCTTATGTGGCATGATTTGTGAGGTGCTGAGAAAGCTTGAAAGTAATTCTTCCACTCAGTTGCCACACAGCTTGAAATAAAAATGTGGATTTTTGTTCATTTGGGCTCCTTGAGGGTCCTTCTGTGACCTCTTCTTTATTTACACTCTGCCCTAAGTCATCTCCATCATCCTAAAGTCTTTAAATACTTTGTAGAATGTACCTAATAGGAGTTTGTTTTTATTCAGGTATGGTGAGGTCAACATATCAAGAGATAAACGTCATTGAAAGGTGGTTTGTTACTCAGAGTTCCCAAGAGGAAGGATATGCCACGTTTCACAGGGCCACATGGGGAAGCACCAGGGTCTGCCTGGGAGCAGAAAGAGCAAGGGGAAAGCATGCACAGGAGCCTTTCTTGTGATTTTCATAGGAAGGAGGGTGAGGCAGTATCAGCAAGCTAAGCAGGTCTAGGATGGGATAGTGTAATTACCTGAGGTGGGCTCTGGGCTGGAGGGATGGCCCATCCTTGTCTGGTGTCTGGCTGTGGGTTGGTTAGGGCAGGGGAATGTTGGCTTAATAGTGAGAACCTGATAAAAGAGGTAGTTGGGGTGTGAGATCTGGATTAGTTGGTTTGCATGTGAACGGCATGCTCTTAGGGAGATGTTTGCAATCTGTAGGAATTACCTAGCCCTGGGAGGGGCACTGGTGCTTCAGATGGCACGGCATCAGGAATACAGAAAATAAGAAAAACATAGTTAATACACAAATCCCCAAATTGGTGTCTACTTCCCAGACCTCTCTCTCATGCATATTCATCTATCCAGCTGCTACTGGGCACCATCACTTAGATGCCTAAGGGCATTTCAGAATTAACCTCCCTAAAGTGAACTACCAATCTATCCCCAAACCTGGCCCTCCCTCATTCCCCATCTCAGTAAATACTACCTCCAAAAATAAAAGCTGGAAACCTGGGCAGCACCTTTCTTTTCCTTGCTTCCTATGTTCAGTCCAGCTTCCACTCCTTTTAGTTCTTCCTCTAGAATAGATCTTACGTTTATCCACCTCTCCTTCTAGCTGCTGCCGCCATGTGAGTCAAATCAATACTTCTTACTTGATCTTCCAACATCCAGTCTTCTCTGTGTGGGGAAGACACAAAAGACAACAAACCAACAATTATTTAACAACCAAAAGAAGAGTCAACAAATGAATATGTAAACGAAGCTGTAAAATAATAAATACTCTTTCCTTCTCCCATTTACTCAATCCCCCATCATCACTGCCCTGCAACACAGGACAGGATCTATAATCCTGATATGTGCTAGAGAAAACTTGTAAAAATATTCAGCCGAGCATATCAATGCCTTACTTAAAAGTCTTTAGAGCTGTAAGGTTTCAAACGTGCTCAGATCCAGCCCACTTTCTTACCATGAGCTAGAGAACCCTGCATGATACGACCACATCTAGCATTCTGACTTCATTTCGTGCCATCGTCATCCTTACTCACTGTGTTTCATAGCCTTGTTGAGTTTCAGGAACATTCTGAAGTCTTTTCTGCTGCAGGAACTTGGCGGTTGCTGGTAACCTCTACATGAAAGTTTTTTCCAAGACTTTGTGTGCCTCTGGCTTCTTCTTGTTTCTTATGTATCAGCTTAACAATTACCTTTTTAATGCTTATTTATTTATTTTGATAGAGAGCGAGAGCGAGAGCGAGAGAGAGAGAGAGAGAGGCATGAACCTGTGCATGCATGAGTTAGGGAGGGGCAGAGAGAGAGGGAAAGAGAGAATCCCAAGCAGGTTCCATGCTGTCAGCACAGAGCCTGAGACTGGGCTCCATCTCACAAACTGTGGGATCCTGACCTGAGCTGAAATCAAGAGTTAGACATTTTTTTTATTTAAATAATTTATTTTCAAATTGGTTTCCATATAACACCCAGTGAGGAGTTAGACATTTAACGTACAGGACCACCCAGGTGCCCCAACAATTATTTCTTTAAAGAACACTTCTCTGGTCACCCTCTGTAACCACAACTCCCTCCGCATCGCTTTCCATACTGTATATAACATCAAGTTGTTTATTTTATAATATTATACTGATGTTGGTTATCTGGTCTTTGTTTGTCACGTATAGTGTCTTATCTGCCTGAATGTAGGCTCCGGGAGGTCTGGCCATCACTTGCCTCCTCACCATTTATAGCTCCTTGCATGTAATAGGTGCTCGATAAGTATTTTTTAGATGAATGACTTACTTAGATAATGCCTTTTCACATGATTTTTTTCAGCTTTATTGAGATATAATTGACATGAATAATGCTGTGTAAATTTAAGATATACAATGTGATGACTTGACGTGACAGCCTAGTTAAAGTCAGCTTATCACTTTGTTTTCTCCTGGTTGGGACAAAGTCATGGAGAAGGGGGCAGGAAAAAGGAGAATGTCTAGATTTATATAAAAGGTATGTGGAGAAATTGATGTCCAAATGAATGATTTGTGAGTTTTAAGTTTTAATTTGTTTTATTTTTTAAGCTATCATTTCTTAAATCTTACTGAGTGCCAGTCTGTGCCAACCATGTTTCCAAAATTATCTTATTTACTCATCACAATAGCCCTAAAATTTGTTATCCTTCTGTATTCGGTATTATTGTTATTTTGATATTACAGATAAGGTTTAGGCTGGGGGATTTGTAAGACTAAAATTTTTATTTGGCTTTCAGTTTTGTGTTATTTGATAGCACTCCCTAAAAATCGGAGGGAGAGTCTGTGGGCTGTAGAGCCACATAAGATTGGGTTTTCATGCCATGGCACCATTACTATGTATGTGACCTTGAATATGTTTCTTAACCTCCTTAAAAATTATTTTCTTTAAATAAATAATAATGGGACAAACATTAGTGCCTACCCAGAGTTGTGGTGATTATTACTTTAGATTAGATGATGGTGGAAATTATTGTAACACAGTTTCTGGCACATAGAAAATGCTCTAAAAATAGTAGCTGTTATGATCATCCCCAATTTTGTAGCATTTAGGAGCACTGCATAAAAAAGGAAGCGCAGTGTCCTTGGTTTAAGGGAACGAGATGTCCCAGTTTAAGAATGTTATAAAACTATAGCAGAAAATTTCTATACTTAAATGTCTTTGAAGAAGCTTGTGATACATGTAATGATTATATTTGTATTAAAATGAAATGAAAAAGCTGATAAAATATCACATAAAACATACACAGTATGACTCAAAATGTAATTTCTGAGTTTATAATGAATATATTAATAACAGCTAATGGATCAACCTCATTTGCAATCGCATTTAAAGAAAAAGATTCTTCTTGATTTCTGTTTTGTTTCTGAACTTGTTATAGTGTCTTTTTGGTATTAGAGTTGAAAAAGCTTTGAATTATGCTCTCTCCTCTCTTCATTCTTCCCCACCTCCTGCCACTGTCCAGGTCATAGAAAATTGCTCTTAATAATCTAAGAGCAATTTCCTAAGTCTTTGTCCAAACTTGTTTTATGGGAACTCAAGTGACGTGGCTGCTTCCCCTCTTTTGGAAGCTGGCTTCATGGCCCGGGAGCTTGCGCAGTCAGCAGAGATTACCCGACACTGTGGCTTCATTTTTCTCTTTCATAATACCATCCTATTGCTCTTAGCTAACGCCTTTTGCATTATCCAAAGTAATTCACTTCTCTCCTTGATGTTTGCACCCTTCAGGTATTAGTGCACTGTTATCGTGACCCCCCCTTTAATTGTCACTTAGTCAGGTTTTACATATTTAGCTCTTTTCATCTTTCCCCATAAGTCCATCCCCCCCAGGCCTATAATCATTTTGCTACTCTTCTTTGAGCCCTTTCCAGTTTGTCTGCCTCTTTCTGGAAATGAGCCTCCCAGAAATGACTGCATCATAACACATTTATTCCCCACAGGGCTCTGTGGAGTCACAGAGCTGCTTGGTCGGAGAAATGATACCATGTTGAGCCAACCTCAAAATAAGATGGTGTTGCATTTCACTTTACATTTGCTCGTGCACGTGACTGATCTCCTTGCCTAGGTTTCAAGTTCCTTGAGAGAAAGAACTGTGCACAATGTTCTTTTTCGGAGTCGATAAGTACCATCCACCTTAGAGGCACTTTGGAATCACCTGATGATCTATAAAAAATTCGAATGCCTGGCACCCATCCCCAGGTATTCTGATTTAATTAGTATGGGATGCGAATTGTCCATCAGAATTTTTTTTAAAGCTCCCCGGGTGATTCTAACGCACGGCAAAATTTGAGAACCACTGCCTTAAATAACAGGTGCTTAGAGAACATTTGACGGGTGAATGAAGAAATCAACACTGTATTACTTATCTTTTCCTCAACTAATATCTCAAAGTATCTCCAGGAGTAATAGACTCCCAGCTTTCTGCCCCTGCTATTTATCTGTGCTTTATACTTTAAATAGATACTTCAAACTTTTCCAGGGTCACCACTCATTGATTTTTTTTTTTTTTTTGGGCAAAATTTCTTGAAGCTCTAGAGGAATTGTATCACATGCTTGACGTGTCAGTTTTCTGACAGGCTTCTTAGTTTAATAATGCTCCCATGTTTAAGTATCTCATTCCACATCGTTCCATGTGCTTGGGAATGAAGTAAATCAGAATTTCCCTTCCCCCTTTTGTTTCCATTCATGCATTTTTATGGCAGTTGTCAACTCAGTGAAGACCTACTTTGCTTAAATGACCACAGCATTTGCAGTGACTTTTCCTGGCAAATTTTGATTCAAGAGCTGCATTTCTGTCCAGATGAGATTATGTAATTCATGGTCAAGAAAATTTCAAGATATAGTTTAGCATATTCATAAGTATCATGTCAATTGAGTAGATTTTTAAAGCAGTGTTCAGTAGATTTTTAGAGCAGTTTTAACTTTATAAAAATATTGAACATAAAGTACAGAATTCCCATAGAGAGTGTGTGTGTGTGTGTGTGTGTGTGTGTGTGTGTTTCATTAGGATTGAGGCTCAACATTGTACACAGGGAAATGTCTTTTGAATCTCTGTTTCAAGAGGTTCCTGGGTGGCTCAATTGGCTAAGCATCTGACTTCAGCTCAGGTCATGATCTCACAGTTTGTGGGTTCGAGCCCCGTATTGGGCCCTGTGCTGACAGCTCAGATCCTGGAGCCAGCTTTGGAATTTGTGTCTCTTTCTCTCTCTGCCCCTCCCCCGCTCATGCTCTGTCTCTCTTTCTCTCAAAAATAAACATGAATGTTTGTTTTGAATTTAATGTTTTAAAGTGAATGTTACTTAGGGAATTATTAAACTTGCTGGCAAGGGTGTGAAACCGCATTGTGCTGGGCTTTTAATCATAATCATAAAAAAATGGAGTTTATGTTGCACAGTTTGGAGTTTATTCTTCTTTACATGGACCTTCAAATATTTTCACTTTTAGCGCAATCAAGAGGAACATGACCAAAATCCAGATCCCACACAAGACCACACCAAACCCACATTCTTATCTTGAGAGGCCTTCCTTCTAACGATGGCCAAGACACTGAAAGACAAGTCTCTAGAATGTGAGGCAGTGTGAATGTCACCAGAAGACAGTTTGTTAGAACAAGCACTAGACCTTTAGTGATGCTACATTGTTTTTAATGTGTAGAAATTCTTTACTTGAGGCTGGCACAAGATTGAAAGGCCCACAGGTAGTTCTCATTCATGATTTCTTCGTCTTCTGCACCCTGCTTTTTCCAAACATGGACAGTCTGAAAAATCAAAGAAAATGGTATACTTATCAATTGTCTCAGCCAGTTATGTTTGAGGTTCGAAGAAGGTCTGAGCTTTAGTTAACCCCAGTAATGAAGAGAAAAGAGAGGAGTAAGTCCAAAGAGCTTCTTACTTAGTTGCTCATTGTATCAGATAAATGATTTTCAGAAGTTAAGTCTCCATGCCAATTGTCCAATGACCTTCACTTTATAGAAGGGAAATAATATAGTATGTGAGAATGACATCTTTATTAAAACCTGTGAAGCCATATTTGGTAACATTCTTGTGGCTAAAATTCAGTTTTTCTAACATTTCTCTCAGTGCGTCAGGTATATAAACACGCTTTTACCAAACCACAAAAGACAGTGAGAACACCATTTACCTATCTCTAGGCTCAGATAACTGTTGAATCCTCAACCACTATGGTAAACTGTGGACAATGACAAACTTTTCAAAGATATTTTCAAACGAAAACATCATAGAAACCTCTCAGAGGGCTTTAATTAATTTAATATTTGTTAATAATCAGAAGGAGACTGGTCTAAAGTGTTTCTGTTCAAAAAGCAGTAGAACGAACACAGCAAAATCTCAGATTTGGGCAGCTGGGATATAGTAGTTAGCTGTGTCATAGGAAGTCAAAAATTGTTTGGGAAAGAACTTTTGGGTTGCATTATCTCGGAACTTCTCCAGTCCTGATGAAAAGCAAGGGGAGTTGATTAAATTTTGCTTATTAATTCACTGTAAATAGTTTATATCCGTCGGTTGTTTTTGTTTTTGTTTTTGTTTTTTTTTAAAGAGAGAGAGTGTGTGAGTTGGGGAGAGGGGTGGGGGAATCTTAAGCAGGCTCCACACTCAGCACAGAGCCTGATGTGGGGCTTGATCTCAAGATCCTAGAATTATGTCATGAGCCAAAATCAAGAGTCAGATGCTCAACCAACTGAGCCACCCAGGAGCCCCTAGGTATTTTTTTTCAAGTTTTTATTTAAATTTCAGTTAGTTTTTTTGTTTTAACCTTTTTATTGTTAAATTGGTTTCCATACAACACCCAGTGCTCATCCCAACCTGTGCCCTGCTCAGTGCCCGTCACCCACTCTCCCCCCTCTCATACCCCCCCAACCCTCAGTTTGTTCTTAGTATTTAAGAGTCTCTTATGTTTTGTCTCCCTCCCTCTCTGTGTCTTTTTTTTCTTTCCCCTCTTCCCCTCCCCCATGGTTTTCTGCTAAGTCTCTCAAAGTCCACCTATGCGTGGAAACATATGGTATCTGTCTTTTTCTGACTGACTTATTTTGCTTAACATAATACCCTCCAGTTCCATCCATGTTGCTACACATGGCCAGATTTCTTTCTTTCTCATTGCCACGTAGTATTTTATTGTATATATAAATATACCACATCTTCTTTATCCATTCGTCAGTTGATGGCATTTAGTCTTTTTCCATGATTTGGCTATTGTTGAAAATGCTGCTATAAACATCGGGGTACAAGTGCCCCTATGCATCAGCACTCCTGTATCTCTTGGGTAGATTCCTAGCAGTGCTATTGCTGGGTCATAGGGTAGCTCTATTTTCATTTTTTTGAGGAACCTCCACACCGTTTTCCATAGTGGCTGCACCAGTTTGCATTCCCACCAACAGTGTAGGAGGGTGCCTGCTTCTCCACATCCCCACCAGCATCTATAGTTTCCTGATTTATTCATTTTAGCCACTCTGACTGGTGTGATAAATTTCGGTTAGTTAACATACAGTGTAATATTAGTTTCAGTTGTACAGTTCAGTGATTCATCACTTACAGACAACACTTGGTGCTCATCTCGACAAGTGTTAATCCTCATCACCGATTTCACCCATTCTCCACCCATCTTCTCTCTAGTAACCTCGCCTCAGTTTGTTCTCTATAGTTAAGAGTCTGTATCTTGGTTTGCTTCTCTCTCTCTCTCTTTCCATACGCTCCTTTGATTTGTTTCCTAAATTCCACATATATTTGTTACCTTTTAAGGGGTGATATAGGGACCGCATGCATGGTCTGGGGAATGCCTACTAAAATGTAACTCTCTAGACCTGACCCTAAACCCATTGTAGCAGGATCTCTGTGGGTGGGGCCAGAAAGCTGAATTTTTAACAGGATCCCTGTGTAATTCCTACGTACACTGGAATAAAGTCTATTTGCAGAGTAGGATGAGTCAGAAAGTGTTGAGCACTTTATGCTCGCCTTATTTTGCTTTGCTAATCACAAATTAAAACAGAAAATGTGAGATAGAACTATAGAAATTCAGGCGGCGAGTTCTCCTATACTAACAATTCATTTTTAAATAACTGGATACAGAAAGATCTCAAATTCTTTGCTTTAATATTTTAGCTCTTGAGCTAGCATGGATCTCAGACAATGATAAAGAAACATGAATAAAGGAAAGTAATCTGAATATAATCAATTCTCTAATGGGAAAATGGAGTGGGATTAAGATCAGGGGAACTTTATAGTAAAAGTTGCTTTGAAATTGTAGTTTACTATATATACTTATGCTTAAACTAACAATCCAGTTCTGCCATTTTAGTTTAGATATTCTTAATTTATTTTACCCACTCTCTTTTTTAAAGATCTGGTTTTAACACGTCTCAAGTATTGTTATGAAAAGATACTGCAATCAAATGTACTTCACTGATTTTTATTTTTCAGAGTTCTAGTTCTTAGAGTGATCAGAACAAGAAAGTAGCCCTCCTGTAGAATTTACCTGAACAAGATCTGTTCCTGCCCAGCTGTGTTACACATTACACTAAAAATACAAAGAAAGCAGACACAATTATAGAAGGCTATTTATTCTCATTGAAGAAACAAAAAGGTTCTAAGCAACTCAAATGTCTCAGTTATCAGAGGCTCTATACTCATTTCAAACATCCTGCATTGAATGAAACAGTTCTGGTATTTCAAGTTTTTATTTTTTATTTTTATTTTTTTGCTAAGACCAAACTATATTCTTTTGAACATCCTCTGGATGGCAAAATTTCATATTCTGAGAGTGGCTTTGATTTGGGGGAAGGATATGGTCATCTATTTGGCCACTTTGTTTTTTGTTTTTTGTTTTTTTTTTTTGTTTTTTTTTTTTAACTGATCAAAGCTAAATTGAAACTGTAATTATAATGAATTTAATTTCCCTCTGTGATTCCTAAATGGGCTCCAAAGGTAATTCCAAAAGCAAAATTCACTAATATTTTGAGCAGAAATAATATCACTACCATTGACAAGGAATTTGTCATGATATAGAAGAAATAATTTTGGGCTTGGGTTTGTTAAAAAACAAAAGTTCAGCTGAGTAAATTTAAAAATCCAATTGGTTTTATTCAATGATTCATGAATTGGGCAGCATACCATCTAGCAAATAGAAAGGAATTCCAAGGAGTTGTACAAAATGGAAGGCTTCTTTGGGCAGATGGGGGAAAAGATAAGGAAGAAGTGGGTTACTGTATCTTCCTTTGGGGATGGGAGGATCTGTGGGGCAGATTACCTAACTGGTGCTGACCAGAAAATTCCAGAATGACTGGTTAAGTTTAACCAGTCCTCCTGGAGAAGTTTAAAACTGCAATTAGGTTAGATATTAAGCCTTGGTTTGATGATGTGGACTTAGCACAAGTGATTCCATTTTGGAATCGTTGTTTCTTTTTAACAATGTAAGAACCTATTAAAAAAATTTTCTTTTTGCTTATTTTTTTAGAGAGAGAGAGACACACACACAGATTGTGGGCAGCGGAGGGGCAGAGAGAGAGGAAGACACAGAATCTAAGGCAGGCTCCAGCCTCTGAGCTGTCAGCACAGAACCTGACGCGGGGCTCTAACCCCGTGAGATCATGGCCTAAGTCAAAGTCGGATGCTTAACTGACTGAGCCACCCTGGCTCCCCTTTAAGAACCTATTTTAAGTCATAGCTCTGCAGCTATTGTTTATGAATCCTTAAGCGGCTTGCTTGCTTGAAGTTTTATTTTTTTCATCTTTAAAATGATGATTAAATCAACTTACCGCACAGGATTACAATAACAAATAATATGTCAGAAATGCTTTATAAATATGTCGCTATGGATAAGTATACCTATTTCTGAGCTGTTTTAAAGAACTCTGTTTTTATGAACAAGTTTTATTTTTAAAAGAGGTTCATATTTTGGTAGTCTTACTAATTAGTAATTATGTTTATTTAAATAAATATTATTCTTTAAAACAGATTCCCAAAACTTTGCTTTTGTCAGGATATTTATTGGTCTCTTCTAGAAGACATTGAAAAGTAATAAAACTGCATTTTAAAATATAGAATCCTCACTCATAGTTTTTTTATACAAATAAATTCATATCACTGACATGTCAATACTCAAGACTTTGAGGAGCCAAAGCTTATAATGCAGGAATTGAGAAAATGTTTAAATGAGAAATTTGAATATTTTTGATGAAAGTACTGGCCATATTTATCCTTTTATACTAACTTCAAAAATAATTAATAAGACAAATTTTAATGACCTTAACTTTTATTATCACTTATTTTTTGAAAAACGCTTTCCTTGTGAAATAATGGAAAAGTGACATTATTACTAATTATAATCAATCAAAAAATCTTTAAAACATTTCAGTTTTCTTTTCTAATACATTTTTTTTTAATAAGAGGGGTAAAGTTGAATTGACTGATTAATTTGGTTTTTTGCTTCTTCTTTATTTCTCCATCACATTAAAGTTTTCAAATCCAGTGAATGGGAAGAGGGAGGCTATGAAATTTATTTTCTCTCCAGGTAAAAGACTTAGCCGTGAATAATTTCAGATGCTACTTTATGATATTAACAAAATTTTAACAGTGATAAATATAATTTTGAAAGTCTTAGCTTTTTCTCTTTAATTTTTCCGTGTTTAATTTTGACATTAAATGTCAGGTCAAACTTTTGGGTGAGAGGTCAAGTTACAAGGTTAATCTTTTAACCTCCATCAATAAGGGTTTTTCTAGAAAAATCCTTTCGTACCATGGCAACAAAGGGTATATACCTGAGTAAGGTAATGACAAAAAACACATAAAGAAACTCAGGCCATAGGTAAGGATAATGTCATATAGATAACAACTCAAACTATTTCAAACTCTCACCAACACTCATCTTCTGAAGATTAATTTTTCATTAAAATATTTTTCAGCCTTTGCCATTAAGCCTCTCATTTTTCAGAAATTGCTTTCCTAGTCACATAGTCTCCTACACTTATCTCACAAGAATGAAAGTAGAGACTCTATGTGGAATCTGTGCTTGTATTCAAAGTCAACATAGAGTGTATCCAAAATATTATTATCTTTAAAGGAAGGAAATAATCATTTTGTACCAGACATTTAAAGAGATATATGTTTTTTCTATACAATTAAACACCAGGAATGAGAAAATAGAATTTTCTTGTTTAAGAAATCACTTCAAAAATAATAAAACGGGCCAAAAAAGGCTTGCTATGTTAAAACTTAAGGCTCAAATTCTAAAACACATTTTTAGTTCTTCTCCAGATAGAAATTTGCCATATAATTCAAATTCTCTTTGATTTCATTTCCTTTTTAAGATTTTTTTTTTAAAGAGAAGGGGTCATATTATCATATTATCTTTTTTTTTCTCCTGATGCCTAGCGCAGTTCCTTGATCTAAATAGACATGCTATAAACATTTGTTCTTTATTTGAATACGCATATGTGTGAAGCATTGAGAAGGCACCAAGGAAATTTCCTGTCCCCCGAAGTCGACCCAGCATTTTCTCTCAACTCTGGGGTAAAAATTAATTCTTAGGGTTTTGTCAAGACTACATTTTAGCTGTTGGTTAAGAGTTGTCTTGATAATAGCAGCGAATGAGTATTCATTGAGTATTTACTGTGCCCCACTGCTATGCTAAGCTCCTCATGCCTATTGTCTTCTTAATCCTCACTAATATTTGATAATCCCATTATTCAGAAGGTAAAGTGAAGATCTGAATATTCTGTCCACAATTACTCAGCTAGGTAGTTGCAGAGTCTGAGTTGTCTCTACAAACTTTCTTCCACTTTAGCATTGGCAGGATATTAAGTGAGAGCCCAAGATAACAGATGCCAAAGATATTAATCTTCACAGTTTTGTTTAAGCTACCTCCACCGCCCCCCCCCCCCCCCCCCCATCCACAAGATGGGATCTACTGGTGGAAATAAGGACTCATCCTTTCCTTGGATTTTGTGCCTTCCCTCTGGAAGCTTCACCCTGCAGCTTCTCTCCTTCAGTTCTTTACCCTGGACTTGTGTTCTGGGATCTTTGCTCAGCTGGTTTCATGAAGGCAACTGCACACGGTAGTGACGGCAGAGACCCGGTGATTGATGCTACTCTGTGTAGTTACAGAACTCTAGAACACTTGAATATATCAGACTGGGGAGTCTTTGATCTCCGTGTAGATCTAGTGAGTGGACTTTCCCCACTCCCTTCTCTTCTGTGACTCTCCCTGCTGTCCTAAAACTTTTTTTTTACATTAGCTCTCTCCCCTTCTCTCTGTAGACATTTCTTCTCCCTGTTTTTACTCACATTCAAGCTTGATGCCAGTTACTTCTCTGAACATGTTTCCTATCAGGAGCACACGGCTTCTCTCTCTCCCCCTGGTCTGATGGGCAATTTAATCCAGCAGCAATATTCAGGCATGGAACAGTTTAGATGGTACCCAACAGGGGGATGGTAGCACACAGCATGCGGCGCTCACCTGCATCAGAAGGCTAAATTACCTGCAGTACAGTAACTGCTTTGTTTATGCAACAGCAGATATTATCTTCGCTTTCCTAGCAGTCTCTATTTGCCAGTCTTTCCTCAGTATCTCAGAAGTAAAAATTCCCACTAGACTGAACCCTTGGAAGGGAACCCAGATTTTCAAACCTGATTTTTAAATGATTCTGTTTGACTGCTTGCACTGCACAATTAAAACACAGACCTTTCAGGAAAATAAACTTCATGAATATTCACTTCCCTCTTGCAGATTTAAATGCCTCATTGAGCTGCTATGCACTTCACTTTTAGAAAAACGAATGGAAATTGGTTGATGCATTTTATCAAGTTAGACAAGTTCTTTTTCTTTTTCTTTCTTTCTTTCTTTCTTTTTTTTTTTTGTTTAACTTCTTATCCTATGTCTCTAGTCCCTTTATTTCTTGTTCGCTCTGGCATTCTTCCTGGAATCAGAGGCAAATTTGAAATGGTTCTAAATTTAGGTTTTCATACTCAGCAATGCCAGATACTGTATTTTTGCATAGATGAGGTAGAACAAAAGTCTCTAAGTCACCTGGGGAGTTAGCACCATCTCATATAACATCAGCAGTATCTGTTACTGTCATATTGCCATGGAGATTCCTCATGTTCTCACTTCCTCCAACCCTTTTACCTGGAAGGAATTGGTTAAAGAGAACACCACAAACAGGTCTGAAGGAATCGAGACCTGGCTAGAAGCTAGGGGCATGGAAAGTTATCTCTTTATATTGATAGCAGGAGGGTGGGTTGGGAGATTTATGAGTTTACTGTATGGTTGGAAGCCTCAGGATCTTCCTCTGAGTTCCTGCCTGGTAGGAATACTTTTTTTTCACCTTGCCTTCCATTTCCTCTTGTCATTCAATCGCCCCTGGGGCAGATACCCAAGTGCTAAGGAATTGATTTTGGCAAAGATTCCCAGATCAGGTTTTAGGGAATGCCTGTGACCTAGGAGATGGGACCAACAATACCTATAACACATGGGTCTTACGGATGTTACTCACGTCTCTCTGTGATCGATCTTCACATAGGCCTGCGTGGTTCCACTTATAACTTCAGTCAGATCATGTCTTGCCCAGATGTGATTCTAAAGTTGTTCCCATTTCATGCTCTGGTTCCTGTGACTTTCTCTTTGACCCATTTCCCCTCCTCTTCTGTATGCTCACTCAATTCCAGCTTCATGGACTCTCAAACCTACAAGCATGCTTCCAGCATAGTGACTGCAACCGCGCTTAGCTTGGTCTGGAATGTTACATTCTCCCATTTCACTCAGGTCTAGGTCTTTGCGCAAATGACATCTCCTCAGAAAAGCTTTCTCCAGCCACTATCTCTAAAATAAGACTCACCTGTCATTCTTTGTTCTCTTACCCCAGTGGTTTTCAAACTCATTTGCCTGTTACCCACAGAAATACATTCTGCATCATGACCCCATATGATGTATGCAGATGAGTGCAACAAAAATTCATAAGACAATACCTATGTTTGCTATGGGAAATGCGTTCCAGTATATCCTATTCCATTCAAATTCGACTCTGTTTCATCTCATTCCATTCTAGTTATTTCATTAAAAAATCATTCTGGCTACATCCCCTCAAGTCGATCTTATTGCCAACTGAATGCTTATAAACTATTGCTGTGTTATAAATATTGCCTTACTCTGCACTAGTTTTTCATAGAAGTTATATTCTATATACTGTTTGTCATCTACCTTTTTTGCTAGAGTGTAAGCTCCATGAAGGACATGAAGAACGCAGACTTTGGCAGGTTTTATCACTGTTGTATGCATAGTGCTGAGGCACATTCAACAGGCACTCAATAACTGTTGAATGACCGAGTGCATGTGTTAAGTGTTTCTAGAAAAAAAGGTTTTGTTTTCAAAACAAACTTGGGGAAATTCTGTATATTCTGCATTCTTCCTGAAGACTCATAATACTCATCAGAATATTCAAAATTCCAAAATCTTCTCTAGTAAAGAAACGATTTGGTTTTGTTAACCCCAGGATTCAGAAACTTAATGGATTCCCGCAGAGCTCTTCTGTATAATACATGTTGAATGCATCATGGGACATCACTGAAACTCAGGTCACAGTTCACACAAATAAATCTCAGTAAATACGCTAGTAATGAATATTGACCACAGGCTACTGTGAGGTCCTGGAGTCATCACTTTCTCCCCCAAACGGAGGCATTAACAATTCAGTTACTAGAAGGTGGAAAGGCCTAAGGATCCCGAGGAAAGGTCTGAATGGTTTGAGTTGCAGAACTGGGGCACTTGGATGAGTTGGAACAGCGGTGGCTATATTCCAATCTGGAGGAAGTGTTTAAATAATTTTACAACTGGGATGGTTGTTCTTTTTTATTTTTTTAAATTTTTTTTAACGTTTATTTATTTTTGAGAGACAAAGAGACAGAGTATGAGCAGGGGAAGGGCAGAGAGAGAGGGAGACACAGAATCTGAGGCAGGCTCCAGGCTCTGAGCTGTCAGCACAGAGCCCGACACGGGGCTCGAACTCACAGACCGTGAGATCGTGACCTGAGCGAAGTCGGCGCTCAACCAACTGAGCCCCCCAGGTGCCCCTGGGATGGTTGTTCTTGTCAACACCCTTGAATACAAAACCTAAGCAAATAATTACTCTGCTTTATTTCTCTAATCTTTTAGTTATAGATCCATAGTTAGGGGTAATGGTCCTCAGAAGAGATGGCCAACAGATCAGGGGAGGGAGCAGAAGACCAACATCACTTCTTTCTTCTCTGGATCTAGAGGAGATCAGCAGAGAGAAGGAGATGCAGGAAGAAGAGGCGGGGGAGGGGGCGGCATTAGAGGCTGCTTTGGCTACTGTTGTCCATACCATTTGTTTTTTAGAGGGGACATTTACATGGGCCAAATCTGTGGGTGATGAGAAACTGGCCCCTAAACACATGTTAAATCACTTATGTCAGAGGCCCCTAAATTCAGTATTTTAATTCTGCTAACAGCATCTCAACCTTTATGATTGTGAATTTTTATTCTTTCTTAATCGATCCTTGGTTCTACTTCCATCCTTTCCCTCCTCAAAGATGCAGCAGAGTTGTTTGTCTGCTGCTACTCTTTGCCCAGTTCTGTGGGCCACGAGGCAGCTCTGCACATCTTTCTGTCATGTGAGCCTGATGGGACACTGATTTTATTTGTTGTGTTTCTACAACTGCATGTTACTATAAGAGCATGATCTCCCAGATTATGCTCATTTCTGAGAAGGAGATTTGAGCAGCATCATAACCCTGTAGATAGTATTTTTAAGTCAGAAAACTGTTTCAACACTCTTGCTCAACAGTTCATCACTTATTAAGAAAGATGATTACTATGAATGTTTTCAAGTAATGACTTACTGTCTTTATTCACTTCATCTAATGTGAAATGAAAGGAACAGAGAGGGACAATTGTAGGCAGAACATTCCTTCAAAAGTGACCCACTTAATCTTAAAAATATGGGGTGCACATTGTCTTTATAGATGGGAACATTAGCCCTATGGTGACCCTAGTGAGGAAGTGCATGAGGATGTCTAAAGGAGAGAGAGAAGATTAATGCCTCAAACAAACCTAGGGAAAAAGAATACTGCTCAAGAGGAGTTGCAAGCGCTTGGAGGCTTTCTCAGTGGAAATTGCGTGAGTCTCTAATGGAAAGTGCCTCAAAGGCATCCAGGAACCAGCAGCAATTCCTACTATCATAAAGCTCAAAGATTACCACCATGCATGGCATCAGTAAGACGGACAGCTAGAGTAAAAATGCAGTTCTAGTTCTGTGCTACATCCTCTGGTGACTGTCTCTATGGTTTTCTCTTTGCTGAGATCCCATTTGATAAAAGGCACAGAGTTCTTCGGACAAAGACCCTTGCTTTTCTAGCACCTCATGAAACTAGCCTTTGATATGGCATGACTCTTAGCGTACTCTCATTTGGCCACTTGCTGGCTATGCAGCTTTGGAAGAGTTACTTAACCGTTCTGTGCTATTGTTCCTGTATTTGTGCAATGAAAATAATGATTTCCATGTACCAGGCTTGCTGTGGTCACTAAATCATAGAACAGCAAACCTTTGAGCTTAACATTTTATGTTCAAATCCCAGCTCAGCTGCTTGTCAGTTGTGTATGATGTTGGCTGTCAGTCTCTAACACTCTCACCATATGTACATCATGGGGTTGTTGTGAGGATAAAATAGAATACTTCACGGATAGTTCATAGCCTTGCAACTTTTCCAGAGAAAGCCCTCCATAAATATCAACCATTGTAAACACAAGAATATTAAGGTGCTTGGTTCATAATAGGTGTGGCATAAATCTTAGTTCTCCCATCTCTAACATATTCCTGTTCAGGGCTTTATTTATTTTGTTATTGTTGGCTAATGAAAACCTCTCTGACTAGGGATGTTTTATGGATGTTAATTTTGCAATTTTCCCCTTGAAACTTTGTGAATCTTTTTCTGTGGGAGACTCATAGGTCGGAGTAATTTTGGGATAAGGGACCCTTTGTCTCAGATACTCTTGCAAGAAAGAGAGGATGGGCCATGGCTGATTTTATCAGCAGTTAAAGATAATTATCACAAAGATTTGGGAGATGTGACAGGAAGGAGCACAGACTGTAGGATCAAATGAGAGGGGTTGAGTCCCAGTGCAAACACCCCTTTCCAGCTGTATCAGCCTTAGGCTTTTAGCTGCTGCTTCTTCATCTTCTTTTTTTTTTTTTTTTTTCAAACTATTGGGGCTTCCTGGAGACCTATATAGAAGATAATGCTTCTGTGAAAGACTGATCAAATGATATCACTGATGTGAAAAGTGCCTGTGTTTTGCAAACTATAAAGCCCCATACAAAGTCATTTGAAGACATAAAAATCAGGGAATTATTTCTACTACCCTAAGTTCCCAGAATAGAATGATTTTGGAAATAAAAGAGGAAATCAACAACATTGTTTTAATGCACATGGTGGTACCACAGCAAATGTTTTGTTTCTTTGAAAGTTTTCCCCAGAAAATAAGGGCAAGGATCAGAAGAAACTAGGATTCAAATTTGGTTCTGTCTAAAATTGCTTCTTTAATTGAAAATAAAATATGTGTTATAATGTATTGCATTTTAAAGACAGATCATGGGCAGGTATATGGAATTTAGTGCAATTCCAACATTCCAATTAGATCATAACATAAAACTTGAGGTGCACAGAACCAGACGGTGAGGAATGACATTTGGCATAGATTATTCCCTGTTCTATGATTATATCATGATTATGGAAAAACATAGCTAAATACACCTCTTTGCTTAACATTTCGTTCCTTAAGTTAAAACTGTATAGAATTCATTGTTAATACGTGGCCTTTGGAAGCCAGGTAGACGTTTTCACACTCGCCAAATATTTTCAGGATTCCATCTCCTGGGTACACAGAAAGATTCCAATTCCTGCTTCCCTTGCATTTAGACACGTGACTCCTTCTGGCCCATGAGATGTGAGCAGAGGAGATGTCTATTACTTCTGGGCTTTAGCTTTTGAGTTGCTGCCTAAGACCCTCAGATCTCCATTTTCTTTCATGTAAAGTGACGGGCAACATAGGAAATTTTGGTTGCTCTGTTAGCTGGGACTCTGAGTGATCAAGAAAAGCAGAGCCTCCCTGCTGAGGTGTGATGCACACCTAACATAAGAGCAAAGACATCTCTTTAATTTTAAGCTACTGGGAATTGGGAAGTCATAACCTTGCCTAGCCTGACACAGAGACAGAGAAATCCATGTTTTGATCTTAACCTCTGACACGTACCGTGTGTCTCTGGATACGTTACCTAACCTTTCTAATGCTCCATTTCCTTACCTGTATTATCATCTCATTTGGAGATTATATTAATGCTAAATTCATAGGGCTGTTTTGAGAATTAAATAGCGCAGTGTAGATAAAGTACTTAGGATAGAACCTGGCATGGGCATTAAGAAATGTATCTCTTATTATTACTATTTTATTAGAGTCCTAAGATCTTAGTATTTGAATGCAATTTACATGCCATATACTCAAACATGCTTTATTTTTCATCACCTGCAGAGGGTTGCAGTTAGGGTCCTTGACTGCTAAAGCAAGGTTCTTAATATGTATTACATGACTGCCTCTGAAATTGCATGATAAACTTGTGCAAATAGGGTTCCTGGCTTCCATCAGCTTCTCAGTGGAGTTCACAGCTAACTGAGTGTTGAACATTGCTTCTATAAGGTCTCAGCTGATTCTAAAGTTTTGTAATTCTGAATGCCTTGCTTAAGTCAAGATTTGTCCATGTGATCCTTCTGGTATTCCTACTTAAAAAAGGAAAAAAAAAAAAAAAAGAAGTGAATCTGACGTGACCTATTGCACATTGCCCATTCCCTTTCCTAATGGCCCTGGATGTAATTTTTCTGGATCAGGAGGCAACTCTCCCCTAGGGAGCAGCAGTATGACTACTGCTGCTGTAGGGCATTGCCTCATTGGCATCTTCCAGCATGTACTTTCATGAGGCAGTCAGGATTACAGCATGCTGGGAGAACTGGGGCAACAGTATCTGGTAATAAACAGGAGGCAGAACCTGACCCTCTTAGAAGAGGGAATGCATAACTGTGATTCACTTCTGGACTGGTATATAATTCAAGATGGCAAGTAAGAAGTGGTTATGGAGAAGTGTGCTCAACAGTGATGTAGGAGTAGTCAAGCCTGGGAAGACTAACTAATGGTCCACTCAGTTCAGGGAATTGGGGCTGGAAGGAAAGAAGGTGCAGTAACTAGATAAGGTTTGTGATAGATTCCCCCTGAAATGACAACAAGGCAAACAGACTGAAGACTTAGCCCTATTGGTTTTTGGGGATAGGGGGTGGGTAGAATAGTCTTCATGTTGCTGGTTGAAGAGTACTTGTATTTGGAGAGAGCTAGTGCTGGAGCAGAACTGGATACCATCATGTTTAGGCATTCTCTTAATTAGATTTGTCACCTTCTTATTCCAAAAATATTTTCTAAACATGAATTAGTGGCCATGCACTATGGTAGTTGCTTTGGATCCAAAGGAGTGAAGAGTCATTACCCCGTGTTATTAAGGAAGTCAAATTCTAGTTGTAGAATACAAACAAACTTTTAGGGCAGATAATGGGATTGAATAATTCTGACTGTCATCAGATAACATTACTTGATTTGCTCCCAGATAGGGTTAGGAGTGTTCCCTATTCCCTTGTCCCCCATGCTCCAGGATAGCTGTTATCATATTTTCGTAAGCATGTTTTTGCAGGTGTGGGACTTCCTTTATTCTTCTCCGTCTAAGCCACTCTTTCGGTCTTGTGCTAATTTATAGGCTCCTGTTCCCATAACTCCCAACCTTTTTAAAAAATAATAATAATAATTCCTAACCTCGCTAAAGAAAACTAGAAAAAAAACACTGTTTTCTTTAGATGTCTCCACGTTTATTCACTTCCACTTGAAAACATAAGTGATTATGTTGCCTTGATTTTTCTCTCTTTTTAAGACTCTCTCATTTATCCCCCTTGGGCCTTCTTTCCTTTGAGAATGTGAACCCAGGAAATTATTCTCAAGTTTTCTCTGGGCGCTTTAAAATCAACGCTCCTTAAAGCTAAGGCCCATACTGATTGCTGTTCACATTAAACACTCAATCAGAGTACCCTCATTCTGCCTTGTTCTTGCAGGATGCCTTATTGTTTTCCTGAGTTTTTATTATTTTTATGGAATCTTAGGTAGGCTGTTCTACAAATGAAGCCCTTGAGATCTAAGATACTGTACAGCTTGGCTTTATTTCACTGGCAACAGTGTCATGTATTACAAGATCAAAATATACCCCCCCAGTGACCTGCCCCAATTTCTGGTTATCTGTGTTTATAAATATCCTCTTCTCTTTGACATTATGGAACATGGCATTTTTGACAGTGCATCCATAGGAGTCCAGTGGTGGATATGCAAAAGGAAAAATGAAGGACCTATTGCAATATGCATGAGTAGCACCAACTCTGGCAATAGAAGGAAGGCAGGCAAACTGGCAGGGTCCATAGCAAGAAGTATTATTGCTCAAGTAAACAGTCATATTTAAATAATTAGTAACACATTCTTATGATCACTTTCCAAATGGCCAAGGCATTTGGTTTTCAAACACAGGATTCTGAAGGTTCTGATATATATGTTCTATGACATATATGTGCACAAATTTTCTTCTCTGCCTACCTTATCTTTGAACTTCTGTATACAGAAAATTGATCCTTTACTCTTTTTGTCTCTGTTTTTGCTGTTTGACTTATAGCTTCCTTTCATCTTTTCACCAACCTTGACATGTCTCCTCTCTTATTCTGTAATTTTAAATATCTTTGTCTTGTATTTTTTTTTCTGGTTAGACCTCCATCTTTGTGCAACTTTGAGACTCTTCAACAAAAGCTCTCAGATTTCTACAAAGATGGAAGTCTCATCAAGTTCAGTGAAGAATCACTGGAACCTTGTGGGCCTTGAGGTTTGAAGGGACTTCGAACATTTTGGGGATGTGTGTGTGTGTGTGTGTGTGTGTGTGTGTGTGTGTGTGTAGGGAGAGAGAGAGAGAAAGAGGGAGAGAGAGAGAGAGACTTGCTGAAAGGTCTCTATTTCTAAGGGGAGAAAGCATTTCTTCACAAAAGCTCAAAAGACTGGGACATCAAAAAACTCTTACAAAACATTTTGATGAGTTAAGTGTAAATGAATCAGAAACATATGGATTGAATTTCCCTTAAAATACACATGGGTTTAAAAATTAAGGGGAAAAGTGCTTGGCAAAATTCTCTTTGGGTTTGGCCAAGTCTGATTCCTTTGAAAACTAGTTCAAGACATGATGCCAATCTCGAAATGCTTCTGGGTCCACACATCTCTGGTTCAGAGTGCTCTCTTCTTCAGAATCCTCTGTTTCCCTGCTTTGTTCACCGTCGTCAGGACTCTGTCCCCCTCAGTAATCCTAATCAGAATGACATCTAAGAATAGAAAGTTCATATGAATATCTTCTCCCATGCAGATCTTTGCAGAGTGCATTGGATGGGCTTATTTTGATTCATTTACTTCCCAATTTATTGAATATCTGTTACATACTAGGCACCTACAGAACACAGACAAATCAAGTGTGATCTCCCTAGTCAGAAAACCCATAATCTGCTAGTAAACCAGACGTTCATTATGATAGGAGGCAATGAGATGAATGTCATATGGGCTGGAGTCCTGCTGGGCCACAGAATTCACTCCAGATGGTTCATCTAGCTCTCTTCCCTTCTTATTGGCATTTTGATAGTCCTTTCTAGCTCACATGCTTCTGAATTTAATGATGAGTCTGTTTGCAGTGACATAGATAGGGTTAAGGAAAAATGCAAGGAAAAGACTATAGAAACAGTGGGTAGCCATTTTGTCCCTGTAGGGCTGAAAGACAAGGGGAAACTGGAGTTAACAGAACCCAGGGAGACTAGGAACCATGAAGAGAGGCCACCATTTGGGGACTGTGGCCATGGCTGGTTGCAACCGCTGTCAGAGACACAGTATTAGAGCTGAAAAGGACAGGGAAGAATTACAAGGGAAACTAGGATGCAGTCAGTGGTGCTGAGTGGGGCAGAGAGAAAAGCAGAGAATATGCTAGGAGGGGTGATGTGGTGCAAAACAGAAACCCAACTGATGTTCAGATAAGGAGAAATAATTTCTGCCTCTGTGACAGAAGATGAGAGTGTAGATAGAGCTTGAGGCATCTTTGAAGACTGGGGTAGGATTTCGATAAGTAAATTTGGAGATGTGGGGATGAAAGCATTTCTATGCACAAGGGATGGTGTAAAGAGTGTGCAAAGCACACAGCATGTTGGGGAAGGGTATCTGGTTCATTTTTATAAAAGGGCTGGTTTACATAGGACATTTGAATAATATGCTAAGGAGGTCGTATTAGAGTTCTCCAGATTGATGGAAAGGAGTTGGCTCACATGGTTTCGGAGGTGGAGAAGTCCAGGTTGCAGACAGCAAGTCTGCAAGTTGGAGTTTCCAGAAAGCTGGTGGTATAGTTCCAGTCTGAGCCTGAAGGTCTGACAACCAGAACTAATACTATAAGTTCTAGTATGAACCTACAGGACTGAGAACCAGAGGGTGGAAGTACCAGTCCAAGGGCAGGAGAAGACTGATGTCTCAGCTCAATACTTAGGCAGATAGAAAAAGAAGGAATGCTCCTTTCCTCTGCATTTTTGTTCTTTTCAGGCCCTGAAATATTGGATGATGCCCAGCCACATAGGGGAGAGCAATTTGCTTTACTCAGTCTGTAGATTAAATGTCTTCTGGAAACATCCTGACAGATATACCTAGAAATAATGTTTAGCCAGATATTTGTGCAGCCTGTGACCTAGTCCAGTGGACACATAAAATAAACCATCACAGAGGTTGAGTTTTATTCACTACACAAAGTGAAGCCACTGAAGATGTTTGAGCAAGAATGTAATAAAATCCAAGTAATGTTTTATGAAAGTTAGGTGACTTTGTGAAAAATGAATCAGAAATGAGGAGTTTGGGGATCAGGTAACCAGAAGGCACTTAGAAGGCTTGATTTATATAGCTTGATGTCTTGATTTGTCTATTTTGCACAATAGTTATTGGTTTCCTGATGATAGATGACATTTTAGTTTTGTATCCTTAATGCAGTTATAGATCTGTTTTTAGTTAAATCACAATTGGTGATTATATCATCAGGATTTGTAAATATTGTTGACTGCTGAGCCAAATAGTGTATCAGGATTTCATCTTTTTCTTATAAAACATTTGTTTTTCTTGGAGTTTCTAATTGGGTCAATTTTTTTTTTACTTGCATAATTTGCTAGACACACATTTTAATTATTTTCAAATGTTCATCATATCAATTATTCTATCAAATTTCCCTTTTTTACTAGGGTCTTCTCTTCTAGACTCCTTAGTCTTCCTTCTCCAATCTGCACTATTTCTGTTTTATGGCTTTACCCCGAGAATTCGGTTCTGATTCTTCTGCAATGGATTTTTGCTTTCTCTTTTTTGGATTCATACTTCCTTCTTTCTCTTTATTTCATTTCTTCATAGGCTTACCAAAAAAGAGAACATGTTTGAATAATTTTCTGTTTACTTGCATTTATTTATTCTAATCTGCAATTGGCCGATGGGTTGGTTGGCTTAATCTGCTTGGTTAATAATTTCCGTTTCTCTCTGAATCTTGAAGACAGTATTACTGATGAAAAGTCTGATGGCCTTCATATTCTTGACCCTTTGTATTAAATCTGAATCTTTCTTTCTTGGAAACTTCTCAGGTATTCTTTTTTAGCCACAGTGTGCTGAAATTTCATAGTGATGTGCAATGGTATAGATGTTTTTCATTCATTGTGCTAGGCATCCAAATATGCCTTTTTTTAGTCTAGACATTCGCATTCCATGTAATTTTCCTGTGATAATTTTCCTCTCTTCGTTTTTTTCACATTATCTTTGAATTTATATTAATTGGATATTAGATCTCTTCCATTAATCCTTAAACTCATTTCCCCCTAGATTGTCATTTTATCTGGAATTTTGGAAAATCTTTTTCACTTTATGTACTTTTTGCTTTTCATTTTTTAATGGTATTTTTCATTTCAAGAACTGTTTCTTTCTAAATTGTTCATTTTTCATAGTAGTCACTTCTTGTATTAGAAAAAAAATCTCCTATCTCTGATAATATTAATTAAAATCTTTTTGAAGTTTTTTTTTTCCTTGTCTCCTGAGTTATTTCCTCTATCCCCCCCACTCCCGCATCCTTTTCTCCGTGGTTCCTTTTAATGTGGGAGTCTTTTCTCAAGTGTTAGCTGATCTGTTCATATAAGACTAAAGTTTTTAAAATTGTGTTTAAATTGTGTATCCATACAGTGGAATACCCCTCAGAAATAAAAAGAATAATAGTGATGAATCTTAATAGCACTATGTTAAGTGAAAGAAGTGGGACCATGAAATTTCATCGACAGGAAATTTTTGCAAAGGCAGAACTCTAGTGACACAAGCAGATAACAGTTTCCAGGATCCAGATTTGACTGCAAAGCAATTTGAAGGAAATTTGGGGATGATGTGTTCTATATTTTTGTTGTGGTAGTGATTGTATTACCATACAGAACAGTCAAAACTCATCAAATTTTACACATAAAGTTGGTGAATTTTACTGTATGCTATCACAATACAGTTGATTTGACAAAAAGTAAATTTGTGATTCTTTTTTGAGGAGGTTGGTTGACTCGGAGTCTTTGAATTGAGCTTCCTGTGTGGAAAACCATCTGTTTCATTGGGAATATCCTACAAATAGCAGTATGTGGAGGTCTTCACTTCTATTGAATGTGTTTAGAACAAGACAATTGACTAGTATTCTGTACATGAGCTGGGGGTCCTTCCACTCCACATACAGAGTTTCAGATTCTTTTACCTATTTTAATTATCACTTTTCATTGTATCTGTTGCATCTGAGTCCATAGTTGGTACATTTAAATTTTCTAAAGTAAGCCAAATAGAAGCATATCTAACTTGAATCTTAAGACACATATCTGAATTTATATGTAATTGAGATTTTCCATGAAGAAACAAAAAGAGAAAAAAATGAAAACTGAATAAACTCTGAATCTATCTTTTTATTTACAATTTCTGTGAGCTGAGGAATTGGGGTTTGAGATGATTTATCCTGTTGATATTTAAGATACATGAGATTCATAAAACGAGGCACCGGCAGTATCCAGGAAAACACTTGCCTATGTCACAGTAACCCTCCCTCCAACACACTGGCCTATTATTTTTTAAAAATATTTGTAAAAATTGGAAAATATTTCAAACATACAAAAGGTACAATATGTAATACAGGAGACACCTATACATCCCTTACCCAATTTTAAATTATATTATCATTTTACTATTTTCAGAATTTTCATAAGAAATAGAAATATTTTAGATGTTGCTAATCTCCCTGCCTCATTAATCTCTTCTGTTTCCCTGTGTTGTCGCATTCTTACATGTTTTGTTACTTCACAATAAATGACTAAAGATGTAAATAACATATCTGTCTTTTTTGGAGTTTTAAAAATTTACATGAATACAATCATACTGTGAAATCTTTTGTCACTTGATTTTTTCATTCAACTTTGTTTTTGAGTTTTATTCATAGTGATATACAGAACTACTTCATTCATGTTAATAGTCGTAAAACATTCTATAGAAAGAATAAATCAGAGTTTACATATTCATTTCCCTCAGAGAACCATCGGTTAAGTTATACATTTTTGTGATTACATGCAGTGCTCTAATGGACCTTCTTGCACATGTCTTCAGGAGCACAGATGTGGGGATTTCTCTAGTGACTTTCATGTACTAGTGTGCATTAGAACTAGCTAAGGTGGTGGTGACAACACAGATGTCCATGCCTTACCCCCAGAGTTCCAGATTCAAAAGGTGTAGGTGAACCCAAGAATTTGAATTTTTAACAAATTCCCAGGTAATATTGGTGCTGGTGTTGGGGCCAAACTTTGAGAACCACTGCTCTAGGGTTGACTTGTAGATGAAACTTTTGGCCATTGGATATCTTTATATTTTCCACTTTGCTAGAGATTTCCAAACTGCTAGGGATTTCTAAACATACAGTATTTGCATCAGTATATACCTCCACTATCAATCTGTGCATCCTTTATTCCTCATTCACTTGACAAAACTTGGTGTTACAAGTCTTTAAAATTGTTGTCAATACAAAGAATATCTCTGTTTTATTTACGTTTTTCTGATTAATAGTAAGATTGAGTCTAATTTCTTACATTTTTAAAAAATTTATAATAGTTTATTTTCAAATTGGTTTACATATAACACCCAGTGTTCATTCCAACATGTGCCCCTTTTAATGCCCATCACCCCCTCTCCCCCCTCACTCATCCCCCTCACCCTCGGTTTGTTCTTAGTCTTTGAGAGTCTCTTATGTTTTATCTCCCTCCCTCTCTGTGTCTTTTTTTCCTTTCCCCTCTTCCTCTCCCCCTGGTTTTTGCTTAGTCTCACCAAGTCCACCTATTCATGGAAACATATGGTATCTGTCTTTTTCTGACTGACTTATTTCACTTAACATAATAACCTCCAGCTCCATCCATGTTGCTACACATGGCCAGATTTCATTTTTTCTCATTGTCACGTAGTAGTCCATTGTATATATGTACCACATCTTCTTTATCCACTCGTCAGTTGATGGGCACTTGGTCTCTTTCCATGATTTGGCTGTTGTCGAAAGTGCTGCTATGAACATTGGGGTACACGTGCTCCTATGCATTAGCATTCCTGTGTCTCTTGGGTAGATTCCTAGCAGTGCTATTGCTGGGTCATAGGGTAGCTCTATTTTCATTTTTTTGAGTAATCTCCACACCGTTTTCCAGAGTGGCGGCACCATTTTGCATTCCCACCAACAGTGTAGGAGGGTGCCTACTTCTCCACATCCTCGCCAGCATCTATAGTTTCCTGATTTGTTCATTTTAGCCACTCTGACTGGTGTGAGTTGGTATGTCCATTGGTTTTTCGTTTCTTTGAATTCTTTGAATTCCTTTGCCATTCCCACCCCCCACCCCTTTAGGTTGACTGATTTGTTTATTTCTTTATTTTATTGCTTTGTAAAATTTCTTAATATTTTCTGGGTACTAATCCTTTATTTGATAATGAGCTGCAAATCTCTTCCCTTAATCTTCTGTGATTTCTCTTCTTCATTTATAGTATTTTTGATGGAGAAAAGTTTGAAATATTAAGGGGTCAATGTCAGTATTTTCCTTCGTGATTTGTGCTTTTATAATATACTTCCTATTCTGATGTTATAAAGATTATTTTTTTTATAAACTTAAGGCTTCTATTTTTACTTTTCACATGTAGTTTTTAATTTATTTGGAATGAATTATATGTATAGAATAATTTTTCCCCACATGGGAAATCAGTCACTTTCTCTGTCATAACCAAGTTTCTGTTCATTTTTGCATTTGTTCCTAAACTCCTTTCTCAATTCTTAATCTTTTGTCCAATGCAGAGCCAATACTATACTTTTTAATTACTTGAAATTTGAAATGTTTAGAAAATATGGGAATTTTTTTTCCACTGTATTTCTCTTCTTTGAAATAAACTTATCTCTTTTTAGTTCTTCTGACAAGTTTCAATTTGTCAAGTTGGGTGAAGAATTTGGTTTATGTTTTCCAGTCGGTTCTATCTCTTTATTTGGCACTAGTATTTCTCTGTAATAATGTGTGCTTATTTGAACTTGATTTCAAAAATTTGGGGTAGATTATTTTTTTTAAGGACCACAATGCAATAGAAGTAATTGTGCGTGTGTATGTGTGTGTGTGCATATTTGAGGGTAGAAATAAGAAGAGTGTGCCAACTGTAAAAGTCATAAAATTATTGGATTCAATATAAAACTATATTCAATACTTTCTAGTGAGGATGAAGAGAGATGTGTGATAAATATTTGACTGCTCTAATAGAAGGAAACACACAAACTTATGGTGGAAAAAAATTTGTATTCTAATACCAAACACTGTCAGAAGTCTTGCATAGAGCCATTTCATAGGGAATAGTGAAAAACAGTGTCCTCGATAATAATTAATTAACAAGTACAGAAATGCATTTCTTATGGTGGCAGTGAACAAAATGCTTATTTTACACAAAATTGATAGCAACTAGCTAATGTGATGTATTCTACCCCTTCCCATGGTACACTTCACTTGGGAATGGAAATGAAAATAAAGAGATCTTTAGGTAGATTTTTCCCTAACTTTGTAGTTGGCAAATTAAGTCTCTTGGGTCCAATCCACCCTTGCCACCTGTTTTTGCAAGTAAAGTTTTATTGGAACACAGCCACACTCATTTGTCTGCATCTTATCTGTGGCTGCTTTCCTGCTACCAGTTGCAGAGTTGAGTAGATGCGATAAAGACCATATGGCCGGCAAAGCTGAAAGTATTTACTCTCTGTCCCTTTCTAGGAAATGTTTGCCATCCCCTACTCCAAATTATCATTTCTTAAATTATTAGCTTTATATTTACTCTAGGCATATTTTTAAATCCCACCCCTCATTTTTATAGCATCTGTGTGAGTATAAGCCAAAGATGTAATGGACACAGTCAAGGTCAGGCACTTCGCCAAGATGATTCGTTAATGTTCTTATTTGGGAAGAGAATGTAATCTCACTCTGTATACTCTTTGTACCCAGGAACTTCATCACCCACAGGGAAAACAACCTTAAAGCACAAAGATATCCTGCATTCTGAATCAGGAGATATTCTATTTGCCTCAGCAACATACTCCTTCCTTTTTCTCTGCTCAGAAGGTGGTTCAGCCTCTTGCCATCAGCCCCTCACTTAGTCACCCAGTCTTGGCAGTGCTTCCTGGACTCTCACTGAGCAGGCCATAGGAGTCCTGAGATAACATCTTTCTCCTCATCTAGATTCAAGTCCTAGTCAGTCCTATGATTTTTGCATCTTCGTTTCCCCATGGACCCAGCACTGAATTCCTCTCAGCTCCCTCATATAAAGTCATCTTTACTAACATGTTTTTCTTAAAGACGGATTAACTGAACTGTCACAGCTCCCAACTGGTAATATGTTCCAGTGGAAAAGCACAGATTTTAGAGCCAGAAGTCCTGTTTTTGAATTCCTAACCTTGATACTTAACAGATGAATGACCTTGGGCAGGTCGCTTAAATTCTGAGACTCAGTTTTCTCATCTGCAAAACAAAGATACTAATAGTGCTTGTTATCTCTCCCTATTAGGATCAATGTTAGAAACAAATGAGATATATGAAAATAATTTGTAAACTACAAAATAATACACACATGCTCATTATTATCACCAGTTTTCAAAGGTTCCCTCAATAGATTTTCCTAATCTTCAGAGGCTATTCAGTTGTGTTCAGGAACCAGTCCATTAAGTCTCCATTGTAGGCCTGCTTGCCAAAGGGTCTAATCATGGCATTAGCAGCTGTCTTCTCTGGAAACATGCTGCTCCTTCAGGCACTGCCACTCTCTGCAGATCACTGTTCTAGAACCTGAATGTCTCAAAGCTGAGCTGTGGATTTTGACAATTTGAGGGTGGAGCCAGGGAGAGAATGTTTCTTTTGCTTCTTATTAATTCTGTGTTATCTCATGTCCCTCGACCCTTAGGCAATCCTCATTGTGCTCTGAGTCTCACAGAATGAACACCTTCTTTAATTTCTTGCCCAATTCCTTTCTTTGTCTGACTCAAAATCAGAGGATAGAGCAAAAGTGAGAAATGGGATGAAAGTGCCCCTAAATGAATATCGCTCATCTCTCCCATGTCCCTCCCATCTCTCCTCTTAGGATCCAGATCTGTGCCCTGAATCTTTCTTTCACGAGGTTTTCTTTCTCCACTGCTTTACCTCACCTCACTCCTCACACCATCTAGGAGAGGACTTGGGTATTGAATTCATCCCTCTTCAGGACATGAATAGGGTCACTTAAGAGTCGATAGGGTCACTCTTTACTAAAAAATACCATCATATGTGAAGTCCTTTTCATTTTTCTTCCTTTAGATATTCTTTCAAACATGTGTTTTATTTTTTCTTCTCCAGTATCATGGAGACAACCCAAGAATGGTAAGATTGCAAAATTTGGATTGAGTCAGGGGCAGTAGAGACCCTCATTAGCTGTTAGGGCAAGCTGACCATCTCAATCCAGCCTTATTAGAACTCTGCATTGGACATTGGACTAAACTTAAAATTAGATATAAAAAAAAATGAAACATTTTTGCTCTTCGGTATTGCTTCCTCTGTGGATATTTCCTCTAGAGTTCTCAGAGAGGAGGTGTAACTCAAATTCCTTTATACCGTCAATAATTCACACAGTTTACATCTATGAACTCACAAATAAATTCCCAAAGTGATCACTGACCCACCGTTTTCTTCAAATGGCTAATCTCTGCATCCTGGGTTAAGTTCAATTGGGACACTGTGTTATAAACTGTAATCTAAATTTTCTTCAATTTTGAACTAACTGCTTTTTACAGAAAGGAAAAATGAGGATTACAAAAAAAAACATGGCCATGATACGTTTGCCAGATAAAACATAATTTGCTTTATTTTTCCCCTTTGCACCATTAAGAGATTTATTGTCTCCTATTTATTTTCAGCACTTTTCTTCATTTCTGGGAAGTCTGACCTGCCTAAATCATTATTGCATCTGAACAGAGTTTTGCAGACAGATTTCCAGTAATGGGCTCAAATAATGGGTTCTATTTGGCATTTCAATGGCCCTCTAATGGCATGAGAAGGGCAGTGCTTCTTACATGTTTCCTGAGAAGCAAACATGAGTGGCCCCCGGGGCCTAGTGGCAAAATCTGAAGCAGACTGCCACAAATTAAAAAATTCTTTGTAGTCATATATTATGGAAAATATACATTTCATATCACTGTATATTTGTGTTTCCTTATGTATAAAAGTATCTGAATGCTTTAACTGACATTTCAGGCTGATATACCATTTTTATCCTGGCATTCTTTTGCTGGTTATTGTTCATTGTTAGTGGGTAGATGCGTCTCCAGTCTGAGATTTGGAAGCAAGAAAACTGGACTTGAATCTTGATTCTCCCACTTCTAGACACCTAAACCTGGGCAAGTTACTTATCCTTTTAGAGTGTAGATCTTCATCTGTGGAATGGGCTGTTGTGATATTCGTATCTGCAATTGGAGATCCTTTCTGTTGAGTCATTGTTCAGTGTTGAGAGGGAAGGAGTGATTAGAACCAATGGGGAGGTATGAATCCTAGACCATTTTGAAGATGATTAAGTGAAGCCATTTTCATGAAATTTAACTTCTCTCATTTTGCAAAAGTTTCACTTTATCATGTTATTTTCCTTGGGGATGTTCATAGTGTTTCTCATCATTGATGTGCCAATGTTAAGAACAATTCTCACAGAAAATTATGAGACAGCTGCCAGCTTCAGGTTCCCAAATTCACCCCTAGTGAACCTCAATTCAACAAATACTTATCAAGGAACTTTTCTGCATCCATCACTTGCCAGGTACTCTGGGTCATATCAACAAATTGTGAGCTATGGTCTATACTTTTGAGGACTGGAAGTCTTATTAGAGGAAACCCACAAAGCAGTTATACGAATCCATCAGTAATACTATAAGAATATGTAAGAACATAATATATAAGAATATAAGAATAGTATACATTTTTTGAGGCCTTACTTAGCATCTTTCTTCTAGTTTCAAAACAATCTTGAAAGATAGAAATCATTTTTTTCTGTTTTACTGATCCGGAAATCAAGGCTCTAACTTAAGACTGTATAACATGTGCCAAAAAGAAGTAGATCTAACAGTGTCATATGTCAGCCACCCAAGGTATTCAGTGTAAATGGAATTTTCCCACACGATTCTTTAATTGGAATATTTTGGGTCAAATGGAGGTAAAAGTGATAACCTCTCAGTTTTTAGAAGCAAAGCTGATATGAGATTTATTCGGTACTTACTACATTGATCAATGAGGCTCACTGCTGTAAAAAACTTTAAATTTCAATACCAGGGCTTCTGTTCTTTCTGAATCCCCTCTCTCATTTTTAGCATAATGCCTGATACATAGCCAGATAGACAGAAGCTATTACTGCTCACTAGTATCCAGTGCTACTTCACTTTCTTCATTTTCCTTTGCAGTTAGATCAGTTTGTGACTATTCAGGCCAATGGAATGACTGAGATGGTTTAGAATATGAAATATCTCTCCCATTCTTTCTTCTTCCTGTGTGTCAGCCTATGATGCCAGAATGACCCTGGAACCACAATATGGCAGAGCCACAAGATGGAAGGTACCTGGATTTCTCTGAGTCACTGCTTGAGGAAAGCTTCCAGGAAAGCCATCTCAGTAGGGACATCCACATTGGACTTTGTGTAAGCAAAAAAATAACTTTTTATTGTGTTAGGGCAGTAACATTCTGAGTTATTTGTTATAGTAGGTAGCCTATACGACTAATACAGAAGTTAACTGAATAAATATACTTGCTATGTGAGAGATATTCATGTGTTTCACATAACGTCCCTTGGGATTTTTTTTTTTTTTTTAAATCTTGAGTGCTCAGGTTACAGACCAATTTAATCAGAGTAACTTTTGGGTGGTATTCAGGCATCGATTTTTTTTTTTGGTAACGTGAACATTCTTGGTGATTCCATTCTACAGCCAGATTTGAAAACCAGTGTGTTGTATTAGTGCTGTTCTAAAAAGTGTGGTCTGTAGATCTTGTTCTTGAAGAAAATTCTTATATGTCTGGAATTGTGGAATCAGATTCTCTTGGAGTTTGTGTTTTAGCAAGTTCTCTGGGGGGATTCTTAGAAAGATGAAAGCTGAGAAACACTGTGTTAGAACACCCTGCTATAGTGATTCGCAAAGTATGGTCCTCTGACTATAATCAGAATTGCTTGGAAATGTTTTCTAAAGGCAGATTTCAGGGCCCAGCCCCAGGCCTACTAAGTCAGAATTTCATGATGGAAGTGCCTGGATATCTACATCCCTAAAGAATTTTCTAGATAATTCTTGACTCACCAGAATTCACACTTATCAGTTACTGAACCACTGCCGTTCCTTAAAACCATCTACTTTCTTCCTCACAGTTCCTCTTCACCAACTACCAAGTCCCTCTGAGTTCTGCTAGTAAGATTCAGGATGGAAAGGATGATAATTTTCTATTTTTTAACCTTATATGTAGTTTCCTCTTGTAATTGCTTAAGTAGAGAATTCCAGTACTTGCTTTTGAGTTTTGGTTACAGATCATTATTTATTAAGTATGGATGCTCTGGAGCAGAGAAACTTTCAACTTAAATGCTAAGAAATGATGCTGGCTGAAGAAAGCCAAATCTGAAAATTAGGACTCTCTAAAATGATAAGTCAACGTATGGTTCGGTTGGTGGAGCTCTGATGTCTATTAATCTTTTCAGGAATTGTATCTACTGTGTAAGAGAAGCTTCCTGTGGCACTAATCTAGATGCTACATGGAGAGAAGCCAAAAGAGACATGGAAAGGAATATGCAGAAGCAAGAGAATGATTAGAAAAAAGACTATAAGTCATATAGGTGTGTTGGGCAAGGCCTGGCTGGGGAGTATACCTTAGTCCTGGCTGACATCTTTGCAAGTTTATGAAGAGAGAGATTGCACAATAGACCTTTTTGATTAAAGATAATCAAAATCTCATTCTTTACCAATTTCCTTTCTCTTTCCCTTGCTCTCTCAATACTCAGAGTTAGGTCTGTGCTGGGTTTTGGAAGGGCATGATTTACATGGCTGCTATAAGAAGCTGATTAGAAAAGCTACGGACATCATAGCCTTTGTGCCTGCTGTGTTTTGCCCCATTTCATATTGTCCTATTCCTTACTTTCTGTCTCTCATAGGAATTTGTTGAACACTAATTCTGGGCTGGAGAGCTAGAAGTGCAAGATGTGAATGGGAAGGTTTTTGGCCTGTCCCTAAGGAAGGTTACTGTCTAAAAACATAGTTGACCCTTGAACAACCTGGGCTTGAACTGTGAGGGTCCACCTCCATGTGGATTTTTTGTGATAAATACAATACAATACCATAAGTGTATTTTTCTTCTGTATGATTTTCTTAACATTTTCTTTTCTCTAGTATATCATACATCTAACATAGAAAATAGGGGTTAATTGACTGTTCATGTTATGAATAAGACTTCTGGTCAACAATACGCTATTAGTAGTTAAGTTTTTGTTGAGTCAAAAGTTATATGTGAACTTTCAACTATGGGAAAGAGGGTTGTTACCCCTAATGTCCGTGTTGTTCAAGGGTCAAATTATATGTGCAGGTGCTCCAGGAGGAAGGGCTCTGTGCTTTGGACGTGGGCAGGAGGAGAGCCTGGGCTGAGGAGGGAGATGAACAGATCCATTCCTCATTTCTCTGGGGGGAAGAGCCAGCTCATCACTTTCATTAGAGCTGTTCTACCCCACTCTTTTGCAAGTGGGAATGAGGGATTTGAGGAGCGAGAAATCCTATATATTAGGAATGATCTGGGTGTATCCAGACAAAACTGCATGTAGCGGAAGAGACCATGGTTTGCATGTTTGGTGGGACAGAGTCCTGGGGCTCAGTTTCACCCGAAGATGCCTTAGTCTGCCTTATAGAAGCATACTGCATCATGAGTAGGGTATCAGTGAGCTAAAATCCTGGCACACACTTGGCCACAGGGCTCTGAGTCCTAGGAGGTGACTGACTGCAAATCTCAGAAAGTGTCTGAAACACAACAATTTGTAATACTCAGGTGGTTAGGCAAAAGGGTCCTTTGTCACTTTGTTACAATTTAGAATTTCCAGTCCCTAAGTGGAGACATGAGAAGGCCATGTAGCGTGGAAGTTTACAATTTGGAGTCAGGTGGGCCTAAATTTATAACCTCACTTTATCACTGTATCAACTGTTTGGCTTTGGGCAAATTATTTGATCTGTTGGAGCCTCTGTTTCCTGCTTCCTGAAATGATTATAATACATACATGTGTACATACTTTATAAGGTGATTGTGAAAAGTTAATGAGACAATGTCTTGAAGAGACTTAGCAGAGTCCCTTGTGCTAGTTGAATAAACAAATAATCCGTATTCTTCTTCATGATAGTTGTAGTTCTGGATAGGCAGTGGTTTGGAGAAAATATGTCTGGGATACTCTAGTGGCTATCAATGACCAAGGCAGGAGCCTAATTTTCCATAACTGATAGAACTACAACATATAAAAGAGGCAGAAATTCACAGGCCCCCAACCAGGGGCAAAGTGACAGCTAATGTAATTTGTTGCTGGTCCATGGCAATGTGTTTGAGGACATCGACCCATCCTTCTTCAGGGAAGCATTGCGTGCCCGTGAGCCATCATGAAGAATGCATAGGGTTTGGATGTAGGTTTATTTAATTTATTTTTGTTTTTTTAAGTTTATTTATTTATTTTAAGAGAGAGAGCGTGCATGGAGGAGGGGCAGAGAGAGAGGGAGAGAACACTAAGCCCAACATGGGGGGCTCCATCCCATGAACTGTGAGATAACCTGAGCCAAAATCAAGAATTGGCTGCTTAACCAAATGAGCCACCCAGGTGCCCTTAGACTTAGATTTAAAGCCAATTTCTATATTCTACCAGCTATGTGATAGGTTCAAGTTAACTTAACTTGTAAAATAGGGATGGGAGGAGATGAAGATCCTTACCTTCCAGAGCTAGAGCAAAGAATAGAGACAGGAGCCTGGAAAGTGCCTGGTAAATGGTTGAAACTCAGACAGTGGCCGTCATCATTGAATACAGGTAAAGCCGAGCCTACACAAGGCACTTCACTGCTCAAACCTTAGAGAGAGAAGAGATACAGAAGCTTGAGAGGCAAGGAGGGTTGGCTTTTACTACTTAGGAGTAACTAGAAGTTAGGCATTATTTTTGCACTTTCCAGTGCTTTCCAGGGTTCGCAGTACATTTAGCAAAAGTGGTCAATTACTATATACCTCTCACTTGAATATGCAAACAGCCTGGATTCCACACCATGGTGAAGGCTACTTGCAGTTCTGATTATGTTTCCCTCTGTTTTCTACCTCTTCAAAAGCGGTTCTTCATCTGCACTGCCTCCTAAGTTGAGTTCCCAGTATATCCTATTAAGGGCACTCTACTAAAGAGCACTTTTCTTTTCTTTCTTTCTTTTTTTTTCCCCAGCTGACACAGAGGCTTAACAGATTAATTCATTAGTCCTTAATACCTTCTCCTTCTAAGGCCTGGTTCAAGTCAGTGCTCTTCGATTAGCACTATCTTTTCCAGTACTGTGCTGAGCTGTTTTGCAACTCAGTTCTTCTGGCACTTGTTCCTGAAAGGGAGGTGAAAAGATTAAAGGAAAAAAAAAAAAGGACTTTTAAAGTTTGCAAGATCACATCATCTAGTGATAAACCTTTATGTGCTGTGTTTTCTGACTGGGCAAATATAAATGATCAATTTCCCACAAGCAATTTATTTAAGAAGGGAAATATATGTGTATGTATATAAATACCACTGCTGGTATGTGCTAAAGAATATGGTTTATTTCAGCAATAGGTTCTTGAAACTTAGTAGTTTTGCAGAATTATTGGTGTAATAAACCCCATCGGTTCGTTACAGCATTAACTGTCCCCTGTTTACTTCAAGCTCTTAATCAATATACCAGCCATTAGTTGTTGGCAACTTGTAGTATTTTAAGGATTATTCCAAATATTTTTAGTTACAGTTTCGTTCTTGCTTTTATTTGTTCTTATGTTTTGACTGTATTTAGCAGAGAGGTAGGAATCTGTAAGCTGATCAGATGTGCTCTCACTTGCAAAATGCCCCTGGGATTTAGTAGGCAAGAGAAGATTTACCTAGAGAAAACATTTCTTTAAATCAACCAGCCAGAAAAGTAATATCCTTCTTAATATTGAAGAAGGAAAAGTGGAATGTAAATGTCTCACATAGTAGCACTACTGCATACATATGTTTTCTTCCTGGGTGCCTATTTGTGAATGCCATCGAGAATGGTAAATGGGTGACGATAAAACCGGCCTTCCACGAATCTCAGATACTTCGTAGTGCAGTTTGAAGGCATGCCATTTCTAGGAAATATTCCCCAAAGACGTGATCTTCTGAACCATGGAAGTTTTTCTTGTTTTAATGTTTGCTTTTTTTATATGTGAATATTTGGCTCTGTTTCTTTCCATGCACTTTGGCATGGTCTCTGTTAGAATAACATGTAGTTGATGCTTAGCTTGGGGTCATGATGACTATCAAGCTGCAAATCAACGGGGCAAGTAAAAAGGCTTTGCAGCTGCTGCTTGCCAGAGAAGAGCGATGGACGCAGGAACTTCATGTCTGGGAGCAGTGAGCATGAGGGCGTTTCTAGTCGCGGGGAAATTTCTCCTAGAAGAAACCTTTGGTTTGTGCACGTGAGCTAGATCTGTGGTGAGGTGTTCTGTCTCTAAATCTAGCGGATAGTTAAGTGTTGTCCTCGTTGCAGTTTATTCCTGCTTCTTCTGCCTCTTTATTTCGAAGCTTAATTGACAATTCATTTCTTGCCAGATTGGTTACTGAAGTGCTACCTCTTTGAATAATAACACTTGGTTTGGAATGGTCCACTTGATATTTCTTGGTATTGATGGTTTCCACTTCCAGTGGGACTTAGGGAGCTGCTGTATTTTTTTAAAAAAAAAAAAACAAGAACAGTTCTATCATGCATTTGTGGATACCAAAATTGAAAGTGAAGATAGCAAAAATGATTGTTTTTATTGTTTCCTAAGTTAACTTTTCATTCTTCTTCATCTTAGGTTCAGTGGCCCCAGAATAGCTATGTTTAAGATCTTTTAGAATAAAAATTTTCATTTGTCTTAGTTGGTCATTTAACTAAAAACATTAAATAAATATCATTAATAATAAATTCATGAGGGATAAGTATTAAGAGGCAGAACTAAATTGCTGCTAGAGCATTTTCTTCCCCGGCTTTCCAATCAGAGTTAATGTTGTCAATAGGAGACAAGATTAATAATAAAATGTGGATACCAGGCACTTAAGAAACCCACATAAATATGAAAAATAATGCTTATAAAAGTATAGCATATCCACAGCTGGGAGGGCAAGGGAGTGGTGGAGGGAAGTGAAAATCGCATCTAATATCTTCAGTGTAGAGACTTACTGTATTTCGAAGCAAATACCTCATTGTACTTCCCAACGGATAGAATGAGGACCCAGCTCCAGAAGCCTGAAGGAAATGACACGTTGTCAAGCATGTGGTAAAGAGTTCTCGAAGCTGAGGTTCTCCGTGCTGCCAGAGTTTGTTTCTTCAAGGGATCACCAACCCAACGCACTTTTTGCAGCCTTTCGCTCTTCATGTCTCGGTTTCTCCACCTGTAAACACATTACATCGAATCTTTGGGGTGCTGAATATGATAATTCCATAGTCACATCTATTATATATTCACTTAATGAATTGACGAGGAGCTGCCTAGTATTTACATTATTCAATCCTAAAGACCAAGACTAAGTGTTAGTCTTTCCATCCATCACCTTACTCTGTCACCAGCCTGGAGAGCTTTCCTTTTCTGCCCAGCATGTGTTTTCTTACCATAGTGGCATAACCTTTAACTGTCTCTTAGAGTACCATAAGTGGTCTGTCCATGTAGCATCTCCTTTATTTCTTTCTATTTTTGTTAACTGGTTAACCTAGACTCTATATTTATTGAATTTATATTTTGGACTCTGATAATCTGAGATAAACTTAGGTACATCCTTTTAAAATTAACCAGAGTTGATTAAAGTTGGCTGAGATCTTCAGCCTTTTCCAAGAGTTTTAAATGCATTTGATTAAATCTGCCAAAAATGTCATTAATTATCTATTCTGAGCATATGAGGTTTACTTTCTTATGCAAATTTAAATAAGAAGCAGACAAAGTAGGTGTGCACACTTAGAAGAATATTTTTTATTTAAAAGTCTATTTTGATTATTGCCCATAATAGTTAATAGTGAGGACAATTTAAGGGAAGGTTTGGAAAAACATTTTTAATCTTTCCTTAATCACAAATACTGCTGATTGAAATGTTTGGTTATGCTGCAGCCTCTTTATTGTTTAGATTCTTCTGTTATCACCTTTAGCTATTTATTTTTAATATCTAATCCTCTTTTCCTACTTGTTTAGTTTCAATCAAGGATTTTCTTCTTCTTGAAAGAGTCTCCCAAATAGGAAAAGTCCTTTGACTTGATTAGCAAGAAATTAAAACAATGAACTGAAATTAAATGTCCACTTTCAAACTTGAATTTAATTAAATTTTCTTACTTATAGGTTGACTGTATTTTGGTCTCTCACAGAATTCTTATCAATAAGATTATTTTTCCTTTTCTCTCAGGACTGTGTTTTACCTATCTTGTGTATGTGAATGTGCTGTTGTTTCCTCTGCATCAATAGTATTTTATTTTCTTTGCTTGTGTTCCCCTCTGGCACCCTTCACTTTATCCCTCGTACTACATAAATCAACTTTTTACTATATTGTCTATCAAGACCCTGCTAATGTTTTTTATTTCTACTCCTACTGGTGGAATGTATAATTTGACTGCTTGACATTTTTTTCCCTCTATCTCAAGTGGATTGTACATATAAATGGAAGTCTGGATTTGAGTTTTCTTTTTTCATTAAAATACACATAAGCTTTATAAAAATTCTAGTATGTTTTAAATGCACTTCCACAACTGTTAGAAATGAACTTCTTTCAGCCTGTTCAGATTAAGTTAATTTTTCACTGACTCCCTGTTTCAGACTGACTTTGCTTTTAATGAAAGCATCAAATGAAACTAGAAATACAAACCAACTATACTCTGTAAGGGAAACAATACAATCATAAAAAAAATAGTCATCAAGATGTCAGTTAGATATGTTTGGGGAGATTGGGAGCAAGTAGTGTTAGTTCCCCTTATCCTGTAGAAAAGTTCAACTCCCCCCAAATTTTATAACATGAGAAAATATTTTGAAGATGAATTTTAACAGGAAGTTACTAGAAATTGAGCATTCAACACTCTAATCGAAAAGCTCAACACTAGATTAGTTAGGTCCTTCCTTCCAATTATATAAATTCTATTTTGGATTAATTTGGTTGCCACTGTTGGAAAGTGAATCTATTGAGCATGGACAAAGTGAAGGCCTGCTGTAGAGACTCAGTTGCCCATGTGTTTTAATGCCAATAACATGAAGTCATAAGACCACCCATAGAATCAGGGAGACATAAAGGATAGATGACAAAGTTACAAATGGTAGACTAGAAATATAGTCTTATATTCTCCCAAATGCTTTGAGGAATATTCTATAAATTTTTTTTAAAATTTTTTTAACATTTATTTATTTTTGAGACATAGAGACAGAGCGTGAGCAGGAGAAGGGCAGAGAGAGAGGGAGACACAGATTTCGAAGCAGGCTCCAGGCTCTGAGCTGTCAGCACAGAGCCCGACGCGGGGCTTGAACTCACAGACTGTGAGATCATGACCTGAGCTGAAGTCGGCCGCTTAACCGACTGAGCCACCCAGGCGCCCCTATTCTCTAAATTTTATAAACTGGCCCATGATAACTTGTTTAAGTATCCTTAAGAGACAGAAAAATGGTGAGCTGAAATCAGCGTTTAATCAGAGCAACTCAGATATTCATCTCAATTAGGCCGCTTATCCAAATGGGACTCATTCCCATTTGGGAATAAATCTTTAGAACCAATTCATGATAGAAGTTATGGGTATCTCAAGATACACTAATCTCCAGACCTATTCCTTTGCAGTTTTCTACATTTCAGAAAATGCCACTTCAGCTTTTCTAGTTATTCCTGCCCAAATTCTTGATGTTAATCCTGAACTCCACTCTTCCTCTTGCATCTCATATTCAGTCTATTAGCAAATTCCCTTTTTTCTCTATCACAAATGACATCTAATATCTTTATATGTCACAGCTTTCCCCAGTGCTTGGGGAGTTTAGTCCATGGGGTCATCGTTGTTTCCTTGGACATTTGCAACAGCTTCTTTACTGCTATGCCAGCTCTACGCTTGCCCCCTTACTCGCAAACCAGAAATCAGAACAGTGTGGTTAAAAATAATTCAGATTATGTCTTTCTTCAGCTCAGATCATTCCAATTGTTTCCAATCTTACTTAGAGCAAAAGTCAAAGTCTTTGCAAGGCCTATATGGCCCTCACTGCCTCCTCCACCACTGCCTCTCTAATCTGTTTCCTGTGAATCTCTCCCTCATTCTCTCCACCACATTCACTCTGGCCTTCTTATTGTTCCTTTAAAATACCCAGCATGCTCTACTTCAGGACCCATGCCATTCTGTTCTTTTGGTAATACATTATCATGGTCAAAAAAATAAAACTTCTATGCCCTAGGTTTCACACTGAGAAAAAGCTACCAATTCTGTCAGTTAGTTCTAATAGTGTAGCAAACTACCTCCCAAACTCATTGGCTTAAGACATCAAGCATTTATTACTATCGTTTGGCTGGGTCAGCTGGGTATCAACTGATTCAGGTTAATCTAGGCTGGGCATGCAATTCATCTGCAAGTTGGGTGTGGTCTCTGCTTTAGACTGGGCTTAACTGAGTCAATTCTAGCTCTCTCTAGTCCTTCTCACAATAATGGCAAATATGTAAGAAGGTAAGTAGGGATATTTTTGTAAGACTATGTAAGTATTTGCTGTTAACTATTGTCATCTTCTTAGGATAATGTTCTTTGGATGATTAGTGGATCTCATTTGGAAAAAATGGCTCACCTGGAAAAATTAGCAGCAAGCTGGAGCATAATTGAATGGTTGCCACCAATGCTTTTTCTTACCGAGTGACCAAAACACTTTAAGAGGTCCTTTTCTTATCTGTGCTGCACTGCACTACAGTTAGACATTTTAAAAAATGTTTATTTATTTTTGAGAGAGAGAGAGAGTGAGCAGGGGAGGGGCAGAGAGAGAGAGCAGGCCAGAAGATCCAAAGTGGACTCCACACTGACAGCACAGAGTCCTATGCAAGACTTGAACTCACAAACCGTGAAATCATGACTTGGCCGAAGTCAGACACTCAACCGACTGAGCCATCCAGAGACATTTTTAAACCTTGAATAAATGTTTTTCACTAACAGCTTAGTGTTGTGATAATGCAGACTTTTTAAGGAATGAAAGAAAAGTTTATCCACAAAATTTGTGGTATAGGACAGAAAAGAGGATGGCAAAGAAAGGACTCTAAACAGAAAAGGGAGATTAGATAGGGAGTAAAGTTTGGAAGGAGAGGTTAGAGAAATGTAAGCTGTCAGCTTTCTGTTTATACCTCTCTGAAATTCTCAGACACTTGAAAGATTACATTGGTATTCTTGCCATATGAGTCTTGGGAGCCCTAGTCATGTTTTTGGGTGTCAAAGGAAGGGCTAATCCCAAAAGCTGCAGGGATTGGGGACATCAAATTTCACATACAGCTTTAAAACATTGCCTCTTTTTCAGAGTTGAGATGGGGAAAACCCCCATGACTCTCCTAAGATCATATTTTTTACTGATAACTTACTGTTCTTGTCTAATTTGGGGGAGGGTTTCTATCCAAATAAAATCTTTTTCTTAATATAACTATCCTTGTCTTTTCCTTGTTTGGTCTCTGATTTTATTACTTGTATGATATTAATTTTTTATACTTCATATCTTGAATTTAATGATGCATTTAATAAAGGGCCCAATAATTCCTAGTGCTAGCAGTTTATTTATATTCACTTATAGTTGCTGCAGTTGTCCATTTATGGTTACTACTGACCATGGGTAAGGACATACCATTGAATTCTCTGGGTTCTGAACATTCTCTTTCCTGTCCCAAATGGATAGCAGCAACTTCAGCTCCTCATGATAATGAGGGACAATCATCTTGCCCACATAAATAGCTCTTTGTTTATCAGCTGTTTACCTACAAGATGAGCCCAAAATGGCCAGAGGGTTCTCATAGCATCAGGTTAAATGAAACCCCTGCTTTGTTCTCTGTTGAAAGGATTTCCCACTGGGAATTTGGACTTCTAAAGAATAGAACCTATAGAACCAATAGAACCGACAGAATCCAGCAGAACCATTTTGCAAATGAAGCCATGGAAGTGAAGGTGAGTGAAAGCAATCCCACTTCCACTCCTTGGTTCTCATGCCCATACTTTGTCACACCTGGAATGCAACACAACGTGTGGCCTGACTGTTTGGTTTCTACAGCGCATCCTACAGGACAGTGCCCCGAATTCACAGATTGTGTGGCCTTTAAGCTGAACTTTTTATAGGTCATTTATCCTTCTATTAAGTTGCCTTCTTTCTGGATGTTGTGGTAAACTGTAAGCATGACTTTGGTCCCTTGTTCTTATGTAATGAGAGACCCTGAGTTGGCAAACCAAGTATTCCATAAGCCTTCAGGCAGTCATGTTGCCAGAGTCACTTTGCAATGTAAGTAAACTTACAAACAGAATATATGTAAATTCTAGTACGTATGAATTGTCCTCCCCTCTAGAGTGGAATGCATCTGATATAATCAGTGTTCTACCAACTGCCTAGCTAATCTCCTTGAGGGATGCTGCCATATTGAATGTGCAGCTGTTGAGCTGTTGAGCATTTGTCAACAGCAGTATCTAAATTCATTTTGGTACAGATTTTTGGTTCCAGTTATAGTCTCCATTTTTGCCACTATGGTTATTCTGTTCATGGACTGGTTGTGTTAACATTGGAGTGGGAGTGGAGAGAGGTCCTCTGACTTCCACAGTGTTCTGGTTATTGAGTGTTCCTTTATAGTGGACATTCTATAGTAGGTCATTTTCAGAAGACAAAAATACCCTCATTCTATGTGCCCTTTAACATAGGTTCATCCACATGCTTCTTCCCCAAATTTCCTTGCCTCACAACTGATCAAATCTTATTCTTTCCAGGTCCCTTAGAAATTAGCTAAGTGATTTGTCATTGCCCTAAATTCTTATGTATCTGTACATGTTAAGTCACTATTACTGTCTTAAAAGGGGGACAACCAACAAACTACTTGTAACTCTGCTAACTGAAAGGATTTCCTTTCATTTCTGTCTTCCAAGGCCATCCTAAAGATTGTTGTAGTGCAGTGAGAGTCTGGTTTTGTTCAGCATTCCACATGTAACAGCGTGTCACAGCACACTGATTGAGGCCTGAGTTTTTGTTTTTCCTGGATTAGCTAGTTTTAGGGAATCACCCATAAGCCTATAGGTTTAAACTACGGGATAGGTTTCACTGCAATGCAAGTAGGGGATATGGGAATCTGGATTAACTGTTTATGTAACTTACTTGTGCTTTTTGTATCTGCTCATATCCTATCCCATCATGCAATGGACTCCTGAAGTTCCCATCTGAACTTAAGACTCACTAGATCTGATGATGATAACAGCTCCAGTTACACAGTCATTTAGTAGCCAAAGGTCAGATACTCAGTCCCTACTACAGTCTAGAAAAATCCCAGGATTTGCTTTTAAAATGGCAAGCATTTTGTTACTGCTGATGGTATGGCCTTGTGGCAGAACCCTTGGGGTCTGTATGACACTCGCATCAGGGCCTGTCAGAGATTCTGTACAGCTTCCTAATCTCCTATATATACCTCTAGCCCATCAGTTTTCTGGGTTAAATGTCTTCAGTGGCAAGATAATTTACATGCTAGCTTAGACCTCTCTTGCTCTTGGTCATGCTCAGCTCTGACAGCCTTTTGAGTCACCTGATAAATAGATTTCTTCTTGGTTTTTCATATCATAATAGCTCCACTCCACAGGTCAGGGAACCATCCTGAGGATGCTGCCAGGTGTTAAGGACATTCATTCCAATTATGTACCCAGAAACCAGGCAGATAAATTTAGCTTTGATCCAGTTATGACTCATTCCATTCCAGTGCCAGTGCTACCATGTAAGTCAGTATATTACCTTCTGCACCTCTTTACTGGTGAACATCTTATAGTATTGATGCTAGCATGCCACAGGTCACTATCAAAGAGGCCCTATTGCTATCTGCCCAGGGAGTGAAGTCCCATTTCTTCCTTCAATATCCAATTTCTGAATTCTATCGTGATGTCTAATTTTCCGGAGCCATTCCTCATAACAATGATTTTACCTGAGTTATCCAAAAAGCAGAGCCAGATAAAAGGTTTATACGTAATTGGTTTCTTTTGGAAGGGATTCCTCAGAACGAAGTTGGGGAATGGGTTGATTGATGTGGGGAAGGAAAGAAGGAAAGAAAACCTATCTAGGACTGTCCTACCTGGGCCTTGGTCTCATGAGGGATCTTCTGAGAAGCAGTGGAACATGCTGAAGCATCATTTATCAGAAAGGCTGATAGGTGTTGGAAGTGATTCCTGTTTTGGAGAGAAAATTTTGTGAGCAGTATGGTGAGATACTGATTGAATAACAGTATACTTAGGTGAACTTGAAATAATCTGAAAGGCAGATTGTGATCAATCTGAAGAAGGTAATCAAGTGGTAGGTCTTAAGACTCTGCAGTATCAAAAAGTTCCTAAATTATGTATTCGAAAGTATAACCTGTATATTCACCCAAATTGGCTGATAAATTCGGTGAATAACTGAATTCAGAATTAGGATCAAGAAAGTCCCACTTCTCCAAATTTCTTATTTATATATCTCTGCCTATTTACATTTTAGAGCAATAGTGTGCAATAGAATTATAATATGACCTGCATAAGTAATTTCAAATTTTCTAGTACCTATGTTAAAAAGATTTAAAAACTTGGGGCGCCTGGATGGCTCAGTCGGTTGAGGATCCGACTTTGGCCCAGGTCATGATCCTGCGGTTTGTGAGTGTAAGCCCCATGTCAGGACTCTGTGCTGAAAGCTCAGAGCCTGAAATCTGCTTCAGATTCTGTCTCCCTGTCTCTCTGCCCCTCTCATGCTCATGCTGTGTCTCTCTCTGTCTCTCAAAAAATGAATAAATGTTAAAAAAAATAAAAAAGATTTAAAAACCTAATTTAAAAATTAATTTTAATAATATACTTATTCCAAATATATCCAAAATATGATTTCAGTAGAACCAATATAAAATTATGAATGAGATATTTCACATTCTTTTGTTACTAAATCTTCAAAATTTATACTTAGAACACATCTCAACTTGTACAGGATGAATTTTCCTTGCTCAATAGTCACATGTGCTAGTGGATAATATGTTGAACAGAATATTCCAGAATGTTCTTTATCTGTTCTTAGCCTGGGTAATTTCTACTCATCTTCAAGGCACACATTAAATATCACCTCTTTTGAGGAGTCTTCAGTCTTCTCATTTTATTTTCCTCCCTTACTGATTTCTACAATAACAATAGCAATGGCAAAAGCTCATGCATCCCTTATGTATGTTATCAGTATACATTGCATTTATACCAATTACAGTAGTTATCCTGATTTAAAATTTTTTTAATCAAATTATCCATCATTACCACTAGAGTCTGAGTTCATGAAGAGCAAAAACACTATCTATCATCTTTATAGCCCAGAACCTAACTAACTTTTTAAAAAATTAAAGAATTAACTGGAGTTAATATAACAAAGTGAAGTTAATATATTTAAATACAATGAATGTGGGTTCCTAAAACCAACCCTGTAAATATAGGATGGGAGGAATATGGTTTAGAAGCAGTCTACTTGAATAAGATTTAAGGGCCTAAGATTTAATTATTAGTTCAATAGGAGCAAATATTAGTTTTTTATTGATGTAAGGTGTAAGGACCCAGCTTTCAACCTTACCTGAGCAAATAACTTATAACAGAGTCTAAACCTATTCTAACATCAAAGACGTAGTTTAGAATGTTTGAATGAATGAACAAAAATGAAGTGAAGTAAGAAAAAACCACCTGGGCAGGTAGGAGATTTCTCTTTTGGCCAGGTATTCAAATACAAGCTGGATAGCAGCTAGGAAATGTTGTAATGGGAGTAGATGGGGAGAATAGATGTACTCTATGCTTCCTTCCAAGCCATGAATTCTTCTTTTCAATAATCCTATTCACTTTAAAGAAAAACAGCATTGCTTTTACTCAAGTCAGTGTTGACAGTGTACATAGCTAGTTATATATCAGTCATAAGAAACTCTCCAATCAAAACAATAATGTCATTTTCCCTTGAGTAATTCTCACCAGGTTTCTGCTTTTGGAAGATTCAGTTGGTTAAAGAAAGTTCAAAATCAGTGTTTTCAGAATACATTTCAGGACATGAAGCAAACCTCACACCAACAATGCATTATTACTCATTTATTTTTAGCAATTACTCATGGAACAACACAGGTGCCCAGAATTTCCTGGGCATATAAACACGAAACCTCTGCCTCTGAGAGCTTCCAGTCTAGATTGAGACAAACACAAAACAGGAAACCCGATTACCACAAGAAGATGAATGGGCATCATTGATACCTTCATGTGTGATTTCTTCCAGACAATAATGCTTTATTTACTCAGAAAGTTTCAACTAAAAAGCAGCTAAGGGCATATTTTAGTCCTCTGGAAAATAGAACAATCAGTATCACTACGGTTGCATTCAATACATGGCATTTGCTTTGAGAATTATGAATGGTTCTTTTGCCTTCATCTTCGTTATAATTAATCCAGAATTTTGTTCTGAGTGCTTTCTATGTTCCAGGCACAGGGGATATGCAGATGATTAAGACATGGTTCGTGCCCTAAATAGAGCTCACATCTAGGAAGAGCAAGCTATGGTAATGTGAAAAGCTGATTAGACACCAGCCACAGTGCAACTGGAAAGTATATGAGCTTTGGTTTCAGACAGAGCTCAGCTTGAAACCACTTACTAGCTATTTGACCTTGGTCAGTTTTCCTAAATTTTCTGAGCCTTTATTCCATTGGCGGTATGATACCGCCTATGTAGCATGTTTGTTGTAAGAATTGAATAATATCAGGTAGAGAAAACAAAATACATAAATTCAAGTATTGTCTTAGGTCCTAAATGGGTAGACTAGATCAGGGATTAGCAAACTTTTTCTCTACAGGGAGAGAGAGAAATATTTTAAGCATTGCAGTATATACTGTATATCATGATTACTTAAGTTTGCTATTGTAGCATGAAAAAAATCTAAAGATAATATGTAAAAGAATGAGCATGGCTGAGTTCTAATGAAATTTTATTTAAGAAAACAGGTGTGTAGGTCTATAAACGTACTGACCCTGGACTAGATATAAGGGCTGTAAGAGTTTAAAGAGATTGTGATTATCAAAGAACTGGGAGAGTGTCTTTCAATAGGAGAGGGAATGTTTAATTTTGTTTGTTTTGAATTTACTTTTTATCCAAGTTAAACATGCACAAACTATAAAGTCAACTTGTTCTGCAAGATTTACTATGAAAAATCTTCAGCTCCTTTATTCCCCTGTCCAAGAACCAATCGTTTTCATCTCCTTCAGCTGATTCTTCTAGTATTAACTTTGAAATCTCTAAATAACATGGATCTGTATTCCTCTTAATTGTTGTTTTAATTTCAGGTGCTGTCAATGGACTTCCTATCGTGGACAATAGAGAATCCATGTCTTCCCCCACCGAACTCCCACCACATAGGCACCCTTCTGGTCACCCACCCTGCCTCCCAGCATGATTACGTTCTAATTTTGTTTACATCATTATTCACTATTTACATAATTATGGATATGTGTGTGATTCACATCTGAATTACACAGTAAACCAGGGTTACTTAACCTTTCTTGTATAACGTTTTGTTTTCCTTAATTTAAGAATTTCTTTTTGTTATCCTTTTCTTAATTTCCTTTACATTGTACTTATCTCTAATTCATCCTCAACCTCATTAGCATTTGTCTAATTATCTCTATAAGTTGTTCACATGCATCAGATACTCTAACAATTTTATCTCCCTAAAGGAGAATCACCCAGAGCAATAGTTCTCAAGCTTGCACAGTCAGAATTACTTGCAGGGCTCATTACAGCACAGATTCCTTGGCCCAGCCTCAAAGATTCACATGTTCTGGGGAAGGGCTGGTGAACTTTTATTTGGAACTAGTTTCCAGGTGGTGCTGATGTTGATGCCCATACCACACTATGATTAGCACTGGGAAGTATTAGCCAGGGGCCTTCTGCCCTGCTACAGTCTGGACTGGGTGCGTTCTGAATCAGGTGTGGCCACTGATCCTGACGTTGCCATTCACTATCATTTGGGGGATTTTAATGGCTTCTCTTCTGTGTTTCCACTAAAAATCCAAAGCCATTCTGAAGCCTAATCCCGTATATGTCACTTTCAGATAACAGTGCCTAACATTGTCAAATCAGCTTATCATATGTTTGTGTATTATTTTCCATTCCTTCTTTGCAAGGTCATTTTAGGAAACAACATCTTAATCATCTTCATATCTCACAAACTTGGAACATAGGGAGCACTCAAAACAAAGTGCTTGTCTGATGATTTTTCTCCCCAGATTTTTATGAAAAAATGAAATCTGGCCATGTGTAGCAACATGGATGGAACTGGAGGGTATTACGTTAAGTGAAATAAGTCAGTCAGAAAAAGACAGATACCATATGTTTCCACGAATAGGTGGACTTTGTGAGACTAACCCAAAACCAGGGGGAGGGGAAGAGGGGAAAGGAAAAAAAGACACAGAGAGGGAGGGAGATAAAACATAAGAGACTCTCAAAGACTAAGAACAATCTGAGGGTGAGGGGGGTGAGGGAGGGGGGAGAGGGGGTGACGGGCATTAAAGAGGGCATGTGTTGGGATGAACACTGGGTGTTATATGTAAACCAATTTGAAAATAAACTATTATAATAAAAAAAATTAAAAAAAAAAGAAAATTACTCTTTGTTCTCAGTACTCTGAGGAAGCAGGTTGTTAACAAGTAGCTCCATCTACAGAAAACAGATTTACTTAATTTTCGCATCTTCCTTCTGGCTCATAAAGGCTTCCTTATTCACCGATGTGCCTTCTCTGTGTGCTGAATTGTTGAGAGCGTGGGTAGTCGATATGTAGTTATTGACTGCTTTGATAGATCTGCATTCTTTTGAAGAGACCTGGCCCCACACCTTCTATACTATAGGAGATTCCTGTAAGGTGTTTGTTTTCTCCCAAGAGATTGGTTCAAGTTTGTTTGAAAATGATATAGGAAATCAAATCCTCAGTCTTATTAATCATAGGCACTCTGAATGCCACAGTTTCCCATAATAAAGCATGGTTATGCTGGGAACTATATAGTGATGCAATTTGCATGTAGGGCAAAAATAAAATAAAACAAAAATGTTATAAAATAATTCTTTTTTTCTATAATTAATGGCAAGATCCTCAGGTACTACATGAATCACTATGAATCTCATAAAGGAGTTCTATCGTATATCCATTCACAACAATCTCAAAGTTTTTTGTCACATTCAACTCCATAGTAATAATAAAAAGATACCAGCAAATTAATTGAATACAACGTCAACATCAAGATTTCATCCAGGGAACAAGTTACTATATTTGCTTTCCTTTTCATGTGCAGCTTACGGAGCATGTCAAGCCAATTTTGCATATAGGATGATAACATCATACATACCTGGGAGTGAGGGAGCAGACCTGTACACAGGAGGTAACTAGGGCAAGGCAAATGATAAACATGATGATACAACTGATTACATTCCTCAAATGGGAGATAAATCTATGGGTGCAAATGTCATATGTTGAATAGATGAACATCATTCCATCATCCATCACTGCCAATGTTTTCCGTTTTATCTGGATTGTATTGCAGTAGACTACATCTTAGGAGTTATATAGCAGTTTCTTAAAGATGAAATTCTATGTTGCAACAGGCCAAATGTGTTTGCTGTAGGCCCATCTGTCTCAGTAGTTCTCATTCACACACTCGCTATTTAAGGCTATTTATTGCATATAAATACCCAAAGCACAAATAACAGGCAGGGATGTTTTAGACAAACCCATGACATATATCAAAGGATTAAAAGAGAAGCAAAAAGGGGGCAAAACTCTCTGTTGAGTGTCAGTAACAGGTCCTTTTTCATCACTTACCCAATTATTTAGTGGATGGCAATTCTCTCTTAAATTAAGGTATTAGTGATGAAATGGAGATAAATCTGACTATGATATTCTTTCCCATGGGGCAAGCTACTCTACTTTAGAAAGTGTAAAATCCAAATCTATCCAGAGTTCATCTGGATAAGAACTGAAAACACAGAATCATAGAATATGAGGATTGGAAAGGACCTCACAATTCACTGATTATGGATCTCTTATTGATGTTTGAGGTCCCTTTAAAACATCGAGACTTATGATTTTCCCAGCATTTGGTTGAGTGTTTCTTGTGGTGGAGGGACCTTCCCAAGACTATGCTATATTGTATATACTCTGTTTGCACTGTTTGATCATTTACGTGTTCATGTTGTTTAAGCCTTTTGCTCATTCATGCCATTCATATTTATTAAGTGCTTACCATGTTCTGGGGACTTTTCTAGGAACTGGGATCCATATGGTTCTTGTACTCTTCAGCACCATTTTATTTATAAGTACAAAACTCAGTCCAGTCAACCCAAATGTATCATTTAAGCAAAGCGATTAAAAAATCTCATATTAGTGAAAAATACAAGAACAGATCGGATTTTGATGTGACTGGATTCAGGAGCTCAAATGACTTCATGAGGAGATTTTTCTTCCATTTCTGTTCTCTCTTTTCCTCTATGTTGACCCCATTCACAGGCAGGCTCTCCACCTGTGATAAAATTGCTGACATGGGTCCAGCATCTCAGTCTTGCTGTAACTTCTCTCCAGTCTGCCATCTGAAACCAGAGGAAGGATAATTCCACCTTTATGTGATGAACTTCAACTATATCATCTCCCCTTGAGACTTTTCTTCTTCAAAGTGATTTCTCCATTCTTTCCACCTGTTTATAGAGGTTATGTAGCTCTTTATGTCTAGTACTTACTGAATATTTCTTGAATGGGCAAATGAATGAATGTATGAACAGAAATCTTTACATCACTTGGTGAAAACTTAACTGAGGGATATACCAAAATAGAGGAAAGCAGAAGTCAGCAATAGAGAGAGAGGCAGAATAATGATTGCATAATCGCAGGATCTGTATCAAGCTGTGCCTGCTGAAACAAGTTCAGTGTTTGGGATTTTTACGTGTATAAGCCTATACATTCCTTTTTATGCCTGAACCAGTTTGAGTAGGGTTCCTGTCACATGTAACCAAAACATCCTGCATAATACATTTGATTACTTTGGATGTAGTCTCTACCCGTTTAATGCTCAGGAATACAACAATTAACACATTTTTATTCTATTAATTGAGAGAATATCGGTCTTAACTGAATTAGGCACTTCTGGAAGCCCAGTCCATGGTCAGCAAGACTAGAGAGAACAATGGGAGGAGCCTGGTCTTCAGAGCCAAAGCAGGGGGATTTGCATCTCAATTCCATCAGTGACCTTTAGTGTGACATAATTTACTATCTCCAGATTTGTTTTGGGGAAAAAAAAAAGACCCATGACTCTATGCATCATATTGATTATCAGAGTTCCTTGTGAATATGGTGAGATCATATTACAGCATATTAATAGCACTGCCCTCTTCTATTCCTTCACTTACCAAGAAGTTTTAATACCCAGAAAGAAGCCTTCAGGAACTGCCTGAAGTCCTCTTGGGATACAGTACTCGAGCTTACAGAGAAGTCCCTTTATAGATTCTGAGACACCCCAAATGGACCAAAGATAAGAAATGACCAGTGGTGGGATAAGCAAGAACCATATATTATCTTTTGTGTTACTGTACATTGGAGGAAAGCTCAATCGCTACAGTTTATGCTGAAATATTTTACAGAAAGGTTAATAATCAGATTATTTAATCTTTATTATACCTCTCTTTCCTGGACAACAATAATTAGCTGGCCTTTACTGAGTACTTATCATGTGTCAAGTACTATAAATTGGCCTTTTACATCAATTAGTTAATTCGTCCTCCTGTCAGTCTACATGGTATTTGTTATATACTGTTAACCAAATGTTATAGATGAGGGCTCAGAAAGGTTAAATAACTTCTCCAAGGTTACATAGCTAAAAAGTGGCAGAGTTGGCATATAATCCAGGCACCTGATCCCAGAGCTTGTGCTCTCAACCTCTGTATCCTATCCCTGTCTAGGATTGACACACAATATCATGGGGTTTGTTTTGTCTGGATTTGATAGCAAGGTGTTGTGGACATTGACATCTCCTTTCGGAGACTGAAGCTTTGTTTCGGGGTCAGGGTGGTCAGGTCACACTCCTTCAGGACATGCACTCTTCAAGGAGAACCATTGGGAACACATGCAAAGAGGTTTCTAGGGAAGGAGAGAGTTGTGATGAGTCCTACCTGTTGACTACCCATGATCTGGCATGTCTAAATCTCATCTCAGGGTCCAACTGGAGTCCTTGCTAAGCAGTTTATTCAAAGTAGGGAAGAAACATGTATCAGTATGTGCGTTGTGCCCAGTTAAGCCTCTTGTCAAACCTGTGAATAAAAATAATAAAAGAAGTATCTTCTTATTAATTGAGTTTAGGGAAGTATCACCCATTTACTTGTAATTCTAATAATTTCTGGTTTTGATTGCTATTTTCCTAAGTGTGAGCACAGACCAAACCTTTCTGACTAATGGTAGGATTAACCAGTTCATTTCGGTATTTATCTGAATGGAAATGTATTATGTGTAGATATTTACTAGTGCATAGACACAGAGCTACAAGATGATGGAGGCTTTGCTTCCTCCTCAGCATGCCATTCCACATCTATTTAAATCATACCACCCTACCAAGTCTTACCACACCAATGAAAGTCTGCTTGAAATCTTCTGGCTTCTAGGCATTTCTCTCTAATCTTAAAATCATTATAGCCCTTGTAGACTAAGCCAGGGTTTCTCAATCTCAGTACTACTGATATCTGGGCAGGATGATTCTTTTTTAAGAGGGCCTATTCTGTGCTTTGGAGAATGTTTAGCTGCACCTCTGGTTTCTATCCACTAGATGCCAGTAGCACACACCTGCCCCACCCTGTGCCCACTCTTCCTCCAGTTGTGACAATCCAGTTGTTTTGGGGTAGCAAAATGGCTGCCAGTTGAGATCATTGGCCTATGCCAAACAATTTAGTTTAAAATGTTTTCCCATGTAATTCTCTAGTTGTTCTTTTTGTTCATATTTCCTCAACAAGATGGCAGATCTCTGAGGCAAAAATCATGCATAATAATATGCCTTCTGTCTTCCAAACATGAAGACAAAGAGAAAAGGAAAGTCCACTCTGTTGAGTGTCACCATTGTGGCTGAACTTTTCCAAGTGCTTTCCATATGCCATTTAATCAATTCATTCTATAAATATTTATTGTCTACTTATTCTATAATACTTGAGAAGCAACATTCTAATCCTAGTTCAAATGCTTAGTGTGACCTTGGTAATTTACTTAATCTCTCAGTGCTTCAGTTTCCTTGCCTATAAGATGGGACAGTAATATCACCCATCCCGTGGGTTATGAGGATTGCATGGTTTGAAATGTATAAAACATTTACAATAGGATCTGGCTTATATAAATATCTGCTGAGTATTCGTTATCACTATTAGTATGTGCCAAATCTGGTTCTTGGTGCTGAAGAATCAGCAATGGACAAGAAGCCTTGTTCTCATGAAGCTTATATTGTAATATGGTCTCAGATGAGCCTCATTAAAGGGGTGAGCAGCATCATTGCCCCATCTCACATGGGAAAAGGGCAATTCAGTGAGAGGAAGTAATTTGTCCGAGGTCATGTAACTATTAGGTCTCAGGGCCAAGATATGAACTCAGCTCTCTCTGGCAACAAAGCCATGCTGAATTCTTAATAGGTTCTCAGCATACTTGCTGATGTCTAGTCCAAAAAGGAATTATTTTCCCTTTCCTTTTATTCTCTTTCCTCCTTTCATATTCCTCTTTCTTTTCTAAAGACTAGTAAAATCTTCCTTTCAAGTTTTATATATAAATTTTGCTTTCCTTTTTATATCTGGGTATTTATTTTGCTTGTGACTGCTGTGCTATCCCTGCAGATGAACCAATCCTAGTCTTTAGATACATGAAATTTCATTGAAAATGAAATGTCCACAGTGATTCATCTTTGCAGCAAATGGGTAATGTGTACTTTGGGGTTTAAAAATAGAGATGAGTCAAGAAAATCATATGTTTCCTGTTTAAAAAAAACTGTTCAAAGATTTGGGTGCCTGTCTACCCCTTACCATCATATTAAACTTGATGACCATAATTGGGGTACACATCCAAAGAGAACCTAAAATAAATCATTCCTTTCCAGTTTTAACATTTAGAAGTACTATTTATCAAAATAATAATTTCAGCTATTTCTAGCCACATTTCACATTCGCTCAGGGACTCCGGTGTCTCAATATACACCATTCGGGGTCTCTCACCACATGGAATGTAATGGGGGCTTGGATGATCCTGTAATGCTCTTCCTTGCTCTCTCCGTCCCTCTGGACATGGGTAACCGGGGCACGGGGGTCCTGGACAAGGGCTGCTTTCTTGCTAGATGACTCTTAACATTATTATTTTCTCAGGGCTCTGCCCATGTGTGTTTATGTGCGTCATCTCATAGTGGGCATGGCAGGTGAACAGCAGGAGGCTGGTTAGGCAGCAATCTAGAAACTTGCAGGTAGAACCCTGTGTCTTGCACCTCTCAGAGCTGCGCTTCGGCAGTTTGGCCATCCTGTCTGCTGTGACAAGCTCTTTGTCCTCAGCTCACACTGATGGCAATGAGATGCTGATTTTCAGGTTGATTTGCCATAGTTTCCCCCTTTTAATGAAATCTCATCGAAGTTCATCCTGAAAGAACATGCTGGGTAAAAACTGCTCTTTTTCAGTGAAGGGAAAAAGGATGAAGTTTTTAGAGAATTCTTTGAACTAAAAAATATGTTATGTATGTATTTGCAATTGAATTCTTGTCTGAAGAAAGGCTCCATGCCCAGTGGCCTTCCTTGTCTACTTTGTGAACAAAAATCATATCCAAACAAGAAGAGAAGGAAGGGGGTGAAGAAGGAAGAAAGGAGGAAAGAAGACTGCATGAAGGGCACTATCAATGGACCGAACAGCAGTTGCATCACCAGGGAACTTCTGCCTTCTCTCAGGACTGGCCTTCACTCACACTAGTGACTTTGAAATGTCCTCTTGGTTCTATATGTGTCCATGTCTCTCTCCTCCTCTCACTGCCTGCCAGGTTTTGAAAGTCACACCTTACTCCCAAATCCTACTTCCAAGTCAAGGTTCCCAGATGAGCTCTCCCTTCCATCCCAGGATCGATACCTGGCATATTCAAGCAGGTGTGTCCCACTGCAGTATGGCAGCTACCACACGACTCCGTGGTTCAGTTGTACATTTATTCTCATCCCGTGATATAAATTCTTGAAGGTGGTCTGTCAGCTGCCAAAACTGTCTAGAGAAGAGACAGGCAGTCTTGTCCCTACTCTGCTCTGCCTCACATGGAGAAAACATAATGTTGTCTCTGTCTTTACCCTGCCAAGTCTCTATATGTATTTGGCACATTTAATATGTTTACTATCAGTTAACAACATGAATGATCCTGGATCCCATACTTCACACACACCCCATTTAAATACACCAAGGGGAAAAAATAAATAAATACACCAAGAAAAAAAAACCAAATTTTCAACTGTGAGTACTCAGTTCCATGAGAAATATACTAATATTAGAGGAGCAGAAACTTCAAGAGGGTGATTTAGAAATGATACAACCTTGCTTTGCTTCAGTAGGAAGGAGCAACTGTTGGAGGAGTTTCTAGAGATCGGCAGTGAGCAAGACACTCACTCGGGGCAGTGAATGTTTTCACCAGCAACAGACATCTCGCACTGACCCTGAATCTACTCTTTATTTTCCTGTCACTGTGTTTTTGATACGGCCTTCTTCTGTTATCTTCACTTACCCTTTAGAGATTCAGCAGATCTGATCCTTTTCCTCTGAGATCTTCTTCTCATCGTCGGGGCCTTTCCCTTCTCTGAACCACCACTGCACTTCAGGCTTCTTCAGTGGCAACCTCAGGGCTCTTCTCTGGGTTTCTGTGTACTTGACATATTTGCCTTGAGTTCAGGACTGGGTCTCACTTGCCTTTCAGGGAATCACACTGCTTAGCACAACACTGAGAACATTCATGGCTGCTTAATAAATGTTTATGGAATGAATGGAATGAGTGACATTATCTTTTAAATGTGAGAGATCAGGATGTAGGTAAAGAACACAAATATTGACACTCAGAAGATCTGGATTCAAGTTTATGCTCTGCCTTGTACCAGCTCTGTGAATTAGGGCAGGGGGAGATCCTTTAAATCTTTCCCCAGAAAAACTGAGGATAATAATACTTACCTGTAACCTCTCTACGATTATTATAAATCACAAGGGTTGATGCAGGTATTGTAGTTTTTGAATTGTACATTGTGAAGAGATTTTGGTTAATACTTAAGTTAATAATAGTCAGTAGGTCTCCCTGAATTCCAGTTTTCTCTTCTTTATTACTCTAATGCTAACAAGAATTTTGTCTTTGGTATAAGAAAGTACTGTGGGTCTACCAACCAACAAGTGCATGATGGATCTGTAAATAGATGGATTGATGCCCGTTTTCCAGCTCTGGCTCACAACTCCACTGTGGCCACAGAGACAGGAGTGTCAGAGTAGAACTTAGGTCTATGGATGCATGCAGTGACTGTGTTAATGAAGATTTTAAAAACTGATATGTGTAAATAGGGATAGAACTTGCGATGTTGGACTTCAGATGTACTGAGTTTTTGCACAAATGAATTAACCAGTTATGTGGTCCCATGATTCTACTGGGACCTCAATATGGATTAATCAATCATCAAACCCATGAAAGAATCCTCTTTTGTGATTGCTAAAGTATTGATGGTGTTTTCTGGTTTGGAAAAGACTAAGTACAGCTTTTCTACCGAGTGTTTTTGTGAAGTACGAGGAATAATTGAGTAAGCGCTAAAAATAATTGTTGAGTGAATGAACTTTCAATAGCCACAGCATCGGGGCCCTCTCTTCATCACTTGAAAGAATATTCTCTGACATCCTTTTTCAAGAGTAATACTGGTAACCTCTAAGGTGAAATGGGAACGGGGAGAACTCAGAAGTAGACATCTTTACAGGATACATATACCCAGGACTTTTCAGTATACAAGAGGTCTTATCAGTACTGTTATATTTTATGATATTTGCAGCAGTGATTTTTTTAAAAATCTAGTTTTAAAAATAGAAACCCAAATACAGAGGGCAGAGAAAAACTCTCCATTGCATCACTTGGGCATTTTTATAAGATTTTTTTTCTTTTGGCATCCTGATCTCTTTGAAAATGCTCTCTTCTCTACTTATGGGGAAAAAATACACCTACTAACCGCCTGAAGGGATTATGCAATGTGCTTTGCACAATTCTCCATGGCCTCAGGTAACAATGTAAATGAACCTTATTAGAAAATTTTTTTCACTGTGCATATGAGAAAATTATTTTTAAATGAGTTTTTTTTTTCTTTTCGATTCAGTAAAACCGCTCCCCTGAATGAAGAGGAGCCTCATGAGAAGGAATTAGGGCACGTTGCAATTCAGCTGTTTGAGTCAGATGTAAAAAGAAAAAAAAAATTGGCATTTCTGAGGTTGGAAAAAGCTAGGTCTTCCTTCTCAGGAATCACAAAAATAACTGCTGAAAACCCTCACACTTTCCAAGAGAAACTTCTTTAAAAGTTATGTGTCACTAAAAATAAGGGTATTATAATGGAAATCGGTGTGCATGCGTGTGAAGGCCCAGAGCGGCATAAGAGGCCTTGACTCAAAACTCAAGGTTTGTGATTTTAAATTTGTCAGCTGGATTTAAATCTATTGGCCAGAAGAGCATTTAACCCTGGGGAGGTACATGCATTGTTCACCTGTAAGATGGAGATCTCAAAGAAGCCTCAGTGAAACGAACTTTAGGTTTATCTTTGGATTTTAAAGAAAAACCCCACTACCTACACAGAAGAATGATGGTGATTGTTTTAAAGGACTGTCCAAAGCTTAGCTCCTGACTGTGGTGGCTTAGAACAATGTGGTGCATTCCTGGGGTGGCAGAGACATCAACTTTGAAAGCACTTGTTTCAAGACCTGAGTTAATTGTGATTGGATCTTGAGAAAGACCCTAACCCAACATGACTGGTTTTCTAATGGGAATAGAAATACTCTGCCCCAACAAAGGGTGTATGAACAGACACTCTTCTAAAATACACTGGTGCCAAACAGGTGGGGGAGGAAGTATGGAGAATAACAGTTTAGTAGGTAGAGTTTGCTTTTGGGGTGATTAAAAATCTTTTGGAGTAGGGGCACCTGGGTGGCTCAGTCGGTTAAGCTCAGATCATGATCTCACGCTTCATGGGCTCAAGCCCTGCATTGGGCTTTGAGCTGACAGTGCAGAGCCTGCTTGAGATTCTTTCCCTCTCTCTGCCCACTCCCATCTCTCTCTATCTCTCTCACAAAATAAATTAGTTATTTGAAAAAAAAATATTTAAAAAGATCTTTTGGAACCAGATAGAGGTGGTGGTTGCACAATATTGTGAATGCACTAAATGCCACGAAATTGTTCACTTTGGAACGGTTAATTTTATGTTATGTGAATTTCGCCTCAATAGAAGAAAAATACATTAGTAATTCAAGATAGAAGGTGCTCACTCCCTCGGTGCAAGCATTCTTGCATCATTGCTGACAGATATGTAGAGGGATTTTTGTTAATGATTTTGGATGGAATAGCTGCTATTTATAATTCCTTTTTTTTTCCCCCAAAAGAAAGCATTAATAGCCTTCATTGAAAAAGATACATGGCTGAAATAGAAGTGACATCTACATATTTAGTAGAGGAATCATTATTTTGAAAAGCTGAGTTTTTTAATAAACTAATACAATAAGTGTTTTCTGGCTGATTTTAATTCACAGAAATGGGACATAGCAGAAAGAGGGCACAAATGGGTGAGTTATGGCATTATTGCACGGAGATTGAAACTTGAGCTTTGTTGTATTGATGACACACAGCCCTTCTGAGGCATCTTGACTCTTCCACATTTCGAAAAGCAGTCTGTTGAAAGGAATGTGGACTCAGGAAGAATTTAGCGTGACTGAAAATTGATAAAAGAGAGCTCGGATTGGCTTGCCCTATATGCCAGGACATAATCACCTTGCTCTAGAATGCCCTTTTCCTGGAGCGCCACCAGCATTTGTCATTTTCCAGTTCCCCTCCTTTCTCAACTGTACCCCCGAGCACTCAGGTAAAGTTGCTAATCTCCTTCTTGAGCCTCTTTCGTCCATTGTCCTTGCGTGCTTCGGTGAAAGCATTCCACACACGAAATGTCATACCGGGTCAGGACCAGTGTAGGACCCAATTTCTGCAAATGCATCGCTTGTTCCTGATCTAATGATGAGAGGCTCACACCCAGAACACTCTCAGTCGTTTCTCTCCAGGTGGAGCTCCAGACTCTTGGGTGCCAGATGATTAAGCCCTGCTTCTCGCAGCGCTTGGAAGCAGCTGCTCCCATATCAAACCTCTTTTTCTCTCAGCCAGTTGCGGCAGAGTCTACACCCAGCTGTGATTCGAGGTGCTTGCTGGCAGCTCTCATCTCCACCGACAACCTTTCATCTCGATTCTCTATAAACTTTTCTTAATATCTGCTTGTTAAACCTGACAGAATGGCATTAGAACAAAGCTAACCTGGCTGCTGAAATGCTGGCAGCATCATGTGTCAGGCCTTTTTGCTTCTTCCTTTGATAAAGTTTTGCCCGGCTATTATTGCAGAGGCCTCGTTGGATGGTTCTGAAGCCTCGGAGCAGAAAGGCATCCATCTGCTGCAGAGAGCTCAAAGGGTGATGTGGTCCTGGGGCGTACCCAGAGTTGAGTCATGTATTTCTTCCCCCAAATTATTCCCAGTGAATACCAAATCAAAACTGCCCATCTCGGCTTATGTAAGTACTTTTCAAACCTTTTGAAATAAAACTTTTAAATTTGGTTGTTCTACTTAAAAAATCCCAGAAGCAAGGCAGATCTGGGCAGTTGCATAAAATGGTCTCGAGGACAGTTGCTTTCTAAGGGTCTCAGAGTAAGTTAGATTTTCTTATAAAGAGAGAGAGAGAAAAAAAAAAAAAACACACCCGTTTGTGGTAGGATATGAGGTCTCTGTCCCTCCCTGACATCTAGCTGGTGCTTGAGTTGACACTATCAGCGATTAGAGTGCTATCTGGACAGTTGGAAGGGCGAGGCTTGCAGATTCATATTGCTATGAAGAGCCCATCCTGCCTTCAGACTGGTTAAGGCCCTTTCCGAGACCAGGGCCTGCCCACTGCAACTGACTCCAGCTCTAGGGCTTTCTCTTTGGGAATGACTTTCCACCCGAGGTCTTCATCCAGATCTGTGAAGAATCATAGAGACCCATGGAAACAGCCCTCCTACATTTAACTAGGACACTCCTTGCCAGAAGAGTAGGTGCTCAAAAAATGGTTTTTGCCATTGATGGAAGTACAGTTGACAAGTTGGCGGAAATGGTAAGTCAAATGCGTTTTTCTCTGAAAAGAGTATCAATAATTCAGTTTGCCAGATTTAGCTTTTAAACTCTGGACCAGCTTTCACCCCACCACTGGCCAAGAAAGGATTATATGGTAGTGTTTATAGGGTCTTCATTAGCATAGTCTTCACTTTTTTCTTTATAGCTGAGTTTTTCATATTCAGTTATTTTGACCTACGTGAAGGCAAATACTAGGTTCGAAATATTCTTTGTGGTCCTCGCTGCCTCCCTCCATGGAACCTAACTGGTCTAGGTTGCATGAAACCTCTGTGAATGCCATTGGCATTACATCCCTGCCTGTGGGCATCATTTGGAGCTAAAACCTCAGAACGCTCTTTTTATCTCCTTAAGTGCTTCTTAATATATGATACACGGTTGCAAAGAAGAAAAAGATATTTTTCTCAGAACCCTGGGTCAACACTTTGGGAACAATGCTATGATAGTTAAACTCACTTAATGTCAGTTTCAAGTTCAAGAAAAAGCAAATGAGATGCCTGGTTCTTTGCTCCCCCACACCCATACTCTGCTTCTTACAAGCTATGCCAGGGAGAATTCCCATCCCCAGACTTTTCTCCTTATAAGGTGTGGTTTCTGCCATTAAGAAGTCTGCTTGGACATGGAAGACTTCAAGCACTAAATTATATCTCCTGCTCCCTGCTCACTGGCAGCAACTGTGCCAAGGTCCAAAAGGAAACTGGGTAGGTGTGTCCTAATAGGAGACAGTGTTTCTCCTTTAATTGCTGTAAAAGCTTTTGAAGCCATTGTCTGGTGGATCTAAGGAGATTGATCCTGGAGGTGTGAGCACAGACTGCAAGTCAGGAGCTCAGAGTTGTAATTCTTGGGTTGGCAATGACTCACTGTAGGGCCTGCGGCAAGCTCACTCATCTTCCCTGTGCACCAATTTATTCATCTACAAAACCTGGGGATATTAACACACAATTTCCTGATGGGCTCTTATATGGTTTAGACATTAATAATCGTGGCAAATAAGTTTGATGGCAAGCAACCCCAGAGCTTTTACCTGATCGAAGCCTCTATGAATTTTTAGTAGGCTTTGTTGGTTTTGTTTCTAAGTCCGGACTTTCCTTTTTGAAGGTCTTTAAACCTACAGTAAGGAAATTCAAGTTCCCTTGAAGTTTTTTCCTAATCCTGGTAAGCACAGATGATTTCCTTGAGGACTGTCACATGGTAGTTTTCCAAGAGATCTTCTCACCTACCACAGAGACCACCCCTTGCTGCCCCTCAGGACCAGATGCCAAGCAGGATGGGAACCAACTTCTGTGGTAGGGACTACGTTGTCTCAGAGCCCATCCGTCTGAAAACCTCCTCGTGGTCTTGGCAGAGCTATTGTGTCAACCAAGCAGCATCATAAAGACATCCTCCTTTGTTGATGGTCTACTTCCATGTCTGATGAAATAGCCCTTTTGGGGATAAAAAACTCAAAGTGAAAAACAATGTGTCAATAAATGGAAATAAAATGAATGTGTTAGCATTAATTTGTTACATTCTACATGTGCTCCTCTGAAGAAGTGGTGTTTATATTCAGGGCCAGATGCAGGCTTCCAGTATGGTAAAGTAAGAAAGGACCCAAGAGAAACGGATCCAGCAGCCCTCACGTGGAGTCCATCTCAGCCAGATCTTCCTGTACTTTGCTCACTTACTTCTCTCCATGGAAAGGAGTGCAGTTCCTAAGTGTTCCAGTCTCTGGGTGGACTGGCCTCTGCTCTTTGTCTTCCATATTTCAGGTCTCTAGAGTCCTGAAGCATATTTCTGTCTCATCTACTTAACTCTGCTGTTAAATCTCTGCCACCATGCCTGTCTCTTCAGCTCACCAGATTTCACACTCATTTGCCAGTGGCTGTGAAAGGAAATGACAGCAGAATTTCTCATGGACTTGGCTCCCATCCAGCGTGGAAAACTTACTGAGTTGATGTCTCCCAGAACCTGTCTTTAACTCAGGTGTCCCTGTTTCATTGGGCTCAGCAGATTTCCTACATCTGTGGTGTATGACATTGTAAAGAGTTCAATCTGGACTCTTTTCCCCCTTATGTGTCCCCATTCCTTGTTTAAGCCAAGGAGCCTCCCCATAGGTTTGAGACTGAAAAAGTGCAGATTGTATCAGTCCTGCTTTTAGCAGTGCCCTGTGGAATAAGACACCTCCTGCTCAATGTTCCCTCTACTGCTTTTAAGGTGTGAACAGACGAGCAGGATCCATGAGCTGACAGCCATGTTGTGTGAGTACCAGAGATGGTGAGCAGAGCTCTGCTAGTGGCTTACGGCCCTGGAAGGAAAGAAGAGAATGCAGACATTTCATGCTCATTCATTTATTTACTCATTCTTTCATGCACCCAGCAAGTAGTTACTGAGCTCTCCTGTACAGTGCGCCAGGGTGGCCATTGAGATATGATAGCTGACACTTACTGAATGACTACTATAGATCAGCCCCTGTGCTAAGTGTGAGTCTTCCACGATGCTGAGGGACAGTACTGTGGCTATCTCTGCTTTAAGGGGAGGAAATTGGCACTTAGAAGTGTTAAGTAATGTCACACAGTCAGCAAGTGATGGAGCCAGTGTTCGAATGCAGATAGTCTCACTCAAAGTCCTGAGTTCTTAACAGCTACACTACACCGCTTGAATGCAGGACTCCTTACTAGACATTGTGGGGGATACCAGCACAAACAGGACATAATTCCTGTCCTCTGGAAGCTAATGGCAATAGAGGGAACAGATATTTGTTGTGCTGCAACTTACATAGTTTGGACACTTCACTTAAGTGTGCCTCAGTTTTCTAACCCTTAAAACAAATACGATAATGTTTCCTATTCCTTAAGAGTTATTTTGAGGATTAAATATGCTAAGATATGTAAAACACTTAGAGTAATGCTTTGATCACTCAAGAATTATTAGTCATTCATTATTGTTTCTATTGCTACCTATTAATATTCACCATTACTATATAACAGTATTCATTGTGCAACTACTGTATACCAGACACTATGTTAATCACTTAGAGATCTGTAGTGAATAGGATATATAGTCAATGTCCCCTTTCGTTCTTTCATTGGATTGAAGGTAGCCTAAAGAATAATTCTAATGGCAAAGAAATGAGAGAGCCCTGTAAGACAACACTCTCTCCTTAAGACAAATAACACAATGTCAAGATAACTCTTAACTCCACTCTAACTCAAGAACAAAGAGTATCTCAGAATATTGGCTTAAGGAGAAGGGAGCAGAGAAAATGCTATATTTGGTATAGGGAAAGTTGTTTGAGAGCAGCCGGCGGAGGGAAGGGGAATGGAGAGAGCAGCGGGCAGCTCATGTGTTCCCCAGGCCACTGCATCTCCCTAGTCCTCCAGTGGGTCACTCCAAAGATGTCCTGAAAGCTCACTGTTCTGTGTAGTTGGGAATAAAGGCAAGGTAGAAGTCACTGAGGCTCTCAGGGAAGGGCAATCCAGCCCTTCCATTTTGCATTGTGTGTCAGCTCAATTGACTAAAGGGCAGACATCAGTTTTCTCTGGCCTTTCAATACAGATATGTATATAAACAAGGGGGACACAATAGGACCTGTTTAGGAGGAAATGGGGGTCTTCATATTTATTTGCTATGTTCTAGGAACACACTGTGTCTAGGAATACAAATATAAGAAGGAACAATCTCTGTTCTAAGGGAGTGTGAATCCTTTCCTTCCCTACCATGTTCTGCCCAGAGGTGCACCTATTCCACTCCTCAGCCTTATTAGCACCACGCTCTAACCAACTGAGCTAACCGGCCAAGACTACTCCTCGGCCTTAAAGGTAATATTGCCATAACATCATCGGGTTCCCCCCACCATCCAAAAAATTCAATTATCTGAAGACTGAGACTTATGTAATTGCTTTGATTGAGAAAGAAGAAATGTTTTTGAGCAGGAGATAGGAGTGGAATTTGCAAGCTTCTTTGAAGATCTCCTAACTGATTTTTCTGTGTCACTGGTGGTGAGAATCCTGGAGTGTGACTAAGTTGCCCCGAAATGATGAGATGACCACTCTTCTTATTGCATCCCCATGGTGAGGTGTCCCTTTGGTTTCTGCAAAGAGCAGCTGAGGATCCAGGGCCACCAGAATCTGAAACAACACTGCCATCATCGGCGTGTCCTGCCTCTTTCTTCTCACTTCCTGTTTGCCCTGAAAATGGGCTTCCTTTTAAGATTGCAAAATAATAGGGTGTACCCCCCCTTTTTCATGCAAGAGAACCGATTCCACCTCCCACAGCTTTCTTTGTTTTGCATTGTTCATTCTTGGCAGTGATATTCTTAAACCAGGGAAGAATGAGGAAATTTCACTGTCTTGGTGAAATTACCTCATTTAGGAATAATTGGTATTCACAGAAGAGATGCACATTTTCATCCACCTAGTAATGAACAAATTAACAAGACACCTACTGAGTTGTGTTAACAAAATTACCAAATGTAAAAGGAACTAATTACTATCCACTTCATCCAGACAAACTCAAAACTGCATTCATAATGGGCTTTGTGGCTGACTTGATGTAACTGTGGAGAAAGGAAATGAACAGGTGCCTGGTGATCAAAGACTCTATGCTTGGTGATTGTTTTGCAGTGGTCCCTGCTCCTTGAGAAGACTGAGATGACTTCTAGAGACCTTTCTTCCTTACTGGCGAAGATGTGTACAACATGCACACTTTCTTTACAGAGATAACTGATGGTTATCCATAAAATAGCAACCAAAGCCTATGAAGATGAACTTTTTAGAAATAGTAATCTTCTGTGAAGAGATGTAGCCAGCAAGCTGCCTCTGCGTTTATTAGTTCACCCAGTGAAATTCACAGGGAACCCCTGGCCTGGTGCCTGAAAGAATTTAGGCTTGGGGAAGATTTCTGATAAAAATGAAAGTAGGGCTCTCATATGTATACTGGAATTTTGGTATTTACTCACATTGAAGACTTCTTTTTTTTCAGGTGTTTGAAATAGGCTGGTGGCAGTTTTACAGACTAGACAATTCAACTAATCAATGAATTAAGTTTAATTGTATACGATAAATATATATTTATTAGAATTTATAGTATTTCTTGGAGGAATTTGAAGTAACTTTTGGACTACTTAGTTTCAACTAAATATCTCAGCATTTGTAGTGGCAAGTGAAAGAAAATAAAGGTTATTACAGATGTTAAGATGAGGTAGAGGAATAAAAGAAGGCTTTAGCTTCCTCATGTATTCATTCATCCATTCGTCCATTCGATAAGTATTATTGATTGTCTACTATGTGCTAATAAAGTTGTAACTGCTGTGGATAAAACAAGAAATAAGACAAGTAAAATCTTTGCACTCAAACAGCATAAATTCTGGAGAATAAGAGAAAAAAGAAATAATGAAAAGGGAAAAAAAAAGATTTCAGAAAATGAGAAATAGCATGCAATAAAGGAAACAGATGATGTGAGAGAGTGATAGGATGGGGGATGGGGCAACAACATGAGATCGAGTGGTGAGGAGTGAAGAATTGGAGCTGTGTTCTTCCAGTCAATCCAGTGTTCACTAGTCTGGATTTCATAAGGGTAACCAGTCCTTACCAAGCATATATGTTTTATTAGATATTCTGGACTCTATCATATTTTCATGGCTCAGTTAATGTATCTAGGTGCTGATCGTCTGCACTTATTTCTGCACTGTGTAGCAAATTTCTGTCCCCCTGTGTGAGGAGAGGGGACTCTTCATTTGCCTGTGGGAAACCAACGGGGTAACTTTTGCTAAATGACAACATATTGAGTGGATCTCAGCATTAAGGCAAACATATCTGAGCATTTATCTCAGAGTAACTGGGTAGAAAAAGGATCTGGAGTTCTAGGAAGAAATCTCTCAATTGGAGTTCTCACCACATAAGCACATGTGCAGGGAAAGGATATGGTGGAACCGTAAGCAGGGTTCAAGCCCTCTGCACTCAGAGCTAGGGCTCAGTGAATGTTGGTTAGATGAATTAGTAAGTGAATAAATGATTGAAGAAGTAAATGGAATAAATCTATATCTGTTGGAAATGATCTCAGACATGGTGCGTAGAGCCAAAATATGTCAATGAAAAAGCCACCACCACACGGACATGTTCACATGTGTGCACACACATCCTATATTAATAAGTTTCCCAAAGTAAAGCTGTGAAAAGACACATGGGGCCTTCCCTGGATTGGTCTGACAAAGAGGGTTTTATGTTAACATTTTTCTCTAGGGGAAGATGCATTTGAGACTTATGTCAAAGAGTTTAGCATCCTACGTCAGAAAATATGTAAAATATCTTTTCTTTTATAGCTGGGGCCATCTCAAACTAAGGCAAGTATGGGAACATTAGATTTTTCTCTTTTTGGTAAAGCATAGACATGAAAACAGGAGAAGGGGGGGTATCATCAAAATTAAAGAACTAGGTAGCAATTTGATGACCACTGTGAGGCAATGGAAAGAACAACAGACCAGGATCAAAAGAGCTGGCTGGTGATTTTTGGATGAGTTAATTAACCTCCCTGAACTGCAGTTTTTAAAATGTAGGTAGTTCTTCATATTAATTTTCAAAGTATGGTCAGTGGAGAGTGGAACATACTATATCTTCATACTTGTCTTGCAGAAGTTCTTGATAACATTGGCATTTAAAGAGTCTGAAAGTGGGGTTCCCCGGGTGACTCAGTCGGTTAAGTGTCTGACTTCAGCTCAGGTCATGATCTCAGGGTTTGTGGGTTCGAGCCCCGCATTGAGCTCTGTGCTGAAAGCTCAGAGCCTGGAGCCTGCTTCAGTTTCTGTGTCTCCCTCTCTCTCTGCCTCTTCCCCACTCACACTCTGTCTCTCTAAAATAAATAAATGTTAAAATGTTAAAAAAAGTAAAAGGTCTGAAAGTCTTTTAATAGAGACACCTGCTTCACTTTGTTTAAAAGAATATGTTCAAAACTTTTTCCTTTTGATCACTGTTGACATATTATGGAATTACTTTTCCAATAAATGTAATCTTGGGATGCTGTTCAAGAATCTCTGATACCTGTACATATCAGGTATCAGGTACGTGATACACACGACACACGCTACATGCGTACTGCATATCCACATCTCCTTTCCAAGCAGAATAGGTCAATTTCTTCCCCATTCCTCCTACTTTACTGAACCACCATGGTTGAAGCTCACTGTAAGGTCAATTCATCTCTTTCTTAAAGCTCTTGTAAGAGAAACTTACCCTCATTAAATCTCTTGGCAAAAGCCACAACGTTCCTAAATGTTCTAAAGAATAGTTCTTTCCAAATGCAAAATCAGGTTTTTAGGTAAAAGCCACAGGCATAGAGGCTCTTATTGCTTCATTTTGCTTCTTTTTCTGAAGTGGAATTACCTTGGGTTATTCTTTTTATGTATATATAGAAGGCTGTATGTCTAAGGGGGTGTGTGTAAATAGATGCCATCTGCTAACTGCAGACCCAGCTGAGGACGGTGCAGCTCTTTGTGGCTTTCCCTGAGTTCTGTTGGATTTGTGATCTCTGCAGGAATGGAATCGCTTTCACCTTCTTCCTCATCTTTTTCTTGCTTGGTCACCACAGAATTTTCCATCCTAAACACGATGTCTGACATAGAGTTGATAGGCATTCAATAAAATAACTGGAATAAATGAGTGAGGCTGAGGGGAAGGGAAAGAAGGAAGGAAAGGTGGGAGGGAGGAAGAAGGAAGGAAGAAAGGAAGGAAAGAGGGAAGGAAGGAAGAAAAGGAAAAAGACATGGTCTTTTATATTTCCTACTATTATAATCCGAGTAGTTCATGCCTGTTTTCCCCATTTTACATTGTGTTATGCTATACCCTGAAAGATTTCTGCCATCACCCTAGTGAATGCTTGTTTTACTTCCAATTATCCTATAGCATCTGCTTTTTAAGCTGGTGGTGGCCCACTTGTTACCAGAGACACTTTGGAAGTAGCTAAAGGCCAATCAATAACATGCTGATACTTTGGGCGAGATTCTGCTCCAAAAACATAATTGTTGGAAGTTTTATTCTATCATTTGGCTTGAAGCACAGCATGTAGTTGTCACAAGGGGACATTTGCTCTGGGGGTGAGTGTGACATTGATAGGATCTAATTTCACACCCAATACAACAGGTTGAAGAGCATCACTTCTTTGCAAACCTTGAGTTTTGTCTGCTGCTTGGTGCCTTTTCGTTGCCAGACTCTATTTCCTAGTTTGCTCTGCCAAAACTGGCAGCTAGCAGCTTTTCAAAAAAATTAGGCAGAAGATAGAATTTTTTGTAGCATATGATGAAAGATGGGAAAAAATGAAAGTACTAAAATGTCTTTATACAAATGCAAGGACTATAGGAGGTTGGCAAGAAGATAACTGTGTATCTGAGTGAAGGAGGCTATGACTACAATTTAGATAAACAAAATCTGCTGAGATCGTGTTCATTGCTAAGATGCCATCCTTAAAAGATAAATACCTAGAGGGATTGGATAAAGAAAAAAAAGTTGAAGAGGTGCCATCTACATCAAAGTGCTTTTACAAATATTAATGGGACTCATATTTGGTGCTTAGCTTTGAGACTAGCCCTAAAGTTGAATTGCTGCTTGTGAGACATAAAAGCTGTACAATACTACTGCCTGTTTTCTTTTTCTTTTTTAAATTTTTTTATGTTTATTTATTTTTGAGAGAGACAGACAGAGCATGGGCTGGAGAGAAGTAGAGAGAAAGGGAGACAAAGAATCTGAAGCAGGCTCCAGGCCTTGAGCCTGATGTGGGGCTCGAACCCATGAACTGTGAGATCATGACCTGAGCCGAAGTCGGACATTTAACCAACTGAGCCACTCAGGCTCCCCTCTACTGCCTGTTTTCAAGACGGTTCCAGCTTTGTGAGAGAGGCTATATTCTTCAAAAAATGTCTAACCCCAGCTTTATTTCTCATATTTAAAATTATTTGGATGCATTTATATATCAAATACATCAATTGAGGATACAAAAATGCAAAGAAAAGCTGTAGTTTCAGTTCTAAGGGATTTTATAAACTATAGGAAGATACACAGACCACCCTCACACAAGGCAGAATGCGCTACTTACCAAATGAATTGTACCAATTTACTAAGAGTTCAGTGGAGGGAACTGTCACTTCTTCCTCATACAATCAAGGGAAGTCCTTTTGTGGAGGGTAGCATTTGGACTGGGCTTTGGACAGTTGGTAGGATTTCAGAAAGGGGAGATAAGTCTGCAGAATTAGTGACAAAAAGAAGTGAATGAGTAAAGGCGAGAGAACAGAAAAGAACATCGTTCCTAAGAGAGTTTTCTTCTTTGCTCATTTCTCTGTCTCAGGTGTTGGCACCTTCATTTCTACCTGGATGCCAGGCTGGGGATTGACGAGTCACTGATGATTTCTAATTTTCCTCCACTCTTTAAATCTAAGAAGTCATTGAGCCCTACTGATTTCACTCCTCATACTAGCAAAACCTTGACCCTCTTCCTCCACTATCATGGAATTGGCCACAGTGAGAATGTTATCACCTTGTTACTTAGTGTAGATGCCTTTCTGTACTCTCCTTGTTTCCAGGTCATACCATCATAATCAATGCTTTACAGGGCTTCCTACCAGAGAGGTGGCTCTATGACTCTAATCTCACGACGTCACTCCTGCTTAAAATCTTTCAGTGATGCTCCATTACCTACATGAAGTCCAAAGACCTCTGTGTGGCATGTGTGTCCTCTATGACTTGGTCCCAGACTGCCTCTTCAGCTTCCGCTTCCACCTTTCTGAAAATTCACAATGGTCTTTTCTTGGTAGGTAGTGGGAGATTATCATCATTCTTTTTAGAGTGAAATAACATATTAAAAGAGAAAGATTAAGTTAGTATTTCTTTGCAGGAAAGATTAAGGAGTGAAATAATTACATACCTAATGTGAAGTCAATAGACCTGGATTTGAATTCTAGATTTGCCACCTAATGGCTGTGCGACTTTGGGCTATGAACATAACTGCTATAAATCTTACAAGTTCCTAGTGAGGATTAAACTCAATGATGCAGGCAAAGTACTTAACAATTCAAAATTGCTGAAACAGAGTACACCTGTACATGTTTAATAAGTGGTAATTTGTTGTCTTCTTCTCTTCCTTTCCTACGTAGCTTCCTCTCTTTTCTCCCACTTATCTTCCTTTCTTCTCTCCCTTTTCCTTTCTTCTGTCCCTCATTTCTTCCTTTCTCCTCCTTCCCCTACTTTCCTTCTTTCTTTTTCTTAGTTTTACCCTTTTCTTGGAAACTTAGAGAAAATAGAAGCCAGAATCAGTGTGCGAAAATGAATATTTGAAATAGATCCATGTGAGTGAGATATATTACAAAACCTCAGGACATCATGGAAAAACAAAATCAAAAGTAAAACTGCATGAATGACCCACAACATGGTTGCAAAAAGAATGGAAATATATCTTTATATCAGATAGTTGTGTATTGTCACTCTTAAGTATAATCAAATACTACGCAAAAATTTTTTTTTCAATGTTTGTTTTTGAGGAGGGGGGGATGGGCAGAGAGAGGGAGACACAGAATCCGAAGCAGGCTCCAGGCTCTGAGCTGTCAGCACAGAGCCGGACATGGGGCTCGAACCCATGAACCATGAGATCATGCCCTGAGCTGAAGTGGGATGCTTAACCGACCGAGCCACCCAGGTGCCCCTAAATATTCCTCTTTATTTACTAAATAAATATGAATGTTGGGGGTTGTTTCTGTCAAAATTAGCATACCAACAGGACATTTATTAAGATTCTAATATTCTGAACATAGAGCTCCTGGACCATCATGTTTATTGGACACAATGTGTATAATGCCTAGGGCCCATGCACTTTCTAAGTACTTGAAAAAAAGGAATTTGCAATCTTGGAAACTAATACATCCATACAAGAAATAATTAAATTTCTGGTAGACCCTAATGCGTGGAAAGTTAGCATAATTGAAGTTTGGGGAAGCATTTATGTAAAAATTGTGAGATTGTGGTGTTTTAGATATTTTCAGCAGTGCCTAGACAGAGTTTAAGAATCCAAAGAAATAAGGTTAATATATAGGTAATGAACTGAATAATTGACTATCCAGGCAGAATCTGTTTTGGAAAATATGTATAGATCTAGACTTCTAAAAGGAGAGAGAGAGAGAGAGGGAGAGAGAGAGAGAGAAAAAAAAGACAGAGAAAGAGAGAGAGAGAGAGAAAGAACAAATTTTTACAATAGCCCCATGAGGCATATACCATTTTGCTTGTTGCAGTTTGTAAAGATTATTATTTGTCAATCTTTTTTATTGCATATGTCTTTTAAAAACTTTTCTCAGTATATGTTCATTATAGTTTATTTGTTGCAACAGGTATGCATTACTTTTTAATTTTAGAATGGAAATTTTAGATGATGAAATATGAGCCATGCAAAAAGTAGAAAAACAATCTATGTATTAGGAGATAGGTACTCTGGTTAAATAAAATAGTTGCAATTCCTCTCAAAATGAATGAAGGAAGGGGTGCCTGGGTGGCTCAGTCAGTTGAGCATCCAACTTGGGCTCAGGTCATGCTCTCATGGGTTGGTGAGTTCGAGTGCCACATTGGCTTCTGTGCTGACAGCTCAGAGCCTGGAGCCTGCTTCTAATTCTGTGTCTCCCTCCTTCTCCATCCCTCCTCTGCTCAGGCTCTGTCTTTCACTGTCTCAAAAATAAACAAACATTTAAAAAGATAATGAGAGAAATTGTAAGATATCTTAGATGAAGAAATGTTTTAAATTATCCGTAGTGAAAAAATTTATCTGAATAGGATAAAAGGTACATATTTAAAATAAGTGCAGGAAAAGATGCAAGGACTGAATGAGCACATTTTAGTGACGTTAGGGTAAGTGTTATTAAGGAGGAAGAAATTTTCTAAGAAAATACATTCTTAAAGTCAAAAAAGAAAGGCCATGGCAATATGATAAATATAAAATGGCAAAATTCCTGAACATTTATATTTCTAATTTTATTTAAACAAGAAAAGTGCAGATAAGAAAGTCTACAATTAGAAATTAATGAAGACCTTTTGGGAAAAGGAAAAAATAATTGGCAAAAATTCTCTGCCAAGGCTTGAAATATGGAAAGTTAAGAAACCACATGAATCCAAGGGTGAAAGGGAATTGGTATCACTTATAAAGCTACTTATAATTACTTGTGAAACATGCCAGAGGATTAGAAGCTTTCTAAGATGAGTGGGGAATGCAAAAGTAGTTCTATTAACGCTGATCTTTCTCAGTAGGTGTGGCATTAATGCTTAGTAAAAAGGAGAGATGATGACGTACACGTTCAAACAGGTGCAAATCCTTCAGGCGTCAGTGTGATGGAAACTACCCTCTGGAAGTAAATAAGGCAATTGTTGTAGAAAACCATATGGATTAGCTTTTGAAAGTCTTTAGAGTCTTACAGTAAATAAAAATAATAAAAAAATAATACCCAACATCTATTGACTATGTACTGTGTGCCAGGTACTGTTTTCTAAGCACTACTCATGTATAAGTTTATTTAATTTCCAAATAGTCCTTTGAAGCATATGAAGTGTCACTAAAAGGTACAAAAGAGTTCATTCATTCATTCAGCCACCTCGTTTGTGTGACACCATGCATTACATATCCTGATATTGATGAAAGAAGACACAACTTCCACTTTTTTGAGATTGGAATCTACTTCTAAATATTAGAGCTAGCGCCATTAGGGCTTAATGTAATGGCCAGCTGCACATTGCTCAGAATGCACCCCTGACATACCACAGACATCTGTCAGGCTTCTGTTTCAGTCATTAAGTCTTATTATCCGATGGGAGGCCATTGCTGATCTTTGAGTTTAAACATTCTCCAGTGAGCTCAAGAACCTTAAAGCCAGAAAATTAAGATGAGATCCAAGATGTGGATGTAACTATCTTCTTTCCTTATGGATCTTGGAGGGCACACTAGGAAGAGCCCTTCAGGAGTATAATATACTGAAGTGGCCAATTTTGGAGTCTGACTGTTTGGGTTTGAATTCCAGTTACTGTCGAGGTGACTTTGAACAAGTTACTTAATCTCTCTGTAAATGAGAGAAAATAGTATGCACCATCTCAGAGAGTTGTTATAAAAACTGCATGAGATGTCACAGATACAGAACAAGTGTGGCATGAGTGTTAGTGGTGACATAATGATGTCATTAATGGTGAGGATAATGATGGTGACAATGTTAAAAAAACCAAAAAACAAGGAATATAGAATAGAGTAGTTTGTCTGTTGTTAGCACACAGACTCTCTTCTTCCTTCTCTAAAGCCAACTTATTTTATTTTATTTTATTTTATTTTTTTATAATAGTTTATTTTCAAATTGGTTTACATATAACACCCAGTGTTCATCCCAACACGTGCCCTCTTTAATGCCCGTCACCCCCTCTCCCCACTCCCTCACTCTCCTCACCCTCAATTGAGGGTTTAGTTTTTGAGAGTCTCTTATGTTTTATCTCCCTCCCTCTCTGTGTCTTTTTTTCCTTTCCCCTCTCCCCCTCCCCCTGGTTTTTGCTTAGTCTCACAAAGTCCACCTATTCGTGGAAACATATGGTATCTGGTTTTTTTTGACTGACTTATTTCACTTAACATAAGTGAAATCCAGTTCCATCCATGTTGCTACACATGGCCAGATTTCATTTTTTCTCATTGCCATGTAGTAGTCCATTGTATATATGTGCCACATCTTCTTTATCCATTCGTCAGTTGATGGGGACTTGATCTCTTTCCATGATTTGGTAAAGCCAACTTCTTGATGTGCAGGTCTCTATACTACACAATTTTCAACTTGTTTCAGTTCATTGTGCCTATCATCTTTGACCAGAGGTAATAACATGTTAAAAAGGAATAAGGATCACTGCTATCCATTGAGTCCATTATGGCCCAGCCACTGCCCTCAGTCCAAATCATTCATTAAATGCGTTTAATCCTCTCAACAGCTCTACCAAGGAACTGAGATTCAGACAACTTAAGAAGCATCTAGAAACAGATGAAAGCAAGAATTTGAAATCTTGTCTGACTCAAAGTTCATGTGTTTTCACTTTACGCTGCAGTAGAATGCTGAAAAGTTAGAACTACATAATAATTTATTAAGTGCACGGTGGTTGCTAGATTTGATAAATCAGAATATTAGATTCCACTGTCCCTCTCTACAGGGACACAGTGATAGAAGATGCAAATGCACCAATGAGTAAAAATGTAAAATTTCCATACATGTAAAATAATCTTTTCCCCTTTTCTTATGCTATGCTATTCATTTGTTAAGAATGATACTAACTTTAAAGGTCTGGTACACTGCATGTTATGTATTAATTCTAAAAGTGTCTAGTTGTCTGTTTTTTTTATTAATTTACATATTCCCTTCCTTCCTCAATGGGAAAACTTCAATGTGGAGTGTCTTATTCTTGAATTGGTGGAGTCTGTTGAGTATCTTATTCTCAAATTAGTGAAATATAGAGAACCTTAAAGAAATATAGGAAAGGTCAAGATGCTTCCTCGGGTATTTCTACATTAAATGTGGATTACAAATACACGTTCAGTTTGAGAGAATATCTATTGGAATTCTCAAGAATCATTCTTATTTTTCACCACAGGCCAGGGGAAGAGGACTGTAAACAGAACACTGAAAAATTATCTGAATTAAGAAAATAATTTATTTTAAATAATTTCAAATTTATGTCTCATTGTGGTTTTGATGTGCGTTTCCTTGATGATTGGTGACACTGAGCATCTTTTCATGTGTCTGTTGTCCATTTGTATGTCTTTAGAAAAATGTCTATTCAGGTCTTCTGCCCATTTTTTTTTTCCCTTTGCTCATTTTTATTTAGATTATCTGGGAGTTTTTTTGGTATTGAGTTGTAGAAGTTCTTCACATATTTTGGATACTAACCTTTTATCAGATAATCATTTTGCAAATATCTTCTCCCATTCAGTAGGTTGCCTTTTTGTTTTGTTGATGGTTTCCTTCTCTATGCAAAAGATTTTTTTGATGTAATCTCAATAGTTTAATTTTTTTTTGTTTCCATTGCCTAAGGAGACATATCTAGAAAAATGTTTCTACAGCTGTTCTCAAAGAAATTACTGCCTATGTTTTCTTCTAGGAGTTTTATGGTTTCAAGTCTCACATGTAGGTCTTTAACTCATTTTGAGCTTATTTTTTGTGTTTGGTGTAAGAAAGTGGTTCCTTTGTTTTACCTTACACCTGTCAGAATGGCCAAAATAAAAAATACAAGAAATGACCAGTGACGGTGAGAATGTGGAGAAAAAGGAATCCTCATGCACTGTTGGTGGAAGTGCAAACTGGTGTAGCCACTGTGGAAAACAGTATGGAGTATTTAAGTTTTTTCTCAAAAAATTGAAAATAGAAGCATTATATGATCCAGCAGTTCTACTACTGGATATTTATCCAAAGAAAATGAAACCACTAATTCAAAAAGGTAAATGCACCTCTATGTTTATTGAAGCATTACAATAATACAATAGCCAAGATATAGAAGAATTCAGTATCCATCCATAGATGAATGGATACAGAAGATGTGGTACATATATACAAAGGAATATTATTCAGCCATAAAAATAATGAAATGTTGCATTTGCAACATGGATGGACCTAGATGGTAGAATGCTAAGTGAAATGAGTCAGTCAGAGAAAGACAAATACCATATAATTTCACTCATATGTGAAATTTATTAAACAAAACAAAAGAATAAACAAACCAAAAAAATAGACAGATAAAAATAGACCCTTAAATACAGAGAACAGACTGATGGTTACCACAGGGGAGGTAGTTAGGGGGAATGGGTGAACTAGGTGATGATGATTAAGAGTACACTTATCCTGATGGGCACTGAGTAATGGATAGAATTGCTGAATCATATTATATACTGAAACTAATATAACACTGTATGTTAATTATACTTCAATAAAAAAGAAAAAATAATAATTTCAAATTTATAGAAGAGTTGTAAGAAATTTAAAAAGGTCTCCATATTCTCTTTGCCTAGATTCCACAACTGTTATTTAATCATTTGCTCCATCACCTTTCTGTCTCTCTCTGTCTCTGTTGCTGTCACACCCTCCCCTTTACAATCATACACACACACACACACACACACACACACACACACACACACACAGTATATATCTTCATTTACATTGGCATTCTAAACCATTTGAGAGTATATTGAAAACACAAAGCCCTAATATTCTAAAAACTCCAGTGTATATTTCCCAAAAGTCAAGGATGCTCTATTACACAGGTATCATATAAACCTCCAAATCAGGAAATCAAGGCTAATATGACACTACCGTCCAATAAACAGATTCAATCAAATTTGGCAGTTGTACTACTTTTGGTAGAACCAAAGTTCTACCTTCCTTGTCTAGGATCCCATTTAGGAACACTCACTGCATTTAGTTCTCCTGTCTCTTTGTTCTCCTCTGAATGAACAGTTGTATGGTCTTTCCCACTTTTATGTCCTTGATTGATTCTTAAAGAGTACAATTCTTAACATTCTTAAGTTGTTTCCTCATGATGAGACTCAGGTCATGCTCTCTTGGCAGAAACACTACAGGAAGATGCTGTTTTTATTTTTTTCAGTACATCATATCAGGGGCATATAATATTGATCCATCACATCTCTGGTGATGTTAAGCTTGGTCATCTGGCCATAGTGATATCTGGAAGATTTCCCCATTGTAATGTCAGTGTCCTCCTTTGTAACTGACTAGGATTTTGTAGGAAGATGTTCTGAGAGTACACACTATTCAGGCCTCAGCAGTCCTCCACCCTGCCTGAATAAATTGCCACTGTGGTGCTTACTTAATAGTAATTTTCTACCTTCATCATTTCTTCTACATTTATTCTTTGGTGTTTTATTTTAAGAAACAGTTTTTGCTTTTATTCCATTTATTTGCATTAGTATGGACTCATAGATTCCAACTTAATTTAATTGGTTGTATTTCATTATTATCACTATTTATTTTGATGCTCAACCTCTTCCTGATGTGGCCGGTAGCAGTCCCTTCCTGTGTCTTTTTACGTCTTGCCCCATCATTCTTTGAGCATTTACTCACTTTTTGATTGCTGGATGTTTCAGGTTCATTTTGTACTTTCCCTGCCTTAGTTCTGAAATCATTCATTCCCTAGAGAACCCAGGTTCCTTTTTGTGGAGAATATTTAGAAAGCAAGATATGGGTATTTAGTGTGACCAGTGCTACTAGAGTATTGTTAATTCCCGGCTCTCTAAGTGGATAGGGCTAGAAATAAATTTATTTTTATATGTACACACAAATATATATCTGTATATTTCAGATGCACACTTAACCCTATAAGTATTCATATATATGTACATATATATACAAATATATGTACATGGGTATTAGAGAGTGGGAAAGTGAAGAAATGGGAAAAGAAGATGGGGAAGGAAGAAAAATGTTAAACAGGATTTTAAAATATAAGCAATGACCAATTTGTGTATTTGGGTCACATAGTTGTGACCAAATTTGAATTGCACAGAGGGAAAGACTTCACGGAAGTAATAGGGGCAAAAACATGATATTTTACTATAAGAGCTATAAAGGCAAAGAAATATCAGGAAGAGGACTTTTGGTATATAGAGAAAAAAATCCTTTTGGATAAAACCTAGACTGAATATATGCATCAGACAAAATTCTTCAAAGGGATGAGAATTTTGTCTGTTAACTTGAAGTTTCCAAACTTTGAAAGTAGTCATCTGGCCAGTTCGAGTAACTCTTTAGAAAGAATGCACCAGTTTTTTAATTCGATGCAATTGATGGGTAAATCTTATGGGAGAGATATATAAAATCTCCATGGAATATGGTGGCAGTGTTAATCCACAGCAGAAGTCAGTGCTTTCTAGGGTCCTTATCTAGGTGACTTAGGTCATGGCAAGTTAGAAGAGGCTAAAAGATGAATTCTTAGGGTATAAAGGTAAAGCCATGCAGAGGAAGCCATATGGACTGCCAGGAAAAGGCCCCATAACAAAAATATTAATAATAACACAACAACAACTGTTTTGTGTTGCATGTGTTTTTAGAGAGATGTATGCAAATGTAAACAAAACACATTAATTTATTTTCTCTAAAGCATAAACAAACATTGCCTTGTTTGGCAGAATTTGCAAAATGCATATTGCTCCCTTTGGCTTTTTTCTTTGCTACAATAGAAGTATGTTTTGTATTAAATCCATTGTTACTAGGAAATTAATCCCAAAATATGCCAGTGTGGCTTTCCATAGTATTGAGAATCCCTATTTCTCATGAAAAAAATGCAGCCTCAGCTAAACACAGCAGCCCCCAGAAGTTAAAAAAAAAGATAAAAGTTTTCCCTTTAAGTTGAATGCAATGGTTGTGTCAGAAGATGCTGGAGGGGCAGAGTTCTTTGAGCATCATAACCTTCTGGGGAGCTGTTGGCTAACAAGGGTATCAAATCGCATATGTATCTAGGAGACATACATTTTGGCATCACAAAACAGTAGTTTGCTTACAAAGTTGTAGGACAAAGAAACATGGGGGCTCTGAGCTTATCTACTGAAGTCTCTAAAAATAAATCTCCCTAGACACACCTATATTTTGTCTTTTATTAAAAAGAGTATATGAATCAGTTGATAGAGTATGGATGACATAATCAATCTTGACTTGAGCCGAAGAGTTGATGAAGTGTTTACAAGAACTGGAGTAATCATTACTGGTCTGAATGTGCCACGGCAGTCACCTGCTGAATGGCTTTGATGACAGAGTTGTGAAGACAGAGTGAAGAAGCACAGGCTCCAAGGGAGGGTCTTCATGTGACCAGGCCATTACTCACTTTACATTGCCTTCAAATCCAAATGCTCTAAGAGCTTCTATCTTTAGGCATCCTTGGGCAGAGTTTCAACAGAAATGTTTTTGGATGCTTCTCTATTAGAAGTGAGACTGCAACTAAGGTTAAGGAGAATTACAGCTATTATCTGGAGAACAAACACTGAAACATCCAAACTTTTATTATTGAGAAGTTGCCGTGCATTTGGCCTAAATTGTTGAAACTGGTCAGTTGTGCTTACGGAGTTCTGAGGACACCTTTCATCCTTTCCCCGTGTAAGACTCTAACTTCCATGAGTGCAGGGGCTTTATGTATTTTCCTTGCTGAAGTACTCTTGTTTTGAGAAAAGCATCTGGCACAAAATAGGGGCTCAGCAAGATTTGTTGACTGAATGGCTCATCATCACAAACATCAGTTGAATGCTTATTATTTATTTGGAACTGACCTATGTGCCACTTCCCTTTTCTGTATGACAAAGGCAGAGATAAAAAGCAGCATGAAAACTCAACTCAGTGTGGTAGTGCCTTCTTGGGCAAGTACATAGGATTTCTGCCTGTTCTCCATAGTGAGCAGTGGGTAGGACAAAAATCCTTCTGCAATCATACCCTCTGCTCATGTGGGGCCATATCACCTTGCATAGGGTCTGACACTTGCCTTAGCAAATTTAACTTGCTAGAATTATTGATGGTTGCAGCCTTAGCCTGCATATTACCCCTCGTGCCGTGCACACTCCTAAAATCCTGTAATGGAAAATAGGAGCTTCGGTGACTCGGGACCAGAAATTGATGGACCTTACAAATAATGCTGGGCTGCCTAACACAGAGCCAAACTGATGGGAAATTGTGCAACAAGGTAAATAATCCAAACAGACCTGAAGGCTCGCAAGAAGGATTTCAGAGGTTATGGTTGCAGACATCTTCCAAATGAATGAGAAAAGAAACTCATCTCTCACTGATGATGTGGGAAATAGAAAGAACAGTCAAAACTGAAAATGAGCTAGTGTCCCTGTTAGAGAACAAGAAGATAGATTTTTATTTTTTTTTTACCAGACTGCTGTAATGTTTTTGGGTTGTTTGTTTGCCCTTGAACTAAAACATTCCCTCAAATGAGAAAAACTATAAAGAAAATGCTATAGTCTTGGGGTACTGTGTTAATTATGCCCTAATAGGAATACAATACCAACAGCAAGCCAGAAAGAAATTAGGTCACAAACATCAAAATTCCATTGTCCAAGTATTTCCAGACAGTATCTTGGCATTTACCAAATTCTGAATTTTGGTTAGAATTAAGGGGAAAAATTAGTAGAAGGAGGTCTTCCTTTTGAGCCCCTATGTTATGATACCAGGTTTGATTCTTCTTTAGCACCTTTTTTGTTGAACATCTTGAAGGATATTGCAAATGCTGCTTATTTAATTCTTCACAACAGTCGTGTAAGTTAGTAATATAGCCTTAAAAATCTCAGGTTGAATGAGCTGAGAAATCAGATAGATATGCGCCTTATTACCTGAGAGAGAAGCTTTTCTGTTACCAATTCCCTTAGAAAGTGTTTGAGAATTAAAAAAAAAAAAAACCACAACAAAAAACCCGACTAGGATATCCCTAAAAGTTTATAGTCAGGTTGGAAGAAAAAGTTGATATCGTTATTGTCATTGCGTTTGAACTTGTAGGAGGATAAGCTTGGGAGAATAAGCTTGTAATTTTTAAGAACCATAGAACCCTTCTTCTGTTCTTGATAAACTCATCTGTGAATCTCTTTTTTACATTAGCTTTGCTTCTCCTGATCATTTATTTACATGTCTTTGACCAAAAAGAAAAAAAGTCTGGTAATTTAATATATTCTGTTGTGTGGCCACATCTGATGCCACGGGGTTAAAATCTGGACTTAACTTCTTGGAGAAGGAAAAGTTGTGTTCACCGGGCTGGGCTCCAATCAGGATTTTTTTTTTTTTTTTTTTTTGTGGCCATGTGTGCTTTGTCCATCTACAGAATTTTAGACCCAAGTAAGTAAACATGGTTTGGAATAATTTATGTGGAGCATGTTTGGTAAATGACTGAAATTCACTCCAGATTGGAGAGATTTCTTAGGAAGACAACAGCCACTCCCTGCCTGCAGTCACTACAATGAGCCCTGCATAGGGGTAAAACCCTTTTGCCACCACACATTCCATTGACCTGGGACCACAGGCCCCAGTGTGGCAGTGGGGGCTGGTTAAGTTAAGATTGTTGAGGCTTGCTAAGGGAGTTTAACCTCAGACCCGGGTATGGATTTTTCTTACGATCCTCAGGCCCTCACTTGTGGGCATGTACACATTTTGGAATATGCAGGGGTCACTGACTGACCTATGCTTGACACTTGTCACATGAAGTGACAGCATTTGAAAATGTAATCAAATGCACTCACTAAGTCTGAGAAATAATGGTCATCATGTCATCCTGAATAGTTCACAAGAGGGAAAAAATGATGTTTGAATGGTCCTTCTTTCTTCTGCGTTCTCTGTTCCTTCTCTCATTCTCTGTCTCTGTCTCTCTTTCACACACAGGCGCACGCATATAAACACACACAAACACACATTCTCATTTAGGCCCCAATCTTGAAATGCTGCAAGATCCCATCAGAAGGAATCTTTTCCATGAGGATGGAAACCAAACAAACCTGCCTTAGAAACCAGCCTTTAGTTTTGGTTGCCTCTTTCTGACCTCAGCCATTCTTTGAAAGCCCGCACCTGTGCCTCTCCATCTCAATCCTTACTTCAGTTGGGATCTCCAGGAATCAGGCAGAAGACCTTACACCAGCCCAGAGGACTTTCATAGAATCTGGAAGCCTTGATTGTAGAACAAACTGTGAAGATTTTCATGACCCAAATTTTATAATTATCTACATATTTATGCTTTTGTTAAAACGCTCAAAGGCTACCTTTTTACTTACATGGGGAGTTTAAATTTTTTTTTTTTGCCAGTGCTTAAATATTTCAGCCCTATGGGGGAAAGACTAAAGAGTTAAATATATGATAACACTACAGATATTTTAGTTTAAACTCACGAATGTGAGTGGATAAGCTCTTTATATTTAGAATAATTTCTGTCAGTTCCCAGTTCCTCTGGGTAGCATGCTAGAGTTTATGCACCAAAGCTTTGTTATATCAGTTTTAAACCAAGTACTTGGGAGATTATTTTGAGAGAATATGAGGAGTATAACTTACGAAGTCAGTCGTCTTAGTTAAATTCATTTGCATTTTATCTGTCCTATTTTCTTTGTTCTTTCTTATGAACCGTTTTATTTTCACTCTGATGTGTACAATTAATTCCATTGTCCAAATTTCTTTGAGTAAGACCAGTCAAATTGCATTATTATGCTATATAAAAACATTTGTCACTGGCCCCAAAATATCTCGTTTTATTCCAAGACAACACAGATAGCAAACATGTCTTCTCTCAGTCAGTGGTCGTGTTTTAAAACACCCAAGCTGAGGCTGCCTGTGGGTCCGACATGCTTTTGAAGGTGTAGAAGCCAGCTCTGCTAAAGCTGGTAAAACAAAAAATATCCCCAAAGACCCAATCAGCTCGATTCTTCTTTTCTAAGTCCAAAGGGTGAAACCAAACACATTCTGAACCAAGGTGGTAAGAACGCACATCTTCCATGACTTCCCAGCAGGGAGCACATACATTCTGTCATGAAAACTCACAAAGGGAAGGCACAGGTCAGAGACTAGAGAATATTTCTACTTTCATTAGACTTGTGCTTAGGAAATAAAGGACCCCAGCCCTTTCCACAATAAGAGGAACTACAGTATCGACTATACAGACTTTGAAAGAAAAATTACTTGGTTCAAATTGTAGTCCTGGTACTTCCTAACTTGTGTGATGACTGAGTTGTTTAATCTTTCTGTCCTTCAGTTTCCCCATTCTTAAAGTGAGGATAATTATAGGACTTCCTGCACAACATTGTTTGGAGGATCAAATAAGTGGGTACGGAACATAGAACAGGGCCTGACGTGCACATTTTCTTAAAAAATATAAAGCAATATAGACATATGAGTATTCACTAGCATCTTTCCAGATAGTTTGAAATTTTGTCCAAGTTTTGATTTTGATAAAAACTCAGATTGTGCAGTGCTTAATAGGTCTGTAAATTCTCATGCCACTTTTCTTGTCTTATAGTCCTGTAATATCTTCTAGTGATATCTTTTACCTGCCTCACTTGTAATTCAGCTAAAATTTAACAGAAACACATACTAATAGAAGAGTCTCATATTATAAAGTATTATAGTTTGCTAGAACATTTTCAGATTTTGCTCCCTTTGAAGTCTGATAAAAGATTTTATTGTAGTCACTGGCTATAAATATACCACATTTTGCATTCTGCGAGGTCAATGCATAAAGCACAAACATTGATACCAACAATAAAGGAGAATGTTCCTATTTCCTTTTACGTTAAAAAATTCCTCAATACTCTTCCCAAGTTACCTTGACAACTGCTACATATTATTATTTAAAATGCCTAGTTCTGAATCTCTCAATTATGCAATTCACCATGCAGCTTCAAAGACATACTAACACAAAATAAAGGGAAAACATAGGTTCCCCTGATACTGTCTGAATGCAAGAATAGTTTCTGATTGCTTTCCTTTTGCAGTTGGATTTTATTTTAGTGACCAACTGGAAATATATCATGCTTCACATTAATTTTTAGGGTCAGCGTAAACACAAAAGATACCAGAAATGTTTCCTTAAAACTATTTCCTAGCAACCGGGTCTGAATTTTAGCACAGCATCTTCAGTAATTAGGAGCCAAAGTAGTGACTGTCACTTAAATTCTAAATTTGAAATTGGCCACAGTTGAGAGGACAGTAATAATAGTGGTCACGGGGTATTGAGAAAGGTTATAACCAGTATTCACAGGCAAACTGTTTCTGGAGGAAAGAAAGAAAATTCGGTGGAACATAAATATAACAAATTTTGTTCTAGAAATGGCATTCGTTACTTTATCAATATGACGAAACAAAACAAAAAATAAATTTCTTCTAAGTTTTACTATGCCTTTATCTAATTGAAAAGGTCTGGGGCAAAAATAAGACAAAAATACTGGTGGCTTACTGATCTTATTCTAAATGAGCTTGATGAATAGCAATTTATAAACATGTGTCTTAAAATGCTGAACACATTTTGCAGCTTGAGAGCCCATTTTTTTGGGGGGGGGAGGAGTGCTCTCTTACCGAATTTTAAACTAATTTTTTCCTCCTATTTTTCTATAGAAAAAATAATAACTGGTTTATTTATTAGATTATGATGATAATGATAGCATAATGATAATAATAGCACTAGCTACCACTGAGTGCTTATTGTATATTAAACATTGTGGTAAGTTGTTTATTTGTCAACAAATTTGATTCTCAGATCGATCCTGTAATGAAGTACTATTATTCCAGTTTTATAGATGTGAAACTGAGACTTTGGGTTATTAAGTGACTTAAAGATTAGAGGGTGAGACATATGACAATGCTAGAATCAGGATTTGACTGGCTCCAGAGACTCTTCATCTTAAATTCTTTCTTTCTCTCCACACATATGCTTAAGAGATATTAAACTGTCATGTATACATGTATGCTTAAGAGGCATTAAATTCACATCCTCCTGATTATTTAAAATAAAATTTGATTATACTCAGATCACATTTTATCCATATTTACATATACCGTGAGAAAGAGCAAAAAGTGGATTCTGGAGGCAAAAATTCATTCATCCATTATGGTTCATTCTATAAGTCATGTTTAAAATGCACCATTCAACTGGCCAGATTTAACATGTGTTGGGACTTGAAACTAATTGCTCATCATACCTCTGTCCCCTCTAGATGCTGAACCAGCTGATAAATATACGTGGAATTTGATAGGGAACAATATATTAGAATTATTTCAGATAGCTTGGAACCACTGCCAAATCCTGGTCTCCTACTCTTTCTCCTTGAGTGGGACTTACTCATCTGGTCACAGAGCACCAGGGCATTGACAATCCTGCTAGGCAGAGGCAGAGCACACTGGGTAGGGGATCGTGTGGAAGAGGCAGGGATGCAATATCAAGCCCAGTCTACATCCCAGTTCCTTAACTTCCCTGAGGTGCCTTCCTCACAAAGGAAATGAGAGGTGAAAGCCTGAGGGGCAGTTCTTTTAAAGAAAGCCAGACTCCTCTGTAAGGGATAAGCAGTATCCTTGGGGGAGTGAAAACATCTTCCCTAACAGAAAACAGATTCAAAAGCTATATTCTTACTAGATTCAGAAGTTTGCAATTGTTTGTTTCACTAGGAAATAGTTTGCATTACAATTCATTGTAAAAGTTCTGGAGTCAGACAGTAGTAGTTTAAATGCTGTCTCTTCTGTTTCCTAGCTCGGGCAAATAAATACCACAAAGTCTCAGTTTCTTCATTGCTACCCCTCAGAGTTGATGTTGATGTGAAGATTAATGAGACCATTCATGAAATACAGTATTTTTGATATTGATGCACACTAAATATTCAATACATATGTGCTATTATTAATAAAATTATTAATAAAATATTATTTTAGGAACAAATCAAATTCAGCTTCATCTAACATATTTTGAATTCCTACTTTGTAAAAGACTTAATATTACTTTATGTAATCTTTCTCAAACCTTAAGTGCCATGATTTGTTATTTCTAATCTCAGTAGATGAACTATATTCACCTGGCTAATAAGCAGTGGTGGGATTCAAACTCGTTTCTTCCAACCCGATCCAGTTGCACTATCCAATATCATCCAAGTTGGATCATGTTTCAACTTCTCAGTCCCTGAGTCAGTCTTGTAAAAGAAATATGACATGCCGTAAGGAACGGCTCATAAAAATCCTTGTGACTTAGGAATATACTTCTAAATGAGAAGCACAGATTCAAAGTATTTTTCCCACTCAGGATATGTCTGTGCTAACAACTTTATTGCTTCTAGGGACACAGATAACTAAGATAGTCTTTATCCTTGATGACCTAGATTAAATGGGCAATAATAAATATTCTAACCTTGCCATAAAACCAATCATAAATGCCATTTCTTTCTCCAAGATTTTCCTAATTCTACAAAATTAGTGTATCTGAGGGAAACCTTACATCTCCTAAGATTTTACTTATATACAAATACATGAGTAATCTCTCTCTATAGTGCGATATCTATAGAGTCAAGGGATTGGTGCTATTATCTCCAGCCTTGCTCTAATACTCTCACTCTCTCTAATGAGCCCCTCCCCAAATACTTGCTGAGTTGAATTCAGTATAGGAGACTTCATTTATTACATATTTAGAACCAAGTAAATAACTATAAAAAATACAATAGTAATTCAACACAAATTTGGGTTAACACGGTCAAAATTAACTTATCAAACTAGGAAGGAAGTGACTTTGACAAATAAAATGTTACATCTGAGATAAAATATTCAACAAATGAAAATTATTACAGTTTGGGGAATTAACTATGACTTTCTTTTCTCCTGAGGTCTTTGTCTGTAGCCATCTCAATATTGTATCTGGTGCAGGGAGTGCATTTATCATGGAACTGTTGATAGATTTAACTATGGGGAATGGGATGATGCTGGATTGTGATGGAGAGGAGCCAATAGAGCAAGTCAAAAGTATTGCTCCCCAGGTTCCATGAGGTCCAGCTGCTTTGATAACACCAGGGGAAAGCTATAACCCTCAGACTTGATGGGGAATTCAGGTGGAAGCAAGCACCTCTTGGGATTATGAAGAAGTTTTTGGAATTAGAGAAGATTTATTTATGCTCTAATGATACATAGTTTCTGAGTGGTGAAAATATATGCTGTAGCATTCATTTTCATTATAGCTATCAAAAGGATGTTCACATACGGAGTAGTTATGTAATAGATCATTAGGTGTACCTCTTACTGCAAGAGAATCATAAGGCACATCCCAAGTACTCATTTTAAAATGATGGATGGGATTATCTTTTAATTGGATGAATGACTGTCTTTTAAGTATCTTTGTAGACATGGTGACCAGTCCCTATACATGAGAATTACATAAATGATTTTTCATGGTATTTATGTTAATTGATTTGTTCATTTGTTCATATATTTGCACAATCACTGTAATACCAGCCTAATTTTATCTTTGTTAAGTTTTTTATTTGAGTATAGTTGACACACAATGTGACATTAGTTTCAGGTGTAAAACATAGTGATTTGATATCTCTATATGTTATGCTATGTTCACCACAAGTGTAGCTACCATCAGTCACCATATTCCCATGACTTATTTATTCCATAGTTGAAAGCCTATATCTCCTGTTCTCCTTCACGTATTTGGCCCATCCCTTACCTTTTTTCTCCCTGGCAACCATCACTTTGTTCTCTGTATTTTATTTTTCAAATTCCACATGAGTGAAATCATATGTTATTTGTCTTTCTCAACCTGACTTATTTTACTTAGCATAATACCCTATAGGCTCATCCATATTGTCACAAATGAGAGATCTCATCCTCTTTGATAGCTGCGTAATATTCCATTCTATATATAAATATATATATACATGTATATGTATACATACATTCCATAGTTGAAATACATGTGTATGTGTGTATATATACCATATCTTCTTTATCCATTCATCTATCAGTAATACTTAGGTTGCTTCCACATCTTGGATATTGTAAATAATGCTGCAATAAACATAGGGGTGTATATATCTTTTCAATTTAGTATTTTTGTTTTCTTTGGGTAAATACCCAGTAATGGAATTATTAGATCATATGGTACTTCTATTTTTAATTTTTTAAGGAGCTGCCTTGCTGTTTTCCACACTGACTGTACCAATTTACATTCCCACCAGCAGTGCACTGAGGGTTCCCTTTTCTCCATATCCTTGTAAACACTTGTTATTTCTTGTCTTCTTGACTTTAGCCATTCTGACAAGTGTAAGGTGATATCTCATTGTGGTTTTGATTGGCAGTTCCCTGATGACTCTAGTGATGTTGAGCATCTTTTTATGTGTCTGTTGGCCACCTGTACAGTCTTCTTTGGAAAAGAAGATTTTTTCAATCCATTCTACTGACCATGTAATCCATGTAATTTGTCCAAGAAGTTATGGCAGTAGATTTGATGTTAGTCTTAATTTTAAGATTTTCTTTTCTATGTTTTGCCCTTTTTTTGAATTATAACAATTATATTATTGAGAAATCTGGAGGTGTTTCCATGGAATGCTAGGAGATGGCATTTTAAAATCAGAAATATTTTGTGAGACTTCAAAAAATAACTGGGGTCACCCTTTCCTGGGAAGTTAAAAGCAAATGACCCAGTCATATTCATGTGTGTACATTTCATTTTAAAATATATATCATAACATAATATCATACACTTTTTGTATTTCTTCCTGCAAATTTAGAATCCCACTTTACTTAAAATGTATAGTACCAGTTTAAAAACCAGCAGTTTTTAAATCTTTGTCATGTAATTTAAAATGTTTTAAAATTTATATTTTGGTATCAGTTTAGAGGACTCTGTAGTCTTTCTGCATGGGTTCCCCAGGTGACTCAGTTAAGCATCTGACTCTTGATTTCGCCTCGGGTCATGATATCACGGTTTGTGAGTTCAAGTCCCTCACTAGGCTCTGCACTGATAGTGTGGAGCCTGCCTTGGGTTCTCTCTCTCTCTCTCTCTCTCTCTCTCTCTTTTCCTCCCTAGCTTGTGTTCTCTCTCTCTCAAAATAAATAAATAAACTTAAAAAATAGTCTTTCTACAAGCAATCTGTATCAGATTTTCTAAAGATAATTGAGCAAAATATGTACTTTTTTTTCTTTCTAAAGATAATTGAACGAAATATATGCTGTTTTTTTCTTTTATTCCTCTAAAAAACATTGGTTACATGTTTAGACTATAATCAAGAAAATCACCAGTCATACAGAAGTTACAGATTTTAACAGCAGACTAAATATACAGGAAGGATTGGGGGGCCTGGATGACTCAGTTGGTTAAGCGACTGACTTCAGTTCAGGTCGTGATCTCGCGGTTGCTGAGTTTGAGCCCTTCATCCGACTCTGTGCTGACAGCTCTGAGCCTGGAGCCTGCTTTGAATTCTGTGTCTCCCTCTCTCTCTCTTTGCCCCTCCCCTGCTCACACACACACTCTCTCTCTCTCAAAAATAAATAAACAATAAAAAAAATTTTTTAAATACCTAGGAGTAAATAAATGTACAAAGTGAAAGTGTACAAAGAAGAAATACGTGCCCACAGAGGAGATAGTGTAGGCACAGATTATCTAGAAAAGGAAGAGAAAGAGGATGAAAAATGCAGGGAGCACCAGCTTCGTGGAGCTTGAAGACCTGATCCTTCATGCCTCCTTGAAATTAGGTGAACTGAATGAGCCACTTAATCTCTCTGACCCTCACTTTCTCAATTTTGAAATGAGTTCATTATAATATTTATCCCTAATAGTTACACAATGAAAATATATCATAAAATGCCTTATAATGAAATGTTATAAAAATGTCAAAATGAAATATAATACTATAATATTTATGAATCTTGAAAATATTCTGTTAGGTAGAAAAAGCCAGACACGGAAAAGTAAATGTTATATGATTTCACTTGTTTTTATTTTTTAACTTTTTATTTAAATTCCAGTTCATATACAGTGTAATATTAGATTCAGATATACAATATAGTGATCCAACAATTCCATACATCACCCAGCGCTAATCACAAGGGCACTCCTTAATCTCCATCACCTGTTTAACCCAACCTACCTCCCCGCTGGTAACCATCAGTTTGTTCTCTCTAGTTAAGAGTCCGTTTCTTGGTTTCTCTCTCTTTTTTCCCCTATACTCATTTGTTTTGTTTCTTAAATTCCACATATGGGTGAAATCATATGGTATTTGTCTTTCTCTGATTGAGTTACCTCATTTAGCATAATACTCTCTATCTCCATCCATGTTGTTGCAAATGGCAAGATTTCATTCTTTTTTATGATTAATATTTTATTGTATATATACAATATATATATATACACACACACATATATATACATACACACATATATATGTATACATATATACATATATATATATATATATATGCATATATATATATATATATATATATAAAACATCTTCCAATCAATGGACACCTAGGGACATTCCTCTAATTTGGCTATTGTAGATAATGCTGATATAAACACTGAGGTGCGTGTATCCCTTTGAATTAGTGTTTTTGTATTTTTTGGGTAGATACCTGATAGTGCAATTGCTGGATTGTAAGGTAGTTCTATTTTTAACTTTTTGAGGAATCTCTATACTGCTTACCAGAGTGGCTGCGCCAGTTTGCATTCCCACCAACTTTGAAAGAGGGTTCCTCATATGTTTTATTTTGATGTAGTACTAATAGTTTGTTTTTGCTTTTGTTTCCCTTGCCGCCAGAGACATATCTAGAAAGAAGTCACTACAGCCAATGTCAAAGAGGTTACTGCCTGAGTTCTTTTCTAGGATTTTTGTGGTTTCAGGTCTCACATTTAGGTTTTTATCCCATTTTGATTTTGTTTTTGTGTATGGTGTAAGAAAGTGGCCCAATTTCATTCTTTTGCATGTTGCTGTCTCGTTTCCCCAATACCGTTTGTTGAAGATACATTGTTTTTCCCATTGGATTTTCTTTCCTGCTTTGTTGAAGATTAATTGACCATATAATTGTGGATTCATTTCTGGGTTTTCAGTTTAGTTCTATTGATCTGTGTGTCTATTTTTGTGCCAGTACCATTTTGTTTTGATTACTACAGCTTTGAAATATAACCTGAAGTCCAGAATTGTGATGCCTGCAGCTTTGTTTTCTTTTCAAAGGTGGCTTTGGCTATTCTGGGTCTTTTGTGGTTCCATACAAATTTTAGGATTGCTTGTTCTAGTTGTGTGGAAAATGCTGTTGGTATTTTGATATGGATTGCATTAAATGTGTAGATTGCTTTGAGTGGTATAAACATTTTAACAATATTTTTCTTCCAATCCATGAGTATGAAATGTCTTTTCATTTCTTTGTGTCATCTTCAATTTCTTTCATAGTTTCTTGTATAGAATACAAGCCTTTCACTTCTTTGGTTAGTTTTATTCCTAGGAATCTTATTTCTTTTAGTGCAATTGTGGATGGGATTGTTTTCTTAATTTCCCTTTCTGTTGCTTCATTATTGGTGTATAGAAATGCAAGTGATTTCTATACTTGAATTTTGTGTCCTGCATCTTTATTGAATTCGTTTGTCTATTCTAGCAGGTTTTTTTGGTGGAGTTTTTCAGGTTTTTTATATATAGTATCATGTCATTTACAAATAGTGAAAGTTTTACTTGTTCCTTACCAATTTGGATTCCATTTATTTCTCATTGTTGTCTGATTGCTGTGGCTAGGACTTCCAGTACTATGTGGAGTAAAAGTGATGAGAGTGGACATTTCTGTCTTGTTCCTGACCATAAAGGATAAGCTCTGTTTTTCCCCATTTAGGATAATAGTAGCTGTGGGTTTTTCAAAATGGCCTTTATTATGCTGAGGTATGTTCCCTCTAAACCTACTTTGTTGAGGATTTTTATCATGAATGGATGTTGCACTTTGTCAAATGCTTTTTCTGCATCTGTTGAAATAATCATATTGTTCTTATCTTTTCCGTATTAATGTGATGTATCATGTTGATTGGTTTGTAAAAATAGAACCGCTCTTGCAACCCAGGAATAGATCCCGCTTGATCATGGTGACTGATTCTTGTAATGTATTTTTTGGATTCAGTTTGTTGGTATTTTATTGAGAATTTTTGTGTCAGGAATATTGGCCCGTACTTCTTTTTTTAATGGTGTCTTTACCAGGTTTTGGTATCAGGGTAATGCTGGTTTCATAGAATGATTTTGGAAGTTTTCTTTCTTGTTCTATTTTTTGGACTAGTTTGAGAAGACTAGTATTAACTCTTCTTTAAAAGTTTGGTGGAATTTGCTTGCGAAGCCATCTGGTCCTAGACTTTTTTTGGGAGTTTTTTGATTACTGGTTTAATTTACTTATTGGTTATTGATCTGTTCAAGTTTTGTATTTCTTCCTGTTTCGGTTTTGGTAATTTATATGTTTCTAGGAATCTATCCATTCATTCCAGGTTGTCCATTTTGTTGGCATGTAGTTTTTTTAATAATGTTCTCTTATAATTTTTGTATTTCTGTGGTGTTGGTTGTTATTTCTCCTCTCTGATTTGTGATTTTATTTATTTGGGTCCTTTCTCTTTTCTTTTTGATGTCTATCAAATTTGATAAGTTTATCAATTTTAATTGATTTTTTGAAAAAACAGCTCCTGGTTTCATTGATATGTTCTATTACATTTTTTAGTTTCTATATATATTATTCCACTTGTATGAAATATCTAGAATAGGCAAAATTATAGGGACAGAAAGTAGATTAGCATTTACTACGGTCTTGGGGAAGAAGGAAATGGGGATCAACTGCTTAATGTTTACAGAATCTCTGGTGCGATTTTTAAAAATTGGATATAGAAACTGGTGATGATTAAACGCTGAATGTAATTAATGTCATTCGATGTGACATTTAAAAATAGCTAAAATGGGAGGGGGCGCCTAAGTGGCTCAGTTTGTTAAGTGTCTGACTTCGGTTCAGGTCATGATCTCAAGGCCAGTGAGTTCCAGCCCCACGTTGGGCTCTGTGCTGACAGCTCAGAGCCTGGATGCTGCTTCAGATTCTGTGTATCTGTCTCTCTCTCTAGTCCTTCCCAACTGGTGCTGTCTCTCTGTCTCTCTGTCTATCTCTCTTTCAAAAATAAATAAACATTAAGAAAAAATATTTTAAGTTTAAAATGGCTAACATGGAAATTTTTATGTTATCCATTTTAACATAATTTTTTTGTTACTTTACATCTACTTGTTAAATCAATTGTGATACAACCTTGTTTAAAAAAATAATTGTTGGGGTGCCTGGGTGGCTCAGTCAGTAGAGTGTCTGACTTTAGCTCAAGTCATGATCTCATGGTTTGTGAGTTCAGGCCCCACATTGGGCTTATTGCTGTCAGTGCAGAACCCGCTTTGGATCCTCTGTCCCACCCTACCCCCGCCCCTCTCTTGTTCACCTTCTCTCTTTCTAAAAAATGAATAAACATTAAAAAAAAAAGAAAGAAACTAATTGTTAAATTTAGGCTTGCATTACAGTGATTGTGTGATTTGTTGCACTTAGCATAATGCCTCTTAAATTAGTCCCTCCATCCCTACGTCCAATTGGTGATTTTTAACTCCTTAAAAACAACAAGGTATATCCTGGATGTTCATCTGTTGGATGAGGCTCTTGGGGCAAGTGTCACTGGTGATGACTAATAGCATCATGGAATTTAAGGAAAAACAAGAGTCAGAAAAAGCAGTGGGAGCACTAATCTGTGATCTAGCTTTTATATATTCCGTCTGTTCAGAGAGTTAGAGGCAGCAGAGGCTGTAAGCTTCACGAGATCAAGACAGCTAGACATCAACAATTGCTCATACTAACCTCCTAATAAGATTTAAGAAAGCAGGATCTTTCTATGGAAAACATAGAGAAATCTATCTATCTATCTATCTATCTGTCTATCTACCTATCTATCTTTTTATCTATCATCTATCTATCTAAAACACATGGAAATGAAGATGTTATAAGCCACAAAGGAAAGGGATAGAATAATACAAGGAAGTTTATCAAGAAACTTAAAATGTGGTAACAATATTGCCATCCTAATGGATGCAGTAAAGTGCAGAACCTACATTGTGGAAAATGAATCAGTAATGCAGAGAATAAACTTGAGAATTTTTCCCAAAGAGCAGAGAATAAAATGATAAAAATGGTGAGTTAGAGAAAAAAGAAAAGGAAAAAAAATGGTGACATTGAACAACATAGATTGTCAGATGAAGGTAGATTCAACCTAAAAATTTAGTTTCCCTAAGGGAGATGATAGAACAATTAAAACAGTAACAATGAGAAAAGTTATAACTAAATAACATCTCCAGGAACTGAAATAATTCCTAATTATGGAGTTTAACAAATCTCATTTATTTTAGATGAAATCCAAGAAAAGAAACCACATCAAAATACATTCAGATAAAACTCTTTTGAACTATCTTGATAAGGGAAATTTGCTGTAATAATATAAGTAGAAGAGAAGAAATTTGTGTTGATTTTGGACATTTCCTCCGTACCTCTAAGTCCTAAGACACAAAGCAAAAGTATAAATTTGAGGAAAAATAGTTGTGCTTTAAAATTGGAAACACAAAATGAGATAATTTATTTGTAATGTAAACAGAAAGACTTTTTCAACTATTTGAGGCTAAGAATTTAGGTATTACTTAGGCGGTTTGATTTAGAATGGTATTTGATGTTGTAGTTCAGATGACTGAGAAAGAATAAAAACAAAACACCCAAGAAAAAGAAAGTCAAAGTATAAAGGAACTAGGGAACATTAAAGTAGTTAAAATATAGGTTTCTGGATATTTTTATACACATAATTCATATATGAATAAAAATAATTATTATCAAAAGAGAAACTTTGTAGTATAAATATTAAATATTAAAAATTGAGGTATAAAATCTTAGGTTATGTAAAAAAGTTGAGAGACTGGGTAGTTAGTATATAAGATGGGCAGTAAAAGAAATGTAGGGAGGAATTACTCAGTACTCTACATCTGATTTTGCTCATTCAGGAAATACTTGTTGAAAAAATGTTCTCAAAAAATTCAGAATGAATTATTAGTAGAACTTAAAAAGAAATAATTATGTTCCAACCCACTAGAAAATATTAGAAAAAACACAAGATGGCCACACTTTGTATTAAGAAATAAGTTCACAAAGAGAAAGAAACACATCAAATACTAAGAGCAGTTGACTTTCTTTTTGTTTAAACTTTTCAGTAATTTCTAAATTTTATTTGAAAGCATTTATTACATTTGTAATTAGAAAAGTCAATGAACAATATTTGAAGTAGTTTTAAAAGGCAATCTCAGAGAGAAAGGAAGAACTTTCTAGGCAGAGGGCATGAGTTGAGAAGAGCTCGGTCTATTCAAGGACCTGCAACAAAGCTGGTGTGTCTGGATGGAAGAAGGCTGGAGAGAGTGGCCCCAGAAGAAGCCATGGGGCTGCAGCCAGATCACATAAGACCTAGAAGGCCACATTGAAGATTTTGCTTTTGATGTTAAAAAAAAAACACATGGAAAATGCACAATGAGATTTGTGTTTTAAAAAGATCATTATTCCATTGTTTGCCCTTGGTTCGGAAACACCAGGTTTGTGTCACGCGCCGCGTGATATCACAACCACGAGATCATGACCTGAGCTAAAATCAAGACTGTGACACTTGACCGACTGAGCCACCCAGGCACCCCTGCTGATCATTTCTTTCGTGATCATGTAGATTCCTCTTTAAAAAGCAGTCAAAGCAGTATTATGGTGACTCTGATCCCCAGAAAATAAAGGGGATTTAGTAATGTGTGAGTGTGTGTGTGTGCGTGTGTGTGTGTGTTTGCATCCATGTGTGGTGAAGCATGTGGGAAGGGAAGTGGTATCAAACGTTTAAAAGACAAGACTTGAAAAGTATTTGTAAAACATTAGATAGCAAACTTCCTTTCTTCATAGAATGTTCGTTCTGTCTAACCACAAATTCCAATGCCATTATTTCACCTTCCTTCTCCTATAATTTAAAAATAAAATGACTATTTGCATCAGAATTGTATAGACTACAATTATATAGCCCAATCACTTTGAGTAGTTTGTTTCTGTAGTGACAAATTTTGTTTGTTTGTTGTATAGCTCTTCATTTTCAGAGCTATATATACATGGTATGACTTGGATAAGCAAACTGAAATGGAACAGAAAAGCAACAGAAAGCACAGTTCTTACAACTCTTGTAGGCACCTCGTTTCCACTCTGGTATCCTCGGATGCTAGGATGCTATTCTCAGAGGTGAATAATTTACAAGATCAAAATGGATTGCTTTCTATGTCTTACTGTCTTTAGTTTCATTTTGTTTTGTATTCCAAAAATGGTTTGTAGGTAAATCATCATTTCCATGGCTAAATAATAGCAAATTGCTACCAAAGCCCATTCCTACCACTGACAACATAGCCCCAGGGTTTCACAACTCAATCAGCTATCTCTAAATCAACAGAACTCAGCTCCAGAGGAGAGCGATCTGGGAAGCTTTTCTTTTCAATTCTCTCATATGTTTTGTTTTAGTTTAATGTGTTTGTCTGGATACTTAGACACCATGGTGATAGGCGTCATAGAAATAAATAGAAATAGACAGAAAAGAGCTAAAAAATAAAATGAAAACTTGGGAAGACTAGGAATGACACTTGTATCTGAGCACTCTTTTTTTTTTTTTTTTCAGAACTCAGTGAGGGGGAAATTAAAAAGGGACTTTGTGTCAGACAGACGAATAAGTGAATAATTTTTCTAACAGTGTTATTTTGCTGACACTAGACTTAGGGAGCTCATTAGCATGCTGAGACTATTTAACTCTAAAAAATAGTACTTTAGCTTTCCCTTTGCTGGATATTCCTTCCATCTCAGCTCAGCATTAAAATAGTGGTAAGCCAGTCAGAATTGGACAGTGTGATAATGATGGAAACAGAAGAGTCTTTGGAGTTAGAAAGAGAACAGTGTTTGAATTTTGGCACCAACCTTTATTACCTATGTCGTTAATCTTCCATTAAGCTTAATCTTCTTATCTCTAAAGTGTTCATACTAATACCTACCTCAAACATTTGTGGCAGGTCAAAATACCAAATTAAAGGCAGTTTCATAGTTCTGGCTACATAAAAGTTGCTCAATAAAGGTTCATTCTGTTCCCCTCTGTCTATATCCTTATAAGTTGTTTGGTTTCATTTAGCAAAATGAGTACCCAGGAAGAAGAAATAATACACCCACCCTATTCTGTGTCTGCTAAATGATGGTTGCCTTACAAACTTAAGAATTCCTGTTGGCTGTTACCCTGTCTATTATGTATCTCTTCAAGGCCAAAACTAAGGCCAAGATCAGTTTCCATGCTAAGAGGTCCAGAGTGAGAATCTTCTCATTTGCTTTTCACAGATGCAGCCTGCCATGTCTGTATGAAAACACATAAATAGAACGGATGCATCAGATCAGTTAGCTTGGGGAAAAGCAGCTTTCAAGAGCTTAGAAGTAAAAGAACCACACTGTGCTCACCAGTAAAACAAAAACAATAGAAATGCCTGGAGAGGATCCAGTCAAAGGTTTAGACCTGACATTTGAGGTAAAGGTTGCATTATGTGCTTCTCCTTTGTGTTAAACAGGAGTCCAGAACTGCGTGGCATTGCCTGCTTTTGTGGTTATAGAAATAACCATTAAAATATTCAATCATTTTCATTATTCTAGCTCTGAGTGACATTGAATCCCTACGGAATGTGAGTAATAAACTTATTTCTTCTTTCCTGTTAGTCTACTATGCTCTCACTGGCCATGGTGGGAGAAGAGAACTGGGAGAATTTCTAAGGAAGGTTTAGAAAGCCCACAGCAATACAGTTCTGTCTTTCCCCCTAGCCAATAGAGCAGAAAGAGGTCTTTCATTTTGTGTCAGTGTCTTCTGACTGCTGTGATTTACTCAAATCATGGAAGAGTAGTTTTCCATGACATTATCACAAATGACTTAAATCAAAACTCTAGATTTCATGGAGAAAAAATGATAGATGGAAATTGGGTATAACCATTTCCTGAACCCCCTTGTAAATGCTAAGCTTTTTCCCAGAAAGCTAAAATCGATTCAGAATCCAGCATGGTATAGAAGTAGTTTTCACTGCTTTTTTTTTCCTTTATACTTCTTGCATCTTTTGAGCATCTTGTATCACTGCATTTCCTAATATTTTTGTTGAGAAAGCAAACAAATTTAGATGTCCTGTTTTAAGTTTGTATATAAACTTAAATCTAAATCCTCAAATATCATGTCTTCTTATTCCTAATCAAAATAAAGCTCTGGGAGTAATTGGTGGGAACAACATGCAAGCAAATGGAATGTCAGAAAAGTCTTTTCTGTAAGCTTGGGCTGATGCCGTTAGCCCCAGGGAAGAAGTAGCCTATTCCAGAATGAGAAGGCATGTGGCCATACAGATTCCTGGTACTGATGTCCAAAACCAAACTGAATGCATAATGACAACAGTTTGCATCTTTGGATGAGCTAAAGCTGCTTTCCAAACACTAGGCAAATTCTCTTGGTTGAAAAGGAAGAATCCAACTTGGGAGAACTCCACCAGTCAACTTAAATGTATTGACTGCCTACAGTGTGATTTTTGTGCTGTTCTCAGGAATGTGGAGGTTGTCAAAGGAGAACAGCATGGCTTTGCCCAAAGGAACTTTCAAACTAGTTAGGAAAATAGAACAAATATCCATGAAAAATTAGAGAATAATCAAATGCTAATGTATGTGCTGCTGACTTTACGTGTAATAGGAATTCTTAGAAGGGGAGGATCAATGTATGCAGAAAGAATTGGGAAAGTTTTCTTGGAAGAGACTGGAGCTGAGATTTTTAAGAAGGGTTATGAAGGAGGAAACACATCACAGACCAAGGAAACAGTGTGTGCTCCCATTGGGCTATAATGCCCGTGGCAGAGAGGGGCCAGTGAAATGCATGGCAGGAAGGAGTTGAAATAAAGATGGAAATGTAGGATGGGGCCAGACTATTTGAATTTGATGTGGCAAGAAAGAGAAAGCTACAAAAGGAATGGGCTAATAAAAACTGTACTTTTCTGAAAATATTCTAGCAACTGAGTTTAAAATGAAGTTAATTTGATATTGATCTTTAAAAGACTTTTAACAAGATGAAGAAACTACTTCTCTTCTAAAAGTAAGTGAACTGGTAGGAAGGGGTAAAGATTCAAATATTCGAAATTGATTATCAAAGCTCTGATTTCTCAGGATAAGGAAAACATTATAGTGTGTAGTAGTAAAAGCTTTGAACAGTAAAGGTTTCGTTTTGATCCCTGGCTCTGCACTTCATATATGTTTGGCCTTGTCCAAGTAACACAGGTTCCTTAGTAGTTGTGGTAGGCAGAATTAGAAGATGACCCTCAATGACCCTTACCCTTCTGTAGTTTTCTCCTATTGAGCGTGGACAATTAATCTGTGAATAGAACGAAGAGTCACTTCCATGATTATGTTACATTGCATGACAAAGGAGATTTTATACATGTAATTAAGGTTATCGATCAGCTGACCTTGAGTTAATCAAAAGTGAAATTATGCAGATGGGCTTGACGTAATCACCTTAACTCTTTAAATATGGAGTTACAAGTCAGAGACGGAGAGATCAGAGAGACTGAACTTGTGAGACTGGTTCTCCTGCTCGCCTCCATGAGTACTACGGTTTCAAGGACATGAGCTTGGAAGAAAGAGGTCGTTAAGCCTTAGATGACCACAGTTCATGCTGATATCTTGGTTGCAGCCTTAGGAGACACTGAGGAGAGAGAACTCAGCTTCACTCAGCCCAGAATCCTGATTTATACAGTAAGTATTGTTTTAAGCCACTGAGTTTATGGCAATTTGTTACACAACAATAGAGCACCAATGCCCTGGTGAATGCAGATAATGAGAATATTCAGTCATGTTGAGAGAATTCAATGAAATAATAGTGATACTGAATATAAGATGTCTAGTGCTGTGCCTGGCATATAGTAGGTATAATTAAATATTAGCTATTATTATTATTCTGAGTTGTTTTTATCAGTAAATTATGAGTATCAATGGGATTAGCGGAAATATATTCTAAAACTAGTAGAGAGGTATCTTAAAGGAATGAGCGATGGTCGGTAGGTAGATAGTAATAATGGTGTTTCTGAGCTGGGTGCATCTACTGGCCAGACTGATTAACCTCTTCTCTTCCTCGTGGTAGCAAAGTGTTTATTATTCCACTTGGTAAACTCTAGCTGATTGTTGTAGTTGAAACAATAGAGCACAATCCTGACTGCATTAAAATCACACATCCACAGGCCTAATGTGTTTGACATCATCAAGAATCAATAATTAGAAATGGTTCTTAATACAAGTTGTTAATACATAGCATTAGCAATCCTGCATGTCAAACAACATGTATAGGGATAATATCTATGACTAAGGAGTGTTATTCAAAATATTTAGCAACTGAAGGGCACCTGGGTGGCTCAGTTAGTTAAGCGGCTGACTTCAGTGCAGGTCATGATCTAGAGGTTTGGGAGTTGGAGCCCTGCATCGGGCTTTGTGCTGTCAGCTCAGAGCCTGGAGCCTGCTTCGAATTCTGTGTCTCTAGCTCTCTGTCCCTCCCCCACTTGCACTCTGTCTCTCTGTCTTTCAAAAATAAATAAACATAGAAAAAATTCAAATATTTAGCAACTGGTATAATACAGGCATTATAGACGACTAGCATGGCTGTGCTGCAAAGCTAAATATCAACTCTGAATGCACTGTAAAAACATAATTGTTTCACTCAGCATTCAATGACATTGAGTCTCCATTCTGGATCAGCCACTATGTTGGAGGATGAATGTTCAAGATGGACTCCCACTATTAAGGATTTTACAGTCTATTAGAAGAAAGAGAAAGGAAAAATGTCATGGATGATAATACAGTGATAAGTAGTACAGTACAAACACATGCTGGAAGTTCCAGGCTCAGAGAGCAGACAGCAAAGTCACAAAAAAGAAGCCCCTTAGTTCAACCTTTGTTGGAATCATAAAACGAAATGCTCCTTGGAGCTTGAATTCAGTCTCGCATCTCGATAAGTGGGAATTACTCAGATTTCTTGGAGGGAAGAATATTCCAGACAGAGGGGACAGCTGGGTCTACTTGGAAAACTTTTGTAGAGAATGGCTACAGTGAAAATCACAAAGGGCTTCATTATGGGGTATGTTTTTATCTGATGACATGGGGAATATTTTAAATATGGTTTAGGTAAGTTAAGATTTTTATTTTCCAAAACAAAACTAACAAAAATATGGATAATAATTTAGAAACAGGAAAAATCCAAAGTAGAAATGCCAGTTAGGGTGATCTTGTGGTAACATAGGAGAGGAGCAATTATGGCTTGAATCAAGAAAATCCTGATGAGAATATTAAAAAAAAAAGAGGATAATTCAAAAAATTATTTGGAAATAGAACCAAATGGAGTTGGTAATTTTTTAGATGTACAAGTGAGAGGCATGCAGCAATTAGGATGACTTTTGTATTTGGATGTTGGCTGGTTGTATGGACATTGGTGCTATTTACCAAGACAGACAATTCAGAAAAAGGAAGAGACTAAGGAGAGACATGTCAGGTGCCTATGGGATAGGTGGAGATGTCTGTGAAGCAGTTGCAAATATTGGTGAAGAATTAAGGTATAGTCAGGGATATAGATTCAGGAGTGCAAAAGATATTTGATAATTGCCTACCCAGCATTAATTGCCCCTTCCTCCCTTTGTAACAGTACTCAAGTTTTATTTCAGGTGGCCACCTCTTCCTCATTTAGTCCATGTCTTTTGGAAGAAGTTGACACTACTTCATTCTCTAGGAGTAGTACCTGATTAACCTAAACCAATCTGGCACATTCTACAAAGATTGTCCTCCTCTTTTTCCTCCCCTCCCTTCCTCCCTCCCTTCCTCCCTCCATTCCTTCCCTCCTTCCTTCCTTTTTTCCTTCCTTCCTCCCTCCCTTCCTTCCTTCCTTCCTTCCTTCCTTCCTTCCTTCCTTCCTTCCTTCCTTCCTTCCTTCCTTCCTTTCTTCCTTCCTTCCTTCCTTCCTTGTTTCCTTCCTTGTTTCATTGTTTCCTCTCCCTCTCCCTCTCAAAAAATATATATTCTTTCATTCTTCCATCCCTTCTTTTTTTGTCTTTTTTCTATTTATAATATATGATGCTCTCACTGGTACAAAGAGTTAAGAATAGTAAAAGGTCTGATATTTTATTCAACTTTCAAATTATAGGTTAGCTTGTCACATTTTCATGGATCATGAATGTTGATAGAAGATATGAAACTCCTGGAGCCAAATGAAGGATAGTTTATTACTCACAGCAATAGCAGTAGCCAGAGTATCATCATGGTTTGTACTACTCCCATTTCTACAGAGTGATTCGAAGATGTCACCTGTTACCCCATGGGTTGCATTACTGGAGTGGAAATTTGATCTTAGGGACTCCCAACCTCACAACAGTCAATAAGCATGGCTGCCTTTTTTTCAGAAGGAGACTCTGTGTATGTTTCAAAGTTGTTCTTTAAGATGATAGTTTCAGACAAAGGACAATCAGTGCATGAAAGAATATGAGATCCATGGAGAATGTTCTCCCAATAGGGATCATCAGCATTAAGATGATATCTCTCAGGTTGAATATATAGAGTCTAGGAAATGAAACCCAGGAGCCAGTAACATTTTTGGAGTAGGTAGATAAAGAGAGCCTATTAGGAAAACAGAAAGGGCAGCCAGAGAGGAAGGAGGAAAGCCAGAAACCAATGGAGAAACCAATGGTTTCATGAGACAGGAATGGTTGCCAGTGCCAAATGTTACAGAGAGGCCAAGTAAGATGTACCAGTTGGTTTTTGGCAATTAGAGAATGGCTTCAGCAAGTGGGGGTAGAGTTCAGATTGCAGTGAGTTGAGAAATGAGGAGGTGGAGGCAGTGAGAAGAGAAACTACTTTCAATAAGTTTGGCTCATTGAGCGGTTGACACTCTGCCAGGCACATTAAAGGAGAATGACAACACAGGGGTTAGTTTCTTTCTTCTTTTTTTTTTTCCCAAAGGTTTCATTTCCCGTTATGAAAGAAAACACATCATGACTCTACATGTGGCTCTAAGTGTCATCTATATGGATGTGTAACATGACACTCAATCAAGGTAAACATATGTTTCACACTTTTCAGCGTTCAGGTATAGAATGACGATATGAGGCAGAATACAGAAATTATTTCCTATCGTTTGGATACAGTCTAGGTTGTGGAAAAGGCTTTGAGATCAAACCGACTTACATTCAAATATAGATTCCATACATTATTAGCTGTGGGATTGTTAATCTGGACCTAAGTTTCTTCATCTTTAGTACAGAGTTAGTAAATAAAAAAACATGGGGTTGTTAAGATCATGTAAAGTATCAGGCACTGGGCCTGCCACATTTGTAGTGATTATTTTTAAGAAGTAGAACCCTTTTAAACTACTTTGAGGGCAAGGACCAACACCTCACAGAATTAGTTATATTAGCTGTTGCAGAGGGAGTAGTAACAGTTTGGGACTTGAGATTTAGCTCACCTGCTGCCATTTCCCCCTGGGCAGTACATACGGGAGGGAAAAAGAAACCCTTGCTACTGGCCTTCTCTGGATCACTACTACCCTCAGGCAAACTTGTGAGCCAGTCCTGTGAGGCCTGGGGATCAGTTATTTTAGCTTCAGCTTTGACAACAAAATTGTTTCAGGTATTAGATTGATTAGACAAACTCTATTCTTTTTTCACCTTGGATAAATCATCCTTCATTCAGAGAAAACATTTGTAGCTATATTACCAAAAGTATAATAGAAATGCTTGCTCTTCTAGTTTTACGTGTTCCTGCAATGTTTTTGTTTTTGTTGTTTTTTCCTCTCAGACAGGCCAGCGAGAGGATGGGGAGCCAAATTGACAATTTAGAGCTCTTTATGTAGGCACTGGATTCGCTTTTTTACTATTTAACATATAAAAGTGATTTTATTAAATTGAAATTAAATGCATTGTTACGGGGCATTTATGATATCTCATTTAAAGAATTGCTGTGAATCCTTTAGAGAGGCTGATTTGCAACCACTAGCCTGTGTCATGAATGTGACCTCCAGTATGGTACTTAGCAACCAATTAAGCTAAAGAGACAAATATGAGGCTCTTACATCTTTTTAATTTAAAAGCTTCTAAATATAATTGTTGCCGCTGTGCTACTAAAGCATGGTAGAGCAGTCTGCATCTTAAACCTCTAAATATCATTGCCATAATTAATTTTGTAAATAAAAAGGTCTGTGCTGGGGATAGGAGATACATTATTTGTTTGGTGTTTTAACACAAGAGTGATACTGGCTGTCTTTGCAGTTCAGCAATGTTTTACTGTGATTTTTCAGATGAACTATTAATTTACTTATGTCAGTAATTTTGTCCAAATATGATTTAGACTTTAAAAGGTTCGACTTGAAGCACGTCGCCAGCTATAATTTAAAATCTCATTTTATTTCTGCCTTATAATCTTTAAAGTTGATAAAATTAGAAATCATGCCATCTTGAATCTTTCTGAGTTATTTGTGGAGGCTCTGTTACTCATCCATCTGAATGCATCAGGTTTTCAGGTCACTGTTTCATTGGAGAAGAATCTTGAGTTAGATATTAGCAATCATGTCTTCAAAGCCTGCCCGCTTCCTCAGGTTGTTTATGCTCTTGAGTTAGTCCCTTAGACTCTGAGCAATGAAATGGGGACTGTGGTTCCATCTGTATCTACTAGAAGTGCCACAGTTAGTATCAGAACCAAGGGCTACAGGAGCAGAAAGGAAGGAGGGGGAACTCCTAATTCAATGGCCTCATCTATCTTACAGATGAATAAACTGGCATCCAGAAGTAATTAATCACCCACGATCTCCCTGAGGGGGGAAAAAAAGGATTTGCTAATATATTTGGGCTCCAAGCTCAATGCAAATGCTACTCTACTAAAGATATCTATGCAGTATCTAAGATTATATTAAAATCAAAGTGCAGTATCTGTTTGGAAAAAAAATGGGAGAGAAATTAAATCATTTAGAATTTTTGTCAACTTCTTTGCTCCAACGTCGGGTATTTAGAAACACTGAGTTTTTTAATTAATTTGTCATTTGGATGTTTGCTGTCACTTAGAATCAGTGTATTGGTGTATAAAGGGACAAATAATAAAGTGTTTAATAAACTAATAGCCAGAGCAAGTAAATCAGGATGACGTCTTTATTGGGTTTTTAAAAATCCCATTAGCATGATCGAAGTTTTAAATAACCCTCTTAAAATTTAGTTCATTTCTTAACACTAAGACTGTTTTTTTTTTTAACATTTATTCATTTTTGAGACAGAGAGAGAAGATGAGTGGGGAAAAGGCAGAGGGAGAAGGAGACAGAATCTGAAGCAGGTTCCAGGCTCTGAGCTGTCAGCATAGAGCCCGAGGGGGGGCTTGAACTCGTAGACTGCAAGATCATGACCTAAGCTGAAGTCAGACACCCAACTGATTAGTCCACCCAGGCACCCCAACACTAAGATTGTTTTTGAAGAAAAGAAATTCCCTCAACATTCTCCACAACATACACTGCAATGGTCTTTTATGGCTGATCAAGAGTTGAAGTAACATGTCCCAGATTCCAAGTCTTCTAATGACCGAGGTTCTCATACTTCTCCTGAGAAAGCCAACGTCAACAGGACTGCATTCACAGAACACATGATATCTGTACTACTTAGGAATTACTTATTTTAACAGCAAGTTAAATATTAAACAATATTTAAATTAGAACATAAATATAACATGCATTATTCAGCACTGAGATAAGCTGATATTCAGATCAAACAGAAGGTCACTGCTCCTTGGTGATTGTTCTCTGAAATTCAGGCAGTACCAGTTCTTTTTAATGAAGTCAGCTCTTTGCAGAAGCGATTTGCATCCGGATAGGGAAAAGGGACACATCATCTGTTTTCAGGATAAGCACTATGTGCTAGTTTGATCCCTTTCCATGTGCAAGGTGATGATTAACAATGCTGCCTCTACATATGCATATTCAGCATTGGCTCTTTCTGGGAATTCCCCTCACAAAGGGGACCACAGAGGCATCTCCCACTTGGCTCCCAAATCATGACCCTCCATGGTGCCAGTGCAAATAGACCAGGTATTTGCTTCGTCTTATCTGACCTCTCCTATTCCGCTTTGCCCTCGCTTGACTAGGAGTCGGAGCCCTAATCAAAATTAACAGCCTGTCCTGAAGGTGGGCATGTTGACCTTGTTCAGCAGAGGTGGGAGCCCAGAAGGTACAATCTTCATGGCTTACTGCTCACACGGTTTTCAATCAGTTTCTAAACCTACCCCAGGTGTACAGTACTTCCTCTCAGCTATGATTGATTGAGTGCCATGCATTTGTTTGCAGCTCTCTGTGCCCTACTTTGTAACAATGCTAGCTGGAATGATTAACGTGATTATTGCCAGTCTTTGGGACTTTAGTAGTTAGATTAACTTTAAGACATGGAGTTAAGTTTTTTCTTCTCAAGTGTGCTTAGGTAGATGGACTTCAGAAAATAAACTATAGGCTCCAGAACTTTTGCTCTATAGCGTGATATACTCTGTGAATTTGAATATTAGGCCCAGGAGTGCCTCCCCTAAAAATTGCAGTAGTTGCAGGAATCCCCAAAAGAGGTTGATATTGTATGGCCAATCTCATGCCTTTGGAATTGTTTGTTTTTTTTCTCTCTCTCCTCCTACAGGAGCAATTATGTGAATTGTTTGTCCCCCAGGGGTAATAGGAGAGGTGAATCACTTCTCTCTCTCCTTCCCCACAGAGATGATGAAGCATTTGCCAACAGCCAGCTCCGTTAAGCCCAGAAACTTTGGGGAACTTGCCAGTCTGACAGTATATGTACTACCACTTCCCCTTAATTTGAATATTGATTGAAAAGATAAAGGCTAATAGATCAAGAAGAGCTTACATTTATACAGCATTTTTTTTTCCAGTTTACAAAAGACTTTCATTTTGGCACCTTTTTTTTTTTTCAATTCACAATATCCTTATGGAATGGGTTTATTATTATTTATAACAGATATTTACTCATTGAGCTACTGAGCAAGAAGGTGCTAGAGGTAGAGTCAACACCCTGATAGCATTTTCAGTCTGGTAGGAAAGAATGGTATTAACCAAAGAATTGCACTTAAGGGGCACCAGGGTGGCTCAGTTGGTTAAGCATCCAACTTCAGCTCAGGTCATGATCTCACCGTTGGTAAGTTTGAGCTCCTTGTTGGGATCTGTGCTAACAGATTCTCAGTCTCTCTGGCCCTCCCCAACTCATGCTCTGTCTCTCTCAAAAATAAATAAACATTAAAAAAAAAGAATTACACTTAAGAAATAACATGAGCTGTGAAAGAAAATTGCACATCATACACTAAGGGGAACCACATATAACCTGGAGGGAGGATATCAAGGAAGAGAAAGAATATAAGATCCAAAGAGATTAAATGTGGGGTAGAACGTTGCCATGGACTCCCTTTATTGATTCATAACCAGACTTCCTGAGCACGAAAAGCTAATAAAAATATGGCATGATGATAGAGTTTCTTCCTTTTATGGTAATATTTTTATTTGGTGCAAATTGCTGAACAAAAAATGTGTACCAATTCACAAAATAATCTGCAATGATGAATTTGTTGTAATGAGATTGCATCTTCCAGTTTTCCTTAGAAACTCAGTATGACAATACAGAGAGAGAGTTTCATGTAGCATTCACTTACATTTAGTGATAATGCTATTGTAGAAGATTTTCTGATGGTACTTGTTGTGTATTTAGACTGATTCTAAATAATTGTGTATACAACCATTTCGTAGTGAACTTCATAGTGAACTCGTGGGGAAAATTTCAGCATTTAAAATTGTTTCTAGCAGAAGACCCATGGCCTATGCAGTTCTGTGATTTGTTTTCCTGATACTGGTAGCCAATGTGTGTGTGTGTTTATGTTGAAATATTTTTTTGTCTGAAGCATAAAGAAAGAGACTAACAAACAAGGTAATAGGAACCTGACTGAGTATATCTAAATCCTACTCTCAGTGCTCTAGCTTTGTGAATCTGGACAAGTTTATTTATCTCTTTGATTCTGCATCTGCAAAAGTGTTAATCATTGGTTATTACAATGATTAAGTCATAGATGCATTTAAAAACTTAGTTTATTCTCTGTCTCAGTGATTTAAAGATCAAAAGTGAAGGCATTTCCCCATACGATATCAGTTTTATAGTAACCCATTATGAATTTAACATTCATCATTTTATCTGAACTATTTTTTACCAAGTCATTGGCTGAACTACCCTGGGACTGACGAGTCATACAAAATCATTACTAGATGTGGCCTTTTTCTGTCAGGCAACATTTTAAGAATAAAATTGTGTGTGAGGATGAGATGAGGAGCCAGTTGAGGACGTTTGGTTTAAGAAGATGTGTGGCCCTTGATCAAGGTCTTTGCTCCAGTCCTCAGGGAATAAAGAAGCAGTTGTGATGGATCCTATCCTTTGCGTCTCTGCCTAAGAGACAACGGGAACCTATAGAAAGAAGATGGGAAACTCTGAAGGATATTCATGTCTGATTTCATCCTATTTTCTCCCACCAGAACTTCTGCTCACCTCAAGCTACCCCTATCTCCATCGTTGGCTCTGTCTCATGTAGTATAAATTGACTGATTATACCTTGCAGTGAAACCAAAGAAGTCACATGTCCATCAGTTCTTCTTCTCTAAGGAACTGGATCCTGAGGACCTTCTCATCTTGAATTCTAATCCATTAGAATTCTAATGTTCCCTGATTTTCCTTTACTGCCGACGCTTAGCATCTTGGCCTTTTTAGTCACAGAGTTGAAATGGTGTAATGGAAAGAGTATTGGGTTTAGACCCAGAAGACGGTTTTGCCAGAATTACATTAGGGGAAAATTATTTTACTTCTCTGAATCCAGATTTTTTTTCTTCTCAATTTTAGTACCTTTTTTTTTTTTTTAAAGTAAGCTTTATGCTCAATGTGGAGCTCGACCTCATGACCTCAAGATCAAGAGTCTCATGCTCTACTGACTTGAGCCAGTCAGACACCCCCTTCTCACTTTTAATATGGAGATAATATTTCTCACCTCCTAAGATTGTCTTGAGGATTAAAGGAGTTAGAGCAGTGTATTTGTGTGTAGGTGTTCCTGAACATTTGACTGGATCTTAAGTGACCTCCCAATATAATCCGACGTTCCCAGGTTGACTACTCTGTATTCTCTCATCTTATTTTGTGTTAATTTGCTCTTAAAATCATTATCTTTTGCCCAATGTGGGGCTTGACCTCATGACCTCGAGATCAAATAACTCTTATTAAATAATATTTTACAATAACATGAGTAGAAATGTTTTAAAAGTCAGTCCAGAAGTGGTTTTGCTGAAATCTTTCCTCATTTCCTAATACTTCTAATTGATTTTTTTCTCCAATCAAATGTCTTTTTTTTAATAGCAAATTTTTAAGGCCATAAGCATTCCATACAGAAACTTATCAATTATTTCTTATCATAACCTTTCATAATAAATAAGGAGCTGGTAGAATTTCCCTTGGTTTGTAATGGGAAATACTGAGCTGTGAAGTTTTGTAGTGGTAGATTGTTCCTATATGAAAAATTATTATTTTAAAGTGGGATTATTCACCAAGAATTTATACATTCACAAAAAAGTCATATTTAAAAGTGTTGCTTTATAAAATCCTAACCTTATTCCAAACTGTCTTACTTTTCAATCTCTTCTGGATTTTTTTTCTTTTCAAAAAATTTTTTAACCTGCACAACAAAATTGTAATGCTTTATGGTCACATGCCAAGTTTAGTAAAGCAAATGAAAAAGTGAGAAGTGTTACTCCTACAAACCATTTACTACCATTGACTTGTTACAATTTTGATGATTCTAAAAGATAAAATTCAATTTCAAAACTCAATGATTTGCCAGTATCAACAGAATCCAAAACAGCATGTAAGGGACAATACTAAAATTGACATTCCAAAACTATTTTGAGCAATAGCATCATTTGTGGAATAAGTGCCTAGTTTCGAAATTAGAGTTACCCTGAAGTGGACAGCACTCATGGGATTTTATGAATCATGGTGTTCCTCTTGTCTCATACAAATTAATCACTTTAAAGTTACAGCTCACATAACAGTTGATTTCCAATTTCAAGAAAAACTCAATCAATCGTGTAATTGATCATTTTAGAGAACTGAGCTCCAAGGAGTCTTGAAGAATTCATCAAGCCTATTCTCAAGAGTGGTTGGAGGTGGTGATGGAGAGCTGGTACTGGGGATGGCTTGCAGCCTCTTCCCAACCAGATTTCACCAAAGCAGTCCCACTTTTACTTATGACTTAGTTTGACCTGTTGGGCCTCAGTAAGGAATTTTAAGTTTAATATAAAATTTTATGCCATAAAAAATTGAAAAATGAATGAGTTTTAGCATTTACCCCATTTAAGGAGTTCCAAATGTCATTGAATGCCTGAACGAGTCTTTACAGAAATCACTCTAAATTGGTTGTTAATCCTTCACGTGGAAGAAAAATGAGAATTATTTAATACTCTAAAATAAATACAATGTAATAATAACACAGACAAATCTCTCTACTTACTTATTATCATCTTAACTACCTGACTTTCAATCTGACTACTAAGAACTGTTGACAGATTGGTAACCACGTGGTAAATGACCACTAACTAAATGCAAATAGCAATAATAGCTTTATATTAGGTACATAATTGGAGATCTTTTACATCAGATTTCCCCACTGTAGATACTAGCGTATCTCTCAGCTTTTCATATGGTGTTTTGTTATTTTGTTTGTTTCTATTTTTGGTCATCTTTGTCAGAAAACAGAGAAGCATCATCTTATAGCCATTGCTCATCAACAATAAAAGCCATAATTTCTAGGGCTATCGTGTGTGGAATGCTGGCTCCATCCGACCTTGGTCTTTGCTTTATACATTTATAAGAAACTTGAACATAATGGGCATAATGGAAGCAGTGTTGAGCATAGTGGCAACAGTATATTTGGTGTTTACAGCAAACAGAAAGTCAGGGTTTGTTTGTTCAGTGTTTGCTTCATTGCCCCAGAAATTGAAATAGCATCAGAATCCGTCTTACACAGGTAGCCATAGTTCAGTCTCCTCTCCCGATTTCCTTACACTCCATCCCCTTACTGGGTGAGTGAGTCTTATTAACTCTAATGTGAAAGGTATGGGAACAATAGGCCATATGTATTCGTATCATTTGGCAGTGGCTTAGACGTCATTGTACTTAGTAAAAAGAATGAAGGATTTGGAGAGAGAATGATCTGGGTTCAAATCTCAACCATCTATCTTGTAGAGTCAGTGTGAGGATTAAGTATCATTAAGACAGATCAAAATATTGGGGCACCTGGGTGGCTCAGTTGGTTGAGGATCTGACTTTGGCTCAGGTTATGATCTCATGGTTCGTGAGTTTGAGCCCCACATCAGGCTCTGTGCTGACAGCAGAGCCTGGAGCCTGCTTCAGATTCTGCGTTTCCCTCTCTCTCTGCCCCTCCCTCGCTCACACAATATGTCTCTTTCTCTCTCAAAAATAAAGTAAACGTTAAAAAAATCCAAAACATTGATTTACCTGATATTTGTTAGTAACAAATCCTTTCAAACACTCAGGAGCATGGCATAATATATGTGAAATCTAAGCACATGTAGCAATACTTGTTTTTATGGGCTTTTAAACAAGCTACATGAATGTCATGCTGACAAAACCTATGATACCTAGTACTTGTTTTAGTCACTATTTTGCTGCTGTGACTTGCATAGAAAGTCCTTGGAGGAGGGTGAATGGAGATTATGAAGGGCCAGTGCCAGAATAACTTCTCACTGTCTCACAACATTATGTAGTTTCCTTTTTGCCTAAACAACAGATTACTCAACAAAGGTATTTGTGAAAACTCAATTGATAGCTGTCCTCTCCCTCATTTGACAATCATGAACATTTTCTTGTTCTCACTTTACCAACAACTGTGAAATTCATCAACAAATGCAAACTGGCCTGAATGCACAATGTCACCCTGCTGGGTTTATTTAACGCAAGTATAGATCCATTTACAAGTATCTTTTATCTAAACCTATGCCTAGGAAGTCAATCTGGTCTTCTAAAAGATCAACAATATGAGGCATATTTCTAATACTTTACATTTATCTGATGTGCTAAAGATACAACCCGATGCTGAAATAGAAAAAACATTTTGTCACTTTCAGTTGGTGGTTTCTTTTCCCTACTCTGTGATACTTCAATTTTAAGGCTTATTTTATAAGTTCTGTTTGGACACTATGTTAACCCTCAGGCCACAGAGTATTGGCAAACAGTTAATTTCGTCTTTCCCATTGGCATAGCTGCTGTTCAAGGCAGCTCTCCCTCCCTCTCTTTTGTTTAAGTTGGCTGCAGTGTTTCTTGCTTAAGGGATTTACCAGAATGTGGCCATACCTGGGACTGAACTAAACTCAGGATAAAGAACTGGAATGGGAAGGCTATAAACTGACCACTGGATGGGTAACATCATTCTTTCAGCTATTCAGAAAAACACATGCACACCATGAGCCCTGACATTCAGAGGTGGAAAATGAACTGAACATATGGTAAAGTTAAAAATTAATATTAATAAATGGAAAAGCTATTTCCCTAACAGACATTTCATTTTAAGATTGTCCTCTACTGGGATGATTTATTTGCCTCTCTAATCTACTTGAAATGGGCAACAGGCCGAAAATGGTAAAGAACATTCAAAGCAGAAGCAAGAAAGCAATGACTATTATATCTAAGAAGTGTATAGATTCAGACTCTTGTTTGAAGGATATTTACACAGTTTGCTAAAGAAAACTTGATTTCTCTCTTTTAGGTCCCAGATTAAATAACATAAGAAAAATGCTTAGTAATTTAAGGATTTATTATAGCTTATGGCTTTATTTGCATATTTATTTTCAAAATGAACTTGTGATGGAAAGGGAAACAGACACCGTTTGTGGAAAAACAAGGTAAATCAAGGCAATTCTGCAAGTATCTAAGAGAGTTACGAGACTATGTCCAAGGCAACACTTGTAAACTTAACAATAAATACCATAACTAGACCACTGTAGACTCTTTTCTATATCTAGATGACATCTCATAATGGTATGAATCTAAAAACAGTGATGGAATTGTTGATTCAGTGGTTATTAAGTTATAGAATTTCAGCCTTTACCAAATCCATCAAAGTATCCCTTTAGCCCCTCTTCCCATCTGTCTCCTTTTACATCATTATAAACAAAGATTTCAAACAAGGCTGATAATTGCCCTTTAGTAACTTACTTTTTCTTGTCCTTGGGTTTTCTGTGTGATAGTCTATTGGCTAGTAACCAAAACTGATTGAGTGCTATGGCAAAAGCAAGCAGGCTCTGATCATGATTAGTTAAAGATAGTTGTGTAAATGTAACATTGGCAGTACATGCTGGCTATAAACTTAGGCTATCACTAATTAGTTTAAATAACAAACATTTGCACCTTTTGAGTTAGGCCAGCGATACGCAAAGTATGGTCCAGGGTCCCCTAGCAATCCCCAAGATCGTTTTAGGGGATCTGCAGTATCAAAACCATCTTCAAAATAATACTAACAGTGATGTTCAATTTTTGCTCTCCCACAACTGTGCAGTAGAGTTTTCCAGAGACTGCCCAAGATTTAATAGCACCATCTTTCTGATGGCTAATAATAGGTGTGCTTGTAGATTCTCATGTTTAAAGCTTCCTGTTTTAATTTTGGGCACAGCAAATAATTATGGATAACTATAATCCACATAAACAAAATCCTTGCAGAGTTCCTCAATAATGTAAAATATGTACAGGGGTTCTGAAATCAAATACTTAGAAAATTCGTGTGTTAGGCAACATAATGGTAAAAAATGGGTAAGATGTAGATATTACCTAGGCTGCTTCTTCGTTTTTTCCTATATAGTAGTTGAGATAGGAGGAAATTCTTTTTTTTTTAAGTTTATGTATTTTGAGTGATGAGGGGGGAGTTGGAGAGCGTGCATGCACATGTAAGCTGGAGAGGGGCAGAGAGGAAGGGAGAAAGAGAATTCAGAGCAGATCCAACACAGGGATCCATCCCCTGAACACTGAAATCATGACCTGAGCTGACATCAAGAATCAAGAATCAGATTCTGAGCCACCCAGGTGCCCCAAGACAGGAAGAATTTTTTTTTTTTTTAGAGAGAGAGAGAGAGAGAGAGAGAGGGCATGAGTGAGTAAGAGGCAGAGATAGGGAGAGAGAGAATCCCATGAGGGGCAGAGAGAGAGAAAGAGAGAGAGAGAGAGAGAGAGAGAAAGAGAGAATCCCACACAGGCTCCACACTCTCAGCACAGATCCCGAAGTGGGGCTTGAGCACACCTGAACTGGGGCTCACTCACGAACCATGAGATCATGAACCGAGCCCAAGTTAGATTCTTGACCAACTGAGCTACCCCAGTGCCCCAGGGAGAAATTCTTAAGTCTGTTATTTCCAGCTGACCCATTCAGTCCATTCTTCATTATTCGAGTTTGACAGCTGTCAAAGGCAGAGCTAAATTCTATCTGCGCTCAATGCTTTAGAATCAACAGTTCTGTGTAAATGAAAGTGCTGGCCCTGGGATGCCTAAAGCGGAATTCGTATCTCTCAAGAGTTGTATGAGGAGGCAGTGTCCACATTAGCATTTATGAATATGTTCCTTGATGGTTGACAATTGACCAGTTGGAGATAGATAGATACTCTCTTACTTCTGTGCCATATAGTCTGATAGAAAATCAGCAGAGTGGGGTGCCTGGGTGGCTCAGTTGGGTTATCATCTGACTCTTGATTTACGCTCAGGTCGTGATCTCCTAGTTTGTGAGTTTGAGCCCCGCCCTGAGTAAGGCTCAGCACTGACAGTGCGGCACCTATTTGGGATTCTCTTCCTCTCTCTCTCTGCCCTTCCCCTGCTCTTTCTCTCTCTCTCTCACTTCCTCTCTCACAAAAACCAGCAGAGGAATCAAGGAAATATATAGATTGTCATGGTTGTGGAATTTAAACACTGGTGATTTCAGAAGAAAAGACATAAACATACAGTCTTAATGAAGGAGTTTTTGTTTTTAATTGATAAGCATTAGGGTCCTAAAATATATTTGGTAAAGAAACTTAAATCTTTCACTTAAGGCCTCAGTTATATCTTGCTTTCAACAAGCATTTATCTGACATCCACTGTATAAGGTTGGCATTTCGAATGCACAGATAAATATTATATGGTCCCTCAGAGAGCACATAATTTATAATCCCAAATGCAAAGTGATGTAGAAATAGAGGTGAGAGTCTTTATTCTGCCCAGCGTTGCTAAAGAAGACCTCACAGAGAATGTATAATAGGTGTGGAAGATGAGAATGGTGTTTCAGGCGTAGGGAGTATCATGCATGAAGACATAGATATATTAGAATTCTTGGTATGCATAGGGACCAACAGCCTATTTAATTCGGTTATGCGGGTAGTGGCAGGATATGGGTTAGAAATTTAGGTTGGGATCATATTGTGAAGAGATTTGTAGGCCATTTTAAGTATGTTTGAATTTTATTTGATCATCCACAAGAATTGAGCACGCAGAGGTTTGCGTGGACCAGGCAAATAAAGTGGTGGTAGGGTAGGATATAAGCCCCATTCTTTTGTTATTTTGTTTTCTAATTTTGAAACACGTAGTTTTCTTTGTCTTTATTACAGTGATGTGTTGGAGCTGGTATGAAAGGCAATGGTTGATTCTTAACCTTGAGTTCAGTGGTTTTATGTTAGTTACTTCAACAAATCTAGCACAGTGGAAGTATTGAAAGCATGGAAATTGGCAAATGTGACAAATCAGAGTATTTTCTTTTCTCTTTCTCTCTCTCTTTCTTTTTTTTGTTTTTGTTTTTGTTTTTGTTTTTTTGCTGTTTACCAGCACACCACTGTTTTCCACTTGATGAATGTGGAGAGGAGTACTTCTCCACTTTTCTAAAATTAAACCAGCAGCCCAGGAGGTGGTAACTGACAAGTGCAAATTTGAGAAGACCATGTGGCCTATGATGAACAACAGTGTGAGTTAAAGAGGATAGCAGCCTCTCCTTTCCAGTGTAGGTACAGAAAAGGGCCCAGTCTTTTCAGACATCTCAATTTAACAAGTAAAGACAGAAACCTACATATATTGAAATAAACTCTCCTGATTTTTCAATATTAGAAACTAATTCCATAACACTAGTAATAAATGATTAGCCATAAGCTAAGTTTTAATCTGCCTTTGCCAGAGGTATAGAAAAATCATTGAAGGTTCTCAAGCAGAGTGATGTGTGATGGGTTTTCATTTCAGAAAAAACAAGTCTGGAGGATATGTAAAGGACAGATTGACAATAACAGAGGCTAACAACTTTCATGGGGCACTTCAGTCATGGGGATGGTGAAGACAGAGTCTATGGCATCAGGGAGAGCCATCTTGAGGGCAAAGTCAAGGATGCCATCCCTACATAAAGCAGTTACATTGCTCGTTTCCAGCAATGGCCTATACATTTCATCCTGACAAGCTTTTACCATAGGCACGCTGAGATTTAGGCAACTCAGTGACTGAGGACCAGTTTTCTGCAGGGCAATTCTCAAAGCAAACACCCAAAATGGTGTTGGGTCAGATTTATCTTCATAAAGGACAGCATTGATACTGATTCCATTGCTAGGGGACCTTTGGAAACAGCAGAGCAGATGCTAGTGTGAAAGATGTTACCTAGATCAAGTTCATTGACATATTTGTTTTTCAGATTTAAACCTGGATATTGGCAGTTGAGTTTATCTGTGCTGCATATGTGATGACTGTATTTCAACAGAATGAAAGATTTAAAACAAAACGAAAGTGCTTTTGAGTGCTCTGCAAAGTCAATGCAAATGGGGCCTTTGGCAAGGATGTCCTCAGAAAAATGCCCAAATTCCCCCTCATTTCTTCCTTCCTTACTGGTTTGGGTAAATAAACTATTTATGATTTAGTAATAAAAACCTGCCAAATACTAAGCTCTTTCATATGTCCACAGGTGTGGGAATCTTCAAAAGGACTGAAAATACCAAGACTTAGCCAAAGCCCTTAAATGGGATTGTGCCACTCTTGAGTTCCCTCCTGAGGTTCTCAGTTTCCAAGAAGCCTTATTTGATTGAAACAGCACAGTTAAGGACATATGCAATCTCTGTTGAGTTTTCTTTTGGAAAATATCTAGACTATGTCCTTGCAAAGAAAATCTTCATGTTAAAAATTATTTGATATTTTGTTTTCAGATTTATAATAACTGAATTCTGTTGACTACACAGTCAATTTGATTAGCCATATTGGGTTTTTAATATTATATATATATATATATATACACATATATATATATGGCAGCTGCATTTGCCACTACTAGAATTCTTTGTCAATACTACTAATTCTGGTCTTAGCTCTTCCTCATCTGAATTCAAGGAGATTCATATGAACTGTAGGCCACTTCATGTTTCTCTGGACTCCAGCCTCACCCAGCCTTTCAGGCTTGCAGAGTGTTCAGAATCTTTACTACATATGCAAATCTGATTAAATCAATGGCCTTAAGAATAAACTCAGTCTCCAGCCATCACCTCCTTGGAGATCAAAGATTGATGAGGCCTCAAGTTCCAACCCTCTAATTACATGGTTGGTCTCTCTGGTGACCAGTCCCCATTTTGAAGCTATTTATGGGCCCACTATGTGTCACCTCATTAATATAACAAAGATGATTCTATCACTCTGAAAATTCCAAGGATTTTTGAAGCTCTGTGCCAGGAACCAGGGAAAAACACCAGATATATTTTTTATTATAAAGAGAGAATATATAAATTTTACTATTCATTGTACTTTCAGCCTAAATAAACATACTGAATCAATCTCCCATTATGGAACTCAAGCAATTCTTTGCTTGTCTTCTGACGTTAGGTGAGTTCCCAGCCCCCAAATGTACATCATGATCTGCCTCCTATACTCAAGATTGTTAAGCTCAGGTTTCCAGAAGACTAACCATCAGTCCCCAAATTCTCATTCACTGATTCTTCTGTGAGGACTGTTAGATTCTCTTGGGAATAGGACACCTGGTTGACTGTTTAGACAGCTCATGGTTCTTCAGACACATGTAGATTAGGATCCCTTTGGCGGACCTTGCTGTGTAGGCAGAATTTCTATTTGTAGCAGATCACTTCAATTCTCCAATGTCAAGCCATCTTACAGAACTTCTAAGTAAGACACTGTTGTTTAGAGGTGCAGGTAGGCCACTAGGCACATATCAAGATAACTACCAGGAAAAATTGACTCAAATCTTAGAGGCTTGGGTGGACTGCTATATACCAGTGTGTTCATCCCGTTATACTATTACAGTGACTCCTTGGTCACTTTTCAAAATGTATGTTGTCTTCTTTCTCCCATGGGGCTAGAAAAAAATAAATCCATTTGCAATTTCTAACATGTGCAAATTTCACTAATCCTGGGAAAACTGGCCACCTTTTTAAAAAAATCAGCATCCCAAAGAAATTTTGATTTCTTTGGAATTTTGGATCTAGTTGCAAGTTCTTTTATTCATTTGTACCAATTCATATTTAGTGACATGTGTGAATTTTCCAAGTACATCAGCCTGCCATTTGCTAAATAAATGATATTCTCTAACCCCAGAAAAATCAGTAGCCTCATATGTTTGAACACTTAATTTCAGAAGTACTTTGTTTACTTTGACCTTCCATAGGATCAGGCTGACATATGGATGCCTAATCAAGTACTGAAAACAAGCATAAATAACAGAGACTTTACATGTGTAATATTCATAAACTTCTAGTTTGTTTTTCAAGTTTCTTATACTAAGACATCTAATAAAGGTCATTTGGAACATACTTTAAATTTTAACACTTCAGTTTTGGTTCTTGAAGTGATTTTGGGAAATCATACAAAAGGCATTATGTAACTCCGGGGTGATGTAAGCAGATGTTTTATTTATTTGCATAATTCTATCATATATTTGTGTAACTCTAGAGTTAAGTGGGATTACCCTGTGTAATTTCAGAAACATTTGTGCAATTCTTTTCTTTCTTTCTATTTTTTCTTCCTGCTTCTTAAAAGTCAAGAAATTCGAGTATTTAAAAAAACTAGATTTTCAACACTGAGGTCATAGTTGTATAACACCAAACACAAATGGAGACATAAAATATATTAGGAATGAACACTTAAGAAGTTTCCTGGAGTGGCTAAATCACAGAACTATAAAATCTCTGGATTGGAAGAGTCACCAGAGTCTTTCACTAAATACAAAAACTTCTTCTATAGCAAGATCAAACCAACCTCAAACTTCTATTTGTCTCTGATAAGAGGGAAGGCAACTAAACACATGGAATATATTTTTAAATCTCATGTAGGGAAGAAGCGTATTATTAATTTTAGTTTCGCCTAGCTGATAAGCCCTTTAATCATAGACTAGAATATTTTCATTAATATATATTTTTTAAGTAACTATTTTTGTTTGGAGAAAGGGTGCTTATGTTATTGGGTTTTGTTTTTATTTTGTTTTTGCATTTAAGTTGGCTGCCTTTATCAAATATGACTCTGATGAATTTTGAAACTAAAGTTTTAAAGAAAAATGGTACCTGTAGTCGTTCACTATTTATTCCTATGTAGAAAGAATCAAGTTTGCACAAAATTTTGAAATCTGACATTTTTAGGATATGACATGAATTCAAAATAAAGGCAATAGATGAATTTAATGTTAAGAATAAAATAATACCTTTATTAAGACTGATATTTATATATGCTTTTTAAGAAACACTACAAAATGCCATGTACGTAGGGCAGATTTATCTAATCATAAAGCATGAACACAGACATTCGGAAGCCTCTATACAGTGATCACAGTGATACGTATATGGAGAAAGAAGAGTGCCTCCCCATCAGTGTGATTTCACTCCATTTCATCTTATATGGCATTATTTTATCTTATTATGTGCTTAGCATATTGTTAGGTGCTGTGGAAATTAAAATATCTCTCCAACGATAGGTTCTAGCAATTATTACCATCTTCTATGAACCAATCCATTGCTATGTGCATCACATAAATGTCTTATTTTTCCCACTTTAGGCAATTGAGAACCAGTGAGATTAAACCACATGACCAGGGCAAACAGTTGTGACAGATAATGTTTCTAATCCAGGTCTGTCAGATTGTGAAACACTCTTTGCATGTTGTTGTATAAGACACTGTCCCTGTTCAAAAGAAGTTCAAAGTCCTTTTGGTGACATTGTAGTCACACATGAAGCCATCAGAATTGCTTTCAAATCCGATACCAGTTTAAAGGGTAATGATGAACACGTTAGCTCACTGAAGAGTCTTCTTTTCAATGAAGACTTTTTATGTTTAACTTCCACTTATGTCTCAAATTTTCTTTTTCAAATCATATGCTCTTCATAACTTACTTTTAATTAAAATTCTTAGTGTAAAATATTTGACATTGCAGAAAAGCACAAGTCTGTTTTGTGGTTATCTTTTTTAAAATTTTATTTATTTATTTATTTTTAGAGAGAGAGAAAGAGAGAGTGAGCAGAGGAGAGGGGCAGAGAGAGACAGAGAGAGACAGAGAGAATCTCAAGCAAGCTCCACGCTCAGTGCAGAGCCCAACTAGGGCTCGATCTCATGACCCTGGGATTATGACCTGAGCTGAAATCAAGAGTCAAATGCTCAACCAGTAGAGCCACCTAGGAGCCCCTGTTTTGTGGGTATTTTATAGTCTTCTGCTTTTACTTCCATCCCATTATGTTTATGGAACAACATGGAGCATTTCATCTATCATAAATTTTGCAGGAGAAAGGTAGTGAAAGCAACAGAATAATTGTATTTATCAAGACAACAAGGATTCCTGAGGTTGCAGGTTTTTCTTAGGGTGACATGGATAGCTAGGAGGATGAGAGAGGAAATTACTGAAGTTACTTTTGGCCAGGAGGTCGAGTGGCAAAGTGACGGTAAGGAGAAGAAAGTGAAGAGGGCAGGAAGATGGGACAGAGAGCTTGCAGGTATGGATAAAGGAAGGGTTTGCCTTAGCTCCTATCCTGAATGGGAGCTGTGGGCAAAGGGAGAAGTGTCTGATGAGAAATGTTAGTAAATTTTACTGTGCCATAGTGCTCAACATATCTGTATTAGCATATTTCAGGACAATAAGATGTGTGTGTGTGTGTGTGTGTGTGTACACGCACGAGCGCGTGTAAGAGATTCATTTGAAGGAACTGGCTCACAGCATTATGGGGGCTTGTCGTCTGAAGGGCAGGGTAGCAGACAGAGACTCAGAGAAGCCTCGATGTTGTGGTCCTGTGTCTTTTTCTTCTAAGGCTTCAATAGATTGGATGAGACTCACCCATATTATGGAGAGTAATCTGCTTTACTCAGAGTCTACTGATTTAAGTGTTAATCTCATTTTAAAAGTTGCATTCACAGCCACCCCTAAACAGGCATTTCACCAAATATCTGGCAACTGTGGCCTAGACAGGTGGACACATATAATGAACCATGAAATTATCCTTCAGATACCCTTTGAATGAAGGTTCCTTTAGAATTTGATTTATGTTAGGCACAGTTCTAGGTCCTGGTGTTAAGGAAATATATAAGAGAGACGAGGCCCTGATATTAAGGAGCTTACATTCTCAAAAAACAAGTTGTCATAAATTAGCTGGATTATCGGTTGTGATAAGGGCAATGAAGGAAACCAAGGCAACGTGATAGAATTTATGGATATGCTGTAAGGGGCTACAATGTTGGTCACTTATCTGATTGTGATCCAGAAGACATGCATTTTATATTCCCGTCCAATAGGAGACTGATATTTCACTGAAGCAAAAGTGTCATAAAACTCTTCTCCTTTTCGTGTGTGTGTGTGTGTAACACACTCTAGTTATGATTATTCATTTATTTCCCTCCCTCATGAGTTAGCATAGTCAGTGCTTTATCTGGAGTAGTGAGAGGTCTCTCTGAGGAGGTGACATCTGAGGTGAGATTTAAACCTAAGGATACAATGTGAGCAGGACGGTCTGGGTGGCTGGAGCTTATAGGCAGAGAGAGAAGCCAGCCAGGTGAGGTTGGGGGCTGGGCTGGAGCTGGTTTGCAAAGATTCACTTTTATATAGGTAAGTGGCATCATTTAGTTTATTTTTTAAAATGAGTGTTCTGGCTGCTATGTGGAGAAGAGCTTATAGCAGGACAAGAATGGAAGCTGAGAGGCAAGGTCCAAGTGAGAAGGTGATAGTAGGGGTGATCATGAGAAGTGAACAAATGCAAACATTGCAGCAAATTAAATGCTTTCAAGTTAGAGACTTTGGGAAAGAGAAGAAAAGGAGGTTTTTAAGACATTGGATTATGGGTACGTGGGTGGCTGGCTCAGCGGGTTAAGAATCTGACTCTTGATTTTGGCCCAGGCCATGATCTCTGTGTTCATTTCAGCTCAGGTCATGATCTCGCAGTTCATGAGTTTGAGCCCCTTGTCGGGCTCTGCACTGACAGTATGGAGCCTGCTTGGGATTCTCTCTCTCCCTCTCTCTCTGCACCTCACTTGCTCTCTGTCTCTCTCAAAATAAATAAACTTTCAAAATAAATAAACTTGGAATATATGTATTTAATTCAATCATACCATTTGTCACTCATAAATGATAACTGAGGTTCAACTTTCAATGAGCTATTGAAAGAGTTCTTTTTCCCTTAAAACCCAAGTCCTAAATCATAAAAGAAAAGACCTAAATATCTTTTTTTTTTAAATTTAAAATAGTTTATTTTCAAATTGGTTTACATAAAACACCCAGTGTTCATCCCAACATGTGCCCTTTTTTAATGCCCATCACCCCCTCTTCCCCCCCCCCCATCTCCCTCACCCTCAGTTTGTTCTTAGTCTTTGAGAGTCTCTTATGTTTTATCTCCCTCCCTCTCTGTGTCTTTTTTTTCTTTCCCCTCTTCCCCTCCCCCTGGTTTTTGCTTAGTCTCACCAAGTCCACCTATTCATGGAAACATATGGTATCTGTCTTTTTCTGACTGACTTATTTCACTTAACATAATACCACTTTCGACAATAGCCAAAACATGGAAAGAAACTAAGTGCCCATCAACTGACGAGTGGATAAAGAAGATGTGGTACATATATACAATGGACTACTATGTGGCAATGAGAAAAAATGAAATCAGGCCATGCGTAGCAACATGGATGGAACTGGAGGGTATTATGTTAAGTGAACTAAATATCTTTTTAAAAATAAAGTAAGTTAAGGCTTTTCAGGGAAATTCAAAATAGCAAGTGAAGGGAGATGTTTGGACGGGCAGAGATTTCAGGACTTCTTGTCCAATCAGTGACCACGTACTCAATATATGTAATGCTGGCATTACAGATGATGTATCATTAAGGAAATGGGGAAAAAACTTTAATTTATATAAATATTTTTGGCCATTTTAATTTGGGAGGTCTTTATTTTCTCCTTTCCTCTTGGAAAGTCATGACATTAGATCAGTTTCTCAGTATCAATCGAGAAAGACAAAACCTAGTGTAAAATCATTCTTGTGTTGAAATGGTTATCCAGAAAGAAGCATTTCTGCTTACATGATCATTAAGCTAGTGTTTAGTATAGATGACCAGATGTGTATGTCTGTGGGTGCATAGACATTACATTAGGGAATGAGAGAGAAATTCAAGTTTTCCACAAATACTGCAAAATGAGCTTTTCTTATTGTTTAAAAGGCCAAGTGTTGTAAATGATTTAGAAAATGTGAAATGTAAGGATCTCTATAATTATTCTTCCCAGCCCACTGCCTTCCATCCATTAATAGATTATTGAAATAGCCTTCTAACCGACCTCTCCACTGTAAGCGTCTCTGAATCCATTCTTTGCACTAACACCTGGTCCTTGCCTTCAGGATAAATTCCAAACATCTTAGAAGATGAGAACCAATATCTATTAAAAATACTGAGTGTGGGACAGGCTTAGACCTAAATGGTTTATGTATATTATTGGCCTTTAGAATGAACCCTGAACCCTATCTTTTGACACTATGTCATATACCTTCACCTCTGGTCTCTAATTACAGGACAGAATCACACTGCATTGACAATTACATCTTTTCAGTTGGTGAAAAGAACTCTTTGAGTAAAAGGATGATGTTTGCTTGTTTTTGTTCTCCACTGTGATTAGCATAGTAGTTGGGAGACATTAGGACCTAAGTAAATAAAAGAAGTTTTTTGTTTGCTTTTAGAGAGGCAGAAAGATCTGGAGGGGAGTATAGGGGCAGAGAGAGAGAGAGAGAGAGAGAGAGAGAGGGAGAGAGAGAGGGAATCTTCAGCAGGCTCTATGCTTAGTGCAGAGCTAGACATGGGGCTGGAACCCATGACCCTGGGATTGTGACTTGAGCGGAAATCAAGAGTCAGATGCTTAACTGCTTGAGACACTCAGGCACCCCAGAGAGACGTTTATACATTTGTCTTAAGAGTGGCCCTTTTGGAAGCTTCAAAAGTAGTAGCTGCTAATCACTTCACCCCTGTTCAGTGTTCTAGGTGTTTGTTCTTCAACGTACTAGCTATGTGAATATGAACAAGTGTCCTCAGATCAAGTAACATGTCCAAATGTTGTCTTTTTCCTGTGTTCATGAAATGAGTAGCATTCATGATAAACGTGCAGAGACTTATAAATATTAAAGTAGGTAATACAGGTAAAGCATCCGTATTATGCCTCACTAATATCAGTGTGCCTAATAGATGGTAGATAATATTGTGATTGCTCCTTTTTAAAGAATAAATCAATATTTTAGTGCTTCATAAATGTATTGAGAACTTAAGTGATTCTGGCACAAAGACACTGAAAACTTTCCTTAAAAGAATTAGACTATAGCTACAATTAGTATCCACGAATGTATTCAGAGTCTGAAGGAAATTATGTTGGGCTTTAGAAAAATTAGGGGGTTAAAAAACAAGTAATATTTTAAACTTAATTTGCAAACAGAGCAGAATCTAACCATTACTATTCATAGATGTTGCATTGGAAAATCTGGAACTTTTTTTTTTTTCAACTGATAGATTTTCCTAAATTTATGTGTAAGGTTGCCTCTGAGATCACATTATTTTAATGGTTGTCATTATTATTATCCATTTAAATACAGAAGAATTTAGTTTGAAGAGAAGCTATAACCTTTCTTTATTTTAATTCACATTCTGTACAGGAAAACCATGACTTGCAGGTTCAAAGGAGAAAACCTTTAAAAGGGCTTGTAAAAGGCCTCATAGTCTTCTTGGACATCAAATAGCTCAGCAAAACAGCATTATGATGATTTAAATGTAAATGAATTAGAAACATATGGATCACATTCCCTTGGAAATACACATGGGTTTGGAAATTAAGGGGGAACTGCCTGACAAAATGCACTGCACTTCACTTAGCACAAAATGTTTGAATAATGGGCTGAAGTTTTTGCCAAATCTTGAAGGCCATGGGTTTGTCCTATGGATATTTTCACAAATCCTGTGGGTCTTGAGGTTCCTTGGCTTTGAGAATTGTGTTACCTGTCAAGATCAACTCCTGTCACCATCGCTTCCGTCCCCTGTTGTTCCTTACCATGCACGTGAGCGTGCAGTTATGAAAGGGAAATCAATTTCAAGAGCATGGAAAGAATGGGGGGCAAGGGGGAGGATGTTGTTGGATTTTCTCTCTTCCTCTTTTTCTCTTCTGTTTCTTCTTTTTTTTCCCAGCACTTTCCCTTTGCTTTTTCTATCCCTTATTTCTTCCTTATTTTGTTGTCTCTTTTTCCCCTCTCCCCAATTTTTTTCTTTCTCTCTCAAGTGAAAGAATGGGTAAGAACAGAATGCTTATAAGGGAAAGCTTGTGGTAGTGTGGAGGAATGAATTATCTGTGGCTTCATTATTTTTCTTGAGAATTACCCCCTGTAAGTTCCATCAGAGAACAGAAAAGTCTGAGAGTCTTCCTCAGTGAATTACTTAGCTTTTACTATGGCATAAGAGGAAATGTTTGGACTTATTATGTTGTGTTTTAACCATTTTAAAGTCTCATGAAAGTAGTGTCACCCTGCTTTAGCTTATTTTAGAAAGCAATTTATCATGATTAATATCGATTCCAGGGATAATTAATTAATTTCCATAAAATGAGTTGACACATGGAATATCAGAGACTTAAGACTAATACATTGCTGTCCAGCCTGGGCGAAAGCAGGTGTCACAGTAACAGGATCTGGCTTTTGTGTGTGTGTTACAAAATATACTGCCTCTTGATAAGCAGCTACAGAATTGATAGTTAAATCTATCCGCATGGATTTGCTTCCCATATGGAACTAATTGCCTCTGGAATAGCTAAAGCCAAAAGATCTCTACGATTTCAAAAGCTTCTCTTATCTTTCCTCTCGTATGGTTGTTGACAGGAGCGAAACACATCTATCCTCATTTATTATATTGGTCTCATCAAGTAAGGATGTGTTGATGGGGGACTGTTACAGAACCAGATGGTCCAAGTTGGTCTTTTATGTTTCAAGCATTTCCCCTCCTAGATTTTAAAAGTCCAACAAAGGCTATCCTGCACTTGGACTGATCCCCTCAAATCTCTCTTCTTAAAGGACCTAGTCCAGTCTCTTACTGGTAGTGAATAGGACTGCCTGAGTACCAGAGCATTGGGTTTCTGTGTCCTGTAATCCTGTCTCATGAGGCCTCACTCGGTTTATCTCCTTTGGTATGACTGGAGACTAACTGAGGGATAATAAGCTTTTCTGACTGTCTGGACTCTGACAAAAGGTCCTGTCTCTCATTTCTCAATTGACCACCATAATACTACCTCCCCTACTTTCCCCAAATGCATAGGTCAGAGACCTCTGCAGTCAAAATCTTGACAACTGGCAGTATTTCTCTCTCTCTCTCTCTCTGTCTCTCTGTCTGTCTGTCTCTCTCTCTAGTTGTGCTAAGGGCAGTGTTTAACCTGTTATTTCTTCTTGAAACCTCTGGGGAAAATAGTGTAAAGATAAATAGCCATCATCACCATTGTTCTTATTGTCTTGTCATCTTCTTAGTTCACATTTCTAGAACACATACCTGTGCCAGGGATAAGCACTTTTGATGCATCAACCCATTTAATCCTCTCAACCATCTTAGGGAGGAAGGGCTATTATCATCCCATAGTATAGAGAAGGAAAACAAAGCACAGGGAGATTAACTGTCCTGCGGCATCTTCAAGTCAAGAACATGTGTACCAAATTTTATAAAGGCCAAAGAGCAGAGAAATACATAATGTAGCGGGCCCTCACCTACACTTGAATTTTCAACCCTCTTTTCCCTTTTCTCAGAATAGGTGGAAAAACTTTGAGAAATGGAATTTTAGCCATAAGAGCCTGAAGTCATAGACGTGGGAAATGCTGCTTAAGGAGGGAAGGGAAGAATTTTGTCTCTGGCACTCCTCTGGCTGTGGTGCTTTGGAAAAGTGATTTCTGCTCTCTATGGTACAGTGTTCTCAGCTCTGAAATGGAGATAATCGGTACCCTCATGTTAGAATTGTTGTAGAGATTAATATATGATTTTTAGAAGTGTCTGTCACCAAGTCGGTCCTATAAAGATATGCCAGCTGTGTTGTTACTATTCCACCAAAGAATGTCCCCAAATGCTAGGCAATGCATTCTTCACATGTGAGAAAAAAATGGGCCAGTGGATCATTCTAGAACTGTATATTCAGTTGTCCAATGGATACTTACCCCTTAGTAGCCAGTAGCCATCCAAACCAATTACTTTTTTCATCAGTTTTTCTGCTTTTCCTATTTTGGTTGGTGGCACCAGCATATTCCAGTGTAGGGGTCAAATTGAGAGGCCTGGGGTGGGCCTTTATTTCTCCCAACAGACCATATATCTCTCACCAGACCAGTCATTAAATCCTCTTGATTCTACTTCCAGAATGTCTTTCAAATCCATCCCTCTTGGTCAATGGCCACCAACCTGACTGATATCAATTCAGTAGCCATCAAGCATTCTTCCCTATTACCCTTCTCTACTTTATTCCATTCAAAGTACCACTTTTAACATTTAAATAGATATATAAAACTCCAATGATGTTATTCTTATGAATGGCTCCCCATTTCTAGAGAATGAATGTTAAGCCCTTGATGCACACAGTATTTCTCTTTGCCTTAAATACACTATGCGTGCATTTCCATACCACTAGGTCTAAAGTCATACTTTGTCTTCTGTTTGAAAGATGTTTCTGAGAGGAGACTAAATCTCTCTAAGCTTTAGGCCCTTAATTCTCTTATCCACACACACCCCCATGCTGAAATCACTGTACATAGTAGATCAGAAAAACATTATAGGGAGAATAAAGTCAGACATGGTCTAAAGCATTTAGCATAGAGTTTGACCTTGCAGTGTGACCTTGGGCAATTTATTTAACTTCTCTGCACCTTATTTCCACTTTCATAAAGTAAGGAGAGTATGTACAGCAAAGAAATATCATGAGAATTGAAGTAACCAGTATGTGTAAAATGCTTAGGGCAGTGTTTATTATTCCTGTCTTATTTTTCTTATTATTCCTTTAACTCAGTTATAAAATGCCATTGATGCTAATTTGTGTTACAGACTGAGAAGGGTTTTGGGGGGATTTATTATAGTTTATAATGCACATTTTATACATTCCAAGAATATTATTGCATTAAAGTAGCATATGTAAAGGGAGAACCCAAATGTCATCACTTCATGAAATCATTCCCCATGCTGTATCTTGCAGTGGACTGACCTTTTCTTATCTCCTGCTTCCTTAGCAGTTTGCTGATATATCTATTATAGCACTTTGCTGAATGATACAAGAATCATCTGAATATGTGTTTGTGTCTTCCATTAGAATGTGAGCCAGGAGTTTGTGCCTTGTTCACTCCTATTTCTTCTCAACCCTGATTATCCTCCCTGCCACCCTGAGATCCCACCTCTGTGCCTGGCAACCAGCAGGCATTCAATAAACGTTGACTGAATGCATTCTGAATTGGGTAATGAGGCATTGTCCACCTTTGTGGTAGTCTTCATAAATACCTAGGGTTTAATTTGGGTCTGTGGCCATGCTGGATGAGCTTCAGAGACCAGAGTGTTGTCACAGCAGCAGGGGCTCCACACATTTGGCTCCTAGAACATTTTGACAAGAAAAATGTCTGCGTTTCAAGATACCTGAGGGCTTATTCCTGTTTTTCTCAAACACAGTCAGGCTTTCATGTGGTCTTACACTTGCTTATTGATACCCAGTATTTTTCTTGTTGGGCCAAATGTGGCAACACATTATTTATTTGACACTGTGGTAATCCATTCAATTGGATGGAAAAGAACATATTAGTCAAATGAAACTGATGTCTGGTAGCCATGCACACTCACCCAAATAATCTGCCCCTGGACCCTGTTCTCGGGCCGGTTCTCCAGCCGCTTGACGCCAAGCCATATTCTTGCTCAGGGATTTATTTTCCCTGGCCCTGCTGGGATACTAAAACCAACTTTCCGATTCAGCCTTCGCCTCAGCCTCCAGCCCCTGGACAATAGCAATACTGTGTGATGACTACCGAGGACAGACTAAGAGAGATGACTGTTTTAACAGCACTTTATGACTCCTCAAGCTGGCCTGGAAACATCACCACAAGGAGAAAAAGGTATTCGCCAAGGAGAGGGGATGTCTCTGTAGTCAGAATCTGAGCTGGAATCAAAACCACAGACAGAAATAGGGCTGAGGTCCTACAGCGTAAATTCCAGGAACTGGGAAGGAAGCTTGAGGACATGGCCATCGGGCTTTCAGAAATGTGCTAATTGTGCAACATTCACAACCAACAAGAGAGAATGATAAAACAACAATAAAAATGAATGACTGCATCTGTGAACTCATGATTTTGGGAACAATCCTCAAAAACTCCAGTAAGAAAGGGGACAAAAAGCATTCATTAGTATCAGTCTTATTATCTTTTTCTGTTTTTCTATGTTCTCCCTTCTTAGTCCCTCCTTCTCCCTTCTTTCCTTTTTGTAGAATAGAGAAGCACAGTGAGTCTGCAGAGTGTTTATGGGAGCCATATGTCCTTTGTGATTTCCCCATCTCTAACTAAAATACAAAAGATTGACATATAGACCTAGAAGTTAATTGATCTAATTCAGCTTTCAATTTGAATGTCCAAAAAGGACTCCAGCTTTGAGTCTTCTCCAGCTTCTGAACTACAAGTAGCATCTGAAATTCATTTCTAGAATGAAAAGTGAAAAGAGCAGGATTGCGGTAGAAAAATTCTCACTTCTTATGAGCCAACAAAAAATATCTAGTCATTAGCTAAGGGTCAGCAAGTGACTTCTTCAACCTGTGTTTGGCAGCAATGTTAATATTTAGGATTTCTTGCTTAGTCAGGTCAAGTCCAAGAGGATATCCTAACGAATATGTGTGGGGAGTTCTGCCATGCCAGAGCAGGCTGCCAAAAGTTTTGTATTCATGCAAACCCAAGGGACCTCCTGAAAGAGGCACTGTCAGACTTACCATTATTTCCCAGAACTACGACTCCTGAACAATGAGAACAAAAGCTGTCTTAATCCTTTGAGCTTTCAACCTTATATGGCAAGGAATATATACCATATATATTTCATGTCATATATCAAAGACAATAAATTGGCTCTTACTTTTTAAGAGTTGTGTTAAGGAGGATTCAGAGGCTCTGTGAAGACCCAGTAGGAAAGTGCCATAGTCAATAAGCAATATCTGTCATTTATGATGTGGGTTCTTGGGTTTCATATTGCCCAATATGGAAAGAAAAGGACTTTGGGATGTGATGCTGTGTGAGACCACTCAACAAGATTGGCCCAGTCTGGGAAACTCTAGCTTTTGTAGGAGCATAGTCTGTAAAATAAACAGCAAATTAATCATAGTGATAGTAATAATAGTATGTAGTGTAGTATATGTAGTATAGTATGTATTAGTATATATATGTATATCATAGTAATGTGTTAGTATATATGTAAATAATACATATATAATGTATTATATTATATAATATAACAGTAATGTATAAAAATTAAAAGAAGACCTTTTTGGGAGCCTGAAAAGGAAGTGTAAAGCCAGTGGGAGAAATCTCTTCCCATTTTTATAGGAACACTGTCCTATGGAACGTAAGGAAGTCAATTCTTGGCTTAAACGAGGGAACTAAGCCACAAGTTAGAATTAGATAAAACAGCAGAGACAGAAATAAGTCACCCAGAAGATGCATCAGAGGCCACTACTGAAAATTTCAACTTAACATGATAAAGTCAGCTCAGGAGATTGTTTGAGCTACTCAAGTTTGCTCAGATCAGTATTTATACTCTAATATATTTTTGTTTGTTCCTAACATTTATACCTATACTGTGTGATGCAATGGCCTCTAGCTACGTGTGGCTTTTTAAATTTAAACTTTTTAAAGTTAAATAAAATTAGAACTTCTTAGTCATACTGAGAAGTCATACTAGCCACACTGTATGACTGCATGGGTTGAAGAGACACATGTGGCTGATGGCCACCATATTGGACAGCACAAATATGGACTGTTTCCATCATCTGGACAGTTCTATTTGACAATGATAATATAGACCATGGGAAAGAAAAGGAGTCCTGGGTTATTGAACTGCTTTCATAGGACTGAGAAGAGAATAGTTTGCCCTACTTCTAGTTCTGCCATTGCTTTTTTGGCCATTCCTTGCCCAGTCTCAAGGCTGGACACATGCAATTAATACTGAGTTGTGGACCTGCTGCTTCTGTGTTAGGTATTTGATGAGGAAGTTAAATATACTATTAACAAAGGTGATTTAGAGCATTGCCTGTGGTTTTCTTAGATGTCGGTAGTATTAAATCTGGCAGGAATATGTGATCAGATACAGTTCTAAGTGCTGATCTCTCTTATCTCTATTCTTCATAACGACCCTTCAAGGTGGACATTTCCATTAATTTTAAACAAATGGGCATGTTAAAATCTTAAGAAACTTAACAACAAAAACACACAACTAGGAAGTGGCAAAGCAGTAATGTAAACACGAAACTTTCTGACTATAATTCTGGGTCCTTTATGTTATAGCACATTGCTTACTAGGAAGATAAAACAAATATGTACAGGGATCATTATAACCAAAGGTAGAAATGCTAAGTGTCACAAGGACAGATTCATTGCTGAGGGTTCCAGGTTTTTATCCTGGTGACATCTCTACCTGACTTTGTAGATGGGTCAAATGTTCCGCTTGCTTATTTAAAATATGCCATTTTGCCACCTAATTGTTTGGTAGATGAATAATCTTCCAAAGAGTTCCACATAGTACTCATTAGCCCCTCATCCTACATTAACAGTGTTATTGGGAGTAAGGAATCTTCTGAATAGGCAGGCTGTGAATTGCACAAAAACTGTTCCTGGTAATTGTCATGAGATTTGAAGATTTTAAAATCTGCAATGATCCAACATCGACACCAGGATGTTAAAAAACCAGTGAACCCATCCAGTGTTGTTAGACAGGAAGCATTGTTCTGAAGAGAGGATTGGATTTTCTATGCTTCTTAAGAGATTTTCTAGTCTCCTTTAGTTCTTCCTTTGCCCAGTGAGATTTTCTAATTTTCCTGTGGCAGTACCTTAAGGTATTCTGACAGCAAAGCTGTTTGCTGATGAAAGGAGTAGAGGTTAATTGGCATGAGAAGCCCCCTTTTTTCATCTTACCTTCCATGTTGCTTTCCAGGTATGTGAGATACCTGGAGATAGTGTATGTGGACATTGACAATCTCGCAGAGAAGCTCTCTTATACCTACTAACATAAAATCCTGAACAAACTCTGTTTCTCTATGATTTTTAATGTCACCTAGAGTTAGTTGGGATAAGGTGTGTAGAGAAGAGAAAATTCTTGAATTTACACTGAGACTTGAATTTACCTTTGAACTTTACACTGACACTTAATGAGAATTTCAGAGTTGATTCACCAGATTTGAGTAGCTCACTTAACTTATTACCATGGCTTCAGAGTTTCTGTCTTGAAAATTGCCGAAGTCATATTGTGCTGTATCACGCTGAAAACATGAGTGACCCAATGTCATTGTTTTGTGAGATTACACACCCCTACCTTTCAGTTTTATTTATTTGTTTACTTTGGTTTTAATCTAAAAATGTTTCCTCCAAACTGTATTCCCTGGCTGGAAAATGTACTTGAAAAATCTTCCTTGTCTTTCTTTTCTAAAAATTACACAAGCAAAGAAGAGATTGTTTCATTTTGAAAAACATATTTGCCTTATTTTGGTTATGGTTTTCCTTTTTATTTTCTACCATCTTTGGAAACTTGATGAGGCATCGAGGAGGTATTCAATTCCTAAACAGTGTCATTGGAACTTTGCATTTATAGTAGTATTCTCCAAGAAGCAAAAGCAAGAGAAAAAAGAATGTGTAAGATAGCCTATTCCGGGCTAACTGAAATCCAGTAGTGTTTTACCATTCAGATCATATAAATTATTGCCTCTCCAGTACTTTTGCTCTGAATGTATTCATCATTTCCCATTTGCTGACAAAGACCAAACTTCCAAGTATTCAAAAATAATAATTGTTGAAATAGCAGTAAGTTTTCCACTTTGCCTATAGAAATAATAATCTTTCATATATTTTAATACATAACCAATGAAACCTTGAAACAAAATTTCACAGTTCATCTGCTTGTTTAAGGGGAGGCTGTGAAGCAGTATTTAAAAACGTCTTTCTTTTTGCAGCCCGTTTAGAGGTTATCAATCAAGTGAAGCATAAAATTTAAAAATATTAGGATATATTATCTCTCATATAGTGTATTTTCAGGGAAAGTTTCATGTTTTTTTCTTGACTGACAGGTGTTAAACTTTGATCTATCAGAAAGAGACTACACTTCTCTTAACTGCAGTGATACTTGTATGATAGTATCCATAAATAACACTTTGAGTAGTTCCTATTTTGTGTTCTAAGTAAATTCTCGAAGTAATTATATGAACAAAAATAACTTGGTCTTAGGTATCAATGTCCCTGTTAAACTATTCTCTATTTTTAAAAACTTCCACATTTACCATGTACTATATACATCCTCAGTATTTGGGCCATTTTCAAAAACCTCTGTTTTTATTTATAAAACATTTGTTCATAATATTGTAATTAGAAGCATACACACTGGAGCCTTTCTTTTAAAACTCTTTCCTTTTTTTTTTTTTTTTTTTAATTCTTTCAGTGCAGAGCAAAGTTTCCATCACCTCTTTTTCTTTAAACTGGACGATTTAAGGGACTCCACTTTCCATGTGATCTGTATTGCGTATCCCATAGAAATGTTTGTGTTTCTTTTATTTACCAACCACGTGGAGTTGGCTTTTTTATGTAATTTTTCACATCTCACAGTCAGTAACCTTGCAGAGAAGCACACAGGCCTATGCAGCTGTCACTGAAGTAGTTTCATTTTTAATCTCTATCATATCTCCTCCCCAATGTGTCCCACTGTTTCCGTTTAGATCAAAACAAAACAAAACAAAATCACATTATAGTACAAAGGAGCACATCAGTGTGTTCAACTGGTTCTCTGCTGTCACTCAATTCTAAGGCAAATCTGGGTTAAGAAAAAAATCTATGGATTTCTAAAGGTCCTTTGCATAGGTGCATTTTGATGTTATCTCTAGCTTTGTAGGTGTAAAACTGAAATCTCCATTCTCTTTCCCAATCTTTCCCTAATCCTAACTTCACAGTTTCTACTGCTAGTGCTAACAGTTTCCAAGCTCTAAACTGAACAATCAACTTTGATTTACAAGTCTGATTCTTTCCACTTTTAGATAATCTGTTTTTACCTTTTGACTGTCTTCTTGCTTTGACTTCTAACTCCATAGGCCCCTGCTATGATACCTTGTCAATATCTTTCTATGCACTTGCTTTGCCTTCAATTCACTTTTCACCCCACCCTAGTCCATCCCACCAATCATTTGCATGCAAAGCTGTCTGGTGCATCTTTCTAAAATATTACTGTCCTGTTTCTCCTTTTTCATTCTGAGCTCTTTAGTAGTAACTTCAACTCCAAAGCCATTGGTCAGATTTTTCTTAAGATTTCATTTCATATTTTATCTTAAATAATATTAACACTAGTGATCTTAATCGATTTGGGCTACTACGACAAAAATACCGTAAACTATGTGGCTTATGAAGAACAAACAAGGATCATGGTGCCTGTGGATTGGTGTCTGGTGAGGACCCATTTGCTAGAAGTCTCTTTTTCCTATAACCTCACACAGTAGAAGGAGCAAGGCGGCTCTCCCGGGACTCTTATCTAAGGGCACTAATCCCATTTATGAAGGTTCTGCCTCATGACCTAATCACCTCTCAAAGGCCCCATCTCTTCAAAGGCCAAAGGTCCTAACCCTGGAGCGTTAGGATTTCAACGTGTGAATTTGAGAGGCTGGAGCACAAACATTCAGACAATAACACTATTACTTATAGAAGAGTTTTGAATCTTTTCCATCTGCCAAGTACGGAGCTGCACAATCTAATTTCATCCTTCCCACAACCAAGTGGGTAATATGTTCATTTTTCACATAAGGAAGTAGAAACTCAGGCAGATTTGAATAGCTCCCAAAAGATTACATGGTCCTAGAGATAGGGCTTAACCAAAGTTATATTTATAATGCCTCCCACAAACATTTGCCTTCAAGCAATTATTACATTATATTTTCTTAAGTGTGTCTTAAGGGTTTTTTTTTGCCATTATCTTTTTTTTTTCATGCCATTGTGCCTGGAATGCTCTTCCTTCTGTTGAATGAAATATCTGTATTTTTCAAAGCCTATCACAAACCCTGTTTCCTTTTTATTTTATTTTCCAATTTAATTATTTTATATTATTTTTTACAGTATTCTAGTAGTTTTGGGTGTACAATACAGTGATTAAACAATTCCATACATCACCTGGGGTCATCACAAGTATACTCCTTAATTCACATCACCTATTTCGCCCATCTCCTCACCCATCTCCCCTCTAGTAATCATCAGTTTGTTCTCTGTAATTAAGAGTTTGTTTCTTGGTTCCACCCACCCACCCATTTTCCCTTTTCTCATTTGTTTTGGTTCTTAAATTCTACATATGAGTATTTGTCTTTCTCTGACTGACTTATTTCACTTAACATTATATTCTCTGGCTTCATCCATGTCTTTGCAAATGGCAAGATCTCATTCTTTTTCATGGCTGAATAATATTCCAGTGTGTGTGTGTGTGTGTGCGTGCGCCCCTTCTTTATCCATTCATCAGTGGATAGACACTTGGGCTGTTTCCATAATTTGGCTATTGTAAATAATGCTGCTATAATGCATGTATCCCTTGCCACTTTCTTTTTAAAGTCTCATTTAACCACCCTATACTAAAGGTGGGAATGAAATTCCTGGACACATAATTCAATTTGCTGATTAATTTTTGAATGCTGTGTAGAAAATGTATTGTTGTCCCATGCTAGTATTGGTACTTTTTTGTTTGAATTTATTTTTTGCATGCTCTTATGTTGTACTGTTTACCCAGGCAGATCATTAGTAGCTTGGCCTGCCTATAGTTTCTTACAAATAGTAAATGATAAATAAATATTTGGTGATTTGATTTTTTAAGAAATTCAGTCAGAGTGGTTGCCCAACTGGTTGATCTTACTGTATTTATCAATTCAGTCATGGTGATAAAATCAGTTGTTCTATAAAAAACACCATGACCGGGGCGCCTGGGTGGCTCAGTCGGTTGAGCGTCCGACTTCGGCTCAGGTCGTGATCTCATGGTCTGTGAGTTCGAGCCCCGCGTCGGGCTCTGTGCTGACGGCAGAGCCTGGAGCCTGCTTCCGATTCTGTGTCTCCCTCTCTCTGTCCCTACCCGGCTCATGCTCTGTCTCTCTCTGTCTCAAAAATAAATAAATATTAAAAAAAAATTAAAAAAAAAAAAAAACCACCATGACCTTGACATACTGTGACTTTAGATGCAATTTAGACATTCATCCAACAGAAAAATTATATTGGGCAATAAAATTTGGGGCATAAAAGTGAATTCTAAAATTCATAGTTTTATGGTAACATCAGGTTTGTTACAAGTCAATGAGAATAAAATCATATATAGAAAAAAGATTTCAAAGAAATCTTTCGTGAAGAGGAAGTCAACAAATATTAAACAATTCTTGATAGGCTCATGAGTAATTTTCTATGTATTGGTCATAGTCTGCATTTAATATATAATGTATGGTAAATCCAAATTGGAAGAAGAGAGCTAATAATACCTCCTACCACTTTACCCCAAACACATTTAGCTCTTAACTCTAGCCTACTCTCACATTCCTTAAAGATCCCGAGTCCAACCCATCACCCAGTGGAGAAAACTTATAGAAAAATCCTTGCCGTGTTGTGATCCTTTCATAGCCCCATTCAACTTGTAGTTGAACACCTTCAGTAAACGAAAACTCAGCACTTTTGAGTAAGACCAGCCTAGTGTTAGGCATTTATAATTCCTAAATAGTTCTTTCTGATAATAAGCCTCAATTTTCCTCTCTATAAACATTGCCCCATTTTCCCTTATTCTGAACAATGATGTTTTAGATTAGGTAAAGTAAAGCAAAAAACAAAACACCTTCTGGATTTTCCCCAATGCCACTCTTAATTATTTGAAGAGAATTACTCTGTTTCTTCCTAATCCTCCCATCTTGTGTCCCCTCCCTTCAAGGCAAAAATCTATAGTTCATTCAGCTCATAGCCATTTGACTTAGTTTCCAGATGTCTCACCATCCAGGACTTTCTCCTCTGGATATTTTCCTCCATCACGAGAATACAATAAGCCAGATGTGGCCTGAGGAGGGTAGAAAACCCTGAAACTATAACTTCTCATGCTTTAGAAATGGTATTTCTGTCATTGCAGCCTAAATTTGCATTAGCTTTTAAAACAGTAGCGTTATACTCATGGCTTTTATTGAACTTGTGGTCTAAAGCCCCAGGCCTTTTATTTTTCCCTAGGAAGTGCAGTCAAGCCATGTATTTCTCATCCTGTCCTTATGTAATTGATTTTTTTTTTAAATGATGTGTAAGGATTTTCCTTTATGCTTTTTTGCCTTTTATCATGTTGGTCCCCCAGAAGTGCATGATGGGACAACTGAGAGAAAACCACAAGATTCTTGGCTGCTCTAGATGCTGAGAATCTGGAAAGGCTCTAGTGAATTACAATAGGAGTTCCACTCAATAAACCCCAAACCCTATGGATATTAAAAACATAAAAACAAGCAAACCCAAAAGGAGGCCCCAAAGCCCCTTGCTGCTAGGAGCTGCATTTTACCTTCAGTAATACCAAAATGAGAAGACAAGGAGGGAAAATACCTTAATCCTCAGTAATTGAGACCTCCTACTAGGACACTGCTTTTTAGTCCAGGAAACTTCCTGCCTTCATGCAGTTAGTAAGAGACCTAGTAGATGGTGACAAATTTAAAATATGATGTTTCCATGTTTCCCCTGCTCTGAGCCAATTAGTATACATATATATATATTCAACAGCTTCCGCTTTCCTCCATTAACACATAAATTACCTTTTGCCCCCAAGCCCTCTGGAACTTCAACAACTTCCAACTATTTGTACTATCAAAAGTCGTATCTCCTAGAAGCGATTCTCTCTCCACTGGAAAAAAGGGGAAAAAAATTCTGTCTTCCAAATCTCCAGATCATTGATAAAGTTGCCTTTTCCCCAACAATTATGTTAGTTTTCATATCCACAGCCCCTTATTTCTTCCCTATGTTTCCCTCTCTTCTACTCCTGATTTTATGGTTTGCTTTGCTCATTCCCACATCCTTCTCTGGAGACCTGTCTAGCATGGGAATGCCAGGAAGGTTTAGAAGCTCTCCCTCCAACTCTGATAACCAATTTTATCAGATGATAGGGGGCTGAAGAGGGTACAATATCCTAGGTAAGATAAACTTTGTCATAAATTCTTGCTCCAAAGTTCCCCAGGGGGTGACGCTGAGGCTAGAATTCTGTAAACACCTCTGCCCAGCTTCGTCCCCTGCTTGTTCAGATTTTTCTCACTGAGAGTTCTCCCACTTTAAACCATTAACCATTTGCACACAATCTCCTCCATCTCAGGCTGTGCTTCTTGGTAAAAAAATTAAGCCTTTGGAATCATACACTTCTTTAAAAGTTAAACACTGGAAAAGCAGATTCAACTTAATTCAACACGTATTTACAGAAGAATATCTAAAAGACTTAATTGCTTCATTAAACTAGGAGCTTTTTTAAGGCAGGGATGAAGTCTTACTGACCTTTTCTCCCCAGCAGCCAGCCTTGTGCCATGCTCAACATATATAACAGAATATATATTCTGTTAGGGAGGCACCATGATGAATAAGATGTTGCCCCAATAAAAATTAAGTTTATCATTTTAGTGGGAAACAAATATGCTCCAACCCATTATAAAACAAGTTTGAATGTAGAAAGTACATCAAAAGCCAAATGCAAAATGTTCTGGGGTGTGGAGGAGCAAAAGAGAAACGTCATTTGAAAGTAAGGTACAGATTAGGGAAGATTTCATGAAGCCGAAGGAAAGATGCGAATGATTTTAATAGGAGAGAAAAAGAATTATTGCTAGCAGCTCTCCAGTAACTTCTAGATGCTATGCCTTGTGGTGAGTTCTTTATACGTATTATTTTGTTTTATATTTACAGAGTATCTCTGGCATAGAAATTATTATTAGCTGTGTTTTACCAAGGAGATTTTGAGACATAAAATAATGAGGTCTAAGCCCATCCAGCTAACAAGTAATGGAGCCTACATTTAAGCCCATTCCCTCAGGGAAGGATATTCCAAGTAGAGGGAATACAATAAATATAGGTAAAGAATCAGAAAAGTAGTCTACCAAAATAAGCTTGGGTGGATACAATAGAATTAGAGCCTAGAAACTGGGATCAGATTAAAGGAAACTTGGAATACAACAGTAAGAAATTAGACTTTATTCTACAAACCATGGGGGAACATCAGAAGGAGATTTAATAGGAATGTTGAATGATAATACTTAAGAAAATGACCTCAGAAGGAGGAGAAAAGATGAACAGGTGCTTCAGGTTCTTCAGTGGAATGTGGACACATCAACGAGTTTAAATGTATGCACATTCCTTTCTGGCCCCTTTCTACCTGGGTTTTACTGGATCTGGCCCAGTAGTTCTTAAATTTATAAATAGTTTTGTTAGGAGCCTTGATTTCCTACACTTTTGATATTATGACAGTCTCTAATTTGACTATTATCTGTGCTACTTACTCTTCCCCCTCTTCTAAAAATGCACATGGCATCTATTCATTTTATTTTGGTAACCAGTATAAAACTCTCTTGAAATGATAAGCGAGTAAGGCATTCATGACATTAAGCAAAAATGCTTTACTAATTTCCTTCCCCTATCTCTGTGGAAAGCTTGTTCTAGATAACCTAGAAATTATACCTTGTTTCTGATCTGACCTTTGCTGAACTCCTCCAAATAGGTCTGTAACTCTGCTTGGTTCTCTTTCCTCTTCTTCCTTCTACTAATCTTTCAATCTCGTGTTTTCTGGCTCTTCTTGTTTTCCTCTTTATTTGTTATCTAGAACCTTCGGGACAAACACTGAGATAAGAAGGTGAAGAAATGTCAAAAAGTTATAAACTGTCTGTATCTCTGACTCTCTCTGTTTTGCTTGCTTTTACTTATTTTGCAGTAAGTATCGCAGTATTTATAACCCACCTCTTCTATCAATGGAGAGATTGGTAATTGCAAAGATTTGCCTTTGCAAAAGGCACAGTTTCTACTGAGCTTCACATGACAAGGATCAAAGGCTGAATGAAATAGTAAACTTTTTTTTCCCTCCTTATTAAAAGCCTATTGAAGCCTTATTATTAAGGTTTCACCATAGACACAGTCACTTAGGACCACTGCGTGTCTGAATTTCTTGTTTTAGAAATTAAATGTTGTTGTTAGTTTAAAAGGAACTAAAAACATCCCAAGACTTGATGCCTGCCATAAATACCTCCAACGGAATTATCTGCTTCCATTTTCCACGTATGGGAAGACTCACACTGCATCCCAGATGCACACTGTCAATGACTGTGATAAGACTTTCTGTTTTCCCAGCCAAGAAGACTTAAAAGAAATTGTAATGGGACAGTCTATTTCTGTGATGAGGAGGCCTAGAGGGAAATTTTTATTAATTTTCTGTGTCTTGCATTATTTAGCCAGCCACCTGGCCAGGACTCTGTCAAGTAGTAAATCCAGAAAATTACTATTTGTTCAAATTTCCACTGCTTCAATCTATGTGGAGGTGCAAGACAGTTGTTTCCTGAGTCTGGGGTATTTCTGATTACAAGAGACAGATTCTAATCTGTTTGATTTCAAGTCCATCCAGTCACATTTCTAACCTTTTTTTTTTTTCTTTCAGTTTTATCACTTAATGTATTGACCAAACTTTATGAATTAGAAAAATAGATAAGGCCATAGTTAGCATTTATTTCTCATATAGAGAAATGGAGTCTGATGATCCAAGTGGTGTGTGTGAGGCTAGAGAAGAAAATAGAGCCAGTTCTTATAAAACAATGCAAATAATCTTCTTGCCTGGGATTGCATTTGCTATTATTTGTTGCCTTGTGACTTTAAATCTTATTGTTAATTTTGCCTTATGGATTAGAAAGAACTGTACAGACTAATTATCTGTAAGTTTGTTGCTTTAGAGATAATCAGCCTTAAACATAATTTTGTTTATTCAGGCAATTGTCCCTTGATTGGGTTAACCTAACTCTAATCCACATGCAGCAAGTTTTTAGCAAACAAAAATGAGCGAAACTCTCTAACTCTAGTATTTTTTTTAAGTTTTTTAATTCCCAGAGTACATCGTAATGTTTTTGTTTTATTATTTATTGGTTTTATCTTGTTAATGTTGTTGTGGCCACACAACCTGTGGTTACTGGTAGGCTTGCTCAAAAAAATACAAGACATCCATTTTAGTTTAAGTTCCAGATAAACCATGAATAAATTTTAGTATAAGTATGTTCCCAAAATTGCAGAAGAGACACTAATACTAGAAAATTGTTCATGTTTTATCTAAAATTCAAATTTTAGTGTTCTATATTTATATTTGCTAAATATAAAAACTATTTATTGGAAGAATTATAATTTTATTCTTTTCAATAAATTCATTTTAATAAATACATATATTTAGCTCTTAATGTAAGTTTTTATACAAATTAATTGACAAGTTAGTGGAAAATCTTATTTTAAGCTATATTCTAGTTTGTGATTCTGATAATATGGCCAGTATAATTAAAGCTTCTCTAGAAACATGTTACAGTTATCTACTTACCTGTGTACGTCTTCCATTAATCTGTGACATCAAAAAGAGAGGGACCATACTTCATTCATTTTTGTATTATATAATGTTGGCACACAGAAGGAGCTCAATGAATATTTCTTGAATAGACTGCATAATTACCAAATGGTAGGCTGACACAGCAGCAAAAGTATGTGTGTGTGTGCGCGTGTGCGCATGTGTGTGATTCAAGAGTGCCTAACATGTAATGAATGCTGACTTTGTACTAGCACTCCGCTAAGAGCACAGTGCCAAAAAGTTGTTATCTCCTTCTTATAGAGAAGCCTTTCACTAGAGAGTGGTTCAAAACCAGTAAAGTCTGTATCTAAGAGTGCATCAATCAATTTATGCATCAGCTTGATACCACATCCTTCCTTTAGAGACTTTAAAAAAAGAGGGTAAGTTAGTAGAAATTCTTCATATAGTCCATGTTGGTTTTTCTTATCCTTATGTTACCAAATTTTATTACTGAAGGTCAGTTTGTAAGGTTGTTAGCCACATAGCTACAACAATAGCTTCCATTCCATACACTCTTTTAGAATTCTTCACTCCTCTGTTGAGAAGCAACTTATATATCCTCTCTACTTGAACCTATGTTGGCCTAAACCAATAGCATCTGACTTAAGTGACTATTTGTGATTTTCCGTGCAAATGCTGTGAATTTCTAACTTACTTTCTTGGGACTTCTTGCTCTTACAACCCAGACATCATGCTGTTAGTAAGCCTAATCAGCCTGCGGAGAGGCCCACACTAGATGAACTTAACATCCCGGCACACTGCCCCATCTGAATTCCCAGCTGACAGCCAGTCCTAACTCGCCAGTCATGTGAAGGAGCCATCTTGAAATTGGATCTTCCAGCCTCCACTTGAGCCCTCCCAGCTGATAGCATGTGACATAGACATGGGCCCTATCCAAACTGCAGATTCATGAACAAAACAGATAATAATTGGTGCTTTCAGCCAATAAATTCTATAGTAGTTTGTTATGTGGCAATAGATGACAAATAAAGATTTTGGCACCTGGAAGTACAGTGTTTGCTATAACAAAGACCTAAAACATTTGGCTTTGGCTTTAAGACCAGATAGCAGGCAGAAGCTTCAAGCGCCTTCAACAGGTTATTAGTGAGTCCTTTGGGCCTCTAGGAGAGAGTTAAGAGAAACATAAGTGGCCTAAGGGAGACTGACAGTGAGGGCTTGAAAGAAACTAAGGAGAATGTTATTGGAAGTTTAACAGAAGTTTAACACTATATAACCTTTGTCATGTAGTGGCACAAACTGGCAACTTGATAGCCTGTGGTAACTTGGAAAATAGTGAAGAAACTCAGTGGTACAGCTGAAGATTTCCAGGAAGAATATAGAAAATGTCACTGATTTCATCTTACTGCAGGTGATAAAATGTAAGGCAAGAGAAATTAGCTAAAGACTGAACCATTATACATAAACTCAGTACTTGGTGTGTTTGAAGAAAAAACTATTTTCTCATGTGACCTCCCTAGCCAACAAGTTCAAGTTCTAGTCAACAAGTTTTAAATTAGGCCCAAGGTTCAATTAAGGGTAGGACTATGAAAGCCTTTGATGATACCTCAGAAATATATAAATATTGCACCTGATAGACACTTTCAGATAGAAAACAGGCTCCTTAAGAACCTTAAGTGTATAATTTACAAGTTCTGTCCTTTTAACAACAAGGCTTCTAAGAATTTTAAAGATCTTGTCCCACAAGTCTCTCAGGGAGCACTAGGTAGAGAAGGAACTAACTCAAAAAGATTTATACATTTATAGATTGGGACTTACTCATATAGGTTTTATGAACTGATACATGGGAAACCCGTAATATTTTTTAAAGAATTATATTGGCTTGGTCTGAAAAGCATGGAGACAGTATAAAATGAAAAGGAGCCTTTGTCTCTGTAATTTCTATGTGTAGGAAATAGGCAGAATGCTAACACAAGCAAGTTTTTTAGAAAAGAAAATATGACTCATAAGGCAGAATCAAAAACCCAGAGGGTGTAGCCAGAAGGTATGAAGAGTAACTCCCAAAGAGTTGAACTGAGCTCCAGTCAAGGAACTGGCAACATGTAATTGGTTGGATGTCAGAATTTCAAAGGACCCATTTATGCAGTATGCAGATCCTATCATAGTATGTTGGGTATGGAAAGGGGAGGTAAACTGTCTCTTTAATTTGCAGGTTTGGGGTTGAGAAGAATAGTAATTTAAAAGCTCTGCCTGAGGATGTTGTACCTGAGGAGCTTGATCCACACTTGGATCTGGTTTAGCTCATGAGATTTTGGGCCTCTAGCCTAAGCCTAATGCCCTAAGATGAGACTGGGGGATTCTTTGGGAAAGAGAGGTGAGTGTGGGAAAACTATAAATTGTAGCCACATGGAAGACTATGTTATCCTGCATTTTCTAGAGATAACTACAACATCTCTTGTGTCACGTGCTAATTTAGAGCCTTGTCACTCCATCATTAAAAGTGGACCCCATGGTCCCTCTCCTTGAACTTTTAGGCTTTTGCAATTGACTTGACCAGTGAAGTACAAAGAAACTGGCACTATGAAACATTCAAGGATGAGTTTGATGATGCTGTTTGGAGCAAAAACAAGTTAATTTCACTGAACCCTGCCCAAATTATAGATTCATGAACAAAATACAATATATATTTCATTTTTTGTTTTGTTTTAAGTTGTTAAATTTTGGTTTGATTTTTTATGTAGCAATAGAAAAATAATATACCAGATTATAATTTTTATGAACTTTGAGTGTTTCCAAGGTCTTTTTAGCAACACATTTATCTTACATCTCTTAGAAAGAGGTCTGCTTACATTTGGAAAAATGTTATGTATTTATATTTTAAATTCTTTTAAGTTTTTCATAAAGTATCACATGCAAACATTTTTAAAAGTCACATAGTGCCAAAAGGCTTTTAATACAAACTAACATTTACTGCCTCCCTCTCTCTCTCTCATCTCATTTAACTTCTCAGTTCAATGTCTTTTAATGTTCAAATTGGGCACTTAAAAACTAATTGGTTAGCACTGTGGGTTTAAAGGGCAATCAGGTAGCCCACAACTTTTTAACTGTTTATTTTTCTCTGGACTAGTTGGTTTAGTCAGTAGGGGATCCTACAGTCTTGTGTCTGAAGGGCATGTGTGAATGTTGTTCTCCTGGAACTGGTCTCTCAGTAAGTACTTTCACTATATTTTGTTTCCAGTATTGAATTTAAATGGCAACCTTGTGTCTGGGTTCATGGGACCAGAGCTTCTCTTGTTCAATTACCGCTGAGCAGTGTTTTTCAAACATTAGCATATATCAAAGTCACCTGGAAGTCTTGCTAAACCATAGACGGCTGGGCCTCACCTCCAGAGCTTCTGGTTCAGTAGGTCTGGAGTGAGGCTGGAGGATGTTTACTCCTCATAGTTCCTAGATCTGAGGCCTGGAGACCACAGTTTGAGAAGCACGGCTCTGGAACACAATCCTACGGTTTTGCATGGGGGTGAGTGAGACATCTCTAACTGCACAGCATCGTGGTCTAACTTATAAGGCTTTTAGACAATCCTTCTGTTTCACCATCTCAAACTTGACTCCTGGTCTCAATATGTGCGGTCTCTAATTCCTGACACTTTCTGGGATTCTTTAGGGAAAAATAAGCAAAATTCTACTTTGACTTAGTCTCCTCTCCCTGTCTGTAGCCCCCTGCAGGATTATTGGAATGAGTGACTTGCTCTCCATTAGTTCATTTATCATTTCTCCTGTCTCCCACCTACACTTTCCATCTTTATATTTTTAAGATAGGGTAACTAATGGCTTTATTTTCATTGATGGCAAAGTCTAAGCGTCTTTTCTTTTTCTATTTGTTATTTGGGGTGTTATTTTGAAAGGAATAAGCAAAAGAAAATTCTTACATTATTTTGGTGGAGTGTTATTTTGAGTACAATAACCAGAAGAAGCATTATTATTCCCATCATTTTGGAACAGATGAGTACATCCATGGTATTTTGATTCTTGCTAGTTTTAGTCCTGGAGGGCATTTTTATGAGAACTGTATGCTCTTTGGGGTAGCATCATTTGCAAACTGGAAATCCATGGTATATAGTAACTTTTGGTTAATCAAGATAGTCAATTGACCTGAACAAAATAATTACAGTTGCATGAAAACTAGTTTGCATTTAAGAAGCCCTTAGACTTTGCACTGAAAAATTATAGCTAAAATAGTAATTTTGCCCTTCCGTTTTCTCACGTGAATTTTTATCTTATTTTGCCAGAATGTTTATTTGGTTAATTGTCATTAATTCCAAATTTCAAAATGTGAAATGCTCTCTCAAATATCTGGGGCTTTGCTATCTGTTGTGATTGCCAGTAATAGTATATGACTATTTAAGTTAAAATTAATTAAAATTTAAATTTAGTTCTTCAGTCATGTTAGCTTCATTTTTGTTAATCACACATGGCTAGTGGCTACTGTAATAGCCCAGATATGGAACGTTTCCATCATGACAGAAAGTTCTGTTGGATGGCACAAATATAAAGTCTCCTTTCTTTACAGAAGGGGGAAAAAAAAGGAAAAGGAAGAATGACTTTGATTTTGAATGAAAACACTCTTTTGTCCGTCTTATACATTTTACTCAGGAACTTTTTTTGAAAATATCAGTGTCCAAAACAGTCAAACACCACATTTTTGGCTTGATGGTGGTAACGTGGAAGATGGAAATGATTTACTCCAAAGTGCTGGGTGGATTTGTGTTAAATCATTCACATGTTGTTAAGGTGGAGAGTTACTCCTGGGACTGGAGGCTCACCTCCTGCCCCAGCCTACCCCACCCATTTCCCTACCTGGTTAGTGTCAGGAGATGTGTTGAAAGGCTGAGCCATTGCAGGTATGCCTTGTCAGCTGAGACTCCAGCTCAGTTCCTCAGATCAACACAGTGTGTGGCTTATTTGCAAAGTGCCTACTTTCAGCAAGGAAGTGTGTGTATCAAGGCTAAATGGCTGGTTCCAAGGCAGAGCAACACATTCATGGATTCTGGCTCTATGTGGTTGACCTTTGGATCCAATTTAATTGTTTATTGATCAAATAAACATTACAGGCTATTTATTTGGTCCCAACGGGGAGCTATTATCTCAGGCAGAGGATGATAAATATGTTTATATTTCTATGGCTAATTTTTAAAATGTTTTTTTAAATATACTTAGTCCTGCCGATGAAATTGAAGCATTTCTAATAATTATTTGCTCAACAAAAAATATGTACATAAAAACAAAACCGACTTATTGAAATATCACACAAGAAAATATTCTTTGGAAATCAGTAGGGGAAACCAGAGAGAGAAAGATAATAGAAGTGTTGATTTAGGTGTCAGATACATAATTAACTATATTAATTATTTTATTAATTATATTAATGACATTTCACTGTCAGATATTTAAATTTTCTCTATCCAGGTGCTTGGAAAAATGATCTTAGAACATTCTTTTAAAATAGCTGCAGCATTTTTTTTTTTTTTTGTAACTATAGAAAACAGCTCAGATGCCCAAATTACATTCCTTACTATTGAATTGGTTGGGAAACTAGTGATATTTTCCTGGATTTGTGAATGTAACCTAAGGCAAAGTTAGGTTTTAACTATGATGACTCATTGTTTGAATGGACCGAAATGGCTTTCCTGCTATATATCTCCAAGACAGTGTATCTTCTACCTCCTCCCACTGCTCCCATTTGCTTGTAGACACTCTGGTGAGTGGGATAATCAGACTACTTAGATTTAGGTAAAAACAAACAAGCTGATAAGACTCATTCAAAATTAATTGGAATGTTATAATTATAGATGCAGGTAAGCTACAAATCAGCGAGATAAATATCTTGGCAGAATTACCTCTGTATCTTAGAGGATAGATTATATCTGTTGTTTGTACAGCCCTATGTTAATAGAAAAATAACAACAAAAGAAGTATAATAATGATCATTATTAAATACTTGATATGTACTAGACACAGTATCAGATATTATATATATATATATATATTCTGAATTGCCCTTATAACATATTCCTATTTTACAGGAAAGATAATTGAAATTTATTTTTAACACCTTTCCCAATATCTAGAAAGTAATGGTATCCGGGACTCAATTTTGTCTTATTCTAAGACCCATTTTTTTAAATCGTTGTGCCAGCTGTTCACTAGCAGAATAGAATTTAGGGGTGTCAGAATTATGGGTCTTGAAATACCGGGTGGGTTAAAAGTTAAACAGGTTTAAACAATATTAGTTTTTTAAATTTTCAAGAAAAACAAGTATTCTAGGAAATATAGCAAATCTCCGATGTATTCCAAGCACCTATACTGAGTGTTCAGTGAGTACTTATTAAATTAATAAATTAAATATTTAGGATCATTGTATAACTGTTGTAACTTGGGGTATACTGGGAGGTCTTTAGGCTGATGCACGAATATTTTTACTTTCATGGGACACATAGCCTGGTGTACATAATTACTGTATAAATCAGAATCTCTTTGTGTGTATTTTATACATATGTATATATAAAATAATCTTCTCTTATTATATTAGCTATAAATTGGTGATTTTAGAAACTTTCTGGAAGGCAATGTGTATTGCATTAAAAGACAATTGTATCTCTAATTAGTAGAGACTACTAAATTTAGGGATTGATACTGTTGAATTAAAGCAAATCCATTGGTATAAGGCTATAGTAGCTATTTCAGATATCCTTATTGCCTCAGGATGGTCTTTGGTTAAACTGTACATGTTAGAATCTTTTGGGATTGAGATTATGTATCTCCATGATTAAAAATTCTCAAACCATTGAAGTATTTTAACTCTTAGTTTGGGTAGTATATTAATTTCCTTTTGATGCTTTAACCATTTACCACCAATTTAGTGGCTTTAAACAACATAAATTTATTATTTCACAGTACCGGATATCAGAAGTCCAAAATGGATCTCATTGGGCTAAATTAGGGTGTGGCAAGGTTGTGTTCATTTCTAGAGACTCTAGGGAAAATCCATTTTCTTGCTTTTTCCATTTTCTGAAGGTGCCCACATTACATTTCTTGCCCCAGAGTCCCCTTTCATCTTCAAAGCTAATAATGACAAGTGGAGATTTTTTCAGATTGTATCACCTTGACACTGACTCTTCTGTCTCCCTCTTCCACCCGTAAGGACCCTTATGACTATATTAAGCCTAGTTGGATAATCCAGGATAATCTCTCCAGTTTAAGGGTAGCTGATTAATGAACTTAATTTCATCTTCTCCCTTAATTTCCCTCTACCGTGTAACTTACCATATTCACATGTTCTAGGATTTGAGGTATGGGTATCTATGGAGGGCCAATATTCTGCCTACCACAGGGAGAAGCAAGAATACGGAGGTATTAAGTAACAGACTTGCATGTAGCCCTCAACTGTGTATCAGCTATTTGATCTTTGGCAAGTTACTTAGCTTCCTTGAGTTGTCTGGATGGCAAAATTGAGTTAATAACCACTCCTACCCCGGGTTGTAATGAAGATGCTATAAGTGTCAGAGAATTCAGGAGTCTTTAACCTGTGAAAGAGATTTCTCTTGTTTGTCATCCTATTAAATATGGAAAAAACTTCTCAAAGCATATTGTAGGTTATAACATTTTTAGATATCCTTTATTCTTTTCAATGGAAAAGGGTAACATTCATCCATTTAATACCTTCTTTACAGCTCATTACCCAGTCCTTTATAAAAAATGATCATTGATTAAAGGCTTCCTATCTGTCTTTTTTGTTCATCAGTGCACCATAAAGATACCACATTATGGCACAGTTCTTAAAGAAACAAGATTAATGAACTTGTAACAATTAGAGAAAAATTGATGGATAAATTGTGCTGACCAGGAATACCATTAAAGTTCAAGAAAGAGATAGATCTGTAAAGAATGATCTACTTGCTAGAAACCTTAATGCAACTTAGTATCGAAATAGATTTTTAAATAAAAGGAACAAAATTAGCAAAAATAAAAAATAATGGATGACAGACAGAAGATGTATGTGGGGGAAATGAAGAGAACTATCTAAAAGAATAGAAGCCATGACTGGTAAAGTCCTAGTACTGTGCAACTTGGGATATGGAAATGTGTCTGATAGGGATTTGAAAGCCAGACAAAAAAGGTTACAAGAAAAAGAAAGTCACTGGAGGTTCTTGATTAGAAAGTGATGGAGATGAGCTTGTAGAAAGCAAGACTGGCATGGAGTTGAGTAATAATCTCCCCTCCCCACCCAAATATAAATAAAATTTGATATTTATCAATGCATGAATTATCAGAACTAAGTCTTTCCTTCTCTCTCTCTCTCTCTCTCTCTCTCTCTCAAGCATTTCTGCTTATAATAAAAACTTTCAGGGAAAGAAAATATGACCCACTGACAGAATAAGAGGTGTTCTGAGAGATACTTTTATACAAGTCATTATGAAAGAGTGTAAAGAGAAGAAAAGGGAAACATTTATTAAACAAAAGAAAGCAAGATTATGTATTTGAGATGTTTGTTCTTTGTAATCTCATGTGGTCTATACATGTGAGTTTTTTTAATTTATTTTTATTTGAGAGAGAAAGAGAGACAGCAAGAGAATAAGAGAGAGGGAAGGACAGAGAGAGAGAGAGAGAGAGAGAGAGAGAATCCCAAGCATGCTCCATGCTTAACATGGAGCCTGATGCAGGGCTCAACTCCACAATCTTGGGATTATGACCTGAGCCGAAATCAAGAATTAGGTGCTCAACAACTGAGCCACCCAGGCACCCCTATATTTGTGAGTTTTAATTTAATGATAATTTCTGAAAAGAGTATGTGTTTAGAGAATTTTGGTGACCTTTATAAAAACAATCTTCAAAAAACCCCAAATTTCTTCATCTTTAATATTGGACTCCTACTCCTTACCTAAGTTTGGTGAGGTTTAATTTAGATAACTCACCTTCATCAGTGATAGTAGTTTCTAAACAAATCTGGGCAGCAAAAAGGAACTCCTTAGAAGGATATGGAGCAGGAGGGTGAATGAGGGCAAATCCAGAGATGTAGGGAGAAAGAACCAAAGGGCCATGTATTCAAGTTGCTGCCATTGAGATATCTCATTTTTACATGATTTGTGTCCTTGCATTATTTTGTTCAGGATCTAAGTTCCCAGGGGAAACAAACTGTCTGATGAGCTCAATGTCAGTAAAAATTGCACTGGACAAAATTAAACAGGCAGGGAAGACTTTATTTAAGGCTATTGCAATAGGGGAGAGAGGCCAGAATTCAGTTTGAAGTCAACTCTGTTGAAACAAAAGGGAATAAGGTTTTTAAGAGGTAGGGTGAGAGTAAATTGTGGGCCATTTGTATTTACTAATTGGTTTTACCCAAAAGGAAACTTTCTTGTATCTTCATAACAGGAGGTAATTTATAACTTGGAACAAGTCTACCACCAAAATTAATCTCCTACCCTACCACAGAGACTGGTACATGGGGGTGCTATCTTCCTTGATGAGTACACTTCAAAGGGATGGCTCCCAGATCGTTGAGAAAGAGCTGAGTGTTGTAAACTGGCAAGAAGGCTGAAAAAGATTTTCATCTCACAGCATCAGAGAAAGAATTCATAATTACAAGCTTAATAAGGAAAATTCTCTAAGAAAAGGGAAACATTAAGTTCATCTTGGTCACCTATACAGGCCATGAATCTATCCTGGTTGTAGTGATGAGAAGAAATGTGTGGTAAGACATCTTGATTTATATTCTCATCAAAACAAGATGTAATGGGGAAAAGAGACATTTTTACAGGAAAAGTGAGCTAGAACAATAAACAAATAAATAAATACATACATACATACATAAAATAATGGGGAAGGAACAGGGGGCAGGACATTACAGATAACTGAAATCGGCCTACCACTGTGTAACACTTGAGTGATTTAAAACTTACTTAGAAGAAATTAATCCACTCAAAATAATCAGCAAACAATTCAAAGGCAAAACAGGAGTAAGGAGAAATCCCATAAAACTGTGCTGCCCTATGAGCAATCCTCAGCACAGCATAGCATTCAGAAGAAATAAAATCCTACCATTGCAGACAACTTAAATCTTTACTGTGGCCCTTTAAATTTGCCAAGGGGAGGATTATATTGCACGATGCACAGCAATAGATCTTAAAAAGCCTTTTTTATTCATCGGTCTCCCTCATGGTGACATATTCTCTGTCCTCAAAGTTTCCCCAAACTTCTCTTGTTAATCTCTGCCTCCTATCCCACTCTCCCTCTCATTTCCAGATCCATTTCTCTTCAGAGTTCTTTTCGCTTCTCCTCATACAGATATTTCAGGCCTTCCTGCCTTCTCCAGTTCTGTTTGGCCATCGTTTATTCTAATGAACAAGCAAGGCTGCCTCCTTCAGAGCAGGCACATTTGGCTGTGGGTGCTTGTCCCTTTTATGGTTCCATCCCACAAATCTCAGAGACCATCACACAGCTAGTAAAAATGTTTGTTGAGGAAAGTCAAGATGAGGAGTTATATCTTGTTCATTATGTCTCCTCAGCAGCTACTTAACACAGGGTCTAGCTCCGAGTTACTATTTATTAGCTTTGCTTTTTTAATTGAGCTGTTGAGAAACAGAATTTCAAGGTTTTAAGGAATCTAATTCTTCAGCAGGAACAGACAGGAAGTATCCTATGAATGTGTTTGGCATCTGTCAAACAGTGCTCAGGTGTCACATAAAGCTGTCCAGAATAGTGACGGAGAATGGAAGCAATTACTGGAGTACTTTTAGTAGTACCCTTACCCTCTGCTCTCCCAGCTGGGATGGAATACTCAAGGATCTGGCAGGAGAAGAGAAGAAAGAAGAATGAAAGTGGAAGAAAGGGGGTTTGAACATGGCCGCCATTGGCACCGTTAGCATCCCAGACGTTTCTCATGTCTCAGGCACCAGACCAGGTCATTGGATTCCATGTATCCATCTGGATAAATCCCAGATGTGTGGTAGCATGTACTAATGCTACACCTTTATGTATTCATAAAAGCAGTTAGAATAACAATACCATCTTGTTTCAAAAGAGTATTGAGTGGTTTAGCTAACTAAGTTTATATGGCAATCTAATTATAGTGATTCTTTACAGTAAAACTCTATCGACATGTTTTTCAAGAGACCAGATACTAAAACCCTTTCTACAAGTTCAAAGAAAACCCCTATATTGGGAAATGGAGAAACACGAAGAATGAACATAAAATGTTAAAGGTTTGCAAAGAGATATTTCAAGATATTTGCTCGCTACATAAATATAGAAGATTGTCCTCAAAGTACATATATACAATATAAAACTCTGATAACTAAGAGCTGAGTAGCAGGATTCTCTCTTTCTGGAGCACTACAGATACCCCTCAGAGGATAAGAACTGTAAGATCAATGTGGAACACATTACCGTGGCAGAAATGCAAAAGAACCATGGCTGGGAGCCACTGTTTCACTTTTCCAGTAGTTGTTAGAAGCTTTTGTGTGTTGCCGTCCCTGCATCAAAAGCCTGAAATCTATGAGCTCTAATGATAGATTTACACTGGGATTCAAAGGACAGCCAAAATGCAACAGTGTTCTCAGGTTGCTAATCACAGACGTTAATTTAATACAATGAGAGCCAGGATCAAGATTTTAAGTGTTTAAGGCCCCTAGCTACAGCCCATAGGACTAGTTAACACAGTTCCAATTTTGTTCACATTCAGGCTCAGGAAACTGTGTCTCATCCATTTGGAAACATCACCTTGGAAACATTAAATAAAGGGCAGGAAACCATATACCAACTGAAGAAAAGAACCAGTTCTTAGGCAAGGTCTATGTAAAGGTGTCATCTGACTTCGTGAGGCCCACGAACTCACTCACCAGAGGAGGGGCTCGGATAATCTGCAGACTAATGTTAAGATGAGAGACAAAGAGACTCAGTTTCTAGCCTAGGCTATGAGTCAGTATGATTCCATTTTTGCATAAATTAATCACAGAACTATAATATAATTTCCTGCTAGGGTTCCAAATTTAGAACCCGATTCCGCCTTCTAGTCTGTACTACAGATCTTTCTAATGCAAGTCCAGTATTTAAAGGAGCTGACAGCACTAACCTCAACCCAAAATGTTTGATCTGCTTCTTGTCTCTCATCTTAAAAGCATTGCTCTCCGATTTTCTCTCTCTTGCCTGCTTAGTGGTAGATCTCCCAAAAGACGTGTAGTTTGGGTGGCTTTGGCAAAATGCTTTTATGCTTTCTATCTTACATGATAGCTCGAAATTGTTAGATCTGGATTCAGTTTAAAGGGCACAAATTACAACAACAACAACAACAACAAAAAAGCCAGAAGGAATTATTTTGGTTTTCTCAGACTTCATCATATATATCAACAGACATCTAAGGAAGAAGAGTCTACTTTCTTGATCATTTTTCTAAATAAGTATTTTTAAATGTAAAAATCTGTCTTACAAAAGGACCTTGAAATTTGCTAGCTATGTCTGAAGGGACTGAGCCTAGATCTTAGACAATTTTTTTATAATGCTTCATTATTTCTTTATGACAGGATCAGGGCCCATCCGTTCATGGTCTCAAATATGTCCCAAGATGTTCTCCACATCTCCATTACTGCAGTTCTTCTTTAGGATTTTATTATTATTCTTGTCTGCTGGGACTATGAGAATAGCTTCCTCATGAATTCTCTAGAATCTGACAGCAGCATCTTCCATGCTACCTATAGAGTCCTTTTTTTTTCTTTTTCAATGCAAGAATCTAATCATGTCCTGTTGCAAACCTTCTGGTAAATCCCCATCCTTTCCAGAATTTATTCCAAGTACTTGGGTGGCACACATAATTTTGGGGTGCTTTCCTTGCCCATTTTCTTACCACTGCCTACAAATATGGCTCCTGTCATTGGCTCTGCCTCCAAGCTATTGTCTCTTGTGCCTAAAACACCTGTGATGGATTTTGCTGGATCTCTGCTAACTCTCACAGATCCCTCAGGATTTATCTCAGTAAGTCACCAGTTCACATTCAGTGAAAAAAAAAAAAAAAGGAAAAGGTTAGTGGATGAATATCTAGATCAGTGATAATTAATATGAATATCCTGTTTTTTATATTGAACTGCACTTTAATCCTTCCTTTACAGTAAGCTTCTGGTCAAAACTTAATTTTTGCATCATTTTGGACAGATAAATGGGGTGAAATGGCACAAATCTGTGACAGACGTTGCAGACACTGAGATAATGGCCAAAATAATAAAAAATAGTAAATAATAAAAAATAATAAAAAATAAAAGGGAGAAAGTTGTAATACCTTAAGAATTCTCAGAGAAATGAAGGTGACCTTAGGATTTTTTATAGTGCATGGGATGAAAATACAAGCCTTGCTTGTATTCAGCTTGCTAGCTGAATAGTAAAGAGTGACCCACTAAATACGGTGGACTTGGGGATACATAATGGCAGACATTTGGCTTACATACCAATCTATCTGTCTACTCATTGGCCACCTTTCATTTAGCTATCATTATCTTTATTTGACATTTGCAGGTAGGAGGCTTAGGAAAATTTACCTTTTCTCCTGATAGTTAGTAGTAGTTGTTGAAATGAACAATTCTCAGTGTTGAGCCACTTGTCTTTGGCAATGTCAAAATTCTTTGTGTTGACTCCATGAAGTCTTCTTGTTTCAACCCAGAGACCATGTATTCTCTCCCTGTCCTAGATTTGACCCCCCGATGTTCCCATTTCCCCCATGATATGGTAATGTCTGATTCTGAAAGTTTCTTCTTAGAATGAGACCAATCTAAAAAATTTCTTGTATGATTTTCTTTGAGAGAAATGGTTTAAAATAATGTTTATTTTTGCTGTTTTGTTGTTTGATTGATTTTTAATACTGTTAACCAATGTTGGCAAGGGGACAGGCAAATAGACACCCCTAGACACCACTGTTAGGGGAAATTAGTATAAACTTTTTGGAAGAAAATTATAGTATGCAAAAGCATTTCCATTCTGTTGAGTTTATCTTAATTAGAAATTAAGAATTTCCACAACAGTTATCTCATAAGTTTGTTCTTTGCATGTTGATTTCAATAATGAAAACTGCAAATAACCTAAATATTAAAATAGGGAATTAGTGCAATCAATTTTGACACGTCTATACAATGGGAAAATTTATAACTATTTTTAAGTGATGTTCAATGACAGAAAAATTCTGAAATGACATATGGCAATAAAGAATTTCATGTTCTTTATTGCTTGTTGATGACGTTCATGTCCTATTCATTTATTTACTTATGTGGATATGTATTTTTTAAATTTTTTCAGAATGAATCTGTTAGTCATCTAAAAATCTCTAAAATTTGCCTGAGCCATCTAAAGGAAGTAGATTCACACTGGGACTGGGTGGTAGGAGCCACAGCCAGTTAAAAGCAGACCTTGGAATGGGAAGGGTGATTTTTGTTTCCCTGTTGACTTTTTCATCTACATTCATATTCATAAGACATGACACCATTAGGCCAGATTTATACATCATAACGTGAAGTGGAAAATAACTAATTAATATATTCTATAAAGACCAAGAAGAGAGGAGTGGTTTACTGAAAACCTCTTCAGTGCTGATAAGAGTTTTCATGAGTAGAGTGATAATCTATAATGCTGTCTTCGCTCAGCTTTATGTTCTTTATATAACAAGAGTTTATTTTTTTTATAGTCCCCAAATTGAAGATTTGCAATCATCTGCCTATACATGGCTTGTGGAAATTTTGCTCTGTCACAGTTTATTAAAAACATATACTAAAATATCTTGCCCAAATGTTGCATCAGTATAAGAAGACTAATAGTAATACTAAAGGTCTCAGGGTTATATGAAGTTTGGAGAATTAAGGGTGAGTTTAAAGCATTTCTAAACATTGCACTATATGAATGTGATATGTTATAAATTAAACATTTGACCATCTATGCAAAGTTACTGTCTACTCTCACATAAAATGCCAAGACTTCAAAAACAGGAATTCCACTAAAAGAATAGATTACACACATCCCATTGGATCATTGGATAAACCTGACTGATAATATGGAATAGATTATGGCGGTAAAGACTATAAAGGATGCATGGCTGAAGCTACTATTGGAATTTTTCTAGCAACTATTGGAAACTTTTGTACACGAGAAATCACGCCATTTAAAAAAAACCTTGAAGTTTGAATCTTAATGATAACTTCTGTCAAAGAGATTTAAAATTGTAACATTCTTTTAAAGTGGCCAATGAGTGAATCGTCATTGTGAAATGTAGTGTATCAGATGAAATTAATCGGAAAATGACAAGTATTCCATTCTACCTCAGGTTGCATAAGCTCAAACTCAGAAAACTAGCAAATGAACTTTTCTCTTATATAGAGAAAAGAACACACACACAGAGCTCAGCTCCATATGTGACACTTTGACAGAGTACAAACATAACATGTTTTAGGGTCAAGACTGCACTTAACCTCAGTTTATTAATTTAAGTAAATATGGTAAAGGATCCAAGCATGTAATGTCTTGGCAAACCTTAGAATGGAATATCTGGGTCAAAACCTCATAAATATATTTCATCTGATTTCACACCCATGAAATATTGGTTCAGAAAGCACACACACAACCACCAGAGATCAGCTGTGCCTTCAAGATTAAGTTTTGGCAGTTGCTAATAAAGAAAACTGTGGTGCCCCTGGCTTGCAGCATGCTTACTAGAAAAAAAAAACGTTGAGTACAAAGGGAAATGGTGCAAATATGTTTTGTATTGTCTACTTCTGTTTCTTCTGTTTTTCTGATCACATTTTACTTTTTTCATTTGTTTGTTTTGGCCTATCATTCTTGGAGATTTACAAACAAGTTTTATTACTGCTGTGTTTGTTACCTTGGCTAATGGCAAGGAGAAGGGATGAAAGATAGGAGGGCTCATTTTTTAAAAAAATAACTCTTCTTTTGGGAATGACTTATTATGTGGAATTTTTAAGATCAACTTGTGATAAGTGATAAGGTGGGCAAATAAACAATATAAAGTCAGGGACACTTCGATATTTAAGAAGGTTTGTTCGCTATTTGTTTCCCTATTATATAATTTTGAAATACACACAACGAACTGCACAAGTTAAATAGTGATTGTAATACTGCACGTGGATAAACATTCGTGAGAACTAAGGTCTCTGTTGTAAATCATTATCCCAAAATCTTTCACTATGGAGAAGCCTCATGTGAATAGTGCCATCTTAAAACCTCACAGAAAGGGTGTCAAATGTTCCTTTAATATAAAATGTTCGTTTATTTTTCAATGTTCTAATAATTGGCAGAATTTTTTTCTTCTCATGTTTACAAACTAATGGAAATTGATATATGCCAAAACTTATCCAAATTTTACTTACCTCTTAGTCTTTTTGCACTTTTTAATGTTCTGACTTCCTCCTTGATCTCCCGCAAATCAGTGAAATGAACTTACATTTAGACCAGAGAAGGGAATATTTCTATTCCCACACTTGGAAAAGGGAAGCATTTGTTGTTTCTACCCACTCCCTCCTCCTCGAATTTGTCATATAGTTTTTGTTTTGTTTTGTTTTGTTTTGTTTTTTTAAGATTGGGTGAGGGTATGTATGTGTTAAGTTAGGGAAATCTTAAAAGGGAGGCATCTGGTTACTCTAAGATCAAAACCAAATCTTCCTTTGGTCTCACGTGAAGAACTGTGCAGTTTGGGACTCACTGTTTTTAATTCAATTACAGTCCCCTTTTATTTATTTTTTTCTTAAATCGAAGGCAGCGTACAATACAAGACAGGGGAAAAATAACAAAGGGAAGATCATACTCTGTAGACTCTCAAGACATTTCCCTAGGCTTCAAATCAAGTCCTACTCTAGCTACATGCCAACAGCTGAAGTCAATTTCACCGTTACTGGGAAGGGGATTCTTTGTTACTAGGGACTTCATCCTCAGCTGCTGAATCTGATGCTTATGGGCTTGCTTGCTCCACCTAGTTTAAATGGTCAAATGCCCCTGCAGCAACCCAAACTAATTGATCCTAAACTTTAGGCAGAATCTAAACCCTTGTTTACTTCCTCATTTGTTTATTTCCACAAAGTGCCTAATTCTTTATTTGCTCTCAACCACCTGACTCCCATTTAGGTTGACAATAGGTACTTTCCTCCCTGCAAGTCTTGGAAAGTCTTTCTAACATCTTCCTCAGAGAAATGTGCTTAAGGTGTCCTCCTTGAACAGATTTCATTTTAGTTTTAAAGACTAAGGTACAAAATCCTAATCATCCATACTAAACTCTTGCTACTTTCGTGTGTGTGTGTATGTGTGTGTTTTGTTTTTTGTGTTTTTTTTTTTTTTTTCCTTCTTCTCCCTCCTCTTCCTTTTCTGGGAACAGAATCCACTTACAAGGATGTATGCAGACAAAAAGGATTTTATTCAAAAAGATTGATTACTTTTCTCTGGACCTAGGGTTTCCAAACTTTTTTAACTTCATTAGTAAAAACATTTGGCATCCTATAATGAATATTTATTTTTATGTTACATGCATGTACGTCTATATAAAATACTGTAAAATATTCATAAAAATAGGCTGGAAAATGATATTTTATATATATAACATAACAAATTCTAGTCTTTGTTTGTTGGTATGTATCCTTCAAGTAAGGACACACCACTGTGGTGACTAATGTTTTAGTCAGGCAGTGTTTAAACTCTAACACTTAGAAACACACTTGTTCAAACACAGATTCCCAAGCCTATCACAGAGCTTCTGAGTCTGGAGATCTGGGATGGCACCTGTGCATTTCTATAAAGCTTCCAGATGAAGGACTACACTTTGAATAATACACCTCTGATCTATAGAACAATTTATGTATCAGTTTGTTCCAGGTCTAGGTTCATTTTTAATGTAGTCTTTTATAGAGACCCAAAATGTAGGACTTGAATCCATATGGCCCAGATCGTATATATGAACCACCATAATTATTTGTCCTTTTCCCTCTTCCTTTGAGAGTTATTTTCACATATCCAAATAAATCTGCATTAAAACTTTCCTAACTCAGACCAACTGATGAAAAGCCCATCTGAATTCAGTGAAAGGTGCTTCTTGAAAAGCAACTTTACTTCTCTTTACCCTGAAAAATACTAAAGGCAACTGGTGTGGAAGGGTTATCTGGAAATAACGTACAGATTTATGAATTAGATTAGAGTGTAATGAATAGCATAATATTTAAACTCAATTTGATGCCTTCCAAGTAATTTGAAAAGATTTTGACCTTAGTAAGTTGAACATTCTGTGAAGTATTATTTACATTTCCTGGAAACTTTCTCATACAATCAATTTGCTTAGCAAACTTTTAGGTCAAGGATAATGCAAAGAAAAATGAAAGCCTCAGTTGTGCAGAGATTCCTAATATGTCCTGGGCCAGTGAAATTTTATACTATTTTTGATAAAGTGAACATACCCCCAATTTTATAGGCCTTAAAGTCTAGTAGAAGAGCATTTCTGCACTAAAAAATCATCTATCGATTATCCATTCATTCATTTATTCAACACGGTATTGTATACCCATAATAAGCTGGATACTGTGCTATGCAATTGTGATATAGCCATCCTTTAACAAAGAGCAATACAAATACATGTAAAATTGTAACTATTAAATGAGCTGCAAGGAAAGGTAAAAGGGGAATGACGTGATTGTTCCAGGGAAAAATGTGCATAATCTCTTTCTAACCTATTGGCTTGCTCTGACATATTGCTGTATGAGTATTTGAAACGTTATCAGTACATGATCAAAGGACAGACCATCAGATTCAACAGAATTGCAGTGGTTATTTAAGACCCCTGGATGTATTAGTTCCTAACTGGTTTCAGAAGGCCAACGGGAATGAATAAAATGGCAAGAGGATGGGCTAAGAGAATGGCTGGAAACTTTGGGTCAACAATTGAGGGGTTGTGTTTAGTTTAATTATTAAATAAAATAGTTAAAAAATGGAATTAGATAACTTCCTTGCCAGGCAGATCCTGAGACTCGTGGCTGTTATTGCCAGATCTGCCAATTTTGTTTATTGCCCTGCCAATTTCCCAAGTAAGCAAATCGTCCTTGCCATTTTGAAAGGTCCTCTGTTCTTAGCATCCTTCTCCTAGTCCTCATGCTGATGAAGTCCTTATCCTACACACAAACAAGCTCTTAAGGATCCTTAAGGTTTTGCCTGCTATGTGCACAGAAGACATTATTACTCTTAATTTAATAACAGAGTAACATTTTCATTCTAATCAGAGACTTGCTGGCTTTAATTACTGCACATTATTCTGTGGGAAGGAAAAAAAAAACCACTCAAACAAATTTTAAAATAAGATGTTAGCAGGAGTGTGATAAGTGTTTTGTTCTTAGCTGCTAGTCTACTAATAAAATAGGTTTGTTGTGGGTATCCTGATGATATTTTCATTTGTATTTTAAGCCAAACCTCAGAACAGGACTTCTTCTGTTGAAGTAGATACTTGTTGAAATAGATTATATTTTTCCATCTTCTTGCAAGAGGAAAAATATATTAACGTTGCTCTTCTTGAGAAAACCACCTTTAAAAAAGTTATTTGCAGAATGTGGTTTATCCTATAAACTATGTCTGATTCCTAAGCCTAGCTCTCTCTGTTAGGATGACTCAGCAGGTTTGGTAGCATCTGTCATGATAGAGATTAGCAAGTTTTATTCAAAACAAAGAAAATATAATAAAATATAATATAAAACCTGGTTAATAAACAAGCAGACTTTGGTTTCCCCTGATATTTCTCCTTTCTTTCAGTGCAGTTTTCTTTGTGGAAAACTTGCTAGAAAAAAAATGTACAAGTTTTGAGGTGTGTGCATCTGCTAAATTGTTCCTCACGTGACCACAGTTCTACTGTCACATCCTGTAGCTAATTTTTCTGATTTAATTCTAAAAAGAATAAACTTTGTGGTTAGTGATTTTCCCTTGATAGATTTTTAACATAATCTATATGAATTTTTCAGAGCTATCCAAGCTTTTACAGGTTTTCATCAATGGAAACATTTTTTACTCTTCAAACCACATGGCAATTAATATTGCGACTCAGGATTCCAAAATTTTTAATGTGGGTGATGCTACCTTGTAGTACTTAAAAATGAGCCATGACTGCTAATTGTTAGAGCAAGGTTGTAAAGTAAGAAGGAAAAATGGCAATGCTTTATACTTGTTGATCTCCTTTGGGCAATTGCTATACCATAACTGATGACCGAACTATTGAAATATTTTAACTCAACACCTAACTGCGTACTTCATTCTGTTTGAAACTTAGAAATTCCACTTAAAAGAAAACTGAACATGGATCTACTATTTTCTCAGAACTGTGCTGAAGTATAGAGACAGGAAAAAAATTACCATTGGTGAAACAGTCTATAAACCCACACAGAGAAGGTGTTAAACTTCCAGTAATTTGAGCAACAAATATTGTTATATAAAGAATATGAATGATAACCATGATTAAAATTTACCTAATGCCTGAAGACTACTAAACATAGGTCCTTAACCTGGCATTTCTGGTGTATCAGGAATATGTTAGATTGTGTATTTCATTTGCATGTAAGGGTGTTCTTGAAAGGACATCTATCATCCCTTTGATGGCTAGGATCAATTCTGCTGACCTAAATGACCAGGAAGATACCTACTTCTTATTTTTACAGTTCCAAGCTTGTTTCTTCTGAGACTGGATATTTGACAGCCTTATCTGATAAAGGAAAATTATTTTTCAGTCAAGGGAAGCAAATGTTTACTCTCCTAATAGGGTATAGTATTCTAAAACTTTTATTGAGGCACCGTCTTGGAAAAGTTTGGATTTGGAATTAAAAGGGGCTCCTTTCTTCTTTATTTCTGAGTAGAAAATAGAAAATGAGGCCATTGCTGAGAGACCAAGCAAAAACCGTGATTTCAGGTAGGTTACCCGTCCTGATAAGAAATCCTTTCTTGTCCTTGTTATGATTTTGAAACTTATAATTGGACCAAACCCATTTGTCCTATTAGATCAGTGTACAATGATGCATACCTTTCCTCCCATGTGTTAGGTAGAAGGCTCAGTTCTGGGATAGACTGTGGCATGAAAACTCCTACTGTACTGTAACGGACAGTAAAAGGAGTGAGGAGACAGCCATAAGCTAAGAACTGCATGAGGGGAGCTATTTTTAATCTATGTGTGTGAAAATATATATTCTTCAAAAATAATAATTACATAGTTGTTTACTCTTAACAATAGATTGCACTTTCTTCTCTCACCAAAGTAGACCTTGGTTTATGTCCTCATGATACTAACATGATCCAGATGATTGAATTCATTTTTTAAAATTTTTAGCCAGTTTTGACTTCCTCTAGATATCAATTATGTTACCACATACTGTGGAAGAGCAATTATAGAGGCATTTAGTAAAGAAAATTTCTGGTCAGAGCTTCTCCACAGATACTGATAAGTGTTCTAAGAAGAGGGTTGATTCAGGGATGCCTGGGTGGCTCAGTTGATTAAGCTTCTCACTCTTGGTTTAGGCTCAGGTCATGATCTCATGGTTCATGAGTTTAAGCCCCACATCAGTCTCTGTGCTGACAGTGCAGAGCCTGCTTAGAATTCTGTCTCTGTCCCTCCCACTCTCTCTCTCTTTGTCTCTCTGAAAAATAAATACATTAAAAAAAAAAAGGAGGATGCATTTAAGTCTCTGTCCATTAAAGAAACAAACCCTTGCTGGTAGACTGACCTAGAAAATTTTATCAATGTGATTTCATAAGCACATTTTGTCAATCATACAGAAACAGACATAATCTAGGTGTCCTTATTTCATTCATGTATATAAAACATGGGCTCATCTGGTAATTTGCAGCAGTTAATCATTTCACACTTGACAGTGAACCTGGAAAAGTCAACTTTTTATTTTTAGTTTGAAAAGGTCACTTATCTCTCTCAAGGGTCTGTTCTATCTTACTTTCTGAAGTGTGTCCATAAAACTTAAGATCTGGGGAACTTCTTAAACTTTGGATTTAATTATAAAATTCATCATACAATAGATGAAATATTGAAGTTTTGCCTTTGATTATGACTTTAGTTCTATATACACAAGACGATTATATATTGAAATGCAAAGTATGTTTCAACTCTTCAAAAACTGTAACAGGATTACTAGTTAGGTTTGTGGCCTCAAAAATCAATCTCAATATTTATGATGAGTTTGATTGATTTATAGTTTAAATAAACGATTCCATTTGAAAATGATCAAAAAAGCCAACCTTCATGGAACTAAATTATTCCTTATGGAGAACTCAAATATAATTATTGAGAATGAATTATCTTTTTAAAGTTACTTTCATAGAGTTTTACAGGGATACACACATGAATAGAGGTCACCGTCTCTAAATTTTTCAGCTAACTCCTAGAATCTACCATGTCAAAATGTCTCCCCAGAAAAATAATAATCTGTATAGCTTCCATTGATAGCCCAGTGATGGTCTGAGGAGACCCCCAACTTAATATAAAACAAAAGAATATAAGCCTATAGCTCTAACCCCTAATTTAAATAACATCAAATTTAGTTTATTACAGTGTGATTTTATTTTACCATAAAATGTATAACAGGTTTATGGAAGAATCTACTCATTGGGATGTAAATATGAAAAATGGTTTAAATTCTCTCCTGTATATGTCTGCATACTGGACACTTAGAAAAGCTTGGCTCCATTTAAATTTTTCTCAGTAATTTTGGGTACAAAACAATCTCATACAATAATGCTCAGTTCTCTTTCAAAATATTCCATTAAAAAACATCTCAAGCTTAATTTAATCCTTCTCTCCTCCCACAATGTCCCTACTTGGAGAAAAGGAAGGAACATGGTCTTATACTTCATCCTTCTTTCTCTTAGAAGAGACTCTAAGAAGTATCTTTTCAAGTAGTTCCATAGAAATCAATGTGGTACTTTCTCTCTGAGGGCCATGAAGTGCTGAAATACTATGTAATTTGCTCTATTTTTATCTTATGCTACACTCTAGTCCTTTCAAACTTGGCTTGAAAGGGCTAGCCAATAAACCTAGGCAAGAAATAGGTAAGAATTTTTACATTCAGTTTATCTGCCAGCTTCTGGGAATATATGTGAAGTATCTCCCTGTTTCTCCCTGTGGGATTGGAAGATCTAAGAACAATGACGTGCTATACTCCTAATTTCTCGGATTGCTCTTCAAGAACCGCTTCTCGATGTTCCACTCTGGGGCTCCATCGAATAAGATCCTCACTGTTCAGCCAGGGAATAACATGCTGATGCCCTTCCTTGTAGGAGTTTCTATTCTTCATGAGTGACTCTTTCAGTCTTGCTCATTTGGCCTTCAAATAGCTCACCCCTTTTCCAGTTTTCTCAGTGTTTGCTGGCATATTGACTTAGGAGCAGAAAAGTATGTCCTCAGAAGGAATGGACCTCCCTAACTCTCTGACCTTAGAATGCAGAGTACTTAAAGATTTGTTTCTTACCTTTGGTATTTAACTATAATTCCTAAACAGTATAGAAAGTCCTAGTCAACATTCGACTCTACAAGTTTCTATAAATCAAGCTTAAAAGAGAAACTATTTTCAGAGAATAACAGAAACTTAAGTGTATGTAGACATAAATCAAATCCATCAACTGAAAACATGTTGTAGCTAATTGTTTTTGTGAAATTCTTTTTGCTTTTTTGTTATTCTCTGAAAAGAATTTTTGCCTACCTCTACTATTAGAAAGATCTTTTCCTATGTATCTTAGCTATTATATTTAGTTCTCTCAGTCCTCTCAGTTGAGGTTTTTTCTTTCTTGTAGATCTACAATTGTTTCAACACCTTTTTTGAAAATATTATTCTTTCTCCATTGAATTATTTTGGTGCCTTTGTCAAATATCAGCTGATTCTATAAGTATGGGCCCATTTCCAAAATTTCCTTTCTATTTCATTAATGTATTTGTCTCTCCTTATGTCACTCTCTTGATTATTGTAGTTTTATGGTAACTTAAATCTGTCTGAGAACTTGTCAAATTTATTATTCTGCTGATTCCTTGGAATTTTATACATAAACAACCATGTTTTCTACAGATTAACGTAATATTTCTCTTTTTTTAAATTGGATGTCTTCCCCACCCTCCCACTCCTCCTCCCTCCCCCCCATTGCATTGACATTGATTAGGGCCTATAAATTCTGGCTATAAGTGAAAAGAGCAGATATCATTGCCTCGTTCATAGTCTTTGATATTTCATCATTAATATAATGTTAACTCTAGGTTTTTTTTAAATGATCTTTATCAAATTGAGGATGTTCACTTCTGTTCTTAATTGCAAAAGCTTTTTATCATGAAAGCTTGGTCAGTTTTGTCCTAAGCATTACTTAGCTTAATTGCACAAATTTTGATGTTTTCGTTATTCAGCTAGGTATTTTTAATTTTTCTTGTGATTTTTTTCTTTAAGCTATGGTCCATGTTAGTTGTATATTGCTTACTATAAACAGTTGGGGATTTTCTTAATATCACATTATTATTGATTTTTGATGTTCTATTTTGGTCAAAGAATATATTCTATAAGATTCTAATCTTTTAAATTTTAATGAGATATATTTTATGATCCAGGATGTGTTTTCTGTTGGTGACTAATACATGTATACATGTATATTCTGCTAGTTATCATTAGGTCAACTTGGTTGATAATGTTCAAAACATCTATTATTTTTGGCTACTTTTTAAAAATCATTCACTGAAAAAGGAGTATTAAAGTCTTCAACTATGATCATGGTTTTGTGTAGTTTTTCCTTTTGTCATATACGTTTGCACGTCATGTAATTTAATGCCTTCTATCAGATGTATACACATTTAGGATTGTATTATCTTCTTGATAAATTGATCCTTTATTATTTTGAAGTTACCTTTCTTATCTCTGGTAATTTTGTTTTGAGTAATTTCTTTTTGATATTATTATTGCCACACAAGCTTTTCATTCTTACTATTTGCACAGTATATCATTTTCTACCTTTACTTCCAACCTGTTTGTGTCTCTCTAGTTAATGTGTACATCTTATAAACATCATACAGTTTGTTCTGGTGTTTTTGAGCTGATGTAACAATATTTGCCCTTTAATTGGAATCTTTAACCCATTTACATTTATTGTAGATATTGATATTGCTTTTGTCTATTATTTTGAATCTTGTTTGTAACATAAATTATTGTGTTTTCTATTCTTATTTCCTTCTTATTTTGGGTTAATCAAGGATGTATTTCTATCTTTTTTATTGGATTTTACAGATATGCATTTGTATTGCAAGGGGAGTGAGAGAAGGAGGGGGGAAACAGGGAGGGAGAATTCTTTTTTTTAACAGATTAAGGTATGTTGAAGATCTATATTAGAGAAGTCCCAAAAGAGGAGGAAAATCTTCTCGTTTCATAAAACGATAGAGCATCCTATAGGGATTTTTGGAAGATGTGAGAAGAAAAGGAGATAGAGGAAGTTGACTGGAGTGGAAAGAGGAAGAAGCTTGGTTGGAATATACTGAGAGCAGAAAGGAAAAGAGGAAAGAGAATGAGAGGGACCCATCTTCCCTGGGAAATGAATCAGCTGATTATTTTTCTTTTCTATTTGTAGCCATTAAGAGACAGTCTCTATTTATGGATTGTCTAGATTGGAAATTTGGGTTTTATATAACCTTTTTAGGCTTAATTTTCACATCAATAAAGTGTTATTTATTAATTGTACTTAATTCATATTGTTATTTAGAAGATTAAATGAGTTAATAGTTGTAGAGGACTTGAATAACACCTGGTATATGAAGAATACTGCATAAACCTTAAGTTTAATTATTATTTTTACTTTATTATTCTCATTGCTAGAAGGAGAGAGAGAAAGGGAAAAGGGAGAGAAAGAAAGAGAGAGGGAGAGAAGACATGAGATTGGGTGCATACTTTGTGGAAAAATTCAGTAATCCCCTGTTTCCTCTGTATTTGAAATCTGTTTGTTATTTGCACTCAGTAAACAGCAAGAATAAATCTCTTTGTTGAAGTTCCATATTATTTTAAGCCAGCAGAATTCTGAGAGCATAGCTTCTCACATTCTACATTGACAAAATATACTAGATCCATTCTGGAAGAGATTAGGAATGTACATTTAAGGTAATCTCAAGGATAAGAAGTTATGGAAAACTAGCATGCATTAAATAATTTATGATGGGTTAGAAATTTTGAAAATGAGGTAATTCTGTGATACTTGATAATTTTTTATGGTTTTTCTCATGGATTAGCTGAGAAACAAGCATAAGCATGGGATATTTTACACAATTTATGACTTATAGAACTAATCAACATGAAATGAAACTGAAAATATTTAAAACTGCTCACTATAAATATTCTATTAACTAAAAATTAATAAATCAACTCTTATTGACAAAATGTAGGCTTGCAAAATTTGGCATGGAAAATAATTGACTTCATAAAAATTATCAACACAAAACAAACTTCACATTAGCTAAATTTATGACCATAAAAGTTTGATTTAGACAAAATAAAAATTTTTATTGAGCAACTAAAACTTCTTTATAAAATAACATAGTGCATTGTATTAATCCCAGTGATATTAATTTATTTACATCAATACTAAAATACTTGTGTGTAATGTATAAAAATTTATTGAGATGTTAGATTGATTAAATATAATTTTCTGCAAAAAATATGTTCTTGATTAAAAATTCAACCCTGTTATAATTTTGATTTAAAAGTTTGTATTCATAAATGTAGAGTCAAACTATTGTGGTGTTAAAATAATGGGGTCAAAATCTCCTGGACTCTCCTCATCTATGAAAAAGTATACTGTAGTTGGGTTTTCATCACGAAGATTTTATGAAGTGGCTCTCAAACTGTAATGTATATTAGAGTCATCCGGAGAGTTTGTAATTTTGGGAATTAGGGAATTTCTATTTCCAACAAATTTCCAGGCAATTCTAATACTTCCAGTTGGGGGACCACACTTTGGGTTTTCCTTCACTACGCCATTTTTGTGAACATTGGCTTTTGTACTGTCTTGTAACAGCCAGCACATACTTCTTTGTAAAAGGACTAGCCTCAAGCATCAGCATCCTGCTTTGGCTCTCTCAGAGCCAGAAATGCCTAGGAATTTATATCTCCCCACCGTGCCCTAGATGGTCCTTAACCACCGCTGCAGGTGCCAGAGTATAAATACTACAGATCTCTGAGCAAGACTACGCTGAATTGTGCCTACACTGTCTTCAGGTGTACCCTGTCGGATAGAGTCAAAGTAATTTTTATTGGACACTTGGCAAGAGAAGTTTGAGTGGAGTGTTGGGGACCAAAACTTGTCTGGAGTCAGTTCAAGGGAGATTGGATGGTGACAAAATGAGAAAGTTATGAACAACTCACAAGTTTTAAGACTTGGCTATAAAAGAGACCAGAGAGAGAAATCAAGCACTGCTTTAGGGAAAAGTGAAGTAGAAAGAGTTTTTTGTTGTTGTTGTCTTGTTGTTGTTTTTATTAAAGATAAGAGCTATTGTTGCATGTTTGTATGTAGGTAGGAATGATTCAGTAAAGGGAGATAAACTAAGGATAGAGAGAGAGGTTATATACTCACAGAAGCAAAGTCCTTGAGTACATGAGAGAAAAATTGATTCGATACACAGGTGGATGGGCAGCTTTATATTGGAGGGTCAGTGTATTCTCCATTAATTATGAAAGTGTCTTCTGTCATCTCTCATAGTTCATTAGCCCCAAACCTCTGCCAATTCTCTCGTCCTAACATTGTTCCAAACTGCCTGCCCTCTCTGCTTTCCGACCATCACAGCCTTAGTTGAGGCACTCTGTAATTTGTCACCTTAACTTTTGCCCAGGCTCTTGCTTCCAGTCTTGGCCCTTTCTAATCAATTCTCCTATGCTACCAGCACCCATTTTTGTAAGATACAAATTTGAGCATCTCCCACCCCAGTTCAAAATCCTTCATTTACTCTCCTACTAGATAAAATTTTTCACTCATTGGCTCAATACACATAGTCTTTAATGGTCTATCCCCTGCCCATGCGTCCACTTTCTTCCTTGGCACTCATCTTATAGCCCTTTGGATTCATGTAATAATGAGCTTCATGTAGTTTCTCTAAATGTGCCTCACACTCATATATCTCTGTCTTCATATCTTTTGTTCCTTTTTCTCCAAATGTTCCTCTTCTACTTGCCTGTCTGACCAATTCCTGTCTACCCTTCATATTTCAGTGTAAACATTACTCTTCCCACTAATTAAATGAATACAATTCATTTATGAATTCATTATGAATGAATAATCGGTATTAATCATGGCACCTAGCCCAAATGCCCAATTTTCTGTGGTAAAACCACATTTTCCAATTTTGGATTTGAAAAATTTGCCTCAGAGATTGGTAGGTGACTATGAGCTTACCAGAGATCAATTTACAGTGAAAAGTAAACACAAAATTATATTGAGGAGGTTCTCCCCCTTAACTTTCTGTCAGTAGGTTCAATCCACAGGCTCAGCAATTCTTGGAGAGACATTACCTTTGCAAATCGGCCTGCCTTCTCTGTTGTTCAGGGGAAGAGAGAGTAATCACTTGAGAGAAAGGGGTTGGCATAATGCCTGAACACATTTGAAATTAAGATTATGAGGGACAGTGGAGATTTTGCTATAATTTCTACTAATGATTTATTTTGGTAAGCATTGAACAGGGAAAGTTCTATCTGTTCACAGTGGCAGTCCTCTTATGTGAGATCTGGAATAATAATTATGACAAAAACAAAGTGCTGTGTCACTTGATAGAGCAAAGTCAGAAAAGCTCTTGAGATCCCTTTGGTTCAAATGATGTGCACTTTAAAATTTTGTTAAGGATCTTGGGATGGGGCTTGGGGTCTTCCAGGAATATTGCCCTCCAGATGGGACGATAATGGAGCTTTAAAAGCTATTAAAAGCTGGAGTGTAGCTCTGGAGGTAACTAGAGAATCAGAAAAGCACACAAAAAGTTGAGAAAACAAGACTGGAGAAGGGGCATGTTGGGAAAGCACCCAGACCATTGCAAAACTCGCCAACTGCCACCCAAAGTGACAACTATAATATGTGAACTTCTGAATGTCACGGGGGAAAACAGTTATGATTTATTTATTTGAAAACTTTTGCAGGAGGGCCTTTTGCCAAATGGTAACATTTTTTAAATAAAAAGTTTATGAAGCACCCTCTGTCATGATTGTACTTTCCTGAAAAATATTCTTTTTGTTTTTGTTTGTTTTTTTTTTTTAGAGTTTTTCAGATCTGGTTTTTCAGTGTCTTTGCCTTTAATGGTTAGCTGTGTCTGCCACTTTAAGAAATGTTTGTGCTGTTACTGCTCCATTTTAATCTTTCACTTTGTATTAACAAAATCAAAACCAGCACAATTAGATACCTCCTGATTCTGATTTGTTTTAATACTAAGAGAATGTTTGAAATGGCACAAGCAGTGGGGGAAATACTTCAAGCAGTGGTGGCTGCAACATTGGAGTTCTAGAGGCAAACATCAAAAGATAGCATGAAAGACAGACCAAAAACATTTAAACCAATAATTCTTTACATTTGTGTTTTTATTTTATTGTAGTCTTCACAATGAAAGCAAGAAGATTGGGAAGAGGAAGAAAGATGCTGGTAAGCTCATTTTGGTTGTGCAATTTAAAGTGAAATCAAAAGAACTTTCTCCTTTACTTTTAAAATCGACAATCAAGCCATAGATCTGTAACTCACAAACATTAGTGACCAGAATATACGTGCAGCAGTCAGTGCCGAACTGTCTCGTTTTGTTACAATAAATGAAAAAGAAAATGAGCAAGACTTAAGAAGCAGGATTATAATTAAGCTACATCGATCCAAACACCCACGTCTTCTGTTTATATATTGGACATCCTGGACATGATTGAAACCCTAGAAACAAAACTGAAGAGAGAGATCTGCAAGTGATAGTCATTTGGCCACAGAGGGAGATAAATGAATAAGTGGGTCTTTGAAACATCACAGCAGTCAGAATTAGCCAGAAATGGTTGCAGTTGTACACATGTGGATTGCAGTATCGGAGTTAGGGAACATCTAATGACTTGATTAGTCATTCCTTTTATTATTACTATTATTTTTAAGTCTCCTAGCAATAACGTTTCCTAGCCTGGAAATTTTACCTTTGTTCTTTCATTCTGAGTCTGGTACTTAAGTAGGGAATCTACTGTGTTACACAGCCCTAGTGCCTTCGAGGGGGAATTTGTTGATGTGAAATTTGGGTGGCTATGGTGCATTAGCTTTTTCTTTCACTATTCATTTAGGTAGATTTTCAGTTCATTGAAACACAGTAAGTGCTGGGTTCCTATAAAAGGATCTTAGATACCTTTATGGAAAACTTAAAAAAAGAGAGAGAGAGACAGAATAACTTTTGGGCCTGCTGAGAAATTTTGGAATTCTGTTCTCTGGGTGATAAAAGAGTGAATTGAATTGATGTATCAAACATAGCCACCCCACCCCGCTTCCCTCTGCCACATCTCAGTTTATCAGTTCTAGGTCCTCTGCTCCCCGTCTTCAGATATATGGGGGCAAGGAGGGGACAGAAAGAGAAATTAAAAGGACAAAGTCCATTAGGAGACATGCTGCCTTAGAATCATTGAATTCACATAGTGTTCTATATCCAAAGACACTTTCCTTTATACTGTATACACTGTCAAAAGAATCAAGAATTGCCCTGCCAAAGTTCCCTCATATTATTCTGCCAAGGTGTCAGACTCAAAGGAGGCACCTGGATTTTCAGAAATGTAACAGGAAATGCTGTTACACTCTTCTCCTTCACCCCCAGCCCCTGCCATCACCCTCACCCCCCCCTTCTCCCTCACCCCCAGCCCCTACCATTCAACCAATATTTGAACAAGGCAGCTGGAAATTTCTGGGTAAAGGGAATAATTTTTCTGTTTCATATTATTAAATCCAGAATCTTTTCATTTGAATTTTATTAAAAGACTGGAGTGAGCATTTCCTTTAAAAGGTTCCAGAATGGGCCAGTTTGAATGTCAAAACCTTTCTCTGCTTATCAAGCATTTAACCATGATAAAGAAAGGATCGCTTTTAAGTCCCTGGGCCAGCATACCTCAGTGACACACAAGAACTTCAAATAGAAGGAAAGTAATCTTTTAGTTCCACTGAGACAAAGTTTCCACGAAAGAGAATGGGGTTATAAACTACCGATAGCAGCTCTGGGCTAGTTGGAGAGAAAGAGAGAATAACTAACAATAGGAGCATACGACGACAAAGAAGGTTAGCTGTTTCTACAGGAGGAAAGACTAGCCAGAAAGCATTTGGGCTCAAAGGTTTCAAAGGTTAAATTACTATGGTGCCTTTTCTGTCCTGTACCTTTATAAATTTTGATAGATTGCTTAAGAGATTTTCTATCATTAATCCTAGCCTGACCATACAGTTTAGAGTGGGTTGGTGTCTACCTCATAATACAGGGGGAATTAAATCAATCATGCTTTTAAAAATGATTTCCCAGAAATGCACACATATCACCTTTCATCCAGTGTGTTTGTGAAAATGATTATTGTCACGAAAGCATTTGATTTTCAACCAAGCAAAGCAAGATGTATAGAGCTTAGTGGCCACTAAGATTAGATAGTGCGGGAATTTCACAGGCTTAGAAATTTAAATATTTTAAAAATCATACAGCTTTTGTTCTAAAATGTCATGTCTCCTCAACAGTGGAGTGAAATACAAGAAAGCCTTAAAACTCAGCATTGTTCTCTTATTATATATTTTTGTTTAAATGTTGAGTACTGTTCATTTGCAGGGGCGAAAGTAACAAAAGCTGCAATCACAGGGGCTTCCTATGTGCCCGATCTTGAGCTTTGGACTTTATATACTTTATTAAATAATTGCATTCAGTTGTTATTACTATACCCATTTTACAAATAAGCAACTGAGAGTTGCAGTGTTTGAGCAACGTGCCCAACCTAAATGATTCAGAATCTAAGCTCTGAACCACCTCTGCTCTTCCGCCAGAATCAAACTTCTTAAAAGAGTTTCACTCGCTTTATAGCTAGGAGAGTCACCTTAATCATCCTTGAGAAAACGTCATCTCCCCTAGCACTAACCCCCCCATCACCATTTGCTTGATTTGCTTAGCCGTGAAGAACTCAAACAGAAATGCCAAGAAAACAGTGTCTAGGTCATTTATTGGCAGCTATGGTTTTGGTTTACTGCTTCCTGCTACTCAACCCTTCCGCTTCTCCAAAGACAGCCAGTGGGTTCTGGCACCTACTCTTCTTTCCTAGTTGCTCTGATGCTCTGTGATTGAAACTAGCAGCTCCATGGTGACCAGGAAAAACAAATGAGCCCCATAGCCCATACCAGCCCTGGGAGCACTTACTGAACAGATTTTGAAACGGAGTGAACTCCATTTAGCTCCAGAGTTCCATCTGGAAATTGGCACTGATAGTGATATTAGCAGCATGTCCTGCCTGCCTTCCACCCAAGGATTCTGCAGCACCAGGCAAATGTTCAGGCATTCTGGACTTCTCTCAGAAACATGTGAGCATTATGATATGATGATTCTTATTTTAATGACGGGGACTCCCAGGCTCACGGGGAGAAGTTACGATGCAAAATTCCCATCTTGGGGTCAGTTAACTACAGAGCAGAATTGGAAGGGCATTCTTGCTTCAAAAATATACCCAGTTAAAAAGAGTTTCAAGAATCTAGGTTTGGTTTAAGAGAATTTTAAAGCCACAGCTAGAAAAGGAAATATGAAAGCCTGTCTAGAATACTGTATTAATTTTGATCCTACTCAACCAAGAAGGGTGATGCCTCAGAATAGAAATACCAGTAAATCTTATTTTTATTTAACAATATCCTTCCTTGGAAGCACATGGACACAAAACATAACTATGCAAAGCCTTCTGAGCTTTCTCAGAGAGGGATCAAATAAATTGCTCTGGAGGTATATTTGCAAGGGAATGAGCTAGGATCCCTCTAGATACAGATTGATCACTCAATCCATCAATTGATTGGTAGAGCTATATTTCCAAGAATAAACAAGGAGTTGTGAGATATTGAGAGACCCATCTATCTATTGTCCTGGTACTATTTTATGAAGGTAATCTTTATTTTTCAGTGCTATTCTTTTAGTTTTCTAGAGAGAAGTTCAGGCTTTGAGATCAGGGATTTTCCTGGGCTCTGGAAAGCTTCCCAGTGCCTAGCTTGAGGTGGGCAGAAAGATTAAATGATCTTGTGACTCTTTTGGGAAGTAGCCATAAAAGACTAAGTTCTAAAAGATTTGGAAGAAGTAAATAATGAATATTTTGCTTTTTGAGTGTTTAATAACTCAATTTGAGTTATTCGATTTATTTTATTCGATTGAGTAAAATCGAATGAAACATTAATGATTAATTTTCTTTAAATAAATATTCATATTTAGTATCAAAGCAGGACCAAAATTTTAAATTTTCTCCAGGTTCAACTGAAATTATTTTTTTCTTTCTGCCATTAAATTAGAGCTCCCAAAAATGCAAGAAGCTCATGCACTCAGTGAAATGGTTTCCAAACATTTTTCATTAAGTGCTGCATCTTAAAAAATTTTTCAAGACCACACGCCTAATGTTTGAATGTTTATAAAGTACCTTCAGAATAATAGAAAAATTAAAGGAAGAGATGACAAATATTTTAAGATAAATTTTATTTTACTTAGTAGTAGTACATTGTTAATGATAAAGATGTCAATTTCCAATAGACGATTTCTTTTGCCGATGCCTTCTTATCAGTCATTGCTGTTTTAATGACTTAGCAATGGCAGACAAGGAGTCCATCTAAGAATAGAGGACATGCCAGTGCCGGCATTTTCTTATTTTCTTAAACTTCTGTGATTTTAATGCCGTATTCAATTCATGGTTCCTTTGTAGGAATTCTTTCAAGGCGCTTGTTTATTGTATGCGTTCTTTTTGAAAATGACATTCCGTAATTCGTAAATAATCATAGTACACAGAGGGCAAACAAGGGAGATACCACATCAATCCTTCCACACTGTGGGCACCCCATTTTGTCCCAGGAGACACAGGGTGATTTTTTTTCCTGTGAGGTGAATGACTAGCAATACAGAGATCAATTAAAAACATGAGTGTTAATCTGTACTTTAAATATTGGTAAAGCTTAATTTCTTTTTTAAAATTAGGTTTTATGTATACACACACATTAATGTAACTACGTATGTTTTCATCCTACATCTCAGCAGTTAACAACATTCACATGCGTTCTGAGTTGCAGACATTCCACTTTGGAGACCACTCCCCAAGTGTAATGACAGTGATGGCATCAGCAGCAGCGTATGTAAAACAAAAAGTACTGTTTAACAAGCACTTGCTAAGTGCCAAGAACTGAGCTAGGCAATTAATTATATAAATTCAAATCTTACAATTTATCCAGGTTTTATTGGTTTTATTGGTTTATTGGCTTTATTGCTGAGGCTTAAAAAGAGAATAATTAGACCCAGAGTGGTTGAGTGATTTACCCAACGTCACACAGTATTTAGTATCTGAACAGGACCAAAATATCTTGTAATCCATGACACTATATTTTCTCTGAAAAACAGTACTTAGTTGAGAATAGGCCTCCTCCCTACACACAATTCTCTTCAATGTAGAGCCATCTTTTTGTGATTTCTGAGTCAGGAATCCTGCCCCTTCTAAATCTGCCTAACTACTTATTGGAATTGGAATTCCTTTAACACAGACTAAACTTTTACTTTCACAATTAAAAAATGGTAACCTCCAGACTGACTCACTTACACTACCATGCAAACGAGAGATACCTGATCCCATCTTGTACTCATGAAGAACAGAGGAAATGCAGGACCAGAGGCTCTTGGGTACTAAAGACTGCAGGAAGTGCCAGAGAGTCTAAAAGAACACAAAATGGAAGATTTGGATGCTTGAATACAATCTGTGCCTAAGATTTCCCACTTTTGTCTCCAGCCAGATCTACAAAGCAAATAGGTTGGAAATTCTATGTCCTTTTATATCCGTTTTCTTGTCCTATGCTATTTGTCTTTCTGTGTAAACCTCTGGTCACCCTGGACTCTTGACTCTTTTATTTCTTTTATCAAAAGGGCATCGGCCTGCTAGCTTCTGTGGTTCTGTGGTTTCTCCACTGTGTTTTCATCAAATTCCCCTTGCCCTTTTTGTCCCTTTGTCATCTGGGTGCATGGGAAGGCTTCTTCTAATTTTAGATCCAAATTAATTTGCATTTCCCACAAACCTGATATTTGTCTCGCATCTCTTATAAATTATTTACACTGGAAAGGCTGAATCTTGAAACTGAAACTAAAAATAATGTTACTTTCATGTGTTGATTTTTAAATGGATGCATAGATTATATTTTACTCCCCACAGATTTTCTTTTCCCCACCGTTCACCTTTGCCGATGTGACTGCCTAGTCTTCCTTTTATGACTGGAGAGTGTAGGCGTTCTTTGTGTTCATCTCCCAGTCAGACTTTTTTCTTTCAACAAATAGAGTTCAAAGGATCTACTATGGGCCATTACCTGGTAGACTCAGCAGGGGTTATAAGAGAAAGGCAGTCTAGAACTTTTCTGGAGGCCATAGGAAAGCCTATTACAAAAGCAAAGTTCACTGAGTGCCCTAGGAGGGGACAAAGTGCTTGGTTTCTGGGGAGGGAGCAGTCACATTTGATTGGGATGATCGGGCGGATGCAGGACGGATATACTAGAGGTACCTTTTGTCATGGCTGCTTAGTTCTCCACAAACTCCTCAAACACAAAGGGCCGCCATTTTCTACATGGTAACCCTTGACTGTATCTTAGAAAGTTGGTCGAAGCAAAGGTGGGTACTTGATTCAAGGTAGAGCCATAAGCATCGTTTTATTTCCCCAATAAATAACAATTCTGTTATTTCAAACTGAGCAGCAAAAACTAGGAGTTGTTTGAAGGGGAGCCATACCATCAATCTTGCAGTGAAGTACCCAGGCTCATACCAGTTTGAATTCAGTGCCTTGCTCTGCTGCTGACCAGCAATGGAATCTCAGGAAATGTATTTAACCTCTCATCTTTAGTTTTTTAATTTGGAAAACAGGAAAAATAAGGTGAACTTTCTCAAATAGCTGGTATAAAATGTAGATAAGGGAATTCATTTAAAGCGTGATATATTGTATAGTCAATATATTTTAGATTTTCAGATTATTATGGCTATCATTGTTCTCCTTAAGGAGATACCTTCTGAACATCCTGGATAGGGCAGATAGGTCCTTGAAGCAACCCTGCCTCTCCCCCTTCATCAGGGATTGGTTAATCGTCAACTCCTTTCAAGGTCTTTCAATAGTTTTCTCCATTAAAAAAAAAAGGACCTTGTTTTGCCAAAGTTATTCTGGATTGATTTTTTTTTTTTTGCTACTTGAAACTTAAAAATTTATCTAGATCTCCTAAGGTAGTGGAATATATCTTGAATTTTCCTTTTTTTAAAAAAAATTTCTTTTTGGCTATTGCTATTGTTTATTCCTTGTGGTCATTTTCAGGACATTAAAATTTTTTCAATTCAATTTTTTCCACATTTTGGGTGTATATCCATATCCATTAGCAAAATGTGTTAACTTTATAAACTTTGTGACACAGATGGCACAATAAAATGAAAAACAAAAACAAACAGATGGCTGCAGATGACCTAAATCTGTAACAGCAACTATGCATGTGTGTGTGTGTATGTATATATACACCACATTCCATGTATCATTCAAAATTAGAAGTTTCCTTATGCTGCACTTCCATGAAAGCCTTACATTATTCAGAAAGGAAAATACCTATGATGTTCAGAGTGATCCACATATGACTGCCTTTGAAAAGTGGTCAAGTGATATGGCTATAGGATAAATTAGCAGATAAAAATTAGTCGATTTATATACACACACCTACACATGTGCACAAATCATCAAATGACATGAACCTCATAGTTATTCTGTGGAATTGTGTTGAAATCAGTGATTATTATGCTTAGGATTTTTGTCCTAGAAAAGACACCTTCAACAGTTACAATAGTTACTCAGAATCCTACAAGTAGAAGCAACTCTCTGGTTAAATGTACATGAAATAACTGAACCGACCACTTGTTATTTTAATTAGGTATTAGTATATCCTTCATAAAGGAATCATTCCTTCATAATTATGAAATTCCTTTATGAAGTAGTCCAGATCAGTCTTTATCATACTCTGGCCCACAGTTTTATTTTTTTTCTTGTTCATTTATTTGTCTAGATCTGGCTTCAGGTTTTATCAAAAACAATGATAAGCAAAACACAGTAAGAAATTAAAAGCATAGAGTTTACATTTATCACGAGATAATTCTTATTGGACAAATACTCCTGAAGAGAGATTGCATTTTAAGAATCCTGGCTGTTTAAAAAACAAACAACGAAAACAAAACCCAGGTCAACCAATATAGTCGTGTTAGTACTTTTTCTGTGGCAATGGGAAAAAACCCAACTTAAGAGTAGTTAGGGATGTCCAGGTGGCTCAGTCTGTTAAGCCTCTGACTCAACTTTAGCTCAGGTCGTGATCTCACATTTGTGAGTCTGAGCCCCACATCAGACTCTGTGCTGATGGTGCAGAGCCTGGTTGGGATTCTGTCTTCTCTCTCTGCTTCTCCCCTGCTTGCTCTCTATTTCTCTCAAAATAAATAAAAATAAGCTTTAAAAAAAGAGTAGTTAAAAATGAGATTTATTGGTATTAATGATTTTAAAGCCCATACGGCTGCCTCGAGCTCCAACTGGATTGAGATGGTGAACACAGTGACCAAGGTCACCTCCTACCTCCGCTCTGCTGTCTCACCTGCCAGAGGTTACCCTGACTCCATGCAGTTATGCTGGCCCCCTGGGTTTCCTATTGCGTGGACCACAGTGAGATGTTTTCTGAAAAAAGTTGGCAAAGAGACAGGCTAAGGATTGAAATACTGTGACAAAGATCAAAGAATTAAACCTTAAGTTTCCTTTTTTCCATTTCTTTTTTTTCCTTCCATATACACGTGGAGATCATGCAATAAAAATAGCTGCCATTTGTCAAGTGTTTATTCAGTCCCCAGCATGATGCTAGATGTTCGGGGCACACGTGGGAGTTAATGAAGATGAACGGGTGATGTGTGGTATTAAAGGAGTTCAGGTGGAGAAGCCAGGAGGTGAGCGCTTCCTCTGGACCTGGAGCGTTCACCCTAGGAAGGCCAGTGAAGATTACTCAGAACTCACAGTTGCTGGCTGTGTCCCTATCTCTGTGTCTACCACTCACCCTCTCTTCTCCAGCCTTTTCCCAGGAAACTCAAGCCACATCCTTTTTAATGTAGCCACAGTTTCCATAGAAATTCCAGATGGAGAAACCATTAAGTATATATTGAGCAAAATGATAATTAACATTTTAAATTCCCATCTGAAAAAGGAAAGTCTATTGATGGTAATCTCTCTCTATGATGTCAGAGTTCACCGGATCACACGGCTTTTCATTACTCTGCAATTTTCGACACTTCGTGTTTTGTTATTAAACCAGTGAGATATTAAAAACACAAATTTATTTCGTACTGGCCAAACACTCAACTGGTTGCTTTCAAAGTTCCACAAGTTATGTGTAACTAAAAGAAAATAAATCCTTTCATAATGCATTTTAAATGGAATGTTAGAACAATTTCAACAAAGATGAGGTAGCCTGTTGCTGCTAAAAAATAAAAATATTTTCACTATGTAAGGATGTGGTTACCCTGGAATACACAAAATCGCCTCTTAGACAATAAACTTACTCATAAAGAAAATTTAGAAGAAGATCTTTTACTCCATGGGATAAAAAAATTCCGATTTAAATGACTGCAACCAAAGGAAGTTTCTTCAAGTTAGCATTCGGCTTCAAGTTAGCAAACTCAAAGCATTCGGCTCACAAGATGGATTAATTTTCTAAAGGAAACCACTTTTCTTTGTATGGAATTCCTTTTGCATACACACTCAAAGCTTCAAAGGAACAATTGTGACTATATGAACCCCTCAGTAGCATTTTCTCTGAATATATCTTTATGCTGGAAAAAAAACCTTAACACCTCTGCCCCCCCTAAGGAATGTGGAACTACATTAAAATTAAAAATTTTTGATTTAGGACTGTCAGCCGCCTTTGATAAAACTGTCAAAGTTTTTCTTACCTTAAAACAGCAATGTGATATATGAGAAAGATGAAAGCCAGACCAAGGGCAACCTTGCTATGCAGAAATTTAAATATTTAGCACCATTACACAGTTATAATCTGTCTAGCTGGTATACTGTCCTATACATTGGGGCCTCTTGGGTTGGACTGCGTAGTTACAAAGCATGAGACTCTGGAAGACTGGCTTTCCTGCAGGCAAATGTTGACTCACTGAGGTATAGATATATGGTCAGAGAGATTGCAGGAACCTAAGCCATATTCTAACCTGATAGAATAAAAAAAAACATATTAGAAGATTCAAATATTCATGAATTTCCTAAATTTATTTCCTGCCCATAAGTTTCAAGTGTTAGATTATCTGAATAATTCCATTTATAACTTATTCTGGAGTTATTCTGCATTCTTCCCCATCATCCCACGAAAGCCCCACCTCCTACCCCTAACAGACCAACTGCAGGAGAGGCTCAGATTTGCTATAAGTACGATACAGGTCATAATCAAACACACGCAGGGCTTGTAGGTTATTCTTTATTTTCATGCTGTGTAATACTGAGGGTGCACTAACCACGTGTCAGATGAACTTTGTTGTAGTTTGTATTCTGATATAAAATAAAAATTGTTCACACGTGCTCTGACTTTGTAGTTCCTTACTTGAGTAGCTCTGTCAATGGGTGGCCACTTTAATAAATTAGAAGAACTAATGTAACTTAAATATTAGTTGGCTCCATGTTCTGATCTTCATAGTGTTAGAATGCAAGCTTTCACAAGGTAAACATTTTTGCCTGCTTTGTTTCTTCCATGTCTTCAAAACTGTACAGTGCCTAGCACATAGTAGGTGCCCAATAAACACAGGTTGAATGAATGAGTAAATAAACTGCATATAAGAATTGTTTTGTTTTTGCAAGATCCACATGGAAAAGAATTATGAGGCAGTACTAGGGAAGTGTATTCCCTAAAGGTCATTTATAAAATATGCCAAATTGAGGATTAAAACAGGGGTTTCATTTCATTTACCAAGCCTGAGTGATTAATAGTGACTTTCTCGGACCCCGTGTTAAGAAGTATTGTGCGGCTCACCCAACCTCAGTGGGAAAGAGTGCCATCATTAGTTGACGGTGTCTGCTGCCTAGAAGAGTGGTCCACGTGACACATATGTGCTGTTCCTGAAATACTTTCCCACCTTGCCGGACATACACTATTCAGACTTTGCCATTCTTAGGATAGCTTCTCATCTGATTGAATGAATACCATTTATTATAGATACGTATTGATCCTAAAGGTTTATAAAGGTAATAGTTCAATTTCCTTCTCTCTATAAAATTCTGTCATGTTTACATATTGCCAGAACAAAAATCTCTTTCTAAGAAATCCTGTCTGCTGTAGAGACCTACTTTCTACTTGAGTGTGCAAAGAAGCATAAGATTCTGTTCTATTCTTTCAGTTCCAGGAGAATATTAATTTAACACTCTCTCACCTATAACACAGTTCCAGAGCTCCCACCTCATTTTAGCATAATTTCAACGTTCCAGGGTAGTTGTCCAAGTCTGTGGAAATGCACTTTTTTACAATGTGTTTTTTCTGTTTTCTTTGTTTTTGCCAGAAGGAACAAAACTTGATTTTTGTCAGCTGTCAGATAGAACAAGATGTTGGGGGGGCGGGGGGAAAAGGTCTTCCATGCTTTCAATTCTTGTAACAAAAACAAGTTATTAGGCCATTGGTTGTCTGCTTGGGGAGAAGTTTATGTTTCTCATATTGCATAGCACACTTCTATCTAAGCAGATTGGAAACAGTGCTAGGGTCAACAGGAAGGTTGGCAATTATGCTTAATTCAGATGGAGCCAATAAGCTATTGGCACCTTGGGAACAGCCGGCTGAAAATCCTAACTCCTTTAGAAGCGTGGCCTTCCTTTTAGGTGGTATCAAGTGATTCTTACAGGCTTTCTTTGCATTTCTAGACATATTGTGGGATGTGCTGCTGTTAAATTCTCAGGTCATGTTTGTGAGTGTGCAACACTGATACGGCCCATGGATTCCGCTGCTGAACTAGTTCTACCAGCACATCTTAGCTTTGACCTGCTAAGTGATTCAGACTGTTTATTCAGTCACAGGGTTGAGTCTCCTTTAAGTTGGAAAACTACCACTTAGGCAAAATACGGCAGATCACAGAGTGGTTTATAGCCATCTTAGCCTGTAAATTCAAACCAATATTTTTTTTTATCAGAATTAGATCAGTCCTGCCAGCTCAATTTTCCTTTAGCAAATGTTATTTCTATGACACCCTAGTGTTTTTATTTCCACTGACATTGACTCAGACTATATAAAGCTATAGTACATCTGCACACTTTTGATACGAAGAATATTTTTCCTTTCTTTTTTAGGACCTAAATTTAATTTGTGTTTTAATTATACCACGTATAAATATGGCTTCAGTCTCCAGAATGGCCTTTCTCCCTTTACCACCCACAAGAGCAAAAATGGCTTGTGGGAAATTTAATGGATCCAACTGGTGAAAAGATTAACCTAGGAACAAAGGCAGCCTGATCTACTCCCTGGTTTGTATTTGCAACAGCTCATAATGTTTATCTCACAGAAATGGGCTCCCCAGATCCCACCTATCAGATATATTGACTGCAAAACTCATGCCTTTTATGGTCCTAGTAAGGTAGCCCCAGACACTGGGTATCGTGTATAAGTAAATATTCCCTATGGGTCTACCTGAATTCGGATGTTGTTTTGTTGGCATCGGAAGGGTGATCCTCATTCTGCTCTGCTCTTACAAGCAAAAGCAGCAACCAACTAACTTTCCCAGTTGTTACTAATATGCTGGTATATGCTTCAGAATCATCTGGGGTGCTCGTTGGAAATACAAATTCTTGATCCTCACTGTGCCCCAGTACTGCATCACAGGTCCATAACTGCCGTCTTCAGTTTGGCCACGTTGGCCCGTAACTGTAGAAAGCCCAAAGAGGAAGATGAAACTTCTCCTTTACCTGATATAAACCAATATGAGATCTTGTTTTATACTTGGGATTGACATCCAGCCTTCGTGCCCAGATACAGCTAAGTAAGCTATTAGAAAATATTTCCCCCTTTTTTTTTTTTTTTTAAGAAAAGCAGATTTCCGCACTCAGTGCCTCATTTGGATGTGTCTGGAGTCTTGGAAGCTTGACTACCCTATGCTGTCCTACAGATGGACCTTGAGAGCTTGTTTGGAGGTTCTAGCATGGGAGCCCGGCTATGGTATATCCTTGACGGAAGAACAGTCCTCCTCTGTCAGGGAAGGTCATCCTCTTTGATCTAGCATGCAGCTTCAGGACGGACACACGTGAAGTGATGAGGGAGGAAGGAGACCCCTGCCTAGGCAGTCAGATTAGCTAAATAAACCCTGGGGATCAGTGGGGTGACAAATGCCGCAGCTGGATCGCCCTCACATCCTTAAAAAAATATTTCCAATCAAGTTGCTAAATAGCCACTTCCTGGAGTCTGCTGAGTATCCTATTTCCACACCAGCTTCTCCCCTGGAATCCTTCAGGCTACTCTTCAACCCACCCTCCCAGCAACTAAAGGGTTAACACCAGACACAGCAGCTTTCTCCTCACTCAGCTTTTCTGTGTGTGTGCCCCTGTGGCAGACTTTATTCCCATGGCTATAACAATTACATCTTTGGTGGCTAATCATCAGTTCTCATCTTGGTCGTGCCTTCTTCTGGGCTTAGACCTCAGCTTCAAATTTCTAACTGTCTGCCTGGTGGGTGTTTCATTGGCCTGTCCATAGCTAACAAAACCTCAACTGTGTCAAAAAACAAATTCATCATCTTTCTGTCTAAATTCAGCTCCTCCTCCCAACTTCTATCCTGATCCCTGATTCTTATTCATTCTGCCATCATTTGCCCAGTCAACTAAGCGTGAAACTGAGTCATCACTGACTTTTTGCTCTCTCCATTCAATTAGTCATCCAGTTGGTTGAATTTTACTCTAAAATTTATCTTGCATACATCATTTCCTTTCCATTCCTGCTGCCACCACTTTAGTGCAAACTCATTGCCTCACTTTTAGATAAACAATAATTTCCTTATCCCAATCTTTTCCTTCATGCCACCTCCAGATGAATCCTCTTAAAACATCATTTTGATCATGTCAAGTGTCTATTCAAATGCCCTTAATTGGTCACTTCCCTCAAAGAAAAAGTCAGTTGTCTTAGACTGGCACATAAAGCTTGTATAATTCCCAAAATACTGTGTTAGCCCTCTCCAATCTAGCTTTCTGTGGCAGATATTTTATTAGATATTAATAATGTAACTACAATCCTTACTGTTCATATAATAAATTAAACTCTAGCAGGGGAGTACTCAGGTGATAAAGCCGGGATAACAACCCATTTCCCTGACTCCTTCCACTACATCACATTCTTGCCAAGCCTTCCATGGAAACTCCAGACCTAGCTTTGTCAAATATCCCCTTTGGTTTTTACCCTTACTGTGTTTCTCTTATGGTTGCTGCATTGACCTTTCCCTTCCCTTCCCCTCATTGTTTTTCTGAAGACTTGTCTCATTCAGTTCTCCTTAATCTCTTTCACTCCTTATGTCAGAGACCTCATATCATTTAGTTGCCCAGTTGAAATTAGATTTGTGTGTTTTGTATATCATCTTCAGCCACAATACTTCCTCATAGCTGAAGATTTTATTCCTATTTTTTGAAAAGCATCGGAGCAGTCATTTTAAAAGGACTTCTAGGTTAGAGTGGTTCTCAATCTGGGATGCACCGAAAATCTGCATACCAAAAGAATAAAAACAAAAAGGAGCAACAGCTAGTCTGGAACCCAAACGAATTAAATAATAAATTCAGGGTATTGAGTAGAGGAGAAACTAGATATTAATATTGTAAAATATTGATGAGAACCACTGTTCCACGAATACCTATCACCACATTTATCTGCCTGTCTGTATCTATTCTAATATGCTCTGCTTCTCTTTGGATGAACTTCGTGCTCATAGTTGAGGTCATTCCTTCCACTCAATACATAAGATTCATCCTCTCTCATCTACTTGTGGATATCACCTCAATATCTATCCACACTCCCGCATTCTTATGAACATGCAAATATTCCATGTTTTCTCCTACTTGGAAAAATAATAAGTGAACTAACTAAAACTCTCTTGACGCTCACATTCCCGTACCTATCACCCTATTTCTCTGCCCTTCTTTACCACTAAACTCCTCCGCACCCCTATTTGAGAATTATTCTTTTCATTATCAATAGTGATTTTCTGTTGTTAATTCACATGATGATTTTCAGTCCTTACCTGAATTAACATCAGTATTTAATTCAGTTGTCCCAGCTGATTGCCTGGATACTCTTGCTATCCTTGGGTTACAAACCCCTCATTCATTGCTAGATTTCTTCTTACCTTACTGGTCGTTCCTTTTCAGTCCCCACTGGTCCTCGCTCCTCATCTCCTCATTTCTGAATGTTGGAGTACACCGGACCCCAGTCTTGGATTTTTGCTCTTCTTTATTCCCTTGGTGATCTCATCCATTTCTCTTCTAAACCTTTCTGGAATTCAACTGAAATAACCACATATGTTTAAAGTATATAATTTTGATCAGTTTTGACATATGTATACGCTTTGAAATGATCACCATTGCAATCTGGATTAAACATTTCAATACCCCTCATGAATGTCTTCATTTCCCTTTGTAATCTTTGCTTTATTTCACTCTAATCCACAGGTAACCATTGGTTTGATTTCTGTCACTGGAGTTTAGTCCGCATTTTCTAGAACTTTGTGTAAATGGAATCATGATATGTACTTCTTTTTTTAAAGCTGACTTATTTTATTCAATATAATGATTTGGGGGTTCATCAGTGTTGTTGGGTATATCAATAGTTTGTTGCCATTTACTGCACATGATATTCCATTGTATGGATATGCCACAATTTAACTGATACCCATTTAACTGTTGTTAGACCTTAGGGTTGTTTCTGGTTTGAGGCTATTACAAATAAGCCTGCTGTGAACATTTGTGTACAAGTCTTTGTCTGAACCTATGTTTTCATTTCTCTATCATAAATTCCTAGAAGTGGAATGATTGGGTTTTATGTTAGATGTACACTTAAATTTTGAAGAAATTGCCCAACTGTTTTCAAAATGATAGTACCATTTTATATTCCCATTAGCAGTGTATAAGAGTTCCAGTTACTTACGTCCATGTGAAGAATTTATATTAAGGCAGCTTATGCCCTGAGATCTAAATCTAGTTTGCCACTTTTGTTGTTTGTTTGTTTTTAAATTTCAATATTTATTTTTGAGAGAGACAAAGTGTGAGTGGGGGAGGGGCAGCAAGAGAAGGAGACCCAGAATCCAAAGCAGGCTCCAGGCTCTGAGCTGTCAGGACAAAGCCCAACACAGGGCTCAAACCCTTGAAAGGTGAGATCATGACCTCAGCTGAAATAGGATGCTTAACCCACAGAGCCACCGAAGTGCTACTTGTTTTTTTAAGTAATAAAGCTACACCCATTTATTTAGTTTTCATTTGGGGTTGCTTTCATACTATGACTGCTGAGCTGAACAGTTTTGGCAAAGACCATATGACCAGTTAAGCCTAAAATATCTGGGATCTGTATACAAAAAAGTTTGCTGACCCCTGCTTTATATCGTCTTTTTTTTTTTTTTAACTATTTTAATGGGTTATAGTGGTTTCTAATTGTGGTTTTCATTTGTGTTTCCCTGATGATTGAGATGGACCGTCTCTCATGTGCTTGTTTGCCATTCACTTAGTTTCTTTTCACTTTGTGAATCTCTTTAAAAAATCTTTTTCCCATTTGCATGCTTTTTGTCACTTTGTTTTGTTGATTTCTTATTGAAGTATAAGAATTTCCTCTATACTCATGAAACAAGTCCTTTGTCTGAGATATATGATGTGAAATTTTTTTGCCATTTGGTGGCTTGGATTTTAATTTTCTTAATGACATTTTTCATCGGGTAAAGCTTTTAATCTTAAGGAAGTCCAATTTATTAATTTTTTTCTTTATGGTTAATGTTTTTTTATTTCTATCTAAAAAATCTTTGTGCTAAGCTTACAAAGATTATATCCTATATTTTTTAAATCTCTTTGTTTTATCTGTTTAGGCATTACTCTAGGCCTGATGTCCATTCAGAGTACATTTTTGCCTGTGATGTGAGGTAAGGGTCAATGTTTACTTTTTTCCATATGGATATTCAGTTGATTCAGCAAGATTTGTTGAAAAGTCATTCCTTTCCCAATTGTATTGACTTAGCAAGGGTTTCAAGATGTAATAGACCTGTGTGTTTTTCTCAATTCTATTCCATTCAATTGATGTATATAATCTATCTCTTGGTCATTACCAAACTATCCTGATTATGGTAGATTTGTAATAACCCTTGAAATCAAGTGGCTTCCCCCCGCCCCCCACAATTACTTTCCTATCTATATCCTTTGGATTTCCATATATATTTTGGAATATTTTATAATTTTATTTTTAGAAAAAAAAATGCTGGAGTTCTGACTGGTATTGAATTGACTCCACAAGCAAATTTTGGAAGCGTTGCCATCCTAATTTTGAGTCTTCTAATTCATAAGCACAGTATATATTTCTGTTTATTTAGTCCATCTTTAACTTCTTCCAGTAATGTTTTTTGCATGTTTGTTTGTTTAATGTAAAGATCATGGAAATTTTTATTAGGCTTATTGCTAAGTAGACAGTATAACAGTATTTTTTGACATTGCCATATATTGTATTATTTTTGAAATTTCATTTTTCAGTTTATTGCCAAAATGTAAGAATGTAATTTATTTTTGCATATTGTTTCTTATAAACTTCATGCTCATGTACTAGTTCTAGTTTTGTTTTCAAAGATTCCTTGGGTTTTCTCTTTTAAAAAGTAGTATCATCCTCAAATAAAGTTTTACTTCTTAATTTCTGATCTTTATTATTTGAATTTCCTTTTCTTGTTTCCTTGTACTGGCTCAGATTGCCAGTACAGTGTTGCATAGAAGTGATAAAGTGAGCATCTACGCTTTGTTCTTGATATGAGGGAGGAAAATACTTAATTTTTTTACTATTAGCTATGACATTAGCTGTGTGCTTTTCATAGTTTCTCTTTAATTAGAGAATTTTCCCTGGTATTCCTGGTTTGCTTAGAGTTTGTTCATGAATGAATGATAAATTTTGTCAACTACTTTTTCTACATCTATTGAAAAGATTTTATTTGCCCTTTATTTCCTTTATGGTGAATTACGTCAATTGATTCTCAAATATGAAATAATCTTGCATTCCTGAAATAGATTCTGCTTGATTACAGTCATTTCAACTTTTGCACTTGTATGCAATGTGGCATTTTTCCTTAGCTGCTTTCAACATTGATTTATCTTTGATTTTCAACAGTTTGGTTATGATGTATCTGGGCATAGCTTTCTTTGAGTTTATACTGTTTGAGATTTGCTAAAGTTTTTGAATCTGTAAATTTATGTGTTTTACTAAATTTGGGGAGCTTTCTGCCATTATTTCTTCAAATACTTATTTTTCTTCTATCTTTTTTTCCTTTCTTTATGGAACTATATCACTCTTGTTAGATCAGTAAGTATCGTTACACAGATCACTTTGGCTCTGTTTAGTTTTGTTTATCTGTATGTTTTGTGTCTCCAACTTTTGAGTCCTTTCCATATGCTGCCTGCTTTTGTGTACATTTTATTGCCCTCAGGTGGCTATTTGTAGCATTTTTTTTCTAGAGTTTTTAGTTGTAATAGGAGGAAGAGTTGAGTTGTAATACATTTTTGCCGCCATAGCAGAATCAGACCTCCATCATCCAGTTTTATGGCTTTAAACACCATCCTGTATCTGATGACTTCCAAATGAATTGGATAGATCCAATCAGACCTCCTCTCTTCACTCCAGGTATTGTATCCAACCATCTGCTTGACATCTCTAACTTTAGTGTCTAATAAACATTTTAAATAAATTTGTCTAAGGGGGGTGCCTGAGTGGCTCAGTTGGTTAAGCGACCACCTCTTGATTTCGGCTTAGGTCACGTTCATAGGGTTGTGAGATACAGCCCCAGGTCCACACTTGGTGTGGAACCTGCTTGAGATTCTCTCTTTCTCTCTCTTTCTCTGCCCCCTCCCTGCTCGTGTGCTCGCATGTGCTCTCTCTCTCTCTCTCTCTCTTCCTCTCTCAAAAATAAAACTTTGTTTTTAAAATAAATTTGTCTAAGACTGAGGCCCTGATCCACCTGAATTCCTATTCAATTCTTCATCTTTTCAATTTCTCTGGATTCATCCTTAACATTTTTTTCTCACATGCCACATCTGAACCATCGGAGAATCCTGTTGTCTGTAATTTCAAAATATTTAAGTATTTCCATCACTCTCCACTTACTAACCAGCTTTACCCATGCCATTACCATATCTCACCTGTATTATTGCAATCGTAGTCAGACTGATTTCCTGCTCATAAATGTTGAATTAATGGTCCACTAGCCTTAGACACCTGAGACATTTGCACAATATTTAATTGCTAGGACTTGCCTTACAATGTTGACAAGTAAATGACTGAAAAGGTGAACATCACTTTCAGCTAATTGGATCTGTGGTTATAAATCAGGAAGGTAAAATCCACAGATCTTACTAAAATGGGTGGGACTCTCTGAGGGCTCAGCCTAAGTGATTGCTGAATTAAAAAATTCTTTAGCGAAGATGTATTCATATAAATCATGCATTGTATTAGCTTTGCTTACAACTGGGCCACACCCATACACTGGGAGTGTGCGTATCCCTAAGTGGTAAGATCATATAGCCAGAGTCTCTCATTATCAAGTTTCCTTCAACTTTGTATGGTGTTTGAGAGGCCTTGAGCTGTCTGATTGATCAGTGGATTTATTAGTGACACTTCATAAAAATATTTACCAAAATTATCAATCAGAAGTTGTAAGAATCACTTATGGGGTTTTCTGAGCTCAGATATGCCCATTTTCCTATGTTCATCCTCTTCCCTCTCACCAGCATTCTGGCATGTTCCCCAGAGGGTATGTCTCAATCTCTGAGAGAGAGAAACATTTGGAAAACTTCCCCAAATAATTTTTAAAACTGCAAAACCCTTCTTCTATCCTGACTAAATCGAGTGCCATTGGTAATAATGCTGATTTTTAATGGCTCTTATTAAACTTCTTAAACATATGTACATACATACATACATACATATATACATATTTTCACAACACCTCTTCTAGAGGAACTCTTTGTCTCCAATTCTTCTTCCTATTTTCTGTCCTGCTACCATTTCCTACCAGTTTTCTAAGCTAACTTATTTTGTCAAAACAAACTGAGTCCAAGTCTCTAGGCGGCTCATCCATATTTCAGTCAGCAACTTTTAGTATCCAAATTAGGTGTAATTTTGTCTCCTCTAGGAGCTTAAACACTCCAGTGACTCAGTTAGTTTAAGGCTTTTGTTGTACTAGATTATCCCACATAAAGACTGTATTGTAACTAAATCAACAAAGACTTCTTTGAAGTTTTTTTGTGGGGGAATTTGATGGGAAACCATAACTCTTCCATTGCTAGGAAGAGTTCTATCTATATAATGAAGCTTCTCCCAAAATCTATTATAATATCACTTTGTTCTAGTTACAGAACATTTCTCATTTCTTTACCACTTAGCTATTCTAGGCTTATAACTTCCAGAAAGACCAATGTCAGAAGTTCCAAAGTACTGTCTGTGTTTACAGGACCTGTGCTCACACGAGTTCCATATAGTTGTTTCAAAGTATTTGAATTCTATATTCATATCTATAAATAAGCTAAAGCTAATAAGTATCTATGAGAGTTCAGGAACAAAGAAGGACACTAAAAAAATATTATGGATACCTTAGCTGATCCCTCCATTTTTACTGAAAATAAGAAAATTGTAGAACTAGGGATTGGGATCAAAGATGAATCATCTTTTGGGGCTAGTTTCTTGAGATTGTGGGATTGTGGATTCTTCCATTCTAAAACTGACAAATATTTTTGAACCTTTATATAGATATAGTCTAACTAATTAAATGTACTTCTAATAGATAATTAAAGGCAAAAAGCATAGCTTGAAAACAATTCAGTCTAATACTCTTGCTTTATTTAAGGTCAAGTTCTTTAAAATAATATGCTAGACAGTTCCATTGAAGTAGGATGAGGTAAAGGGTATATTATAATCATGATTTTATGTGTCTAATGTTTGATGCTTAATATACTTAAATCAGAGATTTGACTTTACATATACACATCTTTTTAAATCGATATTTTGAGATACTTATTATCTTAGAACTAATATAACCATGCAGATCACTGAATATTTATAAAAATAGCATATATTAAGCACACTGTCTAGTTTCTATATTATTAACTTTGAATGTTTTAGAAAATAGTTTTATTGAAATATTGGCATTTCGTGATGACAGTGGAGATGTGTAAATGGAATCCATTTCATTTTGGAGACAGAATTACAAGATTTGCAATGGATTGTATCTAGAAGGAGATGATAGAGAGGGTTTATAAAGAAGAACTATTTAGGTTCTGGCTTGAATATTCGGGTGGATGTTGATGCCATTTCATTAGATGTGCAGAACAAGGAAGAACAGCTTAATACTAGGGGAGGTAGAGAATAACGTAATAAAGCTAAAGAAAGATCAAGAAATGAATTTACACATAATTATTTTAGTGACCAGGCTATCTGCCACTCATCATGTACTTATTGAGCATTTCGCGTTCCTCACATTTTTCAGCGGTGTCAATAATTCCTTGAACCTGATGGTGTTCATCTTACAAAAGAGCCCATTAGAGCTTAGAAACATAAAGTAGCTTGCCTAATAGTAGTAAATGGTGGAACAGGATTCACATTTAAATTTCATTTGCACCAAAACCCATCCTCCTTATGATTAAGCTTTTACAGATATTACACAAAAAAAGGGTAATGTATTACTCACCTATATTATTTTAGTTTAGAGTTTATGAAGATAAACATAGTAACTAATTTATGGGAAAGTAAAGAAATTTATTTCATGACAAAGAAGGATATTCATGGTAATTTTGGGCAGGAAGTTACCACCAACAACTATTTCAATACATAAAGAAAACTCGGTTAATGTCAAAATAGATCCTATTTTACAACTAGCTAAAACAACCATAAAAATGAGAACATAAAGTCAAAATATTTGGCCACCATTTGATTAGATCAACATTCACGGTTATGCTTTATGATTATTCACCAACAATTAATTTTAATATATCACTTAATGGGGCACCTGGGTGACTCAGTTAAGTGTTTCTAATATTGGTGTTGGCTCAGGTCATGATCCCAGGGTCATGTGATCAAGTCCTGCATCGGGCTCTGTGCTGAGCATGGAGCCTGCTTAAGATTCTCTCTCTCTCTCTCTCTCTCTCTCTCTCTCTCTCTCCCTCTCCCTCTCCCTCTCCCTCTCCCTCTCCCTCTCCCTCCCTCTCCCTCTCTCTCTTTTTCCCTCTCCCTCTCCCTCTCCCTCCCTCTCCCTCTCTCTCTTTTTCCCTCTCCCTCTCTCTCTTTTTCCCTCTCCCTCTCTCCCTCTCCCTCTCTCCCTCTCCCTCTCTCCCTCTCCCTCTCTCCCTCTCCCTCTCTCCCTCTCCCTCTCCCTCTCTCTCTCCCTCCCCGCTCCTCTCCCTCTCCCTTTCTATCTCTCCCCCTCCCTCTTCTGCTTCTCTCCCCTTCTTGTGTGTTCTCTCTCTCTCTAAAAAATAATACTAAAAAAATACTATGTCACTTAATAAAGTTCTAACTAAGCATTTTGAGTACTTTTCTGAAATATTCAGAAAATAATTATTTCAAAATTCACTGGAATAGAGTCATAAAGTCAGATTGACAGATCTCTGGCCAACAGATTTGACATTATGTTCTTTGCTAAAATTAATAAACAAATTTGCTGAAACTAGTAAAACAACATGGAACATTGGGAAGCATTTTGACCTGATGAAATGATAGACCCGAGTTTGCTCCTGAATCTATTAATTGTGGGCTGTGAGACTTTGGACAATTAACGTAAACTGTTTGAATCTCTACTAAATTATGAAGTAGGATAACTTTTACAGGCATCTGTGAGGATTTGAGAGAAAACGTGTGCAGTGATTAATTCTTATTTTTGTGACGATGATGATGGTGTGATGGTGATGATGACAATGATGATGACAATGATAATTATTATTTTATGTCAGAAATGTGGTTTAGGAGCATGCACTCTAGTAGAGTCTTTCATTCACAACTCATTTTGGCCACCTACAGATCATCTATAAAATGGTAATAATAGTTCATACTTCACGGGATTGATGTAAAGATTATGTGTCTTAATTAACATACAGCAGTTAGCTCTGTACCTGGCATTTAGAAAGTGTTTGATAAATGTTGCTATTGCTATTTTTTGTGATATCAGAGTAGGTATAATGTTAACAATAATAAGTCTTAATAGACAATAGTAAAATTCTGAAACTTAAAATCTCTGTAAATGATAAATTTCTTAAAGAAAGATCTTAGACTTACCTCTTAAACACACCTCACATGTCTTGGTGAATCTGCTCAACTTCCATGATAGTAATGAATGATATTTTCATGTTTCTTAGTTTCCACATTTGCTTTTGTTTATTTTTAATGAATTTATGGAATACATGTGAGAGTGCTTTCAATGTCATAAAGGACAAAGTCAATATAAAATATTGTGCAAGCAATATTAATAATTATAAAACATTATAAAACCTACCTATTATTTATCTATAATCTATTTACTGCTTACCAACCTATTTATCCATCATTTTTTTTCATCTTTAAAAGCACTCCCTTTTAGTGTATCATTTTGTTCTTGAAATAATGCAATAAGGTTGCTAGGCAATAGATATTATCCCTATTTTGTAAATAAAAGATGGGGCATAAGAGATGAGTCAAAATACCCACATATAAGAAATTTATTGCATGCAGAATATCTGCAAATCCAGATCTCTCACTTACTTTTTAGTAGAGTGAACCTGCTTAAATATATATTTTATAACTACTTTGAGTATTCCATCATAGTGTATTCATTCAGTCTTCCTTTTATTAATTCTTCTATTCTTTTATTCTCTCTGTTCATTCAACAAATATATGCTGAATCCACTCGGTATACCCAAACCATAACAGATACAGAAATACTTAGAAGAACAATGGAGTAGAAATCAGAAAACCTGGGATCAATACTTGGCTCTACCATTAACTACCTGTCTGATATGAGTCTTCTCCATATGCATGGCCTACCAGCATCTTTCAGCTTACATGCCCTCTCTTCCTTTGTGAAACTTTCCAAGATCATCCTATACTGTACAAACAGTTTTTCTGTGCTTCCATAGCATGTTGTTTCTATTTCTGATCTCATTTACCGCCTATTTAATACTGCCTTGCACAATAGTATTTGCCCTCTGTGAGTTGGATTTTCACAATAGAGAATTAGGAGAGTGGGAGAGGAATAAGCAGGAAAACCAGGTAAGAGAATGACACGAATTATTATATGGAATTTAAATCTTATACAGCAAGACTTTTTCTAGTTGCAACAGGAGCCCTACTCAGACTGGTAAAATATCATCTTGTGGTTGCAAAAAAAGCAGAGACTTACTCAAGTTTTCTTAAGTACTTACTCAAACGATATCAAGATTATTCCAAGATAGGTGGTGTGTAGGCATAATAATGGCCGCTCCTTAGATGTTCACATCCTAAACAGCAGAAACTGTGAACACACGATATTGCATAGCAAAGGAAATTAAGGCTACTTCCTTAACTAGGGCAATCAAAGAATAGTTAATTGGAGTAAGGTTGCTAATCAGTTGATCTTGAGATGGAGAGGTGGCTCTGGATTTTCTCCATGGGCTGCCATGAACTCACAGAATCTTCGTAAGTAAAAGAGCGAGGCAGAAGAGTCATTGTCACATGGTGCCTGGGTGGCTCAGTCGGTTGAATGTCCGACTCTCGACTTTGGTTCAGGTCATGATCTTATAGTTTATGACTTCAAGCACTGTGTTGGGCTCCTTGCTAACAGCACAGATCCTGCTTGGGATTCCCTCTCTCCCTCTCCTTCTCTCTCTCTCTCTCTCTCTCAAAATAATTAAATAAACCTTAAGAAAAAAAAAAGAGTCATTGTCAGAGTCATAGAGGTTTGAAGATGCTACACTGCTGACTTTGAAGAAGTAGGAAGGGGTCATAAGCCAAGGAATGTGGGCTGCCTCTAGAAACTGGAGAAGTCAAGGAAGTGATTTTCCCCTAAAGCCTATGGAACGGACACAGCTCTGCTGACACTTTGATTTTACTCCACTGAGACCCATTTTGGACTGTAAGATAATAAATTTGTGTTGTTTTAAGCCACTAAATTGGCAATTTTTTTATAGTAGCAATAAGAAATTAATACAGGTAATAATAATGCTATAAGTATCTAAAAGATATACCCAAGTTTTGTTTCGTTTTGTTGTTTATTTATTTTTAAGAGAGAGAGTGAATGGGGGAGGGGCAGAAAGAAAGGGGGACAAAAGATCCGAAGAGGACTCTGTGCTCACAGCAGAGAGCCTGATGTGGAGCTTGAATTCACAAACCATGGGATCATTATCTGGGCCTAAATTGGACACTTAACTGACCGAGCCACTCGGGTGTCCCCATATATCCCAGTTTTACAGAAATCCAAGAACACTGGTATGGCCTAGTCTCCCAGGAAGACTAGTCTTCCTGTGGCTTGAGTGTGGAACAATTTCTTTAGTGACTAAAATATCCTTTGAGATACAGCCTTGCTCTAGGTTTCAGTTTATCTATAAATTTTACTCTAGGAGGATTCTGTTGATACTTCTTCTTGCAGTTTTTCAATAATGCGAGTCAGCCTTTTTGTGTGTCTGTTTTTCTCTCTGTCTTTCCAGTTCTAATCCTGTTGCCAACCAGCTACTTTACCCTTTACTCTTAGTCACTGATGTTGTCAGCTACAGGCCTTTGGCTGTCTGCTTTCCTTAGTGTGTTCTCAATTTTTGCCCTTCCCTACCAGTAATTCTCTCTCCATATGCCTGTTACCAAATGAAAGAATTGTATTGTTTTAGTTAATCAATATTGACTTTAGGTCAGATATCCGATCAGCCAGGCAATTTCAGTAGATGCTGGCCAGACTGTATTGGCTGCTTTTAGATCAGGTATCTACTGTTGGTACAATAACCTTGGCATATGGGGAAGTGCCATGAATTACAAAACACAGCCATTGATGGAGCTTACCCAATAGGGACTCTGTGTGAGTGTGTGTGTGTGTGTGTGTGTGTGTGTGTGTGTGTGTGTGTAACAGAGCAAAATAGACCTTCTTTTTTTCAATACAGAGGGTTAAAAGTATGAGTTCTGAAATTAAACACCTTGTATCCAGATCTTGGCATAGCTATGAGGCTGAGGACAGGTTGCTTAACTACTCTAAGTCCACAGTTCTGTATTTATAGAAAGGAGATAGTGTAGTATCTACATCATAATTGTTGTGAGGATTAAATGAAATAATCCAATTAAGATGCTGGGCAGATGACAAGCCCTCAGCAAATTCCATATGCCATTGTTATTGTTTTTATGGCATCATAGTTCTTAGGAGGATTAAATGACAAGTTTATGTTCTTTACTGCTACATGTGAAAGGCCTTGTCTCCTGAGTAGAGCAGATGATTGATCCAAGGAGATGGATCTTATATTGCTTTGGAATCACTCAAAGAAACTCATGCAATTTCTTTTTTATTAGATGTTACACAATTTATTCCCTTATTCAATCAATATTCGCTGAGCATCTATTATGTGCCAGAATCTGTTATTAGACCCAGAGATACAGAGATTAATAGGATAACAGTATCTGGCCTGAATGGATGCCCCAGTGTTCAGGATGATAGGAAGAAAAAGAAAAGGGATCATGGAGATGTAAGGAAGGTAGACTCAGTGAGCCCAACTCGTTTACACTTGAACCTTGCAGAGGAGAAGAACGGGAAGCAACAGAGATGTCGTGACTTTCAGATAATTAAATCCAGTTCTCTCATTTTATAGAAGATAACTAGTTTAGATAGATATGAATCTTTCCTTTAAGGAACTCTTGGGCCACTTTCCCACAGTGAACCTAGCCTTATGCGAGCCCTTAGATTGGTTTAGAAGCAATCCCCTGAGTTTATCTATGGGAATCTGTCAGAACTTAATGCATGATACCTTACTAAATGTCTCCTCACCCAGAGATTCTAGCATGGTTCTTTCTGCTATTGGCTGAAATTGTGAATATTAGGCCAGCATCCAATACTTTGAAATCTCTGAGATCAAATTTGACACATCATTATCTTTTCTGTGAAAAAGACATAAATCATAAATATTTCCCAAGTCTAAGAAATCTATATGTAACCATTGTGGTTTTCATCGGTTAAACACACATGCATTAGAGCATAACCATTCTTTATTCTGTCTCCAAAGTGTCAACCTATAATGCTCCCAAAGAGTTCATAAAAATCTAATAGATTTTTTTTGTTAATTGTGTAGTTAAAGTCCTCCTTCGTTCTTTTGAAAATGTATTTTCCAAAAGCAAGGTGTTATCTTATGATCATATTTAAGAATGTTTTAGGGACATCTGCGTGGCTCAGTCGGTTGAGCCGTCTGACTTCAGCTCAGGTCATGATCTCACAGCTTGTGAGTTCGACCTCCATGTCGGGCTCTGTGCTGACAGCTCAGAGCCTGGAGCCTGCTTCGGATTCTGTGTCTCCATCTCTCTCTGCCCCTTCCCTGCTCGTGCTCTATCTCTGTGTCTCTCTCAAAAGTAAATAAACATTAAAAAAAAATTTAAAGAATATTTTATATTATCTGTTAATTAAAATTGAATGATATGAACTTTTAGAAAACCTTAGCATTTATTTGCAGACCAAATTATTTAAGACATCTGGTACCATACCTCCTATAGCCTCACATAAGTGCTTTGCTTCCATATTACCCTGTGCATTCCTTTATTACTGTGTTGACAACACTATAAACAATAATGTGTTTTAGTTTCATCCGGGAAATTGTGCACCCTTTGACAGAAGAATCTCTCTCACTTTTCTCTCTCTCTTCCTATATTTTCTATATATTTAGTAAGAAAAATCTTTGTAGACCTAGTCTCTAATGGGATCTAGCATCAAGTAGGGTTTCCATAAATGCTTGCTGAATTAAAAAGAGTAAGTTAGTCTTCTTCAGTCATTCATTCAACAGACATCTGTATGTACTTATTATGCCTGGTCCCGGTCAATGTAGGTAGGGTACACTAGGTGGTAAGAAATATTTAATCACTGTCTTATGGAACTTAGGTCTAGCAACATATTTTTAATAAAGCCTTATAAAAATAGTTCCATTTTACAAATAAGTCTGACTCATATGATTTCCTTTGAGTGATGAATAAGCCATGAATTCAGAAATTTTCTATTCATATAATGTTTCCAATCAAATCAAGTTAATAATAGTTATTTCAAAAGTGGCTTCCAATTTTTGCAAGGTTACTTGTAGTCTTTGGAGCTTCATGTCTGCTATTTTTAATGGCTTTCTGCCCAAAGCAGCTTAGCCTAATTGGGAAGGGATGTGTTCTTTTTTTGATAAGGGAATGACTCTCATGAATGATAATGGGAGTTATGTGTGAACATGAAGAAAAACTTGACTCTTAATACTGTGGATTGCATAACAGCTTTTCAGAGACTACTTCTATGATTGATTGTCTCTCCCTAAATGCTTCCATCTATCAGTATGATTTGAGGAAAGGGTTGCTTTTTTATTCTGGATAAGTCTCTCAAAACAAAGACCAACTAATTATTTGAAAATTCCAAAACACACTTAAGGATAGTGTTACGGAGTGAAAACACTTCCATTTGGATATCCCATAGGAGCTGCCATTCATTAATGTTTAAAACAGATGCTTCAGTGAGCAACATATTTAATTAAATCCAAACCTGTTGTTATTATTCCAGAAAATATTATTATTAGCACAAGTTCCAAATGGAACTCACAGCAACTTCTGGTTGGAGTTTGGGAAAGATATTTGAATTTTTCAAAGAATTTACTCGAAGCAGAAATCACTGCAGTTATCTAGATACATTTTTTTTTTCAACTCAAGTCCATGATAGTTGTGAGAGTTAGTTAATTGCTTAGAGTCATTACTACTTTGATAGAGTGACTGAGCAGACCAGCTGGCCAGACAGGCCACATACATCACCATAAAATGTTGGAATGCACACACAAAGTATCTGTCTGTGCCTCTTAAAAAAGACAAATAAAAAGAAAAAAAAGTCTTCAAATTTTATAACATGGACTTAAAAGATTGGCAGATGTGTCACTAATTATATAATTGCTGTCTTATGTGGTTCTAATAAAATTATTTGAAGCCCCAAAAATGTCTAGCAGTGAATTATTTAATATAATACACAGTTATAACAAAAATAATTAGTATTTACTTTAAACTCTAAATTGTCAACAAAAAACCTCAAGTAATTATTTTCATAGTGCTGCATAATGAAATAAATGTGTAATTAGTGACAGATGGGACTTTTAAAATTTAAAACATAGGAAAAAAATCATATCACCTGTTTTGATTATTTTTTTTTACATGAGTGAAGTTAGAATTTGTGAAACTGAGGTATAATGAGAATTAAAAGAATTAACTCTCTGAATTAATGCAATAGTCCTTCTTCATGTTTCGCAGGGTCCTATGAATTCTCTTTAAAATGTCTTTGGTTTTGAAGCCGAAGGTAGGTTTGAGCCGTGTTATGCCCACTGTTTCACACTATTTTAAGTGAACAACATTAGAATCTCTTAGATCTTGCTATTGTTCGAAGCCAGATTTTAATAGCAGGATGAGATTTTAGGTGAAGGTACCAGCACTTATTTGTTTTGTATGACAAGTTTTCTAGTCTTTCCAATGTTTCTTTCTTTTTTTTTTTTCTGTACAAAATGAAGACCAGTATCTTTCTGTGGCCTATAAAATGGCCTGAACAATGGCTGAAATAATCACCATGGTCTCCTCCTGTCTATAAGCTTGCTATGGTTCTGTTGATTATGTTACGAGCCTATACTGGATATGAATGTTTATATACTTCTCATCAGCGCCCAATTGCAAGTGGCTATGCATTTTTATCATTTCGTTTCTGGTGTTAACTAGATTATGATGTACTCTACCAAAGAGATATTATTCTAATTTTCTCTGCCTCCTTTTTCCATCTTTTCCTGGCCCTATGACTTTTGGAATACACCCCAGCCCTTGTTTATCAAGGATAAAGATAAGGATAAGGATGACCCATCTTTATCAATTTAGGTGCCATGGCAATGATCATAATACAGGAGTTCTGTTTTTGAAGCGTTTTCTTCTATACCTTCAGTCTTTTAAAGAAATGTACTATGGAAATATATCCCAAACGTAGTTGGAAATACAAACTTATGCTGCAGAGATGTAAACTTTTGGAAGGCATGGATCACCTCTCATTTGTTTTCTATCTGTAAAACCAGGCCTAGTCACAGATTAGTAGGTGCTCAGTAAGTTTACTGAATTGTTTATTAGCCTATGTCATAGATCACGAGGGGATAAGAAGATGATCTCATACTGCAGGTTATGAAATGTAAATATATGAGATATTTCAGGTATTTGAAAAGATCCAGTAAGTAACATTCCTTTTCTGATTAAATTTGGAATCAACTGAGAGATCTAGAGGAATCAGATGAATATCAAGATATCAGTCTTACTATTGAGAAACATTATTTAAAAGAGAGAGAGAAAAAAAGCTTACTTCTGTGGCTAAATGGATTTGCTAACGCTCTACTGATGTAAACTAGTGCCCCTAATTGCAGTCCATTTCCACAGGGACAGGCCTCTTTTGGCTTGGGGATTAGGAGGCCAGAAATTTCCTTCTCTGCAAGTAGGAAGAACCTCAAGTCCCAGAAGGGGCCACGCCATCCGTGTCCAGTCTGTCCTACCAAATTCATGTACTAGATAAATGAATCAGTGTTCCTTCTCAGGAGAATAAAGGTGTGGAGAAGGTTGGAAGTAATGCATATAGGAGGGTTCTCCACTTAGAAACCTGAGTAATGGGAAATAGGAATTTCCTTTAAAGTTCTCCGTTTGTTTTCATTTCTTGTACATAGAGCTTTGGCTTCCCTATCAAAGTAATCAGTCTATTAAGAGGAGTCAGGAAAATGGCAATGAAATTGTTATCCTTGTCATTGATAAAAGGTAGTCTGCAGAAAATAACTTAGATTTGTGGTCTTAAGTACTCCCTTAAACCAAACTTTCTCCAAAACTACAGACTCTCCCATGGAGCCAGTGCCTTACCATGAGGCAGGTTAGCAGCTCAGAATGCACCCTCTCCAAAGTCAGGAGAGGATTCAGAAGGTCATGACACTTTCATGACCAGTTTCTTCGTCAAAATTCAGCAGAGAGATAAGTGAATCACCCCTCCTGTCTTAGTAGTAAGTGAGAGAGGGGGCAGAGATTAGCCAGCAGTCTTACGCTGGTTTACATTCTGCCACAAGAAAAAATGAGGAGGAGGAGGACGTGTTTGCAGGAGAAACCAAAGAAAAGTTTTAAGCATGATCACAATTGGTTTGCAGAAATGCGACTCTGAAGAATGTATTCTGAACAGGCAGTTCTAAAGCCTGGGAGACAAGGTAACATGTAGTGACTGAAATCTCAGGATTAGATGACTTCGGAGAGCATGTGGAGAAAGAAGTGAATAAAATAGAAAAGAACAGAAGATGAATCCCCAAGAAATGCAAATATTTACCAGATAGCTGGAGAAAGAGGAGCTCAAGGAAGCTGAGAAAAAACAGCCAAGAGACTTCGAAGAAAAAACTAGAAGGGAATTGCACAAAGGAAGGAGTGGCCATTAGTGTGAAACCTTCGATGGTCAAATAAGATAAGGACTGGCAACGTGGAGGGAATTGAGAGCATCTGTAAGAGTGTTACCAGAATAATTGATCACAAGCCACACTGCCTTGAGTTGAGAAGTCCGTGGGTGTTGAGAAGGTAGAAATGATTTCTAAAAACTTGACTACAAATGAAAAAGATACTTTGAAAGTTAGATGGGCACTTTATGCCCAATTGGCCACAGTCTTAAGCCACATTCCCTAACTGTGCAAACACTAACCGTAATGTTTTTTGTACTCTGCCTGACTTCTGTACCTATATCTCAATTAGCTCCAAATTGTGGTGGGGTCTGGGCAATGGGGGAACAGTGGTTACTTATTAGACACTTCCAAACTGAAACAACAAAAGGATGTTGAACATTTCAAATATGGGTTGAAATAATTTGTGTGTGGGAAAGAAGATGTTGAGGAAGAGCAGGGTTCCAACCTGAAGGTTTCTATCTTTCCTTTGAAGTGGGAGGAAAGATCTGCTAGTGATAGGGCAGGAAGGAAGCAGTGGAGGCTACAAGGACATGACAGAGATTCAGAGGAGATTCTGTGTGAAATGGGAATGAGCACTGACCAAGAACAAATAGGTTATTGTAAGTGCCTAATTAAAGTTATTTTTTTAATAGTGAATTTTTAGTGGACCCTATGTATGTAAATTGGGAAATGATTCCAAATTCAGTCAGCTTCCCAAGAAGAAAATAATTCTGTAATTGTGACTCTTGGCTTCTGAGAAGCTAGTTATTCTTGGTTCTTTTACTATTATAACACTATTCTCAATCCTCCTGTTCTCTAATTTTAATGTTGATGTGCTCTAGGGACTCATCATTGACCTTCTTTTATGCCTCTACAGTCTCTCTTTAATACGTTTTATTCACTCCCATGGCCTCAACCTAAATGTAAACAAACAGCATCAAAACTTAAACTTAGCATTCTGACCACACTGGTTGGTTGTCACAAGGCACCTGAAACTCAACAACTTAAATGACAAAACTACCAGAAACCCTGCTCTTGCACCATCTCAGTTACCCTGACCTTGTCCGTCTTATCTCTTGTAGCTCTGAGTGCCCTAGTATGTCATGTGAGAAGGCTTTCTAAACCAGGGCAAAACAATAATTAGCAAGATCTGCCTGACATTCTGAAGTCAAATATACATGATTCACAGTTACTCACTGGGTAGCTGATCCATGTCACTGTTCCTCTCCTAATTGTGCTGCTCTAGATACATACTATCCAACATAATAGCAGCTAGCCACATGTGGCTACTGAGCACTCTAAATGTGACTAATAGCCATTTGGGATGTGCTGAAAAGCAAAGTACACACCACATTCCAAAGACTTAATACTGAAAAATAATGCAAAAAATCTCATTAATAACTTTATGTTGATTAAACATCAAAATATTTTAATGGTTAGGTGAAATATATTATTAAAATTAACTTCAACTGTTTCTGTGTACTTTTTATGTAGCTATTAGTAAATAGAAAATTAGATCTATTTTTCACTATTTCTCTGTACAGGATTGGTCTGAAGGTAATTACTTATTCTGTATTCTGATGGAATTCATTTATACAGCCACAACTGCACTTAGCACATTTTATTGAAATTATACTAGATGTGTACAATGCTTTTTTATAATCTATCCTTTGGAACTTTTCTTATAGTAGGTAAATTTGTTGACACAGTTTTGAGACCTCCCTCCAAACAAGTATACTTACTAGATATTTTCATGGTTAGGGAATCAGCGGTTGACTTAGGCTTAGCCAGTCTGATGCTTAGCCAAATCCCTAGATTTGGAACTGGAAATTGGAGAGGCAAAGAAGCTTGGAGCATGATGTCTTCATTCCAGTATTAGAAGACAGCCACAGTGATACTCAATTTCCACTGTCTATAGATGGCTGTTGCATAAGCTGAGGTGACTATTCCTTAGAAAGTCTATAGCAGGGCTCACTGAACTCATTTGTCACAGGAGTTTGTTTCTGGCTATTAGTTCTTCTTCTTCCTGCTTGTTTTCTAAGCCTAGTCTCACAGCCTTCTGTGAACTACCCAAAGTTGGTTCTGTCAATCCCACTTCTTGAATAATCCTGAGTAGATTTCGGTACTCAATAACAAACGCTGACCTATTCTGCTCACTGTATTCTTGAAAGATGAATAAGCTAGAGAAAAAAGATAGGCAAGTTGGAAGAAGACTCAACACAAACAAAGATACAGAGGCTAGAAATGTCATACCATGAGGAACCACAAGAGATTAGAATTAGGAGTCCAACAGATGAAGTGCAGCATGCCACAGTAGGGAAACTTTCAAGGATAAAAGCATGAAGATATTGCATATTATGCTAGGAGGTTATTCTGTGGGTGATGATGACCACTAGAATATGTTTGGCAGAGAAATAGCGAGGTCATATTTGCAATGAAGATAGATTACTCCATCAGTTAGGAATGATTTGGTTGCAAAGAAAATCTGATTAATAGAAGTTTAATCCTTATGGGCACATATGGCATCCCTTACAAGAAGTCTAAATGCAGTCAGTATAAGGCAGTACCATCTTTGAAGTCCAAACTATTGACATCGTTCTCTCCACTCACCTTTCTCTGTGTGCTGGCATTTCCTCGGGTTAATGTTTCATGGTCACAAATTGGTCACTCTACATATCATGCACTTACCCCAGACATCTAAACCAATAAGGGAGAGAAAGGGACAAGCCACTATTCCCAAGCTGCTATGCCTTTTGTCAGAGAGTAAAGCCCTTCCCCAAATTCTTTATCTGATGTTCACTGGAGAGAATCAGATCACCTAACCACTCCCATCTGGAAGGGAGGCTGAGAAAATGAGCATTTGGTAAGGAAAAAACAAACAAAAAAATCTCTATGTATCAGTCAGGAAAAAATTGCACACTCAAAATGGGTAATTTAAATAGAATTTAACAAAAGAACTCTTTCCAAAGAGATCATGGAAGAGGTGAGAAACTACAGAAATAGTGCTTTCATTGGGGGCTGCTAAGACAAAGGGGTTACACTCTCACCTTGTCCTAAAGCGACAAATGGAGGAAGTGGCGACTAAACTAGAGACAAAGATAGTTGTGTGGTGAGGAACAACTGATAGGAGTTGTAGTCTTTGGTCAGATGATATAGCCAGTGCACAGTGACTTCATGAGGAGGGAACTGGAAAAGAAAGTGCCCCAGCCTTACTCATTTCCCCTTGTCTGACCACTAGATAGCTCATTGGCTAAATCCAACTCAAATCCAGATGACAAAAGAGTCTATCAATATTGTCCACAGAGATCAACCTTGTAGAGTAGAGAACAGTGTGAGGAAGTAGGGATTTGGAAAGATAGATGGAAACTCTTCAGTACAAGGTTGCCTTGCCTGGATTAATCTTCTGGATATGGACCCATAGCTCCCAGAACAGACTGAGGTGCTGCTAAAGGCAAGAAGGGAAATATCTGTGGTGCAAGCAGTGAACACAGTCTGCCATTTTGACCCTTGGGATAGTTTAGAGATGGATTTAAGATGGGAAATTTATCACAGTACTCCCTTGCAAGAGATGATAGGAGCCAGTGACTGTTACTTGACATAATTGTCTAAGGAGGATTTCATGTGAGATTATAAACCTAATTACTTCTTGGTTAGGATATCCTTTACAAATTTAACGTATTTGCTAGACTTAGAGATTTGACATACATTTCAGAAGACTACGCTTTCATCCATCCTAAATTTTGTAAAATTTGAAATTTGAAAATGCTTTGCATTGTAATAGATCTCCATCACACAGGTTATATCAACTGGTAGAAAGGACAGTGAACTGGAAATAAAGTTAAGTAAGTGGGTATTACTCAGGGAGAATTCAGTTGTTTAACAGGGCAGTGTCTGAAGTGTACTGTCATCTGTAAGGCTGGGCCATGGTATTAGACTAATCTCGTTCATCTGCATGCCTTCAGCTTCTAAGTCAATACCTGCATATAATCACACCCACCTTCCTCCTGTTCCCCCACCCTCACCTTTAATGTCTAAAAATCACTAATTTATACTCTATTTCTAAATTTTGTTATTTGAAAATGTCATATAAATGGAACCATAGTATGTAACATTTTAGAATGATGTTTGTTTGTTTTTTTCACTTAGTTTAAATCCCTGGAGATCCATTCAATTTGTTGAGTGGTGTTAGGTTCATAGGTGTCTTTTTCAGTCACATTACTCTTCAGTCAGTTATACTTTTTAACTAAGTGCATTGAGTATTTGTGAGCCGGTGGGTTAGGTGAATTGTCATATGCTCATCTAAATCCTTGTTATTCAAAGGATGGTGGGCAGATTAGCAACCTCAGCATCACGTGAGACTTGTTAAAACGTGGGCTCTCAGGTCTCACTCTAGACCTCCAGAATTAGAATGTGCAGTTGAACAAGGCTCTCAGGTGACTTGTATGAGCAACAAAGTGAGAGAAGCACTGATCTATATCACACTGAAGACATTAAACCAATGCTTATTTGACGGTAGTTGCCCTGCACATTATAAAGTTAGGTCTCTACTATACCCCTTGGAAATGATTTAATGTATTTTCTCTGAGCTTTTAGACCTTTGCTTAAAAAAAAAATAAAGGTAACTGGATTAATTTTCCCCAAGCTTCATCAGACATATTACCGGTCTGTGTGAAAATATTCTCTGCCTTAGCCAATCTGGCAAATCCACTGGAGAAAACTGGGCACTGGCTCCTGGCCATTCTATGTGCAGAGCGCCACCATTTTCACTACAGAAAGCCCCATTGTCTAGAAATAATAGTGAGGTTTTGCCCACAGCAGAAATCTGCATTCAATCCTGCTGTCTCAGGAGTGGAATTTTGCTTGGAGCCAAATTCTCAAGTCTTCTTAATTTTGGTGAAGATATGTGTTTTTGCAAGTGCAAATTCATGAAATTAAAGTTGGACTTTTCCTAGCTTTCCTCTATCCAGTGTTTTATGACAGGAAGGCCCTTTGAGTATTTTCTCAAAATAGCAAGTGCCAGCAAAGCTAAGCGAGGTTTGCTGTTAAGCTCACCACCCAAGTCTTTGTGAAAGGTTGGCCTGGAAACATAAGGATGTCACTGTGAATTTTGATAAGTGTGCAGCGTGTTCTGGTCAGGTGTAGCCAGTGGACCAAAGGAACATCACACTGGAGACACTGTTGCACCTGAATCCACGAGATCCCTTTACCTCTGGTCTTCTTGGTAATATTCTTAGCTTCTGCTTTCTTGTGTCAATTATAGATACGGCATTCAAGATAAATAAAAGGGCTCAGGGAACCGTGATGACTGCCAAGTAGTCTAATTTAAAAAAAAAAAAAAGATTTCTATTAAAGATGTGTAAAGTGGCTCCAGTGAGAAAAATGCACGCTGAAATGATTACAAATAAACCAAGTGGCATGTACTTACAATTTCATTATTGCAAGAAACAATTCAATTGAAAAGGTTACTTTGACTATTGTTTTAGTTGGAACGATGTTTGTTTTCATATTCCCAGTTGCTAAATGCAGACAGTCAGAATTTCTAACAATAGCTACAGTATGTGGCTGTAATAGCAGTGTTCTTGCCTGACGTAGGTAGCGTCAAAATAGTTTCAGTCCCAAAGGTAATTATCCTCTTCCACTGCACTCATTGTGTATAATGCTCTGATGGACTTATGAGTCGAGATACATTTGAATCTCGCATTTGAATACATGTGCTATTTAAACTGGAAGTATGTTTTAGAACTGCACAATGTCGGATGGGCAAGGAGGTTTTAGTAAAGAAATGAGAAATAACTCTATTATTTTGAAAACCTTTAGTTTGTCTATTGGCCTGTGGCAAATTTTTGTTACATTAATTTCATAAGTTTTTAAGCTAGAGCCAACTGAAGCTGAACAATCATTGTTTTCATATAGTTATTAAGAAGATGGCATTGTCTGGCTAAAGGGAAACAAATGAGTTAAATGAATTAAATGAATAAAGTAAGTGTGTTGGGATTAAGAAGCCATCTCTATATAGTATTCAATAGAGAAATTCAATATGTAGGGTTTTTTTTTTTTGTATCTAGAATTCATTTCCATCACTATTCTTAATTGCATTAAAAAATTCTTTAAGCCACTGATGTTAGTGAAGGAAACATCCTAATCGAGTTTTGAGTGTTTTTTCTCCTGATACATTCTTGAATCCTGATATTCTAGAACTATTTGCAATGGCTCTTGGCTCTCTCCTGAATCACATCTGGGAGAGGTCACATGTTTCCTGTGTGTATCCTCATACTGCTTGTAACTAGTAAAAAAAAAAAAAAAGAAAGAAAAATAGTAAAAAAAAAAAAAGCTAGTAAAAAAAATTTAACTAAAATTTACCTTTTGTGTGGCTGGATTTTGTGTATTTGAAACTATGACTTCAAGGGTATTATTCTATTCACAGAGAGGAGGAGGGAACTGACCAAGTTGCAACCAAGGATGGATGCTGAACAGCTGGCTAATGCCATTCACATTTCTCAAATTCTCACATGTTGCAGAGCTTCCAAATTGCTCTTAAACAGTAATTAACATGAAAGTTAAGGCCACAGATCCTCAACAATTTACTGTTGTTGTTTTTTTTTTTTACAGGCTAAAAATATTTAAGGTGAATTTTATTTTATTTTTTATTGTTGGTTATTTTATCATTGTGACTTTACTATAAAAGAAGAGTGAGGTACCTTAAGAGTACTTTTCAATGAGTACTTTATTTTATAACACCAAAGTCATCAAGAGGAGTTGTCTTACAGTCAGTTCCTAGAACCATTTCCATAAAATCTGAAGATTAGTATTCCATCAAGTCTTTAAAACTAACCCTCCTCCACCTTGCTTATTCCTTTAAGTTTATTTATTTATTTAGAGAGAGAGAACACACACATGAGGGTGGGGGAGGGGCGGAGAGAGGGGGAAAGAGAGAATTCAAAGCAGTCTTCACACTGTTAGTGTGGAGCCTGATGCAGGGCTCAAACACACAAACGGTGAGATCATGACCAGAATTGAAACCAAGAGTCAGATGTTTAACCAACTGAGCCACCCAGGTGCCCCTCCATCTTGCTTATTTACATATTATTGGGCATCATTCTCAACCCAGATTATTCTACATTGCATATCTATTGAGGCAGGTGACTTCTCTCCTTGGTGTCTCTGGAAGTGAACCTCTAGGAAGGTCTTCAGCAACTACAGCATACTCTTTTGTTGCTTTGCCACTCATTTTGATGATTTCAGACTTGGATGAGTCTTGAGCTTGAGGAATGTAATAAGACTCCTGATGGTAGGCTGACCAGGAGGACTTCTTCCTCTACCAGGTTTTATATTCTCACATTCCTACATTCTTCCTCAATTCATACTGATATTGAGCCAATCAAAAACATTGTTTCTCAAGTTTTTTTTTTAAGTTTATTAATTTATTTTGAGAGAGAGAGAGAAAGGGAGGAGAGAGGGAGAGAGAGAATCCCAAGAGACCCAACTTAGGGCTTTATCTCACAAACTACGAGATCATGACCTTAGCTGAAATCAAAAGTCAGAGGCTTAGCTGACTGAGCCACTCAGGCACCTCACTTCTCAGGTTTTTACTATTACCTTTTCCTCAAGCTTATTATTGTCAGTTGCACAGAAACAGGATGTTTTAAGGCTTAAGTGATTCATTCTCTGTCATTTATAATTATCCTTTTTTCTTATATGAACTTTCAAAGCATATTTCATCATTGTTTCATTTTTTCTGTTGATTTCTGTTTCAACATTCATATATTTCTTCTCACTTGCAATTTAAGTATTATTGAGACAATTATCAGTCAAAGACCATTTAGGAAAACAGGATCCATTCCAAGTAGATGAATTGAGAGTGTGTAACATGGAGATTAGTTACAAAGATGATGGAGGATCAGTCAGACAAATAGGGTACAATGAGGTGGTCCAGAGATCAACAACATCTGAAAGTCACCAAAATTCCTTGAGATGGGGCAACAAAGGAGAGAGAGGTGTTTTCAGAGTCTTAGTAGAGTCTGGGATCACAAAGATGCAAGAGTGTCAGAAAAGAAATATCCCACCTTCTTCTTTCCTTCCTTTCAAATTCTTGTCGATGTCCATCATCATCAGGACCTACATGAAGCTACTGGGAAGGGGAGCCTGAAAAATGTAATTCATAAAGGGGCAGCCACCTCTGGTACAGAAGAACAGTGGAGGAAGGAGCAGAGATTCCTTGGGATTCCACAAGCAGATGATTTTGTTGATTGTTGGCAGAAGTAATGCACGTTTATTCTGGAGTATAGTTTTGTTGGCATTTATGCAACTGTGTATGTCTCAATTTTATACATGGTGAAGTGCAATGTACTTGTAGGAATTAGAAATAAATTTATTTTCTGGAACAGAAAGTACTGTGAGTCAATATGTAGTGGAAAAGACTAGCCACACATAAGAGTTACACCTACTCTATGATAAGTTCTGTAAATGTGGGTCAGAGGAGAATTGGGAAACACCCAAGGTTAATTAAGTTGCCTGGGTTATATCTTATGACTGAAATGTGATGGACTTTGAAAGAAAACATCCATCTATTTAACATTTATGTGTAAAAATAATGTGCTATTAAGAAAGGGTTTTCTACATAATGTCCAGAAAAGAAGAATTATAAGATTTGTCACTGTACCTTCAATACTGACCAAAGAAAAGGGAATGTTCTCTCAGTATTTTATCTGTAATCTTTGGCATTCATAACTGTCAATTTGTTTCATGTGTGTATTATCATGAGACAGTCCTCCTGACTCTAGCCAATTCTGGATGGAATGACCAAGACCAAATACATCCTAAGATGCATTTGATATACTAAAAAAGCATATATGTTATAATCAGATATGCCTGGCTTGACACAATTTTCTTTTACTTATCAATTGGAAATCTGGGCACCATGGCCTAATCTGACCAAATTTTGACATTTACCTCAGAAATATAGAAAGAATAATGTATTACTTGCAAAAACATATTGAACTACATGTGCAGTGGATTGATGTGAGTTCTTGCTGTTGCCTGTCTTGATTTTAATGGAGATAGGTTATTAAGGTTATCACAGCTTTTAGCCATAACAGTGAAAATGATCTTGCCAATTCCTTGAGGAGTATGCTCTATCTCCATCTAGAAACCAAACATATTTCTACTCTTATACTTTACTTACTATATTGACATTGGTCAGTTATAGAAGACATTGGTCATTATTGATGGCTTCCCAGAATTTAAGTTTCTTATCCTACTTAGAAAATGCATACATATTGAGGAAACCAGTGTTTAATGTCCTATAGAAACTGAAAGTGCTATGTTAGCTTACCCTGGCTCTTTTGGAGATAATGTGTAAGGGTGTGACCTAGGTTCTACTAGTTAGTTGTACCAAATCGATAATTTAAGGGGTCATGAGGAACTCTCTCAGCACTGCTATCAGAAAGCATCTCAAACTCCTGGGGGCACAATGACAGAGGAGTGAGGCAGTGGCATTGTACTATGCCAGTGAGTCTAGAGCGGGCAAGGTGTAGTATCTTCTGGTTAGAGATGGTGGCCATGTTGTTCTTACCATACTGGTCCTCCTGCGTGATTTGGGACATCATTCCTTTCTGTATGGCCCTAATATCACTTTCTAGCAATTCCTTATAGCAGCTCATGATTTTTTAAATAAACTAGTCTGCATGAAGAAGTTACAGTTGGTTTCCAGCTAAGAACACTGGCTGATATAATATGTTTATGTTTTGGTTGCCTGCTTCATTGAAATGCTGAGTAGAGTCTTGTCTTATTCATCTTTGTATACCTACTGCTCAGCAATATCTGGAATAGAGTAGGAGCCAGAATTGAACTAAACTGAGCTTCACTCATTCTTTCCCATGCTCACCAAGTAGTTTTCTGGTATAATTTAACTTTTCTTGTAGATTTGCTTCCAGAGGGGAGCAATACATTGAGGAACTGAATTAACTTTGCTAAGTAGATACAAATACTCATACTACTCTTGGTATTCAGTGACAATTCAGTGACATTCTAGTCAGAATCTGATAGCTATGCTTAGTATGAATCAGGCCCCAGAAGTCTATTCCTTAGAGTGGCAATGACGAAGTCACATTTCTGGGGCTGCAAAACTAAGGTCACTCTTAATCTATGGAATGACCACTTTATAAGGTATCACTTAAATGGCCAGCCAACCTATCTTAATAAAATATCCAAGTTAGGAAATCTATAACTTATGCAATTCCTTCTGTATCTGCTACATTCCCCAGGATTTTTCACCCATTTTCATTTTCACCATATTTTCCTTTTCACTTTTACCACTCTTTGGCAGAAATAAAGATGGATAGTTGGAAAGATAGAGACGTATTTATCTTTCAATTGCTTAACAAAATACTGTACTGTTGCAAACATTCGAACTATCCCATTGCTTTGACCATAAGAGCAGTAGGCTGCCAGCAGAGTTTTAAAGGCAGCAGCAAGGAATAGGAAGGCAATTATTGATTCCACTCCAAAGTACAGCATAAAATATAATAAAGTGTTTGTGTGCATATCTGCATGTGAGTGGGTTAAGCTCAGAGGAAAGAAGACTAGATTATTTGAAATCACTAGTTGGAACTGAAACATTTTAAAGTTCAGAATGAAACTTGAGACTTTCGTTTAGAATTATTAGTCAAAAGAGTTTTATACGTTTACTCAAAGTTATATAGATTTTTTAAGCTCACCAAAGTCTTTTTATCCATGTTTCAACTTCTCATGTCCTATGAACAATTAATCATATGGCAAACACTTTACAGTTTGCAAAACTTTCACATGCATTGGCTAATGTGAATTTTGTCTAATAGCCCCATACAACAGCCCTATGTAAGTGGTAAATTTGTGGGCAGACACTACAAGGAGCAGAAATTTTATAACTTTTCTCCTACCCCTTTATTCTCATGGTGATCCAATGATGGACATGAGACTCATTATAACATTCATTTATAGTTTTATATTTTCCTCTGTCCATTTGTGAGTATTCTTCAGGTTTCTAAGAAGTTGATTCTTTGGTTTTATGTGTACTTACTGGAGCAAGTGCAGGATGAGTCTTTCCATTTTAGAGGAAGATTTTAATTATTTTCACTTCCACTAAAATGTGTGACTACCACTAAATTTTACTAGAGTCATGAGGTATAATCGCTAAGTTGTTTTCTCTTCCAAGATAAGTTTTTAATATGTTCCAAGGCAGATAGCAACTAACATGAGAATTTAAAAATAGCCCATGTGGCAAGCTATTCTTAAACCACAAAGGAAATTTTCTGTAGGTTTAAGACAAAGTGGGAGTTTTCTCTAGTCTGCGAAAGCAGTAAAGTGCTGAGCAATAGCTAAGTAAGGTGGTAGAAAATGTGATTAAGTCTTAAATCCAAAAGGGGTAGCTACGTAAATAATGTCTATTTTAATGGATCTGCACTTTAGTTATAAAATCTAGAGAGTTTAGTTATAAAATTGTGTAATTACTTTCTTAGAATGTGAAGATAGGAGATAATAACTAATATGTATTGAGAATCTTGTAACCTGACAGTGTGACAGGTGCTTTACACCTTTTATTAAAATTAATTTTGACTCCAGCAATCATAATAAATATGAGATGAGGAAAAAGAAATATTTAGCCATATGACAAATGCCACACACATATCAGCAAATGGCTGCATTATAAAGATTAGCTGATGATATTTAAAGTGACACTTGGTAAAATGTTGTTTCTGGTCATGGGAGACTCCTTTCAACCAGTGTCTATTCCCTAATTGAATAATTGCAAATAATTGGGTTGTGTATGTGCCAATACCTATGTAACATAGCCTGCTGAATGGTATGACAAATGTCTAGTAACCAGAAGCCTAGAAATGCGCCTCTTCTTTCATGATCTTGGGCAAAATTTGTGGTTTCTGTTTTGACCTATCTGTTAATTAATTAATTTATTTTCTTTTCTTTAGTGAAACAGGAATCTTTTCCCTAAAAGAGGGATTATTTATGAAAAAATATTAAATCTCTGGCAGGCATGTTAACTTAGAAAAGGGAGCCAACTTCACTATTATTTGACTTTGGAAGAAGCTGAGACTTATAATAAGAAACCAACTAACCTAATTTTAAACTACATTTCAGTCATGCAGCTTTGAATATCTCAAAACTTATAAAGGTGATGAAAATGAGGATAAGGCTGGTGGACATAGGAAACACTCCAAGGAAATTCAGTATGGAACGAAAGTCATTTGGACATAGAGCAAAGAAAAATTGAAGCTATGATATTAAAATATCAAATTATTAATATTTTAAGGATAACTTTAAACATATAGTCCACCTGAAGGTAATAAAAAGTAAATGTAACCTTGTTATGCCTGTCCCTAAGAGTGTATACATATGTCGTATATGGGTTATGGCCAATAGAGAAATTCAAAGATTGTATTTGTGAACAGGATTCTGTTCATATTTAATAGAGGAGCTAATATTTTGTAAAATTAAACCTGTATCTTATAGATATCTAGCAGACATATTAAATAAACCTATATCTTTTCTATAAAACATGTCTTATGCAATATTTAAAAAATAGTTTTTGATATGAATAACTTGGAGACAAAACAATACTAAAATCACTAGCATTAACAAGATAAATGTAAGTCGAGTTTAACTATATATGAACATTCTGTATGTACAACATTAGTGTCGCATATCTCTTTATGTAGTTAAGTAGTCAGAGAGAAGTTTATTTGCATATGTGGTGTGATAATAGAAGCAAAAGGATCTAGAAGGAGGGAGTTTATTGCCTATAAGGAGGAAAATAGAGGAGGCTGTAAGGTATCTTTCAAATATTAATCTTCTGACCTACCTTTAAGAGCTCTGGCCTTAAATTATGGAAAGAGAAAGAGCCACTTCCACAAAGGTCTCTATAAAATTCGAGAGTGAAAAATAATGCTGTTATGATGCTCAAGAGGAGATTCTTCCTTCAACTGTTATGTATCTTGGTAATTTGAGTTCTTGAGGAAATGCAAAACACGACTTGGCAGACTCCCAGAAATTAATGGGTGAGATTTTGTGTGAAGCTGGATGCTTTGTGTTAAAAGTGAGGAGAAGAGAGGAGTAGTCCCCATGAACTTGGGAAGCCATGGAGACACAAATCAAATTAGAAAGTTTAAGTTAGAATCCTGTCCTTAAGGATATAAAATCAACATACAGAAATCTTTTGCATTTCTATATACCAATAACAAAGCAGCAAAAAAAAATAAATCAAGGAATCTATTCCATTTACAATAACACCAAAAACTATAAGATACTGGGGAATAAACATAACCATTACCTACTAGAAGGCAAACATGAAAACATGAGAATAAGTTCAATCCATCTTTTAATTAATAAAATTATGTTTTGGGTATTTGCTCTTCATCACCAGATTTGAATGTATGTATATGATTTGTCTTAAAATTAGGGATGTGTGAAATTCACCTTTTGGAACCCTATGAGGGGTGCATTGCTGAGGCAAGTGATCAAGAGTTTTTGCATATGTTGATTTGAGGTGAAACTGCTTCACACATAGGCAAGTCTTTGTACCTGTGCAAAAGGGTGAGTAAAAATAGAGATTTATTCATTTAAAATCCTTGACTCTCCCAAAGTTGAGAACAGAAATAATGAAATATAAAAACCTTTAAATTTCTTTAATGTCACTAGTTCCCAAATCTGGGTATATAATGGCATCATATACAAAATGTTTAAAAATGCATATTCCCAGACTGCACTGTCAGAGAATCTAAATTATGAGGTCTAGTGGGGCATAAGTATTTTTCCAAAAATTCCCAAAGGTTATTTCAATATCCTTCCAGGTTCAAGAACCATTATTATAGACAAGATTATAAGACAAGACAAGGGAAATCATGGAAGGAAAAAAAATCATAGAGGCTGGACTTTGCAGGTAATTCTCCTTTGAAGAATAGAGACCTGAATATAGTGGGAAAAGAAAGGATGAGATCTGAGCCAGGGATGAAATCCTGAACTATATAGAAAAAAGGGTGCATTAGGTTAGTACTAACAGCTGTAAGAAGCCAACCCCCAAATTCTGGCTTAAAGCAGTAGAAGTGTATTTTTCCGTCAAGTAATGAACCTCTGAAGGTGTTCCTGGTTTACTGGCAGTTCTTCACATGGTAGATCAGAGGTTTCAGGGTCATCCATGTTCTAATTTCATCATCCCTGAGGGCTTTATCATATTTTATACAGGTATACCTTGGGGATATTGTAAGTTCAGTACTAGACCATCACAATAAAACAAATATCACAATAAAGCAAGTCAAATGAATATTTTGGTTTTCCAGTGCATGTAAAAGTTATTTTTACCCCATACTGTAGTCTATTAAGTATGATACTCTATGTAGAAAACCCAAAAAGACTCCACCAAAAAAATTGCTGAAACTAATACATGAGTTCAGCAAAGTCACAGGATATAAAATCAACATACAGAAATCTGTTGTATTTCTATACACCACTAACAAAGCAGCAGAAAAATAAATCAAGGAATCTATTCCATTTACAACAACACCAAAATCCGTAAGATACCAAGGAATAAATATAATCAAAGAAGTAAAAGATCTATATTCTGAAAACTATAGAACACTTATGAAAGAAATTGAAGAGGACACAAAGAAATGGAAAAATATCCCATGCTTACAGACTAGAAGAACAGATATTGTTAAAATGTCTATACAACCCAAAGCAATCTACACATTTAATGCAATCCCTATCAAAATACCACCAGCATTATTCACAGAGCTAGAACAAATAATCCTAAAATTTGTGTGGAACCACAAAAGACCCTGAATAGCCAAAGCAATCCTGAAAGAGAAAAGCAACGCTGGAGGCACCACAATTCCAGACTTCAAGCTGTATTACAAAGCTGTAATCACCAAGACAGTATAATACTGGCACAAAAACAGACACACAGATCAATGGAACAGATTAGGAAACCAGAAATTGGACCTACAACTATATGGTCCACCTAATCTTCGAAAAGGCAGGAAAAATATCCAGTGGAAAAAAAGTTTCTTTAAAAAATGGTGTTGGGAAAACTAGACAGGAACATGCAGAAGAATGAAACTGGACCACCTTCTTACACCATACACAAAAATAAATTCAAAATGAAAGGAAGACTTAAATGTGAGACAGGAAACCATCAAAATCCTAGAGGAGAATACAGGCAGCAGCCTCTTTGACCTCAATAGGAACAATTTCTTTCTTTTTTTTTTTTTTAATTTTTTTTAATGTTTATTTATTTTTGAGAGACATAGAGGCACAGCGTGAACAGGGGAAGGGCAGAGAGAGGGAGACACAGAATCGGAAGCAGGCTCCAGGCTCTGAGTCATCAGCACAGAGCCCGACGCGGGGCTCGAACCCACAGACAGTGAGATCATGACCTGAGCTGAAGTCGGCCGCCCAACCGACTGAGCCACCCAGGTGCCCCACAATTTCTTATTAGACATGTCGCCAGAGGCAAGGGAAATAAAAGCAAAAATGAACTATTGGGACTTCATCAAGATAAAAAACTTCTACACGGTGAGGGAAACAATCAATAAAACTAAAAGACAGTCTATAGAATGGGAGAAGATATTTGCAAACAACATATCTGATAAAGGATTAGTATCCAAAATCTATAAAGAACTGATCAAACTCACACTCAAAAAACGAATAATCCAGATAAGAAAGAGACAGAAGACATAAATAGGTATTTTTCCAAAGAAGACATCCTGATGACCAACATGAAAAGAGGCTCAACATCACTCCTCATCAGGGAAATACAAATCAAAACCACAATGAAATACCACCTCACACTTGTCAGAATGCCTAATATTAACAATATAAGAAACAATAGGTGCTGGCAAGGATACAGAGAAAGGGGAAGTCTCTTGCACTGTTGGTGGGAATGTAACCATTCTGGAATACAGTGTGGAGGTTCTTCAAAAAGTTAGAAATACTCTGTGATCCAGCAATTGAACTACTAGGTATTTACCCAAAAGATACAGAAATACAGAGTTGAAGGGGTACATGCACCCCAATGTTTATAGCAGCAGAATAAAAAATTGCCAAACTATGAAGACAGCCTAATTGTCCATTGGTCAATGAATGGATAAAGAAAATGTGGTATATATATATATATTGTATATATATACACAATGAAATATTATTCAGCCATCAAAAAGAATGATTTCTTGCTATTTGCAATGACATGTTTGGTGCTAAAGTGTATTATGCTAAGCAAAATAAATCAGTCAGAGAAAGACAAATATCATATGATTTTTCTCATATATGGAATTTAAGAAGCAAAACAGATGAGCATTTGGGAGTGGCAGAAAAAAGAGAGAGAGAAACAAACCATGAGAGACCCTTAATGATAGAGAACAAACTGAGGGTTGGGGGATAGGGAAGGAGGGCACTTGTGATGAGAACTGGGTATTGTAAGTGATGAACCACTGAATTCTACTCCTGAAACCAATATTACACTGTATATCAACTAACTAGAATTTAAGTAAAAATCTGAAAAGAAAAAAGTTTACAAAATATGCAATAGCATTTTGCCATAAGAATGCATACATATTAATTAAAAATTTATTTTTTTATTGCTAAAAAATACTAATCATCTTCCGAGCTTTCCGTGAGTCAAAAAAATCTTTTTGCTGGGGTGGAGGGTGTTGCCTTGTGCGGATGGGTACTGACTGATCCGGGGAGGGGAGGGGTGGCTGAAAGTTGTAGGTATCTGTGTCAATTTCTTACAATAAGACAACAATGAAGTTGCCATCAATTGATTCTTCCTTCATGGATGATATTTTTGTAGTATGTGATTTTCTTTAATAGCATTATACTTACAGTAGAGCTTGTTTCAAAATTGAAGTCGGTCCTCTCAAACCCTGCCACTACTTTACCAAAGAAATTTATGTAATATTCTAAATCTTTTGTTGTCATTTTAACAATCTTCACACAGTCTTTACTAGGAGTAGATTCCATCTTAAGAAACCACTCTCTTGGCTCACTCTAAGAAGCAACTTCTCACCCATTGAGGTTTTATCACAAGATTGCAGCAGTTTGGTCCCATCTTCAGACTTCTCTTCCAATTCTAGTTCTCTTGCTATTTCTACCACATCCCCAATTGCTTCTTCCGCTGAAGTCTGGTCAAAGTCAAAATCATCCATGAAGGTTGGAATCAACTTCCTCCACACTACTGTTAATGTTGATATTTTGATTTCTTATTATGAATCACAAATGTTCTTAATGTCATCTAGCATGATGAATCTTTCCAGAAGGTTTTAAATTTATGTTGCCCAATTCATCAGAGAAATCACTATCTATGGCAGCTACAGCCTTAGGAAATATATTTTTTTAAATAATAAGATTTGAAAATTGAAATTACTCCTTGATTCATGGGCTGCAGAATTGTTTGTTGTCTTAGCAGGCATGAAACCAACATTAAACTCATTGTACATCTCCACCAGGGCTCTTGGATAACCAGATGCATTGGAAATGAATAGTAACATTTTGAAAAGAATCTTTTTTCCTGAGCAGCAGGTGAATTTAAAATATTCACTCAACCGTGTTGTAAATAGATGTGCTGTCGCGCAGATTTTGTTTCCCATTTATAGAGCAAAGGAAGAGAAGATTTAGCATAATTCTTGAGGGCCCCCGGATTTTTTGAAGCTTTGGCTTCAAGTTAAAGTCATCAGCTACATTAGCCCATAATAAGAGAATCAGCTAGTCCTTTGAGGCTTTCAATCCTGGTATTGACTTCTCCTCTATGGCTATGAAAGGCCCAGGTGGCCTCTTCTTCTAATATAAGGGTGTTTTGTCTACATTGAAAGTTGTTTCTTGTAACCACCTTCATTGATTATCTCAGCTAGATCTTCTGAATAACTTGCTGCAGCTTCTCCAACACTTGCTGCTTCACCTTGGACTTTGATGTTATAGGGGTGACTTCTTTCCTTAAGTCTAATAAACCAACATTTACTAGCTTACAATTTTCTTCTGCAGCTTCTTCACCTCTCTCAGCCTCCATCAAACTGAAGAGAGTTAGGGCCTTATTCTAGATTAAGGTTTGGCTTAAGGGAATGTGGTGGTTGGTTTGATTTTCTACCCAGACTGCTAAAACTTTCTCCATATCAGCAATAAAGCTGTTTCACTTTCTTATCATTTTTGTGTTCACTGGATTAGCACTCCGTCAAGAACTTTTCTATTGCATTCACAGCTTGGCTAACTGATTCAAGAGGCCTCACTTTCAGGCTGTCTCAGTTTTTAACATGCTTTCCTCACTAAGTTTAATCACTTCTAGCTTTTGATTTAAAGTGAGAGACATGCCATTCTTCCTTTCACGTGAACACTTAGAGGCCATTGGAGGGTTATTAACTGGCCTAATTTCAATATTGTTGTCTCACAAAATAAGGAGGCCTAAGGAGAGGCAGAGAGAGAGGGAAATGGCCAAGTTGGAGGAGCAATCATTACATACAATATTTATCAATTAAGTTTGCCATCTTATAATGGAGGTAGTTTATGGTGCTTTAAAACAATTACAGTAGGAACATCAAAGATCACTGATCACGGGTCACTATACAAATATAATAATGTTGAAAAAGTTAGAAATATTGCAAGAATTACCAAAATGTGACACAGAGACCCGAAGTGAGCAAATCCTGGTGGAGAAATGGTTCCAATAGCCTTGTTCAATGCAGGGTCACCACAAACCTTCAATTTGTTCAAACAAACCAACCCCACAGCATCTGCAAAGCACAATAAAATGAGGTAGGTTTGTATATAGCCAGTGAACAGAAAGTCCACCTTCTTCTTAAAACCCCTGACCTGGAAGAGATCCATATTATTTCTTCTTGTGTTGCTGAAAAATAGTGACATGACCACCCCTAAGTACAAGGGGAGGGGTAACCTACCAATCATGGTCTCTGCCTGGGCAGCTGTCTCTCATTTAGCATGACAGTGTGGCATAAATTTGTGCAGGACAGTAAACTACTTCTGTGACAGTGGACAACAAATCCTAAATTACAGTTCTCTTAGCGTAATTCTGCTTCAGATATTAACCCTAGTTTTGTGCATTTCATATTTTCGTGCTAATTATATTTCTGTATGACCACTTTCCCTCATTTTCTACTCTCCTTGATGCATGAGCTGGAATTTATTATGTTAGTGTGCTTTTGAACATTCATTGACTTCAAGAGACCCCCAGTATGAATTTGAATATGTGAAGATGACTCCTATAAGTGATTAATCAATAGGCACACTGCCATCCTGGGTCACTTCATTTTATAAAAGAGACTGAGCAGCTGAAGTAAAAGAGGATGGTACCTAGGCACATTTGATTTTTTTATTGTCATTTTTCTATTATAAATAGAAAAAGTACAACCAGAAGGAATTCAGCTAAGCAAATATCATTGTTTATGTGAGCCCTGTCATAAGAATCAAGTGACATTCATGAAAATGGCCAAATGAGGGCCCTTCCAAAAGGAAAGATGTGAGGGAAACAGTCTTTAAACCTAGAGAGGAAAGGAGAAGAGAGGATAAAACTAGGAGTTCAAGCCCCTTGCAAATTTAAATTTTGTAAGATAAGTAGGTGTGTGAAGAAGCGAAAGTAATTTTATTTCTTTTGTTACACATTTGATTTGTGTTAAGAACAATTGGTACTCTCACATAATTAAAGCAGTTCTGACATTTTGGTGTGTTTCATTGTTGGGCTAGGCACAGAATGTTCCTACTGTCTTTGTTAATGTATTTTGAATAAAGATGGGTTTTATATTCATTCTGACCTTGTGATACTACCTTGAGCTGCACACTACTGTATTAAAAGGTAAAAGAACTTTACAATGATCAGTCTTGGCTATTAATGAAAAAATTGCTTATTGCCAAAGGAAAACGCATTTTGTACTACTCTAAATTGAATGACAGTTTAGCCTGTTAAAATTATTTTTGTAAGGGCAATGTGGCCTCAAGAAAAATCTGTTATCTTGTGATTCTTGTAGATATGAGCATATTACTCATGATTTGAAAATGTTTGGAGGAAATAAAATTAGTGGCATTAGTAAATATTAATCTAATCTCTTGATTACATTCTCTAAAAAGGAGAGACATGGATATTTGATTTTTTTTAAAGAGTACTTAAAATTTTTAAATAGCTTAGATTTGGTTTTGGAATGTATTGCATTTTTTTTCTTCCAAGAATACTTCCTGTACTATGCATGTTTTGTTCAGGATTAAATTAAAGTAACAGTTAACTATTCTTGTATTCATAGCATAACAGTTTGGCAACTTTACATAAAATCTCCAGAATATGGCCAAGAAAATTTAAGCCCTTGAGTGGCCAACATTGATGTCATAAAGTCCATGTGCAGTGTTCAGATACTTCCTCATCTGAGATCATCACAGACCCTCAAACAAGGTTTATTTAAATCTAATTCATCAATAATTATAACTACTGTGAGGGTAGAGGAAGTAGATTAAGCAAAACAAAGAGATTCCCAAAAACTTTTTCAGAAACGTACATAAACACCCTGACCCTATAAAGTTAAATCTTCATTTATTTAACAAATATTCACAGAACTTCATTCAAATGGAAAAGACAGACAATAAGTAAGTCCGTGAATTCAGTGGCAGTAAGTGGTTTTAAAAATAAATCAGGGAAAGGGGTTAGTCACTAGATGATGTTATTTTATACAAAGTCATCAAGAAATATCTTTCTCCTAACATTTATTTGAGCAGGAACCACTCCATGTAGTTATCTTAAAGGAAATCTTTCCAGAAAGAAAAAGGAGCTAGTGCAAAGATATCGAGGCTGTCCTTTCTAGGACAAGTGGCGGTCAGAAGTCACCAACGCTCCCACATGGGTATTCCAAGGGTCTGAGACATTTTGTTCCCTGCTGTGGCTGCAATATGTAGAGGTAAGGAGCAATTAGAAAATCTTAGGAATTCTCAGGTAAGGCCAGGTAGTTAACACACAGAACCAAAGAGTAAGAAGGAATCATGTGAATGCAAATAGAAGAGACTGTGGCAAGCAAATGACACCGCGCATTCAGTGCTCAGAGAGAGTTGTACCTTTGCTTATGTGTAAATGCTTTTTAGAAAGGAATGCTGCCTCTGTCTTAGAAGTCCTCGGAATTAGGATAATGGGCCCTAAAACTATTCTCGTAAATCATTCGGCAGTTGTTATCCCTAGAGACCCTGAGCTATCAAAAGAAGATTGAATCACTGTGTGAAAAAGTAGAGAATTTTTATTTATTACTATTATTAAGAGTTCATCCTCTGAAGAATAATCAATTTTCTGAGAAATCTCAGTTGCCTGGGAGTTCTGATATTGGTGTTCTTGGGACCTAAGTATGATGAGAGGGGAGGGGTAGAGAGGAGTCTGTTGAAAGTAAAGTAGAAAAATTTTTTAATTAATATCACCTGAAGACCGTACTTTACCCCGATTTCTTTAGTTTTTACCTAATGTCCTGTTTCTGTCCCAGGATCCTATCCAGAATATTACATCACATGTATCTGTCATATACCCATAGGGTCCTCTCGACAATGACAGTTCCTCAGACTGACTTTGTTTTTGAAGACCTTGGCAGTTTTGAGGAGCACTGGTCATATATTTTTAAGGCACCCTGTTTTGGAATTGGTCTGATTCATTCCTTACAATTAGACACGAGTTCTGGGATTTGGGGAGGAAAACCACAGAAACAATGTTCCAATTCTCATTAAACCATATCAAAGGAGCATACTGTCAACCTAATATCACTGTTGACATTCGTCTTGATCACCTAGCTGGGATAGTACTTGTCAGACTTCCCCATTTTTAAGTTATTCTATTTCCTCTTTTCCGTATTTACTCTTTGGCAGGAAGTTATGAAGTGTAGCCCTCATGTAAGGGTGGCAAATCATAGTCCATGCTTTTCAGGGTGGAGTATCTACATAAATTATTTAGAATTATTCTGCAAGGAATACTTGTCTATTCTCTCTCTTATTTATTTATTCAATGACTTATTTATATCACTATAGACTCTTGGTTATTTATTTCAATTTATAATCAGTTTATAATCCAATATCATTTTATTTATATTGTTGCTCAGATTTTGCCAGCTTTGACCATTAAGAACTCTCTTATGAAGCTATATCCTTTTGACATAGTTTTATCAATTAAAAGAAAAAAAATGTTTGAGCACTTTCTTAGTTTCTGGTAGTACAAATACTTCAGGCTTATTATGAATATTTTGTATGTCAGTCCTAGAAGTAGTTATTTCTCCAAGGATCCCTAGTTCCTTTTATTTGAGAGTGGTATTAGAAACTAAGATCTGAGTAATAGGAGTGCTCCTTGCTACTGAGATATTCTTGGTACAAGTCCCTCTCAGTTGATAGAGCAACATAATATATGGGTGTGTATTAACCTATATATATACACACATTAATAATATTTCCTGTGTAGCCATCTGTATCTGTATTAAGTTAAACATGTATTTCACACCAATGTCTCCAACCCTAATCATCACCAAACAGATCATTCCAGCCTTCTCCTTTCATATATCTGTAACACCCTCCTAACTCCCAACGATGAGAAAAACCTGGTTCCTGATATCTGCCATCCATATACTTAATGGTTCAATTCCAATATACATTTTTAGTGTTTTCAGAATTTTAGAACTCATACTCCATTGGGACACGAATTTAGCAACTTGAGTCTTACTCCATTTGTTTCTGAAGATACTTAGGTTAGGACCTTTTCCCATCACCCCCTTCAAAGAGATGATTTCATTCATTTCTAATATAGTTGAGTGATTTTGCCACATTCTGCATTCTATTTTTGAATCCCTCCAAATTATAATTTATATATTTTTAAAATTTATATATATTAAGGTTTACTCTTTGTGCTGTCAAGTTCCCCAGATTTTGACAAATAGATACAAGATCATACAGAATGGTTTTATTGCCTTGAAAAAAAAATCCCTTGTGCTTTGCCCATTCAAGTTTATCTTCACTTGCCAAATGCCTTGTTACCACTGATCTTTTTATTATATTTCTAATTTGCCGTCTCCAGAATATCATAGAGAATCATATGACTTCTTTTAGTCTTTCAGACTGGCTTCTTTCACTGAGAAATATATATTTAAGATTATCCATATTGTTAATGACTTTATAGCTCATTCCTTGTTTATCATAGAAAACTATTCCACGGTCAGAATGTACAAGTTTTTTAACTATTCACCTATTCAAGGACATTTTGGTTTTCCAGTTTTTTGTGATTATGAATAAACCTGCTCCGAATATTCACATTGAGGTTTTTATGTGGATAAAGTTTTCAAATAATTTGGCTAAATACCTAGGATTGCAATTGCCAGTTTGCATAGTAAGACCATATTCACCTTGTAAAGCTGCCTGTCTTCCAAAGTGATTCTACCATTTCTGCATTCCCAGCAGCAGTGAACGAGAGTTTGCGCTGCTCCATCTCCTCACCACCAATTGGTGCAGTCACTTTTTCTTAGATTTTAGCCATTCTAATAGAGGTGTATTTGTATCTTGTTTAAATTTGCATTTCTAATGACAATTGAAAATCATTTCATCTGCTTATTTGCCATCTTTGTGCCTTCTTTTCATGAAATGTCTTTTCAAGTATTTTGTCTGTTTTTCCCCACTCTGGGCTGCATGTTTACTTATTATTGAATTATAGAGTTCTCTGTACATATTAGTTTTAAAAACTACCTGTACATACCATAGGACTCACTCAAAAATTAAAATGTACTGATCAAACAACTCATTAACTTTCTGTGTTTGTATACACGAAAGCATGATTTGTGTTTTGCTGGTTGTTCTTCCTTGCCACTCAAACATTAACTTAATATTTTGGTTAATGCTTATTGCAGTCATAAATAACTGTGATATTTAAACTTTGTATTGTCTTCCTGTAGTCTACTTTCATGTAAATTCAATGAGGCCCATCTTTATTTTGTTGTCTTCCTTTTAAAAAGTGTTTATTTATTTTGAGAGAGAAAGCATGAGCAAGGGAGGGGCTAGAGAGAAAGAGAGTGAGAATCCCAAGCAGACTCCACACTGTGAGCGCAGAGCCTGATGCGGGGCTCAGACCCATGAACCATGCGATAGTGACCTGAGCCAAAGTCAAGAGTCAGAGGCTTAACCAATTGAGCCACCCAGGCACCCCATGTTGCACTCTCTATTTTTAATCAAGAGAATGATAGTCAGTAAATGTTTGTTGAATAAATGAAAGAGTGAATCTGAAATGAAATAGTGATTACATGAATTGAGTAGAGAAATAGTTTGACATATTCGCCAGTTTTATCACATACATAGAGATGTTCTGACATCATGTGGAAACACCACTACCAGCAGCTTATCAGGCTGCCTGTTTCTAGTAAACAAATGCTATTTAGGGGATTTTAAAGGACACTGTTTATTTAAATAGGCAATGCACAATGGAATCTAATTTAACTATGCAACTTAAGACTATGGGCTAAACAGAACTTTCCTTTTTATATCTTCATGTATGTGTTCATAAAGACACAGTTTATTTAATATGATGTGTAAAATATTTAAGTAATTATTACATTCTTTAAACAAAATGAAATATTTGGAAATGTGATCTGGTTAGCATGAAGGTTATTGAAAGAAATATTTACCTGAACCAACTTTCTAGTAAATCTCATCTTGCTGTTGTTGCTATGTTCAGATACACTTGCATGTTTTAGATGATGACTGCAATTACCTACAACGAACCTTAAATCATCTTTTTTAAAGTAATTTACAATACATGCTACAATTTCCAAATCAAGAAAGAGAACATTGTTTTGATAGAAAGGAACAAATACAGATATACAATGAATTCAAATAGCTGACTTATCTTTATGGAAAAAATACACAGTGAGGTCAGAAGATAACATGGGCAGTCATCTATGTTTTATTTATCTGCTAAAATGCACATTTGAGTGTTAAGCTATGATGTAACATTCATAGCTGGTTACACTGTATGAATTTATATACCACTCTGCCAATTGCAGACAACTGGTCTACTTAGCCCCCTTCCCACACCTCATCATGGCATTTAATCTGAGCAGATTCAACTGGTTCTATTTAGAGAAGAACCACAAACTGGTTTTGAAAGATAGGAATTTCAACTTTATGGTGCTTCTGTATAGTGCATTCATATGAAAAGATACTGAGAGTAACATAGAAATATGCGAATTATTGACATAGCAAATATGCAACATGAATGGGTTTTGCTAGTAACTGCATATTGATAAGGCACTCTTTGTATAATGAAAAGGATTTGCCTCCCTTCAGTATATTTGCTTGAGAGTGCATGCTATGTTGACATACTGTATGTCTCTATGTTCCAAAGTTATTTTTAATCACTTAGTGTGTTCATCCATGATGTGAAAGCTACCATCTCACTCAAACCCATTATACAAATTAGAAGGCTTTGTTCTTTTCATGTTTTGCTGGTAGGCATTAACATGGACACTAAGAACATATTGGAGCTGGAAGTAATGAAGTGAAATTGCTCACATCATTACTTTAAATTGGAATGCAGACAGTTCATCTGCTTCATAAAAGTCATGAGATTCTTTTACCTGAAAGGTTAAAAACATTGAATATCACAATTTAAACAACTACAAAATTTTACTACATTTTAAAGTCGCATTTTTTCCCTTAGACACTGTATGTATGATAATTTTTGAGAATCCCTTGTTTTTTCATCTCCAGTTGCTTCAGATCCTAAGTGGAACCTCTGTCTGGAAAACCAGCAGTTTGCATTGGAAAGCTTATCTTCTCAGAATAGAGGTGGTATTCCTTTTTATTTTCTTGTGTTACCATAAATTAACTTTTTAGCTCATTATTAAAGGCAAAATAGGTATGCATCATTAGCTAAGCACTAATGATCCTGCATTAGAGGAGAAAATTCGAACTCACCAACTTTCTACAATCAAACTAACTTTGTTTAAAGAAAGCTTCTTATGATGCTACATAGGTAAATACTTCAAAGCATCATTTCTTAATAATACTAACTTTTAAAATCTGCTTCAGCGTAAGAGGATGTTCAGAGAAAATATGGCATTTTATAACACAAGCTATTTTAAAGCAGATGGGCTATGTCAATCTCTAAGACAGTTTCTGCACTTGTTCCTATAGAAATCATAAATGTGCCAGAAACTGTGGGGATGTCATGCTAGCAAAATATCATAAAACATGGGCATTTTTCATTTTCTGAGAATATAATAATAGTAATAACTGTGCTTTATAAGCTCTTTCCTACTAATCAAATATGCAGAGTTGATAGTCAGCTCTTGAATCTTTTTGAGTGTGTGCTTTTGAAATTATTACCCACTTACAGAATCATATAAATATGCTAAATCTCATATCTTCGTTTCACATATTGTGAAACTGAGGCTTGACTGATGATTGAAAACCTGAAAGAGATAAGGAGGGGACATTTCAGATCTCCCCCCTCCCACCTTTCCCACCTACCAGCCTCACATCCCTAGATTTGGCTTTCCTGTGTTATCACTAGAGGTGAACTTTCCATTCTCCTGTGTAAATCCATCCATTCCACTTGTGTGTCAGATTTTATCTCCTCCTGTCTACCCATGAGAAGCAGTTACAGCCATTCTCACCTTCCCTTCTGACGTCATTAATCTTTCCTCTTTACTGGGCCATTCTTAATTACCCCATCTTAAAAAAAAAAAAAAAAAGAGAAACAGGCCCTTCCTCAAAATTATATCTTCACTTGATTTTCAGACTGCCATATGCTGTCCCCACCCCCTTGCTTATTGCTTTGTTACAGTCTGGATCATTCTCTGTCTCCCTGACCACTTAAATGTCAGAGGTCTGCAAAGCTTGGCCTTTGGTCCTCTTGTGTCCTACAGTCACCGTCCTGGTACTCTTAACTGGTCTTAAAGCTTTAAAGATCAGGCGTTCCTGGGTGGCTCAGTCACCAACTCTTGATCTCAGCTCAGGTTATGATCTCACGGTTTGTGAGACTGAGCCCCACATCAGGCTCTGGGCTGACAGTGCAGAGCTTCCTTGGGATTCTCTCTCTCCTTCTTTATGTACCCCTCCCCTACTTGCACACACAGACTTTCTATCTATCTCAAAATAAATATATAAACTTAAAAAAATAAAATAAAGATCATCTCTGTGGTGATAGATTCCAAATTTACATCTTCCAGCTACTTCTCTATTGAAATCTGTTCTCACATATCCAACTGGCTACTCATCGTCTCCAGATAGATGTCTAATAAACGCCCCAAATTCATCAGTCTATAACTAAATTCTTATTTTTGTTTTTGGGGGGCTTTTTTCTTTTTACTAAAAGCTGTTCCACCATAGTCTTCCCTATATCAATAGATGGTAACTCCATCCTTCTAGATACCCAGGACAAAAAACTTGGAATTGGCTTTGACTTCTATTTCCCTCACATATCACAGTGAATCCATCAGAAAACTGTGGCTTCACTTTCAAAATATATCCAGAATCCAACCATATTTCTCAATTACATTGCTGTTATCCCAGTCCGAGTCTTTATCATCTCTCACCTAGACCTTGGCAGGTGCTTTCTGACAGGTTGTGCCAGGTGTAGGGACTTGCTCTCAGGGAATCTATCCTCATTACAGCAGCCAGAGTGATTCTTTAGACACATGCATATCATGTCATTCCTCTACTAAAAATTTCTTCAATAACATCCCATTTCTCAGAGTCCATGTACATACATACATAAGTAAAGATATGATTAAATTTTAGAGCAGTCTGTTTAAAAGTCCAAAGTATTGTGGAAGGGTATGGGCAATTACCTTAGTTTTGGAAGCCCGCTGTACCCTTCATAGGTAACATCCATGCTATGAACTGAAGGAGGAATAGGCATTATCCCAGAGACTGGATGGTGGGGGAAAGGATTAGCATAGAAAACACTCAACGTTCCGAGGTTGTACTATGTGTCACACACTTTTTGAAATACAGATAGTTTACATCTATATATTTATTTAATTTTCTCTATAAGCCTTCCAAGTAAGTAGTGTTATTATTCTTATTTTACAGATGATGACAGTGATGTACAGCCAGCTATCAGCAGAGCAAAGATTCAAGTTCACTCAGTTCTTCTTCAAGGTTCAGGGACCAACTAGTGTAATTGGAGAAGTTAGCAAGACCCAGATCCTAGAGATCCTCAAAGTCCTAGTTAAAATTAGACTTTGTCCTATGAGTCATAGGAGATATTTTTCCTATTTTGGGCTGATCAGTAAATTAAGAAAATGAACTGGATAGGAAGAAATTGTACAGTACTACCTTCAGTATAATAAACTGCCTAGATTAAAATAAATCCAAACTCCTCTAGTGGTCTTGTGAAGTCTCTTATAAATTTCAGCTGCCTGGCCTAATTTCAAGCCATTTTTCTCTTTCCCTTCATCCCTTACCTTTGCATCTCACCTAAGCTGTGCTCTAAATACTCTGTGGACCTCTTCCCAGAAAAGCGTGCCTGCACACAAAAACTGCATACGTTCTCACAGTTTTGACAGATGGAAGTCCTCCGGCCTGGTTAAGAGTTCAAACTCCAAATACCCATGCAACTTGTTGTTTCCTGACCCACCAGTTGTGATTAGGTCTTTGGTTTCTTTCCTCTTTCTAAAAAAGAAAGACCAATTCTTTTCCCCACATAGAAACCACATTACCAGTTACTTAGTGCCTAGTTTAATTATCATAGATCTGGAAAATTTCCTCTAATTCTTATCTTTCTTGTCTAATGGGTACAGATAAACAGCCATATGTTATTCAGAACGGGCTAGGTTATGCTATACCATCAGATCCCCTGAACTTGAGGCTTTACGCATCAGAGACTTTTTCATTTTTTCCCTCTATGTAAAGGCCACTATGAGGCAGTTTTGGTGATTCCAATGATCAGACTATTTCCATCTCATTATGCCAAAATCTCAACTTGAGGCTTCTAATTTGACATAACAGAGAAAAAAGAGGTGCAGAATGAACCTCCAGTTCAAAGATGCTTCTGCCTGGACCTGGAACATGTCAGTTTTGCTTTCATTTCATTAGCCAGAACTTGTAATATTGCTTTGACTAATTGTAAGGGGTATAGAGAATATATGGGGTAGTCGACAGTGCTTCCGCAGGTAATAACTGAAAATGAGGTAGTGATTAGTCTGTTTTCTAGCTCTTGCCTCATTATACGATAGCTACGTGTTTACATATCTGTTTTTTTCATTAGAACTCTGAGTTTCTGGAGGGCTTTTATCTAACTCCTAGATCAATTAAGGTTGATGCATTTCTCTTCCATGAATGTTGTTGAGTTGCATTCATTAGACATGGTTGTGTTGCGTTCAGTTTCTCAGGAAAGAGATACTGAGAAGTTTGTTAGGAAGCGTACTTGGGATCAGCAACTATGGGAGGGTGAAGATAGCACCACTAGGAAGAGGGAACGGTTGAACTCTGATACAGTTTCAATGGAAATTTCCAGCTGACTCCCTTGGACCTCTAAAGCTGAGATGGCCCATTAGAATGCTCCAGTTTGGGGTGCCTGAGTGGCTCAGTTGGTTGTCTGACTTTGGTTCAGGTCATGATCTCATGGTCTGGGGGTTCAAGCCCCACATTGGGCTCTGTGCTGACAGCTGGGAGCTTGGAGCCTGCTTCAGATTCTGTGTCTCCCTCTCTCTCTGTCCCTCCCCAGCTTGCATGCTCTCTCTCTCTCAAAAGTAAACATTAAAAAATTATTAAAAAAAAATAGATTGCCCCAGTTTGAGGCCAGCATCAGCCAGTCATTGGATATAGGCTGCCACAGGGAAGGGATATGCCTCCTCATACAAGATTGCATATTATATTGTTTTACAATGCTAACAAAACAGGAGTCCTGTCTGATAGCCTAATGCACTCATGTTGTTTAAAAGTGGAAATAACCATACTTGACAATTTGGGGAGTAAGAGTTTTGTGACATTCAGTCCACTAACTTTGTTATAAATCAAATTCTATTGTAATGTTTTAACCACAAATTCATATAAAATTGGGTTCCTAAACGGTATGCACAAATTCCACATTTTATCTTAACATGTATTTACATCCACAGCTACTTGGTTGTCTGGGTAGCTTAAGCTTCTGAGTTGAGAACTGGCTTCACTGTTTTTTGTCTAATCAAAAATAACTCATATGAACTAATGTTTAAATAGGATTTACATAAAAATATGCTATGCCAAAATTGAACCAGAATAATCATTAGCTTTTTAATAGGTTCTAATAAATGAGAATGAGTTAGGATTGACTTAACATTTAAGCGGGCAATACTCATTTTATGAATGTCATGCAAATATTTTCTTTTCAATACCACATGGTTTATTTAACTCTTCTCTGTGGTTTTTTTTTCTTGAAAAAAAAAAGAGATTTCTTGAAAATGGAGATTTTTTTTTAAGTTTGAAATGAAATAATATGTGATAGGTAAGATAGATGCTTCAAAACATCTCTGACTGGATTTGTCTTACCAATGTGTTTAATGTCCTTTCCTTTGGATATTCACAGGTAGAAAGCAGCTGTATTGCAAACACACAATTGTCTGTTCTGGCCAGTTAGTTTGAAGGTAGTGAAATAAAAAACACCAAAAACATAGGTCCTTCTAATAAGGTTGGTTACAGTGTTTTAGGAGACACATATTTACATACAAGAATTTACTGTTGTGTGATACTGTAATGGATATAGATTCAGAGTACCACAGGAACACATTACAGGGAAAAAATTCTATATGTGAAAATGTTGAAAAGATAAAGTAGTTAATTTGTCTACATAGCAAAACATTTAAAACTTTTAGTAGCTTACAACAGTGGTACTGTTTAGTGGCAAACAGTAATTTTCATGCTTGTAGTTCTGCAAATTACCTACGGTTCAGCTGATTTTGGCTTGCTATGTCTGGGCCAGGCTGGACTCCAGGCTTACTATCTCGGTCATGTCTTCCCCATGTGTCTTCATCTTAGACCTGGCTGAAGAGGAGTGATAACTGAGGTGTGCCCCTCTTCTGGCAAATCACACACATGCAGGAGGCTAAGCCGTGTTATATGTTTAAATATGTGCTTACATATGGGGCACCTGGATGGCTCAGTTGTTTAAGTATCTGACTCTGGATCTTGGCTCAGATCATGATCTCACAGTTCAGGAGACTGAGCCCTGCATCAGGCTCTGCACTGACAGCACAGAGCCTACTTGAGATTCTCTCTCTTCCTTTCTTTCTTCCCCTAACCCATGTGAGCATGCATTCTCTCTCTCTCTCTCTCTCTCTCTCTCTGGCTCTGTCTCTCTCTCTCTCTCTTAAAATAAATAAACTTTAAAAAAATAGAAAATTGGGGCACCTGGGTGCCTCAGTGGGTTAAACATTTGATTCTTGGTTTCAGCTCAGGTCATGATCTCACAGTTTTGTTGGTTTGAGCCTTGCATTGGGCTCTGAACTGACAGTGCGAAGCCTATTTGGTATTCTCTTTCTCTCCCTCTCTCTGCCCCTCCCCGCATTCATGCTATCTCTTTCTCAAAATAAATAAATAAACTTAAAAAATAATAAAAAATAAAGATGCTACTTACATCTAGTAGCCAAGCTCAACATGGATAGAACAAGGAAATATACCCCGCCCACACCAGTGAGAAGTACTGCAAAGTCACATGAGCAATCCAGGGATGCAAATTCTGTGATGGATGTATGCTTAAAAATCCAGGAGCAACAGACCAGTCTATCACAAACAGTTTCAAAGGAGATGACATATCTGAGCTGAGTTTTGAAGGATGAGTAGGAGTTTACCAATAAAAGTCTACATCGAATCCAAAATAACATTCTACTCTGCTACTTTTCTTACAACTTCAACTTATATATTTGGAAAATGTGTAATTGCTTTATTCTTTCCAAATAACCACACTCTACAACGATCTGAAATTTGTTCATCCTCAATGTCATTGTCAGATTCACTTACCTAACCTCTGACATTGGTCAACCTCTACATGAACTCCCCTCCTATTGTCCAAAGCTCTTTTATTCACTGTCTGCAAAGACCACTGGTACCCTTCAGACTGCCGTATCTATCTAATGCTTACGTCTGTAGCTTTCCAACATTCTCTTCCATTATTCACAGATCTTCAGAACAACCAGTGTCCCCAGTATTTGCTCTAATTTTTTTCTTGGATAGTTGTCATGACCTTTTTACAGGCTACTTCTGCCACTTTTTCATTATTAATCACCTCTGTAAACCTATTCTCTTTTTGTTTTTTTATGTTGTAAATAATTATTTTGTTTATGCATAACCCAAATATCTCTCCACTCTTGAATATAAAACATCTTAAGTTGACTCTTCAAGAATCCCCTGAATCGATTTACAGACGAAGCTCTTGATTCCGTGTACTCAGTTTGTTTTAATATACTGAACTGTAGATAATACTGAATCTGGGGGACAATAATAAAATGAGATTGCTTCCCTTTCTTTGTATGTTTCTTGGGTTTTCTATGATTATTTATAGCCATAGCTCAGTCACTAGATTATTTGAAAACAAATCAGTGCTATTGCTTATACCATATCCAGTTCCTGCTTTTCTCTGAAGAAAGTGATCTTTATTGGGAAAGAGCACTTAGCTGAAAGAACAACTCTCTTGAAAGTAAGGAGTTAACAGGAGTTGTAACAAAAAGTAGTGTTAAAAGAGATGAGAGTCTGTGGACTTGAGATCAGCAACCAGAAAAGATCATTGAGATTCATGAATGTAAAAGAAACACTTGCATTGCCAAGGAAAAATTAAAAATTGTTGTCGAGTTCAGACAAACTATTAATGCATATGTAATGTGGAGGCACAGAACTCCTGGTAAGAACTAGCCTTAGGCAAGATTTCATTTTCAAACAGAGAATACTTTATATTATGATTCTACAAATGAATGTTGTCTAAATATTTTTGTTAATTGCAGAATATTTCACGATAATAAGGATCATCAAGTGTTGAAAATGTAGTGATTCATTTGACATTGAAAAAAAAGGAAGTACATGCATTTTAAGCATAAGAATTAAGACTGTTCTGGGTTTGAACTATGTTCACACCTTGGAAATCAGCAGAAATCAAGGCCTCTCACCTTACAGAGGGTTGGGAAAGAATTTTCCTAAATATTTTGCAGCACAACTGGAAGGAAACCAGGACTCTAATTCCCTTTCTTCTTCACCAGTATATACTCAGAGCTTTAGACAAAGATATGCTATCTGTTAAAAAAATATATATATCTTGAGCAAATAGATATTTATTGAGTAGCCATGAAATATAAGTATGTTGAGCACTGGAGTGGATAAGAAGGAGATAGAGTACACAACGTTTTATTCATTCAGCTAGTATTTATTTGGTAAGTAGTTATGCAGTTTTAAATGCTGGGATATGGTATCAAGAACAAGACAGGAAAACTCCCTTACCTCATGGGCCTTATATTCTAATTGGATGAGACAGAGAAACAACAACAAAAAGCAAAAAGAAACAAATAATTGATTATTAGACCATCTGCATCTAGAGCTATGAAGCAAATAAGGAAGGTAAAGGACATGGTTAGAGATGAATAGGGGGATTCCTATTATATGTGGACCGACCAAGGGACAGTTTTCTGAAAAGGTGCCACTTGAGATGAGACCCCTGTAATGAAGACACCGCTATTTGAGGAGCCACCAGGGAAAGTGGTTCAGACAGAAGAAAGAGGAAGTTCAAACTCACTGTGACAGGAAAAAGCTCTGTGGTTTGAGGAACAAGAAGGAGGCTTGGTGTGACTCAGGATATGGAATGTGGTATTGAGAGAGGGAGTCAGGGACTAGAATATTAAACCCTTGTTCCCAAGGCAAGGGCTTTGCATTTTATTTTAAATACAGTGGGAATCTACCAGAGAAATTTTAGGAGGAGGAGGTTATATGATTTAATTTATAATTTCAAAAGTCACTCTGACCGCCTTGTTGAGAAAGTCTCGAGAGGTGGATATTTAGACCTAACAGTCTTTAGGAGTTGATTACCCTTAACCAGAGCCAGAGATGATGGTGGTTTGGGCTTGGTGACAGTGGAAATAGATTTTAAAGATAGAACTGACAGGTCTTGCAAATAGATCAGATGCGAATGGGAAGGAAACTGAATAATCAGGAGTCATCCTGATGTTTTGGAGCCGTAGCTCCAAATGGTGGATGAGGGTCATTTTATGAGATGGGAGAGACTCCCAACTAAGAGAGAAACTGGTTTTGTCATAGACAAGCAAAAAATAAATGGTTAGGTGAAAAGTTACAGTCTAGCTGGCGAAGAACACACATAAGTACACACAAGGTACTAAAGACATGTTAAAAAGTAGCTAAATAAATTATAAGACATTGAAGGAACACAGAGGAAGGAGCTATTAATTATCACTGAGTGAATCATTTCACATGTTGGACTGTATGTTTCAGTATATCTAACTTGCAATGATGTAGATATCAAAGACACTTGATTATTTCACATTGTGTGAAATCTAGATGTACATCTTTAGTCCAGCCACTCAATAATTTCAGAAAAGTCAATTAGTACTTTTTTTGGCTTTTCCTTCCTGGTTTCAGAATGGCTGCAATAGCTCTAAATCATGTTCTTACATGATAGAACCTCAGCTAAGAAGAAAGAGGGTGGGGGCACAGAAAGAAGCCCAGTTCTCATTGGCTTTTTCTTTTAATCAGGAAAAAATTTCCTACCAGCCCTCTAGCCAATACCTATTATATCTAATTGGTCTGAGCTGGGCCGCGTACTCATCTCTAGATCAAACACCGATAAAGGAAAATTAAATTGTCGATATTAATTGAGAGCAGTAAAAGTTGAGCTTTTGAGTCTGGGGTCTTTGCTGCCTACAAGTAATAAGGATTCTGCAAGCAAAAAAGGACTGTTTGCCACACTGAATGTGATCAGAGATCCAAGGGTTGTTTTTCAACTGGGTCTTTCAATGATAAAAGGCAAAATTATTGTATTTCCAAGTTAACTCTATTTTAGGCTGAGCAGAATGGCTGGCACATAGTATGCATTCTATAAATATGCATTATTAAATGGATAATTAATAAATATTTGTTGAATAAATCATCACTTATAAATGAAGAATACCTGTTATACAAGAGATCAGAGAGGTAAACTAACTTGCCCAAGCTAATTCAATAATAATTGTTAGAGCAACATTCAAACTCAGGTTGTCTTGTCCCATGGCTGAACTATGCTCGTTGACGTACGTTGATTTTCACTAAAGTCTAATGATACAATTGACCGCACAACCTCACTGACTGACCCTGTGGGTCAATTATAGCCCCGTGTCAATCCAATTTCTTATCTCATTCCTTCCTCTGACAAAGCCACTGAAAATGTCTAAGAAAATCCCAAAAATATATTGCCCTGGTCCAGTAGAAGTGAATATTTCCTGTCTCATTGCACCATATTATTCAGCAATTTATTTACTTGTATCCCATAACTAGTGCTTTCCGAGAGTAACTCTTCCATATCTTTTTTTGTCTCTCAAGTTGCCTTCCTTAGGACTTTTCCACAAATATTCTATTTCTTGTTCTTGGATTATGGTAAAATTGTCCCTTGTTAGCTCTTGGTAAATTTTCCATTTAGACATTTAGCATGTGACTTGGTTGGTCAATGAAATATGAGTGGAAGTAACAGGTCACCACATGTGGGAGTTTTAAGATCCACTGTGTCATCCACCATGTGTCCTTTTTCTTATTTCAGTGATCACTAAAGTATGTGTCAGGATGGCCCTGAGGGATTTGGATAATTTCTGTTCTCCCAGTAATCTATGCTTCAAATGAAGAAGAAACAAATCTTCGTTGTGTTGTCATTAAGAGTTTGGATTTGTTTGTTACCACAGCATAATTCAACCCATCCTGACTGATACAGCTACTTTGGAGAACTTCACATAATCCTTTCCTTAAAGTTTCTCCTTTAAGTTTTACCATTCCATTATCTCTGCATCCTCAGGCATCATTTTTATTCCTAATTCTTTGTCTTCATGATAGTTTCCTCTTTCGGTTCAACCTTCGTATTTTTTTTTCCTTTTGTTCAATCACTCAGGGTCAGCATCTTTAACTTCTATCTAAAACTTAATAACTCTGTCTGTAACTCTAATAAAGTCTTCCTCCCAAATATTCAGATCCATATGTCCAAGTGTTATACAGACATTTTCACCTGGACATTTTCCTCAGTTTCAATTTTTCTGTAACTATTCTCACTAAAGCAATTCTTTCTGCTGAATTCCATCTCTTTGTAAATGTTGCTTTACTCTTATCCTGAACCAGAAATCTGGAAATAATCATAGTTTTAGTCTTCCAAGTCCCTGCAAATAGCCTTTGATTATATAAATTCTACACCTGAAATAGTTCTTGTCTTCTTCTTCTTTGCCTGTACTCCTGAGAGTGCATCATGTTAAGTAAGCCATGACAATTTCAATAGCCTTCTGAAACTGTCAGTTATATTTATAAAATATTAGATCAGATAACTCTCATATTTAAAAAAATGACTCTGAAACTTTATTACCAGTAGCACAGACACTATATTTCTAGCATAGCATAAGAAGTCCATCAAAGACCATCCATGTCCAGAATCACCTTCCTCTAGTCCTCTTGCACATTTCAATCAAACTTGTAGAACTAGACATTTATTTCTTTTTTTTTAATTTTTTTAATGTTTATTTATTTTTGAGAGACATAAAGGCACAGCGTGAACAGGGGAAGGGCAGAGAGAGAGGGAGACACAGAATCGGAAGCAGGCTCCAGGCTCCGAGCCGTCAGCACAGAGCCTGATGCGGGGCTCGAACTCACAGAGCGCGAGATCATGACCTGAGCTGAAGTCGGCCGCCCAACCGACTGAGCCACCCAGGCGCTCCTAGACATTTATTTCTTAATACATTTGTTTATAACATATCCTCATTAGAATTGCCCTTTCCTTCTTCTTCCTGAATGATCACCTCTGAAGTCTTTCTTTAGCAGCTCCTCCTCTGACAAAATGAATTATTTCCCTTCTGTGCTTCAATGATAAACTGTAGATAACATTTACTGAGCAGTTGCCGCCTGCACTAGTTTCCTACGGCTGATGAAACAAATTACCACAAACTCAATGGCTTACCACAACAGAAATTTATTCTGTCATACTTCTAGAGTCTAGGAGTTTGCAATAAGGTGTCAACAGAGCCATACTTGCCCTGAGGCTCTAGAGAAGAACCTTTCCTTGCTTCTTGGTAACTTCTGGTGGTTGCTAGTAATCTTCAGTATTCCTAGGCTTACGGATGCACCACTTCAATCACATGGCTTTCCTCCCTGTGTGCCTCTTCTGTGTCTCTGCATGCATATCTCCTTCTTTTTTCTTTTGTAAAGATTACACCCATTGCATTTAGGTCCCATGATAGTCCAGTGTGACCTCGTCTTAATTTGATTATATCTGCAAAGACCCTATTTGCAAATATGGTTTCATCCACAGGTATCAGAGGTTCAGACTTGAATACATATTTGATTGGGGGGAGAGAATACAATTAAATATACTACACCACCTTCTAGCCTTGTGCTGAACACTCATAATACGTGAGGTCAAACCATACAAACATGCCATTTTTGTATATCCAAGAGAGCTGTTTGACAATTTCATATGGTTCAACCCAATATTAACACATTGAGTTTTCACAACATCTCTATCAGGTAGTTTCTACTTTTAGTCCTATTTTAAGGGAAGGACACCAAGGAACTTAATTACCTTGTTCAAGGTATGTAAGTAGTAAGTGACAGAACCAACAGTCAAACCTACAGAGTCTAACTCCAGCATCTATTCTTTTACCCATTATAATATGTCACTTATCTCTGGCCATATTAAATCTTATTGTACACAACTCTATTTTATCACTTAACACATAATTTATATTTATGTTCCCCTTCTATTCTCTGAACTGGCTTAGGAAGCTCTATTCACTGTGTATTCCCAACATTAAATATAGTACATGTGATTAGATAGAAAACAAATTGTTCTTTAAAAAAAACATAAATGAATATATGGTCTGGAAAACATACTCTCCTAAAGAGAAAAGAGAGGATGCTTGGAAATATTAACATTTCTTTCCTCTCCCCAACCGTTGCATGTTACTAAGGACCGTATAGTAGAGACTGAGAAGCTATTGGGAATTCAGTCTTGGTCTCATGTGACAAAATAGCATCTGCTCATCCTCATCCTAAAATCACCCTTATCTCATTCTTAGCTCCAGTTCTACCATTATGAGTATTCCTCTCACCCTGCTTTATACTTATAACAGTTAAGTCCAGATTAAGCCAAAACAAATTGATTTTTTTTCACCCAGATGTGCAGAATTACTGAGCTTCAGCGTCTGTAACTGTTTTTCTTTCATTTTTTAAAAAATGTTAATATGTACTTTTTGATTTCAAAGTAAAAGTAAATGATTTCTCTAAGTAGAGAAAAATCAATTAGAAGAAGTATATTAATGTGTGATTATTTAATAAAAGGACTTCTACTCCAGGATGTAATAAGCTGGGGCAATGTTACTCCCAACTCTGTAATGAGTAAGAACCAGATTAACTTCGAATTCACAACTCTCTTTGATCCCATCAAAGACCTGAGGGGGTAAGCAAACAAGGAGACCAGAATCTAAGGAGAGACAAGTCTTGCATATATACCTGGGGTCCATACAATCAGATTTCACAAAAGTTGAATGTGGGCTGGCTGGAAAGTGTGAAACCCTGGATACTTCAGAAATAGGTGGAGGCCATGCCTTCTCGCAGGTTCTTTGTCCATCAACCCATAAGGAACTCACAGAAAATATCAAAAGGGACCTGAGAAAGTTTTCATTGTGATGTAAAAGTGGGTGATGAGAACAGCAGTTGTGCAGGAAAGGCAAGAAACCCCATAAGACTCTTCTTTCCTGCCTCACTTAGGAATACAATGACTGTTCTTCGGTTAGAAGAGCAACAAACAACTTCATCCTAGGGCACTGGTAAAAATTCATTATAGCCAGGAAAAGGGAACAGAAAAACTAACCTGACCCTGGAGGAGGGACAGGAATATATACTGGGCTCAGAACTATGTGGAAATGGGGTACAAGCACACCTGGAAGACCATAACCTGAAACTTAGAACATGGTGCCTAAGTAAGGCTGAACTTTACTTTCAGAAAGAGAGAATGTTTCCTTCCCTCTCTATCACTACTGTCCAACACCACACTAACTAATTTTGAATACCAAGTGACTGCAGAGTAGTGCTGGGAGAGGAAATGGAGCAACAGAAGTGTACAAAGAAATCCTGTCTGAGGCACACTGAAAAAAGACTTAAAGCCAAAGGCAGTATAGATATTGTGTGGTGGCAAACCGACTTCCATTATCCATACTGAATATCACTACAGAAACTTGAAGTCTGAGGTGCAATGAGGATAATTCTATCAATGATAATCTTCATATTCCCCATATTCAGATTAACCCAAACCCATACACTAAAGACCTTGAACAAGGAAAGGTGTCCTTATTTTCAGGAATAAAATCTATCAACCTTATTCTCTAATGTCCTTTATACAATGACCAAGTTTCTAAAACAACAACAACAGCAACAACAAAACCCACACAATATGTATATATCTGTATATATCTATGCATATCTATATCTATATCTATGGCAAATACAAAAATGGAATCATTTTAATCCATTTTTAATGTACTAAATTAAAAGAATGCAGAAAGGAGTACCGTACAAACAAAAGAAAATTGGAGTAGCTGTATTACTATGAGAAAAATATAGTTTTTAAAAAAAGAATATTATGACAAAGAGGTTGTTACATAATGAAAATGAGTCAATTCTCTAGTATATATATAACACGCTCAATGTATAGATGATAAACACCAGAACATCAAAATATATGAGGCAAAAACTCATGGAATTGAAAGAAAAAATAGAGAACTCCACAATAAAAATTGGAAATTTCAAGTCTCTTTTTTTAGTAATCAGCCTAACAAGTAAACAGTCAATCAATAAGGAAATGGAAGACCTGGACAAAAGTATAAATCAACTAAATATAACCAACATTTATAGAACACTTCACCCAAGCAAGACAGCATAATTCAGATTCTTTTCAATTATAAACAGAATACTTATCAAGAGAGGGTGTTTTCTAAGCTATAAAATAAATATAAGATAAAAACATAAGAAGTATTTTGGGGACCATAATGGAATTTAACTAGAAATTGAGAACAGAAAAATAGTTGGTAAATCCTCAAATATTTGGAAATAAATCACATGCTTTTAAATAACTCTTGAATCAAAGATGAAGTCTTAAATTGAAAAATATATTGTACTAAAGGAAAATGAAAGCACAACATATCAAAATTTGTAGGTGTAGCTGAAGCAGTACGTGGAAATTTACATTAATTCTTTACATTAGAGAGGAACAAAGATTTCAAATCATTAATGTAAGCTTCTACTGTAATAGTCTTGAAAGGGAAGAGCAAACTAAACCCAAAGCAAACAGAAGGAAGAAATAGGATAAGAGTAGAAATCAGTGAAATTAAACCAGAACAAAAATAGAGGGGAAAAAAAATCAGTGAGACCAAAAGCTGATTCTTTAAAAGATCAATAAAATTTAAAACCTCTAGCCAGACTAACGAAGAAAAAAAGGGACAAGACACAAATCCACCATATCAGGACCAAAAACACAGTATCACCAGAGATATTAAGGGAGTATTAAAGAATACTGGAAATAACTCTAATAGGATGGCAAAAAGAAAGAAAAGAAAAATTAACATGAAGTGCTGACCAGGACATGGAACAAGTGGCATTTTCACATATTATCGGTGGACATACAAAATAGTACATGCAATTTGGAAAACAATTTGACAGTTTCTTAAGATGTCAAATATCCATATAGCACACAATTCATCAATTCCACTTCTAGGTATCTACTCAAGGGAAATGAAAACATGTTCACACACAAAAAATTTGTATGTGAATGTGTATAGCTGCTTTATTTCTAGTCTTTAGACTAAAAATTGGAAACAATCAAGATGTACTTCAGCTAGTGAATGGACTTAAAAATGGTGCCTTGGGGGCTGAGTCAGTTGAGCATCAGACTCTTGATTTCGAGTCAGGTCATAATTTCATAGTTCCATAGGATTGAGCCCTACACTGTGCTCTGCACTGACAGTGCAGAGCCTGCTTGGGATTCTCTCTCTGCTCTTCCCTTGCTCATGTGCATTTTCTGTCTCAAAATAAATAAAAAAATTTTTTTAATGGCAATACATTTGTAAAGTGGGGCATTACTCAGCATTAAAAAGGTCCAAGATCAAGGTGTTAGCAGATTTGTTTTCTTCTGAGGCCTCTTTGGCTTGCAGATTGCTGCTTTTTCCTGTGTCTTTATTTTCCCTGCACAAACCCTTGGTGCCTTTCTGTGTGTTCTCATTTCCTCTTCTTATAAGGATACTAATCAAATTGGATTAAGCCCCACCCTAATGACCTCATTTTAATTTAATCATACCTTTAAAGGCCTCATCTCCAAATGCAGTCACATTCTGAGGTACTGTGTTAGGTCTTCAATACATGGATGGGGGTGAGGAACACAACTTAACCATAACACTGTATAATTCTATACTACAAAGAAAGAATTTTATTTTATGCAAATAAAAAAAACCTAACCATATATGTTAATTCATAGGTATAGGCAGAATGATTAACATAGATCTGACAAATGACCTAATGGTTTAAAAAAAATCATAGCTATGCTGAGAGGATGAGGAAGAATGGAACTGACCAAAGTTGCTTTACAAAAGAGCATTTTGACTAGAAAATAGAAGGCTGAAGACTAAAAGTACTGACACAAATTCTATATTATAGTTTGTAAACTTATTCCTCACAGAGGAATGGGCTAGGTATTCTGTAATTATTTATATGTGTCCTAGGGTTTAAGAAGTAATAAGTATATTGTTGATAATAAAAACAGATCACCGACTTGGAGAAAGAAGTTACTTAAGAAAAGGATGAAGACTAGAATGATCCCTTTGTTTCTGAACTAGAATCGAGGTACCAATATGGAATCATGGATTTGTTTCCATAGTTTGGATTTAGTTCCATTCACTGAGAGAGACTAGAAGTAATAGTGACAGCCACTGGTAGTGAGCCTTATCTAGTATCCAATTCTTGGTTTGTATATGACATTCTCAAATAAAAGGAGTTAGAGTTCCTTGGAGAAGAGGTTGATTCCAGATTTGGGCTAGGAAAAGATAAATCCAGAGTATCTTGTGGTGTCCTTAAGTATGGAAGTGCAAAAAGAAGAAGGAAGGGACAGAGGGAAGGAAAGGGACAGGAGAGAAAGGAAGGAGAGCAAAGGAAGAAGTTAAAGGGCACAGAGGCCAACCTGAAAGTGCTCACAACAGACAAAGAACAACTGTAGCAAAAATATAAATATTGATATTGGTTTATAACAAGGTATCAAGGTTTAAAACAAAGAGTCCATACTGAAACAAACAGGAAGAGATTATACTCTCTTACAGAAGAATTTGAAGTAAAGACATGGAAAAGATGAGGGAAATAGAAAATCACTATTTAAAATGCCATAATAGACCTAGAGGGTATTATGCTAAGTGAAATAAGTCAGACAGAGAAAGACAACTACCATATGATCTCATTTATATGCAGAATCTAAAAAACAAAACAAAAAGCAAACAAAAATACAAACAAAAAGCAAAAACAGAGCCATAAATGCAGAGGATAAACTGGTGGTTGGCAGAGAGAAAGGTAAGGGGAGATGGCCAAAATGGGTGAAACAGAGTGGGAGACACAGATTTCCATGCATGAAATGAGAAAGTTACAGGGATGAAAGGTACAGCATAGGGAATATAGTCAATGGTATTACACCAGTGTTGGTGGTGACAGATGGTAGTTTTACTTGTAGTGAGCATACATAGCATAACATATCAACTTGCTGAATCACTATGTTGTACACCTGAAACTAATAACTGACCAATACTCAGCAAATGTATCAAGGTTATTAAAGCCAGGACTGAAACTCTGGCAAAGAATGGAGGCATATAAGTTACATGACAACTAAATGTAATGTGAAATCTTAGATTTTAGAACAGAAAAGAATATTAGTGGAAAAACTGGTCAAATCCAAATAAATTCTGTACTTCAGTTACTATATTTGTACCAAAGTTAATTGCTTAGTTTTTATTAATATTCCGTGGTTATATAAGTTACCAACAAAAGGAACAACTGGGTGAAGGGTATATGGGAATTTTCCATACTATTTTGGCAACTTTCTATAAGTCTAAAAAGAAAGTCTAAAATTGTCTCATTATCCCCCAAAAACAATGTTTTTAAAGTTAACATTCCCTTCAGAAGAAAAAAAAAACTGATATGGGTATGAGGAGATAATTTATAAATCTTGGGGTAGATTCTTCTGGGCTGCTAGCTCCCTAAGGAATGGGTACAGGGTAATAGCCTAATTTAAGGTATGATCATTTAAAGCGTATGAGGAAAGAATTCTAAACAACAAGGTAGTTCTTCAACATTATTGAAGAACTTAAAGGACAAGGTAGAAAATCAGTTGTGTTAGTAGAAGTAAGGCTTTATTTTTTAGGGAAAATAAGAGTATTCTTGCATGTTCTGTTTCTTCCACATAGAAGATTTAAGAAATGACTTCACAGCTCTATGACCTGTGTATTTGCATGTGAGTTAATGGACGGCCACATAGCTTTGCTAAAATATATCATAAGCAAATGCTGAGACTTGGAAACATTCTAAGGAAGCACATCAGGAAATTTGGGTTATGAATTAAATGAAATGCACAGAGTTTTACATCTTTTTTTCCTTATTCATTATATTTTAAGCTCAAGTGGTTTCCCATCTGGGTTAAGGAATTGCATTGCTGAAATGTTAATATTCTTTCCCATGGTATTATTTCTCTTTAATTCATTTTGAAGAGATGTATGGTCTACCAGACTAGAAAGCCCACTGATTTGGCAGAGATAGTGTTTAAAACAATCTTTATATTGGTTAGAATTTACCAAGGGCTTCATCTTGATCAGTGGCTTTCTAGTGAGATGATAAAGTTTTAAAATCTTTAATTTATCCCAGCGTGATTTCATTCAGGATTATTCAGTCTGATTCATTTAAGAAACTACACCAGGGAACAATATATTTTTGGAGCAGAACTTTGATAAAGAGTCAGGGGGCATTCCATTTCTGATCAAGGGACAATTCCATAGATTATCTTTCTTCTCTTTCCATTTCTATCTCGTTGTCTCTTTTCATCTGTTGATTTTCGTCTTGGAAGCTTTGCAGCTGAAACACAGGTGGGCGAGTATGGAGTTTTTAGTTTCCTTTTTATGGATTTTTCTACATTGCTTTAAATCTCTACTGATTTGAACAGCCTGACTGATCCTTTTAGTATTGACGTCAGGAGAGGAGAAAAAGGACTAGAAAAGCACTGAGAGGCAAATTATTAAAAATAGGTTTTATTGTATACAGATCTATGCCGATGATTGATTAATAACAGTAAATACTTTATACTTTTCAAACCACTGCATTCTTATTATTTTAATTTATAATATATTCAATCTATTGTTGACTGAATTTTTTATTTTTCATCCACACAATTTGGCAAGATGTCATTACAGGCTTGAGACAGGGGAAGAAATACCACAGATGGACAGGTATGGAAAATTAGTAAAGAGAAAGGGAGAAATGATTACTGGTTACTTTTGAAATTTACAGTAAGTGTACAGTTTGAATTGAAGGAGGAATATCCATGCAACAAACACGTATCGATTTCTTTCTATGCAGGTAGCACAAAGGAATCTAGGCTGACAAGGTAGACAAAGTTCCACACCTGTTGGAAACTCACAAGATATTAGCAATATCTTCCTTCGTGGCCTCTAGATAACATACGATTTTTAAAACCTGATATTCCATGGCATTTCCCATGGTTCTTCTCATTTCCAGGGGATTATGTTTCATGGCTCCCTCAGCCTCTATATCCTACATCCAGTCCAGACATAAAACTCAGTCCCCTCAGTAGTCTCTGCCACAGGTTCATTCCTATGAAACTTTTCATAAGTTGAGTAGAATTTATAACAGATTTGGAGTCATAAAAAGTGGTTATATTTTATACTATGTAAGTCATTCTCTTCTTCTCTTTACCTCTTTCTTCCTGTACTGTGCAGATAAATGTATGTCTTCTGACTCCTAGCTTCAGGATTGTACAAACAAGCATATTAAGGTACTTAGCTTAATAAGAGCCCTCCACTTAAAAGCATTATCCTTAGAAGGAAGTTGGAATAACAAAAGGCATATTAAAAATAAGTAAAAACAACAACAACAAAAATAATGATGATGAGGGGCATCTGAGTGGCTCAGTCGGTTAAGCATCCAACTCTTGATCTCAGCTCAGGTCATGATCTCACAGTTTGTGAGATCGGGCCGCATCAGGCTCTGCACTGGCAGCGTGGAGCCTGCGTGGGATTCTCTCTCTTCCTCTGTCTCTGCCCACCCCCTACTTGTACACACACACACTCTCTCTCTCAAAATAAATAAATAAACAATTTAAAAAAAATCAATAATTCATCAAAGAGTACACAAAGTAGGGGTGCCGGGTGGCTCAGTTGGTTAGGCGTCTGACTTCAGCTCAGGTCATGATCTCACGGTCTGTGGGTTCGAGCCCTGCATCAGGCTCTGTGCTGACAGCTCAGAGTCTGGAGCCTGCCTCGGATTTTGTGTCTCCCTCTCTCTCTGCCCCCCCACCCCCTTGTTTCTCTCTCTGTCTCTCAAAGATAAATAAATATTTAAAAATTTAAAAAAAGAAACCTTTAAAAAAAAAAGAGTACACAAGGTAAAAGTATGTAAAACATTAAACATGGGGAGTGAGGAAAAATGTAGTTTTAGAATGTGTTTAAATTTAAGTTTTTATCAGTTTAAAACAGACTGCTGTATATATATATACATATATATATATATGTATATATATATATGTATATATGTATATATATATGTATATATGTATATATATATATGTATAGGAAACTGTATGTGAGCCTCATAGTAATCACAAAGCAAAATCCTATAGTAAATACACAAAAAGAAAATTAGAAAGGAATCTAAACACAACACTAAGAAAGTCATTATACCACAAGAGAACAGAGCAAGAGAAGAAAGACTACAAAATAACCAGTAAACAATTAATTATATGGCAATAAACATATGCCTATCAATAAATACTTAAATGTAAACAGACTAAATTCTCCAATCAAAAGACATATAGTGGCTAAATGGATTAAAAAAAAAAAAAAACAAAACAAGACAAGACCCATCTGTTTGTTTCCTACAAGAGACTCACTTCAGATTTAGGAACATACACAGACTGAAATGAAGGGATAGAAAAAGATGTTTTATGCAAAGAGAAACCAAAAAAATCTGGGGTAGCAATACTTCTATCAGACAAAATCAAATTTAAACAAAGACTGTGATAAAAAAAAATAGAGGGGCATTACAGAATGATAAAGGGGTCAATCCCACAAGAGGATATAACATTGTACATAAATATTTATGCACCCAATATAAAAGCACCTAAATATATAGAGCAAATATTAATAGACATAAGGGAAGAAATTCATAGCAATATAATAACAGTAAAATGTTTTAATACCCAACTTGAATCAATGGATTTATCATCCAAACAGAAATTTAATAAAGAAACATCGGCCTTAAATGACACATTAAAACAGATGGGTTTTATAGATACAGATATATAACATTTTATCCAATAAGAGCAGAGTACATATTCTTGTTAACTGTCCATGGAATATTCTCCAGAATAGATATGTTAGGCCACAGAGCAAGTCTCAACAAATTTAAGAGGATGGAAATCATATTAATCATCTTTTCTGAGCACGGTGGTATGAAACTAGAAATCAATTACAAGCAGAAAACTGGAAAATGTATGGACAAAGTCACAAATATGTGGAGATTAAAAGACATGCTACCGAGCAACTAACGAGTCAACAAAGAAATCAAAGGGGAAGTTAAAAAATACCTTGAGACAGATGAAAATGGAAATACAAAATACCCAGTCCTATGGAATGCAGCAAAAGTAATTCTAAAGGGGAAGTTTACAATTAAGAAACAAGAAAAATGTCAAATAAACAATCTAATTCTAATTCTATACCCAAAGAAACTAGAAAAAGAAGGAAACCCTAAGTTAGTAGAGAGAAGGAAATAACACAGATCTGAACAGAAATAAATGAAATAGATACTAAAAAGAAAATAGAAAAGATCAATACAATTAAAAGCCAGTTCTTTGAAAATGTAAAAAAAAAATCTTTACCTAGATTCACCAAGAAAAAAGAGAGAGGTCTCAAATTAATTAAATAAAAAATGAAAGAGAAGTTATAACTGACAACAGAAATACAGAGCATTATAAGAGACTATAGTGAACAATGTAAGCCAACAATTTGGACAACCTAGAAGGAATGAATACATTCCTAGAAACATACAGTCTTCCAAGGCTGAATCATGGAAATATAGTAAATCTGAATAAACCAATTACTAGTAAGGAGATTGAATCTGTAATAAGAAACTCTGCAACAAAAGCCCAGGACCAGATGGTTTAACTGGTGAATTCTACCAAATATTTCAAGAGATTTAATATCTGTCCTTCTTAAATATTTCCAAAATATTGAAGAGGAGGAAGTGCTTCCAAACTTATTTTATGAGTCCTGTATTATCCTGTTACCACAACCAGTCAAGAACACCACAGAAAGAGGAAATTATAGCTAATACCCCTGAAGAACACAGATGCAAAAATCCTCAAAAAAATATTAGTAAACCAAATTCAGCAATACATTAAGTGGATTATACATTATGACCACGTGGGATTTATTCCAGAGATGCAAAGACTTCAACATTCACAAATCAATCAGTGTGATGCATGTTAATGAAATGAAGGATAAAATTATATGACTATCTCAATAGATGCAGAGAAAGCATTTGACAAAACATCATTTATGATAAAAACTCTTAGCACAGTGGGGAAAGAGGGAACATCCCTCAACATAACGAAGGGCATATAGGACGAGCTCACAGCTAACATCATACTCAGTGGTGAAAAGCTAAAAGCTTTTCCTCTAAAATCAGGAATAAGACAGAATACCCACTTTCACCACTTTCATCCAACATTGTATTGGAAGTCCTAGCCAGAGGAATTAAGCAAGAAAAAGAAATAAAAATCATCCATATTAGAAAGGAGGAAGTAAAACTGACACTATTTGCAGATGACATGGTTTTATATATACAAAACTCTAAAGACTTTCCCCCTAAAAAAAAAAAAAAGCTGTTAGAATGAATCAATTGAATTTCGTAAAGTTGCAAAATCAACATAACAAAAAATCGTGTTGCATTTCTATACACTAAGACCAACTATTGGAAAGAAAAATTAAGAAAACAATCACATTTATAACTGCATCAAAAATAATAAAATGACTAGGAATAAATTTAACCAAGGAGGTAAAAGATCTGTACACTGAAAACTGTAAGATATTGATGAAAGAAATTAAAGATACAAATAAATGGAAAGAAATTCCATGATCATTGATTGGAAAAACTAATATTGTTAAAAATCCATATTACCCAAAGAAGTCTACATATTCGATATAATCTCTATCAAATTTCCAATGGCATTTCTCACAGAAATGGAAAAAATGATCCTAAAATGTGGAAGGAAGCACAAAAGACCCCCAAATAGGTAAAAAAATCTTGAGAAATAAAAACAAATCTAGAGGCACCATGCTCCCTTATTTCAAACTATATTGCAAAGCCATAGTAATCAATACTATGGTACTGGCATAAAAACAGACACATAGATCAATAGAACACACTAGAGAACTCAGAAATAAACCCACACACATATATGGCCAATTAATTTATTACAAGTAAGGTGAGAATATATAAGAGGGAAAGGACGATCTCATCTATAAGTGATGTTGGGAAATCTGGACAGATACATGCAAAAGAATGAAACTAGACTATCTTATGCCACACACAAAAATCAATTCAAAATGGACTAAAGACTTGAATGTAAAATGAAATCATAAAACTCCCAAAAGAAAATGAGTGCTAAGCTCCTTGACATTTTACTTGGCAATAATTTTTTAGACTAGACTCCAAAAACATAGGCAATGCAAGCAAAAATAAACAAATGAGACTATATCAAACCAAAATGCTTCTGCACAGTAAAGGAAAACATCAACAAAATGAAAAGGCAACCTACTGAGTGGGAGAAAATATTTCCAAATTACATATTCTTTAAAGGGTTAATATCCACTATAGATACAGAACTCATAAGCTAAGTAGAAAAAAATAATATTCCCAGTCCAATTTAAAAATGGGCAGAAGACCTGAGAAGATATTTTTTTCAAAGAAGACATACAGATGGCCAACAGGTACATGAAAAGATGCTCAGCATCACTAATTATCAGGACATTGCAGAATCAAAATCACAATAGATACAATCTTACACCTATTAGAATAGCTATTATCAAAATAACAAGAAATAACAAGTATTGGGGAAGATGTGGAAAAAAGGGGACCTTTGTGCCCTGTGGGTGGGAATATAAATTCATACAACCACTGTAATGGTTACTAGAGGGTGCAAAAAGTTAAAGATAGAACTACCATATGATCCAGCAATTCCATTTCTAGGTATCTATCCAAAGAAAACAAAAACACTATTCTAAAAGATATATGCACCTCCATGTTCATTGCAGCATTATTTGCAATAGCCAAGACATGGAAACAATCTAAGTGTCTATTGAGAGTGAATGGATAAATAAGATGTGGTAAATATATTTACAATGGAAAACTACTCAGCCATAAAAAAGAATTAAATCTTGCCATTTATAAGTACATGGATGGACCTTGAGAGAATTCCGATAAGTGAAATAAGTCAGACAGAGAAAGACAAATACCATATGATTTCACTTAGATGTGGAATCTAAAAACAAAACAAACAAAACTCCTAGACATAGAGAACAGAATGGTGGTTGGAGGTTGGGTAGTAGGAAAAAGGTGAAGGGAATCAAGAGGTATAAACATCCAGTTATAAAATAAGTAAGTCATGGGGTTGTAATATATGGCATGGTGACTCTAGTCAATAACATTGTAGTGCACACTTAAAAGTTCCCATGAAGGTAAATTGTAAAAGTTCTCATCACAAGAAAAAAAAAATTGTAACTTTGTTTGGTGATAAATGGTACTAGACTTACTGTTTTTATCTTTTGCAGCGTATACAAATATTAAATCATTATGTTGTACAACTGAAACTATAAAGCTATGTCAACTATACTTCAATAAAAAATTTCATTTTCCTGTTGAATTTCAATTGCCTATAAAAATATTATATGGAAAATAATATAGGTAGTGTAACCTCTGAATTAATATCAGTTTAAAGGGAAAATATATAAATTATTTCTATATTCTGCATTCACAGAAAGATTACTCACATCCTGAAATAAATTTATCTCTCTCAATAGTTTAATAAAAACATGACCCAGTCATTTGAGTGGAATACAAAGTAATTTTGTTCGTATTTGGGATTTCTAATATGTTCACATTCAGACTTTTTCCCTCCATTTCTATCAGGTATAAGTCTTTTGATTTTAAATAGCAGGCACACACACACACACACACAGAAATGAGAACAATATAGCTTTTACATCTTTTAGGTGACATGTTCCATAAACCTTAAATTTGATGAAAATTTGTGTGAGTTTATAGTATGGTTGTTTGAGTCATTCTAATGAAATAAGACTTGAAGTTCAGAAAAGTAAAATCATCATATATTAGAGGAAGTGTCACTTAGAAAATTTATGTTTAATATATAAATTCAACCAGCTGCCCCAGACATCATGATTTAACATAATGACTGTAGGTTAGACATGAACCACACCTACATAATTTTCCTAGTGATTTGTCTGTATTGGTTCCAATTTGATTTATTTAAGAAATTATTAGGCTTGTTTTAAAAGTATTTAGATGTCTAATGTACATGAACAACCCTAGGGAGGAGTAAGGAAAATATCAGTTTGTACATTCAAAACACAATTTAATGATAGCTAAAATTATTATGTGACCATAAAACTATGATAAGATGGGAAAGACAAAATGAAAGGCCAATTGCTTTCCTATTACATGTCACAGTAGGGAATGTTACAGGTATAATTGAGACCTTTTTAAAGAGTAAAGGAAAGATGTTAATAAAAACTGAGTAGCCAGAGAAGAATCCATTTTTCAGATATTTCAAATATTTGATTACTAAAGGAAATTTTAACAGAGATGGGAGCCACCTTTATATATCATTCTTAGTATGAATATCATTTGTGGGGCATCAAAATATGTTACAATATACTCAGCTGAAGTCTATGACCAAAAAGAAAGAGACTACTTTAAGAAAGACTACCATTGGGAAGTATCAGTTTTACCTTTAGAGCTTATAATTAGATTCATTTTCCTGAAATATAAAAGAATGTTGTTTTAACAAATGCAATGTGTGAAGGAAATGTTTCATTTTTTTCTACTTTTTAGCCAAATCAGTTTTTTTAGTGAAGAAATTACTTTTGCTATATCCATGAAGACCATTCTAAAGTAGGCTTCATTAAGTATTAAATAAGAAAGCAATTTTTTTTTCCATATGAAAACTATGGGTGCAATCTGATTGTAGGTACCCAAATACTGCTGTTGATTGACACATCTCGGCTCTCACGTGGGTAATATGGGTCCAGGCAAGAAGATTGTTAGCCCTTTTCAGTATAATTCTAGTTTCTGAGGGGAAACTGATTTTTCTATGTAATCTTAAATGTAAAATTTGAGGATCCTCCAACAAAGTCCTATATATATGACAAAAAAAAGCAGTGTCTTCATGAAAAGATAAGGAACCTGAGTGTTGTGGAGGATGAAAAGTAAGTCTGATACTGGTCACACAGGTCACATACACTTTAAAAAAACATTTTTCTACCCAATAATATTTTACCGATTTTTCACACATGTATTAGCACTACAGCTAGGTGTTGAGTGTATAGACTTTGTAGAGTCTTTAAGACTTGGATTCATATTCTGGCTTTAGCATTTACCAGATGTGTAACCTTGGGCAAGACACTTAAAACTCTAAGACTCAGTTTTAACATCTATAAAATGGGCTATGAATGCTTTTTCATCAAATTCATTGTAAATATTAAATGAACTAACGTTTACAAACTCATTTTACATGCTTGACATAGTTTTACATGCTCATTCTTTTTTTTTTTTTTTTAAATGGTGGGGCTTTTTTCCCCAACATATTAGAAGAGTTTCATTTTTACATGTTTATTCCAACTCCCAGGAAACAGACAAATCTAAAGAAAATTCTTAGGAACATAAGTGCTATTGGTCTTCTCCATTCAACCCTAAGCCTCAGCAAGTCTTTTTCATTAGGACACTTGATTTCCTTCACATTTATGTTAAAGTTTTTGAAGATCTTTGATGGTTCCCATTTGAGTTCTGGCACCGTTTTCCAGTAGAATTCTCACTTTGCATAATAGTATTGAGCCTCCATTTGAAGCCTCTGTCACCAGAATGGGGAAAGGGGGTCAAAAGGCACAGAGTTCAAGTTATCAAATAAATAAGCCATGGAAATATAATGTACACCGTGGTTACTGTAGCTAATAATACGATACTGTATATTTGAAATTGGCTAAGTGAATATATCTTAAAAGTGCCCATCACACACAAAAGAATTGTAACTATGCGTGGTGAGGAATGGTAACTAGACTTCATCTTACAATATATATATACTGTATATATGTATACAATGTATATATGTATACTGAATCACTATGTTGTACACCTGGAACTAATATAATGTTATATTTCAATTATATCTCAATAAAAAATACTTTAGTTTAAATTTTTTTTGAGGATAATCAGAATATATGCAGTAACAAAAACACATTTTTGGAGAGGAAGATTTCCCATTTGCCCTTCCTTTGACTTGTTCTCCATCATTGGATTTGACTTCTAAAAACTATATTTCCCAGCTTCCTTTGGAATTGGCTTTAGGATAGATTTTGTCAAATCACTTCAGGAGAGCTGAAGGAGGAGAGAAAGAGGATATTGTCACCCTTTCTTCTCTTTGACAGCACTCTAGCTGTGGTTACTTCTCCTCCAAGATCCCAGCCTGGACCAGGCAGTCTGACTCCTGGCTTTAGTTATACACATCCTCTCACCCTGTCATGGACTCTTCTCCCTCCTTTCATTAATGTCAAGGTCACCTCATTGATTCATGTTTGCAAACTCTTCTGAGCCACATAGTGGCTTCCTTTTAATGAATGCCATGATGGAATTATGATTCCATGGATCATAATCAGGATTTCTTGAGTAAATCCTGAAATTTTGGAGAATGGATTTGCTCTATTGAGTCAGTGATTTCCATACTGGGACCATGAATAAATTATGAAAGAGCAAGACTTTAGTGCCATCCATCATGAATACCTACTTTGTAACACCTGATTCCTTCATACCATTTACCACCAGCAAAGGACCACACTTTTAACATTTTCTAATTGTGGAACAAAAAGGGCACGGAGTAGAGGGCCTCTCACTCTTTCTAGGAATTTAACTGGGCTGTCTTGACAATGACTAAACTTTGTCCCTTCAAAATACCTCTGGGTTTTTGTGGATGATTCAGACAATATTTTTTGATTTGAAAATTATCTGAGTTTTAGTGCTTCGTTTTAATTAACTAATGCTTTCACTTAAGCCATTTTTTAACCTGAGATACATCAGCTATTGCATACTTTGCAAGTAGATTCATGATTTTAAACACAAGTTTAATTATATGCATTCTTTCTAAAATTTTTTTAAAAGTTTATTTTTGAGATAGAGAGAGAGAGAGAGAGAGAGAGAGAGAGAGAGAGAATCCCAAGCAGGCTTCTTGCTGTCAGCCTGGACAAACCATTAGATCATGACCTGAGCTAAAATCAAGAGTTGGATGCTTAACCGACTGAGCCACCCAGGTGCCCCTAATTATGCACATTCCAAGGGGCTTCACTATTAGTTTTCTCTAATAGTTTAATGGACAATTATCTTCCATCAGTACTCCCCACCCCCTTGCTGCCAAAGAAGAATTCATTTTACTATTGTGTGAGTCAAAACTTGGCTTAGTTCTCAAAGGACTTAATTTTACCAAACATAATTTTGTAATTTGAGATTCTCAATTCTTAAATTTATTGAAACTCATATTGAGTGTGCTAAAAAATATGCCCAGTTATCATTCACTGGCTAGTTTCTCTGAAGACAAGCTTTCTAAGCTTCACATTCATAAACCTTGTTATTTTCATGTGCTATCTCCAACTCTCTGATATAGGCTTGCAGTATATTACTTGCAAAACACCTATTAAAACTCCTGTTTTCAGATTTTTGAACATCTTGTTAAAACTTGCACATTTTAAATTCTTTATGACATGCTTACATGAAAACATAATCTTTCTTATCAGAAGTCATAAAACATATGAAGAATCAAATCCTGCTATTTAAGATAAAAGAAAGATTTATTTTGTATTGCTCAATTGCTAGTGGCTACCATGAGACTCTTTTAAACATTACTCAAGTGAAAGAATTCCTTAACATACACATTTTAGACCTTGGGATTTCCTTCCCATTATCCCTCCGTCTTATTCTTTTCTGCTTAAAACTCCTTTGTGTCTCATTCCTGTTTTACTTCTCGCTTTATTCTGTTAGCTGAGGCTAAGCTATGTACACCTCCCACCTCTGCAACAGACATCCAATAATACTCTTTCTTTCGGCTTCCAGTCCAAACAATGGACACTATTTCTGGCTATTTTCCATCTCATTTCTCTATATTTTCCTTTTTTTTTTTTCAGATGAAATGCTGCATAATATCTTTTTTGTATAAAAAAATAGATGACTTTTATTTGAAATGTCAGTGAATCCTATTTGGTCTAACTAGAGACTTTAATGATCAATTCTGTAGCACACAGTAAGCACTTAATAGACGTTAGCCATTACTATTATTACTTCCACATGTTCTTTGCCTTTCTCTAAAATTCCTAAGTGAAGGGGGAAGAAAACCCAAAGGCTTCAAGGGAAAACCGAATGTGCTTTGGCCTTTGTGCTCAAGTGTATAGAAAGGGCCTTCCAGGATTCTCAAATATAAGATATAATGGTAGAATTAGGAAGAAATCAACGAAATAAGACAATATTTATGGTTCACTGCTGGTAAAAACACTTTTGGTGGGAACTTTTGAAATTTGAACCTCTGTAATTTTCCCTTTGTTTTATTTTTATTTTTTTATTTTTTGTTACGTTCTTTCCTGTTACTAACAGTAAAAATCAAAACAGCAGTATATATCTTTCAGAAACTAGATGGAAGGGGAATATTCCTGATTCATTCAGCAAGCAAGCAAAATGGAATTTAGCTCATAATTTGTACCAGGAAGTGTGGCTAGTGGTGAGGATGCAAGGGAGGCAACTCCCCTACTATTGCTCCCACAGATTACAGAGATTAAGTGGAAATGAATTCCCTGGAATCAGGCCGCCAGGGTTAATGTTCTGCCTCTCTCACTTGCTACCAAAACAACCTTGGGAAAATTACTGGACTTCCCGTGCTTCATCTGTATAATGGGGATATTAAAGAGCACTGCCACTTGTAGGTTGCTAGGAAAATCAAACAAATGAATATATATGAAATACTTAGAACACTTGTGCCATGTGCCAGGGGCTCAGTGAGTATTAGCTTTTTAACAGTAGAATCATGCTTCTCAAAGATGGTACATGGATATTATTTAAGTGATACGCAGACTAAGTCTTGCAATTATTATTATTTTGTTTCACTATGGTTATAAAATTTGTGAACTATATATTAGAAGATTTTCATGATCAGATCCAGAATTTCCTGTTTGAATACATTCATTTAAGTAAAAAAAAAAAAGTTGATTAAAAAAATTCTTCTTCAAAGTCTAGATAAGTAACAAAGACTCCTTGTGCCCTCCCTTATATCTAGATCACCATGCCTTCCTGCCACCTGGGAGGACTTTACTTGCCTGCCTCTTGGCATAAGGTAGGGTTATGGGACTAGTTCTGGTGTCTGGGTTGTGAACAAAAGTGACGTGTGGCATGCCCCAGGCGATGCATTTAACTGCCATGGTGAGACCCTCCAGGATTCTCTGTTAGGATCCAAAGAGGAATTTGTGTGAGCCAAATTAGAGTGTAGTTTTGTTAAGCCACTGAAATGTCACATTTTTGTTACTGCAGCATGAAGTGGTTTATGCACACTGACCCGTACATGGTAGTAGACGAATATGATAAAAATTGTGAAAATTTTGAATGCCATTCAGAGAACACTGTAATAGGAATAGATGCACCCCATGAAAGAATGACAGATTGTTTGGCCTTGTGGGGGGCAGTTCTCAATGTTTTGTGGAGAAAATCGTACTTGAATCACTCTTCCAGGATGAATAGTGGTTTGGTGGAAATGGGAGTATAGAGCAATCTGAAGTAAGGAAAGAGCACACATGGGCACCCGAAGTGATGGAAGTGATGATGAATTCAAAGGACAGTAAGAAGGAGAGTGTGGCTAGACCTTGGGAACAATGGGCTGAGATTGTAGGAGACAAGCCTGGTATATGAGTCAGCAGACCAGAGTATGAGTCAGGGAAGAGGTAGCCCACTCAAATGGTTGAATTAAAGAGAGTTTAATGAAGGTGTCATTTCCAGTGGTGTAGGCAGTTTTAAGGAAAACAGAAAGGATAAGGATGTGTCCAACTACCAGCAACAGTGATAAGTCTTTACCACTCTTTAGCATGGAGGAACAAGGAGAGGAAGTGGAGGTGCATAAGCTCAGAGAGAGCTATGGCTATGGGACGGCAGGAAGGAAGTTTCTACTTGACAGGAGGGAACAAGGCAGGCTAGTGTTCTAATCACTCTTACCTACTGCCCTTACCTTCTTAACTTCCCTTGGAAAGTCTGACCTCTATAACTACAATTTTTTAAAATCATTCTAACTGAATGCTAGCACTATCTTGTGCCCTGCCTAATGAATTAGACTCTTCATATAATATATTTCACTGGAAGATCATCTGAGACATATACAAAACTCAATTTTGAGGTTTTGAATGATGCTTTAGCCTCTCATTATTCAACATCTTTGTTTCAGAGTTGTATAGTAGTTTCTTCTTGCTTATTTATGTATTTGTTTATTTTGCTTTTCTTTCTGTAAGGTATATCATTTTTGTTTACTGTAGTCAACTGTAACATAAAGTTCAAAAAATAGCATTGCTTTTTCTATGTGTTTTTAAGAGGCATATGCATTTTAAAGTTTCATTTACCATTAAACTGATCATTATTTAGTTAGTGGAAGAAAAAAAAATCCATGGAGTGCTGAACATACCCAAGTGAAAAAAATTCAGCATTCCTCACGTCCGATGAGGTACTCCTTTTCTATGGAAAATTGACATCCCTAATTAATACCTGATGAGTAAAAATCCGTATAGCCAAAGATGACTAAGTTTATAGCTGTCAAATGGTAGAAAGAACATGATATATGTCAGTTAAAAGTGTCCTTTGGAAGAGCTGAACACTTCAGGATTTTTAATTGTTGTTATTATTGTAGGTGTTTTATTACATTTATATATACAATGGTGTAGCCGTTAGACTAGGTTCAATGTCAAGCAGACCTGGCTTTGATTCGTAGGTGTGCCATTCTCTAACTCTGTGGCCACAGGTAAATATTTAACTTCTTTGGGCCCCAGTTTACTGATTTCTAATATGGAGATATAAGAGATAATGATAGCTACCTCTTTGGGTTATTGTGAAGAGTGGATAAAATCTAGGAAGCTATTAGCATGGTGTCTGGCACATAGTTAAGTGCTCAATAAATGTAATTTGGCATTATCATTATTAACTCATATTCAAGCAGCTTTTTCTATATCGAAAAATAAGTGTATCACATTAGTCTGAGACATAATCATGGCAGTGTCAGCCTCACTGAAGTGTCAGAAACTGATCTGGTTGTCATCATTACAAGATCTTGTCCTATAAGAAAATATAGTTTAAAATAAATAACGCATACTTCTAGGTAATGTTTTATCTTTCTCCTCTCTCCATTCTATTCTTCTGCTTTGACATGAAGGAATCAACAAAAGTTATAGTAGGAAAAGCCTTGATCGCAGTTCCATTCTCAAAACGTGTCATCAGTCTGATAACTTTCCACCAGTCTTACCACTGCCTCCTATCTTTCTTCCACACAAACTGCAATCGTCTCCTAACAGGTATACCAACTCCTGTGTCACTAAAATTTGTTGGCCACAGAGCAGCCAGAGCGATGCTTCTGAAACACAATTTGGATCATGTCACTCTCCAGCTCAAAACCCTCCAAAATCTGCTGGCCTCATCCAGAGCAAAATCGAAAGGTTTTGCTCCTGCGACAACCCTGTCCTGAGTAACTCTGCCCTTGTTTTCTTCCACTCTTCTCCCCTCTCATTTCATTCCCTACAAAATTATACTTACCCCGAGACCTTTGCTCATATCCTCATCCCCTGAAATTCCTCTCTGTCACTATTTAAGGCTGGCACCCTCAGTCCATTTAGGTGCCTTATTTAAAGAAGACATTCTTAGCCACTCCAAATAAAGCAGTGACTAACATCAGCCTGCATCCCTTTTCCTGCTCTGTTTGTATTCAGACTAGTACTGAGAGTGCTTTTAAATCTTTACTGTTTGTCTCTCATTCTAGCGGGCAGTGTGCATGAGGGCAAGTCTTTGGTGTGTCCACTGTTGTATTCCCAGGTTATTGTGCTGAGTTTGCCATGTGACAAGTGCTCAATAAGTATTGTGAATCAAGGGGCGCCTGGGTGGCTCAGTCAGTTAAGCATCCGACTTTGGCTCTGATCATGATCTCATGCTTCGTGGGTTTGAGCCCCACATCAGGCTCTGCACTAATGTTGCAGTACCTGCTTGGCATTCTCTCTCTGCGCCTCCCGTGTTCGGGCTCTCCCTCTCTCTCTCAAAATAAATAAACTTAAAAAAAAAAAAGCACTGTGAATCAAAAACTGAAGTGTTCAACTCTAGAAAATAGCCACGCAGGTACTTGTATGAGATGTATTCACTATTTTAGGCTATTACTTCATGACTCAAAATGATCAGTGTGTGTCACAGTTTTAACTGAAAGAGTATCTTTCTAACGTAATAAACACAATGTTTATTATTAGAGGTGCAAAAGCATTTTCATAGTAAAACCAACAAATGAACACAGGAAAATTCTCTGTGTCAGTACTCAATCATGGTACTTAGTAAAATCAGAGGAATCCAAGCTCCCAGAATGACTGAAACTGGTAAGTCCTAAACAAAGCATTGCTTAGTGTGAATGAAAGTGTTGGGTGTCCAGACTGTCCTCATTTGCTTCATGGTGGAACCATAGGTCAATCATTCTTTCTTAGATAAATATGCATCCTTGTTGACTGGCTAGTGTCAGTTAACCTTTTTCCCCAAAACTGTTGCCACTCATTTAAGAAGTAATCTTCAGACCCATCATATTTGTTAGAAGATGTTCCATCTAGAATATAAGAACCAACATCCTTATGGAAATCTCCAACTAAAAGACCGCATTTTCTCTGTTGCTGTTTTTTTCATGTGTATGTTTGACCAGTGCCTTCACAGGTGGAGGCCGGGTTTGTGGTTTGCACGACACTACCATAATTCCATGTCACACTTTTCTCAGCTCTACCCTCCTGCCACCTTTCCCAGCATTTTATTTTTCTTTTTTTCTCTATTTTTTTTGATGTTTGTTTGTTTGTTTGTTTCTTTCTTTATTTTTTGAAAGAGAGAGAGAGAGAGAGAGAGAGAGAGAGAGCGAGCTAGCGAGCATGAGCGGGGGAGGGGCACAGACATAGAGGGAGACACAGAATCTGAAACAGGCTCCAGGCTCTGAGCTGTCAGCACAGAGCCTGACACGGGGCTCGAACTCGGGAACCATGAGATCATGACTTGAGCCGAAGTTGGACGCCCAACCGACTGAGCCATCCAGGCGCCCCTCTCCCAGCATTTTCTAATTGGGGTTCTCCTTCCGCTTGACCAGCTGGTCACAGAGGCCCCAGTTCATTCATGCTTGGGTCCATTCTTTATTCTGCACCTGCCTCGGCCTGCTTAAAACGTGCCAGGGATCTTTGGCGGTGTACAGCAGAATGTTTGAGCTGGCTCCTGTGACACAGAGGCCTTCCGGACACCTCCATGTCCTGCTGCTCCCAGCCACTTATGTTTCAAAACCTCTTCCCTGTACTAGCCTCCCCTTCTCCCCTTCAACTTTCTCCTGGGCATGAAAGGGTTATGAAAGATGATTCAGTCAGGTTGCAGCATAGTATATTACAAAGAACACTTGCATTCAGAGGGACCCGAATTTGAAACCCTCTTCCAATTGACTAGGCGTGTAGTCTTGGATAACTCACCTCACCCTCTCAGCCTCTGTTCCCTCCCTGGAAAAAATGGGAATAGCTGTACCTGCCTCAGTTGCAGAAACATATCAGATGCCTCTCGAGCACATGGCTCACAGCGTGTGACAGGAGGTGGTAGCTGTCTTTAACAGTTGTTATGGGCCATGCCTGGCAGAAAGGATGTCAGTTCTCTTCCCACATCTTGGTGCAGACGGAATTTCATCAGAGAGCCTCTTATCCGGTGGCCTTATCTGCCAAACAAGCCTCCCACCCTCTGGAGTAGTTAAAACCCTTTCCAGGAGCTTCCTAGGCCAAATAACTTTAGTGTTTGTTTCCAACCACATGGACTCCTGCAGAGGCCAGTTGGTGGCCATGCTCTGGAAATGAGGCAGAGTTCAGATTTCGACTGCATTTTATGGGCACAAACAACCCAAACTCCGTAAACACTTTCATTGCCATGTGGAGCAAAGCATCCTGAAGCCTTGAAATGACACATTCCGAAGTCTTAAAAATCCAAAGGGGAAAAAATAATTTTAAAAATCTGGGGTAATGGTGACAGGACATGACTAAAAGAATAGTCACTGGGCTAGCAGTCCTCCATAACTTATCTCTCCTGTGGGTGGTGATACTAAACCCCCTGGGATTAACTTGAAGATATTGCTATAGCAGGAGAGAAAAAGCTGATGCCGGCGTTAAGTTCCTGAAGACTACTGTTTACGATAAGAACAGTCAGTCCCAGCCATATGGAATCTGAAAGCATCCATTTTGTATGAAGGAGTGTACACAAATTCAGATTAAGATGCTGTTACAAAAAGGGTAAAGGCTTCTTAATCGAACCTGTGACACGGCAGGTAGATTTATTCTGACAAGGTAATGAATGATATGGCTTTGGTGGGAGTGCCAGTTAAAAGCAATTATCATCAGCTTGACGTGACAGGCTACTAAAATGCCTCCCAGGACTCACCCTTTTTTTCTGAGGCAGATATTTTTGTTTCTGGGCATGGTTCTGATTTGGGAGGTTCCGGGTTGTTTTTCTTTTTAGAAATGCAGATGTAGCCATTGTTTTCGAAAGCCTCCAAGTGGGTCACCCTGATTTATCCTTTTAGGATGGTTCCATTATGAAACGAGTCAGTTGCTTCCTGGAAAGGGACCAATGCAAAGAACAATCCTAAACCCTAATTCACTGCAAACATTTCCCTGAATGCATGGCACTCATTGCTATTTGTTTAAACAAGGACACTGCAGTTATAGCCCAGGAAAGGAAGTAGGAATCAGAATGTGCAATGTCAAAGCATCTTTCAAAAGAGAACCTGATCATACACAATTTGTACTAATTGGATTTGAACTGCCTTACATTGCATCATGTACCTGTTGGTAAGATGGTATTCCTATATTAAGCAATTGGTAAAGATTGTGTTTTGGGGCCTCATTTCTGGAAATAGTAGACTTCTTTTTCTCAGGAAGCCAGCTGCCTACACTAGTAGCCATGCAATTCTTGTCCAGCTCTCTACGTGGTTTGGCTGTGGACACTGAAATTCCATTCGTCTCCTTAGCCTTATCTCTAGGTTGAACCCCACTAGTCAGCCATGTTCCCATACTGTCAGCTTGGGCAGCTGGGCTTAGACAAAGGATGTGCTGGAATCAGAAGCCTAGCTCCTATCATCCACCAGGAGAATGTTTCTTAGCGAGGGAACTATCTTCTGTGAGAAACACATTCCTCATCTAGAAAATTAAGCAAATGCGAGACTATGAACCTTAGTTTCCCAACTTGTAAAATGGGACTGATAACACCTGTTGTGCAGAACTGCTATGAGGATTGAACGAGATAACTATGTGGGGCGCCTGGGTGGCCCAGTCCCTTAAGCTTCCGACTTTAGCTCAGATCATGATCTCGCAGGTTGTAAGTTTGAGCCCCTGAATCTGAGCCCCATGTCAGGCTCTGTGCTGACAGCTCAGAACCTGGAGCCTTAGGATTCTATGTCTCCCTCTCTCTGTCCCTCCCGGACTTGCTCTCTCTCTCTCTGTCTCTCTCTTTCAAAATAAAATAAACGTTAATTTTTTTTAATGATATAACTCTGTGATATTCTGGTACATGGTATGAACCCAATAAATTATATTTTTTGCTACTAATGCCTCAGATTGTTTTTCATTCAATTGTTAGTGAATTATATTCATGATTTTTTTTCACAACCTTGTATCTTTGTTCCACAGAATTTATTCATTTACTACTCTAGAACTCTTCTATCTGTGTCTGCCATGTACATATTTAAGCTCTCTTGTTTGCTTTGTATCCTTCCTTCTCTGCAAGTTTCATAAACAGTTTATGCCATTTCCCTAGTGTGAAAGAAATCACACCTGCATTGCTTTTTACTGCAATGACTTGAACTCATCCAGTAAGTTGTTTGACTTTGTCATTTTAATTTGACTTTGTAGGTACCTTGAGACAGAAGGATGTTTTTCCCTTTCTCCCTCCCTCCTTTCCTAACTTCCTTCCTTCTTTCTTTTTTGGTATTAATTTTTTGAAGAAGTTTTTACAGCTATGGTTCAAATACTATTTCACAGTGAGAAAATGATAGAATAATTTCTGGTAAATGAAAGTTGAAGTAAAATATCATAACTAAGGATGTTACTTTTGAACTTTTGTAATATTTGTAAAAGATTCTTTTGGAAATGATTTGAACTCTAAAACCAGGTGAACTGTACTGTGAAAAACGTATAAATTCCATAATTGAGAAAAGCCATCTTTTTTGCTTTTTCGCTTCTTGAGGACTTACCTAAAATTATACAGAGGAAGACTGCCATTTTGATAGAGCAGTTCAGGTTTGGAACTCTGTACTGCAGCAGGCCAAGAAAGAAAAGAAGGCCACAGACCATATATATGTCACATCTGGTTTTCTTATTAAAAATGCACCGCTCCCCATCAGCACTCTTCTAAGGCTGTACAAGTCAAATTATGTATTTTGATTGCTTCTGGGTTTCTTTTATTAGTGTGTTGGCTGGTGCTTTGAATTTTTTTCTGTCTTCATTTCAGTTAATCAGTTTCTTATTTTTATCTTCCCAGAGAATTCAATTTCTCAATATGGAAGACTTTTGTTTTCTTTAAAACGCAGGAAACTATAATGGCCCAAATTGCCAAATTCTATGCTTGGTTCTGTTTTCTCCATAAGTGAAAATTCTCACAACCAACTGGCCATCTGATTAGTGTATTGAGTTCCAAGAAACAAGGACCTCATTTCTCTTCATGTCTGTTTTGAAAGCCTTACAACTATACAAGTATGTAATAAATATTTTAGGACTTCTGTATTGGTTGTGGCTACTGATTTTAGAAGGGTTAAAAAAGAACTCAGGTGTGGATTTCAGAATTGGTCATTTTAATATATAAAAAATCATCTTTTTATATAGTCATTTGTTTCATATATATTCAATATTATAATCTATTGAATAAAGAATGGTTGCTGCATTCATAGTGCTACTTTAGGAAAAGGAGAAGGGAAAAAGAATAGCTTTTTTTTAATAGAAATATACTAGCTCGTCTATGTAGGAAGAATGGCAAAATTCAAAAGTAACCGTTTTAATACTTAACTGAGGCAAACATTATCAATGGATGGTGAAACCATTGAGCACGTTGTTGCTAGGAAACAATATTCACTTGGTCTCATAGTATCACCCCCACAGATTACTTACTAAGTACAAAGAAAGAAAAAAATATTCTTTTATAATGGAAAGATCTGCTAGATATGGCTTCCACCAAGTAACCAAAGTTCGCATCATCAATATTGGGGCAACTGGCAATATGTACTTCCTAAGATGATATAATGGGAAATGTACAATATTATTTACATAGTAACCATGGAAAATTCTTTAATCGAATCCTGAGGAAGCAGTTGGATGGACTGTAAGTTGTTTTACCTACCTCCTTGCCAAGATTTTTAGAGCTGTTCTATGTTATAAGTTAGAGACAAAAAGATATGGCAATCAAATGCAGTTCGTAATCTTTGAATAGATCTTCAATCAGAAAAATTTGGGACATTGGGGAAATTCAAATATGGAATATGTATATTAAATAATGCTGTGTCTATTTATAATTTTATGGATCCAAGAGAATCGATTATACAGAATGCCCTTGTTCTTCGGCAATACATGCTGGAGTGTTCTTGGGTGAAGTTCATGAAGTTCATAACTTGTTCCAATAGTTAAAAAAAAGTGTGTGTGTAAATATCTAGATAGATAGATAAAATAAATTGGCAAGATGTTAGTTGATAAATCTAGGTCAAGGATCTATAGCTGTTTGTGCTTTTCAAGTCTTTGACAATTAGAATCAGCCTACTCTGCCTTTTTTTTGTCGGGAAAGATGGTGCAAGAAAGCTATCTTTCTGGCAAGAAGAAAGAGCTTTTCTATAACTCACTGGCTATGTCTCTGGGGAGTGAACAACAACAGCTCATACTCAGAGAATGACCTCCGGTCCACACACAAATGATCAGAGTGCCAGCACTTCCTATTCATTTCTCATCCCCAAAAGTGTGTGGAGAGGTCAGAGGAACAAAGAAATGGAGAAAATGGATCCTGAATCAGAAACTGAATTTTCTCCTATCAGTTCTGCAAAGACCAGAATATGGAGAGACTTACCTTCTTCCCCCGTAGCTTATAATATATGACACTCAATTTGGCTCCAACTCTCCATCTCAGAATCTTCAGGGCCTTTACAAACTGAAGGGCAAATTTAATTTGGTTTCAAGTTGTGTACAATACTTTTTGTTTGGGAATTGCACACACCAGCAAAGGATTAAATAAGGCCGTTGATAGCGTCTGGGCCTGTCCTGTTAAGCATGCTGAGAAAACAGAGTCAGAGCAAATAACCTGGAGCAGGACTTAAGGGCAAGCAGGAAGGCTACAGAATTGTTTCAGACGAACGCTGTAATGTGAATTAGAGAACCAGGCAGCAGGTGCTTTGGCCCCGAGTACATATTTAACCAGGGATCTGAACACAAAAGATATTTTCGAAGACTTCATTAGAAAAAGCTAGTAAACAGCAAAGAATCCGCTTGCATCCCTCAGCTTCCTGGTTTAGCTCCAGCCCAGACTGAAGAGAAAACCAACTCTAGCTTTTACTCTCAGAGAAGAAAAGAGGAAAAGCAATTAGGGGGATTAGTAGATAAGGTCAGATTTAGTGAGGCCGGTGCTGAAGTTATTATGTTTTTTAAAAAGGCCACTTGATTCAGTCTGCCATATCTAGATTTTTATTTAACCTATAGCTTTATTTAGAGTGTTAGAAAATCTCACAATTTTTGGTCATTTGCCTCTAATACTTCCCTAGGGGTAATTTCTTTAAGCAGCTCATTTTGGTCCTGACTTGAGATTTCAGGGAGATTCTTTTTTTTTTCCCAGGGTAGTCGATAGTAAATATTAAACATACTGCAGAAAAAGTTATTTCAAGCTCAGAAAATAATTTTATTTAAGCTATTTATGTTACAAAGAGTAGTGCGAGTGACAAAATATTGGACATAATAAAGTCATCCGGATTTGGGCTTTTTTTCATTCTTTTTTAAAATCTAGTCTAACACTTTTTTTCTATGTTTTTTTTTTAAATATTCGTTTCTGAATTCAAGCAGTTTTTAATAAATATACAAGGATATTTAACTTCCCCACACAATAATTCTTATATTTGAATTGTCCTCTTAGGGCCCATATGTTGATATTGGAATGCTATTTTCCCATTTCCTTTCATGGAACTTGTTTCAAAAAAAAGTTAGGTTCAGATATTCTAGAAGAATCTATGAACAATTTCATTCTTATTTACAAAACGATTTCGGAGGGGGACACTAGTATAAGACAGAGTGGTAGAGAACACATTTCGGTTACTTCCCAACAGACATCTGATCCTGTTTCCGATCTTCCTCTGTTGAAAAGGGTCGTCTTTTCTTTGCACTTTTTCACTTGATATTTTAGCACCACATTCAGCAGGGAGAGAACTTCCTGAACAAGGCAGAGATAAATTGTTAAATACTAAAATATCCTTCTGTTAGAACTCCTTGTCACTCAGGGAGTATGTTCTCAGTCTCTGGTCCCTTGATTGACTTTCATAACAGTTATTACATTGTTAGAGGGTTTTGAATCAATATTGACTGCTAGTTTACTTTGGTAAAAGTAAACTAAACTCCTTTGACATGAAGGCATCACATGGGAAATGACAGAATGAAGCTATGAACAGAGGATTCATGTCATGTGAAATCAGAGTGGAACATTCCCAGATATTCTAAGCAGCTTTTTCACACGTGGAGAACAACTTTTGTACTTGGCTAGATCGGTGCAAGACAACATGTTTGAAAGCTCCAGGTAACACAGGAGAAACCGATGGCAGCTGCTTCCATGAAGCACAAGCCCAGTGCTCAATAACTATAATTTAATTAATGTTATGTGGCACCAACAAGAGAGCATCAGGGTTCCATCAGTTTAAAGTTGGGTTCAAAAGTTACAAATTCAGTTTCTCTTTAAAGGTCATTCAGGTTCCATATGTTATTACAGAAAGTACAATAAATATCCGATATTAATGATAAAGGTGACATTTAATGTTTAGTGAGTACTTGCTATGTGCTAGGAATATAGGAGATATTTTCCATTTATTTACAAAAGTAGAGTAGAATACAACATATTGAAGGAAAGCAGACTTAATTTTGATTCTTAAATGCTTTTTCATGTTTCGCTCATGTATTCATCCTCATAATTAATCAAAGTGTTCTTAGTGCAGAATTGCAGAGTATCCACTAGTCCCTTTTATTTAATTAGCTCATAGAGTTAGCTTTCTGTTCAATTCATAGGCATTTGACAGTATTACAGAATGCCCACTGATATTATTGTCTTCTTTTGCATTCCAGCAAACTGGGAAATATCTCAGTGCCAAGTGAATTAAAGTAAATCCTGGATTTTTAAATTATTTAAATATCTTCATGCTGCCAGAGAAAAATACAGTATAAACAACAGAAGACAGTAATAGCTCATCTCTCCTTTCTTTGCTACTCTTCGGGAATGTAACATTCTTCAAGGAAGACATTTAAAAAAATTCCAAACCATTGGAGTATCATTAGAATGCGTTTGCATTAAATGTTATAATGTAGGATATTTCAGTGTGGCTATTCCAAAATAGAAAACAAAAACTAGTATGTTTATGATTGTTTAAATGCCAGAATGTTCAGGTTTTACTTAAGTACAATTTTATTTACACCGTTTTTCTTTTTTGCCGTTTTATAAATGGGTAATTTAACTATCCTACAGCAGAAAGAAAGTCTTTTAGCTTTTTCTGTCCTCATCTTTGGTTTTAGGGTTACTCCTTGAGTGACCATTGTCTAGGCATGCTGTATGTATATTGTGCCAATGTTTCCTAAAGTGCATGTGTCCTTGAAAAGTTAGTTTTTGGAATGCTATTAGGTATTTAACAGAAATATAGACCCCTCATCAATTAAGTTCAAGAAATAGTACTCAGACATAATTAAATGTTCTTATTTGGATATCGTGTTTGGTTTGTATCTTGTTTACTATGGAACTTCTCTCAGTGGAAGTCCAGTTAAATTCCACTGATTTCAGAAGAAAGGTGTTCCTCAGTTTGACCAAGAAGGAAGTTTCCTGCCTCAAAGTCTAGAAAAAGATCATAACAAAATAGGAAGGGCTCCTTCAAAGTCAGTGGCATTATGACCTGGATCAGAGTTAACAATGAGATTACAGATATAAGTATCTGCATGTTTATTGCCTACAGCTGAACTGAGCATAACATTTTTTTCTTCTGATGAGACAACATGATAACAAAGAAAAAAATCTTCTTCATGGTTTATTGAGGGGCAAAGTGCATTTTATGAACCTTCGCTTCCCAACCACTCTAAGTAACAGTTTTAGAAATAACTTCTTAAATTATGATGGTTAGGAACAGAATGAAAAATGTATGAATACATATAATTAAACTATTCCAACAATGGGCAATTCACAAAATGTCCAATGGCAACTTTGTGATAGATGAATATCAGTAGAATATCTTTTTTAACTTTTAATTCCAATATAGTTTAACATATGGTATTATATTAGTTTCAGGTTTACAATAGAGTGATTCAACAATTCTATACATTATTCAGTGCTCATCATGATAAAAATACTCTTAATCCTCTTCACCTATTTCACTCATCCTCCCATCCACCTCCCCTTTGGCAACTATCACTTTGTTCTCTATAGCTGAGTGTCTATTTTTTTGTTTGTCTCTTTCTTTGGTCATTTCTTTTATTTCTTAAATTCCACATATGAATGAAATCGTACGGTATTTATCTTTTTGTCTGACTGACTTATTTCACTTAGACTTATACTCTCTTGTTCTATCCATATTGTTGCAAATGGCAAGATTTCATTCTTTTTTGTAACTAATATTTCCTTGTATATGTATACCACATCTTCTTTATCTGTTCATCTATTGATAGACATTTTGGCTGCTTTCATAATTTCACTATTGTAAATAGTGCTGCGATAAACATAGAGGTGCATATGTCTTTTCAAATTAGTGTTTCCTTATTCTTTGGATAAATAAGAAATAGAGGAATTACCAGATCATATGGTAATTCTGTTTTTAATTTTTTGAAGAACCTCCATACTGATTTCCACACTGGCTGGACCAGTTTGCATTGCCACTGGCAGTGCAAGAAAGTTCCTTTTTTCCTACATCCTCACCAACACTTGTTATTTCTTGTGTTTTTGATTTTAGCATTTTGACAGTTGTGAGGCGATATCTCATTGTGGTTTTGCTTTTGTGTTTCCCTGATGATGAGTGATGCAGAGCATCTTTTCATGTGTCTGTTGGCCATCTGGATGTCTTCTTTGGGGAAGTATCTATTCATGTCTTCTGCCCATTTTTTTTCCTTCTACCCACTTTTAATTGGATTATTTGCTTTTTTGGTATTGAGTTATATAAGTTCTTAATTTATTTTGGATATCTGTTTATCAGATATGTCATGTCCAAATATCTTCTCCTATTCCGTAAGTTGCCTTTTAGTTTTGTTGATTCTTTCCTTCACTGTGCAAAAGATTTTAATTTTGATGTAGTCCCAATAATTTAATTTTTGCTTTTGTTTCCCTTGTCTCACATTTAGAAAAAATTTGCTATGGCCACTTTTTCTAGAGAAATTACTGCCTTTGGGGGGTCAGGTCTCACATTTAGGTCCTTAATCCATTTTGAGTTTATTTTTGTGTATGTTATAAGAAAGTGGTCCAGTTTCATTCTTTTGCATATAGGTGTCCAGTTTTCTTAACACCATTTGTTGAAGTGATTGTTTTATTTTTTCCATTGGATATTATTTGCTGTTTTGTTGGAAGATTAATTGGCCATATAATCATGGGTTATTTCTGGGCTCTCTTTTCTGTTCTATTGATTTATGTGTATGTTTTTGTGCCAGTACCATACTGTTTTGATTACTACAGCTTCGTAGGGTATCTTGAGATCTGGGATGGTGATACTTCCAGTCTTCTTCTTATTTTTTCGTGATTGCTTTGGGTATTTGGGGTCTTTTGTAATTCCTTGTTAATTTTAAGATTATATGTTGCAGTTCTGTGAAAAATGCTGTTGGTATGTTGATAGGGGTTTGCATTAAATGTGTAAATAACTTTGGGTAGTATGGATATTTTAACAATATTTGTTCTTCCAATCCATCAGCATAGAATATCTTTTTATCTCTTTCATCAGTGTTTTATAGTTTTCACAGTATAGGTGTTGCACCTCCTTGGTTAAGTTTATTCCTAGGTACTTTGTTATTTTTGGCACAATTGTAAATACGATTCTTTTCTTAATTTCTTCTTCTGCTACTTCACTTTTAGTAAATAGATATCCAATGGTTTTCTGTATATTGATTTTGTATCCTGTGACCTTACTGAATTCATTTGGCAGTTCTAGCGTTCTTTTTTTTTATGGTGCTGGTCTTTATGGTTTTCTATATATAGCATCATGTCATCTGCAAATAGTGAAAGTTTTGCTTCTTTGGATTTGGATTTGGATGCCTTTTATTTCATTTTGTTATCTGATTGCTGTGGCTAGGACCTACAGTACTATGTTGAATAAAAGTGGTAAGGGTGGGGGTGGCTAGGTGGCTCAGTCCGTTAAGCATCTGACTTTGGCTCAGGTCATGATCTCACAGTTTGTGGGTTCGAGCCCCATGTCAGACTCTGTGCTGACAGCTCAGAGCCTAGAGCCTACTTCAGATTCTATGTCTCCCTGTTTCCCTGCCCCTCCCTACTCTCACTCCGTCTCTCTGTCTCTCATAAATAAACATTAAAAAATTGTTTTTAAAAAGTGGTGAGGGTGGATATCCATATCTTTTTCCTGATCTTAGAGGAAAAACTTCCAGTTTTTCCCCATTGACTATGATGTTAATTATGGGATTTTCATATATGGCTCAAGAGAGTATCTTCCCAGTTAAAATTTGACCCCTGTTTCCTCTCTGACAATAATTATCTTTGTCAATAAATACCGACATTCATCACTACCAAAATATTTTTTCTGCTTATTAGACAAAATTGGACTGATTCTAGTTAATGGTAATGGGATACAGTAAAATGTTTTAGACTTGTATGTATATGAGAATTAAGAAACAAGTAGTACTATTAAAACGTATTGTAGAAAACGGCAGTAGTCTACCCAAGAACTGTCCACATGGCTGCGTACACTGTCAGTATTCCCCACCCGAGCAGTTGTTATGTTTGCTGTCAATCACTTTGGCTTTGATGTCAAGGACAGTGGAAGTTAAGACTAACACATGAACTTTAACCTTTGGGTTAAAATGCAAAAAATTTGTTTACAAAAAGAGAAAGTATTTATCCATTATCAAAGACCAAAATTAGTATCAGTCCTGAAAGACTTAGCCATAGGATAAGTTTGGTTTTGATGACAGTAGGTTTGGTTTTGGCGTTTTGAACTAATGCCTGACAGAGTAAAATCAGGTTGTAGCAACAGATCTGGGTACCAAGCAGTACTAAAACATGAAAATAAAAGATCATTGGGATGACAAAGGAGGAAAAGGGAAAATGGAAATTTTGTAGGTGGAACAGCCAACTGCCTTGAGTAATTATGCAGTAAGTCTTTTCCTGTGACATAATAAACTCTTAAGCTCTTCTTCATGACATTAAATAGCTAATTCCTCTTCCATCTCTGACCTGTCTATTCTTCATTCCATAAAGGGAGAATCTCAAGCTCTTATGATTTTATATCAAACCACAGAACACCTTTTTTTCCCCTAAGCCATCTTTAAACTTTATTGTTGGAGATAAAGTTGACCTTTTAGGGGCGCCTGGGTGGCCCAGTCAGTTGGGCAACCGACTTCAGCTCAGGTCATGATCTCACCATCTGTGGGTTTGAGCCCCGCATCAGGCTCTGTGCTGACAGTTGAGAGCCTGGAGCCTGCTTCAGAATCTTTGTCTCCCTCTCTCTCTGCCCTTCCCCATCTGTGGGTTCGAGCCCCGCATCAGGCTCTGTGCTGACAGTTGAGAGCCTGGAGCCTGCTTCAGAATCTTTGTCTCCCTCTCTCTCTGCCCTTCCCCTGCTAGCACTCTGTCTCTCTGTCTCTCAAAAATAAATAAATGTTAAAAAAAAAAAAAGTTAAAAAAAAAGTTTACCTTCTAAATTGCTCAGTTGTTTTATTTTTCCATAAATTGTGAAAAATATGCATCCATATTGGAACAGATGAGCTTAAAAGTGAGTCGGTTTTCATATTCTGGATAACACTATGCTATTGTTACATTTTTCCAATTACATGGCCAGCTAAGTATATATCGTATGATATATATCATATACATTATATATAAATAATTTTTTAAATGAAAGGACCAAACATCAATTGTCACTCTTACTTGTAGCAACAATATTGCTGTTTCTGTGAGAAGCACTGAGAGATGAAATCACTCCATGTGATTTAACACGTGGAGCTTATTCTTATTTGAATTATATTTATAAGATGAAGCTTCATCCCTGTTAAGATATTAATACTGTGCATGAGAAATGAAGCAGGATAAGAGCTTAGATCAATAGTGTAAAACATATTTAGCAAAACTAAGACATATTTTCCAAAGCAAAAATCCTTGACAGAATCCCAATGTATGAAAACATGTTTTTCTATTTGTAAATTTAAACTTATAACTATTATGTATCGCAGTAATCTAAAATAGAGATGTACTAACAAATAAAAATTCTGAAAATTAGTGTCAAAGATGGTCAGATAAACACTATAATAATTCAACTTATTGCTATATTTTATTTCTATAGAATTGAGCAAATCCTAAGTCACATACATAAGTAGTTGCAATGGTTTCATCAGACAGCATAATAAACATTCTTCTGAGGTTTGTGCAAAGATACATTTATCTGGCTGCACAAATCAGTGTGACAGTAGATATCATCAGCATATTAAAATATGTGTGTCACTTTATTACATGTCTTAACACAGTTAAAATATTCTTAATGAAGTTCAAAGTAACATTTTTGGAATACCCGAAAGAATCTCTTCAGAGTCTATAGTAGGGTACAGTTGGAATGTGTTGGAATGGAGGCTCCCAAGAAGGGTTGTACAGAACTGTTTTATTGAGAATAGGAGGAAACAACAAAGTGGTATTATAGTCACTTATTATAGAGCTTGTTTAAGTAGCTATCATCAACATTACCACATCTCTCCTCTAATAATGCAAATACAACCAAACCATTTCAATTCAAACCTACAGCTGAAGAATACTATGAAGAGTAACTCTTAAAATTATGATTATCCTAGTGGTTTAGAATGCCAGTTGTTCATGGCCAACTAAAGATGGTAGGCTAGAGGGCTGACAAGGTGAGAAAAGAAGGCAGCACAATTGAAAAGAGAGATGAGGTCATAGATGCAATAATACAAGGAGAAAAGGATGGAGTCATCAAGCTAAATCTTACTCATTCTTTCAGGATTCAGTTTAGATGTGACTGCCTCTAAGAAGTCTTTGTCAGTTCCCTAAAACAGGATGAGGTTTTCTCAGCCTTGTAGGAGTGAACAGAGATCAGTTGTAGGCTATTGTTTATGTTTGCTTGTTTGTTTTTCAAATATTTTCTTTCCTGAGTCCAAGTATGCACCTATGTTGAGGGCCTTCTGCCTCCTGTTGTCATACACTTAGACCTGCCTATACCTAACTCTAGACTATGTATTTATGAGGACAGAAATCATACCTACCATGTGCATGAAGACCTAACTCATGCTTACCGCACTGTTGGTCCCTACCAAACACTTGTGGAGTGAATGAACAGTTGAAGCAATAATAGTTATTTATTACTACATGGAAGGAAAAAGAATGAATGAGAAACACAGGGTAAACTACTTTGGATAGGAAAAGAGTGAAAATAAACCATCCAGATATATATTGCAAAGTGCATTTTTCTTTGGACTTTAATTTTTATTTTTGTCCTATCTGAAGACAAACGCTATGACCAGCTCAATTTCCTCAGCCTAGCAAGGGGTGAGGATCTGATCACTTCTAGGGTGATTCATCATCAGATACAGCTCTCAGTGGAGGAAGTGGTGATGTTGATGATTAAGCAGAAGGCATTTCCCCTCTAGGAGAGATGTTAGAAGGAGGGCCTTGCAGTCCTGGAAGTGCTGTTTTTCATTGAGATGCAAAGTTGAGATCTTAATCTCTTGGAACATTGTGGTTCCCTGGACTGCTCAGTAAGAGACAGCCAATAAAAATAGTAATGTATAGTATCTTATATGTGTATAGCTTTTTTCAACTCTTAGAGCACTGGCATATTCATCACCTTACAAGATCTTCCCATTGGGTTTGTAAAGGGGATTTGACAATGAGGAAATGAAAGCTCAGAGATAAAAATCTAAGCCCATGTGGCTAAAAAGTGGCAAATTTGGGATGAGAACATGATGCTTCTGTGTGACTAAAGTTTTATAAATAAATTGCTGAAATAATTGCTTGTGAGCAAAATCTCCCAATATACCTTCCTAGATTTTGGCATGAGACAAAAATTTAGAAGCCTTTATGTCTTTTTATTTGGTTAATTATGGAGAAGAAATCCAGCCAAAAAAAGAAAAGAAACAGAAGGAGGAGGAGGAGGAGGAGGAAATGAAAAACAAAACAATCTTTTAGTTGACCCTGCTGTATGCTCTTGAAGTCACATCACTCATTGTCTTAGTTAAGCTGGTGTGGTCCTGAATGGGCAATTGCAGAGTTACATTGTAAGGGAAGTCCCAGGGTTGCATTTCTTTAAATATAATTTATTGTCAAGGTGGCTAATCTACAGTGTATACAGTGTGTTCTTTGTTTTGGGGTAGATTCCCGTGATTCATCGCTTACATACAACACCCGGTGCTCTTTCCAACAAGTGCTCTCCTTGATGCCAGGGTTGCATTTTAATGAATGACCAAGTGTGTGTATTGTATGAAGCACCTTTATTCCAAAGCACTTACTAAGTGCTTTCCGATTCATCCATTCATTCCCTCCCCCTTAAGAAAAAAGAAAACATTCTCTTTCAAATCCCTTTGTATAATGATAGATGTGGATTTCCTGAACTCTCATCAGATATTTTAAGGTTCTTTTTAAAGCTTAGAACTATGGAGACACATCTGTCCACCATCAACTCTTATAATCCAAAAATCTTTCTAAATGACCTGAAACAGAAGTTATGTGTGTGTTTCCAAGTCCCAGATCCCTTTTCTGTTATGTCTGCCTGTATCTCTATGACTCCATTTTACTTCTCAGGGTATGCTGAAAAACTGACCTTTCTTGATCTGGGCACAGGGAGAATCAGAAAATATTTTCCCCTCATGTTCCTGATAGGAAGAAGAAGGCAGGATTAGATGGGATATGTTCTGCACCCAAGGGTGTAGATAGGGATGAACCACAGAAAGCCTGGGTGGTGGCAGCTTTATGCAGCAGCTAGAAGTGGAACGGGGATTTGTCAGAGAAAGAGCGTCTCCCCAACAGGCAAAACATTTCCAACTCTTCCTGCAGGTGGAAGAAACAATGAGGACTTTTAGTCAGTGGTTCTCATGGGCGGGCTGTGCATCATAAAAAGGAAGGCTTTAAATTCATATCATAGTTAAACTACCATTGAAATTTTTAGATGTTACATATTTTATGTGCAAATGGAGGGAGACACTTTTGAAATGTTGAATAGGTTTCTCTAAATTTTACCCCTAAATGCATGGATATCCTTTTTAAAAAATGTTTGTTTGTTTACTTATTTATTTATTTTTAATTTTTTTTAATGTTTATTTATTTTTGAGAGAGAGAGAGAGACAGATAGAACATGAGCAGGGGAGGGGTAGAGAGACAGGGAGCCACAGAATTAGAAGCAGGCTCCAGGCCCTGAGCTGTCAGCACAGAGTCCTACACGGGGCTTGAACTCACAAGCCATGAGATCATAACATGAGTCGAACTTGGATGCCCAACCGCCTGAGACACCCAGGCACCCCTAATGTTGATTTATTTACTGAGAGAGAGAGAGAGAGTGAGTGAGAGAGAGAGAGAGAGAGAGAGAGAGAGAATCCCAAGCAGGCTCTGAGCTGTCAGCACAGAGCCCAATGTGGGACTTGATCTCCGAAGTCAAGAGTTGGAGGCTTAACCAATTGAGCCATTCTGGCACCCATGCACAGATGTGCTTTTTGAAAAATAAATTTATCGTATAAATCCTAGATCCATATTAGGTTTTAGTGGTTATGAAATCTCTCAATCAATGGTTGTAAAGAGTATTACTATCCTCATGTAGAAAACTGATAAGTTTTTCGATATGATCACTTTACTGGAAATGGTTGCAAACTACTGACATGGAGAAAACCAGGCTCCACCAGCTCAGCTGGCAAGTATGACACAAATAGGGCACAAGGACAAATCCCCTGATGCACAGTGTTAGGGTCTCTGTGCATCACCACTGAGACTGAGCTGCTAAAATGTGGGAGCTAATCTAGTTTGTACTTAGTTATATTTTAAGTGTATATATAAGGGTGACTGGCTGGCTCAGTCTGTTAAGCATCTGACTCTTTGTCTCAGGTCATGATCTCATAGTTGGTGAGTTCCAGCCCCTCAATGGGATTCTGTCTCCCTCTCTCTCTACCCATCTCCCACTTGCTCTCTCTCTCTTTCTCAAAATAAATAAGAAATAAAAAAATAAAAATGTACGTATAAACGTAGTTTATATTTGAATTATTGTTTAAAAAACTAAGGCCAAAAATGAGTTACATCCTCAAAAAGTAGATTCCTTCCACATTGATTTAGGCACTATTTTTCACACTGGTCTGGGGGCAAGTGAAAAGGTATAAATGAGTATGATAAAGTGAAGGAAACAGGAACATCTGTTTCACCCTTGCTCCTGCAATTGATTGCATATTAATAATTGCTTGTAGGTTGGTACCAGAATCCCTGTCTTTATATGGTTTTCGGATAGACCACCTTTTTGTTAAAGGGGAGATTGTGTGAGATTTGGAAGGTGAAAGTAAAGCAGAGCCATTACCCTTGGAAGGTTATGCCCTTGGCCCTGGTGATGGGCAGATGCAGGGGTACTGGGGCAAGACCCACCCATCCCTGTTCCACTCCATTCTTGGTCCAGCTCATCTTCCCGACGGATGACTCTGCTGACAAATGGTGGCCTCAGCTGACAGCATCAGGTAATTGGTTTCAGATCCCAGAAGGCAGTAGTAGTTATAGAGCAGGGACTGCTTCCCAGAGGCTGCAGTTTCCATACATGTCTTTATGATCCTTCATGCTGGTCCCGCATCAGCGGCCAGATGTATTTGGCTTCTTGGATTTCCCTGCAAGCTCCAACAGTGCTTCAGGCAGAGTAGTTAATGAATTTTTCTCTGGTTCTCTAACACCTCCCTTCCGGGTCTTTATAGAGGGTTTGTCTTCCTGACTGGATTCTGGGTGATAGAGAGTCTAAAACTGAAACAGAAAAATGAATGTAAACTAGACAAGATTGACCGTCCACAAAGCTGACCCACTGTGAGAGACAATTTGTAAATGTGTTACCCAGTAGGAGCAAGTTAGTTCACCATCTAGTTTCTATAACCAATTTATTTCTTCAACTAATAAGAAAAATAATATCTATTTCATGAATATTTATTATAACTTGGGCACTGTATACCTATTCTTTCTAATTAGTTTAATAACCCTTCAGCGAAGACATCAACATTTTACAGATAATAGAAACTGAGGCTACAAGTAATTAAGGAATTTGCTTAAGATTAAAATAGCTGGGAAGTTCTGGAGTCAGGTCTGCCCCATCCCATTCTGCCTTGCAATGTAATGATGATTCAATATAGTACTAACAACTCTGAGCGGGCAAGCTAGGCATGTTAGAATGAAAACCTGAGTTTTTCTGATTATTAGAAGTCACTGTATTTCACCTTGAGCTCCTCTATTTAAAGCCTTCCAGCTATCTGTAGTAGTATGTTCTTATTGCTTAAGGTTTAGTATTTTGAGTTAGGGTTTCTTATACTTGCAACCAAAGGCATCTGAACCACTGCTTTGTAGGAAAGAAATTGGAATCTGGAAAAGATTGTGATTCATAAAGATTCTCAACAGAGATAATTAATTGGCTTCTTCCTTTTCCTGAATTACAAATTCCTTATGCCCACCCAATTCCCTTCAATTTATTGGTCACCAAGCAAGTTTTCTCCTCCAGAATTTATTTTCTGAGATACTTTTGACACTGGGAGGCAATTGTCCTTTATACCCGTTTTATAAAATCATTTACAGGAAAAAGCCAAGATACTGCAATAAACCATGATTCACAAATCCATAGTGATTTGAAAGAACTATTTTTTTTTTCTTTCTTATAAAGCATACAGACATGTGTTGTATATCTATGTGAGGAGCGGGGAAAGATAGAAAAGAATGTAGAGAAAAATCCTTATACAAAGTTAACATCCATCAAAAGAAATAGGAAATTTCTACATTGTACTTCTGGGCTATCACCAAATTTTAAAAATGAAACTAACTTAGCTGTTTCTTTTCAGTTTCCAAAAATAATGGAGTAGAGGTGAACAAAAGAAATGAGTTCAGTTTCAAGTCAAAACAGCCACAAATCAGTAACAGATCAACAGCATGTCCATTGCTAAGGGCAACATACAACCCTAGATGATGCCGGGAAGATAGACACATCCTGATTCTTAATCACATCCTAAATTCAGTCTCCAAAGATAAATCGCTAATGATATCCATTCACTCCCATCTCCACCTGAAACAGTAATTTTCAATGCCAAGGGTCCATTTAAAAGACAAAAGAGATTAGGGTGATTTGCTCTTTGTTTTTAATTTAGTTTTTTTTTTTTTTCTAAATGCCTTTGGGCCTCTTTGACTACACCTGTAAACTCATTTATAACATTTAAACATTATCAAATCACTGAAGAACTAGCTGTCAGTTCCAGAAATGGAGGGGGAAAAAAGAAAGAAAAACACATTTCTGTTGATCACATCAGAATTTCTTTTTAAAAAGATTCTTTTAGATAAACTTGGCAGTAATGAAATTTTAAACCAGCAAATCTGCAGAGTCCAAGAGTTTTTCAAGTGAGATTACTAACCTAAGAGGATATATTCAGTGACCCACTCAGGCATGAAGAAAAGTGAGGATACAGATATTTATGTGTGATTACATGCAATATTTGCATGCATCCTTAGCTTGTATTGTATATGATCCAAATACAAAATGTATAAACAGGGCTGTTGTCACCATTTTCAATGACACACACGTTCTCAAGGATCTTCACTGACCTTTCCGTGTAAGCACAACATATATGAGAAATGACTGGTTAAAAAACATCAGAAGAAAGAAAAAGGGAAGGCTTCCTAAAAATGTCTCCAGGGCATGCTTTTTAACAGAAATCTGTACTGACATACTGGTTGAACATGAATATTATAAATCCAGTCTGGGTCTAGACAAAAAGAGGGTAGAATGCAAGCTGGCATCTGGAGCCCTTTCTGCTCCCCCAGTCACTGCCTTTCTTCCTCTCCTGGATGTCCATCCTCCTTTCCTGGGTGTCTGTCCTCCTCTCTGCTGCTAGGCTGCCAAGTCTGTAGCTCAGTCTTTGCTTGCTTTCTTCTCCAGCACTCGTGAGGATTTCCTGACTGGGGTCTAAAGAAGCTATTCCTCCCAGGCTTATTTACATCATACCAAGAGGCCCCCAGAGATTAAATCAGATCCACAACTCAAAAAAGGGTTGCCCAACATGCATGTTGTTTGAGGCATTATCATGAGTAATTGAGGAGATACTTTTAGTAATGATTTTGAAGAATTTGTACTTTGTTAACACTTACTGCTCATTACACAGAAACGTACAATAACAGGATTGACAGAAATAAAAATTCAACATCAGTGGCCACACCAATATTTTTAAATGTACAAATCCAACGAAGTGTGTATTTTTGTCTGTTTTTTATTCTGATGTATCCTACGTGCCTAGAAGTTCTTGGGACACAGGAGGCCCTTCATAAATTTTGATAAATGACTTGAATAGATGAACATATGTTTTGTTATTTTTTATTTTATTCTATTGTTCAAGAAGCCTTAGACCAAGGAAAGGAACCTTTAAAACATCAAAACATTCTCTTTTTTTCAGGATTTATGAAATGATGTGGGTTAGTTGGTGATGTCTCAGGGGACAACGGTGTGGAAAGAGGCAGTGACAGTAGGACTTCATTCTGGGATAAATCAGTGACTAGGACCAATGACTCAATATCTCCTACCCCATCCCAGCATTTTGTCTTCTTCTGCCCTGCACCCAAGACCCATGTCTCCCCACATTATCCCTAACAATGTTTTAGTAGTGATTGGCTATCATATTCCTGGTCATTCAGGTGGGTTGAACCATATTATAAAGTCATAATCCATTAATTAAACATTTATACAAGCTATTGACAAAGTACAAATTCTGGACCTGCTATGAATGTCACAGATAAGAGGCTAGATAGTCGATTTTCAAATGTGACACTATATGATACAGTTAACATCAAATGATGGACATACAACTAAAACCATGAGTTCCTCAGTATGTTCATCATTGAAGAAACCACAGACAAGTATAAACTGTGATGAGTATTCATGTTTAGAGCCATGAATACAAACAATTTGTTTTTCAGGAGGGGGAGGAAGGAAAAGAAAGAGAAGAATGATAAGGTAAAGATAAGCTTATAAGATTGTGTTTTTGCTCTTCAGAAAATTCTACTTATATTATGAGTTTTATGTTTGTCCTGCATTTTATATATCAGGAACATCCATTCACTAATTCCAGGCAGGGGCCTCATCTGTCAGACTCCTGGCATCTGCAATTCTTGACCTAGAGTGTATGTGTGCATTTCCCTCGAGTTACTCATTTATTTGCTCGAGTGTATTATCCTAAACCTTAATCTAATAAACCTGCTAAATATATAGTCAAGAATACTGTGGTTCCCTAACAAATGATAAAATGAATTCGGCCATACTGAATCTGGCAGCCAGTCAAAATCAGTGACCCTTAGATACAAATCAGTCTCTGTAAGACAGAGGAAGGCAGTTGTTAAGAAGGACAGAAAGACTCCTCAAGGACACTGCCAGGGCTAGAGAGGAATTGGCAGTCAATGGCAAAGCAAACTAATATTTTAAAATGACCACAGCCCCCTATGCACACTAGTTAATCACCCTCACGAACTCCCCTCCCTATTATTAGACTAGTAAATATGCAAGAGGCAAAGAACAACCTGAAGGGATTGTTTCTATGTAGATGATAAATGTGCTTTATGATGAGGGCCCAACAGAACATCTGCCACAACTTTAGCCCCTTTGCATGCATTGGTCACTGGGTATATGGATAGGTCACTATCTGGATTAGGAATCCAGAGGATAAAATTGGGAAGGAAAAGCAGAAGCTGTTGGCAGAAAGAGCAATAGTTATATTATTAGAAAAAAGTTAATAATGAGAAGTCATTATTCAATCATCAAATATTTATTTACTATAAATATTTGCACTCCCAGTATAGACCAGGCGCAGGGACCATTGCTGAAGAAAATAGGGACCAGTGCCTGTCCTTAAGGAATATACAGTCTAGGACAGATTCCTGGTGGAAAGGCATTTGGGTGTTTTGTTTATGAGGATTTGAGGGTAAACATATTTACATATATTATTTAACGTAGAGAGTCCAGTTGCCCTAAATGAAGGAAACAGGGGATGTTTTAAGGATACTTTCCCACAGATGGCAGATATTTTACAAGATGCATTTCAGAAACTTAAAATTTACCTCTACTTTTTTGGAACAGCCTATTCCAGACTCTTGGGACTACGTTATTCTGGCATATGATTTCATGCAAATTGGAGGTACTTTGCTAATATCTCATGTGTAGAGGGACCTAAAAAGACACCCACCCTCTTTCTTTAGGGCAGCAATCTACATCACTAAACCGGCACCTTACAGCCAGCCTCAAGGATTTATATTTGTATCCCTACACTAAAGTAAGTCTGGTGCTGCCCCCAAAGGATTAGGAGAAGCTTTTAATGTATACGGTGCACTGACTTGAATGTTCGCAGAAGCCGATCCCTCAGAAAATACCCTGTGCCCAAAAATTTCCTCCTTTCACCCCTAAGAGCCACTGTACACAAATTTATTCTGTGAATTTTAGAGTAGCCCTATTGTCCTCCCACCCGGTCACAATGGTTCATAAATATTGAAGTTCATTCTCAAACGATCGTAATTCACGGTGGAGAGAAATTAAAATATCAGAATAGAATTTTAATTTTTTCTTTTCACCTGATAAAAGTGTAAAATAACCAGACCATCTGTTTTAGAAATTGGGGATCCACAACTCTGGTGTTCTATCTTAAAATAACAAGTTAAGTTTCATCTTACATGGCAATTCACTCCATCAGTACTGGCTGCCTGGAGTGTTGTTCTGAGTAGGTTGTTAAGTGCAGGTAAGAGATCACCATTCCTGATAAGGGAAGTCTCTCATGGATCCAGTAGTAAGAAGTAGCTGCACTTCTGTCAATATTTATGGATCTAGAACCCAGGTCTGCCATTTACAGGCTATATGACTTTGGTGATTCACTTAACCTCTCAAATATATATTTTTTCATATCTAAAACAAGAAGGCCAATTTCCAAATCATGGCCCCTGGCTAGATGAGGCCTCAGATTCACACAGGGACCAGGTCTGAGGTAAAAATTCCCTTGGCTTACATGTTAGTCAGAGTTTCTTCAGAGCCAGAAAAACTTTCATTTTAAACAAAGATCATGAATGGTATTGTTTCTCCACAAGATTTGACAACCACTGGGTTAGGTGAGCAATGGAGTTTTTTCAGCTCTAAAATTATTTTACGATTAGAGTCTAGAAAAAAATAGCAAAAGTACAACTGAGGTAGGTGGTCATATGAAATACATCTAGTGGAGAAATTCCTATGGAATTTCAAAGAACCCAGCAAGAGTTGCAAATGGGAGTCAAGACTGAGGCAATTCCCCCTGCCTGATCCTTTATAAGGACAGGAGAATGATTTCCACTCGAGCGTCTTTGCTCCACAGTCAGAATATGCCGCTGATTTGTTGATGACTATTAAACACATCACATCTTTTATGTTTGAAGCCAAAAGGGAACAAAGAACTGAAAACTATAATCCTTGAAAGCTGTTTTACATAGAAGAAATAACATAAGAAGGGAACATTAAGTAACATGCCAAGGTAGAAGATTCACCTTGATTATCTCATTTAAGATTTAGCAATCAGATAAAAAATAAAGAATTTTTGGTAAGATTTAGTGATGAGACTAATGAGGGTGTGAAAAATGCTGAAGGGAGCACTTCTATCCCATTTAATAATAGCAGTGGGGATTCTGACAGAATCTCCATTAGCAATTCCTTTTTAAGATAACTGAATTTCTTGATTAAACATGCATTTCTAAATCATATTGACGTTTTAAGAGAGAAACAAATAATGGTGCCAATTCTCTTGGGCACAGGAAAAAAATTCTTTTTTCTTTCCTACCAACACCAAATAGCCTATTTTATTTTTTTCTTTTCATGGTACACAGAAAGAACCTCATGGTTCAGAAACTGCCTGACTCTAGCTATGGCAACTCAACCACTTGTAAAACTTGGTATAGACACTAATTTTAGGTACTGAAATAATTTTCTCTGTCAACTTGGGCAACTCACAGCTATATAAGGTTGAGTACACATATGTGCCCCCCCTTAGGATGTGTATATGTGATGCATGAGAGCTGAGGGGCAGCAGGGTAGGGGAGGAACATGTTTTCTTGGACTAAACCAGCCTTGGCAAACTATACCTCCAAATCTGGCCCACTATCTGTTTTTGTAAATAAAGTTTTATTAGAACACATATATATTCCTTCTTTATATGATGTCTATGGCTGCTTTCATGGTGCAATGGCAGAGCTGAGTAGTTGTGACATTGTATGGCCCACAAAGCCGAAATATTTACTATCTCGTCCTTTATAGAAAACATTTGATCTTCCACTGAAATACAAATTCCATAATCTAATCAGCATCTTTTGCAAAAAGAGAATTCCATGAAAATAGCAGGCTGCACAACAAATAAGGATGTGGGTAAGCAAAAGACACCCCCAGATGTATGAGAGTGTCTTGTGCACAGGTGAGTTCCTCAAAGCCCCTGGCTCTATTAAGAGCATTGAATATCTGAAAAGCTCTTTCTCTGCTCATGAAAGTGGGGGAAAACTAGCTACTTGACTTTAAACAAGAAGTTGTAATGTATTTATAATTTAATTGAAGTTCTGTCCCTTCCCTTCCCCCATCTCTATTTTCCACCACCCTCTAATAAGTTTGCTTCACAAAAAGGGACTATATAGGAAAACCTTGAGAGATTAGCAGCCAACAGCGAGTCAGAACTTTGTCTTTTATTTCCTAAGTCATCTCCTTATAGACACAAGCCATAAAAAAGCATCTGGGTTATCCTCAATGAGAAAATTAAGAAAATTCACTTTACAGGAAGGTTTGAAATCAAAAGCATGATTATTTTATTTTAAAAATTAATTTTAGTCCCTAATTTTTCCTATTTGCCTCAGTTAGGATTATGTTTTTTCATTTAAAAATGAAATTTGAAATCTACTTATATATACTATAAAGTCCACTTATATAGAATTATGTTGTTCTAATTCAAATACAAAAAAAAAACAAAACAAATAAATGAATAAAGGCAATACTATAGGGTGGAACTGTGCTTTAAAGTCCAGCCATGTGGCTTCTTATGGAAGTATAATGAGTTAAAGATGAAATTCTTTTTCTAGTTTGCATACATCTTGCAAAGATTCTGCCTAGTAAAATGGTAATTGGAGTCTCTTTTACAATAAATATTATAATTTTTAATCCTAATATTGTAAGCTATAAAATGTCTTCCATTTCCCTAACATATGTTTTTTGTCCTGTCGCTCAGTCTAAGAGACAGAAAATAAACACCTTAATGAACAAAATACCAATCCTCCTGAGATGCTGTGCCTATCTTATGGACATAACATGGACCAGGGATTTTGAGGATTCTCCCCAGAGAGCAAAAACCTGCCTCATTTCTCAACCCAGCGTGGTCTGCAGAAGTATTCAGTCTAGTTGGTTGCTAAATTGCTGCAAGCTCCCGGTAACTTGCAATTTGCAGTTATAAGTGTATTTGTGAAGTGCAAGTGGGTTAATTTCCCCCTTTTGAGCTGATAGTAAAACGCTCCAAGATGGCTGGGAAGTTAGGGTGGAGTCCTTTCAGACGCTGGGAGGCTGATCACGAAAATATGGCTCTCTGTTGGTCTTTCTTGTTAATTGCAAAAACATGAGGACGAATTCTTGTTAAGGAATCATATTAGAAACAAGCTATTTTGAATATTTCTCCCTAATGATTACAGACATGTCATGAGGAGAGCTGAGACTTTGGGGAAGAGGATATTCAGGCATCGGGTGTTTAAGTGGTTACTTACCTCCAACTTGCCTGGTCAGTGTGTGCACTTTTCACATGACCATTTTTTTCTTTTGTCAATGCAAACATCCTGACTGTTATACATTCCAGTGAGGGAGAAATTCTACAGAGATCTGGATAAACTCATCACAGCTGTTCTACCATCTGACAACCTGATGGCCATGGGGGACCTCAATGCACATGTTGGCAGTAGTGCCAAAATGAAGAAAATTATTGAACCACAGAGGATTAGTTTCTTCCTGCATGGTGAGCAGACCAAGCAAAAACTTGTAATCACAGACAGCAGCTTCAATCATAAAAGTTGGAAGAGAAATATCATGGATATGCCACAAGTCAAAAATAATGGCTGCTCACCCGTTCTGCCATTGTTTTACAGCAGAATGCCAAGGGGTTAGCTATTTGAATGGACCTAAGATCATTACCTATTATACTTCCAATCCTGAGAGCAGACGAGTGGTTGTCTACGACCATGAGATTGATATCTGAATAAACACAACTCGTAGACAATGATGATACCTACAAGGCAGTTTTTAAGGACAGTAGAAAAACTATCATAGAATAGAAGACTCCCTTTAGTAAATGTTAACATAAATCATTTTATTCTGTCATTTGCCTATTAATACACCAAACTTCAAACTGCAGTATTTTTCATTCTATAGCAGTGTTTTCATGGTTTCTCAACTCTGAAATATGGTAATTCTGGTCATCCATGAAATCTCCAACTCCTTACCTCACAAAATACAACGGCTGAAATCTTGACAACTTTTAAATCTCATATCAGGTGTCACTCACTCTTTAAAATTTGCCTTTCCCATACTCACTTGAAATGATCTCTGTTTCCTCAGAAATCTGTAGCACATTCTTGGCAAACGCTGGGGACTTAAAAATACTTATTTTATAGTAGATAATTTTGTATATGTTTTAATTGACCTATAAGATTTTTTGCCTTCTTTAGTATAGAGAATGTAATAGATTAATTTTTACTTCCAACAGCAAAGGTCTTTTGTACAGTAAGTTCTCAAGAGTTATTGAATCAAAGATCCTTTGGCTTGGATCTGAAACTGATTTGGACATCATATTTTGCTTTCTTTGATTACCTACTTTTTAGATATTTAGAGGACGAGTGCCCAGAGTATCTGTATAGTGGTATTCAAAGATTTCAGCTCTGAATTGTCAAGGAAAAATGTTGGCTATACAGAGTCTCCTTGGTAAAAGCTAGCAGTGAATTAATGTCATGCCTCTTTTCAAACACTAGCTTTCTAAAATACCATGAATGACCTCTCTCTTATAATTTCTGTCGAGAAACAGTTATTTTTACAATGCAAAATGAATGCTTCATAATACTCTTCTCCTGGTTTGCTAGTTCATATTGTCCACTTTTCCCAATGATCCTTTTTTCTTAGACAAGGCCACATCTACCCGTTAAAAAATTAAAGTATTTAATCCTCTAAAATGATAACAAAGTAAAGGATAGTAGGAAGTCACTTCATAAAAAGGGAAAAATCAAAGCCTAAAATAAGTTCGTGATAATACAATGGTAGTAAATGTAAGAAAAATGATATTGCATGAAATGAAATAAGGAGTTCTATGACATCATAACATGGGTTCTAGCCTAGGCTTACAGTGTGAATGGTTAATAAACCTTCTCCAAGTTTCTCCTTCACTGACAATACATTCCTCCCATGGAAGATTCTTTGTAAGTTCATTTATAAAGGCTGTATAAAGTGTTTTGATCTAACTAGAGCTACATTTTATGTAAAAATAAGGTAAATTCACAGAAGTGTACCTAAACTAAGCCATCTTTGGGGCAGGTCAAAGTAAGGTGCTTAAAAAAAAAACAGAACTAAATTTTCAAATCATTAAAACATGCTCCCTCCATTTGTTCTTTCTTCTGTGCCTGCTTGAGACAATAAGAGAAGACTTGTTTGCTTTTTAATGTTTCATATGGGAGTTAAGAAACCTAGCTTTCTCTCTTCCAAAGGTATGGAGAGCTTGGATGACTGCTAAAATAAATAGTACACATTACGTGGCAAGGTCATGGCATGCTTTTTTTCTGGGAGCCAAGATTTCAAAGGATAACTTTACTTTAACCTTTCAAGATCTGGGATCTTGACTTTATTAAACTCTGAATATTATATTTTGCTCCGTGGGGTCAACATGATTAGCTATCGGGAGAGGGTGAGGGGAAACATGGCCACCTTTAGAAAACTCCTGTCACAAGACCTATTTTTCACTGGATTGTTAAGGGTTTTCCTTCTCATGCAAAAGATACAAAGAATCTTTGGGAGAGTGTGGGTGATTCTCCAGAGAGAAGGGAGCAGTCATCCCTGGAGAGGCTCTGCACTCAAAAACGGCGTCCCCACACCACATCTTGCTCCCATTACTACTCTCTTCAACTTATGCTGACAGCCAAAGTTCAGGGGTTGCTTTGCTTCCCTTGTAGTTGATGTTAGTTCAACATTTGACTCTAAAGGTGGAGCAAGCACAAAAATTAGTGCACAAGAATAGGAGAAGAACCTTGGCAGCCAAGAATAACATATGTTTTACACTTGGGGCAAGTACATAAATTAAAAATGGAAAAAGTGGGCAAAAGTGAGATAATTGGCTAATATAAATGCCTGTCAAACCTGACGTTCTCACAGAGATGCTGAACTGAGAAACAAATAAAATTGCTCACCACCCCCAACCCACACTCTATGTTTTTAAGAAAACTTCAGGGTCCTTTTATGAGTTTTGGCTCAAGGAATCTGGCGTATAAGTGGGAAGGGATTAAGGACAAGTTTTCCTTAACTATTTTAAGTCAAAAACTTGTGTCTAAGAAGAACTCCAAAAACAGTATCTCTACTTATTTGGAAATAACTGTCGGCAGTTGATGAGAGCCTAGAGAGCATGAAAAATGATCTTTTTTGGGGGGGGCGCACAGTTGAATGTGCTACCTAAATTTAATGGATCAGTTTGAGTCGACAACAGTAAATGGTGATAAGATTATGATTAGTTGAGGAGTTTAAGTTCACTTTATGATTGACACTTAAGAATGGAACTGAAATAATTAGATGTGGCAAGCCAAGTTTTGATAAATCTATATTCGGTGTTGAAAGTGGGTCAAAGGCTATATCTGATCTTATCTTCATCAGCACACTTTGAAAACTTCTTGTACTGAATTCTCAGGTGTTGTTGGAAAGGCTATTTGATCTGTACTTCATTTAGATAGGTTTAATATACACAGGGTTAAGGGCTAAGCTTCTTTTCTAATTTGACATAAAAAATATGTATTAGGTGTAGGAAAATTATTTCCTCCTCAGATAAGGAACTTATTTTTTAGGGAAATTTTTTTTAGGTTAAACGAGTGGGACTCATGAGACTGCATGGTTATAGATTCCCAAATAGCAGAGATAAGTAAACTGCTCTACATAAAGGGGAACAGAAATGTGATGGTAAAGGTTACTATTTTGAGAATAAAAGACTATTGGAAAGAGAAAAGGCCAAAGTATTTGGCAGTGACTGGGCCCTGCAAAAAAAATTAAGGTGTACACCTGAAACTAATATTACATTGTATGTTAACTAAGAATTTAAATTAAAATTTAAAAAATAATAAAAAATAAAAGAGACCAGTGAGAAACTTCCAGAATCACTGGACAAAAAAACACAAACATTTAATAGGGATGTACAATGGAACATCTTAATCTTCTGTAATAACTGGGACACATGATGTCCCTACTACAAATCCCTGTGTGAATGCAGAGACAGATGAAGAGCTCAGTGGCAAGAGTTGAGATCAGCCTGAATTAGAGAGTTCAACGGGTACAGGGTACAGGAAATAGGAACTCTGGGTCACGTGAGTTCCCAGGATTTCAAAGAAATCCTGTGTTTTATTTTCCTATTATATATGGGATAGGAGTTTTAATTGAATTTTATGTAAAGCTAAGGTACTGAGGTGACCTCAGTTGATTCTTGGGTTGTTTGAAGTAGGGTACTTCTAGTTTTCTCCCTTAGTTGTCATGGGACCATTCAAGAGACCTCAGTCATGATGGATATAGGGCACATCCCATTTGGTCCTTATGGAATCTACACTTAAGTAGCATAAGAGCTCATCAAAATAAATGGGGCTAATATAATAATCAGAAGATCTGTTCAAGTCATCTTCATACATTTCATAATTAACCACAGTTTGGCACTGAGATAATTAAGTAAACTTGGGATATCTTTTATGTATTCCACCTTATTCCCAAGAACATGCTTTCCTAAAGGTTTTCATGTCATTTTGAAATTATTTTCAATGCCCTAAAAAATGTGGGCTATCCTAAGTAAATAAATAAAATAATATTTGGGGACACTTGGGTGGCTCAATTGGTTAAGAGTATGACTCTTGATTTCAGCTCAGGTCATGATCTCCCTGTCATGAGATTGAGCCTCGCTTTGTGTTCCACACTAAGCTTGGAGCCTGCTTAAGATTTTCTCTTCCTCTGCCCCTCTCCCCTACTCATGCTCTCTTTCCCTAAAAGAAATAAAATATAAAATAAAATTTTGAGGTAGAATGTGTGAGCAATTTTAGCAAACCTAAATTGTATTTTTCTCCCTGGGGGACAATAGATCCGGCAACAATATACCTAGGATCCACTATGCAATTTCATAAGCGTATCTCCAAGATGACACTACCTAGAACTACCCGATTTCCTTCATGTTCCTTCTATGAGAGGACTTTCAAAGGAGTTCTAGGAAATACCTAATCCTGACAATGCTGTCATCAGTAACAAGCTCAGAGACTATAAGGACCTTTTCTTATGAGAAGCTTGGCAAAAATTTGGTCTGATTTCAGTCAGCCAAGAGCAGTATAAAATAGCCCGAAAATTCAGTCACATTCAGAGAATTAGAGTATCGGAGACATTTTTTGAAATCTTAATTATTTTTCATCCATCCTTCCTCAAATTAGCTCGTGTCTAATAGCCAAAAGTGAGGCAAAGGAAAAAACTGTAAAAAAAGAAACAAAGAACTCCCCTAAGTGTACAAAAATAATTATACATTTAGGTTTATTTTTACCATATTAATTACATTACTAAATAGAACAATACATACTTTAAGGAATGATATACAGAAAAATGAAAATGTGTCTTGGGCATTTAATTTGAAAATTAGAATTATTTCTAAGCCAGAGCCAAGATGAATACTTTTTCAGGATTTGGGGGATGATCTAAGATTTGACTTGACATGGGCCTTTGTGTTGATGATCAATTAAACACACTTGTAAGGCACAACTTTTTCATAATAATTATCATAATTGAAATTAAATTTTTATATAATTAGTTAGGAATTAATGGCAATCCCCAAAGCTGTAGGATCTATGAGAAAAAAATATAAGTAGGAGGCACCTGGTTGGCTCAGTTAGTAGAGCATGTGATTCTTAAATTCAGAGCTGTGAGTTCAAGCCCCATATTGGGTGTAGAGATTACTTAAAAATAAAATCTTAAAAAAAAAAAAAAAGAAAACATACTGCGGCACCTGGGTGACTCAGTCAGTTAAGTGTCTGACTTTGGCTCAGGTCATGATCACACAGTTAATGATTTCAAGCCCCGTGTCAGGCTCTGTGCTGACAGCTCAGAGCTTGGAGTCTGTTTTTGATTCTGCGTCTCCCTCTCTCTGCCCTCTCCTGCTCACGTTCTGTCTCTCTCTCTCGCTCAAGAATAAATAAACATTAAAAAAATTAAAAAGAAAAAGAAAACATAAATATATGTTGAATGAATGAAGGAATGCTTGAATGAGCATTTATTCTTTTAAATATTTTAAAACCAGAGATAAGAATTTCTAATTTATTAGATATTGTTTAGCTATTTATTATTTTAGTAAATAGAAACTAAATCATGAAAAAAGCAAAGATTCTAAAGATGTAGTTAAATTCACTTTTTGTTTCATTGCTACATGAAAGTTAAAGGATTTTGTCTGTTTGATAATTTTTTATTCATCAAAACTAAGGCATTCTTTCAAATCATTTGGTTCATCGGCCATTTGTGTTTTCTCAAATATTCCCTACCCCACACTGTTCTGAACCTCACGAGTTTTTCACTGAGTATCTAATGTTATACATGAAACATTCCTCAGTGGTAACTACCAAATTACTTTAAATTATTTTCCTTGCCAAAAAAGGATATCTTAGTGTACACATTATAAAGTACTTTTCTTGTAAAACATGTAATTAATATTTAATTCCTAGAAATTATCATCAATTACAAAGCCATTTCTTTACACAGTATTTGTTTTACTAAATACAGTAATGACTTTGAATTTAATTACTGTACTTTGCTATCAAATACTAAGTACTTCCACAAATGACTTGTGAAGGTGCCACTTTTTTTTGCAACTGGCAAGTATAATTAGTAATATGAAAAAGAATTTGTTTTTACCTCTTTGATTTTTATATTTTTAAATAAAAGAAGTTTCAAGTAACATAATTCATAGAATTATAAAAATTTAAAGTGTTGTGATAATTTTGTGGAAATTGCTTTTAACCGTATATTTCTATTACTTTTTAGAACATGGTTGTAAATCCTCTAATACCTTTCTTTTTTTATCTGTAGAGGCAAAATAAATTGTAATATTTATATAATCATTATAAATACAATTGTTCTTCATAAACATCTTATTTTCAGGAATTTTTCAAGGCCAATACTGCACTTGATATACAAGTTGCAGAAACACTAAAATCATTTTTATCTGACTTTATGAAACACTATACCACAACAGAAAAAAACCAAAGACTTTGGATGAAGAAACAGTGTGGTTTTTGTACCTGAGTAATGTCATTGAATCCTGTAGTAAATTTTACCATTTTGTTTAGTAATTACCTTTAAATCTATAATATGTTTATGTTGCTGTGTTGTCTACTAAAACTCAATCCATAATAACATTTTTTGACAATTATAACCTTCCCACCACAAGAAATACTTCAAAAATTAAAAGTACATTCAGGCTGACAAGTGTATCAATGAAATACTTTTAAGAATTAGATTTCTTAAAATTTTCTCTAAGGAAGTTGGGATGGAAATATGAGTTCAAAGAGAAAAAAGAACAATGTAAAATATTTGACTGTTAAAAAAGAGCTCTTTAATGTGACATCTGAAAATGCATAACAGTGGGTACCAATTGGCCATGGTATTTAGATTCTATGGGTTATCTTTCAAAGTATGGTGTAGCCATTTTATTTGAAGATGTCAGTATTATGATGTTTTGGAAACTGCAGCTTTTGAAACTATTAAAAGTGAAAATGAACAACTTTAGATGCCAATTTAGGAATGTGTAAGAAGAGTTCCATTTAATATATATAAATATTCCCCCATTTAGTAGATGGAACTAAATCCATTTTGTCCCCATTGAGGGTGGGCTAGACTTAGTACTTGATTCAAAAGAATAAAGTATAGAAAGGGAAAAAAGCAACTTTACAGTGGAGAAACCTGGCAAAAACTATCTCAACCAATTGGTGAACATTAATATTACCAGCATTGTCATAAGGATATCATGATTTGATATATATCCCATGATTTGATATGATGAGGAGGGCATCTCACACTTGTGATCTTCTTTCTAAAACCCTATAAACCCAACGTAATCATGAAAAAAAATTTTTTTAATTAGAGTTTTACAGAATACTTGGCCATTATTCCTCAATACTATCAAGGTCATGAAAAATAGAAAAGACTGAGAAACTCTCTGAGGCCAAAGGAAACTGGGGAGACTTGAAAAATAAAGGCAACCTGGAAGCTTGGATGGTATTCTAGCACAAAAAAAGAGGACGTTAATGGAAAAATAGGTAAAATCCAGATAGACTCTGGGGTTTAGTTTATTTAAATGTTTAAGAAATTCTGGGGTGCCTGGGTGGCTCAGTCGGTTGAGCGTCCGACTTCAGCTCAGGTCATGATCTCGCGGTCTGTGAGTTCGAGCCCCGCGTCAAGCCCCGCGTTGGGCTCTATGCTGAGGGCTCAGAGCCTGGAGCCTGCCTCGGATTCTGTGTCTCCCTGTGTCTCTGCCCTTCCCCCACTCATGCTCTGTCTCTCTCTGTCTTAAAAATAAACATTAAAAAAAATTTAAAAAAAATTAAAAAAAAAAAGAAATTCAGAGGTATTAAAAATTCTTTAAAGGACACAAAGGCAAAAAGATAATTGACTGCATAAAATATCTCATGAATGAAATAGAATTGCATCACAACAGAATTAAATCTAAAAAATAAGGAAGTTGTCAAATGATACGCACAGTGCGATGCTGTTTATTTAAAGTTAAATAAACCTAAAACAATTCTGTGATTTTTGTGTTGGGCGGGATGCATCCATATTTAAGGGAAAAAATACATACATGGGAATATTACACACCTACTTTGAGTTAGTGGTGAATTCTCACTAAGGAGGAAAAAGAATACAATTAGGGAGAAGTGTACAGAGGGTTCTAATTTTACATATAACATTTTGTTTATTTTTAAGTAATCTTAAATATGGCAAAGTGTTAAATATCTGTTATGATTATATCATGATTTACATGATTCTGAGTAACTTCAGTTTTTAAAACATAAAACTATAGACATAAATAAATAAGAGTTCAGGTGAGCTTCAAACAGGAGTCTAATAGGAAGTTACTAACCGTAAGTCCCCAGGAATAGGTAGTACTTAAAATTCAAGTGATAGGCTGGAGTGACCAAACTCCGCATCGATCAGGTACCTGACCTTTACCCAAGTCTAGAACAGGAGTAGAAATGCAGTTTTACGGATGGTGGCAATGGACCTGGTAAGAAAGAATTTCAGTCCAAGAGCAACCAGGGCACTAAGGATTCACACAAAAGCACACACAACCAAAATCTAGCTGTTAGAACTGAGGTTCAAGATTAAGACTAAGGCAGCAAAAGGTAGAAATTAAAACCAAGTTCAATGATTTGGCTAAGGAAGTACTTCAACAGTATTATCCAAAGTGGGTATCATTGCTAATGTGTCACTTTGGTAAAGTTGCATATCCTTACGGTGTCTTAACTCTTCTGTCTATAAAATGGAGATAAAAATAATGCCTACTTTGTAGAGGTTATGAGTATTGGATGAATTATTATTTGTTAGGTGTTTAGAACAAAGCCTGGTACCTAGTGAAGTGTGACATAAGTGCTTTTAAAATAAAAATAAATATCATCATGTCTAATAGAAGTACTTTTCTCTAGCAATGTTGATGTATTCTACTCAAATAAATTAATTGTCTCATTTGGCAGGAACAGCATGATCACATGCCAAAGCTTGAGTTGCCCTACACAGCCTTTTCTCTAAAAAATCCAGAATGTATCTCATTTGTGTGTGTTGACAAGCACTGAAAAATGAAAAGCTCTTCTTTTTCTTGTCTTTCCTGGCAACACTCATTGACCTATATGTTCTGGATAAGCACGTTGCTTGTAAGGACTGCAACAGAGAAGGGTGAAAGTTTCAGAAGAGGCATGTGTAAGTCATTAGCATTTTATCAAGATATGAGCACTTCAGGTTTTACATAAAAATGAAACCACCTATTAATATAATAGAGCAGCTGGTTTTAAAATGTATGTGTGTGTGTGTGTGTGTGTGTGTGTGTGTACGTGTGTGTTTTCCCCCACCATAGAATGGTTTGAAACTTCCGTCTGCAAAAGTATCGTGAGTGCTATATGACATATGATCTGGCCAAAATACAAATGCTGTTTTTTTCCCGAAATTTAGAAGAGTTCCTTTACTAGCATTATTGCCTAAAACATCATTAAAACAAGCATTTCTTTTCCCTACATCAAACAGAAACCTATATTCACTCAGAAGATGTTAGGGTTTATTAAATGATCTATTATTCTGTAATTGAGGGTTTATACATACTTCACCTAGTAGCCTTTAGCCTCTAGCCTTTCATGTACATATCATGTCAGAAATATGTAAATCCTGTCTCCTGAGATATTCAGAGAACATTCAGACAATTTTAATACTGTTGAATGATGGTAAAGAGTTTGAATTCACTAATGTCATTGAAGGAAATCTAATGAAATAATACATTATTTAAAACATATGATTGTTTTGTCTCTTTTTTATCATAATATCATGTAATATGGATGCAGATGCCTCTGTTTGTCAGTTATAGCATTCATATATACCACAAGTCCATAGCTGAGAGCATCCGGAAATGAGAATATTTGTTTCTGCAAGTTTGCACTAAGAAAGTTTGCCTTAGATGGGAGCAATATGAATATGTTACAGGAGTTACAGAAAATAGCTGTGTCTAAATTTTTATAAAACCACTTTGCTCAATATAGTACATAGAATTATTTCATTTTTATTATTACAATGATGAAGTGCTGAAGAGTAGATTAAATTATTAGATGATTGCTCTCATCTTGCTGTTAGGGAGAGAAGGAGAGAGAAAGAAGCCTTGGTACAAAGTCCTGTTTTGATTATTTGCAATGATCAAATAACAATAGTACTTATTCAGTAAATTCTATTACTCATCACCTAATCTGCACTAATCACTGAATTGATTAACAAGTGACTCATCATCAAACCAACAATCACTTTAATCTGATTAACATATTCTTTTCAACAAAGAAACTTTCACGAATATTACGTATATAACATCACAACACATGGAGCATAGAAAAAATATATACCTTTAGACCCAGCCTGATGGTGAATATGAGTCAGGGTGAATTGTATGAAATTGCCATAGGTGTAGGTCAAAAACAGTCAAATATCAGCAACTTTAGTTGTTGGTTCAATCTAATATTTAGGGGTTTTAAACAGAAATTATCAGTTTTGCCTTCCAAATGTTTTAAAATATGTAGTTGTACACTTGAAATATGAAATTTGAATTTTGATGAATAAGATAGAATGATTTATCAGCAGAAGACATAATCTGATATGACCTCTCTAGAAAAAAGTCCATTCCCCGAAAGAAAAGAAGATTATATGTAAATCAGAACAGTAGATTTTTCTTTCATTTTTATTACAATTGACATATACTTAACTAAAATAATCATGTTTAAGCTAGAACTCTGTAAAGTAAAAGGAAAATAAGCCATAAAGGATCACAAAAAGGCAAGAAATATAACTAATAATATGCAAAATATAACTGATATTTTTTTCTTATGGCAACATTTATCTCTTATTTCAGTAATGGAAATCTATTTGCATTATAAAACTTATATTGTGTATTTTAGGTGTGTATTTGGATTAATATACCCACTCCCTGCTATGGAAATGGCACATGACCTGGGGTTGACCACCCAGGGTTCTCCAGTAGCCCTGACCACTGGAAGTGCATTGGAGATGGGTATATGGTACAGACATTAGGTTAGTTTGATATAAAGCGTCTTTGAAAGAGGGTCTCCTTTTGGCTGGGATAGCGGGCTTGTAGGTACAATGTTAGTGTGAACCTGCTGGTGGTGAGATTTCTCATGAGGAAACCCCTTTGCCTGAGAGTAAAACCAATAAGAAAATGCACGCTCAGATAGAAGGTAGGCTTGAGATGAGGTGAGGATGAAGTAGGGGCCAGAGTGCATTCCTTAGTAGGAGAGTCTCACGTGTGAGGTATTAGATGAAAGGTGAGGCTGTATCAAGTATCTCAAGCATTAAGACACTGGGTTGGGAAGGAAGGAAATAGAATCTTGAAATGAACTGTGGACAAGGATGCTGAGAAAACACCTGGGTGGAGACCAAAGATGAAGTTGACCTACATTATGATTTTTCTCAGACCAGCCCTGCTTATGCAGCTCACAGGCATTTGCCTGAAAAATATTTATAATCTGAGTTGTCGTGGATTAGGCATGTTCTACAGGGAAGTAAGAGAAATAGTCTGAAAAGCCTGGGGTGTAGCTATCAGGAATAGACTGATCGTTCTTAACCAAGGGCTTTGAGGTTTGTTTCTACAGTTTCTATGTCTTAATGGTTGAATTGGCCATGACACATCTATCTTTTCAGTATTTAGCTGAATTACATTTCAAATATGTAATGTTGATAAGCATTGGAATGGTTGATTCAATGTCAACCATGTCGTAGACTTAGTAGTTAAGATGGAGTTGTAAAAAATAACATTAGACATTTTAAAAAGCAATTGAAATTACAAATTGAAGCGGAGCATGAACATCAGGTAGAAAAAGACTTGATTGTGAAACAGTTTTACAAAATTACCTTTCAAAATTAGACTCTGAAATTTTTCAATATGCTGGCCACTGGCATAGTAGACAGTACATGCATAATGGCTAAAACTTTAGTGTTGAGACCAAGCTGACCTGTCAAGTGCCAGCTCTGCCGTTTGATATATTGGGCAAGTTACTCAATCTCTCTGAATCTATTTCCGTGTCCAAATAGTGAGGCTAGTGATGCAAACTTCATAGGGTTGTGTTGAGAACTGAATGAGATAACAAATATAAAGTTCTTGGCACCTAGAAAGGGCTCAATACGTTGTGGCTATGACTTTTACCACAGAATTAGGGAAACCTTAAGATAACACATGATGCAAGTTTTGCCTTTATACAATTCTATGTATACTATATTTAATGTAGAAAGTTGTTTCAACATCTTTAGAGATCAGTAACCCATGATCATAAGTTAGTATTCAATTTCTCTGAAATCAAGAAATGCTTCCATATGTCAACCAACATTCTTAGTGAAATATAAACATTCCTTTAAGTTTTGTCTTTTTAGAGGGGGAATAAAACTGGTTACCTTCAGTTTGATATATTTAAGCATTGTTATCATTTGCTTCCTTCTCTCTTCAGATTAAGCAGCCTTAATTTTTAAGAATTTTCTTTTAGCTGCTATTTCTTTTTGTTTTGTCATTGTTATTACAAAGTCTGGGATGGTGAACCAAATTGTAATGATGTTTTTCTGTCCCCAAAGGACTAGACAGCTGGCCTATCACTTATTGATGGTTACTAAAGTTGAGGGAATATATTTTAATGGCATCTATGATCGTTTTGCGAAGTCAGTGCAATAGAAGTAGTAAATATATACATTTACTCCATTTCTTCGTTCAGAAGAAGCAGCTGTCACAAAACCATACACTGATGAATCAAGTTCCCACCAATAATAAAGTTTCGTGTTAGAATAAAAAATATTTGGGCATTAAAGAAAATAGCTAAATGGAGAACACAAGATCAGGGAAAAAATAGAAACTAAAATTAGTATAAAAGTAAATCTTTAAGCTTTATGCAATTGAACCACAATGCCATAGTGCTCAATCAGAAATTGAGCTAAGTACACCCTTCAGACTACCAATGCCTGCCTGACTCAGCAACACTGAAAAATTTATTGATGGCTCTTCTTGGCTTTGGTTCTCCCTTCCCTGCAACAGATTCTATTAATGGAAATTGCACATAAGTTTTCTTGACTTTGTTTCTACAGATTTATTCCTATGTCAGCAGGTAAGAATGGCAACTTATTTTGAATCAAAAACAGCATTAAGAAAATATCATTTCCTTTTCCATAGACTTTACTGGAATTAGTGTATTGCAACTTTAAAAATTCAATGCTTAAGAAATGAAGTAGTAACTTCTGTCTGGTGGACTGACAAGAATCACGATGTAGGCATATCGTTGGTAATTAGTGTCCTGGGTCTTGAGGAGATTATATGAGCAGTGAGTGTAGACAGAGAAGTTCCTAGGCCTGAATTGTGACTTTTAACAGGTTGGGAAGGCAAGGAAGATTCAACAAAACTGAGAAGGAACTGCTAGGGAGGCAGGAAGAGCCAAGAGAGAATGGTGTCCCAGAAGACAAGTTTCATGAAAGAACCCATTTCATGAAAGAGAGAATATCAAATGCTGAAGTATTGAGTAAGATGGAGAAAACGGGGTGGGGGGGGGACTGTAAGACATCTAGATCCTCAATTTCAATAGTAGGAAGTGAATAGATATTACCTAAAACAGCAAGCTTCAGCAGCAGTAGTATATGCGTGTGATTTAGAAATCTGAGATTAATGACAAAAGAAATAGATCAAGGTGCTGAAAATAGTTGCCTCTAGGGAGTGAGGAGGCTTAAGGCAGGGGTTGCTGTTTTTATAAGCTAGATGGAATCTGTGGACTCTTTAAATAATATGCCTATACAACTCTGATTTTTAAAAATGCTAATTTAAAAAACAAACAAAAAAGACTCCTCTGGTGCCTGGGTGTGTCAGCCGGTTAAGCATTGGACTTTGGCTCAAGTCATAATCTTGCGTTTGTGGGTTCGAGCCCCGCATCTGGCACTGTGCTGACAGCTCAGAGCCTAAAGCCTGCTTCAGATTCTATGTCTACCTCTCTCTCTTCCCAGCCTGTGCTCAGTCACGCTCTTCCTCCCTCTCTCTTTCTCTCTCTTTCTCTCTCTCTCTATATATAATATATATTATATATATAATACGTAGAAATGGTACAAGACTCTTCACTGCCATTCTTATAGCACTAGGAAGCACACTGAGTGATAGCTAGGAGAAGGTATTATTTTCAAGCAACTTTGGCAAAGGATACCCTTAGCTCATTATCACTACAGTTTCTCCATTCCAGAACCTTACAAGCATGGAATAAATCTTCAGTTGTCAAGCCTAGAATATCCTCCTTCCTCTATCCTAGGCCTAATCTCTTGGATTCTTAAGCTCTGGCAGGGCAAGAAGGGATTTGGAAATGTTATTAAATGTGAAACACAGGCCAAAAAAAAAACAAAAAACAAAAAACAAAAAACCAAAAAACCCCACAGATCTAATCACCTGAATTGGATGAAAAGGTGGAGAGTGAGACCCAGAAACAAAGGAAAAGCCTCTGTTCCAAGGTCAAGGTTGACCTGGCAGTAGGAGTGACTAAAGACTACGTATGGTAGTGTTCGAGTGGTGTTTCTTAATTCTAGCATGCCTCGGGTCAAAAAAAAAAAAAAAAAAAAAAAAGGTCCAGAAGTGAGTGGGATGAGAGGGTCTATTTAATCCTGCAGATGGTAGTTAAACAACTCCATATCCAGGGTGAGTTTGGCAGTGCTCAGCAATGCTGGCCTCATCATTTCAGGAAGGGCAAGACCAGAATCTAAGCCAGGATTAGAGTAAAGCCAAAACTAGATCTCAGGCTGCTTTGAGGTTCATTATCTCATTTTCCGCATCGAACAATCAGTCTCACTGGTATGGCCCAGACCTGCTTGTGAATCACTGAGATAAAATGACTCGATACTCTGTTTGACATTGACAGCTGGTTCAAACAACACGCCCACGTGTGGGAGCTTGGATTCTTTAGCCCTTCATTTGATCTGAAGGCACCTGCCATCAGGATTGTGACTGATGTCCCAGATTTTACTGGTCTTTCTGATTGATTCTTTATATCTCCGTCTCTACCATGTAATCCTTTGCCTTTTTAGAACGTAGGCCACCATAGTCATTGGTGTGTTTTAGTTCTTAGTAAATGGTAAACACCTTTGAAACTTTGAGGGATACCTTTGCTATAAATCACAAGATGGCTTCTGCCTTCCCCAAGCTACACTTGGGGAAGTGGGAAAGTTGGGAAGTTGGGAAAACACTTCATAACTTTGCATTTCTTCTTGCATTTGAATTTGGAGGAGCAGAGTCATCAGTGATAACGTATCAGAACGACTGTCTAAAAAACATTCGATGCCATAAAATATGATTCTACTTTTCTGGACATTGCAGATTCAGTGGTAAGGCAACTAAAACTTTCTCATCCCTAACCAATGCCATAGTATAAGATCATAAACGCAGTTTGTGCTAAAACCAGTTCAGTATCAAGCATGTTACTGAAGCAGAAGAGATAATACTGCCGTTTAGCAGTGCGGTGAAAAATGGTATTTTGAACAGTAAAGGGATAATAAAAAATCATTATTATTACAACTACTACTCACTATTGAAGTAAAGTTGCTGTGGTTTTTGGAAGTTTAAAGAGTGTATTATTTACATTAAAATTTCAGTATGACCTTTCTGACTGACAGTGGAATATGATGTGTGAAAATTTTCATGAATTATCAAAGAAGGTTGTGAAGTTTTCTTTTCTTTTCTTTCTTTCTTTTCTCTTTCTTTCATTTTTTAAAATTTTTATTTATGGGGTTTTTTGGTTTGTTTTTGTTTTGTTTTGTTTTTTGTTTTTTGTTTTGTTTTGTTTTTTTGCATAGTACCATGGTTAGAATAGTTGCTCATGGGCGTGGGGTCCAGAGGTCACATCTGTTCTACTAGTTTATGTAATGAATGAGAGAGAAATGGCACCAGTCAGACCAGCATGGAAGCTTCATTTCTGGTTTTTGGAACTTACTCTTATCTTCTCCAAGCTTTATGTAGAGATAAAATAGGGTAATTGAGGAATATCCTTTGTTTGAAAAACAAATGTAATGAAAACTGATAAAAGAAATAGGTATGGTTAAGAAATTATACATGTAAACTTCCCAGTAGAATATCTGATGCTCTATGTACTCTCCGTAAATGTATCTTTTCATGTTTTTGTCTTTGCATAAAGGTAACTTAATGCTACATTCAAGAGCATGGAATGTAGAATCAAACCTGCAGGCGTCAATTCTATTTCTTGCTCCACCCCTTACTGTGTGCCTCTGAGCAAGTTACACAGTTTTCTTAAGTCCAAATCACCACAAATTCAAAATGAAAGTAATAATCTCTGACTGATGGAGTTGTGAGTGGATTAAAATGAGAACATTTCTGTAAAGCACTTAGCGTACTATTTAGGATATGATGAACACTCATTAAATGATACCTACTTTATTGTTCTCCTTTAAGAAAGATTCATTTTCTGTAGGATTGTTAGTTCTGATATGTCACTGCGAGAGTGCACTTGTGGGGATATTTTTTAGGTTGGGCACCGCCAAGAATCAGTAGGGAGAAATTCAGGCTGTTGTGTTTTGTACTTTTAAAAGTCGCTTAAAATTTATCCCCAAATAAAACATATTCGGAAAAGCGTAACATAAATGATCCAGGCACAAGTTACGAAGTTTCATGATCTGGTTTCCAAACTGACTTTCATAGTATTCCAGGTATATGATTCTGGGCGAATTTCTTGATCTTTACATACCTCATATTTCTCATGTGTAAAAAGGGATAATACTACTAATGCTATAAGTTGATTGGAAGTATTACATAAGATTAACTTTGAAAAGAACTTAGCACAGTGCCTGGCACAAGGTTGTGTAACCTATTATAATTATTGGCTGACATGATTTCATTCTCGAGAGCTGCTGTCTTGGAGAGGATTTCAAAAAGTGTAATTGTTAGAGTTTTTTAAAAGATGGTTAAAAATAGAACATATTTTTCCTCTCAAACTGCTACTGTCATAAAGTATGTTACATGTTTTTTTAGATCGTCACATTTTAAACTTATATTTCTATATCCTTTCTTCTGTTGCATGTCACTTTACTTTTGACTCTCGGCAACTTAAAACTGAAACTCCGTCTCCATGTGAAGTTTACCCTCTAATCAAAGTGCCAATTCCCTTCAAAAATCCTTTGTGCGCGAAGTTTAGAATCACAAAAGACTGGAACCCTTTCTGCCTTTTAGATAGTAAAGGAGCATGCTTCAAAAATACTCTTTAAAAGACAATATTGAGATTTACATTATCAAAAATTCAAAGATGCTCTTTTTCAAAAGCCAAAACCACCAAAGCCTCAGGCCAGTCGAGACGTGGTTAGATGCAGCCAGTGAAGCTGGCCAGGGTATTACTGTGGATGAGTTGGAGGAGGAATCGCCCCCAAGCAATGGTAGCTCTCAGAAGGGGGCCTGCCCTTCACAATTTAAGCTCTTTGAAGCTGCATTTCCTTCAAGCAATGAGAAGTCTTTGTGGTGATGGGAAACATACATTTATAATTATGGAAGAACATAGTGTACACTAGACATGGTAGAAAAGAATGCAAGGGTTTGAAGGAAAGTCTTGATATACACACAGCCTTACTCATGCAGTGTCTTTCCTAAAACGTTGGGTATTTCAGTTTTTACCTAATTGAAATGGCCAGGAGGCAGCATTCCTGCACAGTCTGTTCCCTTTCCAGCACCCCATTTGGCCCAGACCCAACCATGCCAGGATGGTACTATAGTGTGCTCTTTGTAAACCCAATTGCTGAAATAAAATGTATAAAAGTCATGCGATGATTTCAAAATGACATAACTATATTCACTTATACAGCATTTGAGAAAGTGAGCAAAATGTAGTTGAATGATGCCTATAATGTTTTTTACCTCCTTTAAGTAAAACTTGAGCTGATTAGCTCATTCTACCTGAATCATTAGTTTTTACTACAGAATCATTAGTTTTTACTGACATCTCAAGTTTATACTTTCAAACATCCTAGGATATAGAGTAAGAGATATTCATGTTTGATCGATGGGAGGAAAAATAAAGTAAAATAAGCAGAAGTATCAGAATCAATGATACCAATAAATTTATTAAAACATCAAATTAGTTTATATTTCTGTAATATATATATATTTCTATAATAATTATTATAAATTTATATTTTGAAAGCTCAGTGGAGAATATATAAAAAATAAAATAATAAAAAAGTATAAGGAAAGCTTCACAATAGACTTTAAATAAAAACTCAATGGAAAAAAGAACCCCACAACTTATTCCCCAGTGGCAAGACCAAAAAAAAAAAAAAAAAGCCCAGAAGATTCTTGAAGAATTTCTATTGGATGCCGTATTGTGGATAAACTACTAAAGACATAATTTAAGCTGATAGTCAGCCCCAATCTATTCAACAACAAAAACAGAACCCTACAATTTTATCCTAATAATTACTCATCATTATACAATATGGTATAAAAGGGAAAATGTAGACTTTGGGGTCAGTTAGAGATGTGCATTCTGGATTATTACTCCCTAACTGCATGAATTTTAGCAACTACCCAGCCTTGTTGAGCTTTGTAAACTCCTATGTACATATTGAATATAAGAGCTAACATAAAGTATAGGAGAGGTTATAATATGATGATCCACATAACAAGCCCAGCACAAGTACTGGAATATAATTGCCTCTTCAATGTTAGTTCTTTTCTCTCTCTCTCAAGCCATTTTTCCTCTAGAATTTGAATATGCTCCAAAAAGAAAGGCGATGCCTTTCACTATGTTAGTCAGTGTAGATTCCTTTGAATGGCTATTCTTTTTAGCCTTCTGCTTCTTTATCTCTTCTTTTCATGTGTACTTGTGTATTTGCACATGTGTGGACATGTCTATGCATGCATAAAGTCACCTTTCTCTGTACTTGCTCTTGCTGGCCATGGGTAAGTTTGGGACAAAGCAGAGTCTATTTTATGCATAAATTGTTCCAAAGTTCAGTAGGTAAGTCATTATTTAATCTTGGCTTAAAAGCCTACGTAGGTCACGGGAGGTAGAACTTGAAGATAATGAAGAAAATGATTCATTGAATTGACAACATTATTATATTCATATATTTCAGTTTCATTATGATGAAGTAGATGGCACATTTGACTAGAAATCTTGACGAGATTCTCTCCTTGACAACACTACTGATTTGTCATATGACTATAACCAGGGTATGTCGATTTTTTATCTTCAAAACAGAAATCACAGAATAGTGGCTCTCTTCCCCACAACAATTTTTCATGTATAAATTCTAATTACATTGTAAGTAATTTGGAGGCCCCTGATACCAATTCAAAATAACATTTTGAGCATTTCAAATGCACTGTAAAAACTACCAGTCTTCCTCTGTGTGCACTGCTTTCCTCAAATAGATTTCCTCGAATAGATTCTGGAAATATGGTGAATGTGTCTCTTTTTGAAAAAAAGAATAATAAAAATACAAAAAAATTAGTGCTGGTATTATAGCCAAAAGCTTGTGTTGGGGAGGAGAATATAAGAATAACATTTTGAAAGTTGATATGCTTTTATTATTTAATTATTCCTGAGCTTGGTGCCAGAAACCACCGAAAATAGGTGGCAGCGTCACATGGTGTTCAGAAGAGTTGACAGCAAAAGTAGACATCAAAATCAGCATCATAGAAGCACCAGACCATTTGCCGGGTTGTTACCAAGGCTGGTGAAGAAAAACAGAGCAAAACAGCTCACATTGGAAATAATGATTTCTCAATTGCATTCGATCTCCGATGATACAAATATAGCCAGTACCCAATTGCTTATAAAGCATACACATTGTATTCTTTAAGGCAAAAAAATTATAAAATAGTTATAGAGATCTTGGCTGGGAACTTCCTGGAAATGAGTATCAGTCATAATGAAGGACCAAGGAAACAGACTTGATTGGAATCTCTGTGAGGACAGAGGATTGTACATTCTTCTTTTCACCCTGGTGCCCAGCACAATGCCTGATCTATAATAGGGGATCAATGAAAATCTGTTGAATTGATAAGCAGACTCTTGGTGGTGTTCCTACATAAATTACAATACATAAAATGAAGGACATTAGTTTATAAGACTTCGCTCTAACATATTCACCCCAATTCTTATCACCAGAGGAGATGACACATCAAAGCATGGTTATTCAATTCAAACATCTCCCTTCCTCTCTGGTCCATGGTCTTCCCACCCCTCCATTGCTGTCTCACATTGGTTGGCTTCAGTTGTGGACTCTCCCTAGAGTCTGGTTTCATTGGCAGTTACCCCTCCCTCCAGCCAGAGGGAGAACACGTAGGCTTATAGTCTATCTGTTTACTGCTTCACAAGGAGTCAAACTGCCTGGAAAAGCTTGCTCTTGCAGAGCTCTCTCAGAATAGGAATCAACAACAGTGACCACCATTTACTGAGCACTGTGATCCACACACTCTCCCAAGAGCATTTTTAAACCTCAACTCCATAAGTGGGGTGGTATTTTTGTCTCATTTAAAAAATAGAAAAACAGAAATACAGAGGTTGAGTAACTTGCTCAATGTCAGTCTACTCTTAAAAGGTAGAACTGGAATTTGATCCAAAGTGTGTCTGATATTAGATCGGTTAAAATCACCTATCTTTTCTTTGAGAATCTGTGATGGGCACACCTCTCAGGACAATTAAATCCTTTTCATCCCAACAACTCTCAGCTTTTCTCTTATACCTAGCACCCTCTTGAACTATCTGTCCCTCAACTTTACTGTTATTCCTGGCATCTTCATTATAATAAGAGAAACCCTATTGAACTAATCAAGCTAAAAAAAAAGATGTGTACACTCTTTGCTTAGCCATGACTTGATTTATTGCTCACTCTCCCATGAGTGTCTCATACTCAATTGTCAAGCATGGTATTGTTGGGCATTTACTCTCTGCCTCGGGCACAGTTAGAAGCAGGGGCACAAATAGCACCAGGACTCCTTGACAACTTTCATCCCTCCCTTTCTGTGGATAGTTTATTTCATTCTCAGACTGGGTCTCTCCGTATTACCAGGAATGTGACCAATGGGGAGGGGCTGCCTCTTTTTTAGGTTCATTTGAAAAACTTGACACAACCTCTGGTTGGGCCTGTGTCTGGACCTATCAATACTTGATCTAGATAGCAATTCTCATCAGAACCACATGGAGTTTTGGAGGAAGAAACCATTTCTTAAAGGAAGGAGGGGACTAGGTAGATGAATAGTAGATCTTCAATCCAGTCTCATCAGGAAGTATGCTTAGGTGATAAAAATTTGTAGATACTTCTAATGAAGGGAAAAGGAAAGGTATAAAGAAATTTCATTCTAAGATCAATTAGAAAGATACAGTTTCTGTTGTTGTCTACCGCAGTCCTTCCATTTAGGGGGAAAATAGGTACCCCGTGATAAACTTGCTGGGAACAAAGGAGTTTTATATTACTCCTGTAACTCTCGTATCAGAATACTACGCATATAGCCCTTACTTACTACATAGGAAGAAAAGGAAAAGGAAGGAGGAGAGGGAAGGAATAGAAGAGAGGGAGATAAAGGAAGTAAATAGAAAAAAACAACAAAAGAGGGTTAGAAAGAAAATCTTACTGTCATATAAATCCACTGAAATTTGTCAGAAAGTAAAAAACAAAAACAAGTAAGGTGTAGATGTAGACATATGGGGAATTTTAGATTGTAGATTAGATATTACATAATTATAGGTTTTTGTTTTGTTACATTTTGTTTTTGAGATTAAACTTCATGTCATTTGATAGTGTTTCGGGCTCTTCAAGGGAGCGAATAATGAGTGTTAAATTGGATTACCTACATCCTTTGCATTCTCTCTTTGTTCTAGCTCATCAGCTGGCAAGCAATTGCAAAAGCCCAGCCAGGAGCCCACATTCTAAACAGGAGTTGTCTGTATATTCTATATTTACTCTGCTTATTCTTAAGCATACAAAGTAAGAAGTGTCACTTTGAGAAAATGATGTTTTCCAAAGTCCAAGTTATCTGAACCTATATGAGCCTAAAAAAAGTCTTGGGTTGGGCTTATGGTTTGAGGTTTGAATTAAAGCTTAGGTTATTCTTATTTTATCTGCACTGGCTTTCCATCAGTAATTATACTGTTTCTATATCTCTGTCTTTCAAAGCAGGACATTATCATGGGTTTGGAAACAGTAAGAACAAACTAACCAAGTTTTCTGCCCATATGTCAGAATGAACCTGGGCTAAACATGTCTACAGGTTCACAACTCTTTAACTACATGTATATTTGGTTCACTTTGGTTGGTTTACATTTCTTAGTTTTAGCAGGCCATATTTATATATCATAAAAATACCATGAAATACCAGTATCTTTCAAACCCCATATTATACAAATAGTTAATAATAGAATAAGATCACCAGTGCAAAATAGAGTATCTTCTGGGTTTTTCTTGGTGAATAAACTCGACATGTTAATTAAAATCTGTTATACTCACAGATCTTTCTAAGTAAGACAGCCCTGTCTGAAGTTACTACTAAAGTGGGAAATTTATGAGACTATATTTTGCATTAGCTTTTGCATTTGCATCTCTACCTCCCTCCCGCAGCCATTAGGACAAGACTGGATAACTGACCCAAGACGGCCAATCTCTGGGCTAGCCATACACCTATAAACTGTCCTGCTATGGAAGATAGATTTGTTATTAAGTCAATAGATACTTTTCTTGGGAACTTAAATTGGGTAATACGGAAATAATAATGGTGTTAGCATAGGAGCCAAAGCTTCCAAATAATGCTGTGAGACAAGTCAGTACCATGATAGTACTTAGACATAGTGGGTCAGCAGTACTAACCATTTTCAATAGAGCAGCTATTTTACTAGTATTGTCTCATGTCATTAAATTTAAATTAGTTACTATTTTCTTTTTATCTTATAGTTCATATAACTGAAATTTAATGAGATGAGGTATATTACCTATGTCCAAACAGTTAACCATTTGCAAAGCTTACATTCAAATTCAGATTTATATCACTTTATAATCCATGATCCTTATTATTATGTTATATTATAAGATGGAATTTTAGGAAGCAGAAACAATGAAAAAGCATAAGTCGAGAAAAGATACAAAGTAAGGGTTAAAAAATATGCCAGTTGGTACTGAGAGGAAGCAAAGGTATAGGATGGAAAGCTTTGTTAATTTAATAGTGCGTCACTATCTTAAAAGTTTGGATTTTACTGCTCCTATGATTCCTATAACTAAAATCTATATTCTATACTTGTGAGGAAGGATCCTTCTATGGCTTCCCTATGGGGCTGATGGTAAGATTCTATCATTCAAATGTCCCTTCAAAATATTTCTAAGGAATGCTCCCTCTACCCCCATCATTTTGACCTACCTGCAATGAGGTGTCCAGCTCTCCTAAGTGAGAAAAGCTAATTTAAACAGGACTGCCCCCTTAGCAAGGTATACTTATCCACTTATTCATGTATAAGTTCACTTATTCATGAGCAAATTAATAACTATGTACACCACTATATAATTATAATAATTTCTCTTTTGAAGAAATAGAAGAGAAATATTCTTCTTTTCTGTAGAGAGGATTTGGAGATACTCCACTGTATTTGTGCAGTTTATTCATTCAGCTGAAACTGCTTCTCTATTTATACATACATGGGAGTGTAAGAGACTGACATTGCTGAAAGGAATGCCCTTAAACAAACAGGAACATTTTGAATATATTGCAAAGTATGTTAAATACAAAACAGCATGAATTAAATTAACAAAGTAATAATATTTTGTGGTCGTATGCTAGAAAAGAGAGATTCTAATAGATCAGTACATGTGTTTGTACTGATCTCTGAAAGAGTGACAGAATGTGAAAAGTAAGCATGATGGAGCAAGCTTTTCATAAAAATAATATTGATTTATTTTTTATATGAGAAAATGATGACAATTGTTATAGTTATTATTGTTATATGTGAATTTGGAAAAAAAAGGATTGCCAATCTTATTATTGGTCTTCATTTTTTATTTATTTAAAAAGTAGAGTATGTAAAATCCCAAAATTTCTCCTTCTACCAGGAATCACTGGTGTAGAAGATGATCATTATTACAAAGCTGATGGGAAATTTTGGAGATTGAGGAAGAAATATGTGAATGAAGAGAGGAAAGTAGCTTCCAATAGATTTAGTCTCTGGGAATAATTTTAAAAAATAGAAAAGTTAGAGGCTAAGAATTTTAACATTTAAAAGCTTTGTATTTTGGGGTGCCTGGGTGGCTCAGTTGGTTGGATGACTGACTTCAGTTCAGGTCATGATCTCACTGTTAATGGGTTCAGGCCTTGTGTGGGGCTCTGTGCTAACAGCTCAAAGCCTAGAGTCTGTTTTGGATTCTGTATCTCCCTCTCTCTCTGATCCTCCCCTACTAGCTCTCTCTGTCTCTGTCTCTGTCTCTCTCTCTTTCAAAATAAATAAACATTAAAAATTTAAAAAAAAAATAAAAGTTTTTTTGTTTCGTTTTGTTTTGTTTTAACACACCCAAACTTTGGCTATGTATCTATAATGAGCTATGACTTTTTTGAGGTTTTCTCATTGTTGATGGTATTCGTATTTATCTGTATTCCATGGGAATGAATATGATAAGACAGCACCCATAAAGTAAACTTCTAGAACCATTTTCATTAAAAACACAGGGCTAATCTTACCACAGAATCTCATTGGCAGAATAGGGAAATATTGCAACTAACCACAATAAAGTAAATATTCAACAAGATTAATACCTATTTAAAAATGAAAACTGCTGAACCATGGCAAGTAGAAGCCACCAAACATTTGATACATGTTTCAGCCAGGTTCTAGCCAAACCACCACATTGTACTGTCAAGTTATGCATCAAATAGAAGCTCACAGAAGAAGAACTAATCCTAGAATCCAGGAGAGAACAGGAACAGGTTTAGATTTCAAAAGTAGTCCAGTAAGCTTTGTGGTTCTTCCCAATAGAAGGGCACTTTCTCCCAGGATAAAAGCACACTTTTCTACCTGTTTTAAGAGTAGTTGGGTTTCTTTTATGTTAGATAACTGACTCTTGCTCTGCTAATTGCGCATTCTTGTTTATTTGCAATTTTGAGTAGCATCCCTTGTCACACCTCCCTTTCCTTTCCTTCCATTGTCTTTCATCTGGAGTTTCCTTCTACACTTCCTGTAACAGAGGGAATGCCGGAAATGTCTGATCTTGCTACAAGGACTCTCACCAAACTACCTTTATTGAGGAACAAAGAGCCATATCAAATGATTCAAAAATTGCTTTGGAAAGGCTAACACAGCCTTAGAAATAGATGCTTAACAAATAAAATTCAAGTTCGGCTTTATTCTCAAGACAACTTCATAATTCAGTAGGACGAAATCTGAAATTGAGATAATTCTGTCAGGTTGACCTAAAATTTAACCTCCCACGTCCTTAAAGGAGGAGAATTCTACATGAATGACAGTTAATCTGGGTAAGGGGAAGAGACTCATAGAGATAATATTTAATCTTCAGAGAGAACAAATGTAAAGGATGGAAATTTTTTATATATTGGCAAATGCTAAAGCTCTTCCTTCAAGCAGATGGGAAAGACATCTTGTTTATTCTTTAGTTATGATTTGACCATAAGAAAACTGGATTTTTAAAAAATAGTCTGTAGTTTGGGTGTAACTGAATAAGGTTAACATTTACTTTCATAGGTCCAAAGCAAGTTTCACTAAACAAAAGCATTTAACTATTTAATAATTGATTGAGATATCAATATCTTGAAGAGCTATCTGGCACTCCTCTGTTCATTTCAGTATTATTCACAGTAACAAAGATACAGAAACAAACTAAGTGTCCATCAGTGGATGAATGGATAAAAAGAGGGGGGGAGGTGTATATATACAGTGGAACATTATTCATCCATTAAAAAGAAGGAAATCTTGCCACTTGCAACCAGATGGATGAAACTGAAGGGCTTTAAGCTAAGTGAAATAAGCCAGAGAAGCAGACAGAGAAGATATATACTGTATGGTACCACTTACACATGAAATATAAAGAAAAGAAATTGAACTTCTAGAAAAAGAGGAGAATGGTAGTTGCCAGGGGCTAGGGGGCTGGAGGAAATTCAGACAGGTTGGCAAAAGGGTTCACTTTCAGTTAGAAGATGAATAAGTTCTAAGGATCAAATTAATGTACAGTGTGGTGACTATGGTTAGTAATACTGCATTGTATACTTAAAATTTGCTAAGGAGTAGATCTTAAGTATTCTCACCAAAATAAATAAATAAATAAATAAATAAGTGTGAGGTGATAGTTGTGTTCACTTGATTGTCGTAATCATTTCACAATTTATATGTATATCAAATCATCATAATATATAATTTATATATACACAATTTTATTTGTCAGTTATACCTCAATGAACTAATAAACACAAATACATAAATACAAAACTTAAAATAGATTTTAAAAACATCTGTATATGTCTCATAAAATACATTTTGATGAATTTTAAAATAAACCTGATCTTAGTGAGACTGGAGCATTAAATATAGACAAAATAGTCTTTTCTTCTTCCAAAAGTTTACATATAAGAACTCCTGTCTTTATCCTGAACATTAGTTCCATCACAAATTTTGCAGACCAGGACTATTTGATCTATTAAAAAAAAAAAAAAACTAGAAGAGTTGATGAAGTCAACTAATGTCCTATAGGAAAACTAAGAGAGGAGATGGGCCAATCCACTGTCCTGCTAATTATCCTAATAAAAGAATGGGGGAAACCCTGTCTTTAATGTCTCTCCTAAGCGGCATACAGAATGTTTATTGAAATTCCTCAAAATGTTTCTGTGAGATAACTTCTAGAATAGGCCTTCTAAGGTAAAATAATATTTTGTGAACCTGGAAATGTTTGGCTTTGGGGACGACACCGAAAATCAGGTCTGGTTCTTCAGGCAAATTGGTTTCCTCTGACTTCAGAGTGGAAGGTCGGTTGACTAGAGAGGGCATGTTAAAAAACTAGATGTTTTCTTTATGGTTATAGTGTCTGGAAAAACCTTGTTCATACATCATGGACAATGAGGGTCATAAAATAAAGATTGTCACATTGGTTACAGAGACATTATTTGAGCCCTGTCATTGTCTTCTGTACCATCTGAAAGTGAAGTCTTAACTCTGCTCCGCCTTCTGATGGGATAGAAGCAGCAATGCAACAGGAACCAGACAGCCAATATAAGCAAGGGTAGCGTTTGACCCTGCACTGTAGTTTCTTTTAGGAAACAATTTCTCTGGTCAGTTTAACATTACACATGACTATTAAAGAGAAGAGTTACATGCTGCATAAGCATGTCCCTATCTTAAAAATAAGAGCTAGCAAGTGAATACTAAAAAGGAAGTCTTCTTTTCAGGGATCTAGAAAAGATAAATTCTTATTAGGAATACTTAAAGGTAAGTTTACTTTACTATCAAATTGAAAAAGGAGAATTAAGGTAATACCAAAGGGGTAGAAAAATCTTATGTGTCTGAATTAGGTAGATTATTTATATATAGTAAACTTTTTAATGTCTCTACATTTATCTGTGGATCACCAATTGATCTCATAAATCTAATGTAAATTGTGGTTTTGAAAACCTTTACTAAGCATGGGACATTAATAGAGATTTCACTATTAGTAGAGAGCTGTTCTGGGAAGAAAAGGAACGGTGAGTGAAATGATGGGGGAAACCACAGGGAAGTACCAACAACTTTGTTCACCAAATTGTGTGGCAATTCTGCACCACCCAGAACTGGTGAGCAGAATTTACATTCTCAAGCTCTGCTAGTGAGCGGAGAGGAGAGAGAAATGCCTGTGTGTTACTTCCAGTGGATGAGCCTTCCCTGCGCTCTCACCTCTGCCTCTGGACTGATGCCGATGATCATGATGACCTTGATCGTGTGGAAGATGGTGGAACCAAAAGCGTGAAAGGGCTGGGAGGAGAGCCACTTGGTGATTGGGAACAGGCCTTCAGCCTTTACATAAGCAATAAATAAACTTTATTAATATTGATTTCTTTGGAAGAGTACCTAGTTCTTCCCTAATCAATATCTGAAACATCTTCAACTTGAAATTAGAGTTGGCTTTACTCAGGATTGAAAGAGAACATCCAAAATCATTGCCCCTAAAATCAGAGAACATTCTGCCACCAGAATCCATCCCTTCAATCGTGACATTTCTTGCCATTTGTCATCCCCATTCTTATTTTTCTGAAGTTAGTACCACCCAACACTATACACAACAAGACAGATAGTTTTGTGCTCTTGAAATATCCAAAGTTTGTTTGTATTTTGAATTTTTATAAATAGCAGTATGTAATGTGTAGAAACTCTGATATTCATGGAGCCTTGTCAACACCTTTTCTTTAGTTTTAATTCCTTATGTTTTTTGTTTTCTATAACTTTACTGTATCCTTTCATTCTCCTACTCAAGTAGACTTCTAATGAAATTGCAAAAATGAAAAATGGATTTACTATTGTCTACTTATAACACATGGCATCAGCTGGGTCAAACTATTAGGCCATTAATGATAGAAAAGTCTATAGTTAGGAAGATAGTTATCTAAATTGTGCTTTCTATCAATGTGTTGTTCTATTTCCACAAAGGCTAATTGGAATAATCCGATTCTTGACTAGAGAAGTACTACACATCCTGTGAAATGATTACACCCTAATAGTCTACTATGGGAATAGAAATGTCTGGATTAGATGATGGATATTGGAAATATCATGCATCTGTAATTCAAACCAATAAGTCTAACTCTTGAGTGCGGTGTTGAAATATACGGAATTAGTTTGACTTGACAACAGCCTATTCCCTAATCTTCTTTCCTTCCTTTCTGGCCACATGTGTTCTTTATTTTTCACACAATCACTTCCCTGGACTGCTTACTTGTGATGAGCCATGGCCCTAGGACAGCAATTGCCCAAGGCCTCTGTCCTTTGGCTCATGATTAAAATCACCTCACTTCCCTTTTCCCTCTTCCCAATTGTCATCCCCATAAATACTTGTATTATCTCAGAGCCAAATGTTAGGGAAAAAACTGTTTGATATGGGAAAGGGTTAGGGTGGTACCATGGTTCAGAATCTGCAGTTAGACCCCAAATTTCTTCTTATTAGCTGGATGATATTTGGGACAGTCTTGAGCCTCAATTTATTCGTCCATAAAATGGGGATAATAATGCCTAAATCACAGAGAAAGCACTTACCACAGTAGCTAAACATAGTAATTCTCAATAAATAGTAGATATTTTTAGTATCATTTTCAGGGGGCTTTGTCTTACAGAAGACCCTTTTCAGAACCCAAATTAAACTCTTCGTGGTTAATTTTATCATAGAAGCACAATGGTCAAGTGAAGTAAAGAATTTTAATTACAAGTGGAGAAATTTTATAAGGCGAGAGGATGGGAAAAGGAATAGGTCACATAGGTAATAACTGAAATCATATCTCTAAAGCCTGCTGTTTTGATTCTGGAAGAGAAACTCCTTGGAGCTCAGGTAAGTGCTCCTCAATAGCGTCATCACTCACTCTGTGATTGGGAAAACTAGTCAGTCAGCCTGGGACACGCCTTGATCCTTCCTGAGAGGGTTAATAGCTACTCACACCTTAACATTTAGCTTAAAGTCATTTCATTCAGCAGGCCTTCAGTGACCTCTTAAAAGCAGGTCAGCTACCCCTCCTACTGTGGATTCTTCCTTGATGCTGTCCTAAAGCAAATCACACTTTACTGTAATTGTTCTTAGCCTCACACCCCTGACCTTAAGGTCCTTGAGAACAGAGCTTTTGTGCAACATTGTATTCTTTTCCTCTAGTGCAGTTGTTAGCTCAGAGGAGACATTTAAAATATTGGTGAATGACTAAATAAACACATTGAGAGACTAATAAGGCAGGCTGCTGAGGGAGAAATGTATGCGAGAATAGGTTAAAATAAAAAGTAAAAGTACATTTAAAATATATTGGCACAGAGATGTGAAGACTGCAAGGGAACATCATGTCTGACTTTATTTATTTATTTATTTATTTATTTATTTATTTATTTATTTATTTATTTACAGAGAGCGAGAGCATGATCAGGGGAGAGGGGCAGAGGGATAGGGAGAGAATATCTTAAGCAGGCTCCATGCTCAGCGCAGAGCCCGATCCCATGCCCCTGGGATCATGACCTGAGCCGAAAGAGTCAGTTGCACAATGGACTGAGCCACTCAGGGGTCCCCATCGTGTCTGACTTTAATATTTGGAAGGCTATAAATTCATCGCCTTATATTTAGTCAGTTATCAACTCATAGCTGACTGCTTCTGATAGGTTTTGAGGACACAAGGGAGAGAAACAAGGCTCCTGACCTCCCAGAGCTCAAAGCAAAGTGGAGAAAATACAGGTGTTAACAGATAACAATGTGATGCGGTTAGTGCCACATAGTGAAGAGGGCATTCAGCTAACTCAAGGTTAACAGGTTCCAGAAAGACTTCTCAGACAGCATAACCCCTGAGTTAAATCTGAAAGGTGCACACAAAGGGAAGTAAAGAACTAGACAGAGATGACCTCTGCAAACATGTTTCCTTTTTATCATGTGTCTCCCAGTCCAGTATAAACTGGCTGCATAAGGGAGAGGAATGCATGGCTCATAGAACTGAAGCGTCTGGTGGAGATTTCAGGAATGCTTAGGTCAAGGGGCTCAAATATTGTCTTCAGACATCTCTCTGTCTGTTTCTGTCTGTCTGTGTCTCGGTTTCTCCTCCTGGCTCTGCTGATTACTTTGTTGACATTTCCTTCCTAGATTTTTACTTAATGAGGCACGGCAGCCATTAGCAGCTACAGATACCTCCTCCAGATTACCGTCTCACGAATCCTAGTAGAATCACAAAATTCCATCTTCCTTTTGGCACCAAAAGCCCTAGAATCTAGTCACATTGGTCTGACTCATAATATGCCCATTTCTTAACACATTAGTGCAGCCAGAGAGATAAACTGCTCTGCCTGGGTGCTTGAATCATCTGTTTACCTCTGGAATCTAGGGTAAGGGCAAGTCCATCAGTTTGCTCGGCCTGGAAATGGGGAGCTGTGTCAATGGAAAAATGTGGGGAGGAGCCAAAGCTCCACAAAGCAGGGGTGAACATCAGACAGGCAAAAACCAGGTGCTTATTAAACACACACACTCACAGAAAAACACACACTGGTGGACCCTAATGACATTTCTTCCATATGTCTGTCTTCCATAACAAACTTATTAAATATTTTAATATTATTCCTGTAAACATATCCTCATATATTATAACACACACTCATATAAATAAATACAAACATACATGGAAAATCACAAGTTAAAAAACATGATAAAAGCTTAACATTAACAACAAAATGTTATCTGTGGAATACCATAAATATCATTACATTCTTGGGGTTTGGTACAATATATCCTAGCCAAAGTGCTTTATACTTAAATTTTTTTTTAATATTTATTTTTGAGAGAAGGAGCCCATGTAAGCAGGGTACGGACAAAGAGAGGGAGACAGAGGCTCCAAAGTGGGCTCCAAGCTGCCAGCAGAGAGCCCAACAGGGGCGCGAACCCATGAACCGTGAGCAGAAGTTGGATACCACCAACTGAGCCACCCAGGTGCCCCCAAAGTGCTTTATACTTTGATTACTCCCTACCTGCATTACTGCTGGCTCCCTCATGCATGGCCTACAACTAACTGTCATTATCAAGTGTGATGGACAGGGCTCCTCTCCTACATGGTTGTGAGCATTCATTTGCTAGAGATCACTGCATTCTTTTTTAAACTGGAAGAGGTCTTAGAGACCATACTGTTTATCTTCATTTTCTTCAAATAAGAAATGAAGTCCATAGAGGTTCAATACCATGCAAAATTTACAGATTTGATGGCGAGCCAGTTTTCTTACATAAAACACTAAACGATACTTCTCCTTAGGAAGCTAATTGCCTACGGAGGCCATCTCCCTACTGCTTTCTGCATATGAAAACCAGAAAAAACTGAAGAAGAACATGGTGCCTTCCTTTCCTCCAGTATGAAAACTTTTCACTGTAAAACACCTAAAAATATTATAACACACACACACACACACACACACACACACACACACATAATTTCCATTATTTGAAACCTAGAGAAGACTTTATTTTTTACTTTCATTATGATTTAGAAAAAGTTGTGGTCATTTTAAGGATTCTAATGAGTAGCAATTTATGGGTGAGCTTGACTATGCTGGAAAACAAGGACTTGATTTTACCCCTCCAAATTCTTCACAAATGTGACAAGCTTTTCATGTGATATATTTCTACTTCTGCTTTAAATACCAGAAGAAATGGGTGAAAATTAAAATGCAATATCCAGTTTATATGTTTCAAATACTAATCAGAATATTCCATGTGACTACCTCAAATAAGGCTCTGCACAGAATTATTGTTGTCCATGTGTTCTTAGCCAGGACAGAGAGGATGCAGCATGGTAATTTAAATTATTATATTTATTGCGACATAAAGTGGGAAAATAAAGGGGAAAAAACGAAAATGATTGCTGTGTTGTATAATTGGAAAACAATAATAGGAGGAATATCAGTAAAAAATCAAAAGAACAACCAAGCATATATTCTATTGTTTTGTCAACTTATATGCATTAAATTTTTTGCTATTATTATGGGAATTACACTACCAATAATATTTAACTGCTAAAAGCTTTAATAATACATTTTCTTTTACTTCTGAACACAATTTTGAGCTCAGGAAACTATCAGCAAACACATAAGAGAGGCGTTCCCCTATAGAAAATAATTTTAAAACGAATGCAATCTTAGATCTTTTTCTTTTTTCAAAACCCTCTAATTCTTGAATCCCTGGATTATAGTCCATCTTACTAATATTCCTCCCTCTTTCTAGAAGTCGTTTTAATGTTTATAGTTGACTTTAATGGTAGGTGTGACTTAATGTAATAAATGATCTTATATTTTTATTCTTGGGATTACTTCACCCTTGCTCAGGAATGAACCCTTATGCTCTGCGATGTGGCTTTAAGAGATCTTGTTCTTCAGTCGCTTTTTCTTTGACTTGACTTTACCATGATATCAAAAGAGAAAAAGATCCCCGTAGGCATTCACTGTTATATTTCACTCTAATTACAGAATTCTTCAGCAGTATACTCTGAAACTTTAACTTTCTGAAATGGATGTTTTTGGGGTAGATTAAGGTGACAGCTATAACGCTGGGTAGGGCTTTGAAGTGTTTAAAAATTCCTCCCCACAAGATAAGCCTGAAGCTGAATTTCAGCCAAGAGTCTGTAATTGCCTGAAAGTGTGATGTTTTCCATTTGTTTCTTCAGAGTTTTCTCCACTTTATCCACAGAGGCAATGTTTTCCTATTCCAAGCCTCGTCTTTTACACAAAGTTTTCCTACCGTAAAGAGATTTTAGTGAATCTATCTCAGAGAAGGCAAATATGTTATGACGGGATCAGTCAACCAATCGGTATCTAATCACCTATTAGATGTATTTATAGTGCTTTTAGAGAAGTGTGATTGCTACAAGTTAGCCATCCCTAGACAAGATGAACCCCCATGAAACAATTAGGAAACAATACTAGCTTAATGTGTTCTTTAAAGCCAAATTGGAAGAAATGAAACAAAGGGAAATTGCAATTGTGTTAAAAAAAAGTCAATTGAATGTCAGCTAGAGTTTATAATAATCATTTTTAAAACAATTTTATTAAGATGTATTTTTCATATTATACCAACCACCTGTTTCAAATGTATAACTTTTAGTTGGCTTACTGAATGGTACAGCCATCACCGTAAATCAGTTTTAGAACATTTTCATCCCCTCAGGAAGATCCCTCATGACCATTTACAGTTAATCCCCATTCCCACTCCCAGGCAGCCACTAATCTACTTTCTGTATCCAGAAACTTGCTTTTTCTAGACATGTCATATAAATGGAATCATAAACTATGTAATCTCTTTCTGTCCGGCTTCTTTCATTTAGTCATGTTTTTGAGATTCATCCAGGATGCAGCATCTGTCATTATTTGTTTCTTTTTATTGATGAATAGTATTCCACTGTGTGGAATGATTCTTAATGGCAATGATTTTAAAACTATGTTTTTTTGCAGTGCCTTAAAAGCTATAAAGGTTGATGGATGAATTAAGCCTTGTTTCCCCAAACAATCAGTTAGCACAAGAGATCCTATGACTAAAAGGGGCTTGAAAATCATTCACCTAGGGGATGCTGCATAGTTCATTCATGCAGTAATTTACCAAATGCTTATTGAGGTCCTATACTCAATAGGACCTGTGCTGCCCACTGAGAAGAGAGTAGGAAATAAGGGAGGTATCATTTCTGTGCTTACGGCCCCCAATTATGGTCCTTTAGGGGAGATGAACTTTAAACAAATAATTAAATAAATATGCTTTGGTTGAAATTGAGATAAATGCTACTACAAAAAAGTGCAGGGTGCTGTAAGAATGAGTAATGGAGGCATCCGGCCTAGTCTGAGACTCAGGAAAGATTTCCCTGTAGGAGTTATATTTAAGCTGAGATTTGAAGGACAAAATATTTGGACAGATTTACTAAAAATGAGGAGGAGAGATTTCTGCTCAAAGAACAGACTTGGGAAGGATTAATGCATTCCAGAAACCGAAGGGAAGCCAGGGTGGCAGAAGTGTGGCGCTGACATAAAGGGAGAAGAGTATGATGCAAGAGAGTGCTGAGGAAGTAGCAGAGGCTAGGCTAGAGGAATTCATGGTCACCGTAAGGTTTTGGATTTTTTCTTGAGGACAAAGGATGCCATTGAATTGCTTGAAGCAAGAGACTGATATGATTAAATTTGTATTTTCCAAGAAAACCAAAAAACTCTGTTGTATGAAGAATACATATTTAAACAGCCATGATATTGTAACAAATTGGGATGATGAGCTCACTATTAAGTTTCACATGTTATTTGTTCCCTGATAATTAAGCCTTCCCATTTCCTATAATAGTGCCTGCTACATTAATAGGAGCCCTTCTGGATATTTATCCAAGGAATTGAAATCAGGATCTTGAAAAAATATCTGTATTCCAATATTCATTGCGGTATTATTTACAGTAGCAAAAATTAGGAAATAATCTATGTCTCTTAGAGAATCAATGCATAAGGAAAGTGTGACATATACATGCACTTGAATATTATTCAACCTTAAAAAAAGGAAACTCTGGCCATGTGTGACAACATGGATGAATCGGGAGGACATTATTCTAAGTGAAATAAGCTAATCACTGAAGGACAAATACTGCAGGATTCTTCATATATGAGATAGAGATAGAGATAGAGATAGAGATAGAGATAGAGATAGAGATAGATATATAGATGGATAGAGATAGTAATATAAATAGATAAGATAGAGATAGAGATGGAGATAGTGATAGTGATAGAGATAGAAATAGAGATAGAGATAGGGATAGGGATAGGGATAGAGATAGGGATAGATGAGAGTAGAGTGGTGGTTGTCAGGGACTGGAGGAGGGAAATAGGGAATTGCTATTCAGTGGGTACAAAGATTCAGTTATGCTAACGATCTCTTGTTGTACAACATTGTGCCTATAGCTAACAATACTGTATTGTACACTTAAAATTTATTAAGAGGGTAAATCTCATGTTAAATGTTCTTCCATAATAAAAAACAATTGTTGGAACAAATTAATAAATGATAATAAACAATATCCCCAAATTTAGGGATAGCCTACTTTTCTTACAAATTAGAAGGGATTCTTTTTTTTTTTTAATTTTTTTAATGTTTATTTATTTTTGAGACAGAGAGAGACAGAGCATGAGTGGGGGAGGGGCAGAGAGAGAGGGAGACACAGAATCCAAAGCAGGCTCCAGGCTCTGAGCTGTCAGCACAGAGCCCGATGCAGGGCTCGAACCCACAGACTGCGAGATCATGACCTGAGCTGAAGTCGGACTCTCAACCGACTGAGCCACCCAGGCGCCCCTAGAAGGGATTCTTGATTACCTCAATAATGAACTTATTTTCATCATTTGCCCACTAATATGTTTTATTGAGTGGGAGAGAAATGAGTGAAGTGAGAGCTAGCATGCCAGAAATAATGAGTAAACTTGAGTTTGGGCAGGGAATGCATACTTCTTCCATCACATGTAATGGCAAGAGAAATGGTGAGGATTTCTGAGGTACTTCATGGTCAATCTGCATCACATAGGATAATGCTAACTGCTGTTCAATTAATTAGAAGGGCAAATCTATTCTAACCAAAATCAAACAAAACAAACCAATAAATAGACCACTGATTATTAGAGGAAGATTATAGAGAATCAAATAGATTTTGCCAGGTGTCAAAGGGATTCTGGTTTCTGAATTTTGCTACTAGTAAAACTGTATGGAGCCATTACATCATGGCTGTTCAACACAACACCTGCTGAGCAATGTCTTCCTTCATCAACTTTGAAATTGGTTCTTTCATCTCCAAACTGTGCAAAATGTAAAAACATTTCCCTCTGCTCTGGACTCTGGTTCCTAGAAACAGATTCAGAAACCTGTTGCTGACATTTTTACCAGGAATACTAGTTACACTGTCTTCTCAAAGCAAAGAACTAACATCCTGGGATGGCGAGCTTATGACAACCTTTATTATTAACGCCAGTTTTTGAATATTTTAGAAGTCCCTACTTTGAAACATCCGAGAACTGTTTTAGAATTTATTGTGTGAAAAATCTTGGCTACCTACTTGCCCTCATTCATCAAAAGCTTAGAATGGATTTATACAAGGCATGATATGTCTCTTTGGATTTTTACTAATGGATTAATGATGCTAATAAACATTCAGGCAAACCAAGAAAAAAATGGTGCGACATTTATTAGACTCACTTCTAAGAACCTGTTAAAAATAAATGGAATCATTTAATGATTGAATGTACTTGTTTACATTTCAAAGCTGATTAACTTAAATTTAATCTTTGTTTTCTTTCATTAGATGCTGTGGAAGTTCTCTGTCATTACTTTAATTAGATGCATTAATAAGGTTTTAAGACACCTCTGCACAGAACTATATGCAAATGCAGGAGGATGAACCTGAATCTGGTAAGGTAAAAGTCCTATTTCTAATGTGTTAACTGAAGGCTGGTTACATTTTTTTTAGTCTTTCTTATATTCTTTTAATTTGTGTATATGAGTGTTTACTAGAATCAATAAGAAATCTTAACCCATTTTAGTTCTCATTTGGATCTCTAGAATGTACTGAAGCTCCCAGGAGAAACTCAAGATCTTTATCTGCATTTCATATAATGAACCTAAACACTGTGGTGCTGAGAATAAAGACAAAAAATTAAGCAAGCATGGATTTGCTCCTACAGGAAAGAAAGAAGACCGCATACATACCCATAACACAAATTCCTTTTAAAGTAGATATTCATTTCTTATTTATCTCAAAGGAACTTAAAAGAGAAATTGAAGTTCATTTTAGAATCAGCTGTCTCTTTAGAACTAGATGAGTACTTAGAAGCTCTTGAATTGTAAGCCATGGTTAGCCCATCTGAGATTTGGAGGGGTGGTAGATTCTTTGGCTTAAAATCTAAGATCAGTATGAAAACTTCACACAGCTATGTTTGCTGTCTGAATGATGTTGTATTTGACCAATCACTAACTCAAGATTTCACGTATTTACACATAGAAATAACAGATCAGTGGAAAGCATTTCAGTATTCAGTGTTTTGAAGCTTGTGTTGAGCCTTAAAGGAGTTCTAACTTTGATTTTATTAGTGAAAATTTTAAATGAATTCATGTAATTTTCTTTCATTTGGGAATCACCTTTTTCTTAGACCCCTGCCTAACGTAACTTGAACATTAAACTAAGATTTATAAATATGTAATTGGTAGCATATATCAGCATGAACTATAAGGTTCTTTCTTAAGAAGCGTTGTATAATAAATGACTCCTATTAAAATGGTCTAATTAGTTTTAAGTATTTAACCAGCATTAACAGAGAGATTCAAAACCCAGCCTACCTAGACGACATATTAGCTTATAATGACTTAGGAGTAATCTGCTTTCCCTGATGGCTTCACAAGGGAAAGAGGAAATAAAAATAAAACAGTTTTAGAACCAGGTAACTAATTATACACAGATTATTTGTAAACAGCTTTTCTCCTTTGAACAAAAGAAATAAGCTTAGTTGAGCCGAACAGGAGCTCTCACTGCCAAACCCACAACAGAACCATTTTCTTAGAAGAATAGTCCTATATTATGGATGTAGTGATGAGTAAGACACCAAGCTGGGCAGTGATCAAAAAACAAACTGATATTTGCTCTCCAGCTAATTTGAATGGCTGGGCTTTGGGGCAGCTGGGATGGAGTTTGTATCTATTTTTTTTTTTTTTTTTTTTAAACAGAGGCCTTTGTCTGAATTCCCAGTGAGATGCTGGATTACAAACAAATGCATTCTTCCCCACCTCCTTTCTAGTAGCTACAGCTTTTCAAGGAAGTCTTTGCTTCTGTCATTCTTTCCCGATTTGAAGGGTCCTTGGAATACGTAATAAATGCAATTGGAGAAATTGTCTGAAAATCTTGGGCTACGTTTCATGTCTTCATTGGCAATGGTCTTCATTTCAGTTATTTTTGGAGTAAAATCAGACCCATGTTTGCTTTGAACCTAACTGTGTATTTTGTGTGTCCATTTTGTTTCTCATTATCATTATATTAATCGAAGTTTTGTAGTAGTCACTAGTGGCTATTGTATGTCAGGTATTGAGTTAGTACTCGACTCTGGCTCTCACTTATTCATCAAAATACCCCTATAAAGTACATATAATTATCCGCGTTTTAGAGATAAACTTTGACTTGTTGAGGTTAAGAACTTACCCGAGTTAAACAGCAAGAAAGTGGGAAGGCAGAAATGTATCCATGGCTGCCTCGCTCGTGTGCAACATGCTCTTAATCATTGTGCTACAGAAGAGAACACATTTTCATGATCTTTGCTTCTGAAATAAATAAAAAAATTGGTTGCTCCGGATGACAAGGATTCTGAACACAGTGAGGGTTAGTTATATGAAGGCCCAAATGCAAAAGGGTATACCAAGGGGTTAAGTGTGTTCTCTGCATTTTGCCCAGAATCTGCACTGTAATCAACAATCATGTCTACCTTCCTCAAAAATCCAGTTCTCAGCGGGGCACCTGACTGGCTGAGTCAGTTGAGCATCTGACTTCAGCTTAGGTCATGATATTGCGGTTTGTGAGTTCGAGCCCCCTGTCAGAATCTTGTCTGACAGTGCAGAGCCTGGAGTCTGGTTTGGATTCCGTGTTTCCCTATCTCTCCTACTTACCCTCCCTCTCTCTCTCTCTCAAAAATAAACATTAAAAACTTCTTAAAAATTGGGTTCATGGAGTTGCATTGCAGTGAATATGGATTTATTTATCCATATCCTGGTTCATAAGTTATGTCTTATTCACTCAAAATTTTCAGAAGAAATGCTTTTAAAATGAAGCCTTGCCAGAGGTCATCTTTCACATACAATTGAGTCCTCTGGGCACGGAGAGGAGCAAAGTGCACTATGGTGGTCTAGAACAATAGAAGTTTTGTAGGCACCCAACTTTGAATTCCGGTTCCTCTGTACTGAACTTTGGGCTTAACTTGGAATCAGATTGGTCGTCGGGAAAATTTTGGGTGAAAATTAAATTCGCGAGTGTGTGTGTATGTAATCACCATGAGGTGTTTAGTTTCTTCCATCAATTCTATTTCTCTTCTTTATTCTTCATCCGTATTGGTCTTTTCTCTTTATTTTCTATTTCTGTCGTATTTCCTCCGTTCTCATTCTCATTGTGTTTTTCCTTTTAATCATTGATCTGATATGGGGGAAGTAGGGAAGATGGTTTCTAAATTCTCTGGAAGTAATTCTATTCTGCAGCTTATGATAATCACATCTCATAGCCTGCCTTCAAATTATCATCTCCAGTTTTTAAAAATAAAGGACATCTAAAAAATGTCCACTTAGTGAATAGAAGTGTATTTTAGTCTTTCCTCTAGCATGACTGACCGTTTTCTATTATTGATAGTTTATAAGATTTTGTTTCAGCTCCACTACTTGATATTGCTTAATTCAAATACCTTTTAGGGGATATGTTACATTTTGGAAAAACTCCTGTCAAAGTTTTTGTTTGCTTGTTTATTTGTTTGTTTGTTTTTCATATATAAGCTGTAAGATTTGGAATACTTTTCCAAAGACCAGGTCCAGCTCCAGCCAATTATTTTCATTCGACACTGTTTCTTGTGTTATCAAAAATCTTAGCAGGACCTGATATGCACATTTTATGTGAAATTTCCTCACTTTTAAATGTTAACATTGAATTCAGGTTTTTAAGAAACACTATGTGGATAAGCAAAATTTGTCTGTCGGTCCTTCACAAAGGAAAGTGAAGACATTAACATTATATTTAATTTTTATTTTCTATTTATCTTTTATTTTGTGTACTTAAATTTTTATTTTATTTTTGGCATTTATAGTTCTTTCATACTAAGAATTTTTAAGAAGAAATATTACATCATTTTGTACCAATATATAACTTTATAATGCTCACATTGTCATTTTATATATTTATAATGCTCATATTTTGATGCCAAAATGGAAATGTGGAGGGACTATGGAGGGGTGAAATATTATTGTAAAAGTTGGAATATGGCCAATATATTCACGCACAGGTTAGGACACAGGTGGAGAGGACCAGAGTGAAGTGGTATGAGACACGCAGCGAGAGCTGGAGTCCTGTCTGCCAGTCTCTAAGAACAGTACCAGATTTCCACACCAACTCATGAAAATATTCTTAGCAAAAAGGAACGCTTTTATCGTAATAAAGAATACTACCAGGGCACCTCGCTGGCTTAGTCAGCAGAGCATGTGATTCTTGATCTCAGAGTTGTGAGTTCAAATCCCATGTTGAATATAGAGGTTACTTAAAAATAAAATCTTAAAAAAAAAAAAAAAAAAGAGTATCTACCAAAAAGTTAACACCAAATCTCATAGTGAGTGGTGAAATATTGAAAGCTTCTTCCTGATATTAGCAAGAAGGTAATGATATTTTCCATCACCATTTCTATTAAAAGTCGTAAGATGGACTTTCAAGCAGGAGGCCCATTAAATTCCTTTTCCACCATTTTTTTTCCAGTTTCTCTTCTGTTTTTTGTTTTTGTTTTTCCTGAGGCTACTAAAGGGACTTATTGACTATGACTCTCCACCGCGGGATTCCAAAAAGCTTTCATTTGAAAAAAACTTTTCTAAACCCAAAACATAAAAATAAAAACATAAAAATCTTCAAAACTACTTCTCTGACTACCATTGTTATATTGTATGCCTTTTTGATTGGGACTAAATTCTCCAGTTGTTTTTTTTGTTTTTTTTTTAACCTGAATCCTTTCCTCTTTTTCTATATCCCTCTTAAATTTAATAATAATATGTTCTGTTAAGTGCCCATACAATTTCATAAACAAAGTTCAGAGCTACATTTTGCATTTTAAAATTACCTTTAAAATAATAACGTTTACTTATTATTATTACATGGAGTCCATCTACTGCAGGTTCCATCTCTCTCTCCCTCTTTCTCTCTCTCTCTCTCTTTCACACACGCACACATATATACAGCTTTAATAAAGCATGAAGAATGTATAAATGAGAGATGAAATGTCTTCATTCCCTACAGTACTAGATATCTGCTGCCACATAACAAATTATCCAAATATGTAGTGGCTAAAAACAACAAACGTTTATTAGCTCATAGTTTCTGTGGATCAGGAATTCAGAAGCAGCTTAGCTGGGTGGTTCTCGGGAGAGCACTGGCAGGGTGTTGGCCCAGGCTGCAGCCATCCAAAGATTTGACGACGGCCAAAGAACCTGCTTCCAGGTTCACTTCCAACCACATGACTGTCGGCAGGCGGCCTCAGTTCCTCAGGACTGGCAGTTGGAGGTCTCTCTTCAGCACTTGGCGGCTGGGATCTCCCAGAGCTACTGATATAAGAAAGAGGGCAAAAGAGAAAGCAAGCAGAGAACCACCGTGCCATTTATGACCAAGTCTTAGAAGTGACATGCGTCATTGTTGCTGTATTCCACGGTCACAGAGACCAACCTGGCATGATTTAGAAGGGCACCGCACATAAAGATGAATACCAGGCTGGCTACTACACCTGACAAAGGGAATTCCTTTCATATTTCATCTTAAAGGCTCATTTTATCTTGGAAGCAGTTGGTGAAAACTAAAATAGATGAACCCAAAAAGTCTGCTATAATTTAAATCATAGCCAGTTAGCTATTTTCATAAATCTTTAACAATGATTTTCCAATTGGCAAAATAGAGCAATACTTACATTTAAATATATGTAAAAAAGTATGTGCCAATTAAAAAAAATTTAACATGGAAGGTTTTGATATTAGATTCCAAGTAACTTTTTTTTTTAACCTTGACATTAAAAGAAAAATGGATGAAGGGTTTATAGTCTTTCAGAATAAGTGAAATCTGCAGTGGATGGTGCGCAAAATTTTGCCACTTTGCAATCCAAATGAAACGAAATCCAGACTTATTTTGAATGAGTTAAATCAACCCGAGCCTATAGCCCAGCTACTGACTCCACCATAATTAAGTGCTAATCGTATGGGTGTGCTGTTTTGTGAGGCAGTAAACCAGTTTCCTGAGTGGATAAATAAAGAGGTTGAAAACTGGGGAGCTTAACCTATCAAAGAACAGCAATTTTCTTGTAGAAAAAGAGCAGACCTACCTGTTTTTGCTATTAGAATAAGAGTGAGAATTCCTGAAAAGTGAAGGAATGGGTCATTTTTAAAATTGGCTAAGAAGTGGGGGCGTTGGTGAATGTAGAAATGTGTTTCATATGCCCATGGTCTCTATGTTGAATATCTTCTATAGAATTCAACAATAAATATATTTGTCTACTTGTCAAAGACTTCCTACCAGTAAAACATCTTTCATGCAAGCACTTGAACTCAAAAGTGTTAGAACTGAAATGAGCTACAGATTTCGTCTGGTCTACCACCAATTCCCCAACCCACTCATACCAAGAATTTTACAGATAAGCAAAACAAGATTCCAAGAGGTTAGGTAACTTGTCCAAAGCCACATATCTAATATAGAAGAGTGATTAAAACTCAGATTCTGTGTTCCAGTTGTCTTGAAATTGAATCCTAGTTATGTGCACACTATTTCACCCTGGGAGATTTAAACTCTGTGCAGTTCAATTTGTTCATCAGTAAACCAATATTCTCTACCACATTCATAAATTCCACAAATATGAGGCAGGCAATGGGGATAGACTGCAATCAAAGAGTTTTTTATTTTTTTCTATGAAGGAAGTAAAGGCTAGTGCTGTGGGAACACAGATCCTAAATCCAGTTTTTCCTAAGTAGTCACATATGAGCTCTGCATGGCAATGGGAGGGTGAAGAGGAAGACAATGGTCTAGAGGGACAGCTTAGGTCTAAGGATTATAGTAAGCAAGGCATGGCAAGGAATGGCAACATGATTGAGGCTGGAATACAGATGATGAGCTGGGGAGTTGTAAGGACTGAGAAAATTAATGTAAAGAGTTTAGCATAGTGCCCAATCTATGATAAACACTTGGTAAATGATAGTTGCTGTCACTAATTTTAATATTGTTAATGTTAAACATTAACACTACAACTGGAAATCCAAATCCTAGGTTGAAATTACCTCCGATTTCCAATGTCCCCTTTTTTTCTCTCTCTCTCTCTCTCTATCAATGTGATTTACTATAGTTGTTTTTCCAGTGACAAATATCCATTGCTTGCTTGCTCCTTACCAGGACCTGTTCTGCTCTAGGCGTGTGGAATTCAGCAAAGAAAAAAGCAGAGAAGGTCTTAACTTTTCCAGAGCTTACATTACAATGGAGAAAAATGGATACAAGAAACAGGGAAATAAGTAAATGAAATAATTTCCATTAGAAAAGTTCAGTGAATAGAACTAGAGGGATAATGAGAATGGGATGTGACAGGGTGAGTGGGGATTCTAAGGGGCCATGCTACTTCAGCTAAAGGTAATCAGAAAGAACTGTCTGAAATGACAGCATTTGAGCTGAGACCTGAAATATAGAGCTTGGAGAAAAGCATTTCAGGCAGAGGCCCAAGTTGGGATCCAGCTAGACTTGAAGAAAGAAGACGTTGCCTGAAATGAGGGGGAGATGGTAGGGAGTTAGAGGTCACAGAGACAGAACATTTAGAGAATAAGAAAACGTCCTTTGTGGTAAGGATATTGGGTTTCATTTTACATATGTTGGAGAGCTTTAATTGGAGGCATGATATCATCTGATTTATACTTTACAATAGAGTTTCTCAATTACGGCACTGTTTGCATTTCAGGGTAGATAATTGTTTGTTGTAGGGGGCTAGCATATGGACCTGTAGGATCTTTATAGCATCCCTGGTCTCTTGCCACTTGATACCAATAGCAACTCCCATGTTGTGTAACTCAAAATTGTCTCCAGACATTGCTGAATGTCCCTAGAGAGCCAAAATTTCTCCCAGTTGAGAACCACTATCTTAAAATGATATTTTTGTCCCTGTGTGGAAAAATGTTGGAGATGTGGGGTAGAGAGGAGGGCAAGGTGTAAAAAAGACTACTATGAGGATATGATAGCAATCCAGGTAAGAAAAAAGTGACTTGATGGTGGAATAGTAGAGACTGTGAAGGGATTGAAATGCAGGGTAGATTTTGGATAGATAGAAAGTATTTTGGAGACCAAACCGACACAATTTGGGTGGGGTGATGCGTCAACCATACATCTTGATCTGTCTGAGAGAGACCTGGCTTATCCCTATTTCCTAGTATAATTATTAATAGTGGCCATTTCTGGTTTCAAAGGTGTCCTCATTTGGACATGTTTGTCTAGTGATATTCAAGTAACAGTCCTGAGACATCTACTTGTAGTTTTCATATTATCCTGTCCATGTAAGGGTCTCAAATTTTCAGTCTTCTCTCATCTGATGAAATAAAGAGAATACAACCTGTAAATATTTATATAGAGTAAGGAATAGAGTAATTCAGAGGAGAAGAGAGGGGAAATATATATTCCATCACTTGTAGTATGTTAAACATAGCTTTATAGTTTAAATTACCCTTAATTTCTGGGCTTTTCATAGATAGCATCTGAGGAAAAGAGAATGGGTTACATATAATAGTAATGTATATATTTGTTCATTACATTTAACATGTTTGAGAGGGGTAGTTTATTTTGGTTCTACAAGTTATGTAAGATACAGGTAGTTAGAGATTTTAACAAAATGTGAACTTGTAAAACATTTTTTTTAATATACCGAATAAGCAGATGTGTAATTTTCTTAAGTTTTCTGTCTAATGATGAATTGGTTTTTGGAATTCCTTGCTTCTTTAAATAAGGTCAAGGACATGTTAGTCCTCCTAAGGAATGGGAAGTGCACTTTGCTAGTAGTATTTTTAAGATAATGCATCTTAGGGGGCCACGAGACAAAGGGGAAGAGAAAGGAAGGCCAAGAGAAAGAAAATGAACATCTCAGCACAGATCTAGCTCCATTAGTAGAAACAAATGGACAAATGAACAAGAAAACACACATTCCCGAGGGACCTTATATAGGAAATACGTCATATGCAGTACAGAATGTAACCACAATGTTCAGAAGCACTTCTGGTTTTTTGTTCTTGTTCTCGTTTTTTGTTTTTTTGTTTTTTTTCAGTTGTTGTTGTTATTGTTCCATATTGCGTATTAAAGTAAGTAAGAAAGTTTCCTAATTTAATTAAGCATTATGGAGTTACTATTATCATCCTCATTTGTAAGACAAAACACTTGAAACTCAGACCCAGGTGAAAGGTAACCTTACAAAATTCCCATCGAGGTGGCTCTAGCTCCAAAGCCCTTCTTCCTTCCATTTGACTTCCTCATGTCACCCTATTATTAAGGAAAGCTCTATTTTGCAGTTGGGAAACTAACATTCAGTGTAAGAAGATTATCTGCTCAAGGGCCTAAATACAATTGGTGAAGCAAGGGCTTGAATGGAAGTCACCTAATGTTTAGCCCAGTTTATACCGTAGTATTTGGATGCTGAGAATATTAAAATTCAGTGAGTTACTCAAGCACTTTCAACAGTCTAGCATGGTTTATCAATGATTCATTTTTCTCAAATAGTCTCAGTAAATTAAGAAAAATGTTTTCATCCAAACCAAAGGAAGAGGAATAATGTTCAACTCCATGGCAGAAATACTGAGGAAGTGCCTATATGCAAATAGTGTGTGTTCTGTATCTGGAAGCACAAGTTGAAGATTTATAGAAAACTTACTCTATTGCCTCTACAATTAGTAATCTGGGGAGAGTGGTTATAATTGCATTTAAACATATGGACTTTGGAGTCTGAACAGCCTCCAAATGCTGGTTTGCCTCTTAGAACTTTCTAACTCCGTAACTGTATTACAGTTTGCTTATCTACAAAATAAGTATAAAATTATATTTATATCAAAGGATTCTACTGAGAGCTAAATAAGATTTTGAACAGTAAAGAATCACTAACTACTAGCCAATACTATTTACTAAGTGTTTCAACAAAAGTCAACTTGACTACCTGGCTTTTCAGTGCCTTTTGATGTTGAAATGTCTTTTTTAGGAATAGCTTGGCAACTTACTTCTGGGTCTTCCCTTTTATGTGAAAGTAAAACAATTACTGTAGACACTTTTGAAATAATCTACATAAATCTTCCTTTCTTCTTTTCCATATTTGGGGATCTCAGAGAAACTTTAAAACATTTATTGTTATTCTTTTTCTTAAAAGCAAATAACCTACGAAGCTTAGGGAGTAAGGACTTGCCCAAAGTCACACAGAGCATGGCAGAGCTGAAATAAGAACCTGGTTCTTGGCTCCTTGTTCTCCCTTCTCTTTCAACATTACCACGTTAACCCTGTGTAATGTGTCCAACTTATTTATTTCTCTAATTTAATTTTTTGTTTCAGCAAAATGAAATAGAGCAAATACAACTCTTTTTATTACTGTGGTGGATGAAGTTAAAAGGTAACTCAAATTTAGAATTATCATTTTTTTTAATTTTGACTAGCCAGCCTTTCCCAAGTTACCTTTAAATATGTCAGAAGCTAAATATATATCGATAGTAGGTTTGCCTAGGGGAGATTTAGTTCATTCTAATTGGCCAAACACTTTCAATTTATTCCTACTAAACAGGCCTTTGATATGGAGAGATTTATAGCTCCTCTTTCTTCTATCTAGAAGATAAATACAGTCTGAGATCAGAAGGGACTTCTTGTAAACCCAAGAAGGTTTCCAGATTGATGGGTTTTTATTTGTCCTAGCTTGTACTGGGCTTTAGCCCTGACCCATTCAGTGTATTTCAAATATATTTTATTTTACTTTATTTTTACATCTTTCTTCAGGCGACTGACCTGTGTCTCTGTTTGTTTCTTCACTCATTTGTGTTAACTGCGTATTGTTTAAACCAAAAGATTAAGTGTGGAGTCTGCATTGCTTAATAAATTTGCCAGAAACTGGGTAGGCCAGCTTGCCTCTGTTCACGGAAAGCATGAATGTTTTACAATTCATTCTGGGAAAACTTATGAACCCATACAAAAGAACTACTTGCTGTATTGGACTTTGGATACCACAAAGGACTATTCAATTAGAGCTTCCATTCAGTCATAACTAAAAACAGTGTTGGGTGAGAATATGCTCATTTACAAATGGGTATTTGGGTAATAGTCTCTTGATAATCCCTTCTTGATCAGTTCTGTATGTGCCCTATTTTTTAATTTCTTTCTTTATTATTTTGTTTTATTCATAATGTCTAAGTATAATCCAGTCCCACACTAACAGAGGTCTTTTGAAGAGTCCTTTTTCTCCCCAAGGGTCTTGACCAACACCCATTTCATGTTCAATGTTGCATCTCCATAACGATTTCTTCATGTCTTTCCATCTTCCCTTAAATGATGTGGCCTGGAAAAGCCTCCAGATGATGAATTATTACCTCCTCCAACCCAATACTTCAGTTGTAATGTGAACTCAAGAAGAAGATAAGCATAGCCACAGTCACCTCTGTCTCTACACCTCCATCCCTACTAAGTACAAATTAGTGTATTCTCTGCCATGGCCCGTGAGAGCCTGACTAAAGATGTTATTCATCCATCCAACAAACCAAGAGTACAATTGCTCTGTACATAGGACCAAAAATGCAAGGATGAATAAAACATGATCCATCTGGCATAGGAGACATGTAGCTTGGTCAGGATGGAGATGAAGCTAGGGGAATCTGAAAGACCCCAGACATTTGTGACGTACATCATCAATGTGGTTGATTTACATGTAGTGCCTGTGTCTTTGCTAAATGTCATTCCTAGTCGCTTCTGAGTGTCTGCTGGGTAAAATGCAGAGAGTGATTCCTGTTGTGATCTCTGACCTAAATGCTAACACAAACTGGATTGCTAAAGATTTCTACATTTACCCTGAGAAAATCATATCACTAGAAATGTTTGTAAGTTTGCCAGACATTTTGCAAATGATACTTCCTAATCTTTGTATGAAGTTAAGCAAGCTCCAATCAGTGTAAAAGAGGAGATAAAAAAGTAATTAAAAAATTAAAAACATTAAAAATAAATAAATAAAAATAAAAAAAAATAAATAAATAAACAAAAGAGGAGAAATATTTAAAGAACTATTAAAACAACCGTGGACTGGACACTGAACCTTCATTTGGTGAGGCCTAGACAACAATAGTAATGAGAAGTGTAATGTACTGTCTTATTTTCTCATTTATTCTTTGTTTAGTTTCTTGGCAAATATGAGTTTATATATTCCAGGGAAGGTGATCTAAGGTAGAACTTTATAAACTATTCCTGGAGACTGAGTAAGCCTCAAGGATTTACTAATAAATAAGTAAAACTACCTAATCTCTTGGTATTTTGTAAAATTGAGAGTTGTTTTTCTTTGTTAAGTTTTATGTGAAAATTTAAATTATTGTTTCCGATTCTAATTCCTTTTTCTTTTTATTTAAAGTATATTAGTTCAACCAGTAAGAATATATTTTCCCAAGAGACATCAACAATCATGCAAAGAAACAAAGAGTTCAAATGTTGTAACTATTAGGTATAAATTGAATTAAATCTATCTTACAATAACTAAGATTATTTTTAAAGATAGAACAATGTTTCTGTGAACTTTCAAATTTTCATTTACTGCTCTTTTTTGCCCTAGCATATACTTTATTTTAAAATTACATTTACTATAATTTTTCAATCCAAAATCCTAATTCCAAAGATGTTTTAGCAAGTTTAGACTATCAAAGACTAAGGTGAGATATTTGAGGACTTAATTTTAGAAAGAGGTGTTTCTACTGAAGTTTTCCCTCTCATTTCATTTCCTTGAATTTAGTTCTTAGCCAGAGCAAGATGGCCATCTTTTAGAAATATGAAGATTGGGAAATGAGGCAATATGCTTCCTATAATTTCTTACACCCATTCCCTTCATGTGTGTGGTCTAGCCAAAGACGTGTACTTGTCACGTATCCAATGACTACAGAAAGATTTGTTATATCACACCCTGAAACAAGAATATTTAGACAATTCATATTTCTCAACATCTTTTAGAATGGTAAGTTTGTTTAATTTTTTAATTTTTTTTTTTTTTTTTTTTTAAAGACAGAGAGACAGAGCATGAGTTGGGCAGGGGCAGAGAGAGAGGTTAGACACAGAGTCTGAAGCAGGCTCCAGGCTATGAGCTGTCAGCACAGAGCCCAATGCTGGGGTCAAACTCATGGACCCCGAGATCATAACCTGAGCCAAAGCTGGAAGCTTAAACAACTGACCCACCAGGCGACCCCAGAATAGTAAGTTTTTAAATGATGTAATAGTTCACTGGAACTGATGAGGAACAGAAAAATGAAATACAGATTAGTCTTCTAAGTTACTTTCTGAGGTTCTTTATATACTGAAAGAAAAGTTAGCAAATACCTTCTGAATTGTTTCTAATTCCTCAAACATTATTGAACCCTTGTGGTAAATTTTGTATATTTTACTTAGCATGAATAGGAGTTTGAAATTTAACTTGAGTTTTGCTTATAAAATGACTGCAAAAGTGCTTTCTGAATGTGCTAGTAATCAGGACATTTATTGATGATTCTTAGTAGTGAATGATGGTAACTTGAGTTGATCCAACTTAGGCATGAGAATTTATTGGTTCATCTGATAAAAATGCAGACAGGCCTATCTATGTCTTAGGGACAATTAGGTCCACAGGCAAAAATTTCTCCCAATTTAAGACTATTCTTTTTGAAAAGTAGGGCAGGAAATGTTTAATACCATGATTATAGTTATGATTTTCCAGGTGAATACATATTTCAAAACAGATCAAAGTAGATACTTGAGCCCCCACTGGAGGGTAGAAGGGCAAGATTGTTCCAAAAAGTAAATTCAGCCTTTCAGAGGACAGAAGAAATTTAATCTACTTTCCCAACAAATGATCTCATTCACTTACACCAATAAAGAATAATGCAGTTAATTAAAAAAAAAAAAAAAGTAGACACTTGAAATATGTGCAGTTAGTGTAAAGTACTTTGATTATATCTCAATACATTTGTCTAAAAAAAGAAAGGAAAATAGAGACATTTCCAAAAGGAAAATAGAGAAGTTTCCAAAAGGAAAAAAGAAAAGAAAAACAGAAGTTTCTAAAGTTACATTCCTCAATTTTGCCCTCCAAAGGGAGTAAGAAGACCTGCATCCTTTGGCCAAAATCCCAAGTTCTCTTACTGGTCTGTTTTGGTTAAGAGCCACTGCTATCCCGTCACTGTGACCAGGGAGGTGCGGTAAGGTCTTTGAGAAGAAGACCGTTCCAATTCCATCCATATGGTAGAAAACGATTTCCCTGTCCTCCCACAAAAACAAACAAACAAACAAACAAAAAATGCTGTTATGACCAGGAAACATATATGTGTGCCTTATACTAGAATCTGTGATTTTCATGGGCAAAATCTGCAAGTAAATATCAAATCAGCCAGTAGCATTTAGGAGATTTTGCTTAGAGGAAGTTTAGCAAAAGTTATAACTTATACCTTTTTTTTAATGTTAAAGGATTAGGGAGAGAAGCTCTAAAATATTAGGGAGCTTTTTCAGTGAAAAGCTGCCCTCCATTTTCTTAAGGCAAGGCATGTTGTTGGGAGGAAGGTAGTGGGACAGGAGAAACATAGCATTAACTATGAAAACATATTCTTCTCAAGATTCATATTTAAAGAGTAGACCATTGTCACTTCTTAAAGGTCCCAATGCCCTTGAACAAATTGTATTGTTTAAGCAATAGACAAACTTGGCTGGGAAATTAAGGAATGCGAAGTGGCAGAACACATGGATACATAGTGTTTCCATCTTTTCTTGACCTGATAAATAGCAATAAAATACAGTAAACACTGTTAGGTATTTTGTCGGGGTGGGGGAGGGTGGTGAGTGATAATCATTCAATTGGTGCAATACCTTTCAGTTTCTTTCCTTTGTCTTTTCCTTGGGAGTGTTCTGAGTCATTAGCTGGTAAACACAAAGGGAGAAAGGAAAAAATAAAAGAGGAAAACTAATGTTTTTTGATCTATTATGAGACAGACATTTTAAGAGTTTATGGATTGTCGTCTTATTTAATGTAACTGCCTTGAGACTTAGTATCTCCATTTTACAAACAGAAACTGAGGCATAAAGAATTAATCCAACTACCCATATTGAATCAACATAATAAATACTAAATTTCTCAAACTTTAAACCCCATATTCTTTATCTTACACCACACTGTTTGCCATTTACAGTAAGGAAGCAAAAGAGCAACATGTAGAGGGTATCTGAGTGGCTCATTCAGTTAAGGGTCTTACTCTCAATTTTGGCTCAGGTCATGGTGAGTTCAAGCCCGGTGTTGGGCTCTATGCTGACGGCTCAGAGCCTGCTTGGGATTCTCTCTCTCTCTCTACTTCTCACCCTACCCTGTCTCTCAAAAATAAATAAACATTAAAAAATGTTTTTGAAAGAGCATCATTTAGGATCCTTCTTTAAATCTGCAATTGAGTATGGGAAGCCAACTGGAGAAGTCCTACTGCCCTTTACTAATTACTAATCGCGCCATCTGTCCCTTGCCTCTCCCACTTCCTCCTCTAGGCAGTCAGAGTTTCAGTAAGCAGACATCAAATTTATGTGAAATGGGACTCTTTAGATTCTCTTTCTCCTGGAACTCCGAGATCACCTATTGTAAAAGGTTTTTTTTGTTTGTTTTGTTTGTTTGTTTGTTTTTGGAGTAGGATAAAATTGACAACTAAAATTCCAATGTCGTAAGTAAGGTGAAGAAAAATAATATTTAGTGGGTTTCTGCTATCTACATTAGTATCATTGAGCGTTTTATCTATATGATCACATTGCTTCTGCAGAATTGTTGAGATAACTGTTACTGTTCCAATTTCATGTAAGAAACACGAGACCTAGAGAATGTATATGCTCCTGAATTGATGGGTTCAAATTCTGATAAAACACCAAAACTCAGACTTGTTTCTTTTAGATATATATTTTTTAAGATTTTTTTTAATGTTTATTTTTAAGAGAGAGAACATGAGTAGGGGAGGGGCAGAGTGAGAGAGAGACAGAGAATCCGAAGCAGGCTCTGCATTGCCAGGGCAAAGTTTGACGTGGGGCTCGAACCTACCAACCATGAGATCATGACCTGAGCTGAAGTTAGACACTCAACCCACTGAGCCACCTAGGTGCCCCTGGACTTGTTCCTTTTGATAAACAGAGATTATTATTGTTCCTTTTAGTAAACATAGATTAATTGCATATATTCCACATATGAAGGATTGTATTATCAGAGTGTTGAATAATCTACTCTAAAAGATTCAATTTAACAAATACAGTCGTCCCAATTTTGCAAGTTACTGGGCTAGGTCCTTGGATAAAAAGAGAACTAAGACATTGCTTACCCTTCAGCAGCTCATAATCTTTTGTAGAAGGCAGATTGAGGGCAATTTGAATATATCAGAGGGTAACACAGTTTTCATATAAGAGAGACAAATTACTACCAAAGTGTCAATCACGAGAAACCCCTTTTTTCTTTTAAAAGATACATGTGTATATATATCCACTTTCCACTTGTGTTTTGATTTTTAACCTCCTACTAAATAAAGCTGCTCTTTGAATGAAAGCCCAAGTTTAGCAAATATCTTCGAATTTGTCATTTCAAGAGTAAAAAGATTTCCAAATAAAACCCTTATAAAACAATTTTGCGATTTTTCTATGAGTTAAATCTTTTTCCTAAATGTTTTGTCACTGAGAGAGACCGCTGGTTCCATAACACTAATGTGTTTTCAGTCTTGTATTAACTTACATAGTTTTCTATAATTTTAAACAAAAGCTAAGTCTTAAATGAAAACAAACAAACAAAATACAATGAATTTCAAACAGACAGCTTAACCAGAAGTGTCAGCTCTGTGAGACTTGTGACAAGTCTGGTTAGGGCCTTTTAAGAGTTGTATAATTGGTTTCAGAATGGAAAAAACAATTTTTCATTAATACAAACTAGCAAAACTTTTTTATGTTCTCCCCCTGTTCCAACATGAAAACTATAGGCAAAACTGAACAGGCTGTAGATGGTCCCCATGTAGATTTCCTGGACATTCAGAATACCTCCTTGGCAGTTTAATTCCACAATTAGAAATTTACTCCTATGGCCTTAGGATTTCTTAACTCTTATTAAAATGTAAATATACCAGAGGAAATAATACCTTGAACTTTTCCAGTTCAATATTTACTAAAGCTAAATATATGCCTATGCTTCGGTATTTTAATTGCTTTAGTGGATGTACAAGCAATAGAAATATTTTCATATGCTTGCAGAACTAAAATGTTCTGACAGCACTATTTGTAATCACACCAAATGAAAACTACTTAATGGTTATCAATGGGATGGTGGATAAATAAATTGTGGTTTATTCTACAGTGGAAAATACATCGATGAGAATGGTGAGCTGAGAGTATTACAACAATATGGGTGAATCTCACAAATGTAATGTTGATGAAAGAAGCTAGATATGAAAAGATATGCATAAGGTTTCATATGTCTAAAGTTCAAAAAAGAGTTCAAAGTCATCATTGATGTTAGCAGTCAGAAAAATGGTTACTCTTTGTAGGAGTGGGGTAATGCCTCAAAGTGGGCAACTGAGTTGCTTCTAGAGGCTGGTAATGTCCTATTTCTTGATCTGAGTTTTCATTATGTATACATGGCCAATTTGAGAAAAAACATTGAGCCATACTTTTTTGATTTGTGTGCTTTGTGTATATCTAATACACACACACACACACACATATAGTATCTCAATAAAAATATAAAAATAATTTTTAAAAACCACAAAGTTTTTTCAGTCACTATAATTTAATACCAGTGAGTTGAACATTTTTAAAATTTTAGTAAGGTGTGTACCAGAATCAGAATGCCTGGATGTAAAGTCAGAATGCAGTATAAGAGAAAGGTGATCCAGAAAGGGAAGGCGGTGGGATGCTAGATGTATACAGGGATATAGTTGAAAAGAGAAAATGGCGCTAGTGATTCTCCTAAAGAGTTCAGTTCACTGTGACTTAGATTTGATCTCTTAGAGAAAGACAATTTATTTCAAAGAATATACTCATTAACATATGAAAGTGCTTTGTTTCTTCTCCCTCACTGTGTGTGTGTGTGTGTGTGTGTGTGAGAGAGAGAGAGAGAGAGAGAGAGAAAGAGAGAGAGAGAGAGAGGGAGAAGGAGCACAATCCTCTGACTAGGTGCAAACTTCCTTCCCTCCAGTTCATTACATATTTTGTAGGCACTGCTTTAAAAATGTCATTTTAATGCTATTTGGTGCAGGTTCATCTTTCTAAATACAACCCTTCCCAGGACCCTAATTAATGTCTTAGTTTCCAATAACTTTATATAAACCCTAAAGTACCGTTTTATAATTCTCACATGACTAACCTGAAAAAACAAAAACAAAAAAAGACACAGGCTTTTCGATCTCCATGCCTCAGTGCAAGGAAGACATCTCCAAGCCTTAGAGACAATTGGATCCATTGGCAAAACTTCTCCTCAGTTTTGATCTATTTCTTTCAAAAAACAAGCGTGAAATGTTTAGTAGCATGACTATAGTGATAATTCTGGTTTAATTTTCATTCTTATTGTTTAAGTTGTCTGTTTTGTTGTCTTATGTTGTGTATTTATGTATACAACTTGTCCTAGTTTAATTGATTCAACCTTCTGCAGCCAGGGGACATTTGGTAGAAGCAATGAACCATGCTTAGCCTATAAGATGATGAATACAGCCCTTTGATCCCCTAACAATTAAAGGTTTCTGTTGCCTCTACCCAACCAATTCTAGCTGAAGGGAAGCAGAAAGATGTAGCTGCTTGTTCACTCAATACAAATATATTTTCTGTGTCTCTAAATAGCCTTAGAAATATTTTTAATGAGTAGATTTTATTCCCATCTCCAGATTTGCTTTACTTTGTTTAGCTGAAGCTCTATGGTTAGATATTGAAATCACTTTCACTTTTGCATCCATAAACATATCTACATAGGTGTTTTTTGAAGACATTCATAACTATTTCCTTAGGGTAAATTTTTAGAAGTGTCATTACTGAATCAAGAGAGATGTGCATGTTAAGGCATTGGGTATGTGCCATTAAATTGATTGGGGTCATTTTTATTATTCTTCGAGTTTTCCAAAGAGATTAATTTGGCTTTAAAAGAATGCTGTCAGTCATACATGAATTCTCAAGTGCTTCTCCATATTGAATCTAAAAAAAAAAAGTTAACAAAATCTTTTTTTTAAGATACAGATTGTGACCTAGAAGCATATTATAAAGTAAAAATCCTTAAAGACAAAATAGATAATAGTTCACCTAGGTGGATTCATTAATGATCGAACCGCTGCATTCAATGTGCGTGGCTTAACAATAGTCAAAATCAATCTGTCAGTCGTCTATAGTGGCATGCAACAAGAGGCTGTATTCAATAATGTCTAGTCCAATAGTTTCATTAATGTTTTGGTTAAGAGCATTATCTCATGTGTTTGCATCTTGTTTGCATGTTTAGTTGATATTGTTTTGAGAGAGAAACCTAAACTTTTGGAAGATAAAATTCTAAGGAGACTCAGCAGGTTAGAATGGTGGATAAAACTTAACATTTAACTGTTATAAATTTGCATATTGAGGAAGAAAAGGAATATGTTAGCATTTGTGAAAATCAATAAGAGGTTTTATTTTACCAAAACTACATAAGAGGTCGTTGTGATATAGGTAATATAGTTATTATGATTTGCGATTTTATTACTAGATATATATTCTCTGAATGAGGGAGGTGGTACTACAAATCTACTCTATGTACCTCACATCAAGGACATTGACAGACTAGAATTTATTCAGAGACAAGTGATTATCTTAGCACGAGACCCTCGTTTTATTGAGTGATGAAATCTCTGTGCAAAAGGAGTGATAGAAAATGAGAAGAGAGACAGGGAGAAAGAGGAAAGGGTTACAGAGCTGACCAGAGCCTCAGAAGAAAAACAGCCATTTGCTCAGTCATGTGGGATGTCTTCAGTGACACACATAGAACAATTGGTAGGGGAGAGAAAAATAAATTTATCTGTAGGCTCTCTCCCACCTCTTATCTCTATTGGTTTAAAAAATTGTCCTATAAATCCTTCAAATGTCCTGCATTTCCAACTTGAATTTATCAAGTCCTCTGGGCAGCCACTGAGGAAGCCAGAGACTCCATAGATTTGGTTGCTTTGGTCTTCAGTTCTGGAACTGCTGGAAGGAACCTCTATTGCAGTGATACAATGAGATACTTGTTCAAGCCCAGATCTTGGGGGAAGGGGAGAGAGCTGGAATCTTAGGAGATAAGACAATGGTGGCAATGATAGGATTCTGCATTGATCAAATGTCCAAGGCCCAGAAAACAGACTCTGTCAAGTAAAATTGAAAGTCCCATGAAGTGAATCCATTATAATCCAATACTTTATATAATCCACTACTTGAGCCATTCAGATGCATTTTCCACCCTTTGTTATATGTGTATCCCACATAAGAACTAGCTGCTCTCACTTCTTCCCAAGATATGACATCCAAGAACATACCAAGAAGGTAATGACTGGTAGCAATCTCCTAAAAAGACATAAGGAAGACTAGCCAATCAAGCCACTGCCCCTCATTGCTATAGCTACACCTGGGAGTCTAATATTTATTGTCACCCTCCTTTATTACCTTTTTGGATTTCCTCATCCCCAGCCAATATTTTACCTGGTCTAGATTGCTTATCAGGTGGAGTGGCACAAACCTTCATTTTTCAGGGACTTTCTCTTACCCATTCACAGTTGTCACTGGACATGGAAATAAGAGTTCCCCTAGGGAATAGTCTGAGTTCTAGACACAATTTTTTTCTGCCCACCTTGTGTAATAACAAACCTATTGTTTAATGATAATCAGAATATATTATTCCAACCAACAGAATCTCCTGTCTTTGTCCACTTGTTCATTGGTATGAGGTGTAAAAAATGGCTAGATGGTAATTGGCATTCTCAACTGTATACCAATAGAACCTTTACTGTGTGCCTTTGTAGAAGTTCTTCCCTAAGGACTGGCTTCCTCACTATAGGAATGGAATGCACCAATTGCACAAGTGGGTCTCTGAGAGTGCTAGTGACAGGGACTAATTATCTCTTATTTTCACCACTTGGTTCCTATACCCATATACTCACTTGGTTCATTTGAGACATAGCACCACAAAAAAACATGTTCAATGAGCAGTCATACATGACACGTTGAGGTTAAGAGAGGCAAAGGACAACTTCTTCTCCTCTCCTGCCTATTATTGGTCAGATTGTCCCACAGGATGTTCATTCCTTCCACTTCTGGGTTTTGTACCAAGTCCCTCTAGGCTTCTGGGGGAGTCAAAGTATCCATGGGTCCAGTATGATGGGACCTGGGCCTTGAAGCTAATGAAGATAATGAGAAGAATTACTGTGGTATGAGGAACTTTTGGTAATACTAAAGTCATTAAACTCAAGACCAGAATACTTAGCGGTCTTCACATATTTAAGCTACTCAATCAGAAATTTGATAACTATTTGCTGAAGGTTGCTAAAGTACCTTGAAACTTATGAGTCTATGATTCTTAGGCAGTAAAGCTCTATTTATTAGGTAATTTTTCAACAGTTTCAAACAACCTAGAAAACCTAAACAATGTGCTGACTATCTTTGGAATCTATCCACAGTCAGTTAAATTCATTCCTATTGTCTGAGATTGGCTATCTGATTTTTTCTTTTTGGGAGATATAATTAAAAAAACAAATTATGAGCAAAAACATGACTGGGGCCATAGGTTGACAAGTGATGAGTTATGCTAAGCATCCTCAGTATACTATCAGCATCATAGAACACTCAGTGTGGAAGTAACCAACTGCCATAAACTTCATACTATAACCCAAAAGCACCATGATGAAAGTAAATTTATGTTTGATTTCCTCTGCTTCCATGTGATAATGAATATTGTGATATATTGTATAAAGTCTTTTTACCATATTAGTTAAAATGAAATATTTTGTAGAAAGACTAATTGAACTTAGCAATTATTCATAGAGCACTTACTTAGAATGAGTCTCTGTTGCCATATGTGGAGTAGAAGACAGAAAATTGTCTCAGGCGTACAATAAATATTTGTTAACTGATTGGCATGGTCTTCCAATGGTAATATTCTTTTAAAATAATGACTAACTTGCAAAGTAAAAAAGGAAATTTTGTGCCTGTAGATGATTTTAAAAGTGGCCTAAAATTGTAAGATCTAATTCTAAAAGTATCTATCACTATTTCATTTGTCTAATTCTATAGAAGTCATCATACAAGAAATTAGTGGCTTGGGGGCACCTGAGTAGCTCAGTCGCTTAAGTGTCCGACTTTGACTCAGGTCATGATCTCACAGTTTGTGAATTCAAGCCCCATGTTGGTCTGTAGGCTGACAGCTCAGAGCCTGGAGCCTGCTTCAGATTCTCTGTCTCCCTCTCTCTGGCCCTCCTCCATTCACACTCTGTCTCTCTCACACTCTCAAAAATAACTAAACATTAAAAAAAATAAATTAGTGGCTTAAGAGAACAATTATTTTCTTATATCTCATGGTTTCTGTGGCTCAGAGATTTGAACAGGGCAATTTTTACACAACATTTCTGAAGCAGTTACTGTCAGACATTGGCTGGAACCAGAACAGTGGAGGGGAAGAGGCTGAAGTATCTGAGAATTGTCTTCGCATCTCTCTCTTCATGCAACTAACTTCAGGGCCTTTCCATGTGATCCCTTTTCATGCGTGAGTTTGAGCATCCTTCCAGCATGGAGAATCTATGACAGTTGGATATCTTACGTTGCAGCAGAAAACTCCTGTGACAACATAAAAGTCATGCAGGGTGTCTTCTGTCATAATCTATTGGTCAAAATAGTCACAAAAGCCTACCCAGTTGCAAGAACAGAGGATTGATTCTACCTCTTGTTGGGAAGAGTGTTAAAGTCACACTGAGAAGGGAATGTGGGTATGGGAAGTATTGCTACAGCCATCTTTGAAAAATGCAACTACTGCAACTACACTCAAAATATGAAAGCTAACTTTATCTGCTAACTCATAAGGAAAGTAATGTGTCATGAAAGTGGGTTTGTGTTGTTGCATTCCATAGAGAAACCCTAATATTCCTTTAAAAATTGAAATAGTGCCTTTAAAAATTTGACACTATCCAATATAATCTACATATTCCTTATGCTCATTTAATTCCAGATGTTGGGGATTAAAAAGGAAAGGAATAACTAAGATCCGACACTCTTTTACTTCCCCCCTTTCTGTTCTCTAGCAGAGAATCAAATAGAGTTCCTTTCGGAGGAACTTAATCACATATTTTGTTCATGACAAGTGAATCTGAAAAGCAGCAAAGAGCTCTTGGCAACTTTTCATATCATGTAGTCAGAGCGATGACAAGTGCCTCCAAAATGGGTGTCCTACCACACTGTAAAATAAATTGTTCATGAACAGAGAATTTGCAAAATGCTGCATCAGAAGGCTCTATGGGGTCCTCATAGCTGCTGGCCTACGAATGCAGGAAAGCAATCTCAGAGATTCCTCTGAGGATACGTACATTTCCTTAAAAAGAAGATAAAGAAGAATTGCTCAACATGTAGGTTATTTGGGAAGGAAAACATCAACAACCATTCTTGGGTCTTACTATCTCAAGAGATTCGATCAATAGATCAAATCAATATCTTGGTTTCAATATGTCATCTTTCTTCATAACAGGCTCCGTCCTTAAGAAATACTTTCTTTCAGTTTCCCAAATTTGACTGGCATTTCAGCCTTCTAGCGCTTGTGGATTCTTATGGATACAAAAGTAAAAAGCAAAACAAAACAAAATTCATTTCATTAAATGCTATTATTTTTGTGTTCATACAATAACAGGATTTTAGTGATGGAAGGAAGCTTTCATTTTCTTTTTCATCTATGAACGAAGGACATACTCTCCAGCTTCAGATCTTATCAGTTTTTCCCTTAGGATCAGAACATAAACAAGCATAAACGTATTGCTTCACTTAAGGGGAAAAGATGCAAAAAGCACAAAAAAAAATTGGACAAGTTGACGGACTCATTTTAGACTGCTTATTTCTGTGAGGAAGATAATCTTAACTACGTACAAATATTTTGTAACGGATATTTTTAAAAGCATAAGTTGTTATTTTGGGGCCATGGCTACCTGTTGTGTAGGGAGAATCTATAGAACGTAATTATTTTGAAAATTAGATTTTTGTTCACTTTGGTAAAGTGAATCTCAGCCTTGATATGGACCAGTAAGTAAAAAATTAATTCCTAATGTAGATTCCTAAAATAAAGCCACTGAAAATCCCAAGTGTCAAAGTGGGAGAATTATGACTTTGTAACATAGCCATAGCATTAAGGAATAATTCCTAAGGCATTTTCAATCTGCAACACCTTTTAAAAAAATTAGTAAGAAAAATGACCTCGCTTCTAATTCGTTTTCCCAACACTGATGTATTTGACTTAGCAGTGTCTGGATCTAAATTAAGATTAGTCTCTAAAGTACCTTTTGGCGAAGGAAAACTATAATGATTTTATTACTCTTTTTACATGAACCAGGAAAGGGAATTTTACAAGCATGAAAAGGTTCTTAAATAGAGCGGGTAATGAGGAAAAAGAAAGAATGAAAAGGTAAAATCGAGATCTTTTTCTCATTGCATTGTTTGGCTTCTCACATCACAGATAGTAGTGAGGCTGTTTGCTCACTCATTTAATCTCATTTTTCCATTATCAATCCACAGGGTGCGTCTTCCACCAGTTTTAAGTCGGAGCTGTAAAAGGGACTCTAGAGTAATGTAAGCGAGAGCACACAAAAGGGGCTATTCTCTCATCACTGCCTGTGTGTCCCTCCCATCCGTGTCAGCGGGGAATATGTACTCACATGTAGGAAAATGTCTGTTTACAACTGGAATGGATGCATTACTCTCCCCGTTACCACCATTTCAATTCACTGGAAATGGAATGGATTCGTATGGGGTGTGTTTGTGTTTGCTTCAAAAAGGCATTCTTTTAGAATGGGCTACTAATGTTGCAAACCTAATTAGGTTGGGTTTTCTTTTTTCTATATACTAAAGTCATACAGCTGGCTTTCAGTATTCATTCTTGTTTTTCTTTGCCCTACCACCTAAACTTAAAAAAAAAAAAAAAAAAGAAAACAGACAAAGCAACTGTTCAACTTTTAGCTCATTTACATTACTTTTTTAAGGGACGCAATATAGTTGAGTGATGTGAAGCCCAACAGATTGTAAATGGAACCCAAAGTACCTTGTTAAGACAAGATGTGTTTGCTGTCCACTTAAACACTTCTCGTTGCTGGTACTTTTTCCAAAATTATCTGGATATAAGTGATGTAGCCAGTGGGGTTGCGCCGTGGAAATAGCGGTGGCCTAGATTATTATGCTTCAGATGAATCTTTATTCTGCTTATGATGCTGATATCCTCCACACACTCTTACCTCGTTCTTTTAAAGCAGATCCTCTTGGCATAAAACAAAGCAAGCCATCTCATAACATAGAAGCTGCAGATTTGTAAGCCTGCTGCAAAGATCTCTTACTTTTTAGCCAAAAAAAAAAAAAAAAAAAAAAAAAAAAGGTCGGGATGATTAACATAATGCTAATTCTGTTGGACCCCTTTTGTGCTTCAGTTTCTATCGGCACGCCGGTCAATAAGGCTAAAATTGTACAGTCAGGGATTGTTTACTTTAAAGCTGCTTGCAAATATCAGGAGACTTTTCAAAGCATTAGCAACCAATTTAAGAGAAAATGAGTGGTAGAGGGGTCAGAGGGAAATATTTACTTTGGAAGGTCAATTGAATATTTGAAGAGAGTAACAGGTTTGGCTTCTAGGGTCAATGTTAATGTATCTAGTTGTCTATTTGATCCTAAATAATTAAGCTGTAGAAGCAGGAGGTCGAAAAAGTTGTTGTAGATTAGGTCCCCAGCAGGGACCATGCCTTAACATAGTTGGAACAGGATAGAAGGCTGTGTAAAGTTTGTTGCAAGGGCAGGTCATAGCCTACTGTCCTGGATCTTTAGTCTGGGCAACTATACAGACATCAGGGCAGTTACATTCTCCTCTGCAAAACCCTGTGGACATTTGTCCTATGATCTGTATTTTATCTGTTACTGCCACAAATGATATTGATTCTAGAGATGTGATTGCTTTGGGGAAATGCATAACCTGGTGACTTCTGGAAGCTGAGTTATCACCAGTGTTTGAGTCACACACACATTTCAACATGGTTGGCTTTCTTGAAATCGAAGTGCAACTCCTAATTACAGTAGTTAATTGCAATTGCTGTACTTGAATTATATTCATGATAATGAGCACTGGCATGTTTCACATTAACTTTTTTAAATAGAAAAATTTGTGTCCTTTGAAGTGATTGTGTTATCTGCAAGAATATTTATGTTACAAAAATAAGGGAGTGAGAAGTGGGAAAGCGTTGTGCTTTTCCAGTGGTAATTTTACCGTGCTTATGGCAGGCATAATTCTCACAGATGGACGGCTTAGATTTTCCTTTTACACATCACACTCGATGAATTGAGTGGTCACAAAATTAATAATTATAAAAGTAAACAAAATGCTGTGCTTTTTATTTTAATATTAATTTAATTATGTGTTTTTTAAATGAAACAGATTCAAAATCATTTTTAATATGATCTAATTTGAAAGTTAACTGTCCAGTCGGAAATTAAATGATTTTTCATCCTCTGACCTCTGATTAAAGTAATCTCAAGCCAAAGGTTTATTTGGTATGCAGATCTGATTTTTAATATTAAAATCATATTTTCTTGGAGGAATTTTTATTGCTATGTTTATGCTCTGTACGGGTTCTTTTGCAAAAGTTCAGGAAGAAACTTAAGATTGTTTTCAGATACAAGTCTTACATGGACTCACCATGAATCTTGTAGGAAAAAATTATTTTTCTGGCAAATCGATATGTCTGCTCAAATCGTGTATATTATAGAGCTTCAGGATGTAGACAGGATTAATTTGCCAGACTTTGAGTACTTTTTGGTTAGCAAAATCAAACTATGCAAAGTCCCTATTTGTGTTAATAAGTATCATCATGGAGAGATTGTGATATATGGTTCTATGTAAAACAGAAAACAAAAATTCTACTGACCTTTGTCAGATTCAGGTGAACAAAGGAAACCATATAGGGTTGAACTGAATGACCTTAAAATGCTTTGTTTTTACCTCCTAGGGATTACTTTCAAAGGTGTTTCTGAGATGTTGATACTTTGGGTCTCATCCTCACTCAGAAATATTTTAAGTTTTGTAATAGCAGTTATTGTCATCATATACATAATACAGAAAAAAAGAAGAATTGCCAGGGTCTTCTAGCCTGGGTCTGGTATAATCATGATATAAAATATATTCACATTTAATAAACGTAAATTATGTGTTGAAAGGTAAAGCAACCTATAATTAATAGTAACTCGACTTGTGATAGCCAGAACACATCAAAGCAGTCTGTTTCTTATTGACTAATGTATGCGCTCTGGGCAATTCCTCCTCCTCCTGCCCCCCCCCCCCATCGGTAGGATCTTTTAAGTTTAATAGTATAAAATGTCCATGGAAAGGTTTATTTTTCTTTTTAATAAAAATGTCTGCTTGTCATTAAATTTTGTGGGTGCTGGATGATTATTCTAATGGGATTTTAACATATGAGAGGAGAGGGGCGTGTGTGTGTGTGTGTGTGTGTGTGTGTGTGTGTGTGACAGTTTCGCACCCTTCAACTGCCAGATGAGCAAGGGCACAGATGCCTTTTATTATCAGCGATTAAGAAAACACACACTGCTCCTTGAAGGACAATTTTGTATTTGTAAATGAAAATTATCCCCATGCACTCTGCATTTGGCTCTCCTCATGCCAAATGGAGGAGAAAAAAATAGGTACATTTAAGATATTAAGAACAAATATATATTTCCTACTCCTGAACACTCTCTCCTGTTAAATTGTCAGGACAGAGTGCTTCTGTAGCCTGAAACATTCCTGTTTGTTTTTAAAGCACTTTAGAATGATTTGCATTAAGACAGGGTATTGAAAGCTTCAAAAACTGGAAGAAAATTGTATCCCTCTTATAGGAAGCCATAAAAAAATTTTTTTTTAATTCTTTGCCTTTAGAAAGCTTTGAAATGCTTTCTAAAAGAGATTGGAGAACCAGACTAGAATTTATTACAACCGTCTTTTTAAAAATGGAAGTCAAGCTGAAAGTGTTCATTTTATTGTTATTCTAGTTGTAGTTGCTGCTGCTGCTGCTGTTTTGATGGAGTACAGTCCTACTGTACCTGGGCCCTTAGGAGCCCTGTATCTGCTGAATGTCCTTGTTACCTTTCAGAGCAATGGTTCGATGAGATGTATGCTGTAAGCGGGGTTCGGGAGGAGTTCTCGGCTTGTATGTCTTCCCATTTTTAGAAACTGTGTTTAAAGGTTTGCATAATTAAAAGTTAGACCAGAAGTGCTCATAGACCCCAGATCCTATTCTTTGCTTCACTTCTGCCCAAATAATTCATCTATTACAGTTGTCCTTACTAGAGTACGAAAGCGCTTCCCCCTGATTTTTCTGTCGAAAAATCATCTGTTTCATGATCTCTTACTTTTAATTTTTAATTTTGTGTCACGTCTTTCTTAAGCTTTTATTTGTAATAACACTCAAGGTAGACAGGACGAAGGTACATGTGGTGTATACTAAAATTATCCATGTGATCTCCAAGAAAGTCCTCACATTTGGTCACAGACATATTTGATTTTTTTTTCTCAAATACTATTTTCTTCCAGATGATAATTTCTACACATGTCTGAATAATGCCTTACTGCTTAGTGAGAACTTCAAACAGCATTAAGAGCAAAGATTCGTTTTCTGTGCATCATCGCAGGGCGAGGGATTATTGTAATCCCCATTTTATAGATGAACCATTTGAGGTTTAAGTAACTTGGCCAATGCCTGGGAGTAAGTTACACTGTGAAGCCAGAGTAGGACTCACAGTTTATGATTGTGATCTCAGATGAACTTCTCTGTCTTTCAGCAAGTGAACTTCTTTTCCAGTTTTCTAACACGAAAGAACTAGGTGATTTGGTGCGACTTATGTCTGTAAAAGACCGAACTGAACTCATAATATTAGATCATTTCCTGACCCAGTTTTAATTCTGCTATAGCTACTGATATAATTAAAAGCTCCTCTTCCAGTTTGCACTTTGGTTTTCTTATTAATCAAAAAACAGCTTAAGTTAGACTTTTGCGAGGGCCAAATATACCATTGCCAAAAATTCTATCAGTGGAAGAAGTGCTGAGTACATAGCTTTTTTTTCTTTCTTGTTGTTTAATTAAATGTATGAATAATAATACCTGCATGGCTGTTCTCCCTAAAAGGTAGTATGTGTAGTTTAGAATGCACATTAGAATTTCAAGTGATGGCTTCAGGATTCCTACACTTATTTCTCGACCAATAACATAAACTCATCATCAAGACCTCAGGATCACTATGCTGAAATCTGACTCTACTATGCTACACATTTTCGTATTGAAAATCTAACTTTGTTTGCCATGTTGTAGTTAGAGTAAGAATTTATAAGCCTGTGACATAAAATGTGATTTTCTTTTTCATAACGAGGAAAGCTTCTATGTTATTGAAAGATTTGAAGAGTTAGTTTAAGCTTTTCATTTAAAAAAATAGCTCTAAAATTTTATAGGAAAATAGTCTGGGATTTCTGATGTCAGTCACAATAGTTTCCAAATCGTAAAATGGTTTCTTAAACAGAAGACAAATTAATTTTTTTTAAAGTAAAATTACACTAGTTCTGGAAAAAATAAGATAGCTTCATTTTAATCTACTTGAAGATTAAGATTAGGATTAAAATAAATACAAGATTTCTCTTGTATGTTAGAGCTAGGATGTGACACAGCTGACCTAAAGATTCTCATTTATAACTAATCACTTGCGACCTTCTGAATGATTTTCCTCTCCATCTAGAACTTTCCATGGTTACTCTCAGGGCAATAGTAACTTTTTTAAAATTTAAAAAATATTTAAGGAGAAATTAATAACACTATGTCAGTGATTCTTAAAGGGGAATTGACATATCCTCTTACATTTAAAATATTATCCAAATAATTCAAAAATACACCCTCAAAATGTCAAACTTGCCTAAAGTCTTTAATTCAACACAGAATTATTGCTCTTTGAAACTTTAAACATATACCCAATACATTTAGGTGCTACAAATGTTTTAATACATGGGTTACATAGTATTTCTATGAATCTCTAATCTGTTGATTTTAGAAACCTACACTTAAATACTATACATTCCATATTCCACAGCAGAAGACATTCCAAGTCTAAAAGACAGCACTGCCTAAAGGTAGTGTAATTGGAGAAAATCATAATTGTGTTTCACCAACTTGATTTTCTCTGATTAAAAAGAAAAACTTTAAAGTTGGAACAGTAAACATTAAAGGCAATTTTGCATTGCTAGCTTTGAGCGAATAATGTGGAAATCAGAGTTGAAAAAAATCTTTAGTAATTCAGGCACATGTAATATTCTTTATGTTATTGTACAACAGCTAAATGAAAGACAGAAGGTAATAGTTGCTAATGTAGTTAAGATTCAAACAAATAGCATAGTGGCTGTATTCATATTCACATTTTATGCAATACTAGTTTGAAACAATACATATGTCCTATTTAAATAAAGCTCAATCAAGTACCTCAATAACTACATAGAAAGAAGACAGAAAAAATAATCAGTAATTAAAATGCAAGTTCCAAGGGGGAATACCTTTCAGAAGAAAGCCACAGAAGCACCTGATTATGAAAATGTCAGGCAGTTTTCATAACTGTGAGTGCCATTTGTTAGCAGGTGGAGGTAAAATTTTTATAACAGCACTCGCCTGTCAATAGCTTCATTATAAAGCTGGTAATTTAATGAAAAATTCAAAATAATTATTAAATAATTAAAATATTGGAATAATCTCTCCCTCACTCTGGTAGCCACCATTTTAGTCACTGCAAATTATATTGTCCTTTAGTGCTTTCTGCTCCCTTAGTTCTTTAGCGTTTTCAAAAATTAATGACTTGTCCAATATGTTTCTGTGAAATGCTGGAACTAATAGTCAGATGGAAGTCATATATACTCCTTTAAATATAAAAAAGACACGTCACATGAATGTATGTGTTATACCACGCTGCACTAGCATTCTTAGTAATAGGCATATAACAAAATAGTTCTGTTTTTATAAAAGTGGTCCTTTCCCTCTATCTAGTATATAAGATACCAGTTTAAGATCTCCATCTGAAGGCATAAAAGGCAGAAAATAACATTCCCTCTATCATCATTGTATAACCATTAAAAAGATGAAACCGAAGGTTTACTTCCTGATTTATTTAGTTGCATTTATCTAGAATATTTTCCAAATAGGAGAGTTGAAAATGTACTCTTCTCTACCTAAAAGTTTTTTATGTTTAAACATTCTTCTCTAAGCAATGCCTATTACTAGAAATTGGTAATCCCATGTTAGTTTCCCCTAACCCCAAAAGACATCTCCAGAGTTTTACCATCAGCTTTAACCTTTCCCCGATTTGTTCTAGAGAACTCTGCCTTGACTTATCTTAGTGCCTTCCCCCAGAGCCTTCCCCTTTCTCATGTGTGAACCTATATTTATGCCCTCCCTGCCTACTCCTTCTAGTTCTCTCATTCTGGGCATTTCTCTAAAGGATTTGTAAGTATCACATACAGTTAGTGGTCGCCTGTTGTTCATGAGGGGCCACGTGTAAACTTCTTCCCTCGAATCCTTATTGAACATCTATTATGAGGACTATGTAAACTGCTTTGATATTTATATCTATGCTTCTGACCACAAATCAATTAGATAGATAGAACCATGGTGTTTATCGGATGAAGAAGTTAGGATGCACATGTTGAAATTTATATGAGAAGTATCAGCTCTGTAGCCCTCACTCTGTAAAGCATTCCATTGGATGCTTTCTATGTAGGATCCTGCAGATTCCTCATGGGAACCAGAGACTGCAGTTTTCCTTGAGCCTTCTCCTTCCCATCCCCTATCCATCAGCTCCCTCAGCAAGTACTGTCTTTTCCACTTTCAAAATATATCCAGAACATGGCTATTTCTTACCATCTCCACTGCTACCAGCCTGCTTCAAGTCCCCAGAGTGTCCCACCTGGAGTACGGCAATAGCTTTCTAAGGGAACTTATAGCTTCTATTCCCTCTATTAACAGCTGCCAGAGCGATCTTGTCAAAGCACAGGTCAAATCATATCACTCATTTGCTCCTTGCCTTCTGTTAGCTGCCCATTTTACTCAGAGTAAAAACCACAATAATTTTTCTGCTTTGGTAGATCCCGTATCATCATCCTTTCCACTGGCCTTCTCCTATACCCCAGGTCTCCTCTCAACTCACAGTCTCTGCTTCGGGCTTGTCTGGTTTTAAACGGATCTTTCCTCACACGTCACCTTGACAAGATAATGCCTAAACTGGGCTCATCACCTAAAATGCCGCCATTTTCCTCTCTCTGATTCTTCCTGTTACTGCTCTGTTTTTTCCCCTCTGTATCATGTAACAGTATCTAACACACTGTATATTTTGCTATACATTAAAAAAATTTTTTGATGTTTATTTATTTTTGGGAGAGAGAGAGAGAAAGAGACAGAGTATGAGCAGGGGAGGGGCAGAGAGAGGGAGTCACAGAATCCAAAGCAGGCTCCAGACTCTGAGCTATCAGCACAGAGCCCAAGTGGGGCTCAGATTTACAAACCAGGAGATCATGACCTGAGCTGAAGTCGGATGCTTAAGCGACTGAGCCACCCAGGTGCCCCATATTTTGCTACACATTTTAACATACATTAATCATGTCTGAGCTCTTCCTTTCCTAATAGAATGGAAACTACATAAAGGTAGGGATTTTTAAATTCATTTATAGACAAAAATGGTGCCTGGAATATGGCAGACACTCAATAAATATCTGTTAAATGAATTAATAAATACCTGCGTGAGGTAGGTAATGTTATTACCTGTGTTTTAGTAGTAGGTTAAAGATGATGTTTCAAGTGATAAAATCACGTGTCTGAGGCTACTGTATTCAGCCTGTTAAACTGGAACTCTAACTCCTGAGACTAATGCTTTCCCCACTTTACCATGTGGTCTCCAACATAGCATGTCCCTGTAAGACATGAGTCCAGATAAATAAAAAAAAGAGTAAGATAGCATTCTAGCCGTATTGAATATAATGGCTTGTAGAAGGTGAGCACGTGATAAATATCTGAGGACATGAGATAAGTTAAAAGATTAAGAATTATCATATGGTGTTGGAAGCGTTTTGGGCTCACAGGTTGAGAAGTAACCTTAAAGTTGCATCTTGGGGATGGGTTGCACCTCCCCCATTGTAGTTGGAAGTATAGTTCTCAAACCAAAGCCCTGGTTTCTCCTGTTTACAGATAATTAACATTAAGGCCTTAAGGAAACACCCTGTTCTCTCCCCCTGCCCTAAATTTATGTTAATTATTCTGAAACCAACATACAGGATTAAGGAAGTTGCCACCTTGCTGGTAGAAACGGATTATTGTTAAAAAGATCAAACTATGGAATGTCACTCATCGCTGTAATGTAACTCACTACCTTTTAAATAAAGACACTGAGACCAGCAGGGCAGAGACGCCAGAATTGAGGAGGCGCCAGAATGGCGGAGATGCCAGAATTGCCAGGGCTGCCTGCTTGGTCGTCAGACTCCATCTTTCTCGTGGCTCTCTCACTTCCTTTTGCCTGACCATCCGTCCTTCGTGGACCCCTAGATTCGCCGGAACAAGGACCCCGGCAATATGGGTGTTTACAATTTATTTTAAATATAAGAGGAATAGCATACCTCAGCATATCAGCAAATGGCTCCATTTGTTTCTAACTGAGTGACTTTGGGAAGTTTCTTTACTTCTCTGTGCTCTATTTTCCCAATTATGAAATGGAGGTAGTGATAAGAGATAGGTGAGGCTATGTATAGTGCTTTAAGGAATGCCTAGCACATAATAAGCATTCAGTGATTTCCCTCTTGCTGCTAGCATTATGATGGTTTTGCTGTTATTTTAGGTTGAACAAAACACAGACGCCTTACTGAGATAGCTCTACATGATCTCTCTTCTACGCAACACTCCACTTCTCCTTTCTCCCCATATGCTCCAGCCACCATATTTTCTTGTTCTTTCTTGCAAAGGCCATTTCCAGTTCAAGGCCCATCACTGCCTTTTCACCAGTGATGTCTCAACGAAATGTCATTTGCTTAGCGTGGCCTCTGCAAATGACCCAGTGAAAGAGGCTTACATCTCTCCTACCAGTCGCTCTCTCTGTCAGTTTTCCTTTTGGGTTTTCTTTCTATATTTGGAGTTACTTAATTTCTTTCTTTTTTAAAAATTGATTGCCAATGGGAATTAAAAAAACAAGATGGCAATAACCTCATTTTTTTTCTTTACCACATCTCCTTTGTACCTGAAGCAGTACTTAAAACATATATTCTGAGTGCTCAGTAAATATTTGTGGAATTATTGAATAAATCAACGAATGAATGAATGAATGAGTGAGTGAATAAGAAACCAAGTTAGCCAGCCAACCTGGTTCAGATTAGGACTCTGAGATGTAGTAGTACATGAAAACACATTTGGCAAAGAACAATCTAGGAGGTTAAAAAGAGGGCTCTAAAGATAGGGACAACTCTTGGGCAAAATGGACATTTTGTTTAACTTCAGTTACAAATATTGTATCAAACTCTTTAGATACAGCTCTTCTATTTCCTCATAGCATTAAAGTGCAGTATTCAAAATGGTCCAATTGCAGAACATTTTGAGGCTTGGTTCCCATCTGTCTCGAAGGTTATTATTTTGGTACATGGCCCACGTTCCCAGGGCTCTTTTCTCTAATATTGCCAGCATATCATTTGACCCCCCTAATTACTGAAGAGAATCTGAATCCCCACGCTTTTGAAGTACCTACAGGTAATGTGAATCATTAGAAGCATATGTCATAAAAACTGAAGACATTTTTCAAATCACTTAAATTATAATAATTAATTTAATATGCTTCATATGTTTAAACTATATTTAGTTTCAAGCCATATGCTTTCTTACATGAAATGGAGTTCCAGATTTTTCTATTGCTTTTAACATACAGTATCCAGCACATCAAGGGTTAACATGCCTACCCTAAAGAAACGTGTCTTAGTATCTGAAATAAGTATTAAAGTATTTTGCCTTCCTAAACAGAAAAGACTCACTTTGACTAACAGCAGATCCTAAGCCAGTTCCTTCTGCGCTGGGGGGTGCTGGCTGCATTCAGGCAGCCGGAACTTTCTGTTCAAGAGCTCAGCAGCCACAACTCTGCTAAGAATCCTGGTGTCACAGTCTAAGAGATTTTGCTGTCTCGGGTTCTCCGCTCTATTCTGCAGACTTCATTTTTTTTCTCCAGAAGAATCTGTTTTTCCGAATAGTTTTAGATGCAAGTTTTATTTTTTTGTCCTTAGATTGTTCTATTTTCCACCCGCATCTGCTCATTCTTTCAGAGATGAGTTAGCTGTTTTTAAAGTTTACTATTGCTTCTGTCTTCTATTTTGCTTAGCTTACTTTGCAAGTGTTCGCATCACAAGGCCATGTAGCAGGTAAACCATGCCATTGAGGCTTTCAGGATGAAGTGGATATAAGGGAAAGATTGCTGACAATTTGCACAGTGGCAAATAAAATATTTCATGACATAAATATAACTCGAATTGGAAAATATTCAGCAACCGGCACTGTTTCCTCTCCTTAGACTTGAAATGCTTTTTTTTTCTTTAAGAGATTATTTAGTTGGTGGCACACACTAAGAAGTAGATTCATTTTAATTTGCTCCCCCTACTGCTTTCAATGTTTATTGGGTAGCTGGGCCGATGATGGGGAGACTACCACTTTGTGACAGACAAGTCCAAATTAAAGGCATTAATTAATAAAACTGTTGTGTCAGTTCTCTGACTTTTGTAGACTTACCTGTAGCAAAACAATGGCATCATTTTAGGAAGCAATTTTCGATAGAGATGGAATTTTTTTTCCACCCTGATTCAGGACTCCTAGTGATCATTTTATTTAAGATAAAGACCTTCTTTGTTTCAATTTGTATAATTTGAGTTACTTCACCGGTGTAGTAACTTGTTCCGCTGTCTGTGGTCAAACAATTGTGCATAAAATCACCCTGATATTACTCTAGGGAGATTGTGGCAACCAGAATTTACCACCACCTACATAGCCAAATTTTGTAAGGTTCTCATTCTAAATACACGTGAATACTTGTTTTGTTTTGTTTTATACAGACAAGTAGTTTTGCCACATGTGTAAATCCTGTGGAATCTGGTTGACAGCATGTGATATTCCCTATTCAGTGTTTGTAAACTCAAATTAGCTGCAGAAAGAGGGATTTCCAGGCCAGTGTGTTATGCTGCTCACCAGCTGCGTGGACTAGGCTGGCTATCTGCTTCTGGACTTGCTTTAGCTAATGTCCACTGGAACACGAGAAGAAACACAAATAATTTTTCTTTTTGCAAAGACTACTTCATTACAGGCCAGCTGTAACCTTAATGATCAACAGCTGTAAGTACGCATCAGCCAAAAGCAGAGAATGAAAGCATAATGGAGATTGAGGAAATAGAAGAATTGACAGGTGTTAGAAAAAAATGCATTATTGCTTGCAGTAATAGAATAGAATATTCTGTACAAAGTTTATAGGAAGACCATTGGAAGTATTAAAAAAAAAAAGACTACTAATAATCAGTACTTTGGCATTAAGTGTTGGTCCTTTGTCCTTAAGGTTATAGTCACACTTGTAACTCTCATGCAGTGTTTTTACAAATGCCATGTCAACCTGACTGGCAACTGTCCATGCCTGGAGCATAGATTTTTATTTTGTTGTCTGTGCATTTTGGGAAAAAATGTGCACGTATTACTTTGGAATTACTAAATGTTTTTTTGAAAAATACTTTCTGATCCATTCTATTCTTGAAGTTTTGTTTGCTAATTTATCACACATTTTTTTTTCTTCTCAGAAAATTAAAGTGAAAACTGTAGCTTTAAAAGCTCTGATTTTTCTCAAATAAAAGCCAAATTAATAATCTTATGATATCCTTCAGGATATTGAAGCGATCTACTTCAGCAAATTTTGAATATTACTAAACACTTTTATGACACATTTAAATTTTTGCTGGGCATTTTTTTCTGCTGCACTAATTGTTTAATTAAAGGAATCGAGCCCAGAATATCAAGTAACGAAAGCGTTGTTTCACAGAACTCTGTAAATGATTCCCTTTCTGATTTTAAAACTAGTTTCTACGCACAGATTCCCCAACTCACCGGATATTTTAAAAGATAGTTGTTTATAAGAACTTTCAAATGCCCATTTGTGCACTCTCTAAATTGTTGCTAGTCAGCAAATATTACTGGGGAGTTATTTTATGGATAGCCTATTTAGGTCCGTGAAATAAGCAAAATCTGGTCTGTCATTTCAAGTAGCTCTTTGAAAACAATTATTTAGGTGGCTTTGAGTATAAAGAATTAACATATAGGGGGAGTTAGGAGGTAGCATGAAGGATAGCAGGTAAGAAGTCCCTGGTAATCAAATCGCTGTTTGTGTTTATTCTCAGAACTGCCAGGTGACGATTTATATGTATATTCTGTTGTAAAACCCCAACTCATTAACTTCCCTGAGACTTGTAGCTTTGGAACTCTAAGTTACATTAAAGCTGCAGCACCTGCTTGAACTTCTATAGGTTCTTTGCTGGTCTCTTGGTCCCTTTCTGCAGACCATCTGCCAGTAGAAATGCCAGTGCTGCCTTCTGGCACTCCAGTGATGCCATGCTACCATCTTACAGCATATTGAAAACACAGTAAACACTCGAATCTCCAAAGATGCAATGTGAGCAGACTGCATGACTACTCTCTTTACACGGATTGTGCCAATTATAGCATTCTACAGAGCTATGGCCTCCAAAAAAACAGCGTTCTTCTCCTCGTTGAAATTATGTTCCTCTTTTATTGAAAACCTTTTTCTCTTCACTTATTGGTAACCATATTCTACCATAAGATTAATGAAAAGAGGCACACTGAACATATATTAACATACATTAAAAAGCATATCCATTTACCTCCCCCAACCCTTTCTTGTCTATGTAACAAGGCTCATAATGTCTTCCTTGTTCTTGCTATTAAAAAAAGTTTACAATTCATACTGCAAAATATTCTGGTAAAGCCTCTGGCAAATGCATACAGTAAATCAGCACTGCCCTTGCCGGGGTTTTAATTTGCATGCCTGCGTCTCTGGAAACATTCCGGAGTCTTCTAAGAAAGCATTCCAGTGTCTGCCTCTGTAAGAGTCCATATGGCAAATGCCTCTGAGATCACAGAACTTTTCTTCTTTAAGGCCAAACATATCCCCTTTATGTTGGGAGTTCTCAGTAGGAGCCTAACAAAGGTTCTGGAAATTATGGGGAGAATAAAGGCCAAATGGAGTCAAGAGAATGAAGGAAAGTATATTGGAAAAAAAAAAACCTATATGTGCTGATTAAGCGGCACTCACATAATGCACATCTTGGAACAAGGTACACTGCTCTCTCTCTGCTTCAGGAAATGAGAATGGAGAGGGCGTATATCAGATGATGGAGCTGATTAGCTTAGCAGTTCAATTAAAATGTTTCAATGTTCCCTCTGATACATACCGATTTTACATTTATTTTACTCAGGGGACACCTACCATGAATGTTCTTTAAAATGAAAGAGCTTGGGATTTGAAGAGCATTTGATTTTTTTTGAATGGGGCACTTAGAAATGTCATCGAATCTGCAAACAAAACTTTCCAGTGTGTGCTCGCCCAGCCCAGCCTTGAATGTAAAAGGCAGTCTTGACTCTGGAAAAATAAATCACAACATCACTTCTGTCTCTGAAAGGCAAAATTACAACTTTGAAATCACATTTAGGACCTTGTGCTAACAATGAAGGAACTTAAAGGCAATAATGACAGGGAAGATATTTTAAGTGAGTCTTTGCCCCTAGAGATGTTGGTGGTATCCATTCATTCCAAAAGCACTCACCGAGTGCTTGTTCTGTGCTCTGCATCCCACTATGTGCTGAGGGAGAGAGACAGACCGTTGCACCATAGTTCATCCCCTTCAGAAGCCCACAGAGCAGTGGGGGAGACAGACATGTAATAGATGATTGTAAAAACCACGACATGACAGAGCTGGCTACAGAGTTAAATTTCTCTTCCCACCACCACCACTAACCTGATGGGGTCAAGGGTCTTGTAAAAAATAACCGTTGCACAGAGTCTTAAGGCTAGGAGTTAGCCTAAAATAAATTGGTCTGGGATTCGAATGGCAAAGGGACATCATGAATACAGTTTGAAGTGGGGTAAGAAAGAGCCCGGAATGCTCTCTTAACCACACGTAGTTCTGCACAGCTAAGCTATAAAGAATGAGGAATGGAGTGGTGAAGGGTGATGTTTCAGAGGCGAGCAGGCACGGACCAGGTGATGTCGGCTCTTGAACGCTTATTAAAGAGCTTAGATTTTTGATTATATGTCTGGGTGCCTCAGACTTCATGATTTTTGTCACAGCTCTGTATCTTTATAAACACATTCTTTAAATCTATCCTTTTCTTTAACGTCAGTAAGTGTACTTTGAAAAGAAACTTTATGTATGTCGGTTTCAGAATGATGGATTTATAAGGGAGTGACCAGAAGTGTGTTAGCTGAGAGCAGAGAAGATGATGGGAGGTGGAAAAGAGACGGTGACATAAACCTTGGAGGGAGGTGGATAAGCCCTCGTGGTGGTGTTAGGGTTCGCGTTAGGGACCCAGGACAGTGCAGATCACACTTTTGGCCCCCAGGGTTCTGGAGAAAGTGGAGCCTCAACTACACAAGCTACAGGGATGAAATTTTCAGGAGGAAACCCATTTAGGACAAAGGAAAGAGTCCTCTGCCAATATTGGGAAGATACAGTAGAATCTGTTCAAAACGAAGAATTCCAGAGGCAAAGAAGCCAAGCAGGGTGGTCTTCCAGGAGAAGACATTTATGACAAGAGCAGCGTTCGGGGGGCTGGAGAGGATGGGAATCCGTGGGGAGCGGGTCGTATCGTCCAGAGCCCAGAACACCAACTCAACTCAAATGGTCAAATGTTTGCCCAGTTGTTTCAATGCCAGAACTGGTGGAGCCACTGGGAGGTCAGCCTGGCACCAGAGGAGATTTGTAACAATAGTTTTTGATTGCCCTTTGTCAACCCTCTCCCGGAGTCTAAGCTATAAGGCAAATTAGTTCTATTATCAGAATTCCAATATTGACTTGGTTTCTTACATGTCGTGTGACTTTGTGCCTCAGTTTCCTCAGTAAGAAAACGGGTTCAATCATACTTCATAAAGTTGAGACAATTATTAAATGAGATAATGCATATGAAGTGCTCCAAAGAGTAAGTGCCCCCAAATTTTAGCTAGTGTTCCATTGACTTTGAGTCACCTGGAATGGAATGTTTCATTCTGTTTTCATTATTGTGTAACAAAGTTTTTGTGGAATATCCTTATAGAGAAATACTTAGGACATATAGTTTTCTTGGATCATATACAGGACGCTTTAAATATTCCAATAATATTTTTTTTATTCTAGGCACTAAAATTATCTTTACTTTTGAAAGTTCAAATTCGATGAGACAAGCCATCTAATGACAAATAATTTAGTGTAAGACACAAGATAGGGTATTTTATAGCTCATATACACACCCAAATCTTTTTTGCTGAGATGGGGAAAACTCCTATTTGGTGTCTTAAATTTCTTTTTGCTACCACTGCAGTATGACTACCATTTCACCTCTGGGGAAATACTCGTTTTTTTACTGTTTGCATGGCTTCCTATACAAAGTCCCACCCAAGACCTGTCTCATATTATATATATGTGAAAGGAAAGCTTTCCATCACTCAGAAATACAGTAAAGCCCTCAAATATTTTTCCATGAGCCAGCTCTTAAAGACTTCTTAATGGAACAAATATTGGAAAGGGAATGAATATTACAGAGAGGCAGACAGAATGGAAACTAATGATGACTGATTCAAAGGGTAGTATTAGGGGAGCTATGGGACCAAAAATTAGAAGGACAGATTCTCCAGTCTTCCCTGCCCTCAACACCCTACCTTTCTTTGCCACTCTCAAGTCTCTCTGCCATCCTTATTCTTGCTATAAAATTATCTGGCCAAATATGCAGGGATGAATAGAATAGAAAGCGTTTTCTCATTGCCATCTCTCAATGCCATTGACTTAGTGAATGGTCACCATGCTCCTAGCTACTTACATCCTTGTGGGTCAAGTCGAAGGACAGATACAGGAATTGGTGAAACAATACACTCCACTTCTCTGTGTTTCAAAAAATGCCAGAAATGGGTTTCCAGAAATTATTTCTATGCAGATTCTTATGACTCTCCAAATTGGCACCTAAAAAAAAATAGTAAAATGTATTGTCTTCGTTCCCATGCCTTTCTCTTCAAACTTATGATATCAAATCTTTAAAGCCTTCCCAGGATTTTCTGCTAGGAGGAAAAGTGATCTGATAAATTAATTCATATTGAAATCATTGTGACTTAATGAGTTTATTCTCCCTGGGGTATATTTAAAGTGTTGTTCGAAACAAAAGAATGAATCACTAAGAATAAACTTTTAGAGAAATTTCACTGAGAAGGAAATTTCAGCCATCTTTAATTTTCACCCCCTCTAACTATCCATAGTATCTTTTCACTTTCCTATACTTTGCTCCCACATAGTCTTCCACTTATATGTGGATAATCTTAAAGGCAGTATCAGGTTTATTTTTCCTTTTCATTTGTTTCTTGGTTTATGTGAAAATTATTCTTAAAAGCATTTTTTTTCTCATAGTTATATCATGAGTACAGTTATGCCAGATCGTAGGCAAATTGTAACTACTTATTTCAGCTTGATTGATCTTTCCTTATTTCTTCTCTTAAATGCATTTCCTTCGATTGTCTCTTTTATTTTCATCCCATTTTACCTTCTAAGGCCATGAAGGGAAAACAAAAAACGAAAAAACGAAAAAAGAAAATCCTCACCTGAACTTCCTTGTATATGAAAAATGACACATCAAAATGCGTTTGCTTTGGGGTGCTGGGGTGGCTCAGTCAGTTAGGCGTCCAACTTCAGCTCAGGTCATGATCCCTTGCAGTCTGTGAATTCGAGCTCCGCTTCAGGCTCTGTGCTGACAGCTCAGAGTCTGGAGCCTGCTTAGGTTTCTGTGTTTCCCTCTCTCTCTCTGCCCTTCCCCCCTCATGCTCTCTCTCTCTCTCTCTCTCTCTCTCTCTCTCTCTCTCTCAAAAATAAATATTTAAAAAAATTAAAAATATGTTTTCTTTAATTTCAATATTTAAAAAGTGAATATTTGTTCACCATTCATAAAGTTTTATAAATACTTGTTAATGCTGAATATGAAGTTCGTATCATGGAGAGCTGGATATAGTACTCTTCGTGAAAAGGAGAAAATAGATCCTGAGATGGTTTTACCTCATATGGAGAAATTATAAGAACTTTCAGAAAAGAACTGTAAGTCCGTAATCTGTGTTTGTCAAATTATAGCTGCCATGTTGGGAAAAAAAAAAACCTGGAAATGGTATCTTGCTTTGGCTTAAACATTTGCTATGTGCTTTTGTAGCTAAATTCTGCAGAATATACACATGCACCAAAAAAAAAAAAAAAAAAAAAATCTTACCAAGTATGCCATCCTTCATAATAATATTAAAGGGTTTTTAGTTCCCTAAATGCTTGCCTTATCAGAACCTAGTATGTATCAGTTATAATGTTAATTTTAAATGAGTCCAAACTCATTTACTTCAAAATTTTCGAAGTTTATTTCAAAAGTTTCATAGGATGCAGGTATATGTTGGGGACGAGATGGGACACCAGCATCTGAATTCGCTTGGAAGAAACAATACACAGAGGTTCATATGTCCCCTAACAGTTCGATCGAATCATGATTTCTGGGAGTGGGAGGTCTAGAATCTACATTGTCATCCAATAAGTGCTCCCCAGGTGGTTTTCATGCCTTTATCTTACTCCAAAATAGGTCTAGGATCTACCTCTTCTCTCAACTACCTCTGCCCCAAACCATCATCACCTCTTCCTGGATAATTGCAATGGTCTCCTAACTTGAGTTCCTGACCTCTTTTACTTAATGCTCAAAACAGCAGCCAGAATGACCCTGACATAACACAAATCAGGTCATGTCACTCTTCCATTCAGCACGTTCCAAAGGTTGCCCATGTTGCTCAGAGTAATATCTTAAAGTCCATGCAGGACCAGTGAGAGGCTCTGTACACTGGTCCACTTCACCTCACTGACCAAGTCTCTTATTTCCCTCCCCCACTGATAAATCAGCTACACCCTTCTTGGCCTCCTTGGCCTCCTTGTTTCTTTTGTTACTCCCCTCCTCTGAGCCTTTGAATCGGCTGTTCCTTGGGAGCAGCACTGTCCACTAGAACTTTCTGCAGTGATGGAAATGCCCCTATGTCTGTGCTGTTCAAGATGGTATTCACACAAGGTTAGCAGCCACTGTATTTAGACAGTACGTGTTAAGATTCATTTTTCCTTAGATAGCCATACTACTTATTCCTCTCTTCCCTTGGGGTCTTTAATGTCACTGTACCTAAAATTCTAGCACCCACCCTTCGCAGTATTTTCTGTCCCCTTTTCTAATTGAATTTTTTCTTCTTAGCAATTATCATTATTTACTATACTGTATTGTATTAATTATCTATTTAGTAGCCTGTTTGCCTCACTATCATGTAAAGCTCCACAACACCAGGGAATTTTTTTTTTATATTTTGAAGTGTTTTTGTTTTCTTTTCTTTTGTTTTGTTTTCACTCATTGTTGCTTCCCCAAAAACCTTGAACAGTATCTGGCACTCAGTAGGTTGCCCAAAAAATTTACGAAATGAGTGAGTCAATGATTGTTAATTAATACTTTGTAAAACAGTCATTATGGCATTTGTGCAGGTAGTGACACTTGGTGGTAATGGGAGAAATGATAGATTAAGTTAACACCTCTAAAATTCCCTACTCTTCTGAGTTTTGAAATACCCAAGTCCAAGGAAGAGCTACTATAATTCTGAGCACCAGGTGTTTCTGACGTTGTAAATTACTGCCCAGGTCTGTCTAATGCCAGTGTGGAAATTTTGCTCTAGCCAGGAGTGCACACTTGATTTTTTCTCCAAATATTTATTTGCCAGGAAAACAAAAACAAAACAAAATTTCAGGTTGGTCTAAAAACAAATTCCCATGACTGAAAACAAAACAAAACTTACAAACACAAAGAAATTACTCCATGATCACTCACCGTCTTACAATATCAAACTTACTCCCTCAGGTGCAGCCACCTAGAAATTTATTATCCAGTAATATTATGTTCTGGATATGTTGGGCTATATAACAAGATAGAATTCAAATGGACAAAAGCATACTTCTCTTACAAAAGTGCACAGGATTTTACTATAGCCAGGAAAAGCACTGAATACCTTCCAAAAAGCCTGAAATAATATATAAATTAAAATTCCAGAATAAATACTTTGGATTACCAGTCTCAGAGGAATGGGAAGAGCACCAGTGACAAATCTCTGATTTCATCTGATGCTGGAAGTTATCTTGCTAAGGAAATATTAGGTACAGACCTTGAATTTGATTTTACTTAACTGAATATTGAACACGGTCTTGGGTGGAGTGTTAAAAAATATACTGAATGTGCCCGTGATTCTAATAGGATGTGGGGCAATTGCAGGTCTGTACTTGTGACCGCCCTCATCCCACCCCACCCCACCCAGGAAAAAATAAAAAGTCTGACGCACGTCATCAAGCTATTTTACCATGATTGCCTACAGGTTAAGCACTACCCTCCGAAGCAGATGGTCAATTGCCAGTCTAATAGAAGGAATTGTTATCCTTTCTCTCATCCACTGAATATGCTTTTGATACTCCTCATGCCAGCAAATTGCTACAGGTTCAAATAGTGTCCTATGTATCATAGAGAAACTGAATAATTGAGGCTGTCAGACAGCCTCTTTTTGTACATCCCTTCCCTTTGTACAGGAAAATTGTTCTACTTTCATATAATTAACATTCAAGAACACAGCACAAGGGAATACTATGATGGGACCTTACAAGTCCATCAAAATTAAAATCGTAACAATATGTAAGATAAAGAATTAGGAATAAATGTAGTTTCCAGAGTAAATAATGTCTGTTTTCACCAGTGGGCATAGCCTGGCCAGAAGTAGACTCCTTTTTGTTAGTCAAACAAAACAGAACAAATGAACAAACAACAACAACAAAAAGCTAACTTGGATTAATAGTTTAAACTGTCACACATGTGCGCTGCCCGTCACAGCCCTGTAATGTGCCATTTCGTGTTGGAACTTATCTCTGGGAAATCTGTACTTGCTAAGAGTGGCGAATACTTGAGGATACAATGTCATTTATTTCCCATATTAAAGCTTAAATACTTTCAGATGCAATAGCCAGGTGTAGTGAGGTGGAATAAGCATAGGATAAGGAAGCTGAGTTCAAGTTCAGCTCTGCCACTTACTTTGTCATCTAGTGCAAGTCTGAAGTTAGGTTTCTTCCTCTTCCTACTTTGGATGGTTAATTTAAGGATTAAATATGAAGTAGATAATATATCTGGTACGTCTCGGATGCAAATAACTTATGGGTATCATTATTATCATATTAAATTGTGCAAGCAGTGTAGTTACAACTAAAAGATATTTAAAAGAATGAATTCCTAGTGAGAAGAAGGGGATCCCCATCAAAGTGTGAGTAGCAGTTGTGTTTACGTGATAGGGAAGATTTTTTCTAGTTGCCATATTTTCGTGCATTTTCTTTAATGAATTTAATTTTACCGTTAATGAAAACAGTTGTTTCAGTTTTCATACTGAAAATTCCTCCTATGCTTATCAAAATATGCTCCAGTAGAAAAAGATAATTCAAATTATATACCAGTTTATATGAAAAGGAGGACCTATAAAGCATTTTGTGCGAGAGAGATGTCTAATTTAATTTGCCAGTATGATTTCCCACTTAAAATTTTTTAAATCTCTGTGAATCTGAACAAAAACTAGCTCCAACTTATAAAATAACATTTTAAAAGAATTATTTTGTGAAGAAATGTTCTGAAGAGTTTATAAACTTTTCGTCTTTGAAATGAGAGTTTCCTTTTTACCAAGACTGAACAAACTTCTATCCTGAAAACCACAAGATTTGAATAGAAATTCTGGGCAAACCATTCTTCCTATTCTACTTCCTGCCTCAAATCATAGCGAGTTAAATTTTTCACAAAGAGCTACTCCCTTTTCAGTGAAACCATATAGATTCACACACCTGGAAAAACTCCTGCCAGGGTTTAAGATCACTTCATTTTTCTATGTTTAGGATTCAGGAATAATAATTTTTTTAGTGGAAACTTTCCGTAGTGTATATATGATTTCTTTAATGCATATTGTCTTATAACACAGTGGTCCCAGGGAAACTTCCTGCCGAGATTTCCTTTGGCTCTTTTTTTGTCATTTTTCCCTATTCATTTCTCCACCCAAACCCCTTTCTCTTTCACCTGGTTTCTTTAGTTAGTTAGTTAGTTGTTTTGTTTTTTTTTCCTTCGTGGAAGATGTTAGAGTGTCTTTGAGTTTGAAAGAAAATTTGGAAAATAGAAGGAAATGATGGATTAGAGAAAAGAGAGAGGGAAAGAGGGAACAAAGGAAAAAGAAAAAAATCTATGAGAAAACCTTTTCCTCATTCTTTCTGTTCATGATTCTCTCAGCCTTCAATGGCTGGTCAGCACCTAATCACATGTGAACTAGAAAGCCTTTGTACAAAGATTCAGTGAAAATTTTCCAGGAGGTGAGGAAAACTGACTGCCTTGTTTTACCCACACAGCAAAAAGACAAAACAGGGCCTTCTTCAGATGTAAATCTCCTCAACTCCACCATGGATATGAGGTAGTGCTCTACTTTCAAACGATGCCGCCCTTGGAGCCTCATTCCTCTCTCTGTGGCTTTCAGCAAATGACCAAGTCTGGTTTTGCCAATTTTTCAACCTTTGCCTCATACTAAGAAACCACGTAAGCACTCTTAGCCCTTCCCCAGAAAGTGGCAAATAGCTCATGAAGCACACAGAAGGGGGTGTATTTTCCCTTCACCACCCTATTTATCATATCTTTCCCTGGGAGAGAAATCAAAATGTCCCTAGTCACCTCAAGTCCTCTGTGGAATGGAAAAAGCATTGCTAATATTCTCCACAGAACCCTCTGATTTCATTCACAACGTGACATAAGAGCCCAGTGTTGTACTTTTTCGGTCATTAATCCTCCCCCAACATGTAGCAGTCATTAGGGTGGTTACTCACCAGCTCTCACTGGTGAATATACAGAAAGGAGTAGAAAGGAAAGTTGGCGGGGTTCGTGACAACTGATAGCTGCAACTGGGAATAAAGACCCCACTCTCCTGACTATTGGGAAGCCATTTCCCCCGTGTCAACACACAGCCCATGGGGCAGAGGTAATTTTCCCATTTTATGACCCACTGTACTTGGCATCTGTTCTGGCACTGGAGACTGCGTCTATTTTGGGGATCAGTTGTGTATTCCCAGATTGCCATTTTCCTCTGCCTTTCACTCTGTTAAATATTCTACAGTATATTATCACTTCATTTTACTTCAGTTATTTCCTCTGACAGTGGTGTGGGGCAGTCTGGACTCGGAGTCACTTCCTCTCTCAAACTCAATCTGTCTAAATGTCAAAAAGACAAAAAAAAAAAGTAGAACTCTTTAAAATCCCAGCAATCTGGCATTTCTGAGGAAATATTTGATAGGTGTTGCATTTCTGAAGCTCTATTTGCTGGAGGCAGGGGCAGGGAGGGGAGACACATGGGGTTGGAAATACTGTTACATTCATGTTTAGCTTTTTCCAAATAGTGACATTTCGTGCTTAAAAGCCCCAGTCACAAAAGCAGGGGCTATGCTGACATAAAGATTTGTTTGTTTGTTTGCTTGTTTATAGGACAGTACTTCTCCTAACCTCTACTCACTGACCAAAGATCTGAGATATCTGCCAACAAATGTGGGCAAATGACTTGGTCAACAAGTTGGTAACACTCACAAAGCTGAGAGACTTTCTATGATTTCTCTCCTCTCCCTTTCTCTCCCCTCCTTGAGTTTTTCTTCCTCCCTCCTCCCCTTTTTCCTCTCTTTCTTTCCACACTAAAGTGATTGTCAAATCTAGTGACACAAAAGGACAAATCTCAGAACACACCTTGTGGAAGGTTTTGCTACTTGCCTTCTGGCAAAAGGGATGGTGTTGACTCTTTTCAGGCTTTTTCAGACCATCCTAACTAGAGGCAATAGGAGTAAAATAGGAGATGACTTCACTGGGTCAACAGAATTCAGTGATAACATATTACTCTGTGGAGGAGTATCTGAGATTAATCAAATGTTTTACCTAAAAGTACTTCTAATGAGTAACATTCAAGAATGCTCCTGAACTTGGAAGCGGCAGTGGATCTACCAATAATGCTGAATAACACACCACACAGAAACAGGATGTGTCTGTTGCACCACAGATTTCATAACTCTTAGAAGTCAGGGTAGCCTTTTATTCCTTTAGTTGTTTCAGAAAAATGAGAGGGGGTGGGGATAAGTATGGTCTGAAAGCAAACATGGTGTGAAGGGGAGAGGAGGGCAAGGATATAATGTTGGTTGAAAGCCCACAACATTTATCAGGCACAAAGGTTGGGTTTTTAATAGGCAATAACTCATTAATTGTCAGGCCATCTCTGGGAGATGTTTTTCCCTCCATTTTAAAAATGGAGAAACTGAGGCTTAGCCAAAAACAACAATTTGCCTAAGATTACAACACTAATAAATGAGAGAGCCAAGATTTTTTCCCCCCTCCTTATTACTAAAGTCCATGCATTTTCTAGAACTCTGAACTCGGATCTCAAATTTCTGTCGACCAGGCTTTTTCTTCTCACTCTTCCTCCTCCTTCTACTTCTCCTCCTCCTCCTCCCCCTCCTCCTCCTCCTCCTTCTTTTTCTTTAGAGCCTTGTCTGCTCTCTAAGATTTGCAGCAGATTGTCAAACTTCAGAATAATTGCCCACTCATCTGGCTAGAATGCATGCAAGGCAAAAGGAAAGATTATTCTGGGTTAGGAAAATCTTAACTAATTTCATTTTTCTATATCCCAAGGATGAAGGCATGTTGGCAAAAAATTTTTGGTAGCCTCATAAATATTTTCAATTCCTTTATAATTTGAAAAAACTACTGTGAAATATTTTAAAACTTTAAGCTATTTCACATTTAGGGACATTGCAATCACTATAGTTGTTTATTTCTGAGCACTGAAAAGAAAGAGACTATATGAAAATATCAGCCAAAATTATGTATTAGGTTTCAGAAGATTACAAAAGAAAATGATTTTTTTTCTGTATTAAAAAAAAAACCCACAAAAATCATGAAAATACTCAGAATCTCCTGAGTTCAGTTCATGAGAAGTATGAACCTGATTTTTAATAAGTCATTCAAAATATATATTTAAAAATAAATAGATATCTAGATATTTTTAAATTTTTATTTATTTTTGAGAGAGAGAGAGAGAGCAGGGGAGGGGCATAGAGAGAAGGAGATATAGAATCCGAAGCAGGCTCCAGGATCTGAGTTGTCAGTACAGAACCCGACATGGGGCTCAAAGTCACAAACCATGAGATCATGACCTGAGCTGAAGTCGAATGCTTAACTAACGGAGCCACCCAGGCGCCCCTCAGATATGTTTTTGAATCAATAAAATTCCAACAGGATTTCATATTTTTCAAGTTTGGCAGGGTTTTGATAAAGAATTCAGAGTCTTTTCCTACCCTTCCAATGTGAGGATCTTTTCCAGAAGAACTGCCAATAATTTGGTTATCTTTTTGGAAGAAACAGCATTGTCTGAGAATCTCTGGTTCTCCTGTTTCCTTATGAGTTATTCTTTAACTCGGCAGCAACGAGCTTTTTATCCCTTACACTCACATGGCAGAGGCAGAGCCTGGATATTCAAGTCTGATTTTTGGCTCTTTCATCCATCCATCTTTCTCAATGGCATGCCTGTACTCTGGGTGTTCCTTTTTTGGAGGCATTCTGTGTCTACACATTCAAGAGACCATATTTTAGCTTAGGAATGGCGGAGGTAGATGATCATGGGAAGATCTGACCCTTGTATACCATGCACTCTGTGACAAAAAGTATTTCTTAAGGAGGCTCTGATTAACAGAGACATTTAGTCCAGGCTGGTCATAACATGAAAGACAAGGCAAGAGCAGTTTACGCCATTACTTCACCCTCTCACATTGATTAAAGGTGGTCTCTTTGAATACTCTTTAGTAACTTCTAACATCACACCTAAACATTTATTTTTTATTGAAAGAAAAAAATCCATGAAGAAACAAAAAGCGCTAGGATTTCTGACAAAATAATTCCAGAAGGCAAATGATAGCTATAGACCCCACTCAGTAACATATAGTAAGAGTATATAAACAGGAAAAATAAGACTATAGAATGTTGAGTTCTCCCTGACAACATGGTGTGATGTGTTTTGGATAATCTTGGAAGCAGCCATGGGTTATGGATGTGGAAGCTCGATGTATACATCAGGCACACATACAGTTACAGCTAACACACACACACATAAATGTCATATATGCACATGCATACTTTCTACAAACAACATCCTATTGTTAAGGCAAATCTATCTAGGAATCAAATAGTGAGCTTATTTAGGGAACGTATGTACTCTGAAGATACGTGGCTCTCCGTCAGATGTCAAGTTGGAGTAATGTTTTCCCAAAGTCACTGGGAACAATAAAGTTGCTTCATCAAACCATCATCTAAGAAGATGCCTTGCTCATCTGTGTGCTACGTAGCCAAAAAGTAGTAGGATTCTACTTATAACTCAGGAATTTGCACACAAACCGGAGGCAAGGAGCACACCAACATTTTCATTTTAGAGCTTTATTTATTTCAAGTTGCATGTTGAAATGAGAGGACTGTATGAATAGAAATTTATGTTCCTGGTATAATTCTGATAGATATCATTCCAGTGATATTTTCCACTATATTTTATTTCCACCAATTATGCAGAATTCCCTGGAAAAGCCAAACTGCATTCATTAACTAGCCTCCAGCAAGGGAAGGAGAAAAGGACCATGGTTTTCTATCAGATTCATAGAAAATGGTTCCTTTCAGGGAAGAACCTTGAAGTATTTGCCAAGAATGTACAATTCCTGGTGTATCTGGAGTTCAAGCACCTTCTTGGTGTGATTCTTGTGTAGAAGAAGAATTTGAAGTAGAGAGTGAAAGATTAAAAAAAATAGTATATATTTCAAGGGAGCTACAATGGAGAAACTGAACAGTTACAAATGATCTATAGCAGATCACTTAGTGTTATATCTGGGGACTGTACCTGACCTCAGATGTTCCCCAAACCTGGATTCTGTTATTTGGAACTGCAATCAAATTGAGTTCCATTTACCTCACTTATTTGCCGGTATCTGTTAGCTTCCACAAACTGTGCTGGGTGCTAGGGATATGGGGACAAGTGTCTGCTCTCACAAAGTTCACACGCTAGTGCAAGCCAAAGCAGTTAAACAAAGAGCATTGATTGGGAGAAATAAGTGGTAGAAGAGCGTGTGCTGAAAGCAGAAAATCAGTAGAGTTAAAGGGGGTGGTCAGAAAACACTTTCTGGAAGCATAACACCCCTACCTAACTTGTAGGACAAATGCAGAAGTGAGGGGTGTTCCAAATCCTGTTTCCAGGTCAGAAAGCCTCCCGTAGTTTATGAGCACCGGGGTGTGGCTTCTTGCTAAGGAAAAGGTGAGAGCTGGGCGTAAGTAGTAGACAGGAGTCAGATTTGTCCCTTGTACACCCCAGTCTTTGGATTTTATCCTCAAAGCTATTGAAGGTCTATTGAAGGATTTTAAATAAGGCAGTGTCATGGTCAGATCTCTTTTCTTCCTCAATGATTAAAGGCAGGGTGGATAATTGTGTAAGGCGGCACGAATTCTCCAGGAGGGGAACACATTCATCTTCATAGTCATCGTTCAGAGCAGAGTCACCAGAGGGGTGGAGGCTCACATGTGGTTTTCATGTCAGGAGCATTTATTATCAGGCAAACAAACAAACAAACAAACAAAATTCTGCTCAGTAATTATTCACTGATGGCTGTGGCAGAATCACATGTTCTTTGCATTGTTGGCTTAGATTGCTGTTTGGCCTCATTGACCATTTATCTTTGACTTTTTTTTTTTTTTTTTTGTAACAAAGACTAGTTCCCAGTTCTGTTCCCTTTGAGTCTTAAGTGACTCAGGACAAATAGCTTATCTCTCATGATACCTGAGTAAATCCGAAAGTCGAAATGATTTTTCAGGAAAAACAAAATGTTAATATAAGCCTCCTCTTTAATTAAATATATTGTTCATTTTGTTAGCAGAACGAACATAATGAACATAGTGACTCACCTTTATCTACTTTTTTTCCTGTTTGGGAAAGTGAAGGTGGGACATATCTTACTTAAAACGGCTTCAGGCAAAGATGTTTCCACCTTTGGCAGTCTGCCTGCTATTCCTGTAATCGGACACACCAGCATTTCTTTCCTTATCACTGGCAGCCTAAGCAAGTCTTAGTTTCTAATATAAATTAATATATAAAATTTGTTTCATGCACACTTGTTTTTCTAAAGCTGTGCAGTGAACTTGTGCTGGTTTTAGAATGGAAGCCTCAACATATAATTTGCCCAAATGAATCCATGTTCTCAGAATTTGTTAGAAAACTCGGTATCGAAGTTTGTAAATTAATCCACTAAGTTGAAACAGAGAAGCGACCTTTCAACATGTCCCTTAATAAGAATATCACCTTTTTAGTTATGTTTCTTTTCTGTCCCAGAAAATGTATTCTCTTCATTTTTAATAGAACCCCATAAAGACTTTGCTGACTAAGTCAGAACACTCTGAAAGGACATTTAAGAAAGTATTTGGGAAGAAGTGATTATGTTTAAAGGTAGAAAGGTATCTCCCAAAAGTCAGATATCCTCAGTAATCATACTTTCTAATTAGGTTTCCAAACCATTCTCATTTGCATCAGAATACAAAAAATGGGTGGCACATTTACTTCATGCACCAAATATGATTTTTTTCTGAATCCTATTTTTTTTTTTACTGTCTTGTGCGTCTGTACCGCCCTTGTCCTATTTCTTTGCTTCCTTCGCTTCCTTATTGATTGTCTCTTCCCCTTTCAATGAGTTTTTAATGTCATTGTCCAGTTAGTAAAAATAATTAGAATGTATAAGACTCCATGTTAGGAACTTGGCACATGTTATTTCATTTAATGCTCATATTAACTCTGCAAGATGGAAATTACATTTTTTTTTTTTTTTACAAAAAGAATGAAGAAAAGTTTAGCAATTTCCTCATGGTTATAACAGGCTCATCTGAATCCAAAACTGATATACTCTGTTCCAACATTCAACCTCCCAAAGCATCATCATTTACAACATAACATTTTCATGATCAGGAATCCTTCATTCATTCATCATATCATATCTGAGCTTCTCTGTTTGACTTTGAAAAACCTTTTCTAGTTTGTTTCAGTTGAACTCAATAAACTGTCATTGATGGTAGACTGTGTATCAGGCACTATTCTGGGCCCTAACTATGACCGGAAGGCTATGGTGTTTAGCCTACACACAGGCAAGTTCATTTGCTATCACTCCCTGACCCCTTTCCATCTACCTGGTCAGATCAATATCCTGCTTAATCTTCACTCATGCCATGTTCTTTCTCATTGTCTCACACTTATTCTCCATATCCTGTCATGAGTTTCCTTTCATGTTTTCAGATTATATTCTTCTTTTAAGGCCTAACTCAAATCTCACTTCTTCAATGAGGCTTGCCTGATCTTTGGTGAAATCATTTGTGCCATCTGGTTTAAGTCTTAGTATCTTCGTGTCTCCTGTCTGTTCTTTTGATCTGTCTCACCAGCAAGATTGTAAGCTGGGTTGAACAGAGGAACCTGAGCATTCCTTTTTTTCCCCCCACTTCTTACATAGCAGCAAAACTGCAGTAATTACTGAGTTAATCATCTTGTCTATCCATTAGTTGGGAGAGAAAGCAATAGTGACCTGTTGGAATCTGACTCATAGCCTAGAATTACTGGAACTTTCTCTCCACATTGCTGAGTAGACAGCCTTGTCCAGTATCATGAATCACAGAATACCATCAAATGAATTCTCCCCCTATGAGAAAATGCAACTCTTAAAATATTAAAAAGTATAAATGATAAAAGTATGCCTTATGAAACATGGGCCATATTCCTAGCTGTAACATTTCCAGGCCTTTTATAAACCAACACACATTGTGTTCACCTATAGACTGAAAATAATTATGTCTAGCTATTAAATTTGATACATGGAAAGCCAAGAATTAAAATTCTTATGACTTAAGTTACTTTAAAATAAATAACCAAAAACAACAAAAAAAAATCTCTTGGAACCCTCACTACAATACTGTTTTGAATCAGGCAGTTTTCTCTGTGAAATCCACTGAGAAGATGGCTTCTGAGATAAAGAAAGCATGTTGCAGTAAGGTTCAAGTTCAACAAGCAATGAATGAGTGCCCACAATGGCAAAGCTACATGAAAAGCTTGAGGGGATAATGTTTGAACAAGACAGTCTCCCTGTCTTCTAGGAGTGATGGTTTCAATGCCTCCTGTTGACGTTAGGTATTTTGTGATGAGTTGTGTAGGGGTAGGGAGCATTGTGGTGCTTGAAAACCCATGTTGGGGAGAGGAGTCTCCACATGTGTTCCCACACACATAACGGATTTGAGAAAAGTTTAAGCGTATTAAAATTTTATAAAACAACTAATAGTAAAATTGTGAGACTGCTAACCTTGATGGAGATACAGCTATTTTCCTTTCCCCTCTCTCTCTGAACATATTGAAACTTTGGTGCTTTTAAAGTAAAAAAGTTGCTCCTTGACATACACCCCCACCGGCAAAAAAAAAAAAAAAAAAAAAAAAAAAAATTTAGGTTTCCAGGTAGGTCAGGGAGCATGGTTTTCAGATTTTCTGATAATGCTATCAACTGAAATCTCAGTTCTAAGTACAGAATCAAACATCATTCCAATATCCTGCCAGATTATCTTTCACAGAATAAGAGTGACAGCAATCACATAATTAAGCCTCGGGTTAGAGCTAGATCCTATTCACCTCCAGGAATTTCTGTGTAGATTCGAGAAGACTGGCAAGATAAGCCGTTTTTCTCTGGGGAGTAGACCTCCTGATGTGTCCGTGAGGTTTCCCCGTGTTAAACGGCCGATATCTGCCATTGCCTCTAAAGACACACAAGATGTCTGTCCCTTGTTTCCTGACACAGTGAGTTCAACACAGGAGGTTTTCTTCTAGTTCTAGATTGCCAGAGAAATGAATTTAATTGACTCTAAAAGAGACCAGAAATAAGCCTTTTTCTGATGGAGTTCTACTGTTTTTGCCTGATAAGAGGGATTATGCCTTTTCATGTGGGTGCAAAGTAGATGTTATGCTTGAGGAGAAGTTTCAGCCATTTCAAAACATGTCTTTTCTTTCCCAGTGACCCTTCTGCACTCCCCCGCTAAGATTCTGCAATAAGGACGTTAACAGGCTCAGAGATCCCCCTGTTTCCTATTTCTATTTCCAGTAATAGCTCTCAGGGCTACTTTGTCACCAAGACCCACAGAATTGAATGTGATTGCAGCAAAAGGTACTATGAGTAGAAAATGAATTCCTTATGTTGAAAAGAGAGAAGTGTGTGGGTGCTTTAGGAATGAGGTTGCAGACAATGGCGGACTTTTCAACAGCATATTACAAAGGGATGGCTGCACTAACAGATAATCTGGCGATTGACAAAATTTTGAAATTAAAAAAGCTGAATTTTTCAATTTATTATGACTTTCATGCATTTTCCTTTTAAACTGCTGGTTATATTGCTTATGAAAAATTTGCATGCAATCTACCTTGATGTGTTTTGTCGGCAAAATTTCAGAAAGCAGTATGAATTCATATAAAATCGACTTACCTTGTAGTTTTCTTCCAGGAAATAAAAGTCCTTGGCTCAAATCTTAAACAATGATTTTTTTTTATGTTTATTTATTTATCTTGAGAGAGAGAGAGAACACGAGCAGGGGAGGGAAGGAGAGAGGGAGAGAGAGAATCCCAAGCAGGCTCATGTTGTTTGTCAGCACAGAGCCTGAGGCAGGGCTTGATTTCACAAACCATGAGATCATGACCTGAGATGAAATCAAGAGTCAGATGCCTAACCAACTGAGCCACCCAGGTACCCTTTAACCAATGATTCTCATTTTTTTTTTAAAGGTACCCAATTATCTATGGCAACTCAATCAAAATTGAAATAGCGATGTCATTTGAGATTTGTATGCTTAGTGACCTAATGAATCAGAGAAAACTATTGGGAATTTGACAATTATCTATCAGGGTTTGCTCTGCATTTTAGTCATGACATATAGCTAGGGTACTTTATTTCCCCTTTCTGCCATAACTAAACTTTTAAAAATTTGAAAGCATATTCAGTGGAGTTACATGCTATACAATGGTTAAGTTTGAAATTCAGCTTGTTAAATCAATAATTACATGTAGAAAAATTATGAGTTAAAACCTCTTACACTACCCAGAAGTATAATAAAGTGTATGTCATTTATATAAACAACTTTATACAATACATATACGCATGTAATGTATGCTATAAAGTGCAGTATTGGGGCACCCGAGTGGCTCAGTTGGTTCAGCGTCCGACTCTTGATTTTGGCTCAGGTCATGATCTCATGGTTTGTGAGATCGACCCCTAAGTCGGGCTCTGAACTCCCAGTGTGGAGCCTGCTTGTGATTCTCTCTCTCCCTCTCTCTCTCTGCCCCCCCACTCTCTCTCTCTCTCTCTCAAAATAAATAAATAAAGCTTAAAAATTAAGTGCAGTATTTATAAATGAATGTTTTTTTTATAATTGTGGTAAAATATACATAACCCTTCTGAAAATTACCATTTTGACCATTTTTAAACACATAGTCCAGGTGCATTAAGTACATTCACATTATTGCACATCCATCACCACCATCCATCTTCAGGATTCTTTGTCTCCCAAAACTGAAACTGTGTACCCTGTAAGCAGTAACTCCTCCTACCTATACTTCTATCTCCCACTCCCAGGCAACTACCATTCTACTTGCTGTGGATTTGATTATTATAGGTGCCTCATTTACTGGAATCATACAGTATTCGTCTTAATTTGACTAGCTCTTTCACTTTCAATAGCTGGATCATATGGTAATTCTATTTTTAATATGCTAGGGAAACACTGTCCTTTTTTTTTTTTTCTTTTTTTTGGGGGGGAGAGAGAGCAAGATGTGGGGCTCGATCCCATAAACCTGGGATCATGACCTGAGCTGAAATCAAGAGTTGGACACTCAATTGACTGAGCCACCCAGGTGCCCTAAGGAACCACCGTTCTGTTTTCCATAGAGGCTGTACCATTTTACATTCCCACCAGCAGTGCACAAGTATTCCAACTTCTCCAATCCTTGCCAACTTTTTTTTTTCTTTTTCTTTCCTTTTTTTCTTTCCTTTGGTAATAGTCATTGTAATGGGTGTAAAGTGGTATTTCTTTGTGGTTTTGATTTGAGTTTCCCTAACGATTAGTGATATTGAACATCTTTTCAGGTACTTATTAATCATTTGTATATCTTCTTTGGAGAAATGTCATTGCAACTCTTCTGACACTTTTTAATCAGGTTGTTTGCTTTTGTGTTGTTGAATTACAGGTAAATAGATACATTTTAATTACATTATATATATTAGATTAAGTCGAATGCATGATATGATCCCATTATAATGTATTCTTAGGAAATTTTGATTCAGGAGAACTTGAGATCTATTTACATATTAAAAAACAGTCAATGCTTTGACAATATACCTAGTGTTATCAATAGTACAGAACATACAATAGGAAAGGAAGATATATAAAATTTTAATGTTTATTCATTTTTGAGAGACAGAGCTCGCACAAGCAGGGGAGAGACAGAGAGAGAGGGAGACACATAGAATTGGAAACAGGCCCCAGGTTACAAGTTGTCAGTGCAGAGCCCCACGTGAGGCTCAAACCCACAAACCTTGAGATCATGCCTAAGCCAACGTCAGACGCTCAACTGGCTGAGCTACCCAGGTGCCCTGGAAAAGAAGATATTTAACTAGAAGGAGAAACAGCCAGAAACCACTGGATTGCTCATTTAGGCAAATTTGCCAATCGTTATATTAGTTTTGATGGGTAAGTTACAAATTTAGGAAGTGAATAATTCATTTTTCCATTCCTGATGGTTGTATTACAAAAGATAGTGCATGTGCTTACCTACTTACCAGCAGTGAGCACCTAAACGTAATAGATTGCTTTGGTGAGCACACTTCAAAGTTGTTAAGCAAGGCCAACTTCTCAGTTGCTAGGCAGTGCAGAAACAGCCTCAGATTGTCTCCATGGAACAGGTCATTGTGACCTCTAGTGTTCTGGCTCCACCTCTGAAATCCCTCCCCTAGCTATGGAAGTTCTGCCAAGCTCTCTTGACAGTAAAACCTACAATAGATTAGTCTGCCGCCACCGCTGTTGCTACTGGTGGTTCTGTGGTTTCCTCGCTGTGTCCTACTCACCTTTGTCTGGCCCCAACTTGTCCATTAGTTTGTTTTTTCTGCCCACCCTGCCTTTGCTTTCCTCACTTCAACACCCCCTACAGCACTTCTTGGGATCCCTGCTGTCATCCATCCTGAGCACATGTGTAAGTCACAGGGACCTGTTGCAGCAGGCACTGTTGGGAGCTGGGCTGTGTTCCAGAAAGTGGTTGTAAGGGCTCCTTCTTAATTTTTAAGATTAAATGAGGCTCAGGGATGATGCTGATGGAATTGTTTAGAAAGGTGGATGTGGTGCCTCGGTAGTAGGTCTAGGTCCTGCATGAGAAGGATTGAACGGACTTGCCTTTCAAGTCTGGGCGGATGCACATTTGCAGAGATGCCCTGAGGACTTTCTACTTTAAACGCATGCAGGGCAAATCTCATTTTGAAAACTCCAAGAGGTTGTTTATTTTGCCAACACTATGAAGGTTCTTCACCGATGCACAGACAGATTTGTTTTTAACCACATGGAAGTCATACGAGTTTTTTCATACTTCTCTCTGTTATATACTTGAAACACTATCATGCATTTCTTTCTTTATTCAAGACATGGTTCTTGAGTGCTTAGAATGTACTAGGAACTGTGCTAAGGAATAGGAAGCAAAGCACCACAGTGTTGTTTGGAGTCATACATGCTTACATTGCAACCCAGCTCTGCCGCTCACTAATGGAACCCAGGGAAAGTATCTTGACCCCATTAGTACTCATTTACTTCACTTGTGAAACGGAGAAAGCGATGGTGCCCTTCATAACGTAGAATAACATACCAGGGGTTATCTGGCATAGATGTATGTAAACTACTTAGCACGATGCATGGCACAGAGGAGAAATCTGATCCATGTTTGAAATTGTACTACTACTGCTATTCTTGAATTGAGAGGGGGGATATTAGTTGTTTATCCTCAAGTACATGCTTGGAGATATCCAAGCATTTAATTGATTATAGGGCAATAGAAGTACTATAAGGAAGATAGGGAGATAGAAGCTCTTATCAGGGGGCAGGGCTAATTAATTCTGCCTGGAAGTAGGAAGCTTGAAGTGTCTGTGGTTGGCATCTCAAAGGAGTATTTACTTGTGCTGGAACTTAGCAAACAAAAAAGATTTTGTTAAATCTTTTAATGTTGTGTTGTTGTTGTTGTTGTTGTTTTGTACATAATGTGTTTCTTGACATGTTACTTCTGCCTACAATATCCTTTTTCCTTTCCATTCTAAAGCCCAAATTTTATCAGTCCTCTAATCCGTCAAGACCCCCTTCAAACGTAAAATCTTCCTTGATTCCTTTCCTGATGAGTGAATAAATTAGACATTCCTTGTAGGTATAGTTATATGCTGGGGCCTGAAAATAATTTTTCCTATATAGAAATTTATTTTGGCAAGAGAATGACTGTAATGGAATATAACCTGTATTAACATGAGTGCCATCAATCATTTTCTGAGATGAGTATGATAAACATTTCCATTTTTGATCCAATTAAAGCTAGTGGAGCTAGAAAAAAACCATATGGACTCCTTTTCTTTTTTTTAAGTGGTGTAAATTTTCAAGGCATAACTACCCAACTGATTCAGAGACAATAATATGCCAGTAGAGTTTGGATACAATCTGCTGATATAACATAAAGGTCTTAGAACAATAAACAAAACTCATAATATAGGGAACTGATGGCATCAGGATAATTAGATCCATCAGTACATTTAGTAACAACCAAATGAAAGAAAACCACAACCCAGCAAGCTGGAGGCATTTTGCTTGTCCCTTTTTACTAAGTATCCAACTAGATAATATTCAGTGATAATGAAAATAATCAGTGAAGTTCACTGTGCAAATAACCAAGGCAAATTATACCTATAATAATTCCAGAAAAAATAAAACCCAGGAGGCAGTATATAACATACACCCGAATTTCTATCTTCTGCAAAGTATTGCCCAAACATTGGTACGAAAACCTAAATACTGGCTCCAACAGAGACAGGATCATCATGCAGATATAAAATGATAAACCTGTGCCATCAGGGCTCCAGCCAAAAGGAGAATCTGCTGTATCTAATGTTCACCAGCAGAAAGGAAGGTGTGCAAGGAGGCGGAGGGTGAGCTGCTGGGGTTAAAGTAGCTACAAAATGCAGAATTGACATTTTTGCATTGAAAATGAATAATAAATTGAATGATAGGTTGGATTTTAGAGAAGTCATAAACTGGCTATCTGATGTATAGATCTGGTCTGTTGGCATATTTTGTAAAAAAAACTTTTAGTTAGAAGATTTCACATGAGAGTCCAGATTTCACTTTTCATTTTAAAATTGGAGACCTCCACCCACAGATATTTGTAATGGCCTCACCCTCACCTCCTTTAAGACTTTACTTTGTTCAGTGCATAAAACGTGAATATTAAATAAATCTGGCAACTCTGGGCCTGTATTTATCCACGTAATAACTGGCATAATCTAAATAGAAGCTGCCTTCACTGGCCAGTTCCAACTCTTCAATCTACCTCAAACCCCTGATCCTCACACCTCAGCACTCTCTTTCTTAGCACGCAGTTTAAAAACATCAGCCTCCTTTTAACCACACAGAAATCCCACAAGAATAAATAATTATACGAAATAAGTTTTAAAATTGAATACACAAGGCCCTGCATTAAATGCTTTTATGTACACTAGTATCTATTTTACAAAAGATAAATTTGAAGTTCAGGTAGTTTAAGTAAAGTCAGTTACCTGAAAAAGGAGACTTGAGATTTAGGCCATGATTTATCTGACCTCAAAGCTGTGCTCTTCACTCCTATCGGTCTTAGAATTTATTAAGACATAACATGAGTATTTTTATCTGTGGCAAAGCTGGATTGAATTGTCTTTATAAAATCAAACCTTTAATTCATTCTAAATCTAAGAAAATCAAAGATATGCATTCTGAGAAAGAAAATGTATATATATTTCAGATTATTCAAGTAACCCTTAATAAGCTCAGAAATAGCATTTGAGGGGTGCCTGGGTGGCTCAGTTGGTTAAGCATCGGACCTCAGCTCAGGCCATGATCTCGAAGTTTGTGAGTTTGAGCCCTGTGTTGGGTGCTGTGCTCACAGCTCAGAGCCTGGAGCCTGCTTCTGGTTCTGTGTCTCCCTCTCTCTCTGCCCCTCCCCCACTCAAAAATAAACAAACATTAAAAAAAATAAATTAAAAAAAATAGAAAGAACATTTGAGTTTGGAAGGGGAACAAAGGCACGAAACTTGTTCTCTGGGGGAGTGTGCTTCAGTGGAAACACCTGCAGATTCATCTATGACTCAATCTTAAGTCCTCTGACCATCCCCCATTGGAGGCAGTGCAATGGCAGAGGCCGCACAATTGGTAGTTGTTATCCCCACCATGGAAGGAGACTACAGCTGGGTGATTTGCCTGCCGGTCATAATCTGACTGGTGCTCACCGAGAAACAGAGAATATGTCAAATGTTACATCCCTGTTTACTCTTCATGAGTTATGTGACTTGGACACATCTCCTCATTTTTTATTCCAGTTTGACAGAAGCTTGGCTGTTGGGAAATTAGTTTCCCTCTGGGCCTCATCAGTTGTGAAGAAAGACAGGGAGACAATAATACTTCCTGTGGTCTCAATGTATAAATCCACAGAGTACCTCTCCTTGCCCCACAACCCCATAATTTTCGGCTTCTGTTCATGCTCGCTTTCCAAAATCGAACCCCAGAAAACAGGGACTGTCCAAAGGAAATTGTTGAGCCATTCCTCTTTTCATTCAAGAATGGCCCTGGAGATTATGGACCAAGACAAACAAGACAATGAGCATCCTCAACATTATTTGGCTGTGTTTCTCCATTCAAATATAATCAATTGCTACTCAGAGAGAAGAGCTACCCCTCAAGGCTTTCCAGTTTTCTTCCTTACCATTCCTTTTTCAACATGGCCAGAGGGAAGAATTATTTGCTCCCTCTCTCCTTCTTGCTTGACCTTTGGACTTCACAATCCCACCTCAGTTTCCTGTCCTCTTACATAAGGGAAATATTCATATCTTTGCATCCCCACACCCCTTAATGATGTTTGTGTGAAAAGAAATAAAGATATTATCTTGCTAGTAATTAATTCCTAAACACCTATTTCGCTTTGTTTATTTGGTTGGTTCATTGATTAGTTGGAAGGAAATGGGGTTTTTCTAATTCTTTTTTTTATTATTTTATATTTTTTCAAACGTCTCTAGAGCACCATGATGGGGTATATGTTTGTGACCTAAAGAGTTACGCAAGTCTGATGAGATATACAAAATTTGCAGGTAGCCCCTGTGTTATTAAATAGTTCATGTCCTGGCGTGAAATGCCCCAGGCTTAAGCCAGAGGAAGGCGGACTTGGCAGAACCTGTGACAGAGGATGGCATGTCTAGAAAGGATGTCCACAATACTGTGTTTTGTGCAAACAAATGGCACACTTTGGAATCATGCTAAGACGCTAAAACACATTAAAATGGAGTTTTAGAAAACATCTATTTGTTTTTGAGACCACTGAAGTCTACACAGAAACTGTATAGCTCCAATCATCCCGATTTTAAAGTGATAAATAAAAAGGAAGGGGAGAGGTAATTTACTATGATTTCATAATCAAAATGATTAACTCCTTGGTTGGATGGCACCACAAACTGTCAAATTTAGGTCAGGTGTAAAATGCCCTAGTCTTCTGAGAACACTCAACTATGATACGAGAAATTCCGAGAGAAAAATCACACGTTAGGTCTGCAGCACTAACATGAGACATACTTAGAGATGTATCAGACCCTCGATGGTATGAAACATTCGTTAGTTCACTCATTGGTGAAGAAGAAAATTGATTTTGATATGCACCTTTTCCACATGATGAATTTTGGAAAGATAGCTTTTCCAACAGAAATATTTTTATATACAGTCTCAGTAGGTCTCCTCATGAACATTTCCCTCAGTTCTGGGGTGTCTGTGTCCTCATCGCGTTTGAAGATTGCCGCCAACTTCGGAATTTGTTTTTCGCCCCTCTCTCAGTTACCCTGAATACTGAGATCATGAGGTACACTGCTCGTTGGGAGGGAAAAGTAAATATTGGGTTGCTCTAACTGAGGTCATAGTTTCTCCATGTCTAGACACCACTAGTAACTGGTGCCTTCTGGACCTGCTGTGCTTTCCGTGGATTTATAAATGTATGAATTGCTTTGTATTTGGTTGCATAAAATGTACTGCATTTCCAGACAAGTTTCAAAATTGTATTTTAGATCTTTCCGATAAGTCTCTGCTTCAGCCATTTTTCTTCCACTGAGAGCACATGACTCCACATAATGAATTGGTGGACAATAAGGTGGCTGTTTTCCATATTTTCAAACTCAGCAGACAAACGATTTTTACTTTTTGTAAACTAGCTGTATTTGTTATTCCATTGGTGCTGTGTCTATTGTCGGCCACTTTGAGTCTAAATGAAAAAAAAAGGAAAGAGAAGGAAAATAAATATCCCCTAATAATAGCATGAGGAAACAATTTCTTGTTGTATAAAAAAAAATGAATGAAAATTATTTTTTTCTTTTTTACATTTTTTTTCTCCTTGTAGATAGACTATTTTGCTTTGGTTCTTTTATTGCCTTACTGTGTCACAATATATAAGAAAAGTGAAGTATGAGAAAAGACACACTCATACACATATGTTTTTAAAGATAGTCCAGGGAAATAAGTCTTTATGAATAGGCCTGAATGATTCTACAAAGTGTATGACTTTCGATTCTATATAGGTACTCTCTGAAATTCACCAAATAATCACAAATGCAGATCTGTATATATATGTCTGCAAACAAAAAATAATTTATTACTTGTTATGCCAATGTCCAAGTAAAATTTAGTCTCTTTGTATGTGTTTGCTAGAGAAAAATATGTATTCTAAAAAAGTACTCTGTGGGCCTCTGAATATTTCAGGACACAGTGTATTTTGTCAGCTCTTTTTTTATTCTGAGTACAGAGTATTTCATGAATTCTGTCTCTAATTGATTCACATGACTTACAGTATTTAGAGAAACACATCATAAAATATTCTTTAAATATAAATCCTAGTTGTGTTTCAGTTATTAATGTTTTTAAATTGAAAATAAGATACTAGGAGCCTACAACAAAACCACTCAAAAGAATACAATTCTCATAGTTGCTATCAAAAATTTGTAAGTTACATTGATGGTCTAACACTGTTATTCTCTGAAGAAATGCCTCACAAATGATTCTGCTTTGTTTTGTTTTTTGGTGAAAAGCCAAACTACACCATGCTACCAGCATCATCATCACCATAATAGTCATAGCAAATTTTAGTATTATTTTATCAATTAAACATTAATATGGAAGAGTATTATCCTTGCCTAAGTTTTAGGAGGGACAAGTCCTAATAGTGAAAGTACTTCAAGTTGGATTTCTTCTTGCTTTGTGCAGTGAGTTTTGCTTTCTTGAAAGAACGAGGAGGTATACTGAGAATCTATGTGTTCCCCATGTTATCTCTGTAGCTTGACATCTATACCCACTTTTTTTCTTGTCCCACTTCTCTTTGCCCTTCACTGTCACCTTATGAATTTTCCTATGTCCTCCAATTTCTGTTAAATAACTTCAAGGTTTCCTATAACATTTTGTATTTATCTCTATTACAGGACTGGTTATATTTTATTACAGTGCGTTACTTCTATGTTTGTTTCCTTCTCTAAATTTGTAAAAAAATTACTTCCAGAACCTTGTCGAGCTAGTCAATAAATGTGAATTACTTAACCGGTTAATGTGTATTTAATAAATATTTCAAAACTAGTTAGCATTTTGAAAGACAATTCATTGGCTCCATCAGTTATAGAAAAATAAATTACAGCTGGAAAAAAGGTTGAATTTTAAAAATACTATAATGAAAAATATCAATATAAGAGTCAGAGGAAAAATACTGTCCTTTTCTTAGTAGTTGAACTTTCCTCTTAGAAATGACCAGTTTTGTTGGTTAGCTACACTGGATAAAAGGCAAAATCCTAAGAGCAAGAGTGAGCAGTATAGCTGCTTATTGAGTTTTAAGGGATCAAGTTATTTTGAATGTGAAGCTTTTGTAGTCCTAACTCAGAATAGACAAGCAAAATTATGGCAAGGACTGAATTCTTTAAGAAAATAGAAAGTATTTCAGAGACTGTGAAAAAAAATGGGAGAGGAGAAGAAATGAGAGGGTTTTGACATATACAAAGGGGACCTGGGGGTAAGAACAGGAATACCTATTAGAAATATTTAAGTTTTACCATGCAAAATTTATGTATGTTGTAATGTCTCTTCTTTTTCTCCCCCTGAGCATATTGTGGACTCAAATCTCTATTTTGAGGAATGAAATGGAATCATGAATATGGTTTCAAAATTTATTTAGAGTAAAACCATACCATATCTGTATTTCCACTGATCAATATAAGAAGCATATTTGATGGTTATGTGGAAGCACGATAATGCTTTAAATTCTAAAGGATAGGAAAAGTAACAAAGGGTGATATTAGCAAATTCAACTGTAAGAAGTATAAAATTTTATATCATAGAAAAAAAAGGTATAAAATAAAAATGCACCAAGAAAATACTCATAGGACAGGGTTAATTCATTTATAAGAGCTCATAAAAATTCATGAGAAAACATCAAATCACTAATATGGTAAAAAAAAGATGAAGAGACAGTTGATAATTAGTAAACAAACATATGGGAAAATGCTCAAACTCACTGGTTATTAAAAGAATGTAAATTGAAAAAAATACATTCTCCTTTTATATGATTAAATGAATAAAATTTTAAAGTAATATTATAACCTCATGTGAATGTGCATGTTTGCAAAGTAGTATGCATTCATTTATTCTTTACTATTGGCAGCTTAAATTGAACAAATGCACTCAGGAAAAATTATATATTACTTTATGTTTCAAGAGCCATTACTACGTTTATACTCTTTAACCTGGTTTTTCTGGAATTTATCACTAGGAAATAATCCAAAAGGCAGGAAATGTCATATGAAGAATACTATTCATAATAGAGCAAATTAAAACTGTTGATATTTAAGAGCAATGATATTTCAAATGCTTTTAAAATTTTTTCTTGCATTTGAATTTTTTTTTAAAGGATCAGCTTTTGTTAAAGTGTCCTTTTTAAGTTTTTAATCCAGATTTTTAATTTTCCTTCTATCAAAACATAAAGATCATTTTATTTTATTGTGCAAATTTTGCTCAAAAATAGTGAACAAATACTATAACAATTAGAACTTAGCTTATAATAGCCATTTGTTTTCAGAATTGTCATGATGTTGAAAAATACAGTAATTGCTATTTCTTGGGCTTCATTCATATTTAGTATTTTTCTGCTTTTAAATGAAATAAGATTGGTTCTACTGTACATACTGGGACATTGTTTCGGATTTCCAATAATATAAAGGTTAGTTAAGTCTTATGTTTAAATAATGTCTTTTTTATGGTCAAAGAATAATACATAGTCACTGTAGTAAATTTAGAAAGATAGAGAAAAGTATGAAGAAAACTACAAAATACCAGCCTCTTACCACCCAAAGATAACTTTATTAATATTTTGACTTCTATTCATTCTATATCCATAAACAAAAATGGAATCATAATGTGTAAAAATGTTTTATAGACCTTTTTTTAACTTTCTGTAATATGATGTACTTGTGCATTTTGTTGAATATTCTACCACATCATATTTTTAACCCCCATTTGTATCTAAACCTGCCTTATTTAATTCAATATCAAGTGGTGAATTATATCTATGCTTCTAAAAGGGAGACAAAAAAAAAGTCATGCAAATACCTCATAAAGAGAGAAAAACAATAATACTAGAAACATTTTAATAAAGGACACTTCTGACCACCCGATTCCTTATAAGACTGTTTCATGCAGCAGATGTCAAATGTTTTTGTTTTATGGTGATTTTTACCATAGCTCAAAAGTCAATATTCTGCTGTCAGATGTGGGCTTACATGTGAAGAATAGGAAAGGAACTTAACTAGGAAGCACTGAGCTCAGGGAATTGAATTTGCATGTAATTCACTAAGCATACATGTTTACATGACCTTTAGAAAAAGGAATTAAACCAGTTTTTCGCTAGCTCTAGGCAATCCACGTTAAAGAGGCGATTGAATCAAGAATCTAAAATACTCCTTACAAGATAGCCAGGCTAACAGAAAATTACTTTAATTCAAATATATTTCACTATTAAATTCATAGTGACATTAACATGACAAGTTTACCCTAATAAGAAACTGGAGATGTGAGTTTAATTCTAGCTGAGTTGTTACATGAACCATAGACTATTTTGCTAAGCACCAAAAGAATTCTACCTCTCCCCAAAAAGTCAAATGCGATATTTTCAAATCTTATTTCAGAGCACCCAGATTTTCTTGTGGCAATATCCTGAATCAGTTCCAGATCTGTGATTACTGATAATGGCTAGTACAAAACTGATATAAAATCAGGAAGTCTGGGTTAGGGTCCAGCTGCATCAATACATGTCTATATGCTCATAAACAAGTAACTTAAGCTTTCCAGGACTTAATTTTTATCATCTTTAAATAAAAATACTGAGCTATATAATCTTCAAGATTCTATCTCTAGCTCATATTACCTATCCCTTTTGAAAAGATATCAAAGTGATATCAGTATATTGCAAGGGAACGATGCGTATTGGAATAAAATAGGTAAATCTCATCTCAGTCTCAGGCTTCCACCTAAGCCCGAGGAACATATGACTAAATATTTAGTGAATGAAATGAATGAATACATGAGCGTTCTGCTATAAGTATATATGTATGACAAGAGATGGATTGGATTAGTATGCCACAAAAGTACTATCTATTGCCAGAGTTGTGTATAGCATATCTATATTGAGCTAGTATACAGTTCTATTTTCTTTACTATATATTTAACCTACAGTGTGTGTATACAAAAGATTCTAACTTTAAAAAAAAAGGCAACAAAAAGAGGAAGTATTAGAGTCCAAACAGAAGAGAGGAGAAAAAATACTCCTGTTGTTTAAAATTATTCTAGTATTTATCTCTTTAAAAAAAATCCTACCTTAATTTCTTTCAGACATGTAACTGAAAATTTATTTTCCCTGGGAAAAGAATGAAGAGCTGAGAGATATGATCATTAATAAGGGAGGGATCACCATTTTGGGGAGAATTCAGGAAAAATAAAAACAATTAACAAGCTCCAGGGATTTCAGAAAACTTAATGATTAAATGAACTATAGATAGCCTGAGTGCAGTCCAAGGAAAGTAGCAGTGTCTACCCAACAGTATCAGGAGATTTAACAGTGTTTTTGTTACATAGGATTGAACCCAGTGCACTTGAGTAAGTGATAGTGCTAGACAAGGCTGAGCAAAGGAACTGGAATACTTTATAGAAAATCAAATATAAATAGTTTTTTAAATAATTATGAGTTCCTTTATATGCTCATAGAAACAGACTGAGAAAGAGTAGACTTTTGGGGGCATCAAAGGAAATCTTGACATGCATGCTAAGGAAATAAAACTCTCTTTTACAGTTTTTTTGGAAGTAAGCAAGAAGAGCCAACTTTGACTAACTGTTCAACAAATATTTTGACAATTATTAATTAACTACAAAATATGTGCGCATAATACTCAAGGCTCTGGGAATGCACTGAGTCCTGATCTCGCGAGGTTCACATTCTAAGACATAGGTAATTAACAGATAGCTGTACCATAAATCAGGTGATGATAAGTGTATGAAGAAAAGTAAAGAAGGATAAGGGAGAGAGTGACTTGGGTCAGTATCATTTTATATAGGGGTTCAGGAAAATTATTTTTGATAAGGTAACATTTGGGCAGAGACCTGAATGAAATCAAAGAGCATTCCAAGAAGAGTAATGAAAGCAAGTTCAAAGACCTTGGGGAAAGAACATTTTTGACCTGTCCAAGGATGAGCAAGGAGGTCAATGTGGAGAATGCAGAATGTACTAGAGAGATAAAAATAGGGGAGAAGTTCAGAAAGAACACAGAGGGCAGACCATGTTGAACATGTTAAGTCAAGATAAGAAGTTTATATTTTGCTTGGAGTGAAATGAAAAATTTAGGAGGGCTTTGAACAGAAAAAAATAATGTTTGCAACTTCTACTTCAAAAGAATTTTTCTGATTACTCTAGAGTGGTGACATTGTAGAGGGACTAGGGCTAAAGCAAGGAAACAAATTAGATTAATAATTAGTCCACTTAGGCAATGATGGTAGCCTGGATTGCAGTGGTGAGAATGGAATTTAGAGAAGTGGTTGGAATATGCATGCTTGAAAGGGAAAGCCAAAAAGATTTTCTGATGGATTCGGATGTAGGATGGCATGGGGGGGGGAGGGTCGAGGAAGCAAATATGAAGCCTATTATTGTTGCTAAAATATAAGTACTGCAAAGGAAAAGATTTCATCTGTTTTGTTCACCGATATGTTCCAACACATAGAACAGTGCCTGACACATAGTAAGTGCCCAGTAAATGTATGTCAAATAGATATTTTTGGATATGAGATATTTGGAAAAATGAATTTTTAATTTACTGGGGTGGAGTTACAATATGGTGGGAGCAGGTTGGGGATGGGACTCAGAACTTCAGTTTTGTACCTATTAAGTAGAGATGTTATTTAGACATCCTTGTAAAATTGTAGAGTAGGTAATTAGACATACAAGTCAGGACTGTGGTAGTTAATTTAAAGTTCTGGTATTTAAATCCATAGAATTGGATAAGATTGCTTTGTAATTGACTCTAGATAGAGGAGAAAATAGACCTAAGGACTGAGCATTTAGATACTCCAACATTTAAAGGTTGAAGTAATAAGAAAGACCCAGATCCTTCTCATATAGCTGAGAAGGAGGGACTATGAGATGAAGAGCAACAAAATTTGAAAATGCTAAAATCCAAGCAAAGAAAAGGTTTCAGGAATGAAGGCTCAGTTAACTATTGCTGACAGACCAATTAGTTCAAGTGTTTGGAAACATTGGCTTTATCAATCATGACCCTGAGAAGAACTATTTAAGTTATGACAAAAGTCTAATTGGAGTAAATTTAATAAATTGTGATAGAAAAGCAAGTGAAATGACATTGAGTTTAGACAACTCATTCAAATGGTTTTACTTCTAAAAGGACCACAAAAATGGAGAGAGGTGAATTGGGGAGGATTTTTTACAAGATGGGAGATAGTGTAACATTTTTATATGTGTGCTGTAGAAAAAACGGAAAAAAAGCAATGAGGCGTTAGTTATTGGGTAATTGCAGGAACATAATCCTTGAAAAATCAAAAATGGAGGAGATTTAAGACACAAGAAGATTTGGCCTTAAGTTAAAAAATAAGCACAGAGAGTTGAAAAGGGAGGCAAAATAAATGGATACTTGAATTTTTTTTTCCTTGGAGAATCATGTAGAAGCTTGAAATAATTCTTCATGAAACAAGAATTTATCAGCTCATTCATCAGCTAAAAATGAAAACCATCAGCTAATCATGGAAAGTAGAGAAAGGCTATAGGGAGTTTGAAAAGAGAGTAGGGTGAAGTAGTCTTGGATATAACTAGAAGGGTTATTGGATTACAGACATGTATAGTAGGGTTGCAGGTAACACATTATAAACCACTTAAATAACACAATAAGTCTCAAGAATTCTGCAACTAATGGTCATGAATTTAAAGTGAGAATAGTCAACATGATTGTGTTTTTCCAGCCATATTCTACAGCTTGAATTTAAGAATTGAATAGGAGGATGGTTAGATTTAATCAAGGTTAAGGGTTTTCCCCAGAAATTTTGACTAAGAGGGAGAAGTTCAAGAAGTTGAGACTATGACAATATCTATAATATTGGATCAGGAGATTTGAGCCATATAAGAAGGAAGTTGAGATCATGGGGGAGGAATAAAAGACAATGAAAAAGTCATAGAGTCTCTAGCTCTGAAAGTTTCTGTGGGGTTATTTGATTCAATGTACCAGTGGCTTACACTAAAATTAAAACAGGTGGTGGTCAGAGAGCTGTATGCTTGAGCTCAAAATGAGCTACCACATTGACTATGCTATGTTCAGCTACCACAATGACTATGCAAATAGATAATTGACCCGGATTGGAAAACAAGAATACCAAAGGATCCAAGAGGTCTGGTGGTGAAAGGATAGCCAGATCAATACTGAAATCACAGTGACACCAGTAAAGGTGTACAGAGATTAAAACAGGTGGTAAATACTCAAGTAATGAAGTAGAGGGAAAAAAAAGGGATTTAATGGAGGAACACTGATGATGTAGCTCACTCATTAAAGAAAAGCTATATAGCTAAGACTTGAAAAGAGGGGGCTTCGAGCAAAAGGAATCTACTGACCTTCTTTCTAAGATGTTGCCATCCAGCATCTCAGCTCCTACCATCTTCTGTTTCTGGTTATCTCTGTTAGATACAGAAATTCTAGGTAGGGCTTCTGATTAAACAGTTTGGTTAAGGAGTCTATACCTTAGATAGACAACACTGTATCAGGACCTCTCCTCGGCCAAGGATGTGGGGGTGCCTAAAGAAATGTAGGAATAGGTGTTAAGGTGATGTAATAAACAGCAATTGTAGAAGATATTGCCCAGTTTGAGACTAACTATAAACGGCAAAATGTTTCCCCTGAGACAAAAGAACTCTTATTAAATGTTTGATAAAGTCACAGCAGTTGCTGGGAGCATCAACTTATGAAATAAAATTGGAAGACAAAAACCTAACTATACTCCCACCTAAAACCTTACTAAAGAAGTCTGGTATCATTACTACTGGCATTTTTGACAGATTTCATATTCATTTTGTATCTGTTTGTCTGTAGTGTTTACCTACAAAAGAAAATTCTTAAAACCAAACCAAAAGAACTGACACTTTTAACTTAAAAAACAAAACACTATAATTTATTGAACATTCATTACATTCCTGGTACTGAGTGACAAATGAAGTGGGAAGGTGGGTAGCTGGCATCCCATTCTACAGGTAACCCTGGAGGGAAGAGAATAACGTGAGTAACAATTGATGGCATAGATGATATAGGTAGATATAGATCTGTCACGATCAAGTGTTGCCCTTGGTGTCATATATATATATAAAATATCATATATATATCATACATTAATATATACTTATTATAAAAATAGTGGATGTTTACAGATTAAAAAGTGAAAAGTCACTATTCACCACTTCTTGTTCTTCAATATCTTGCTCTCAGTACTTCACCCTGTCAAACTTTTCACTAAAATTAGAAAATTTTACCCATTCAAATGTATCACTCTGTTCTTGTGTAAGCTTTTCTAAAGTCATTTAATTAAGAAGGCCTTTAACACCTCATGATCATAAAAATATTCTCCAATGTAGTCTTCCAAGCTTTCGACTTTGTTTTGTCATTGCTGTTGTTGTTATTGTTTTACTGTTTAGATACTTAATGTATTTTTGTGTGTGTGCTGTATAGAGTATGGACTAAACACTTTTATTTTATGAAAACATCCCATGTTCCAACAAAGTTATAGTCCATCTTTTCACCACTAATTAAAATTTCATATTTATCATTTTGTTGGGCATCTGCTGTTTTCTCTGGTAGCATCACAGCCATCTATCTTCTACTAATATAGCTTTACCTTCTTTGGGAGGTACTGTCATTTTTTGCATCCATGCAGTTCTCATGGGGTTCCAATAATATAATTCAATCTACTGAGGCAAGAGGAATGGTCACATCACCAAGTCCAGGTCATTCTGATTGTGTCTGTTTGGAATTTGAATCCTAAGAGCTGACACACCATGACAAAGGACAGTGAGTAGAACCAATGACCAATATTTTGCTAAAGCCAATGACCATTCTTTTCTTCTCACTTGATTTCCCAGAAGCATGTGACCTACTTGCCTACTAAATCATTTTCTCTGCTTTTCCACACCACTAAATTCATCTGAATTGCCACCTGCCTCAGTGGGTTTCTGGTGCCCACTTTCTTCTCTTTCATTTTTTTTATATTTTACCTGGGGCTGTGAACTTGCCCCTTATCCTTGATCCATCCATCTCCTCTTTCTGAAATTAACTTACTTATGTAATTGTTCAGGACTTTATCCTTTGCTTTTACTAGAATATAACTTCTTGAAGGCAAGACTTTGTCTATCTTTACCACTCAGTCTGCAGCACCTAATATAGTGTCTGACACATGTTAGTGATCAATAAATGTTTGCTGAACCCTAAAAGGAATATACCATATTAAAAAACTATATTTCAAATATATTTAAATATTCTCAAGATATCTTTCAACATACTCCTTGTATGCCTTCTGATTATCAGGTCCTGTGTTAGACACTGGGGCTATAAATTAGCATAGGGTGCCATCTCTATGCTTATAAAAATTACAGTCTAGTCAATGGTTACCACAAAGAGAGCAATGTCCCAGACGTTATGGGAAAACTTCAGAATTGAGTGGGAAAAATATAAATGAGAAAATTTTCAAGAAAATATGGAACAGGTAGTCTCTGAAGTTAGTATAGAAAGCAATGTAAATCTTTTGTACCAAGATAAGAGGTAATATCTGAGTGAAAAGCATCATCTGGAAACATCCAAAGATGGAAGATTCTGATGCTAAATTCAACTACTTTAGTCTTACATGACCCCATTTTGGCAGCCATTCACTAGATTGCTCCAAATGATCTAACTGGGAGAGAGAAAAACTATTTCTAAAAACACCCAAATCATATAACACTTCATTACTCAAAGTTAACATCTTCAGTCATACTTTAAGTAGTAAATCACCAAAATTATAGCAACAGGCTTGCAATATATTCAGGAACTATGGTACAATCTGTCCTGACTAAATTTTCATTATGAACTTCAACATTTAATATATGACAATATTCATATATAGAAGTTTGGACTCTGGGTCCTAATAAGTCATTTAAGGGCAATGAGAAGAGACTACTAACTATCTAGTACACTAGATGCTGGCAAAGAGCTCTACCATGTCCTTCACGAGCCAGCTTTATTTTTTTAATGTTTATTTATTTATCTCTTTATTTTGAGAGAGAGAGAGAGAGCTGGAGAGAGAAGGGGAGTATCCCAAGCATATTCCACACTGTCAGCATAGAGCCCAATGTGGAGCTCATTTTCACCAACCAGGACATAATGACCTGAGCTGAAATCAAGAGTCAGAGGCTTAATCCACTGAGCCACCCAGGTACCTCTCACCAGTCAGCTTTAGGTCTCTTATTTATGTCCAGGTCAATTACCCTTTTCATGCTCACTTTCTCTTCAACCTGAGTCTCTAGAGGTTCATCCAACTTCTCTCTACTTAAAGCAACCCCTATTGTATGCAAGTTGTAGGGAAATATCCCATTCACAACAGCAGCAAGACTTATACGTTATCAGGGGACTAAACTTAAGAAATATGGAAAGAAGCCAAACCTAAAGGGAAAAAATTAAATTATAATAAAGAGCATGAAAAAAAAATATCTGAATATATGGAAACACAGGCCATATGTTTATAAATTATAGGACTTAATTAGGTAAATATGTCAATTTTTCCAAAATTTATTTATAGATAATTTAAAATTACTTCAAATCCTAATCAAATTGTCAGTGGAATTATGTTTTGAAACTTGAGAATTTAAGTTCATCTGGAAGACTATGCAAAAAGAGCAAAGATCATTTTCAAAGAAAGTCTTTTTTTTAATGTTTATTTTGAGAGACAGAGAGACAGACAGAGTGTGAGTCGGGAGGGGCAGAGAGAGGGAGACACAGAATCTGAAGTAGGCTCCAGGCTCTGAGCTGTCAGCACAGAGGCCGATGTGGGGCTCGAACTCTCAAGCCGTGAAATCATTACCTGAGCCGAAGTCGGACGCTTAACTGACTAAGCCACCGAGGTGCCCCAAAGAAAATCTTTTAAAAACAAGAAAGAGGAGGCATTTACTTTCCAGCAAACAAAAGCTCCCTAAGTATCAAAATAATACAAATTGCTTAAAACTGGTTTTGAAATTTTTTTTAATGTTTATTTGTTTTTTAGAGAGAGAGAGAGAGCATGAGTGGGGGAGGGTCAGAGAGAGACAGAGGGAAACACAGAATCCAAAGCAGGCTCCAGGCTCCGAACTGTCAGCACAGAGCCTGACACAGGGCTCGAACTCATGAACCGTGAGATCATGACCTGAGCTGAAGTCAGATGCTTAACCGACTGAGCCACCCAGGTGCCCTAAAACTGGTTTTGAAGTAGACGGATGGATCTAAGGAATAGACTAGAGAATACAAAATAAGATGCACATAGGTAGGAATTGGCATATAATTATGTGACTTAGCATTCATTGGTGGCAAGCAACAGCAATGAACAGTGATTAATTCAGAGATTTTTCTGAGTAGCTCATAGAATAGAGGGCATTTTAAATAAATAGGCCCCAAAAAATCCAGGAATAGGTGAACCTCTGGGGTTTTAGTACTAATCTAAAACAAAGCAGACAAAACAACAGCAGCAAAAACACCCCATGGGTTATCTCTAGGTGGTGCCAATATAGGTCATTGAAAACCATAATAAGGTCAGTGAAGTGGTGAGAAAGAAACACCAGGTTGCTATTGGTTAAAATGAAAATGGAAGGAGAAAAGAGAGATGATAAATGTAGACAACTATTTGGAATACACCTGTTGTGAGGTGTTACACAAAAATTGGGTAGTAGCCAAAGGACACATTGGGTTAAGGGAAGTTATTGTTATTGTTTTGTTTTTAGGATGTGTAATATTAAAGTATATTTGTACACCAATTATAATGAGCCCATTTAGAGAGAGACATTGATGCCTGACAGAAAGTGTACCATTGTCAGAACAAATTCCTTGGAGAGACAAGATGAAAGTCCGGGTTTTTAATAAGAGAAAGGACATTTATTTTCATAAGAAGAATGTAGAGTATATGGATCCTGATGCAAAAGCAATAGTGGAATAAAAGCAATAGTGGAATAATATTGGAAAGATAAGGAAGTGCTATTTTCTTCTGTGAAATATGCAATAAAGTTATCACCTGAGCATGATATTGGAGACTTTAACAAAAAGAGGAGGATGAAATAGTCACCCTAGATGGGAAAGATGAAACTAAGTAAAAGGGAGTTAAATCAATAAGATCTCCAGATAATGCAGTCGTGTGCAAAGTGAGCAAAAGTGAGCCCAGTCAGCACAGATACATGGTTTGTTTTGCTTTGTTCCTCAGTGTTTAGCTTCCCTGATACAGAAATGAGAACATGGATAGTTAGATTTAGCAAATAAATAGTTAGACTTGGACGTTTTCCAGACAAGATGAGAGGAGAGTGTTTAAAGGAAACCAAGGTTATTTGTAGAGAGATATTATATGCACAATCCCAGACTTAGGCTGTGTAAACAGGAGAATGAAGACATGAGGAGAATGATGCTGACTGAGAAAATGGCACAGTCCATAGGTTGGAGGTATCAATGAGATCCAAAACTCGCCCGAGGAGGAAGGTAAGAGAAAGCGAGATGGAAAGAGTAACAACGGAGGCCAAAGCATAGGGTGTTTGACCCAGAGCTTTTGGATTTGCTTCAGTTCTTGATGTCCTTAGGAAAAAGGGCAGGGCAACTTGAGTGGGCGGCTGAGATCATTAGAACCAAAAGGTCACTAATTAAAGAGGTCAGAGACATGGGTGGGTCAGAGACTGTGAATGTTCAAATCACCAGTTATAGTAACAGTAGCAGTAGTACTGCAAGAATCTGTGAGCTAGACATTAATGAAACTGATCAATGAATGAGGATGGTACAGGAGGGGTAAATGGAGACGAGCTTCAGAGAAGTCTTTTGAAGCAAGAAGGAAGGAGCATTGGGGAGCAGCAGTAAGGAGGAAGGCGGACACCAGACACATCAAGGCCTTGAGGCATATAAGATATGGGACAATAATCAAATTCTACTTACGAGGGAAATAGTGAAAACAGCATCTCGAATGCATCACTATGTTTCAGGGAATACAACAACATGAAGGAAGTGCTCATAAAATAAATAGAAGATTGGGGAGTCCCAGAGGGTCAGTGGAAGTGGGCTGTGGAAGAGAGGGAGCCTCCAGAGAAGTATGGGAAGGAATGTCATTCTATGACAAGGTATGGTGGGTGAGATTAATGGCACTGGCCTAAAGCACAAGGCAATTAATATCTCAGGGTAGACCGCCCGTCTGGAGATGGAGAAATGAAGCAGACATGTAGTGACATTTTTCTTTCATTTTTTTTTCACTAGAAATTCAGCTTGAGATCTTCAGATTCATGTTATAAATTCACTGTAAACAGCACATAATCTGTTTAAAATTATAATTTTTATTATAAAATATCCTCAGTTATGGTTTAAAAAAATAGCATGGAGGGTTATAAATTGAAATGTTAACGCCCCTTTCATTCCAATTCACCCTCAGATGTATTCCCTCAAAGTAACTGTTGTTAACAATTTTTATATGGTATTCCAGAAATATTGAATCCAGAAACACAAGTACAGTAATATTATGCACACTATTTTTTACTTGCTCGTTTGCCCCTTTATTTAATAAGATCATAGATAACTTTCTCTAGCAGTATGCATGTATCTACACTCTTCATTTATGTAAAGAGTGCATTGTATTGCATATGACATATACTCCACGGAAGGCTATATTTAATATTACCATACTGACCACCACTATTCCTGAAGACTTAGAAGCCTCAGGACTAATCCTGAGTAGGAATATCAGTGAAATATCTTAGCAAAGACCAATAAAGAAGCGTCTCAGGGAAAATGAATGAGTAAGACTGAAAGCATTGCCCTTCAGCAAGCACCTAACCCGGATCAGTGATTTGCCAATTTTCTCTTCACTGTCACATATTAAGCAAAGGGTCAAAATCTTGACCAAAGGCTACCACTGTGAAGGAAGCGCTTGCACTGATATGAATGAAACAATTTTTGCTGAATTAACTGAGAATGGAAATGATGATTTATCTGTAAACTATGGCCTTTCGTTGATCTCCTAGTGCCCTAGGGAATATACTATTAGCCTCTCCCTGTGAGTAATTTCTATTTGTCTTATTTAGCTGAATTTATTTACTTTGTTTACATATTATTTGCAGTGAAACGCAATAACAAAAATAAAAACAGACATTTTACAGTGGAAAGTGCAGGATTTAGCACATTCTAGAACCAATGTTTCTGCAAACTAGTTCTTACAGAGACACTTCTCAATTTATAGAGTAGATGCATTTCTAAAAGAAAAATTGAGTTTCAAGTGAAACTTGTTTTCCCATTGAATTTTATACAAAATGGAAAATATTTTGCATTACAAAATCCATAAATCAATTGAATTTTTTTCAGACTTAATTGTTTGTAGGTTCGCAGCAAATTTGTGAGCAAGATACAAAGACTTTCAGCAAGTCTCCCACATCCACACAGGTATAGCCTCCCCCTTTTCAACAGCCCCCGCTGGAGTGGTACATTTGTTATAATTGATGTATCTACATTGACATGTTATATCACCTAAAGTTCATAGTTTAGTTTAGGGTTCATTCTTGGTGCAGTGCATTCTATGGGTTTGGACAAATGTGTAATGACCTGTATCAATCATTACATACAGTGTCGTACAGAGTACTTATTTTCTTTGTCCTAAAATCTGCTGCGCTCCATCTACTCATATCTTTCCTCCCTTCCCTGGCAACCACTGATCTTTTCACCGTCTCCATGGTTTTGCTTTTTCCAGAATGTCATATGTTAAAATCATAGCCTAGGTAGCATTTGTGAATTAGTTTCTTTCACTTAAGAGTAGGCATTTAGGCTTCTTCCATGTCTCTTCACAGCTTGATAGCTCATGTATTTTTAGGGCTGAATAATATTCCATTGTCTGGATGTATTACAGTTTATTTATTTATCATTTACTTAAGGACAATTTGGTTGCTTCTAAGTTTGAGTAGTTATAAATAAAGCTACTATAAACATCCACATGAAAGTTTGTTTTTGTTTTTGTTTTTGTTTTGTGGCTGTAAGTTTTTAACTCCACTGCGTAAATACCAAGGAGCATGATTGCTGGTTCATATGGGAAGAATATGTTCAGTTTTGTAAGAAACCACCAATTGTCTTCCAAAATGGCTGTACCATTTTGCATCCCACCAGCAATGAATTCCTATTGCTTCACATACTTGTCAACATTTTTTTTCAAGCAATATCTTCTTTTTAAGTTTTTATTTAAATTTTGTTCAGTTAACATACAGTGTGATATTAGTTTCAGATGTACAATATACTGATTCAACACTTCCATACAACACCTAATGCTCAAGTACACTCCTTAATCCCCATCGCCTATTTCACCCATCCACCCCCACCCACTTCCTCTCTGGTAACCATCAGTTTGTTTTCTATACTTATGAGTCTGTTTCTTGGTTTGCCTCTGTCTCTCTTTTTTTCCCCCCACTTTGTTCATTTGTTTTGTTTCTTAAATTCTACATATGAGTGAAATCATATGGTATTTTTCCTTTTCTGACCGACTTATTTTTCTTAGCATATTACTTTCTAGCTCCATCCACGTTGTTGCAAATGGCAAGATTTCATTCTTTTTATGGCTGAGTAACATCCCATTTTGTATATACGCCACATATTTTTTTTATTCATTCTTTAGTTGATGGACATTAGGGCTGTTCCATAATTTGGCTATTGTAGATAATGGTGCTATAAACATCAGGGTGCACATATCACTTTAAATTAGTATTTTTGTGTTCTTTGGGTAAATACCTAGTAGTACAATTGCTGGATCATAGGGTAATTCTACTTTTAACTTTAAAAAAAACATCCTACACTGTTTTCAAGAGTGGCTGCACCAGTTTGCATTTCCACCAACACTGCATGAAGGTTCTCCTTTCTCCATATCCTCGCCAGCACCTGTTGTTTCTTGTATTTTTGATTTTAGCCATTCTGACAGGTGTGAGACAAAATGTCATTGTACTTTTGATTTGTATTTTCCTGATGATGAGTGATGCTGAGCGTCTTTTTATGTGTCTGTTGGTCACGTGTATGTCTTTTTAGGAAAATGTCTATTCATGTCTTCCTCCCATTTTTAATTGGATTATTCATTCGGGTGGTATTGTGTTTTATAAGTTCTTTATAGATTTTGGATACTAACCCTTTATCAGATGTCATTTGCAAATATCGTATCCAATTCCATAGGTTACCTTTTAGTTTTGTTATTATTTCTTTCACTCTGCAGAAGCTTTTTATCTTGATGAGGTACCAATAGTTTATTTTTGGTTTTGTTTCTCTTGCCTCAGGAGACATATCTAGAAAGAAGTTGCTATGACCAACATCAAAGAAGTTACTGCCTGGGTTCTCTTTTAGGATTTTTATGGTTTCAAGTCTCATATTTAGGTCTTTCATCCATTTTGAATTTACTTTTGTGTATGGTGTAAGAAAGTGGTCCAGTTTCATCCTCACATTACTGTGCAGTTTTCCCAACACGATTTGTTGAAAATACTATCTTTTTCCCATCAGATATTCTTTTCTGCTTTGTCAAAGATTAATTGATCTATATAGTTGTAGGTTCATTTCTGAGTTTTTTATTCTGTCCCATTGGTCTATGTATCTATATTTTTTGTACTATATGCCAGTACTATACTGTTTTGATCACTACAGTTTTGTAATATGACTTGAAGTCTGGAATTGTAATACCTTCAGCTTTGCTTTTGTTTTTCAAGGTTGATTTGGCTCCTAGGGCTCTTTTGTGGTTCCATACAAATTTTAGAATTGTTTTTCTAGAGCTGTGAAAAATGCTGTTGGTATTTTGGTAGGGATTGCATTAAATGGGTAGATTGCTTTGGGTAGTATAGACATTTTAACAATATATCTTCTTTCAATCAATGAGCATGAAATTTCTTTCCATTTTTTTGTGTCCTCTTCAATTTCTTTCATCAGTGTTTTATAGTTTTCAGAATACACGTCTTTCACCTCTTTGATTAAGTTTATTCATAGGTAATTTCCTTGTCAACATTTGATGAAATTTTATAAGAATCTTTAAAGTAGGTCATTAGTTTTTGGTGCTAGTGTAAAAATTTTGCTAAGGCTTGTAGCAGATCAGCTATTTTCCTGCTCTAGGGTATCTCCCTTTTCCCTGTTCTTACGATCTTTTTATCATTTCATAGGAATTCTTATTTAGCTAGAAATCCTCAAAATCCATATTTAGTGTCTATAGTTTGACTTCTTTCCTTCTTATAAAAGAATATTTTTCTTGTTTTTGCCTTCCCAGTGTTTAATCACTATTTTGAAAAGGTTCTTCAATGTTTCCTTTGATCCTTACCTACCTTCTCTGTAGTGGAACATGTGACTCTGTCCTGGTCAATTAGTGCTCTAAGGCCTCCTGACAATGATGGCTGAGATGGAGGTAGTTATATGGTTGGTTCAGTGAGGAGCTCATCTCAGAACATATGTGAAATCCCCTGGAATGAAATCTTTCTATTTCTTTGGCTTGGAGTATGAGAATGTGCCATTTTGCCACCACATGGAACCTGATAATGGGGCCAAGGTGAAGCAAGAGAGGTCCAGAAGATGGAGAGGGTATGATATCATTTGATTCTTTGAACTGCACCTCCATTCAAACATTTGGGCTGCTATAACAAAATACCATGAACAGGGTGGCTTATAAACAACAGAAATTTATTTCTCCCAGTTCTGGATGCTGAAAGTCCAAGATCAGGGTGTCAGCTTGGTCAGGTAAGGTCCCTTTTCTGGGTGGAAGGGGCTTTGTGGGGTCTTTTAAAAAATCTTTTTAAAGTTTATTTATTTATTTTCAGAGAGAGAAAGACAAAGCACAAGCAGGGAAAGGGCAGAGAGAGAGGGAGAGAGAGAGAATCCCAAGCAGGCTCTGCACTGTGTGCAGGGCTTGATGTGGGGCTTGAACTCAGAAACCATGAGATCATGATCTGAGTGAAATGAAGAGACAGATGCTTAACCAACTGAGCCATCCAGGCACTCCATGGGGTCTCTTGTATAAGAGCATTGATCTTATAAAAGAACGCAACCACTATGACTTAAACACCTTGCGAAGGTCCCACCTCTGAATACCATCACGTGAGGCATTAGCATTTTAACATATGAACTTTGGGGGATGCAAACATTCAGACATGCAGCATCCCATCCCCCCTGAAGACTGTATGGGTACTGTTATGTTAGAAAAATAAATCCCATTTTTATCATCATCACCATTATTATTATTTTTTTGTTTTAAGCCACTTTGAGGAGGGCTTTCTGCCACTTGTAACTTAAGTATCCATAACTAATGAGAAGAACATGTAGAATTTTTTTTACCTTCCTTAGCACACACCCACAGAGCCCAGTGGTAAAGAAGCAACATAGGGAGAAGCAACATAGGGAGCCAGGTTTGCAGACCCTCCCAGGCCACATGACTGCTTAGGAAGGATTGTATTGTTAGTACCATCAGAATTTGTCCAAGAGTTGGGAATAGGGAGGAGAATGTTAGGAGAGACAAGAGTGGCTATAGGGAGACCAAGCTCTAAATAATCCATGTGACAGATGACAAAGGCTTGAACCAAGTGGTAGCAATGGAGATGGAGAGAAGTACATGGACTTGAAATATTTTGTAGAAAGATTTATAGGGCATAAATCATGGGCTTCTCCAGCTCTAACATTCTACCATTTATTTGACCAAATGGCACAATTGCTAGTATTAATTCAATATGCTTCCCTGATGTTCTGAAGTTTATTTTCCCCAGTTCAAATTTTATGAGACCCTGGACATAGTACTTGAATGTCATGGATCATTCTGTTTTTACCTCCCAATATCAACCCCTGCTCCTTCCTCGCCCTCCTTTCTCCAAAGAAATGAGAGACAGAAAATAATAATCAATGCAATTTGTATTCATTCTCCTAATAGTCTGCCAATGTTATTTCTTAATTGCTGCAATGGATGTTTTATTCAGCAGCGTGTTGAAAGAGATAAGTTAATCCAGCTGCCAGGGTGACATGAAGGGTGACATAAAAGTTATTGCTTTGGGTGCTGCTTCAGGCAACCCTCTTTCATTTTTCTTTACTGTCTCCCTATCTGTCGGAAAGGGGGAAAATATCTTTGGTGTTTGCTGATCCCTTGCACTGTCATACACAACTAACCAAGAAATAATATTTTTCTAGGTAATGTACTTTCATGTTTGATTTGATGGAATTTCATGAAGCCTTGACATGATTTTGAAGTTCTCTTTAAAGATCCAATGACTTTTGCATTTGCTGAACTCTGCCTCACAGAAACGCATTCTTTTAAACCCCTGAAAAAGTCTGCAATAGCATTTATCGCTTTGCTTCCCCTAAACCTAAATAGGCCAACAGAGGAAAAGTGAGTGGCTTGGTAATATACAGATTGGCCTCGCTGTACAGAAAGATACATTCCTGAAAAGTTAATCGGTTTTGAAATAAGTCCAATCCTACTTTAAAAACCCTGAGAGGTGAACTATTTCAGGAAACTCACCAACCATCTACTTTTTTTTTTCTTTTGTATGAAGCTGTATCCTTTTGTAGTGCAAATATTAATGACCAAACTTATCTGCTTGACTGTCTGAAATCTTTGTATTTGATGTTTATGAATGGCATATATATATATATTATATATATATATAATCATGTTTTAATGGCCAGTAATAATAGTGACAAGAATCTGTTTCTCAGTCAAGCACACAAACTTAGTACCAAAATATAATATTTAATGCCCAAGAAAGGAGCATTTCATATATATTTCTGTTCTTTCTAAAGAAAAAATCTCTGCACTAAATTATCCATGGCAGTGAAAGTGTCAATAATATTAACTTGATCAATAATAAGATTAAACAGTTAATTGGGGTCTTATTTCAATGACTATTGTCAAAAACAACTTATTTTTCACTCTCATGGTTCTTTGCAGTAAGAATTTACTACCATTACACAAATAAAATAATTTATTAAATTGTTTGTGTATTGTTTTGTTATCTCATTTGCCGTCTATCTGAGAGCAGGAATCCAGACTCTGACAACATATCCAAGTATATACAGTCCTAATGAAGGTATCGTGTCATTATTTAGATAACAAATGTCTAGAATAGAAAGAAAACAGACATATGGAAAACAATGTCTTGTGTAGTTACATGTTACAGAAATATGTTTGTCATTTCAAAGGTTTTTGGGCATGTTATAGTGAGCAGGGACCAAGGAAGGGGGCTGCCTATGATTCATGGGAACCCAGGAAAGAGCTTCTGCCTTAGCAAGCCCAAGAAATCCCTTCAAAGCAAAACATAAAGAGTGGTCTCTATGGTCTGGTGGGGAAAATGTATGAGCAAGGGAACATGAGATGAGCCCATAATTTTGGGTTTACTTAGATACAGAAGAATGTGTTATATAACATGAGTCTCACAAAAAAAATAACTAAAGTCCTAAAGAAGAACCTACATGAACATGCCACTACTTTGGTAAAAATTCTCAAGCCTTCTATAGTGGTATGGAGGTTGGAGTCAAAAGGGACAAAACAAAACTTTAAAACACTAAAGAGTTGATTATTCAAGGTAACCCTTCTGAATAATATTGTCATTCAAGAGTGAAATGTCAGGATTGTGGACTAGACCTAGCACAATAAAGAAAAATTTAAGGGATAACAAAATCATTCCACTTGTGCATATCTAACGAGTCTACTAATAATAAGCCTAGCTCTCAGCCCTTATGAAGTCATCATGGTTCTCTAACACAAATAATATGAATTTTCTTTCTATTGAGAAGACATGGAGGAAATTTCAAGTAACCTCATCCTGAATCCCCCTTTTATTCTGATCATCTTCTTTGGTTGTGTTACACTTGTCCCAAGAACCATTTCCTTTTCTCCCACTGAGAATTTCCTAAACCTTCTGGCTCTCAGTTGTCTATGCAGGACTCATGGAAATTTAACATTTCATAAATTAGAATTTAAAACAAGAATTAGTATCCATTAAAAGAGAGTCATTTTACACATACACTACTTATAATGTTTTATCCCAGTTAACTTAATGGGTTCCCTCCAACAATGCCAGCTATTTTTAATTACTTCTGTTTATTCCCTTGAACAAATTTTCTTATGCTGCACAAGTTGATATTTAACATTTTGTCATATTTTTGACCATATTCTTTAAGAACTTAAGCAGTCATTTGATATATGTTTAAGAGCAGGCACTGCTAATATAATCAGAAGGCACTGAAGTACTGGGATCAATAAAACATAGTTCTTGCTGCAAGGAGCTATTGTATGGTAGGAAAAATAAGAAAACAAAGCAAGCAAAGAGCAACAACGTAGACAATATGATAGTATAAGTGTTACGATGCTTGTAAGTGCAGGGTGCAGGTAGTCTACAAAAGGAGCTGCAGCTAGTCTTTTTCTGTGGAAATTCCTTTAGACTTAAGAAGGTTATAAGGTTTATCATTGTAATGTTGAGTAGCAATGATATTCAGCCATTAGTTGGACTTTTTGTTTACATTTGAGGCAAAAAAAAGTAGATCCGAAAAGAAAGGGTATGGTTACATCTAACAGGTGGACCTCTTAGAAAATAGTCTTTCTTATTCTTATACTTATTATTCTTATTCTTATTCCCTATATACTCAAGTGGGATTTTTTGCAGAGATGGTGACACTCAGGGGCTTATAAGATGTAATAAGCAATACCTGGGATTGTTTCTAAAGAATGATGTGGAGAAAAGAAAATAATAAATAATGAATGTGGGTGGGAATAAATGTCTGACTGTCATCTAATTAAGCTATAATGTGGAGCAAATAGTAACTAGGTATTATACTTAGTACATTCATGTTCCTGCTTTTACATATTTATACTATGCCTCATTATATAAATGGGAATTTCATAAGCAAAGTGAAAAATACTGCTAACACGATGAAGCTGATGTAGTTTTGGATTAGTAATGTTTAGATAGATTCAACCTTTAAGCATGATAGGGAAATTATCAACCAGGAGATAAGAGTTGACATGGAGCCAACCACCTTAATTATGCAAATAGATTAATATGAAAATATTGGTTTAATTGGTTTATACACACAAAACAAACAAAGGAGATGATTTTCATGTAACTGGTCTCAGTGACCTAAAAATCCAGGAAATTTAACTTGATTAAATACAGAGTATTTGTAAAATATCCACCCTGGGACAGGAAGAAAAAAAAGTCTCTTAGTTGCTAAGAGTACTAACATGAACTTTACTGAGATTGAGAACTTTCAAACTGGGAAAACTCTAGGGAAACTTTTCTTTTTTTTAATGTTTTAATTTACTTTTGTGTGTGTATGAGAGAGAGAAACAGAGTGTGAGCAGGGAAAGGGCAGAGAGAGAGGGAGACACAGAATTTGAAGTAGGCTCTAGGCTTTGAGCTGTCAGGACAGAGCCCAATGCGGGGCTCAAACTCACGATCTGTGAATCTGAGCCAAAGTCCAATGCTTAACTGACTGAGCCACCCAGGCGCCCCCAGGAAAACTCTTCTTAATCATCCTTGGAGAATAGAATACTTATAAACCAAATTTCTATTCCTCTTCACTCTTCCTTTTACTCCATCAAATGTCCTGATGTGATAAAACTCGTTTTATTAATTGATGTTTTCTTCTATCTTCATCTATAGCACTTACATAGGATATTTATTTGCCACTGGTGTGAACGACCTTTATAACAGCAGAATGAGCTGGTGATACCGGTTCTGCATATGGTTTGACTTGTTCTAGAACAATCCACGTACTTGATTCGCTAAAGCTCTGATACTATGATCCTTCCAGAATCAACCCTCAGATTTACTAGTAGTATAAAAGAGATGCCGTCCCTTCAGTAGGAAAGGGTATCCTAAAGGATGTCTGCCTCTTGGCACCCCTCCCCAAGGAATGCTGTAATGCTAACACACACTTCCCTCCAAGGGAAAGCAATTCAAAGGGAAACAATCAGCTACCTCTCCCAGACATCTGACACATTATGTACAAAGTACCCTCAGTCCTGGAGGCTATTTTGTCAGCCTCAATCTTTAAAGTATATAGCATAACGATTTAAAAGAGCCACCCGACAAGGGCATGGACATGCCTCAACCTTCACTTGGCTACATTTCAAAGAAACCTCACTGGCCATCTGAGCAGCTCTGCTTTCTATTCTACAGAAAAGACAAACTTCTGAATGAGAAAAAAAAAAAAATCCACCAGACTAGAAAACATTATGGCCGGCATAGTTGTGTAACACACAACAAACCCAAGCAGTAATGAGCCTCGTTCACATAACGTGAAAGTCAGATGTGAGGTTTTGTTTCTGATTTGCAGTTTTTTTGTTTTTTGTTTGTTTTTCAGTGTTTTTCATAACGTGGTTTTTGCATCTATAAGAACAGAGTCTGGTTGTGATCGATTTGGGAGCATGAAGTGACATTCCATCAAGCCATTTATCATTTGGATATTTGATCAAGAGTCACAAATGATGCTGACTGAGCCAGCCAGGCGCCCCATCTTTCAGATAGTTTGATAAAGATCTGTCCTTAATAGGCCAATATATCTCATTTTCTTACACTGAAATACAGTTTTGTATTTTAAAATCATTCTTGTAACAAAGTAATTTTGAGTGTTACTATCAGTTTGTGCCAATTTACAAAACTCCCAAGAAACTGGGTAAATGTCTAGAAGCTGGTTTCTTCAGGAATTTAAACAAAATTGTATTAGTGGGCGCCTGGGTGGCTCGGTCAGTTAAATGTCCAACTTATGATTTCAGCTCAGGTCATGATCCCAGGGTCATGGTATGGAGTCCCACGATGGGCTCTGCCCTGACAAGGCTTGGGATTCTCTCCCTCTATCTCTCTCCCTGTCTCTGCCCCTCACCAGCTGATGTGCTCATGCATGTGCATTCTCTCTCTCTCTCTCTCAAAATAAATAAATAAATCAACTTAAATTTTTTTTTTCCAAAAAAAAAGAAGAAAAAAAAAACTTTATTAGTGTGTCAACAGCATTTTCAGCAATCTCAACTATGTCATTATGGAAAAATACTGTGAGTTTTACCAATTTGAGTTTATTTTTCCACATGGGCATTCATGATCGCTTCTATAGGTTTTTGCCTATGAAGAAAGTAAATTGTTATAGAAAATTGTGTCTGAATAGGAACGGGCACATGAAACTACAACATGATTCTGATGTTAGTCTCTAGCTCTTCAACATAGGAGGCTCTAGCAGGGGCGCCTGGGCGGCTCAGTGGGTTAGGCGTCCCACTTCGGCTCAGGTCATGAACTCATGGTTCGTGGGTTCGAGCCCCGCATCGGGCTCTGTGCTGACAGCTCAGAGCCTGGAGCCTGCCTCGGATTCTCTGTCTGCCTCTCTCTCTGCTTCTCCCACACTCATGGCTCTGTCTCTCTCCAACTCTCAAAATTGAATAAATGCTAAAAAAAAAAAAAAAAAAAAAAGGAGGCTCTAGCAACCTTCAGCAAGTATGACCAAGATGCTTTGGCCCCACTATGGTCCTCTTGCGTGTGTCCTACTTAGTTCCTGTCCCATGCTGTTTGGTCTATGCTACCATCACTGCTTCTTGCTTCAAGGATGAATGTGTCAGTTTTGGGTTTTGCACATGTACTAGCTTAAAAAAACAAAAAAAGTCTTTGAATACGGAGTCTCCATTAATTGATATCAATGGAAAGCTCAGCCATCATCAGAATTCTGCAAAATATTTTGAAAGTAAACCATTTGATAAGTGCTTGCTTCTCTTTGTGAGATTGAGGATTCCTTCCTCCAACACGGTATAGGAATCCTCCTAGACAATGAAGCAGATGCTTCAAACTTATTTTGTCTCAAGGGTTATTTCTTATTTAATGTCTTCATTGAAAAGAACTTTTCCGTAAGCCCAACACACCACTCCAACCCCACAAAGACCATCATTAAAACAAATAATATCACCATTTCTTGATTGGCTGAAAAGAGGTGCATTGGAAAATATGTAGATTTTGAAGTCTTCGGCCTGGTTCAAATTACGGTTTCTCACCTACTGTCTTAAACAATGGTATCTTAAACAATGCATGATTCAGATATCTGGGCTCCTATTTAATAGGGATTGCCAAAATAACTGGCATATTAAACAGTTTTGAAATACATGGTATTGGCGATAGTGATTCTAGAATTGGAAAACTGGCACTAAGTGAAACATAGACTCTAATCACCCAGGAATAAAAGAAGAGATGGAACCTAAGCCCTGCTTAGATTTGCTGTAGAGTTAAGTTGTCTCATATGAATCCCTATATCCCAGACAAGTGCTGCCACTTAAGGGTGTTGGTCCCCAAATTCCTAAGGTCGGGTTAGAAGTAGCCATAATCCGTGACATACATGACTTCCTTTAGCCACTGTAGTTCAGATAGCACTTCTCATCTGTTCCACCTCCATTTGTAGCAAGGTGGGGTCTGATACAATATGTCTGAGGGACAAATTGGAGAAGTAGGTAGATTTTATCTTTTGTACACCCCTAAGGTTGGGGGAAAGGACTGTATTAGAGAATTACCATCAGATGGTAATTCAAATCTTCAGGAACAAATTAAAAGAACCAGAAATTGTAAATAATTATATATATTAATATATATATAATTAGATGTAATATGTATAACAACAATAGCATTAAAAAGAAGGAGGAGAAAATTGGAATAACATTTCTCTATCTCATTGGTATTTAGTATAAATGTCAACTTGGTTCTGATAAATCAAGATGTATATTGTAACTCCTAGAGCAATCACTATGAAAATAACTTGAAAAAATAGTAAAACATCATTAAAAGGATTTAAATAGTGAAGTATAAAATAACAATACAAAATCATTGATTATAATTTACCTTCAATTATAAATACTATTTCATTTTTTAATGTCATTTATTTTTGAAAGAGTGCAAGTGGGAGAGGGAAAGAGATGGGGGATAGAGGACCGCAAGTGGACTCTGCACCAATAGCAGTGAGTCCAATGTGGGCCTCGATCTCACAAACCAAGAGATCATGACCTGACCCAAAGTAGGATTCTCAACCAACTGAGCCACCCAGGTGTCCCTAGAACTATTTCATATAACATAAGAACTTTATAAGCATATACTTACATTTCCCCCTCCTATTTTTTTGTGTTATTGTTGTAGATTCTAATACCAAATCATTAATCCCACAATGCATTCATATCATTTTGCTTTAAATAACCAAATATGTTTTAAATAAATTAGAAATTACAATGAGAAAATATAAGTTTTTTGCCATCTTTACTATTTCCCTTTTCCATTTCTTTCTACACTTCCATGTTTTCATTTAGTACTATTTTCCTTCAGCTTCTAGAATTTTCTGTAATACTTTTTGTAGTTCAGGTCTGTCAGCATTGAATTATATCAATTTTAAACATGAAAAATGTATTTCCCTTTTATTTGGTAAGTTATACTTCTAGTCGTTCAATCTGAAGTGTTTTGTAAATTCATGCTTCCTTTGAGCCATGGGTCTCTTGGACGTGTATTACTTAATTCCTAAATAATGGAAATTTTTCTTAGATATTTTGCTAAATATTATATTGGTTTTGATTTCTGATTTAATTCTTCTGTAATCAGAGAACATTGTTTGTATTGTATCTTTTCCTTCGAACTTACTGAGAATTTTTTTTATTACCTGTCATATGATTTATCCTTGTGACCATATGCTAAACCCTTGGTATAATTTGTTTGCTGTGGTTCTTATGGATTGTGTAGTATAAATACCAATTAGATCAAGATGACTGGTACTATTTTTTACATCATTTGTGAACTTTTTATTTCAATGTTTATTAGGTAAGAAGTTCATGTGAAACTCTCTTACTCTGATTCTGGGACCATTTTTTTTTTCTTTAATTATGTCAATTTTGCTTCTTGTGTTTAAACTATCTTTAAAGTCATTCATATTCTTCTTTGTCTCTGGAAAAACTCTTTTTTTTTAAATCTATTTTTCTGCATATTAAAATAGGCATACCAGCCTTCTAATGTTTAATGATTACAAAGTACGTTTTTTCTGCTTGCATACTTTCCGCCTATCTATACCTTTTTTATGTAATTACATCTCAGCAACTTGTTGGCTCTGCTTTTTTATCCAGTCTGACCATCTCCGTCTTAAAATGTAATAATTATACTCTATTAACATCTCATATAATCATTGACAGAGTTAGATTTTGGTCAACATTTTATTAATAGTTTTCTGTTTATTCTTCTGTGCTTTGTTACCTGTTTCCCCACTCATGCCTATTTGAGATTATTTAAATATTAAAAATATCCATTTATTAATTCCCTTTTTAAGCTTTATCTCTGTGCATCATTTTGGTTGCTCCAGGATTTATAATACATATCTTTACTTTTTCAGTCTAACTGTATTAAATATTATTCTACCCCACATAAAATATAGGGAATTTGTTTATTCCCTCCACCTGAGAACTTTTATTATATGGTTTGTCATATGTAGTAAATTTAGTATATTACAATCCCCAAAAGAAAGTATAAATTTTGCTTTAAATAACACTAGGAAATTCAAGTAGTTTAGAATAAACATTTAAATTTTTTTTTTAATCTCTACACTCAGTATGGGGTTTGAACCTACAACCCCAAGATCAAGAGTCACATGCTCCACCCACTGAGCCAGCCAGGTACCCATAAACAGTTTCTTATGTATTTACACAGGTATCTGCCATCCCCAAAACTTTGTGTTCCGTGAAGATTAAATGTCCTCTCTTGTTCATTTTCCTCAGACTAGAGACCTGTTATCATGTCTTGTACTGTCAATCAGCTATTGACAACTTGCTTTGTTTTCTACTATCCAAAAAGTGTGTTGATTTTGCCTTAATGATTGATGAATATTTTTAAAGGCTAAATATTTCTGAGTTGATGGGTTTATTTTTCTCTCACCACTTGAAAAATGCTGGCCCACTGTCTTATGGCTTACACAGTTTCAAATGAGAAGTCTTCAGCCATTTCAATTGTTTGCCTCCCTCTATATATGTTTGGTTTTTCCCTGGATGCTTTCAAAAAATTTTTTTTTTATCTTTAGTTTTTATTGGATTGAGTATGCCATGCATAAATTTGGTTTCTTCTTTTTAATCCTGTTTAGGATATTCTGTGTTTCTGAATATTATAAATTTGTATCTGCCATTAAATTTTAGAATTTTTTGGTCATAAATTTAACTGTTTTTTCTGCTCCTTGGTTTCTCTTCTCTTTCTAGGACTCCAATTACACGTATGTTATAACGTTTTGCTATTGTTCCACTAACACTTGGGTCATTATATATTTTTTCCATATTTTCCCTCCTTTTATTTTTAATTACTTAACTTCTATCTATCTCTTGTCAAGTTCACTGTCTCTTTCCTTAACCATTTCCATTATCTTATTAAAGCCATCCTATTCTTTATTTAAAATATTTTATTTTTAAAATTCCCATTTGGCCATTTTTTTAATATTTTCTACTTATCTGCACAGAATTTCTAATATTTCTACCAACATATTTTTTTCTCATTTAAATAATGAGAGTTATATTAGCCATTTTAAATTCTTTGTTTTGCTGTTTACTCCCATATATCTCTACCTGGTGCCAAGACTCCATCACTACAATGACTTCTTGATAACAGACGATCCTTACCCAGAGATACCACCTTACTGTCCACCTTGGATTTAGCTGCTTCCATTTTTGTAACTCCCTTATATGTTTCTCCAACTGATCAATGTTGACCCATAGGTAGGGACATCTCTATGCTCCTACTCAGCAGGAAAAAGCTACAGAAGATGAGACCTTCCACCTTCAGCAGCCTTGAAGATTTAAGGGTCAAAATTGTTCAGGGTGGATATGATGAGGGTGTATGGGGTGTGCTGAGGACAAAGTGCAAGCTAGCGTACAACCCCTCCCCCCCCCCATAAGGTGGGATATATGTGATATTCCTCAGGCATTCTTGGTCTGCCCAAGGACAAAGAAAAGGAAAGAAAACAAATGGCCAACTGATAGAGATCACAGTCATGCAGGACATGGGTCTCCATCAGTTTACAAATACCTTAGTAAGTTACAAGAAAAAGGCGATTTTATCAATAGCATAATCTCCAGAAACCTATAGACTCATTTTCCTGGATCCCCACAATCACTCCTCCATAGTGATATGGAGAACAAAGGCAAGAAGGAAATGGCAGGTAAAATTGAATTTCCTCATAACCTGTAGCCCTTTAACAAATACTTGAGGCAAATACAGAGTATAACATTTCTCCAGGAACCCCCTCTGGTCCTAATGTTAATGGCTTGCTAGAAGGAAAATAACCTTAGCTTGACAACAGCAAGGCCTCAGGTAACTTAGGAGTCCTCTTCAGCATATCAGAGTCTCTCTGGAGGGCTCCCTTTTGACTTTACCACCCCATCTCCATTGTATAAAACCAGCCATTCTTCACAACCCCAGCGCAGCTCTTCCTGCCCAAGGGTCCTGTCCCTGTGCTTTAATAAAATCGCCTTTTTGCACCAAAGACATATTCAAGAATTCTTTCTTGGTCGTGGGGTCTGCACCAAGACCCCAAAACCTCATCACCCAAAACCTCATCACATGGTACCCAACATCTAATTCATCTTGCATGCGGCTTCTGTTCCTTGTCTCTTCCTTTCAGTACACTTCATATTTTCCTGGTTCTTTGCATGTAGAATAATTTTGTATTGTTTCTGAGACATGACGAATGTTATAAAGACACAGAATTTGTATTTGATTATATTCCTATGAAGAGCATTGATATTTTTGTTTAGCAGTCAATTTACTTGATTACCCTTAAATTGCAAGCCTTCATTCTCACCTCTGTTGAGGCAAGTTATACCTCAGTTATTTCTGTCGTCCTAACTGGAGATGTTTGAAGTCTGCTTTGCACAGGTGTGGTTCAGGGCATCACCAGAGACTTGGACAGAGATGACAAATATTATCTGGGCTACCCTTCCAGGAATCTGTCCTTCCCAGAATTACGTCTTTACATTTCTGATGCCATGACCAGACTGGGAATTTTGTCTTCTGGCTTCTCAGACTAGCAGTACAGAGGCTTTCCTATCAGATCTTCAGGCACACCTCTTACACTGAGACTACGTCACATCTTCAGACAATGAGCAAATATGTTGAATTCTCCCTGCGTTAGTCCCTTCTTCCAAGATTTTACTCTTCTCCAAAATATGTGATGTGTTTTTTTCCCCCAGATTCTAATAAAATTCTCTCTTTATCACTGGTTTGCAGCAATTTGATTATTATATTATTAGCATGGGTTTCTTTATACTTTTATGATCAAGGTCACTGAGATGTTTGAGTCTGTGGATTAAATTTTAATCAAGTCTTGAGAATATCCAGCCATTAATTTGTCAATTTGTTTTTGCTCTTCCCTTTTATGGAACTCTAATTACACATTTGTTTGCTAGACTTCTTTATGTTGTCTCACAGCTAAATGATACTAAGTTCTTTTTTTCAGTCTGTTTTTTTTTTTCCTAGCTGTGTTTTATTTTGGATAGTTTTCATTCTTAGATCTTAAGCTCATAAAAAAAATTTTTGCAGAATCTGATCTGATTTTAAACCTATCGGTAAATATCTCGTTTGAGCTATTGTAATTTTCATTCTTACAAGTTCTCTTTATTTTTTTATCCTCCTTGTCTCTTTCCTTTACCATGTTTCCTTTCCTGTCCTTTAAACAATATGATTACAATAGCTTTTTATTATAGCATCATTTATTTATTTTCTTTAAAGTTTTAGTTTAAATTCCAGTTAGTTAACATATAGTGGCTTATAGTAGCTTTTTAATGCTTTCATCTGCCATTTCTTTCTTTGCTATTATTTTATAGCTGCTTTCAGTGACCGACTTTTGTTACCTAGTTATGGCTCACGTTTTCCTGCCTCTTTGAATGGCTAGTAATTTTTCATTGTATACTGAGCACCATGAACTTATATTGTTATCCCTCTGGATTTTGTTGTTTTCCTTTTATAAAAAAATATTTTTAATGTTTATTTATTTTTGAGAGAGACAGGGCACAAGCAGGGGAGGGGCAGAGAGAGAGGGAGACAGAGAAATGGAAGCAGGCTCCAGGCTCTGAGCTGTCAGCATAAAGCCCGATGCAGACCCGAGCTGAAGTTATTGGAAGCTTAACCAACTGAGCCACCCAGTTTCCTTTAATGGTTGCTAGCTTTGTTCTGGTGGACAGTTAAGTACTCACAGCTCGATTTGATCTTTTGAGGTTAATATCTAAGCTTTGTTTGTGTGAGTCTCAAGTAGCCTTTACTCTTGGGATGTTTTAATCTCACTACAAGAGCCAGCCCTTCTATAGTTTGTACTAAATTTTTCCAATGACCATCAAGAAATTTCCATTCTGGCTGATAAGAACTTGAGCTCTGAGGACAGTTTCACACACATAATGGTAGACATTGTGCTGGTCAACTTTATGGATTTCTATTCTACATATATGCACATTTATGTTCAAGAGATTTATAGAACTTTTAAAATCATTTCCTTCTCCCCAGAACTGTGCCATATAACTTCCCACTGGTTCAGACTTGCTGACTTCTCAATTTCCAGACTTCCTCTCAACTGAGCAAGACCTCTAGTTTCTACCTAGAATTCCTCCTCCCTGCCCCCTAGTCCATAATGTGTCCCCAGTCAGAAGTCAAGGGTGATCTTAAGTTTGTTCGTTTCCTTTCTTTCAGAGATCAAGTCCTGCACTGCCTGTGCTTCAAAATCTGACAATTGTTGTTTCTTCTATTTTGTCCAAGTTTCTAGTTTTTTTCAAAATGGGAGGTTAAATATGGTCCCTGTCACTCCATTATCTCTTTAGTTTTAACTGTTATTTACTCTAGTTGACAGGAGGTAATGTGAGCAAACATGATGAGGGGAAATGATATGTGTTGATAATTTCCTATGTGCAAAACCCCACATTTAGTCATTAATATCACATCTCATTCGAATTGCAAAGCAGAAAAGATAATTGCTCAAATACATTATTGACCGATTTACTGGTATCTTCTACCTACCAGATCATTAACAAAGAACACAAACTCTAAGGATCTTCACGTTTGACTAGGAGTTTACTTTTACATCCTTATGATACTGGAAAGAGAAACTTCAAAATATGAATCATCATACCTTACCCAATAAATAAGATAGACAATATTCAATAAATATCCTTGATTGCCTGATAATGACTGAGCTAAGTAATTTTATGTTTTTTGCCTTTGTTGCTTATTGTAACTCCAAATACTAGACCTAATCAAATCAATAAAAAGTAAATTTCTATCTGATATGCAAATAGAAGACCCAGTTGTATCATGACCACACATAAAAAAAACTTCTTTCAGTTCTCTTTCAAGAGCTGTAACAAGTCTTTTGAGATAGAGGTGAACAAATGTGACCAGTTTTAGCCACACATACAAATATAAAGGTAACACTACTAACATATTAGAGTGCTTTAAATTGTTATAAGATCGTATTACAAATTGAGTATTTGTAGCAGAAGCTAAGGGACACCTGGCTAGCTCAGTCATTTATGTGTCTGACTCTCGGTTTTAGCTCAGGTCATGATCTCACGGTTTGTGAGTTTGAACCCCGCATCAGACTCTGTGCTGACAGTAGGAAGCCTGCTTGGGATTCTGTGTTTCCCTCTCTCTCTGCCCCTCCCCCACTCAGGCTGTGTCTGTCTCTCTCAAAAATAAATCAACTTAAAGATCCTATTACAAATTTATTGGATAACCATGTATTCAATTCAAATATTAAGTATGTGACTTTAGGGTGTTATTAAAACATTTCATCTTTGATATATATATCACATGAATTTTGGAATTTTTCAAGATCAACTTATATCAGAGGTTGGCAAACCATGCCTCACAAGCCAGATACAATCCACTCCCAGTCTTATAATTGAAGTCTTATTGGAACACAGTCACTCCCATTTATTTATATTTCTTTGGACGCTTTAATGCTTTAACAGCAGAATTGAGTATTTGTAGCAGAAGCTGTGTGGCCTACACAGCTTAAAATATTTACTATCTGCCCCTTAACAGAAAAAAAAAGTCCAGACTTGACTTGTATGTATGTGGCAGTAGAAGGAAGAGGTTAGGGAATGGAAAGGAAATGGTGGGGAATGAGCAATCCAAATTGTCTATTTTGGTCCCCATTGAAAGAAATGGAAGAGAGAGTAGGAAGAGAACAGTGTCCACATGGTCACTATACATATTACTCTTTGATCCTGTGCCTCACTTAAAATTATAGATGTGAAGAGAATTTTTAACATCTGGAAGAGAATCTAGAGACCATTTAGACTTTGAGAAAACTCCCTAAATCCTGCTAAGTTCTTACTCCATTCATGTGAAATAATATTGTAATATTTTTAACAGGATTAATATAAGACCAAGATTAAATGAAGAGTGAATGTGAAAATATTTTCTAAACACCAATGCCTACCGTCAGTAGGTACTCAATATGATTTGTTGCATATACTAGTTATCTAGACTCCCCTCATTTTGCAGAAGAGGAAACCAAGACAGAGAGAATAGAGGGATGGAGCAAGATGACTCTATAATTTTGTAGTGTATGCGTGAATCGATCCACATCTTGTATTCCTCTTGCAACATAATTTACACTAGAGTCCCTACAGCTCCTTCTTCCACTGCTCTCTCCCCCTTGCCTAGCTTTGGGCTGAAAAAGATTTCCTCAACCCTACTCAACCTCCCATCCAGCTTATAAGAATAAAGATATTCTCATAGACATTTGGGTTGAAACACTCATGGTTGGTTTCGTTCTGGGGGTTTTTTCTCCTTTTTTATATATTTTGTCACATTTTTGGGTTTGGAGGGTTTTTTTGTTCTTGGGTTTTGGTGTGTGTGTGTGTGTGTGTGTGTGTGTGTGTGTGTGTGTGTGTTGTTTTGTATTTTGCTTCTTTAGAATCTAGAGAATTAAAGGAATGGAAAAACTTATCCTTTATCACTTATATCTTATATAAGAACATATTATAATTAAGATTTGAAACCTATGCAAAGTTAGGTGGATTTTAGCTGAAATATAAGCATATATGTATGTATGTATGTATGTATGTGCTTTTATATGAGTATATGTATATGTATATATTGCAAATAGATGCTTAAATACTACTTTATCTTCCTTTAAGCAAATATAGGTTGGTGCTGCCCCAAAGTCAGTATCAAATCTAAATGTGTCTCTTCTCAACATATTTTTTTAAAAACACATAAGATCATTTCCTGTTAAATTATAGAGTGTGTCTCTAGGTATACTTTTAACCATTAGACCCACACAGAAAAATCCAAATGAAATACAAGATAATCCCTTTACAGCCCGCACCAAGGGCACTTGAAGATTCTGCCAGTGAAAAGGGATATTTTAGTCATTGTATCTTCATTATCTATAATGCCTATAGTGCCTGGGGCTTGTGGTTGGCACTCAATTGTTTAGCAAATGAATATTTTTCTCCCTTGAATTATTCTTTTCTATCAATCTCCTACCAAAAAAAAAATAGTGAAAAGAAGACTTTAAAAATTACATCTTTCAAGCAAACTCTTTAAAATCTTTATGGAAGTTCAAAAACATTTTAAAGCATTTTAATTTGTTTTGTTCTTTCTGTACTTGATGCCAAAGGCATGATGTTGCCTGCCTCTGCTTGCTTACAGGTAGAGGCAACTTGAATCCGTCTAATGGAGGACGCCAAAGAGGTAAGAGAAAGCAGGCGATGGAAATGCCATTTCAGAGCCCGATTGTACATCTCCTTGTCACAGATCTCTTTTCAAGTGGCGTGCGTGGTAGTTTAGCTCCAACTCTCTACTTGTTAGAGCAACAATAATAAAAGAGAAGACTGTCCTAACAGTTTGTGGGTGGGTGGACTCAGCCAGACCTGAAGAACCCACAGTGTTCTCCACTTGAGCCCAATTCTGTCTGAATCACTTTTGTTCCCAGGAGCAGCTGTCTTTCTACTGGGAAAAGATAGTGAGCCTATCAATACTTATTAACAATGGAGGCTTGCCGCTCACTCAAAAATCATTGAGATTCCTATTGTTGGCATTTGTTGATAAGTGTTTACCTATGTAAAATAGTCGGCAGTGAACTGAGCCACTTGGGGATCTGCATATGCAGAAATGCTGATGAAAAGAGAATCTAGATTAAAGAGGAATCTCTGGTCCACAACTGGGTTATGCATGGTTTTATTTTTTAAGGTTTCCATATTCTGAAATTAAGGGCAAAAATAAAGGGCACAAGTGAATGCAGCATGTGGGCTAGGCTTAGAAAATTTTAAATGTAAACAGGGACAAATGGTAATGTCGCGCCCATAAAATGGGATTTGTAAGCCAAAGAGTTATCTTTTTCAGGAAAAGTAAGTCAGTTCACTTCTCTTAATTTGGAAGTACTTATTACAAGAATTTTTATTGTTGAACAAATCATATATATCCAATTTCAATTTTATTAAAAATAAAATATGAGAACAATTTCAATTTTGGAAAAATATCAGTTATGAACTATAATCCACCAGCCAAAGTTTATTTTTGCATAATACTCTTTGTCCATGTCTATAAGTATGCAGATGCATATACTGTATAATTCTTCTGTAATTAATTCACTATGAATTTAAATCTGAACTATTTTGATGAAAAGAAACTTTCCGTATGGTGCTTTTAGAGTATTGAAATGCTGGACATATTTTTTAAGATTTTATTGACAATGGATAGTCTCTACTTTTTTATCCTGACACAAAAACGTCTTTACAGGGTTATCATTGATTTTGACTTATCAAACATGGTGGGGGGTGGAAAATAAAGGAGTCTGTTTCTCAAGGCCATCTCAAAGGTAGGTGTAGCTGGCATTCCCTGGCATGGATTTTCTAGTAGATGGCATGCCAAGGTCTTAAGAAAAAAGTAATTCTATCCAATGTAAGTTAGTTATTCTTTGCCAGTTAAAATTGTCTTTTCAAAGAAAGATTTGAATCTACATACATATTAACTATTTCTAGAACAGAGGCACAAGAAGTACAAGTTAAATGATTTACTCTACTTTCTAACACAAAGTAAAAGAAAATGCTGGGAGTGAGAGAAAAATACATTGGTGTTATAATGGCATGGCTAGGAAAGGAAATTTACCTTGTTTATGCTGAAAATAGATGGGTAATGGAGGAGTTCTTGAACACTGCATTTTTCCTATATTGTGTTACCCTTTCCTCTATTGTATACATTATACAGGAAGGAAAAAAAATGTCATTGTGTTACAGCTGTGTATTCAGCTACACTTTTTATATCAAGTACTTAATTTAGCTAAGTGATGATGTTGAAGAAAACATTTCTCAAACTCTGGTTGGCAGGTTAGAACATCCTCAGAAGCACAAGGATGATATGTTTTCAATTCATGTATATGATGTTGGGTAATATAGAATTATATTACTGTGTGTAATAAGACATAGAAACCTATTTATTTAAAAACGAGTATTACTTTGGTAGCACTACATTTCTTGCTAACGACGTCATGATCTCCTCAAGGATTCAGGTTTAATCTGACTACAACTGACCGACAGCTTTTTGATTTCATGTTTTGTTCCTCTGTTTTCCAAGTATGTTGCTTTAAATGTATTGGTGATATTCTTTAAGTCACAACGACTATAATGTAGTGTACAAAGTGTGCTAAGCAAGGGATGATTCCCTCTCTTGGTTCTTACAATTTATGTAAGTTACATTTATTACACCATTAACATGACACAATTATCGCTCTAATTAGTTGCAGATGTGACTGGCAATTATGTACGTAGTCTCTCCTCCTTTCAGATCTAGTTTTAACATGTCCCCAAATAATACACTCCCCCCTCCAAAAAAAAAATCTGTGAACTTTTTTGGTTGGAAAATCCTGCCTCAATGTTGTAACACTGTAAAATTCTCAGCCCCAATAGGATTAAAATGAAAGAGACAAACTGGACTCGTGAATCTGAGTCTTCTCTTTAAGGCCACGAGATACCCCGCTTCCTTGTGTTCACACCCCTAAAAGATTTGCAGGCAGTTATCATGTCCTTGCTTAGTTATTGCCCAGCCATGCTATACATACTCTTTTAATCGTTTTTCATGCAGAAAGTCAAACCCTTTTTTTCTGATGCTCTCTGAACTCTTTCCAATACTTTTATATATTTTAAAATAGCATTCTCGTGTTGACAATATGCCCATTGTTTTCTATTTTAGAAAGCTTTTCACAGAGCCAGAGTGGCATACTGGGCTCTTTAGATAGACTTTGTTTCAGAGAGGACATGTAAATAATGGCATAATTATTACAAATTATTGCCAAAATGACAATGGGGGGATGTAGGGAATCTTGATTGCACTTACTTTTCTACCTTTGTGGGTCATAGGGAAACATAATTTTAAAGTCACATTTATTTTAATTTTTTTTCCTTTAAATGTATGTGAGGATGAGTTTTATGATATTTAATGACTACCTTCCAGATGTCCCATGGATAAATTTGTTTTTCATCAAGTTTTACAGATGAAAGTCTAGTTTCAAAATTTATGCTTTCACATCGACTTGTCTTTGCCTCCTCACATTTAATGCAAACTGGACAATGTCATGGTTTTGCAGACCTTGTTCCGTCAAGAGGATTTGAAATTATTTATCTTATGTGACAGAGGAGAAGGGAATTTTTATTTTACTGTGCTTTACACTTTACGAAATGAAACATGAGTTTCTCTCCTTTCTGCCTCCTTCCTTTCCCAAAGAATTCCAACTTTTTCCCATAGTGCCTATGTAGCATGCCCTCTCTCGTACCATTTCAATTCATGATGCAGACTGCAGAGCTGTCAGTCCAGTTTCCATGGTTGTGTTTGTTAATCATCCTGAGTAATTTGGTGCAAAGAGAGATGAACGAGGATAACAAGGAGACAGGAGGAGAATCCGTCATGTGGATACAGTGTTAGTGAGTGGGAGGCTGGGACTTTCCTATTCCTGTAAGAACTAATTTCGTGGATATAAAAGTCAGTGGCTCGATAAGCCCTCTGCCTGAAGATGTGTAATTATCACCATCATCATTACTACTCCATATTTCCCCAGAAAGAAGGCTGAACGAAAGACCTTAAATCACTTGACAAAACCTCTGTTGATGAAAACAGTTGCCACAGATCTCTGCAATAGGGCACCAACTCATTACAGACCTCATCCTTCTCACTCACTATTTAGAGGTAGTTCAGTGCTATCAGAATAAGATGAGGGCTGCACTGCTAATCAAAGTTAAAACCAAAGACAAGATAAACAGGCAGAGTAGGATTGAATAGTAAGAGAAGAGTAAACAGTTGGAACAATGTAATTGGAAACTTTAAAAAAGGGGATGTATTTCCTTGTGTGATGGTGCCGTCAGGGAGGGCATGCCAACTGACAGTTTTTGACTCCTATATGCAGACTTTGGGTGCAGGAAAATAAGGCATTCAAAGTGCTATCTGAAGTTTTCAGTTTTATCAAATGTTTTGGTTATGGAGAAATCGTCAAAATCTTATTATTTTTCATAACTATTAAAAAAAGCCTCTAAAACTATTTTGTGGAGTAAAATCTCATTCCTTTAGGGAGGTGAGCAGGTGAGCGTATGAACAAAACTTATATAGAATGTTGCGCTGGTTACTCAGGGGTGTCATAATCACAAGTCAACTTAAAAGTTTCATATGACTGCACAGAAATTTAATTATGAAGCTACAAACATTCCCTCTGGCTTTCTGTTTTTGGGGTTTTTGTTTGTTTATTTGTTTGTTGTTCGATAAGCAGAGTATTTAAAAAAAAATAAAAGCCCACGTTTTTCAGGGAAGGATTCTTGAGGCAATACTTTTCCTTCTTTTTCTTTTTCTTTTCCTTCCTTCCTTCCTTCCCTCCTTCCCTCCTTCCTTCCCTCCCTTCCTTCTTCCTCCCTCCCTTCTCTCTTTCTTTCTTTCTCTTCATTTAAGGAAGAAAAGTATCATTTCCTAACCATTATGAATTTTTTCAAGACATTTGATGTACAATATACCAAAACATGAAATGGACACACATAAAAGTTCCAAGTGTGGGTTCAAAATGGAGAGGGGCTTCCTGTCAAAATGGTCTCTTATCCCACTATTTGTTTCTCCTTTAAAAATAATAGAGCCCTGTCCATGGTCAATTTCAAGCCATTTTGCAAGTATACCTGAACATTGAGAAGTAAATATAGTGAAGATACAAACAGCCATGTAGAGGTTAGTTTTCAAACTAAGTAACTAAATACAAGGAAATGGGAAAACTCAGGTAGCTGAATGTAACATTTTAAATACTGCAAGGACTAAAAGGTAATCCATGACTTTAACAAGCATTGGAAAAATTAAATTGTTCTCAAAAGCAAACATAGATCCAACAATCCTGGTGTTTCCTTACTATATGTTCTTGTTCTTCTCCCTGAAAATAGACCCTTTGGTGTTGCATTTCTCTAAAAACCAAAGCATTGCTATTGTAAAGGAAATAAATGTCAATCATGTTTCTGAATTGGGAAAAGATTTGAACTTTGTGAGTGAGAAATCTTCAATAGCTTTGATTCCCAGCCTCGTCTCCACTCCAGAGTGAGTTTCTCTCCTTAAGTCTTTTCTCTCTCACCTGGAGCCATGGCTGAAGGCGAGTATAGATCCTTCTGAGCCATGGAACAGATGAGTGTTTCCTTCTTCCTCTTGTGAAGTCCCAAAGGTCATGCCCAATAGGAATTCTGTCATGGGCATTTCCACTCAGGTTGAGAGAAGTCTTTTCCATGCACTGGAGATGAGTAACGGGGAAGAAGTCCAACATCTTAGGGAAGCTGGGCAGGTGAGTAGAGAGACTGTAAAGAAACAGATTTTTGGGTTTTCTTATCTATAATGGTAACCTATAATAACAATAGCTAACCTTTTCTGAGCACTTAGAACGGCTGGGCGCTTGGCCCCACATAGGTTCTACATCGTGTATTAAGAGAAGGCAGAAGTTGGGAGAACTCCTATCTATAAAGTTCTCATTTGTGGGTTTTGCTTCTCGTCTGTTTGCTCTCCCACACTCACAAAGGCAGATTGAATAATCTTTAATATTTAAAGGAAATAGATAATAAAATAATAGCACTGTCAAATACAGTAAGCTTCAATGTTATTTTTAAGATGTCCCTTTACTCAGGTTTGCAAGAACCCAGAGTAAATCAGTTTGAAGAGAAGAGTTTTTCTACTATCCAAGGGATCAAGCATTCATTGTAACTCTACCTGATTAGAAATTAAAAAATGATTTTAAAAGGATATTAGTAAAAACTATTTGAGGTTTCTAGTTCATTATAATTCCACCTGACCTCTAAACCCTTCATGGAAACGTTACTTTCATTTTGGTTTTCCTCCTTTAGAGGAAAATAATTTTAACAGTGTTGTTTTCTTTTTTCCCAAAGATTCCCAAATGTAAATGTGAACTTTACCCATCATAAAATAGTACACATAAAAAAAAAAAAAGCTGAAGTTTTTCTGACTCTTATGGGTGTATGGTTTCCTAACTGTAGTAATTTCTCTTGTGAAGCTGATTTGTCGGTCTTAGGAAAATTGATTTCATGGAATCATAGGCTGCCAAAACATCCTTTAGTTCATTTGTGCCTCTCAGAGAAATGCCTGTCTAATATATCCTTAACAATTCACAGAGAATGAGACTCCACACCCTTTCTTAGAAATAAAATTTGTAAGTCTCTAATCCGCAAGTTTTATTAAGAGGCTTACCTAAAGAAAGCACTTACAAAAATCCTACTCTATTCTCCATTGGAGGTTTGGAGTGGAAATATTAAGGTTGCCTAGCTGTGTTCCTTACAAGTATTTGAATATTTTTAAATGTCAACTACCAACCTTCTCCAGGTTCCGTGACCAGCATTCTGTTTTGCTCATTCAACCATTTGTACTTACTTAGCCCAGAAAAGACTGAAGCATTTCTATAATATAAAACAATTTGAAAATAAATTAAATTCATACATTATGAAATCATTATTTGTTGTTAGAAATCAGACCGTTGTTGACTTTATAGGATTTACTTACTCAGCAAACATGTATGGAGTATTAATTACATACCAGGCACTTTGCAAGCCTCGGGGTATAAAAAGTCATGACAGTTTTTCTTTTTTTAAGTAAGTTTTTTTTTTAGCTTATTTATTTATTTTTGAGAGACAGAGAGAGAGAGCAGAGGAGGGGGAGAGAGAGAGAGGGAGATGGAATTCTAATCAGGCTCTGAGCTGTCAGCACAGAGCCCAATGTAGGGCTTGAACTCCTGGAACTGTGAAATCATGACCTGAGCTGAAATCAAGAGTCAGATGCTTAACCAACTGAGCCAACCACGCGCCCCAAGTCACGACACTTTATATAGCAAGTAATGCTACTAGTATCTGATAGATGCTGTAATAGAAGGTTATATCATGTGCTATGAGAACATAAGGAGAGACTTCAGAAGAGCTGAAAATATTTTCACACAGTAAATGACATTCGAAATTGAGTGGTATTGCTCCACAAAAAGTGAGCCTCATGCGCAAAGAGTTATTACACAGTATAGTTAATGACAAGTAATTTGATTAGGCTGAAACATAGGATGCATGTGTAGATGTTTGGGAGTTGAGACCAAAAGGTTATGAAGAAGCCTAGAGTTGAGGATTATATGCCTTGTAAAACATTTGGGCTTTATCTTGTTGTTTCAATAATGTATGTATTCATTCAAAAACATCTTTCAACAAACATTTACCTACTATGTGTTCAGGAGTGTGCTAAGCACTGTAGGCACAGCAGTGAGCAAAACAAAAATCTCTGTTGTCAAGCTTTTATATTTTATGGGTGAAGACAGTAATAAATCAAGTAGACAATCAATATAATTTAAAAATAAAAGTAGTAAAGTGTGTAATATGTAGTGTGATATTAGGCATCGTATGTGTTATAAAGTAAATTAAAATAACATAAGGAGAAAAATAAAGTGATGAGCAGTGGGACCAGTGTGCAGGGGAATTTCTCTAAGAAAGGTAACATTTAAGACAGGGATGGGTTTATCAGTTTGAAGGGAGGCGATGAGTCTCGTTAAAGGATCTGAGTGAAGAGTTTCAAGGGCAGAGGGAAGAGCGAGTTCAGTGACTGTGAGGAATCAATTTCTTAAGTGATAAGAGACATCATTGACATTAAAGTAGGAGGAGGGATAAAGGATATGTCACTGTCCGGCATGTTTAGAAAGCCTTGTTATTAACAAGAGGATGAATAAAAAAATATTTTTTTAAATCTTTACAAATGGTTAACTCTAAATTCCTTTTTACACTATCATCGCCTCCCATCTAGAATAAGACTTTGGGATACTGGTATTTTCTTTAGAAAGACAAATTTAAATACTGAACATCCGTCTACATTTTTAGTTCTTAAAGAGTGTGTTGGGACCCAAGCATAAATGTCAATTGACAGTATGAGTGAATGGGGTCCATTCTGACTAGGGGAAAACCAGGCTTTCACTGAAATTGTTAATGGGAACAATCGCAGGGGGGAACTTAGCTTAAATAATGGCAGCTCAGTGTTCAATAGGTTCCAGGGTTTCACATGCTTTTGTTTTTCATATGAAAACATGCTGCTCCTCTTGCTGCTCTTGGAAGTATTTGACATGAAGCCTAGATGCTAAAATCCAGTGTTATTGGGAGATTGGGAGGGGTTTAAGGTTATTTCTGACAGCAGCTTGAAGTTTGCTTCTCTGCTTCAAATTGGATTTAGCTTCAACTTACACTTGTGTTCATGCACCTCTGGAGACATGACAAAGACAAAGAGATTGACTAAAGGAACACCCAGGGCCAAAAAGAGTTACCAAAGGCAGCTTCTTTAATTTTCCTGGCTCACAGCAAATTTCAGTGCCAGAGAGTTTCACTTGCCACCTTCTCAGAACCTTCTCAGATAACGAAGAACACTTCTTTCTCCATCCTGAGAGATTCTTTGTTGTTTTATAATTCATGTGCAGGGGACAATATTTACTGTGTTAAACGTCCTCAAATTTGCACTGCATTCGATTTTATGACTAACCTTCTCTTCTGTCACCTGACATTTGCCAATGAATTTCTGTTCATAACTAAAGCCTTAGACAAAGACTTGACAGATCCTCCCCGCAGCAGCACCCTGTCCTAAATAAAACAAGTGATGGTTTCCCATATGTTTTATGAAGCGGCACACAAGCTGTTTAATTACAGTACGTCTTAGGGGAAGAATCTGAAACTTAGGATTCAGGGAAAATGCCTTCTTTTTCTACAGTAAAACAATGTCCCAGGATCCCCATGGCCTCCGCATACACAGCTTCCTTGTACTGTCATAGGTAAAGGGAGAAAAAGGAGAGAATCTGGTGTGTTAGAAATCAATTCATAATGAGTGTGCAGGGCGGCCGCAGCCAGGGCAAGTCAACTCTGCGTATCCATGTTTCATGTACGTTTATTTTGAGTTCGGCCAAACTTTTTCCTCTTCTAGTCTCACTCCAAGGGCAAGCTCTAAATCTAGTCTCGGCACCTGAATTCTGTGTAATGCTGCAAGCGCTCTATCAATAGGATGTAGACAAATCCATATTCATGTTTTATGAGTTGGCTGAGTTTACAATGTCACATGAGAGTTATAGCCACTGATAGTTTAAAATGTTCGCTTTGGAAATAGCAGAGTTGGGAGAAGCTGGGTTGTCAGTGACGTGCGGCAGAAAAGCACGAGTGCTGGATCCGCCAAAGACGGCTTGCTCTGCTCCCCACGTTTCGCTGCTCTTTGTACTTCCCAGGCCCCTTCAGCCTGGAAGGGAGACGCCCGACTGTCAGGGAATGAAACTTGTGGTTGAAGATAGAACATACTGCACGAGCCATTTTGCTACTCAGAGACTATTTTAGATTAGCCTTTAAGGAATTTTAATTAGATCGAAAAACTAGGGGAGAGTTGAATTTAGCCAGAGTGGGGGACAAAAGCCTCCCGCAAAGAGCTGTTAACCTCCTTGACAATAATAGGGAAGAGAGGAAAATTGTGAAACCACTCTTTTTTTTTTTTAACACTTTCTGCTTAATTGTTCCATACTGAGATCATTTAAAGATTTGTGATGACTCGTTGGGTGTTTAGCTTCCCCTCTCTCTTTAAAGTGTATGTGTAAAAACCACACTATTTATCCCTTTGTTTCACAAATGAGTACTTAGTATATAATATGCTATGTGCCAAGCGCTATGCTAGGTGTCCGGAATGTAAAGGAAACCCACATAGACATTACACGCTCTGTAGCTTACAAACACATGGTTAATTTTTTTTAATGTTTATTTATTTTTGAGAGAGATAGAGAGACAGAGAGACAGAGCATGAGTGGGGGAGGGGCAGAGAGAGAGGGAGACACAGAATCCGCAGCAGGCTCCAGGCTCTGAGCTGTCAGCACAGAGCCTGATGTGGGGCTCGAACCCACAGACCGTGAGATCATGACCTGAGCCAAAGTCGGAAGCTTAACTGACTGAGCCAACCAGGTGCCCCATATATGGTTAATTATTTAAAGTGACCACTGAGCCACTCAGTGGTTCAGTTGGTTAAGCATCCAACTCTTGATTTCAGTTCAGGTTATGATCTCACGGTTTTGTGGGTTCAAGCCCCACATTGGGCTCTGTGCCAGTCCCGTGGAGGCTGCTTGGAATTCTCTCTCTGTCTCTCTCTGCCCCTTCCCCACTTGTCCTCTCTCTGCCTCTCTAAAAATAAATAAATAAACTTAAAAAGTTATTAAAAATTTTTAAAAAGTGACCAAGTACTCCCTTCTTGAAGCTGGAAGGGAGGGTTTTTAAGGAAAATGAGGTATATGTTATGACAGGGGGGAGAACATGAAAAAAAAATCCTATATTATAATGGTGTATTTGAAAAATTATTACATAGGTAGTCGTGACAAACAGACCTAGAAAATAATATAAAGTAACAAAAGACTATTAGTAAAACAAAGAGCTGTACAAAAAGTGAATAACTGTGAAACAAATGGATTTTATGTGGTCATGATGATGTAAATATGGGTTAACTGAATTAAAATATTGCTGTTAGTATAATAACAAGAATAGGGAGAAAGATGAGGGTTGGTATAAGTGATCCAAGTTCTCATTTATCAAAAAAGAATTTAAAAATATCAAAATTTATAAATTAAGATATGACAACATATGACTTAAAAATCTAGAGATAAATTCCAGAAAAGAACATCTAAAGAGTTAAATGTTTTATTGTGTGTCTTAAGGACCGGACTACATAGAAGGCAGAGATGTTACTTTTATTAATATATCTTTGGGAACAAATTGATTTTTTAGACATGCTCATGTATTGCATTGGTTACAATTAAAGTAATATTAAAATTAGGCCATCTTCTTATGATTTCATTCATATACTTTTTGTTTGTTTAATCACGATTGAGTCTATAAACTTGTTGGTGTTGAGAAGAGATGTAGAATATAAATCATGAACCGTCTACAGAATGTTCCAGGTGGTATTTGCCCTCTTCTATGTCCTGTGCTCTTTTTCAATTCAGTCTTTTATAATAAAACTAGAGCAAGGCTATAAGACTTCAGTGGCCTTCTTATCTGTCAAGTGGCTGACAATTATAAATTACTGTTTTAGAAGGAGAAGTGACATGCAGAAGTTCATAAATATTAGATGTGATCTAACTAGGTGTGTGTTCCAATACTAGAAAGGAGAGTTCAAGAGGGAAAATGGAGCAGTTGCTATTTCTCCAACTTTTCCAAAAGAAATTGTAAATCACCATGTATTTTCAGTGGGAATATTTTTGGAATACAGGCAACACTTCCACTACCCCTCGCTATAACTTTGGTGATAACTTTTGGTAATGAATAAATGTTCAACATTATAGGAAAAAAAATGGTTATGGACGTAAGCAGATTTGAGAGCTATCCTTCGTTTTCCTATTCAGCCAAACCCACAAGATTACTTCATTCCTCCAAAGCTGTTAAAATGATGCAAAAGGAAACAAATAAACAAAAGAAAACCTGGGTAAAGAAAAAAAAGAGATACCTAAGTACAGATAGTCCCCTGTATCATTTACTGAAAAAAGTAACTAAAATAAAAGATGAAGCAGTTCAATTTCAGAACTAAGGCATGTTGTTCAGACTTGGAAATCCCACACATCTAAATTCAAACCCCAGACCCACCTAGAGCAAATGACTTTAATTCACGTAGCCTCAGTTTCCATATCTGCAAAATGGGGAATAAAATACCATTACAGTTTTGTGAGAATTACATGAAATGATGCTTATAAATCAGATGGTGACCAAACAAAGCAATGTGTCTGTAAGTATTGGCTTTGTTTTCTTAATTAAGGTTTCCTTAGTAATGCCATATTACACTACTGCATGCATAGTACAATTTTCAGTAAAAATGATAACTCCCACTCCGTAAGCATCATTTTGTCCTGTTTTACATGAGGTCACTAATCCTCAGAAACCCTACAGGATTTTCACCCATCGACACAGAGAGAACATAGGCCACAGAAGAAAGAAGAAGTTGCCCTAGATCGTAGAGTTACTGTATGGCAAAGGTGGGATTTGAATATAAATATGTTTGACTCCAAAACCCAGACACTTTACATTGTTGCATCATGTAACATCATGTTAAATCATGAGGTGTATCTATCAGGAGACCAGAATTCTTAAATAAATAAGAGTACTGCATTCAAAACAGGTAGAAGTCTCATGGAAATGAGAAAAAGCTTCTTTTTTTGAAATTTTATTTTTTTAAAGTAATCTCTTTACCCAACGGCTCGAACTCATGGCCCGGAGATCAAGGGTCACATGCTCTTCTGACTGAGCCAGCCAGGCACCCGAGAACAAGCTTCTAATGATATTTAATATTAGTAACATTAAAACAACAATGCTTTCTCACAGGGGTAATTTTAAGTCTGTGTCCATTCAAATTAATTAAAGCAGCACCTGTCTACTTAAAAAGAAAAATCAGGGCCAATACACTGAGCTATATATGGGTATTACTTATTTGAGCATTAAGATAAAATTTAAAGTCTACTAATGTGAGTTTTTAGCAGTGTAATATATTACACAGGTATGCAGGGCTTCTGACAGCAAAGTAATTTACATACATTATTTTAATAATCCTCATAATTTTTCTGCTGGAAAGGTAAGTAGCAATCATTTCTCAGATTTTTTTCAGATAGTGAAACAAAAGCAAAGGGAAGGAAAATCTTTTATATCTATCTCTCAATAGATCTCAATTTTTATTTTTAACTTCGGAAGCATTTGCTACATTTGAGGGTGATTGTAATAAAATATGTCTTCATTTAAGTGGAAAAATAGTAATGACTAACTTAAGAGGGATATTCTGAGTTATAACAAAGTCGACTTTTGTGTTCTTTCTGCAACTACAGAAAGTATCTAGTGGTGCTGTGGCAACTATTTCGATAAAAGTAACAACTCCTCCTACCAAATATGTCAGTTTTTGGCATTAACCAGTATATTTTCAATGGTCTTGAAATGCAAGTGATAGAACCAGTGCCTAAAAACCAATTAGCCATCAGATTTCTCATCTACTTCGCCTGTAAAAACCAGTGCAGGAATATTTCTTTGGGATGTTCGTCTGTGATAGCGGAACCACAAACTTAAAGTAAAACCTCAAACTATAGGGGACAAAAAAATTCAGCCTAGAACTACCACGGGTGTTATGTGAAAACTCATCATATGGTTTTTATGAGTTTCCAAACAAACGAGAAAGATGAAAACAAAATGGAAGCAAGGAAATCTGATATCCCTCATGAGTCAGTTTCTGTCTGCCTGGTTGTGCCAAGTCGTGCTTTATTGCATCTGTGATGAGCAAATGGCAACTTAAGAACACTAATTGGTTGCAGAATTCTCCTATCAGTAGTTTATTTAACAGTAAGATTTAAATTAGTTGTCTCTAAATAGTAGATGTTGTTACAGTTTTGATAGAGTGGTTGTCCTTTTGTTATTTTTGCTTGGGTGAGATATAGAAAATTTTAATTTTACAGAGAAAAGCTATCATTACTGGTGCCTTATATCTAAAAGGAAATATAAGAAAGAATGAAATTCTCACAAAAGACAAATATGGAAATACTGTCAGTTGGCTTCTCTATCCCATCCGTAAGTATTTGATGACCACCTACTATGTGCCAGACACTTTGGATAAAATGATAGGCAAAGACAGACATAGACATGATGCTCATTACAGTTTAGAGAAGGAAACAGACATCAAACAGTTACACAATAAAATGTAAAATTAGAAATGAGGTAAATGTTATGAAGCCGTGCTATGAGAATATAGAACAAGATTTGACAATTTAGGGAAGTCAGAGAATGCTTTCGCTGAAAACAGCAATGACTGCATTGTAATCTGAAGGATGAGTAGGAATTCAGCAGACAATAGGAGGAAAAAGCATTTTGAGCAAAGGAAAGCCTATATACAAGGGCCCTTTGAGTGTTACCTTAATATACATGAGACATTGAATGAAGCTCAGTGTGCCTTCCATAGAGGCAGAGAGGAAAGGTTGTACTATACAATTATAGTACATATAATTCATGTGGAAAGCTGTGGTGAGAATTGTTTCCAGCCGCAATGGAGTACCAGGGACTAGATTTACCCTCCTGCCTTAAACAATAACAAAAAGGATGGAAATATATAAAACAGTGATTTTCAGACATTAGGTCAATAGGCAGTCTCTACAGGAAGGCAAACAACCTATGTGTGTGCTCTGTGCGCCGGTTACTGCTTGGAGGGAGTTTCTAGGCTACAATACTAGGAGAACCAAAAAGAGCCTGCAGGATGTCTGAGTTGAAATGAAATGATAGATTTGAGAAATTGGGGAAAGGCAGGGTACTGAAGAAAAAAGAGCTGCACAGGGACTCCTGGGTGGCTCAGTGGATAAGCAGCTGACTCTTTAATTTAGGCTCAGGTCAGGTCGTGAGATCGAGCCCCACATTGGGCTCTGTGCTGGATATGGAGCCTGCCTTCCCTCTGCCCCTCCCTGGCTCGCTCTCATGACTGCAAGGAAAAAAAAAAGAAAGAGAGAGAGAGAGAGAGAGAGAGAGAGAGAGAGAGAGAGAGAGAAAGAGAAAGAAAGGAAGGAAGGGAGGGAGGAGGAGAAGGAAGGAAGGAAGGAAGGAAGGAAGGAAGGAAGGAGGAAGGAAGGAAGGAAGGAAGGAAGAAGAAAAGGAAAGAGTAAGGAGCTGCACAGAGAGGTAATTTGAAAATCTACAGAAATCTGAAGAAACCACCACAGGCCAGGAAGAACCATCAGAGAGAACCAGGCTGAACTGTACTGAAAGATTATACAAAGCTAGGAATACCATTTACACTAGCACAAAGAATTGAAGCATCTATATACGAATCTAAAGGAATATATTCAGAATCTTTATACTGTATATTACAAAAAAACACTGATGAAAAAAAATGTTCGAAGATCTACATAAGAGGAGAGATGTATATGTTTTTTGGTTTGGAAGACACAGTATTGTTAAGATGGCAACTCAGTGATTTATTCAACACAATCCTAACAAAATTCCAGAAAAGTTTTATCTAGGTATCAATAAAATGATTTTTATTTTATACAAATTTATACAAAAAGAGAAAGATTTTTTTTTACAAATTTATACAAAAAGAGAAAGAACTAGAATAACCCAGAAAAAATCCTGAAAAGGAAGGAAAAGTTGGAGAATTCATGCTCCTTGATTTCAAGACTTACAAATCTTCAATTAGACAGTGTGATTTTGGTGAAAGAATAGGCACAAAGGTCAATGGAACAGAATAGTGGGTGCAGAAAAGACCATAAAAGTATATTTTAACTGCAATTTTACAGAGGTTCAAAGGCAATTTGAGTATAGAAAAGGTAGCATTTTTAGCAAACAGGACTGGAGTCATTTGTAAAAAAGATAACTTCAACACCTGCTTCATACATTATACAGAAACTAACTCAAAATAATCATAAACTTAAATGTAAAACATAAAACTGTGTGATGTTTTGGGTATGGTACCAAAAGTACAATCTATAAAAGGAAGCATGACCCATTGGTCAGAGAAGAAATCAAAGGGGAAATTAGAAACTATTTTAGACTAAGTGAAATGAAAATGAAAGCACAACATATTAAAGTTTGCAGGATATGATACTTAAATAGAAATTTGCAGCAGTAAACATCTATAATAGAAAAGAAGAAATATTTCTAACCAATGGCCTAAATTGTATCAGAAGTTCTAACCAGTGATGTAAGACAAGTTGAAAAGAATTAAAATTGACTTCATTTTCAGAAGACATTATTATGGTCTATGGAGAAAAATCCTAAGAAATATAGCAAAAAACACCCCCCTTCCCAAAACATCTACTAGAATGAGTAAGTTAGTTTTATCCTTGCAGGATACAAGGTCCTTAACCAAAACCAATTGTATTCCTATTATTCTTATATATTTTATATATATATATATATATATAAATATTATTCATATATTCAATATATATTCATATATTCAATATATTATTGCTATAATAGCAATTAAATCACAGACTCTAATACTGGAATTCATCCCACTTGAAGTCGTGTTTTACATGTATTATGTTTTATATATTTATTGTATGTCTGAGTTAGATTAGGTGATTTTATTTTATTTTATTTTATTTTAATTTTACATCCCCACGATTGACTTGTTTTATAACTGGAAGTTTGTAGATTAAGTGATTTTATTTAGACTTGGGTAAAAAAGACTTCTGCCTTAGACTCATCTACAGTTGTATCTTTCTCCCACAGTGTGGAGCAAGGCACACCCTCCTAGGGCTCTTGTTCCCACTTCTAGAGCACACCCTGGGTACCCGTGATGTCAGAACTCCCTGTCCCAAATGGTCACTCGATGGGCCTCTCCCCTGGATGATCTGTCTTTCTAAGGGTGGACCATCTCCCCTGGTATGAGTACTCCAAGGCCAATGGGTTGGCCATGCTCTTCTTTGCTATTGGCCATTCAGATATTGGACCTACAGGCTGGAGTGTCTATACACAGAGGCACAAAGCTCCTCGTGGTAGAAAGAGAGAGAGTGAGACAGGAGCATGAGCCAAGAGCCAAGTCAGCTCTTCATGTTGGGCCACATGTCTCCAAGGCTTCCGAAAATTATACATTTGGACTTGGCCTTCTATATATTAAGACATATATATATATATAAAGATTTTTAAAAGTTTGTTTACCTATTTTGAGAGCGAGAGTGTGCAGCATGCAAGAGGGGCAGGGGCAGACAGGGCAGAAGAGAGAGAGAATTCCAAGCAGGCTCTGCACTGTCAGCACAGATCCCGATTCAGGGCTCAATCTCAAGAACTCTGAGATAATAACCCAAGCTGAAATCAAGAGCCAGATGCTCAAGCAACTGAGCCACACAGGCGCCCCTGCTGAGAAGTATACTTATCAAGGGATGTTGATCAAACTTATTTTATTTTAACCATTTTGTAACCTAAGCCTTTTAAATATTTAGATCCATGTTAGGACTACCATTTGTTCCAGGTTCTGCAAATATCAGAAGCAAGCCTGTCTTTAAAGTATGATGGTTTAATTGAGTAACTGCATTAAACACTCTACTAAGAGTTCGTGGTGATCTCTCCTCTTCTGACATTTCTAGACTAATAATTGAGATTTCTCGCTTATAATCTCATATTAAGTCATTGATTGCATCCTAGTTAAACAGTTCATTTCTCTTTGTTTCCTTCCATCAACAACTATTGTTTTCCTAAGTCATCTTCTTTAATTGTGGATTATGTTACAGTTGTCGATACAGAACACATTTACTTATATCTCTGTATATAGTGTTCCATTTTGTTTCTCAACAGATGTCATTCTTCATAGTGGAATTGTGCTGTTTTCTTATTTCAATCCTCAATCATCAGATTCTCTGTGATTGAAAAGAATGTAGATTTTGTTATAAGGAATGAAAACCAGTTCCAAATTAAAACAAAAATTTTTTTAATGTTTATTGATTTTTGAGACAGAGTGCATTGGGGGAGGGGCAGAGAGAGAGGGAGACCCAGAATCAGAAGCAGGCTCCAGGCTCTGAGCTGTCAGCACAGAGCCCGACATGGGGCTCGAACTCATGAACTGTGAGATCATGACCTGAGCTGAAGTCGGAACCTTAACTGACTGAGCCTCCCAGACGCCCCTCCAAATTTTAAAATAAGTACAGGGAGATCACATTCTCTAAACTATTTATACCTGTTGCACTGATGAATTGTCTGGCTTCTAGCAAATCAATTATAATTTATTTTGTTTATTAAAAATGGCTTAACCAGAAATAAAAACATTTTAACATACTGAATCCAAGATTACCTGTTCTGTCACATATTATAGGTGTTAACTTCTCAGAAAAGCAATTACTAATAGCTCCTCAGGGGTTCGTTTCAAATGTCACTCTTTGCTCTTCTTCTGTCTTCTAAGTGATACTTTTGCTTAACTTTGGCTTTCATAGGCATCGACGGCCAAAGAAAACCAACCTAATTAAAAAGTTTGGCTTTCGAGGTGAAATATCCTGTCTCTTATATTTTACTGAAACTCTTTAATTGAAAACTGTAAAAATTTTGAGATGATGTGTCTTGTTTCTTTGTTTTTAGCATTTGCTTTAATTTGTGTCTGTATATACCATGGTTATGTTACCATAACCTAGCTTTATAGATTTATATTAATGTCTACATCAAGCTACAGAAAGCAGCCTCTACCCTCATCTCATTTTATCTTTTTAAATTCCTTTACCACATAGGGTTCATGTGAAGGGTAGAGCTGCCAAAACCAAATCCTTTTGAGTTCCCTACAATCCACACCTTGAATGTGACACAGGGCTTCTTGAGTGATGCAAATTTGCCATTTTGGATCAATTACTTCTTCGTTTATGTTTTCTTTGAGACTAAAGGTTGTGTGTAAAAAAAAAGTACATTTAAGAAATGTTAATAACCATCCACAGTTTCTGTCACCAAGCTGCAGAAAGTACCCTGTGTAGCTTAGGTGTCATCATCATTATCATCATCATCATCATCTTCGCCATCATCATCATTAGCATATGATAGTTGGTTTATGAATTATTCGTAAAAGAAACCTGTTTCAAAGAACAAGAATCAGATAGTGATCCATAAAGTGGAGAGAAGTAGGAAGAAAGAGTAAATCAACCTGGGTGCTGTAGGATCTATACTCTGTAAAATATTCAGCCTCCAGACAGTTTTTTGGAGATGAGGAGCCATCTAGTTTTCAGTATTTGAAAGCCAGAAGATTGTGTTTTTAACCTTGAAAATCTGTATTGTTCCACCTGGTGAGGGTATATTTTTACTTAAACAGGACAGCATTTATTTTCAGGAGAGAAAGTGATATATTGTTGCTTCACGCTTCCATATGTGCGCTTCTGTGCCCAGGCACAATCCAGTTGACTGGAAAAGGAGAATGTGACCAACACTCCTACCCCACTATTCCCCCGCTGGCAGAGCTCAAGTCCTTTTGCCAAGGCTCTGGCAGTTTTAAGACTATTTCCTGGCAGCCATTGGCTTTGAGAGGCCATATGACTCTGCTTCTGTCCGTCTGGATTTTGTTCTGAATTTCTTAAGGGCTTGCTTCTGAGCAGCATCCCAGCAGCAGCAGGAGCCCTGGGATTCAGCGAAGCCATGTTAGCCAGGAACTTTGGATCCCTGAGCCGTCCCAGACTCCTGCCAGCCGCTTGCTTCAGGGCTTCAAAGAAGGGCTCGGCTGGAGTACCCAGGATGCTTTGCAACGGCTGCCACAGCCCCTCTTTTGAAGCACCATGGTAGCCAACAGAGAGGATTCTGTGTTACGTACAGTATGACCCTGGAGGTGCCAGCCAGCTGCTGTGACTCAGCTAAAAACAGGGAACTCGCTGTAAGAGAGAGGGCGTAAAGGGGAGAGATTACTGAGGGGGAGGGAAGAGAGGAAAAGCAGCAGGAGTTTATGATGCCCAGAGTTTGTCAAAGGGCTCCAAACACATTTCTGAAAGAGTTTTCTTGATGGGCCAAAGGAAGCCCATCACCGTGAGTCTAAAATCTGCTTGGGCTACATAATGCTTAATGGCCTTCATATCTAATGAAAACAAGCAGCAGAAGGATTAGAGAAAACTCGAAAATAAATGATCTTTCCTCTTACTTACTCCCAAGTGCCCTGAGGAAATGTGTACTAATTGGCCTTCCAGATTTCGTTTGTGATCAAACACACTGATGTAAAGACACAGGATCACTTAGTATATGAACTTTTTTGGGGGGGCTTTTTGGCTTTTTGGCTTTTTCCTGTGGTGTCTTTATTACAGGGGAGGCTATTGTCTGAATACACGTGGAACTGATAATCTCAGAAGCAACTCTGAATTCGAATTGTCCAGAAAGTAATACAATATGGGGGGAATTTATTTATGAAATACTCTGCTATGCCATTCTCCTTGGCTCTGGACATTTTTTTAAGGAGAAAATTGATGCTCAGCTAAAAGTAGATCTTAGACAAGTGTTCTGAGTCTCACTTTCCGAAGCATTTCCTAGAGTCTATTGCTCAGTTTAAATGTAGGAATTTATAGGTAGGTAGAAACTAAGATGCAAAGTGCCCCATGGCAAAAAAAAAAAAAAAAAAAAAAACAACCCAAGGTGGTCTTGAGAAAAGTGTGAGAGACCAGGTATCACAACAAGATTTGATTGAATCAGAATTTCAAAAGCAAAGACCAAGATACCCTGTCCTTTACCTCTCAGGTGGAGACAGTGTCTCTGAGATGATGCAATGATCAGGCTAGTTAGACAGAGAGGAAAATCAAGTTCATGTCTTTTATCCACCAGACTTGAAGTAGTGAGTGAGAAAGAAGCTTGAGGTTAAGATTACTAGAATGATCAAGTTTGCTCATGACAAGCAAGAAGGCAAGTACAACCCATCAGCTCGGGCTTGGGTGTGTGCGATCCTGGCAGAGTTTCTAAGGTGATAAAACCTTGAGCAAGTGGTGACAGCAATCCTCTGGGAAGAAACAAAGTCTCCAGAATTTCCCCAGCAATTTTTTCTGGTTGCTTCAGCTGTCACGAAACATGTTAAATTGATTAGCAAAGGAGAAGACACTCAACCTCAGGGGCTCATACCAGGTCTGAGGCTTGGATTTGCTAGTTTATTTTTTTGTTTTGCCTGTCAGTGGCTGCTGGGTAAATAAGAAGGCAAGTTTCATTAAGGAAGAGTCATTTTCCTCTCAGATCCCATTCACATATAAGTTTACTCAAACTGGATTCTCAATAAAAACTTAATGGGATTTCTCAGACACATTAGTTTTTACTGTGGAGTATATATATCCTTGATAAGGGGCATAAGCAAAGAAAAGGAGAAGAGAAGTCCATTATTTTCTTTCTCACAGGATCTCTCTTTTGAAATGCTATTTCCATAGAAGAAGGAACTAGTAGCTCCTTGAAAGGCATTCTGGCGAGTGCTTAAAACAAACTGAGATTAAGAGGTAAAGGAGGGAGGCCGCTTGTTCTGATTAATCTTACAAGATTATGAATAGCTTCAATGGAAAAAGAAAAGAAAAATGAAAAGAAAAATATGATCAAAATATCAGAGGATGGTGTGAGAGAGGAGCATAAGCAGTAGAATTAAGAATTCCTCCACTTTCAAGAGTAAAAGAAAGCATCAGGTGATATCTCCCCAAATGATCACCATCTTGCCCTTGCAATACAAAAGCCAAGAGAAGAAACAAAAGTGGGAATGGAAGACTTGATGATCTGGCTAAAAAACTGGATTGGTTGTAGCCGCAGGTAAGAAGAGGAGGATCAATGGGCTGGATTTCAATACTTATTCACAGAGTGTACGTGACTCATTCATTCCAAACCCATTCGACCCCACAGTAGTCTTTGCCTAATTCTGGATATTTGGTGTGTGGTTTACTAGGCAACAGCCTGCCACTCCTAGTAATTCACTTGGAAATTTTAGGACCCTGTACTGAGTTAAATGGCCCCAGGGTTGTCCACCCCCAACCTGTGAATATGACCAAAGTTTTTTGCCCATATAATGGTGAAGGATATTGAGATGAAGTCATCCTGGGTTAGGATGGGCCCCAAATCCAATGACAAGTGTCTCTTTGAGAGAAGAAAAGGGGTGAAGACACACAGAGGAGGAAGGCCATGTGAAGACTGAGGCAGAGATGGTAGTTATATAACTATAGGCCAAGGATTGCCAGCAGGGACTGGAAGCTAGCAGAAAGGCAGGAACAGATTCTCTTCAGAGCCTCTGGAAGGATCCAACCTTGCCAACAGCTTGATTTGAGACTTCTGGCCACCATAACTGTGAGAGGATACACTTCTGTTGTTTCAAGCCACCCAGTCTTTGGTGATTTGTTACAGCAGCCCCAGGAAACTAAGACAGACTCTTTTGAAAGTCAGCATTGCAGTACTGGCTGTGCTACAGATGAGACAGTGAAAAAAAAAGCAAAATAGATTTATGTTAGCTGAACTATAATACATGCCTATGTGAATTCCTCCAGAAACTGTAAATGGAAAATGGGGTTGGGAAATCCACTCATGTGTCAGCTGAGCCAAGCACCATGCTAGGCGATCCATCAATAAATAAAACAGCTCTCTTGCCCTTGGGAAGTTGATAGTCCAGCTACACAGAAAAAGATTTTTACAGGTTAGTAAAGTTCCCTAGAGGCTGTCAACTCATCTTTGGGGCACATTGGGAATTAGCAGTATTGTTATTCAATATTGATAAGCCAAGGGATGGTGTCTATTTTCTGGAAGTTCTACTGTGAGCACTCCACATACTGGCTGGGGTATTCTTGAGGACTGTCTTAATTGGATAAATGAATAAATGGAAACAACTTCTCTTGCCCAGAAAGTAAGGGCCCAAGGTAAGATATGAACAGCAGATGGTAAATAGTAGGTGAGACTCTTCAATGCCACTAAGTGCAAAGGAAGCTTTGCAGTCAGCACCAGACTCTCCCTTTATGGGTCTCTCGACTGGCACGCTCAGCGCGGTTTTCCAGGTTGTGGCTCCTCAACTGCTCTATCAACACTTTAAAGCTACCCTTATTTCTTTGACCCTCACTCAATTAATTGCATTTTGAACGAACATCTGCTCCAAGGTGCCATGCAGTTTCCAATGTTCAATTTGGAAAGAACCCACGAGCACGATGGGGGAGGCACCGCTAGAGGCTCTGCGTCTGGGAAGTCTGCTCTTTTCACAGCCAGCACTGCTGTTGGTTTTGCCTGCTGGCTTACATGAATTGGTTTTTACATTTCTTAATTTAGACGCCAGCAGTATGGAGACTTATTATATATATGCATATAACATATATATTTTTTTCTATCTGAAGAGAGCAATATTTTCCATTGCATAAATACAGATGACTGCCAGCAGCTAGTATGCACACAGAACAACCCACAACCCACAGATGCATCACTTCGTGACATGAAACCGAGCACCAGGAGCTCAATACCTTTCCTGAGATTGGTGTAGAATGTTCATTTGTTTGTTTGTTTTCATTTGATTAGGAATCAGGATATTCAAATAATAATAATTATCTGCATTCTGGAGTAAGAGATGTAAACTTCTTTCTGGTGTTTCCATATGTTTGAGAAATCATCATTTTATCAGAATCCCCAATCTGTGCAGCAAATAATGTAGCTGCTAATATAACTACACTATGTGCCAGGTATTGTGTTAAGCACTTTGTGAACAGTTAAAACTTTAAGGATGGTGATAGTATCAATCCCATTTTAATAGGTGGGAGACCAGAAGCAGAGAGAGGCTGTTACTTCCCAAATTTACCTAATGTCCCAGGTTGGTTTCCCTTGAAACAGATCCGGAAGGAGTCATTTATTTGGGAGCCGACCGGGGCCTCAGCTGAAATCCATCCTCACTCTGAGCCCATAGGGAGTGCTGAGGCACAAAGTGCACCATAGATTTGGTCCCTCCTTGAGGCAAGGTCTTTTGTACCAAGCTGAGAGTCTTTGCTTTCCAGGCGAGTTCTTTGCATGCTTGCCAAGGGCAATTCCCTAGTGCATTGGGGCAGTTGTGACCACAGTTTAGCAGCCAACATTCACAGTACGTGGGCTGAGCGCAAGGCTATGTAAAGGGAATCTTAGTGGGGCGGTCAGAGCATCCACTGCTAGTTAACAAGTAGAGGAACCTGGCTTCAAATCTTATGTGACTCTAAGACCAGGCTCTTAATGCTGAGCTATATTGTAAACATAAAATTTCTTTTTTTTTAATTTTTTTAATGTTTATTTATTTTTGTGAGACATAGAGACAGAGTATGAGCAGGGGAGGGGCAGAGAGAGAGGGAGATACAGAATCTGAAGCAGGATCCAGGCTCTGAGCCATCAGCACAGAGCCTGACGCAGGGCTCAAACTCACAGACCGTGAGATCATGACCTGAGCCGAAGTCAGCCACTTAACCAACTGAGCCACCCAGGTGCCCTTGTAAACATAAAATTTCTTAACAGAGTTAAGTGCCATGTTTTTATCAATCCCCAGATTCCAAGGAGTATGCAGTCTCCTGTTGTTTCTCCCAGAGAAGGTGTCAGTAAAATCTCATAGATTTTCTTTCACGGTTTGGAGTTCTTCTAAGTGCCTACTCCTGGCCCCAACTCTACTTGCCTTCCCTCTAGCTAAACTCACAGCTTGTGCCTTCCACTTCCCTTTGGCCCCCAAGTTCATGATGAAGAACAGAGCCTGGGCAATGGCTGCATTTGTACATGTGTCTCTCTGCTCCCTGTAACCAGCAATAAACAAGAAAGAGTAAGAAGAGAGAAAAACTTGTTAACACCATGCTGTATCTAAACAAGCAATCCCAGATGGCATCCTTTATGCCTTCTGCCTCTGATAAGAAAAGATTGAGCCGGGAAAATAAGCAGCAGCTGACAAGCCATACCCGGCACTAAGACCAACAGGAAGAACAGACACCAGCTCTGTGTTCTGTCCCCAGTCATGGCTCAGCACCCAACCCAAAGGCCTGCTTGCCTGCAAACACCTTCAGCTGTGCGCGTTTTCTTGGAACCGATAAATTATGGAAGTTTACAGGCCAGAGGAGCTCTCTTGCTTGTACAAAACGTAGTTTGCTGGTGAAGACTGAGATGAAGCAGTAAGGTGATTCACTTAAGGGCATTTCATTGTTAAAGAGATAGAGAAGAAATAAAACTCAAAAAAGCTCCTAACTCCTGGTCATGGTTCATTCCAGAACCCAAGGCTGATTTCTCTTTAAACATACATTATTCTATTTCTATTTCTATTCATATCATTTATATTTATATATATATATATGAAACAGTTTCTGAGACTACAATAGCAACTTTATTTGAGCTTAGTCTCTGGTGTCAGACAACCTAGAATTGAGTCCTGGCTTGAGTATGTCATAGCTGTTTGTCCTTGAACAACATTTCTGCACTTCAACTTCCCCACGGGCAAACTGAAAATAATAATTGTACCGTAGAGGTTTGGGAGGTATTCAATGAGATAGACCATGTACACAGCTTAGCACAATACCTAACCTGCACTAAACATTCAATGAAATTAACACTTGCCATCATTTGTCTATTGACTGAAGTTTAAAAAAAAATTGAATACCTTCTTTGTGTCAGGCACTGTGGTAACGGTGGATAACCAATTGCTTGGGAGATACAAACATCAATACCATATGGTATCCTTCCTCAAAAACCTCAGTCCAGTTGTTTTAAAATGGCACCTTGGGATTAAGTATAGCTTATGATGCTTACGTATTTCAACATGGACATCGTTTACATGAAGTACAAGAAGATGCACATTTTAACAGACCGCTTGCAAAACTCAAGTCAGCAATCATGTTCATTAGTAAGAGCATGATGTTGAGATGAATCAATAGATATATTATACAATGACCTAGGAGTACCCCCAATGTTGCTACTGGATAACCCGTTTATGATATCCTAACCAACCAAGCATCTAGGCTGGTTTTTATTCTTAAAATTTGATGAATGTGAAGTGCTCAAAAGTGGTGCTAAAATGATGACTTTTGATGTGAACCCTAGAACCAAAAGACTACCGCTTGGTAGTGTGGCTTTTCATACAAGGAGAAACCCAACTGGATTTGACCTTTCCCCTTCCTTACAGTTCCAAAGATGGCTGAGTGCTCTGTCTCAGCTAAGATGCATTGAGGTTAGACAAAGGAAGAATTTTCTGATAGTCAAATTCCAGAAAGCAAAGGTTAGGAAGTCATAGATGACACAAATGTGTCCTTTGAAAATGTAAAAATGTAGCAACTCTTTAAAAAGAGCTCATGATAATGGAATGGAAATGAGTCAGAAAATATGTAAATTTAATTCACTTGAAATATATATGTCTTTAAAAATTACGTGATAAATTGCTTTGTCAAATGCTTTTTGTGTGTGATTTACCACCCGCACACCCCCATATTTAAATTCTAGTTTAACATGCTTTTCTTAACCTCAAATGCATTTTCAGGAGTGACTGGGAAGGTCAGAGGGGAGGCATTCTCCAATACATGAGAAGAAGTGGCACAGTTCAGTTGTGTATGAGAGGAAAAAGAAAAATGAGGGTACTGTAGTGCAAGGAGAGGTAAAGCAATACAACAGCACAAGACTTTTATTAAATTGGATAGAGAAAAATGAAACACATACTATAATGAGCCTAATGTGATGTATTCCTTAAGAACAGGGATCTCTCCCTGTCTAATACCCTAGTCTTCATAATTACCATAGCGTTTAGTACATTGTCCATTCATGAACTACTTATTGAATAAATAATTGTATATTTTACTAAAATCCTAATCCACAGCTTCACTGTAAATTGTCACTAGAGATGAACTTTAATCCAGATACTAGGAAATGATAGTGCATTTTGGTTGAGATGCTGTACATTGAAACGCTGTAAATTAAAACCTATAACATTTGATCATTTCTAGGAAGAGCTACAGCCAGTCCTAGAAGATCAGAGAATCTAGGTGCGGTGGATGATGGAGAGAATTAAGGTTAAGACTAACGCTAGAGTTGAGGTGCCTGGCTGGTTCAGTAGGTTAAGTGACTGACTTCGGCTCAGGTCATGATCTCACGGTTCATGAGTTCGAGCTGCATGTCGGGCTCTGTGCTGACAGCTCAGAGCCTGCAGCCTGCTTCAGATTCTGTGTCTCCCTCTCTTTCTGCTCCTCCCCACCTCATGCTCTGTTTCTGTCTCTGTCTCTCAAAAATAAAAATAACCATTAAAAAAAAACAGTTTAAGGGGCACCTGGGTGTCTCAGTCAGTTAAATATCTGACTTCGACTCAGGTCACGATCTCATGGTTCATGAGTTGAAGCCTCACGTCGGGCTCCGTGCTGACAGCTCAGAGCCTGGAACCTGCCTCTAATTCTGTGTGTCTCTCTCTCTCTGCCCCTCCCCCACTCACAGTGTGTCTCTCTCTCTCACAGATAAACATTAAAAAATAAAAAATAAATAAAGAAAAACAGTTTAAGACCAATACTAGAGAGAAAGAGGTTAAGGAAGTCAAAGTTAAATGTTAAGCTGCCCAAAACTAGGGAAAACACAGTGTCCCAAGACTGAAGGAGAGCTGAAAATGGAAAGGTGAGCTCCTATTTAAGAGACAGATAGATATGGCACCACAATCACTTGTCAAATTGCATTTATTAAATATGTGCCAGTTTTTTACCAATTATATTTCAATACAGATAGTTTTTAAAAGTGGAAGGGGTCCATGCAGCGGCCCCATCTCTGAGCCTTTCACACTTACCAAATTATGAGAGTTTTTAAGAAGTGGCAAGGTGCCCAGTCACAAAAACAGGTGGAGACTCACGGATCCTGAAACATAGCAACCTTGAACCTACGAAGGTTTGACTCAGACAGGAAGCCATTTATGATGTTCCTGCCGCAGCAGGTATGAATGATGACAAAAGGAGGAAGCCATGCAGGGCCCAGGGCTCAAAGTTGTCTGTAATATGCAACTCCCTTCTCGGGGCTGTCCCTGACCCAGGATAGCCAAAGCTATTGTGGAAGTACAGTCAGCAGAGCCTACAACACTCCTCGCAAGTTGACACACATTTTTCACACTCTCTGTGAATTCCCAGAACATGGATAACGTCACTCAAGGGAAACGAAAGTGACTGAGGCCGGGCTTCCCAGTACCTCTCCTTTCTCCCACTTCTTTCTTTCCTCCGTGCAATGAATTTTGGAATAAATGACATGCATTTTCTTCTGCATAACTTATCTCTGTTTGTTTGAGCAGTGATCACACATCTCTGATTTCTGTCACTGAACTTTCAGAGATCGCAGCATACCGTGAGTTCACAATGTCAGACACAGGACCGTTTATAGACATATTTTCTGTCCCTTCTAGAAGCAGTTTGCTCAAAGAATTTTTCTTGAAAAGGAAGTGAGGGTATAATAGATGCTCAGCAAATCTTTTGAAGAGTTTAAGACAAGGAAAGAGTCTCCAGACAGTCAGACCAATTGCTTGTCCCATCAATAAATGTTCATTTCCTTTTACAAAATGTTGTAATTGCAATTCATAGGGATTCATATGCAGTTTACCCTAGAATTCCACTAGGTGAATGGCAATTCATTGTACCTTGTTCCACGTGCTGTTAGGAGGTTCCTATGATCCCAGAAATTCGCTACATGGAGTTTACCATCTTAGACACTAATTTTACTTTCTTTAAGAACATCATTATTATACATTGAAATCTTTAAAATACTTGAAGACATTTACCCAACCAAACAAATCCCAACCCTGAATCATTTCTTCTCTGTGTTATAAAACCCAAATTTGCATTTGTCATGATTTTCCTCTCTCTATGTATCTAGTTACTCTCTAGGAGTATATTTGGTTTGTCAGCCTCCTTCTGAAATGAGCTCAATTTTCCAGACCTGACCTAATCAATGTATGGAATTTTATGTACTTTCCTTTCCGCATTGACACGACTTGTGATTGCATTAATTCTTCTGGCTGCGAGTTACATTCTGTAACGTTCTTAACTCATTGAGTTCTCAGTTAGGCTCACTCTTGAGTTTCTTTGTTTTGTTGTTTATTTTCGTTACTCTCGGCTTCTTGGTAACTACGTTTGCTTAAGTCCACTGCTTGAATGAATGAACGAATGAATACAAGCAAAAATGCAAAGATCTTAAAAAGATCTTTTTTATTTATAGCAGCTCAGCTATTAGCTGACATTCAAGCAGAAGAAAATAGAAGACATTTTTATGCTGAGAATTGATTTTGGGGGGAAACATACATCTAGGCTAATACTGAGTTTCAAACTCATTAAAAAATTATCCAGTTCACATTTATTTGTTGCATCTATAGTGGCTCTGACTTTTAATTTATATCTGACCTCATTTAGATAATTATTTTAGACAAATCACTATCCTCAACTAGTAATGTTATTCAGGTCACAGAATGTCTTTACAAGCTAAATTCACCATTTGTCGAATGTTTTTAAGAGTTTTTAAGCACCACTGGGAATCTGTAAGTCGTTAGAAATTTGGTTGTAAGCCTTGAGTACCATATAAAGTTTGAATCAAATTAGTATAGGGCAAGTGGTTCGAAAGTGATTTAGAATTTTCTGACAGGCTTTTGCTTAAAAATAGATTGCTTATTTTGCTTCAAAAAATCATTATTTCATCATTGAAGCCTTGTCTCATCTTTGAACTTTCAGGCAAATTTCTTGATAAACGATGATTGGAGAATCAGTATCATACATTTTTATTTTACATCATGTTACTTTTTCTATTTTAGCTTAAAAGAAGGTTAAGGAATCAAAGTGTGGCCTGCTTTATTGTCTGTAGGTTAAATGAAATGTATTCTAAAATAAAAGTTGACTAAAGATACCAAATCCAAGACTTACCTCTGTAGTTAGTTAAGAGAAATCGACAGAGCCCTGAACATGAGGAGAAGCATTGATAGTTCCCCTTCCTGCACTTCACAGGATGCACATTTGGGTCCAGAGGATAACAAAAAGGGATGGACACAGACGGATAAGACATGGGATGAATTCTCACAATTAGACATAACAACCCTTTATGTACTTTTGTTAACACCTCCATAATAAGAGTTGTATGCAGAGTAGTTCCTTTGGTTAACCTCGCTCTCAGAGATATGAAAAAACCCAGATGTCACCCTCTCCCCTGGCAACTCACTTCTCTGCCTAAAGAGGAATAGTGTTGTATGTTTCAACTAAAAGCCATCACTGCCCTTGAACGCTGTCAGGCACGTGTAGACGACCAAGAGGATGGGTCCTCAGGTGAGCCCTCCTCCAATGGCTACAAGGAACATTTTAGAATGATATCACTGTAGAACCATGTGTTAATAAATACATACATCCTTATATATATATAAGCTAGTACACTCATATCTACACCCGTAGATAATTATACACATCTAGGTTTAATCTGACAAAATAGGTCTATTGTGTGAGAACAAGCCATAGGAAATCTGCCTGACAGTTACAAGTATCAGGGAAGGCCTAGTGCTACATAATGAATCACTGTTGTTGAATGAAATAGCACAAAACAGCTATTATTTCCCAGATGAAGGTGAGGCTATTCTGGCTCTTTGGGTGATTGTAAATAAATCTTTTGCAATGTCCTGGAACTCGATCAGCCAACAAGAGAAAGAACAGTTGTGAAGCTTCTAAGTCGTTTGACCACAGCCTGAGCTGAGGAGGGAACATATTCTCCTTGAAAGTCTTCTTCCTCACACCTTCCGCATTTATAGGTCTTGGAACCAAAGTGTAAGGCCGCCCCTATTCCCTTTTTTCCCCTTAGAAATGGAACAGAAGTATTGTCCTCTTTACTGGGAAAAGTTCTCTTAAGCGCTCAAGTTTTCCTTTCATTTGATTGCAAGTAACAGCTTAATCTGGTGCCAACCGGCAGAAGTAGTGTGATCCCAGGCTCTAACAGGAAAAGGTAGTGGGCCAAGTGGTGCGAAGCCTCGGGGACAGAGGAGTGCTACAGTAAATGCTGGAACAGCCCTGTAGCTGATGAATGAGTGAGCTATGTAGAGAATGCAGCTGAGCCCAGCCACAGAGACACATTTGTCTCTGGTGGAGTCCTTTGTAGTAAAAGACAAGGTAGATGCTGGCTGTCCCTGGTTCAGGATTTGCATAGAAAGGTCTAAATGTCTATGCAGTTCCCTGTAATGTGTGGGTCAAAATATCTGGAAAAGGGAGGGGGGGCAGGGAGAGAAAGCAGGCAGGAACAAATGCCCATGCCCCATGCCGGGGTCTGCAATTTACAAAACAAAAGACAGAGTAATGTTGGATGGGAAAATAAGCCTATGCTTGAAAAAGTTTGAATTTTCATGCTTGTATCAACTGAGAATTACATTCCCAAATGCCACAAATCACTGCAAGGCTCAGGACACATGGAAACACACATGGGCTGTTTATACTCCTCTGACTCATATGTATCCGACTCTAGACCTGTGCTGCATGTAGCTCTTTAAATGTAAATTAATTAAAAGTAAATAAATTAAAAATCTGTTTCTTAGTCAACACTAACCACATTCAAGTGTTCAATAGTTACATGTGGTTATGGCTATCATACTGGACAACGAACACATTTCCATCATGACAGAAAATTCTATCAGACAACACTGTTATAGAAAATTCGCAAGATTTATGAATTTTCACAGATTTCCATGGATAGGTTTAAAAGGCGCAACACCAGTGTGAAAGCTCCTGAAATGATGATGCTCTACAGTTAGCTTGTGTAGAAAACTTGACGTTCTGTGAGAAAAAGTTCACTTTAAAAAATACTCCATCCTCTATCCCCCTCTGAGAAAACAGTAATGCGCATGGAAGTTCTGAGAAAGAAACTTTCCTTAGCAAAGAACTTTGCTCGTTGTTGATTAACCCAATCACTTCCAAAATAACTTGAACCCATAACCTCTATTTACAAGACATCCATTAATTTCCACAGAACTCTGGTTTCACGAGGCACTTCTTTAAGAATTTTGCCATGGAAGAAGTTAAGACCAAGTCTCTGCAGTCACTTGCCCACTTGGGACCATAGCAGATGAATAGGACAGTTCCAAACTAGAGGAAATAGACCAGGGTCATCCTGGTCAGGATTTATGCCTCATGATTTTAGAGAAATCAAGTCGGCAGGTATCAACTGAGAAACTCAGCACTGAACGTGAGATGCTTCTCAAACGTTATTCCTAAAGACAACTGACCAGATACATACCACTCTTTCTAAAAGAGATGGTTGATTATCAGATATCTACACTGGCTTTAATTTCCTATAATCCTGTGACACGGGGTTCTCTTAGTGCATAAAATGTGCTGAGCCAAACTTGTCAAGTGGGATTCCTAGTTGGATTTCTCAGTATACATGATCGGCGACATTCTTAACCTACTCCTCTGACAGACTTACAATCTCTTAAGAAAAATAGAAACATCGTTTCTAAGCAAGCCATATGTTCTCAGATCACTGACCCAGCATCAGGCGGGGGGCGTGGGGAGGGGGGGCGTTGCTGGAGGTGAATTAAAGCCACCGAGGCAGAAATGCTTTACTTTAGTCCTCGGAGCAGAACCAGGATCTATTCTCCCTGCCCCACATTTCTGTACTTGTCTCTTCATCCCTCCTCTCCTCTTTTCTTTCTTCTTTTCCTTTATTTTCTCCACTTTCTTTTCTTTTCCCTTTGAGTTGGCTTTGATGGAGTCATTGCAGAAGGGGCTCTTTTTTTTTTTTTTTCCACGGAGAAAAGTTTGCTGATGAAAATAAATAGGCGCCTAATATCTCTTCTCTAAGAAACATCAGAAGTTTCCCCCTTAGAATTTTACACCATGGAATGTGTGCTATGCAATCAGAACAGAGAATTAGAAAGTGAAATTAACCCTATACAGATTTCTGGGTTTTGCTTTTTTTCTGTGATGTACTTTCACCTGAGGGATTTGTGCTTGTTCCAGGATCATCAACTATAATGATGGTTAATGCAGAAAAAGAAAAAGAGAGAGAGAGAGAGAGAGAGAGAGAGAGAGAGAAAATGAAAGAAAGGAAAAAAAAGCCTTTGCTGCTCACACAAATGTCACTAACATGAAGATTCCTGTTTAGAACAGTGCTCTTCGAGCCTTAGACTAAAGGCTTATTCAACATGACAGCAGGATTCAGATTAGTAATCTATTTTGAGCACTTTAACTGTAAAATAGATCATAGATTATATCTTCAAAATTAATTACGTATAGTAAAAGAAAGCTGAGTTAGAAGATTTATGCTCTTTGGTTAAATTTGCCTGTATATATTCGCAATACAAATTGTGAGATTAAAAGGGTAATAACTTTTGATAAAGAATTTTTCCATAAAACAGATTGTTTGTCCATTACCTGTTGCTAAAATTCAGCCACAATCCAAGACAAGATGTTTGAAAATATCCAATCTCTGTCACTGGAAAGAAATCACAGTTTATAAATAAAAGCCAAGCCAAACTATCATTTTAGACGATAATATAATAAGGTCATTTCCCACGTGTTTTAAAAAACATTAGACAAGTCTAAGTATACACTGACAGTATAGTTCCTGCATCAACACATTATTAGTGCTTTATTCTGTGGCATTAATTCAATAGGGACTCTCTTCCATGATATGCAGATTTTTGTACTTTGGCAATATTAGTCGTGCTACAATATAACTGATTCTCAAATCTTATTCATCTGTTGAAGACATGACCTGGATCGCTCTGTAATAAAAGCAAGCATAACAAAACTGTTTTGCTGAGAAAAACCCCATGAGCCAGCAAATATAAAAGAAAGCTGAAAAAGTAAATATGGTGTTGGTGCTAATCCAAAATTATGTGAGTAAATGCCATCGCGATGGATGTGTTTTCTACTTTTTGAGGCTCTCATGCACGACAGCGAGTCCAAGCATCTTTTATTCACTTAGTAACTAGCCACAGAGTGAGTTTGCTGGATTCCTTAATTAACTAATTTCAAAATAGCCCTGAATTACACGAGTCTTTTCGCTTCTGCAGTTTGCACCTGCCTTTGTTGTTTGGGTGACTCGAGGCATAGTTTTTCGCAGCACAAACCTCTGGAAGAGCATTCTTGTGGGAACAGGTTTTCTGGAATCTCGGTATGCCTAGATTCTATGAGCTACTCTCCCACTCCTGCCCTTGCTTTTCAGGAAAGTTAGGTCTCTTCCGACTTCAGATACCTTCATATGTGCTTTATGTGCGGTAAAAGGAATGAAATGGAGAGAAAGCAGGAAATGAGAATTAGATGTTATCTTGTCCTTTGCTTTCTAAAGTTAAATTTTGTAGACTTTACTGAAAAGAGGTTTATACTGTTTCAGCCATGTGTATCTCTATTTCTATCAATATCTTTTAAAAAAAAAAGATCACACGTCATCATTTCAGTGATTCCTCCACTAAAAGCTTTGTTTAGGTCATAAAATCTTCACTTGCCTTTCACACTCTTCACTCTGGCCCATTTCACTTGCTCCCCATTGTTAATGTTGGGAAAACACCAAAGCATCAACCTGATTCAACCTGCAGCAAATAATTAGCAGAACATAAACACACGTGCCTATAATGTCAGGCAAAAATGAATAAAAATAAGAGAAAATGTGTATCCTCTAGGCCGTGCTGATTTCCTACCTATGGGGTCTTTTCACTGACAGGATTCTTCAGACCACTATTCTTCTGTCAGTTCCAGATGAGGAATTAAGATTGAGGACGTCTAATTATTAGAAAGTCCCTGCTTTATTGCCCCCAGGTCTTGTTTATTGTTGACCTTCTTTATGCTTTTGCCGTACTTTGTTTATGTGACTACAGTTTCTTCTCTCGTCATTGCATTTGTTTGTCGTCTCCAGATAGCTTATACATTTAAAAGGCAGAGACCTTGTTTATCCCGGTCTCCAGCTTCTAAAATAGTATCTGGTACATAGGAGGCACTTATGTTAAATAAATATTAGTTTGCATTTAATGTTTCCCAGAAGAGGTTAGTGTGGTGCCCCATGCACATTCAGGTATGAGAGCAATGTCCGGCTTAATGCTAGTTTATTTGACTACATGCACACACACGTACACATACATGTATTAATCATTTATATTCATTTTTAGTAGCATATATGGAAACACGGCAAAGGCAATGTAATGTTTCAATACCATGTGATATGAAAGTCGAACTTTGACTTACAATTACCAAGAGAAGTTATGATTTATATTCCCTCTCTAAATACAGAATTTTGCTTCCATATAAATTTTCCCAAATCATGACATTGATCTTGTTCCTTATCTGCTTAGGAATCATTGACTCCTCATTGCCCACATATTAAAATCTGGACACATCAGCATTCTTTTGGGTTATACCTTTTCTTTCATTCCCGTTATTTCTGTCATTTATTCATCAATTCCCTTGTTTACTCACAACTCCAACTCTGCACCTGTGCTCCTGCAGTATCACCACCTGGAATAATTTTTTTTCTCTTTTCATGTCCAAATGATACCTATCCTGCGTGGCTCAGGTCAAATGCCATTGCTACCTTCTGGAAGATTTCCTGGGCATCCAGTTTAAAATTAACTGCTCTCCTTTCAGCATCTATAGCATTTGCATATCCTCTGAACCCCAATAATCTGTGTTTCTGGCTTATTTACTTTACCAAACCACCATTTATTGAATAACCACAATAACCGAGCGCAGTTGAAATGTCAAGAGTGTGCTTGAAGAGTCAACTTAATCAGGAAAGAAACAGCGGAAGTTGGCTGGGTATACTCTAAAAGGATGTTTTTAACTTACAGTTTCACATGGTCAAAAGAACAATTGAGAAGAAGATAAACCACATAATGAGACTCTCCAAGGTCAAAATCGATCCAATTTACACGTAATATATGCTCTCCATTCACTATTAACAATCCTGTAGGCCCATAGAAAATGTTTAGTGAATTATGACTAACATGCAGGCTCTGTGTAATTATCATTTAAGTTGGATACTGGTGAAGTCTTTAGTCAGAAGTCACAGGGCTAGAATTATCTCTTTACTTCATCCATCACCCTGATTTTTGATTACCAACTTCAAGTACCTTCTTGTGGCACCTCATAGGGTCTGCACTCTCCCAGACCTTTCTTTGTTTTAGGGACAGTATTTGAACTCTTTGTTTCAGAGACAAAAGCTCACTCTAATATTTTCAATCTCTTTCTCACTTTTTAAACTTGGAATGTTTCCATTGTGCTAACTACTCCAATTTCCTTAAGCAGAAAGAAGAGCCAGTGAAACGGTAGGTGTTACATCTGAATCTCTCAGCACTTTGGCCGTTTTGAAAACATTCTGTCCTGGTCTCAGTGACTGTCCCCATGCCGGACTGATAAGTTGAAGTAATGCAGCTACAAGGTACACAGGTTTCCAGTGTTGGCCTGGGGTTCTATTTCTATGAAGGGAGGATGCATTAGCTATCCAAAGAGTACACATATCCCAACTCGAATCCAGGATCCGTGTTTTCCAAATGATGCCCCCGGACACCGCACTGGTTCTTAGCTCAGGCTTCAGAGTACAAGCCGGGTAGACGGGAAGTGACAGTGGTTTGAAATAATTGCAGGCAAGCCTCAGGAGAAGAAAGCATGATGTGACCACACGGAAGGACATTGGCGTGAAGCAGGGCGAGCTGCTCAGTCAGCCCCACACTCCTGATTTCTACAGCAGAGGATAGTACAGCTGTTCAGAAGAACTAGACAGGGGTAATGACCAACTTTGGTAGCTTTGAAAGTGCCTGAGCTGTAGGAAGGCAAAAAAGGATTAGATGAAAGAACACACCCAGTACATCCAAGCATTTTCCCCCATATTTGCAGGAAGCTTGTATTTCCCCATAAGATTCACAGGGTGCACTTTTGTTGACAATGTTTTGGATTGGCCACCCTAAAGCAAAGTAGGTGCTCAGTAAACACTTGTTGGCACAAACTGCTTCTTCCTCCCTACATCTTTATTGTACCTATTCAAGGTGACATTTAATGAGTGACCTCCTGCCTAGTTTTCTTAGTTCTGGGAGGACTGTCTTTAATTGACATCCTCTACACCTTTACAGACAACAGTGAGTATAGTTCAAGATCTGCAGGTGATGGGGATCCCCCATGTGACTCCCTCAGAACACACACACACACACACACAACCCCCCGCCATACACACGTGCGTGCACGCACAGGCATGCGCACCTGCACACAAACACATACCCATACACGCACTGGATTATCTTCTGTTGGACAGTGGAAGGAAGCTGTTGGTGCCTCCAATGAGACTAGAAGGGGATAATAATATATTGCTGATAAAAGGCCAACAAAAATCTTTTTTTTTAATCTATGTTCGTATCATGTCTCCCATGCAAGTGTCTCCAAGCACACTCTAGCCCTATGTTCTGCCTAGTTTACATTCAATTGTTGTTTATTAACTAGTCTCCTGTTGAGGATGACTTCATGCATTACACATCCAGCTGTATTACAAGAAACTTGAAGGTTATCTCTGAAGTTTTCATATCCCCTCATCACTAACTCCATACAGAGTAGAACTTAATGAATAGTTTTTAGGTTAAAATTATGGCTATGGTCTATTTCCTCAAAGTTCTCCTTCTTTCAGAGTGTTTTATTCTTGACTGTTTTATTTTGAGCTGGTGCATGTGTTCTTGTGTGCCAGCAATTACAAAAGATGCCATACTGACAGAGTGTTTCTTTAAACAGTTCTTTCATCCACCCTTTTTGTGGTCACCTCATGGCAACTCATCATATTGAATGGTTATTTACCAATCTTGAGACTGCTTTCAACTTGGTCCAACCAGTAGAATTATATTAGGATGAAACTTGTTTCAGTGCCAGTGGATTAGTTATAGCCCATACCCTAATTAATGATTTGTTATTATTTATGTCTTGGAGGTGTCCTGATAAAAATGAAGGATGAAAGGGAAGGGGAGAGGGGGAGGGGAAAAAAGAAAGGGAGAGGAAGAAAAGAGCAGGAAAGAATGGGAAGAGGGAAGGGGCAAGAGGTAAATATTTTGTGATCTAATCATCCTGTTATATTTTATAACCGAATCTGATTATATACAGAAAGGTCTACCTGAAGAAATGAATAGAAACTTAAATAGCCTCAAAACTTAGTCAATTAATTCTTCAGACTCTTCGACTAACTTAACCTCAAGGATGTTTGCACATTAGAATGAGCAATTTGGTTGGTGGTATTCAATCTATTGGTGCATGACTGGGATCATTGTGAAAGATTCTGAATTTCTAGATTAGTGTCAAGTCAGAAATTACTAGTTAATAGAATTATGCCACTGTTGCTATGAATTAACATATATCTTCTAAGACCTGAATAATTAAGTTCTGTCTCTGAAAGGAAGCAATCATTCTCATCCTTACATATTTATAACTGTTTTTTGTATGGGGTATTTAAAGAGTTGTCTCTGGCGACGCCCAGAGAGTTACACCTTTTAGAGTTACACCTCTACCAAATATTTTCAAGCATAACACAATTGTAAAGAACACGTGTAAGTCCTGTCCCTCCTTTATAAGGCTCACATTCTTTTTTTTTTTTTTTTAATTTGAGAGAGAGAGAGAGAGTGCAAGCAAGGGGTGTTGGGCAGAGAGAGAGAGAGAGAGAGAGAGAGAGACACAGAGAAAGAATCTTAAGCAGGCTCCACGCTCAGTAAGGAGTCCAGTGGGGGTTCAATCGCATGACTCTGGGATCATGACCTGAGCCAAATTCAAGAGTCAGACGCTCAACTGACTGAACCGCCCAGGCGCCCCTACGCGGCTCACATTTTAAATAGCAAGTATACAAACATTTCCTTAGTCACTTTCTAAGAACATTGTTTTCCCTGTTTCTTAGGATTATTTGGCCTTTTATTCTGCTTTGCTTATTTCAATGAATAGAAACTTAACATAGTTTCAGACTGGTTAGGTATGGACGTTAACCATCCTGTCTCTTAATGTTTCAGCAAACATGGGAGGGTCAGGAATTAAGAGTTAGTCATCAAATATTTATCATCTACCCACTGCGTTCATAGTTCTCCGCACACTGATTAAAATTAGGTCCAATTCTCCTCTTCACTCAAGGCTCAGGTCAAGAGCCACCCCTTCCACGATGCCTTCCTAACTTCCTGGTTGCCTTTTACATTTTTTTCACCATCACAAAATCGCATAGCACATTTTGTATATGCCATATATTTTGGCTCTGGACTTTAATCTTCCATATATTGTTCCCTGATTACTTTCTTATGTTTAAGATTTCCTCCCCAATGAGGGCATAAAGTCCCTGAGGGATACCTGTAGATGATATTTGACTATACAGCTATGAGACAAATTATTTGTCTCATAAAAATCCTGAACTCAGACATCCAAGTGAGAGCCCTCACCTTCCAAGCAGCCACAATGCAGTGGTTCACTTGCACTGCAAAGAAATTGCCAAAATCAAAAATTACCAAAATCCAAAATCAAAACTATTTGGGGACCTGCCCTAAGAATCTATGGACCAGCAGATTCTTTGGAATATTCTCTAAGATGACAAATCTTTGACTTTTGAAGATGGATTTGGGTTTTGAAAGTGGCCAAGAGTCATTTGGAGCCTGGACTTATGAATCGTTCAGTGATTAAGAAGGGCGTTACACTTTCTAGTGAGGAATAAAGTGAGACTCTAAAATATGGGCGCTGATTTATTTATAAACTAGCTATGATGGCAACACCGGGGGGTGGAGTGACACATGTTTTAAAGAGTGACACTTCATTATTCTAAATGCATTTCTTCCAAAGGTGACTAATCTGAAGGAGATGGTTCTAACTTTAAATGTAATTCCCGATTTAAAAAAAAATAGTCTTATTGCTTCATGCACATACCTCCTAGTTTTCCACTGTATCTAGCTCAGTGCTAAATACTATATTGGAGATAGAAAATACTACACACTCTGGAGCCATATTGCCTTTTGAAGTATGCCTTTTCCGCTGTCCAGAAACCTTGGACAGCTCACCTAACCTCTCTGCATCTCGATTTCCTCACCTCTAAAATGGTATGGGTTTCTGTGAAGATTAAACAAGCTAATATATCTAAAGTGCTTAGAAGCCTGTCTGGCACATAGTAGTCACTATTACTTACCCAGTTGGAATTAATTAGTATTAACTAGTACATTTATTGTTATTTTAATTTTTTAAATATTTATTTATTTTTGAGAGGGCAAGTGGGGGAGAGACAGAGAGAGGGGAACAGAGGATCTGAAGCTGGCTCTGTGCTGACAGGCTGACAGCAGCGAGCCCAATGTGGGGCTTGAACTCACTAACCCTGAAATCATGACCTGAGCTGAAGTCCATTGTTCCACCAACTGAGCCACTGAGGTGCCCCTATTTATTGTTGTTTTAAAATTATAATTTTAACTCAAAATCAAAATTACATTTTTAAAGGTCTGTTTCTATGAATGTGATCTTTTCAACTTAAATACTGGAGGACATTCAAATAATACTGTCTCTGTGGGGCAATTATTTATTGCCCGTGCCACTAGGTCTGTCCTAGCATTCGAAGCCTGAGGACCATCACTGTGAAGACACCGCGAGTCAGAAAGTCTTCACATTACACAAGGTAATATCTGGTCTTGGCATAAAGCAGCACGCTATACAAAGTAGTAGCCAGAAAGGAACTTGGAAAGCGGCAAAAGAAAATATCTGGGTTTTGGACGAAGGCGCCATACATGCCAAATGGCTTCAAAATGTCTAGCTGCCTCTTTAATATTCCTCTCAATATTCTGCCATTTAAGACCACAGCTATTAGTTACCCCCACTAAGTAGAAGTGCAGGACCCTTCTACTACCCATCTATCCCTTGGCTTACCCCAAGAATGAATTAGAGCCCGTAAGAGAGATATCTCAGTTCTCTGTGTAGGGGTAATGTTCCTTTCCTCATGGATCATTAAACACCAAGGACAACCAAACTCTCGTTCTCTTTTTCATGGCCTCAGACATCTGACCATGTGAGCAGGAAGACCCTCTGACTCTCCAGAGATGGGGCAGCTGCCCCCACTTCCTGCCACCTGGAAGTGGGTGGCCTTGAACTGATGACCCATTAGTGTTGCAAACATGTATTGTGTTGAGTCCATCATCCTGTTTAACTTGGCATCACCTATAACCACTCCAACATTTTGTGAATGAGATTACTGCCAAATCGGTATGCTTCTGATTCAGTTACACTTAACCCATTATCTCTAAGTGCTTTTATGATGCTTGTACCAATGACGAAAATTGCCTTCATTTTTTAAAAATTTTTTTTTAAAGTAAGACGATCTAAGTTTTCTCTTTCTGTCAAGGAGATTGAATGCCATGAGACTCTTTCCAAAAAATTTTCAGGATCTGCAGTGGCATTTTCAGTGGGAAATTGGCAAGGCTTATGTGTGAATGAAGACAAAGAAAGCCAGTGAGCAGTCGAAGCCCTGCGATTGAGCGTCTGCTTGTCCACATGTCAGAAAAGAAATGTGCAAATCTTCCTTCAAGTCCTAACAGAGTATGTCTGCCTGAAACTCATGAGGTCTGATGCATTTTAGGAATTTAAACAGAGTAGGAAGGAAAAAATAAAACCACGTAAGGCATTAATGTAAGCTTGCCTGAAAATATTATTCCTTTCACAACTGTGTGTAGTCACACCCTTCCTCTGCTGCATCCAACAGAAAATGGAAGATATGACATAGGTTGTGTCTACATAGTGCCAAGCATCTGGGTTAAATTCAGTCTTGGTGTTTTGATCTCATATAGACAGAGGGTTATTTTTTTTAACACCATCTGCAGGGCTGACATAATCTATGTCAGTTAGGATAGTACAATCACTAGCCTGCGAAGACTTTTACCAGATCATAAAATTTTCACCAGCCTTTCTCTCAGTGACTGCTGTTTTAACATCATTTAAAAAAATAAAATTAATTAGTCACTTCCTTGTATATGATGCTGCTAATGGTTCTTACTGGGAGGCTCTTATAGAAGCAGGATCACTTTTGGACAATGTTTGAATCGCTAAACAGTAGATTCTGGAGTGATCAGCCAGGCTTTCCAAGTATCAGCTCTGCTTTAGATTTCTTGACATGCCTCAAAAAATACCAAGAGATTAAAAGTGATAATGATATATAGTAGAAGAATATGAATTTTGGATTAAGATAAACTTGTATCTGAATCCTAGCTCTGCCATGTGACCATTGCACAAGCTACTTAATCTTCAGCTATAATTTTCATATCTACAGAATAGGGTTAGAGTAAGATAACATAGCAAGTTAGACTTGTGACAGGACTATCAGATTATATGATATAGTTTCAAAAACTTATAGTAGTCATTATTATCTTATTCTTATTAAAAATGACAATATCAAAAGAAAATGTCAATATCCTCAGTGGGAAAAAAATGCAAACATCCTTAAATCCTTTGGTCCACTATGAGATGTGGGCTCAAGAGATGCAGACGAGATATGGAGGGAGGAGCACTGAACTAGGGATGACTTTTCAGTCAGTCAGTTTTTTGGAAATCCTTGTGATGACCTTGGACAAGTCAACTTCCATATTTGGACTTCATATTGTTTATCCTTAATCATAAGCATGTTAGATCTGCTGTTTAAGATCCCTTTAAGCTACGTGAGCTACTTTAAGTTCAGTAGAGCTAGAGCTAATATGGATATGTGATACAATTCCTTCTATATCCCATTTTTTGAATTTGATTGTGCTTAATCAATATTAGTTACTGTAATACATCAGTGGTGTTGATTCTTTGATATAGTTACCATTACTGCTAACTTCAATAATGTATCACATTGGTATTTTCATTCAATTACTTTTGTTTGTACCAGTGGCATTATTTTAAAATTATCTACTACAACCCCTTGTCTTCACATTGACTTTTTCTATCTGATTTTAATTCAGTAGCTTCACTGATATCCTGTGTGAAGAAGTCAATACCACGACTCTCCTCTAGATCTTACATGGTCCCTTGAAAAGATTGAAGAATGAAACTTACTCTGAAGTTTATGCAGTTATGTGTGTGAGAAGTTTATGGAATTTAATTCTTTTTCTCCACGCATGTGTGTTTTTCTAATGTTTTGTCTTGTGTGTGTTCAAAGAGGCATAAATGATTAGCTTTCATCATTTTTTAACCAGGGAGGACACATCCAGCGGGAATCTATTCTGTTTTAAAGGTGGATGATCTACTATGTGTGTGTGGCAGAACTTAATTTCAATTGTGTATATTTCCTATCAACTGCTTCCATGGCTTCAGTTGTCAAGTAGTTGATTCTTATGTTTTGGTATCTGTATCACCAAGCTGGGATTTCTCTTCCCTCCAGTGAGTTAGGGGGTGTTTTTACTCTATGTTGGAAATGTCCAAACATGTTTTCTCTGAATAATTCTCACAAGAGAGGCAACATTTTTGGCTTTCTAACACTTTACTTGTTTTGATCTACCATTGAAAAAACCATATTTCTTCCTTACTTTCAATAGCTTTTAAACACATATAAGATACTAGATTGAGTGAAATGATATGAAATATGCCACAGAAATCTGGCGAATATTACAGTGACCCTCTTCTTAAGGATGGGCTTAAGGTTGTATGATTGACTAGGATTGAATTTTCTGGTTGCCAATTCAGCATAAGGCATTTATATGGATTAAGTAGTAAAGCTGCATCTATCAAACAAAGAATTAGTAATAATCAAACATAAATATATATAATTAAGTATAAACTTGAAAGGATTCTATATAAGAGTGTCAAAAATGATTCTTGAATATGCATATGTAAAGAATACCAGTCTCTAGTATCAAGCCCTAATCAAGACACTGAAGGAATATAAAAGTCATCAGGTAGAATTTAGAATTCCCTATCTTAGAAGAGAGGGCAGTTTATTACCTCAGAGGGAAGTAACAGTGCAAAGTAGAGTCCTTACCAATAGACTAGAATTGGAGGTGTTTGGCAACTGAAGATTAATCAATTTCTAGAATTTGCAAAATGTGCTGTTCCTACATTGCCCTTCCAAGTAGTAGTATCATTGCAAATTTCCAAGATATTAGTATAATCATTTGACTTATGTCTACTTAGTCAAAGAGTAGATCTAGAATACAAATGTCATCATTGCATTATATATTTGAATTCAGATTTGTCATCATTGGTTTTCTTTTCCTTCAAGCATGCTTCAAGGATTTAAAAGCATCTAATATCTTTCTGTACATTATTATGAATTATGTTTCCATATTCTACTTTCCAATACCATATCTTCATCCTATGCTTTTTATGTTGATTTTCTCGGGACTAACAGCATAAACCATATGCATTAGAGTAGACTAAGCTCCTGAGAATATTAAGCTCCCAAGAATAAGTAAGGCAACAAAATAGAAGTTTGCCTTTTTTCTTATGAAACAGGCTTGGGCAGCAGCTTTTAAGTCAACAGTGTCTCTGCTTTATGCACAATCATTCAGGAAAATAATTTAACACTGATGCTCCATTTTCAACACATGGCTTTCAAGCTTGCCATTGTCTTCTCCATTTGTCTTCAGGAAACAGAAGGAACATGGTAACACATATCACTTCTACTCACATTCCAGTGACGTGACCTCAGTTACGTGACCATATTTAACTTCAAGGAGAGCTGAGAAACATAATCCAGCTCTGTGCCCAGGAAGAAGGGGAAAGCTTATTTTGGTTCTCCAGATACTAATGTTAAGCCAACATGCTATTTCCGGCCCCCCTTCACTTTCATATCATGAATAGCTATTCCTCTCAATCTTCCTTCAGGTTTACATCATTTCTGTTTTTCTCCTATGTGTCCTATCACAGCTGCTCAGATCTCGTTTAATTTGGATAGCAAAAAATGGAGAAGAAATTCAAGGCAGGAAATAATGGGAAGCCAACTTTGAGGTGGCTCTCTGGAGTAACTGAATCTTTCGCTTGCCGTCAATAAGTGGGACTAAAATAACACACATATGGATCAAATTGTATAGTTCGTATCCATAAAATTTATGTAACAAAAAGTTAACGTGGTTCTAATGATGGTAAGTGTTAAACATTGAGAGTTGGTGAACTGATCACTCAACAAGACCACAAGTGGAGCTATTAAAAGAATTTCTATTTACATTTAGAGAAAAATTAGGGGTTATTCAATGTCCTTTTAAATTGTATTTTTAATTCTTTCAATACACTTTGAAAAAGCAATACAATCACATAAAATTTCTTATACTTGATGGATTTGTTAAGTGATTATCACAACCTGTCATGTTACTTAAGGACCTTGGTGATGATACACCATAAATGAGGTCCAAAATCAAGCATGTGGAAACCACATGTACTAAGTGCTTGATAAACCTTGACTATTATTACTATTATAATCAAGCTATTCTTTTTCCTATCCTATTACTTGTTTCCTTTATAAGTGGTTGCCAAATAGCTTAACTGAAATCAATGTAGCAGGAGGAAAGCAGGCTTTAAATCAAAAGGTAAGTACCTGCCCTTCTGGTTGTGGGGGAAACATCTCTCAATTATCTCACTTTTAAAATGGACAAGAATGTCTCTTGCACCTGTCTGGCAGAGATCCTTTGAAATCAAATGCAGTTTTGTGTGTGAAGGGACTCTGAAAACCCAACGCTCTTTGGCTTTCACAAATTTGGTTATTTGCTACTGACCTCAGAGGTCCTTAAGATAAATATGGTTCTAAGTTTGTTTAAACACAAATTTGAATCCACATGGTTCCTACATAAGAAAGATTTTGCTATTTTAAAAAGCCAGGATTTAGCTACTGCCAGGATGGTGTACCTAAGTCACACACCTAGTAGGTAATTTTGTCATACGAGTGGAGAAGAGGCGAGAAAGGAGACCAACCCAGTGTGAACTTCCTGCACACTGTCACATGCAATCACAGATTGATATCCTTGCATGGGGTGGGTGAAGAGATACCCCCTGGGGGAACAGTAATCCTGTGTCCCTGAGTAAGCGCTGAAGCTAGTGGTTGCAGAGTAAGTAAGGCATAGCACTGGGATGAACCAGGCAGTAAGGAAGGCTGAAGGAAGGGAAGAGAAGCCCTGGCCGAGGCAGCAGAGGGCTGGTGGTCACCTTCCCGAAACACGCACAGAAGCCCTGAAGGCATCACTTAGAACTGAGAGGTCTTGGGACACCCAGGTGGCTCAGTCAGTGGGCGTCCAACGTCAGCTCAGGTCATGATCTCGCAGTCCAGGGGTTCGAGCCTTGCGTCAGGATCTTGTGCTGACAGTTCAGAGCCTGGAGCATACCTCTCCCCTCCTCGTGCTGTGTCTCTCTCTGTCTCCCTCAAAAATAAATAAACATTAAAAAAAATTTTTAAAAGAATTATCAGTTCCTGCCCACTGCTCTTCACAGGGCACATTATAGGCTATAGAGTTACTTTCAGTGCATACGAGATCCCTCTGAATAAATCTTCCAAATGTAAAGGGTTATAAGGTCATCTTGAAGCTTTAAATGGACCCATACTTCCTAAATTTAAAACTTTTTAATGTTTATTTATTTTTGAGGGAGAGAAACAGTGTGAGTGGGTGAGGGCAAAGAGAGAGGGAGACATGGAATCTGAAGCAGTCTCCAGGCTCTGAGCTGTCAGCACAGAACCCAACATGGGGCTCAAACCCAAAAACCGCGAGATTATGACCTAAACTGAAGTCAGACACTTAACTGACTGAGCTATCCAGGCACTCCTAAAGTTTCCTCTAAATATCGGAAGTATGGGGGTGCCTGGGTGGCTCAGTCGGTTAAGCGTCCAACTTTAGCTCAGGTCATGATCTCGTGTTTTTTGGGTTTGAGCCCCATGTTGGGTTCTATGCTGACAGCTCAGAGCCTGGAGCCTGCTTCAGATTCTGTGTCTCCCTCTCTCTTCCTCTCCCTCCCTCTCTCTAAAAAATAAAATAAATATTTTAAGAATGGGGGAGGGGAAGCTGCTGTAATGAAGGAGGAAAATATTTTTCCAAGACAACTAGCATGAATAAATGAGATAAGGATTTGTATTTTGAATGATTTATGGCTTCTTATTCTATCTTATTTTTAAAATTTTTAATGTTTATTTTTGAGAGAGAGAGAGAGAGACCATGAGCAGGGGAGGGGCTCCCCTTTTTTAAAAAACAATTCAACTTTGTATCACAAAGCATTGTCTATTGGACTGTTCCTTAGTTCCTTAGACTGCAGCTAGGATGATAGTTGGCTTCTTAAGAAGATGGATTGGAAACTCACTGATGATATTGCAAACAGACTGAAAGGCTTATTTGGCATTGCCCAATTCACTCTTTACTAGTGGATGTGTTCCTTTCAGGGCTCATTGATAGAGAGAGGTTTTGTTACTTCAACATTTTGCTATATACAAACTGTGGAGCACATGACACTTAAGAGAAATATGTAATAGGTTAATTAAAAATGTACTAGATAAATTGATGATACTATTTTACAAATTGGATCCTCTATTCCTGATTCTCCACATTGGCACAATAATCACATTTATGTCACTAGCAATTTCTCATGAAAACCTGGATTTCTAATGCATCCATATAAATTTATGGTATAAATGCAGTACTTTTCCTCAGGAATTGATAAATGACTTTACTTTCATACCTCTAGTTTGCTTCAGGTTGTTCACTGAGCTTAGAAAATCTTCAGTATTATCACAACTCAGATCCTCATACTCTGCTGTTGAAAACTATTTGCTCATGACTAGTAGCCACAGTTAAAATACAATACACATGACCTCTTGTTTATGAGATGGCTATACATCTCATTAAAGTAGTCGTGATATTGAAACTATTGCTCAACTGACCCCCAGCGATATGAGAGAAACTGGTAAGAATGAGAATGGCTTGCAAGAATTATACTAAGGGCAGGAAGAGAAATGAAAGGGTAATGAAAGGAAATTTGTGAGGGCTTATGACCATAATGCTTGTGTGGTTTTTTCCAACCCAGTGAGATCATTGAAAAAGTCATGATGCACTATGACAAAGCCATACCTATTCCAATGTTTTGCCTGTCACTCCATACCCATCTCCTTGCATTCAACCTAAGCCACCTCCTATCTAGTCATCTTATGGTTTCTCTAGCACACTAAGCTGGAATGCCTTTAACCTTGGCATCCCCTTTCCTGGCAACCCTTACCTTGTTCTTCTGGCTTGCTGCTCACTTCATTCTGGTCTCTATTCTAATGTCTCACCTTGAAAGTTTCTTTTTCACTCCTTATGAAATATCCCTCTCTCTATCCTTATTACGCTCTTCTTTTATTCCCTTGATACTACTTATTTTTATCTGATATTATCCTTTATTTTTATTGGTTCATTTGTGTATCGTTCATCTCCTCCACTAGAATCTGATCTCCATGGAGACAGAAAGTCATATTCTCTACTCTACCCTCATTATCCATTAATATATCCCTAGTATATAAGAGATGCTCAGTCAGTATGTGTTGAATTGATGGATAGATCATTGAGCAAACGACATTTTGAAACCATAAATTTGAAGTCCTAGATCACCTTACTATCAGAGATTATTTTCTGGTCCTTAAAGTGAGGACAAAACTTTATCTCCTTTCAAAATACTGTGACAATCAAGTAGAATTATGTATGTAGAAGGACTTATAAACCATCAAGCACTACATAAAGTTAGTGAATGTCACTGCTTAGGCACTGTGGTATGATGCAAAATTAGCTGAGCCTGAGTTTATGGTCAGTCTCCTAACAGGGGCTTTGCTATTTGGTATGCTGTGTGCCTTTGAACAAGTATGTAACCCTCTGTGTCTCATTTTCTTTCTCTGTTGTGTGAGAATAGAGTGAGATAATACATATGCATTCACTTGATGATCTGTAAAGTGATACAGGAGTATATCTTAGTATCGTTTGTCTGAATGGAGCAGAACAACTTCCTTCCCCACCCTTATCCTTAGACTCCTGTGTTCATATGTGCACAGAGGGGAAAAGGTAAGCAACTTATTCTGTTGCTAGACTGATGCTTTCCCAGAGGTAGAAAGAGAACTTGTTAAATTAATGAAGGCATCATGCCTAAATAAGTAAACTGAATTTTCAGTTTATACGCATCATAGGATGTTACCACAGGCCCAAAACTTTTTCTATTTCTTGATGACACTTTGTCTCCAAACTTGTTTTAGGCTGGATTGTGAGGTTAACCAATTCTCTAGAATTCTTCAGCTGCACAGAGCCTGTGAAGATAGATCCTTGACCACTTTGGTTCAAGTTAAGCCATGCATGAATTTAACCTTCTTCAGATTATTTGCTCGTGCTCAAAGCACTGCATTAATCAGAGAAGGAGGCTTCAGTCTTGGGCTCATTCTCAGAGACTCTGCTGCATTGTGTTGCCTTTGATGAAAAGCTTAAAAGGCAGAGAACAGGAAATCCACTCTGATTTCATTGTTTGCTTTGAACAGTTCTTTCTTCTTAGGAACAATGCTGTGCCTAAAATGACTAATAATCACTGCCATTTATTGAACATTAAATCTGTGCCAGGCACTGCACATAATAGTTTCTATACATCTTTACATTTCATCCTCGCATCAATGCTCCCAAGAAGGTTTTATTATCCCAATCTACAGAAGAAGAAACTGAGACTAAGAGACTCAGAGGAATGAACAACATTCTCCTGTGGTTACCTCATGAGAGGAGCCAAGCTAGGGTGAGCCACATCTCCCATTCCCGGGCTTATACTCCTACTTACTGAAGTAGAACCAATAGATGCCAAGGCCTGAGAGGAGTTTGGGAAAAAGTAAGGGAATTATTTCACATATCCTACAGCAATCTTGGTGACCTCTCAGATTGTAAGCTACCAACTCCATCCACTGACACTGAAAACCCAACAGTTCCATTTCCCACTTGTTGTCTTTTGAATATCATTACTTATTTTATTCTCCAAAGTTCGATTACCCATTTTGTACAATAAAAATATTTTGTGAAATAACAATATATTACCTCAGTATAATGGATTTCAAAAGAGAGATCGTAGTGAAGTATGGACATAATGTCTAGCCATTGGCCTGGGTTTGAGGCAATATATTTCCTACACAATTCATTAGAGTTATCTGTATTTGAAGCTAGCGATGTGGTTTCATGGGCTTTGGAATCAGGTTTGACCAGCCCCAAGCCCTTGATCTATGATTTTGAGAAGTTGCAGAACCTCTCTGATGTTCAGTTTCTTCCTCTGTTAAATGAAAATGATGGCAGTTTCTATTTCACAGTTTTGTTTTGGGAGTTAAATAAGACAGGGGCATCTGGGTGACTCAGTCGGTTGAGTGTCCAGCTTCATCTCAGGTCATGATCTCACCACTTGTGAGTTCGAGCCCCATGTCGGACTCTGTGCTGTCAGCTCAGAGCCTGGAGCCTGTCTCCCTCTCTCTCTGCCCCTTCCCGATTCACACTCTGTCTCTGTTTCTCTCCTTCTCAAATATAAATAAACAATAAAAAATGTAAGATAATGCATCTTGGATGTGAAGTTTAGTTGAAATAAAGGATGTGAAGCATGTAATACAGAACTTAGGATAATGTTCTTGATAAACATCAACAACACTAATTTTTTATGAAATCGAAATTTTTTTGAAGAATCAAAGCTATTAGATAATCTTCACACATAAATAAATGTATATAAGTTGTTTATAACATGTTTCCAAACAGGATTTGAGGTTGCTAGATCAATATTGTATTCAGTGGCTAGCCTCTAAGTAGAGGCTGCCTCTTAATATTTGGGAAAGAAGCTTACTCTTTGTAGCCTAAAATCTACCTACAATTCCCTTTTGGCATTTTCCTCATTACTCTTGAAAACAAAAACCAAAGTATCTGCTCCAGATTAGCTAATTACTCTCAATTTTGCAGACATATTAGCATTTCCAGCACTGCTCTCATGCTAAAAAGGCTCTCTCCCTCACCTGTTTATTCTTCAAATCCTGAGCAGCCAGATCCAAATCTCCTTCTTTCTTTTTCCTTCCTCTAAACTCAACCAAGACTAATTGGCCATACTACTCAGTTGGAATTCATCATTTTCCACTTCGTTTTATTCATTAGATTTCCACGTGCTTCTATGTGTCTCCTCTGATCATCTAGACAGTAAGCAAACTGTCCTACAACTTTTTTGTATGATTCAAATTGTGGAATTTCAGTTTCATAAATATTCATTAATTATTAAGTCTTCATATAAAATAGATGACAAACAGTAGGTAAGGAATTAATTCTCCTTTGTGCCAAAATCCAGGTACTTGGATTGTAACTCCACTCCAGCATTCCATCCTTTGAAAAGTAGTCAACCAGCAAGCTTTCTTGTCAAGCAATGTTATGTAAATAAATTTATCTTCATTTAGTTAGTTAGTTATTCCTTTTTGAATATCAGCAATTGACTTAATTTACCAAATTAGTCAATTCCTTTGGCTGTTATATTATAAACATAATGTTAACAAGACTATCAAATGCCGATGTGCCCCATTTAGTTGATACTGTATTTAATATCATAGTTTATAGGAAGAGCTATAATAGATGTTGATAAGATAATAATTTGGTAACCTAAGCAAAAATACATGCTTACTCTATTCAGCCAGCATATCGCTTTGTCCCAGACTATGTTTTCAACAAAGAAAAAAGAAAAAAAAAAAAAAAGGACTAGTTCTAGAATCTTGATAAACCTGTTTTTACACACCCACAGCTGATTCATGAAAAGCCTTAAACTAATATCCTTTTTATCAAGCTTTGAGCTTCTAAGAGTTATTTCAGTTATGTTGAGGTTTTCAAAAGTGATCATTCAATTTTGATATTTTTGGTTGTTTTTGGTAAATGCTGAGAGCACTATTTATATTTTGATCATGGTGTTTTCAGGTAACTTAATAGGATAATTCAAACATTAATGGATAATTCATCCATTATTTCATATATGAAGATAAACCTGCCCTTATTCTCACCTCTAAAAAGGGAAATGTAGTATTTGGGGGATTTCCTGAGATCAAATATTTTGATATGTTCAAGCCAGGCACTTTAATTACATGAGAAATTTTTGACACACTTTCAATCAATGAACAATGGTTGGGTCTAGACAGAACTTGAGGCAACTGTAGGGGAGCCAGCACATTTCAGACATTAGAATAGTTGTTTACATAGCTTCCACCTTCTACAAAGACACAAGAGCTTTTTTAAGGACCCCTTTTTCAAGCCGCTACTACCTGGGTACAAAACCTTAAACAGCCACCCATGGAACCGAAGAAGTTGTGGAAATTAAGTTAAATATTTCCAGTGGATTCCTACATTTCTGAAGATCCCTCTTTCATAACATTCATTGCAGGAGTGCCTGGGTGGGTCAGTTGGTTGAGCATCTGACTCTTGGTTTCAGCTCAGGTCATGATCTCACATTTTGTGGGTTTGAGCCCCATGTCAGGCTCTGGACTGACAGGGCAGAGCCTGCTTGGGATTCTCTCTCTTCCTCTCTCCCTGTTCTTCCCCCTCTTGTGCTGTCTCTGTCTCTCTCAAGATAAATAAATAAATGAGTAAATAAATAAATAAATAGATAAAATAATGTTCATTGCAATTGTGTTATAACTTATTGCATTATCAGTCTTTCATGCTGGGCTGAAAACTCCATGAAGAAACAGCTATGTTTATTTTGTTCTCTATTCTACCCCTTCCATCTCCAAGGTAGTTCTTACATAACAAGTCCTTAGAAAATATTTGTGGAAGAAAGGACACAGGAAGGGTGAGAGAAAGTAGTGATGTGTTGAATTAGCAGAGCCTGTTTTAGACAAAGTTTGGTTCAGTGGTGGCTCTCCACTGGTCCTGTGTTTGTCCTACTTCAGACTTCTCCCCATTTCTCAGTCCTGCGTTCCTGTCCTCAATGGCACTCCCATTAATGGGAGCTGCCCTGTACTCACAAGCCAAATAGTCCTGTAATTTTATTGAATAAAGCCACTCAGTATTATACCATCCCTTCAGTCTTTATTCTTAATCTCAACCTAGAAGGATGGATCATTAATGATAGTACAGAACAGAGTGAGTAGAGCAGAGGTTTTCCAGCATCAGAAGACAATCAGTTTGCCTTACTGTAAAGCCACCTGTACCATGTAGGCAAAACTTCTACACTCATTATTTCAATCAGTGAGTCATTTATCTAACCCATATTCACTTAATCAATATTTACTGAGCACCTGTTGTATGCTAGGCTTAGTGCTAGTCAATGAGATCGTAAACCTGAGAAAAGAAAATAGCAAACTTATAAGGAAGTGACCAACTTCTTTTGGGGGTTCTCCTTTGTCTTTCAGAACCAGAGTTTGAGAAATGAGACTAGAAGAGATCAGGATTCACCCACAGTCTGACTTAAAAAGTATGAGCAAATCATAGGCTATTTGAAACCTTCAGGGAAGTAAGAGCCACTTAAGAAAGGGAGCCAGTTTTCTAGGCAACTTTTGGAAATCTGTCTCTTCTTCGCTGAGTCATGCAATAAAACTGAGCTGAGCACTATCTATGGGGCACTGTGTTAGGCCCGAGGACATGCAGATGAAAGGGAGTCCCCTCCCTGAAGAAGGTCACAGTCTAGCAACAGACAAGAACAGGCAAATTAACACTTATAATATGGTGAGATAAGTACAGGGTAGACGTCAGCAGAGGGTACTATGGCAACCCAAAGGAGGGGCACACAACTAAGCCTGAGGCAACAGGTAAGACTTCCCAGGGAAGATGACACTGGATGAATGGGAACAAGCCAGCTGAGAGGGTGTGGAGGAGATGGGCTTTTTAAACAAAGAAAATAGCAAATGCAAAGGCCTCAGAGGTGAGAGAGAGCAAATCACTTATGGGAATCTATAAGTCATTCATTAAAGTAGGGACTTGCTCTACAGGAAGGATAAGAGATGAAATAATGTAACTTAGTAAGGGTAGATTATGAAGGACCTATGTGGGGAACCACCAAAGGTATGAGAAAGTTTATGATATGATGGAAGTGGCCTTTTAGAAAGTTGCTTCTGGTATGGTGGATTAGAGAGTGTAAAATAGTAGAGGAGGGAGGCAGGGTATAAAGAGGCAAATGTTTTTATTTATTTGTAGGTTATGTTTTATACTCAGTGTTGCTCTTGAAAAAGATTTTAGACTCTTAAGAAAAGATATGTAGCACAGTGGCATAACAAATTATTAAGTAGTGTTAGAAACTGGGCAAAAGGAAAATAAAGACCGGGGCAAGAAACAGAACCTGCAATGAGATAGAACACAAAAAGGATACCACACACTCAGAATCAACATCTACAGGGAAACAAATTTGGCTCCAGGCTTCCTATGAGCCAATGTTTATTGTATTTACAAGATAAACAAAGTGATTAGGATAGTCCTGGTACTAAGATTTAAGTCAATATCTCATATAAAAGAAGTCAGGAACAGTCTCATCCTTCGACAGACTATAAAATCTGTAAGTAAAGCATTTTTTTTTTTTACCGCTACTATCTTCGATGACTTGAAGAGTGACAAGAATATAGGGAGGGTTCAATAAATATTTCCTGAGTAAATGGATGAATGAATGGACAAGAATAGGTAAGTAATTATGAACTAGAAGGAAGGGAGAGAATCTAGACAACTCTCAGTGTAACTTAATGAGCAGTGTTTTCATGCGCAACTTTAGAGTGAACCGAGTAAGAATGTTTGTAGAGGTATTTCTAATAATGCTCTAAATTTAGGACAAAAATAACATACCAAAAAGCAACTTGATAAAAGTGAGTTATGTGCTACATACTCAGTTCTCTAATACTCTGGCATAATCCAAGAATAACTTTTAGAAGATATTTATGAATTTCTTTTTAAAAACTTCATGGATTGCTCTAGAAATATTATTTCTTCCAGCCAAGCCATTTGCCAAGTGTTGGGCAGTAGTGACTGCAGAATTATACTCCCTGACAAGTGTCTTCAGGGCAGCCATTTGCTGCGTTCATTCAGGTTAAAGCCCTGTGCCAAACTGTGGTGAGGTTGACAACCTCTAAGAAAATTGTAAAGCTCCGCTAGGACAGTAGTTGGAGGTAAGGAAACCCCTTTTCTATCCAGAAATTGTATTGGTAAAACCAATACATCACTGAGAAAATACTCACATATGTGGGGTTTTGTTAATGTTGATTTTTAAATTTATTTCGGGAAAGAGAAGGAGCAGAGGAGGGGCAGAGATAGAAGTAGGCTCCCCACCCAGTGCAGAGCCTGACATGGGACTTGATCCCACAAACCATGAGATCATGACCTGAGCTAAGATCAAGAGTCAAACACCCAAGCACCCCTCACATATTTTGTGTTTTAACACAAAATTCTACATCATATGATATGACAAGAACTATAGTCTGAGAAATTTAAAAGATGGCATGTCCAATCACTCTCCTAGGTCCTTAAAATATGCTAGTAAAGCACCCAGGGAACACTCAGATTTGAATAATGTGACTTCCATGTATACCTTTGACTCTGAGGTAACTATAGAAGTGAGTTGCTCAATGGATTTATTAGTAACAAAAAAGTTAAAAGGTGTAAAATATTACTAATTTTATTTTAAAATAATGATACATAACGTCTCTTTAGGGCAAATGTTATTCAGCAGGGCCAGTTTTCTTTTAAGTCCAACCCAGGTCACGATAATAAAACTGTATCATATACTTAAAAGAGAATGATGACCTTTTATTGATATAGAAAATGGACATGTCCTGATTACAAAAAAGGATACAAGATTAGAGCATTAGAAGGAACTCGCGACAATACAGAATCTAGAAGCTTAGGTTTTGTTAGCTTCATGGAAAATCTGATTCTCTTGGAGGGTCCATTCACTAAAAGAAAGAATATAGAAAGAGATTTTTCAGGCCAGTTATAAAATAAATTTTAGCTATGTCAAGTTCTGGTGAGTCATCAAAATGAAAATGTCCAGTAACTAATTGAATATATAAATCTTATCTTTAAAAGAGAAGTCTGAGTTGGAAATAGATAATTTAAGAGTTTAGCATTTAGATTTAATCTATGGCAATGACTTAGAGGGAAATCTGAACCTGCTTATTAAATATGGAAGGTGATTTTGTTATGTGAGAGAGTAACAGGCCCTTTTCAACTACTGGTTAGCTCTAAAGTGACACCACAAACATGAGTAATTTATTAAGAGCAGTTTGGAGATCATTACATAAGTAACCTCAGCTCTTGATAAAATGTCAAGCAAAATTTGAGGTGACATTCTTAAACTCTGGTTTCATCATCTATAGTTATGAAGTAGAACAAATCAAAAGAGGAAAAAGCATTTCTGAGAATGAGTAATTAGTGCAATAAAATTGATATGTTAAAGGAACACTCAGCTACATGGAGATCGAATTAACAAGCTTAAGCAATGGAATGATGTATCATGGCATGTTTCTTACATTCTGCATACTTTGAAAAGGCTGATAAACCTTCTCAGACTCCTCTGATTTGGGAATTTGGAAAGTCAGAGTGGAGCCAGGAGAAAAAACGTAAAGTAAACAGAGTTTGGTTTTTACAGCCCATTTCACCAGCCCTTATAGCCATCTCTTTCAGCACCTCCCTCACTCAAGTTCTCAGTGGTCTTATTGCTGGTCTGAATACCTCTAGTTCCCTGCCCCTCCACCTGATAATCTAATGCGTGTCAGTAGATTTACTCACACATTAATTTATTGAACAAATACTTTTTAAGTATCTGCTTGTCCTGTGTCTCACAATATAGTGGTCAACAGATAGATGAATAAATAAGTAGGTATAGATAGATTGATCAATGATAGAAAGATAATTATAGAAAGAAAGAAAGAAAGAAAGAAAGAAAGAAAGAAAGAAAGAAAGAAAGAAAGAGAAAGAAAGAAAAAGGAAGGAGGGAGGGAAAGAAGGAAGGAAGGAAGGAAGGAAGGAAGGAAGGAAGGAAGGAAGGAAGGAAGGAACAATCAGACAAGATAGGTGATATATTAAACAAGAATTTTATTTCATTTATTTATTTTTTAAATTATATGTTTATTGATGTTTGAGAGAGAGAGAGAGAGAGAGAGAATGAAGTGGAGAGGGCCACAGAAAGAGGGAGAGAGGGAATCCCAAACCCTATGTGGGACTCAATCTCAAAAACCCTGTAAGATCATGACCTAAGCTGAAATCAAGAGTTGGATGCTTAACTGAGTTAGCCACCCAGGTGCCCCTAATAAACAAGAATTTTAAAAAGCTGAGAGGTGAGAGGACCCTGGTTGGCTCAGTTATTTAAGCATCTGACTCTTGATTTTGGCTCAGTTCATGGTCCCATGGTTGTGGGATTAAGCCCTGCATCAGGCTCCATGCTGAGTGTGGAGCCTGCTTGGGATTCTCCTCTCTCCCTCTTTCTCTCTGCCCCTTCCCTGCTTGTGCTATCTCTCTCTCTCTTTCTTTCTTTCTTTCTTTCTTTCTTTCTTTCTTTCTTTCTTTCTTTCTTTCTTTCCCAAAATAAATAAATAAACATTTTTAAAAAGCTGAGAGATGAGAAGGATACTATATTAGATGCAGTTTTTATAGGTGGGTATATTGGTACCCTATGAAATGATTGGAATAACAGGAAGGAGCCAGTAGTACAGTGAACAAAAGAACCACCTATTTCGACAGAGTAAATAACAAGCTTGTGTCAGATTATATTTTCCAAAGGTGGCCAAGACAATATATCCCATCTAGTATGCTCTACTTATAGTATTCCATTGACATTCTTTTCTTGAATGTGAGCAGAACTTTGCGACCATTTCAACCAATGGAGTCTGGTGGAAGTGACGCTTAGTGTCTTTCAAGACTAGGTCATAAAATTACTATGTAATTCCCTCCTGTTCTCTTGGGATACTTGCTTTTATTACACAGTTTCTACACTGAGGGTGCCGAGGCCCCATGGAGAGAAAGCAGGTGTTCTAGCCAACAGCTGCACATGAATCCCCAGGCAATAGCCAGTGTCAACCACCAGATGTGCATAGAGATGCCTCTGGATGATAGCAGAGTCACCCTAGACTTTCAACTGAAGACCCAGTCATTGAGCATAATCAAGCCGTCACTGTTGTGTCCTATACAAATTGGTGACCTGCAGAGTCCATGAACATAATAGAATAGTTGTTTTGTGCCACCAACTTTCGAAATGGTTTGTAATGTAGCAGTTGGTAACTGAAACTGAGTGCTAAAGCCCTTAGTAGGAATGAGCATTGGATATTCAATAAATGCATGGTAGCTACTGTGACTAAGCCAAGGAGCCTTGGATAGAGTGATGAGGACTGGAAATCTGGTAGTACAGGTCACATAGGGCCCTTTAAGCCATAATAAGGAGTTTAAAACATTTTTTTCTAAGTATAACGACTCTTCATTCATATGAGACAAAAACCTAACGTCTGGTGGAGAAAGCACTTTGACCCTGGAGCAAGATCATATGAGTTCAAGTGATCATATGAGCACTTTGACCCTGGAGCAAGATCATATGAGTTCATATGACACTTTCCTCATTTATTATATGTTTTTTCTTGGAAAATCCATTAACGTTTGGAAACTTCAGCTTCATCAGCAAAGTAGGAATGAAAATAAACCTATACTTCACAGGGTTGTTGTAAGGCTCAAATAATCTCGTGTGTGTAAAATCATTCAGGAAAGCAAAAAGGCATTCCAGGCTTTAGAAGGTTTGGAAAAGTGTGGTATAAAACATTAAATTTTGAGGCAGGAAAATTAAATGAATCAAATTTTCTTTTCAAAATGGACTTTCCATTCACTAATTATGTCATGCCTGGATACATGAGATTATTTGTCTACTTGAAACATATATATCTCATACTTGACTTCAGTTTGACGATCAAATAAATGTGATACCTATCTGGTAGATAAATGAAAAATAACACTTGGATATTTTGCTAGGAAAAGAGGTGATGATTATTTATATAGAGAGAGGGGAAAACAAGAACTAGTAAGCATTTTGAATACTTTCCTTTGTTAAGTCACCACACCTCTCGGTAGTTCAAGGAATATGGAAGCCAGCAGACACTTCATTACCTGCTGGGGTTTTGTCCTCAAACTCCCATGAAGAATTTCAGCAATCAAAATTGGATTATTACAATTACCTTTGTTTTGACTAGATAGGCTGCTACAGATTTGAATCAAAGCCAGCTAAACATCATTCTTTCCCCAAAGCCAATACCCAGGAAAAGATCCAACCTGTAGTTGGATTCTTCCTGCAGGGAACAGCACTGAGCCCAAACCACCTTTCCATCATCAGAAGCAAACACAATCAGGGAGAAGGAGCAATGCTGGAGACTGTCTCAGGTGAGCAACTTAGGATCCCCATCTGCTCTTCCTAGGTTTGGGAATAACAAAGCTGTTAACAATAATGGTAATTGCAGTTATAATATCATTTATTTAATGCTAACTGTTTTACATGCATTAACACATTCAATATTTGCAATAGTTCACAGATATTCAAGTAATTACTGATAATATTACTTTTCCATTTTACAGACGAGGAAAATGAGGCTTAAAGTGGTTAAGAATTATCCTAATCAGTTAGTTCATCGAGTAGGTAGTGGCACTGAGATTTGAACTCTAGTTCATTCTGACACTGAAGCCGTGGTCTTAATATCTAAAATATACTTCGTTCCTAATTTCCAAAGCAAAACCACACCCAGTACCCTTCAACTTCAGGTACTACAAAAACTCTTCCTCTTCGGCATTGTCTGTATAGGTATTTCTCTTCCTTGGGCTTGGGATAAAATACCTGGAACTTGACCTCTCCCTCTTGGAGGCAGGGGGTGTAGAGAAGTTGGATAATGAGAAGGAAACCTGGCCAATGGTGTTCAAAGTCAGATAATTTAATCAAATTTATCCACACGAAACTATTCTAGTTTCATCATCATTGGTAGAGTTGATATATTCTTTGAAATTCCAAAAGCATTAGCCTATTTTTAGGGAAAAATAAGTTATATCAGCATTATTTTATCTCTACATTTATTGAAGCCATAAACAGTACAAGCAATTGTCTATGTGAGACAATTTCATACCTTACTTTAAAATATCCTCCCCTACTCAGTGCCTAGTGACTGAAATCCTATCATTAGCTGTTCATTCCTTGGGTTTGAGCATTGTCCATATAATGTCAGACATTCAGATGATGGAAATTTTTATTTTTCTTCTGGAAGTCTGACTTTGAAGACACAGGCTTCATGAGTCATCTAATTCATTATTTGTGATAATAATGGACATTCTAACCAGTACATGTTCCAACACAGAACTGGGTGCAGAGATCAGATAAAAGGCAAGCAGACACACCAGCACAAAAGAGCTTTCAAAACCCATTTAATGATCAGTTTCTAAATATTTTACAGCTTCAGGTAGTGCCAAGTTGGGCAGAAAAGAAGACAGTCCGAAGACATTGTAGTGGAGATCTCTGTTCTTTTAGCTGTGCATATTCCCATGAGTGAGCTCTTTTATCTTTTTCTTCCCTCCCTCCCTCCCTCCCTCCCTCCCTTCCTTCCTTCCTCCCTTCCTTTCTTCCCTCCTTCCTTCCTTCCCTCTTTCCTTCCTTCCTTCCTTCCTTCCTTCCTTCCTTCCTTCCTTCCTTCCTTCCTTCCCTCCTTGCTTTCCACTACTGAACAATTCCTCTGTGAAGCATTCTCTTCTCTTGACATTCCTGACATAATACACTCCTGATTTCCCCCCTACTTCTCTGGCTACCCCCTTTCACTTTCCTTTGTCAACTCCTTCTTCTCTATCTGGTGTTCCATGGACCTCAGTCATAAGTCCTCTTTATTCTCACTCTCCATGTGCTTCCTAAGTACTGTCCTCAACTTCTGTGTCTTTGATAATCTCTAAGGGAGCAACTCCCATTTTTCTGTTTCCAGGCTGTATTTCTCTTTGGGACTTCAGGCCCATATAAACTGCAGCTTTCTTGAAGTATCTACTTGCATTTTTCTAATGTAACATGTTAAAAAACCAACGCCATGATCTTCAACATTGCTTTCCCTCAAAAGCTCTTTCTCTGATATTAACCTTCGCAGTAAATGATGCCTCTATTCCCCAAGATGCCCATGCCAGAGCTCTGCTCAGAAGCCTCCCTTTCCTATCATCCTATCGACAATGATCAGTACCTGTTGTTTCTACACATGAAATATATTTATAATTCATCTGCTTAAATCCATCTCCACTACCTATCTCCTAATCCTAACACACCATATTTGTCACTGATTACTGACTCCTAACTGGTCTACCCAGTTCAGTGACTCTTTCTCTATAATCAGTTCCCTAATACAATCCTTTCCATTGAATTTAAAACAAACGAAAAGCCTATAAGGTAACATGTGGTCTTCTCAGTGAAATTTCTTCACTCCTAAGAGGGAGACAAAAGTAATAAATTGGGTTTTGTTGGGTGTTTATTGTTGTGGTTTTGTTTTGTTCTCTGGGCATTTTTGAGTCTGGATGTGACACGGGGACCTGTGGTTGCTATTGAGCAAATGTGAAGGAAACAAGCACGAGAGCAAAGCTGAATTACTAAATCTGCAGAGTCCAGAGATGGAAAGAAACTAGAATCAAAGCAATAGCACTGAGCCCTGACAAAGCTTCTACCCTGATGCATTCTAGCCCTAGAATTCTGTTTTTATGAGGTGATAATATCCTCATTGTTTAAACTAGGTCGAGTGAGGTGTTTTGCTATCACAGCTGAAAGCATCCTAACTGATAGATAGGCCACGGAATCAGTTGAAACCTAGTGTAATGAATCTAAATGCAAGACCACAGGAGAGAGGAAAGCTGCGTGATACGTTTCACGGTTGAAATGAAAGGGATTGAGGTAGAGAGGAAGAAACTAGCATTGGGAGAAAACATGAACACAAATAAGTGAGAGGGAAAATGTGATAATCACAACAATGATGTAAACAAAATACTATAGGAACTCAAAGGAGAGAGTTCATTTCTCACAAATAGGTATTAGGAAATGGTTTGTGCAATAGAGACACATGGGGTAGAACCTAACATAGAGGTTCACAGGCACCAAGGTGCAGAAATATCTCCAAGCATAAGAAAACTATGAAGGGCACATTTCAGGTTGGAGAACATGAAGAAGAAAAGCAATTGATTTATAGGAGAAAAAAAATTAAAGAAGCACCCTGAAGTTTGAGTTTAGAAGTCCAGTACAATGTCCACTGTGTGACAGAGGCCTAAAGTTTGAGTTTAATGTGATAGGTGACTATATCCACTGAGGATACCTTATATTTGCTGCTAAAAAAATGTTTTCAATACATTTCCAAGAAAGATTCTCTTGAATAGATGTTACTTCTCTGCTTTATTCTGAATTTGATAGTCTGCTAAAGCAGAGTTAAGAATAAACTAATTAAGTTAACAATTTTTCATAGATCATCCTTATTTCCTTAGTAAATGAGATAAATACTTATTTAAAGTAACATAAAATAATTTAATGATTTTCAAGTTCAAGATGACAATAGATATTAATTTTCCCTTACTATTTTATATTAATTTTCTAAAAATTATGAAGGCAGAAAGTTAAAAGCTTATCTTTTTTAAAAAAATAGAATTGAGGGGCGCCTGGGTGGCTCAGTTGGTTAAGCGGCCAACTTCGGCTCAGGTCATGATCTCACAGTTCCTGAGTTCAAGCCCTGCATCGGGCTCTGTGCTGACAGCTCAGAGCCTGGAGCCTGCTTCACATTCTGTGTCTCCCTCTCTCTCTGCCCCTCCCCCACTCATGCTCTGTCTCTCTGTCTCAAAAATAAATAAATATTTAAAAAAAAATAGAATTGCTAAGATCATGGAAAAATATGTGACGCTTTTCAGAATCATTAATTACAATAAATAATAAAAGTAACTTATTAAAGAAATCAATGAAATTTTGCACTTTTGAGGTTATTAACAATGAGTTTGGTGCATACCGAATCATAGAGATTATGACGAACGGCTTCGTCACTTGTGACTTACAAATTATACATTTCCTATAGTTTAACCTGATAGCCTAGTGATTAGTCCATGTTTTTTTTTTAACAAAGTTACTGCAATTTTAAAATATTTTGGTGAATTTTTTCTGGTTTGTAGTAGATAATTTTCACTTTAAGAGACTGAATACTAGTGATTAAGAGCATGCACTCAGACGCTAGATCGCCTGTACTAAGCCCTGGTTCCAGTCCCCACACATGCTGGTTTTCAACATGTCACTTGACTTCTTGTGTCTTAATTGCTTATTCTGTAATATGGTTATAAAACTAGTATCTAACTCATAAGATTATTCGTGAGGAATAACTATGTAATCACATCTAAAGTGTATAGAGCAATGCCTGGCACATAGTAAGTCCTCAGCAACTATGAGATGTTGTTGTTTTTATTAGTATTATTATTCTCTTGTATTATATCTAGATATCCAACACTTTAAACCTAAGGAATCAGTTATTAGGTCCTATTAACTGAGTCATGTTCTCGGATAGTCTTCCCAGGATACTAAGATAAAAATATATCAGGGTCACCTCAGTGGCTCAGGTGGTTAAGCATCCAACTTTTGATTTTGACTAGGTCATGATCTCATGGTTCAGTTCATGAGATCAAGCCCTGTGTCTGGCTCTGCACTGACAGTGTGGAACCTGCTTTTGATTCTCTCTCTCCCCCACCCCCTCTCTTTCTCTCTGCCCTTCCCCTGCTCACCCTCTCTCAAAATAAATAAATATTTAAAAAAATCAGTCACTTGTACTTACTCTATTAAATGTTACTGAATTGGGATTTTCCCATCTCTTTCTTCAAAAGAAAGTATTAAATAACCTCATTCCACTCATGGTGATAGAATGCCAAAGCTCATACCATCTGTCCTTTGTAAACTGCCTTAGTTCTCAACAACTTTCAACACTAGACAATGCTCATAATAGCCAGGTGAACTTCATTTTCTTTTTTTTTTTCATTTCTTTCCCCTTATGAGACACCGGAAAAAGAGAATTATATTTCCTTCTGCTTTCTGGGCTCCTTCTTTTCAAGTCACCTTTTCAAATCCTCCTTTTCTTAATGAGCCTGACCAAGAAATCACTTGCAACTCACATGCAATGGCACTGTACATTTCACACTTGCAATAAAGTTTTACAAATAATAAATTAGCATGTGCTAGCACTTCATGTTAGGGAAACTACAGTTTGTACTTGGGAAAGGGTTATGTATTTTTTATCAAGTTTCTTTATTAAAGTTTTAAACAATGGAACCCGGGGAAGTTCATAATACTCCTGCAATCTAATATGCTCAATTAAGGCTTTAAATAAATAGGTGAACTTTGTTCTAGGTAAGACTGCAACTGATGAAATGAGACCCACCCATAGTATGGAGGGCAATCTGCTTTACTCTAAGGTCATATTTAATTTTAAATCTCATCCAAAAACACTCTCATTGAGAATAATGTTTGACCAAACAGTTGGGCACCATGGCCTCTCCAAGTTGATACATAACATTAATCATCATATTCACTCTGACGTACAATCTTGTGTGTTTAAGACCACCTAATCAGCTGGTCAGTTCCTCTCAGAGTGACTTTTGCCATGGTTAATTCATTCTTTCTGAGGTTTCGAATCTACCTTTCCTGACAAAAAACCTATATTTATAGGCACAGTCAACATGGATTTAGTTCTTTGGCTTAGGTTCACATTAAACAAGTTCACAGATTGTAGAAATATACTTATGTTTGTGTACACAAAATTCCAACATGTTCCTTGACCATGAAAAAAAATATGAAGGCAAGGAAAATGAGTGAGTCTACAAATATTTTTTGAAGGCTACTATGTTCCCGACACTATATGGAAGCTGAGGAATATAACTATGAAGACCACAGCTTGACTCCAGCCAAAAGGAGCTTGCGGTCTAACTGGGTATACTGGAAGGCTTCAGACTACTGTATTAATTCTGTATGCATTGTATTAATTATCTATCGATAATGCAACAAGTTACCGCAAACTCAGTGGCTCTAGAACAATGCCCATTTTCTACCTCTTATTTTTGTGGGTCAGGATATGGCATGGTGTAGCTGGATTCTTTGCTCACAGTATCAGGAGGCTCAAATCAGATGTCAGTTGAGCTGAGTTCTTTTCTGTAGGCCTTGGGGGAAATTTTGCCTCCAAATTCATTCTTGTTAGCAGAATTTAGTTTCTTCAAGTTATAAGAATGAGGTTCCTGCCTTCTTGTTACTGTCAGACGGGGAGGACTTCAGCTCCTAGAGAACTCTCACCAGGAACAGTTGTATCTTAAAAGTATACCATATTGTCTGTCTGTCTGTCTCCCTCTCTGTCTCTCTCTCTCAATCTATCTCTCTCTTTCTCCCACTGTTGTTGTTGCTGAGAGTACTTCTTGCAGGCTTTCTTAGCTACACTATTCTTGCAGGATTTTTCAACTTCTATACTATCGACATTTTGGACCAGATAATTCTTTGTTACAGGGGGCTGTCCTCTGCATTGTGGGATATTTAGCAGCATTTCTGACCTCTTCTCACTGCATGTCAATAACAGCCCCCTCACTTCTGTTGTAACAACCAAAACTGTCTCCTGCCACTGTCAAATGTCTCTTGGAAGACAGACAGCCCCCACTGAGAACCACTGCTTCAGGGAAAGCCGATGTTCAGATGGCTGAACAAAGAGAGTTACATGAACTTAAGAAGTTTCTCTTACTCAAAGCAGCCTTAATTTTTCTCACTCTATACTATGGGGATAGCCTTGGCAGGGAAACAGTAATCCTCATGTCCTCTGAACCAACAGTGTTTTTCCCAGACGGCAGCCAGTGATGCTTCTTGTCCATTCTGATCACTGTGTCCATCTCCCAATCTATCCCATCCTATTTCTGCTTATTAAATTAAGCTATGTCCTCCTTCTCTGGGATTGTTTCATGATCACCTTGACTGAAGCTTTAAACATTTCCTACTTCTTTAATTGTACCCTAAGAGACCCTCCCATTTGGTTTACTTTGCTTTGCTTTTACGGAACACAATCAGTCATTGTACATGAATTCAGTTTAATTCAAAGGGCAAACACTCTCAAGTTCTTATAATATCAGGGCAGGGCAGGTTTCTGATATCTCGTAGGTAGCATCCATTTCTTTTTCCTACCTTTTTTTATTTCCTTTTCCTATAATTTATATGTTTTTGAGTATATTTGTCTTTTTCCTCCACTAGATAACAGGCTATTTTATTTCATACTGGATGTATGTAGACCTCCATAGTGCCTAATGTGTAGTAGTAGTCAATGAATATTTACTGAATGAAAAAATATATATACCTATGTGTGTCTGTGTGTATGTGTAAACAGTGACATTCACATATATACATGGATATACAGAAAGCATCCTAAAGAGATTTGAACATTTCTGTTACTACAGACTAGTCTGGCATCACCTTCAAACCAAGTAAGAGAACTGAAAGTATACAGTTAATATGTATCACTGTTGTTTAGGGGGAAAAGACAACTGATGGAAGCCTTTATAGTTAATAGCACGGGTGAGGAATGCTGTAATGGCTTTAATGTTTGAACTCATAGCAATGGATTTGTTTTGAAAACTGGGTTAAATCAGGGAGGCAAGCAATGTCTATCTTAGTCTTTCTTCCCAGTATCCAACAGGGATTTGTCTTTTTTAACTTTCCTGATGAAAATAAAATAACGTTAAGAAGTACATACAGTAAAACCTTGGTTCACAAGCATAATTCATTCCATAAATATGCTTGTAACCCAAAGCACTTGTATATCAAAGCAAATTTCCCCATAAGAAATCATGGAAACTCAGATGATTTGTTATACAATCCAAAAATATTCATATAAAAATGATTACAATACTGTAATACAATACAAAATAACAAGGAAAATACAAAATATAAAGAGAAATAAACAAATTAACCTGTACTTACCTTTGAAAACCTTCCTGGAAGAGAGGACAAGAGAGAGGGAGACAAGAGAGAGGAGGATGTCATGTGTAGGATGACTTTCACTATCACTAACACAATCACTGCTTATTGGCTCAATGGAATCTTTTTCTGCATGGGGGTCATTGTATACACTTGCCCGGATGTTGACTAGAGTACAGTATGAATAGAGTACATTTAATTAACAATAATTAAACTCTTTTTGTATACTGTATTTAATATAACTGGCGATAAGGCAGCAGAGGAAAGGGTCTATATCTGCAGGCAGCCTGACCTAGAATGAAACAAAGCATTCCTAAGCTTATTCTTGTATGGAAAAGCAAAGGACTGTCCATGGGTGCTTTCAAGTGACAATACACACTAGTGTCAGTTGTGGGCACCTTCCAGCATTCTGAAAAATCACTAATTTCTGTGAAACATCACAGCCTAAGACCGAGCATCCAAGCATAGGAGATGATCACCCACAATCTCACAGTGATTGAGGGAGAGAGAAAGAGAGAAGAACCATTAGCTCAGTTGTGATCATGTGATGTTCAGCATCACGTACTACTCATATTGCAAGACATCACTCATGTATCAAGTTAAAATTCATTAGAAATGTTTGCTTCTCTTACGAAACACTCAAAGAACAAGTTACTTGCAACCCAAGGTTTTACTATGTTTTTAACAAGTGACCCTAATTGCTTGAATATCTTACTTGCAGCAGAAACTGAAGTATAACTGGTGCTATAGCTGAATTGTAACACACTCAGTTACTGTCATTAACAAGTACTATACGTGAGGCATTTTAGACCATAGCTTAAACCTGTAGAATTGAAGCAACACTTCTCATCATTTTTTTTCACTCCTCTCTCAAAAGTCAATCTTTCATCCAAAAGGTTGAACATGTGGTGCCGGTTGTGACCTTAAGACAAGTTACTCATCCTCTCCACACTGCAGGGAGCTCATCTGTCAAATAACGATCATAATATCTACCGAACAAGACTGTTGTGCCTCATACACAGAAAGTGATTAACGAGTCATAGCTTTCACTCTCTGTGGGTGGTCACCTCTTTGTAATTCTTTTTTACTGTGATAAAGAAAAAAAGAGAGGAGTTGCCACTTAAATTTTGAGACAGTGCTCATCCCAACAAGTGCCCTCCTTAAGGCCCATCACCCGTTTAGCCCACCCTTCCACCCACTTCCCATCCAGCAACCCTCAGTTCGTTCTCTATAGTTAAGAGTCTTTTATTGTATGCCTCCCCTTTTTTCCCCCCCTTTCTCTATGTTCATCTGTTTTGTTTCTTAAATTCCACGTATGAGTGAAATCATTAGGTGTTTGTCTTTCTCTGACTGACTTGTTTCACTTTAGCATAATAAACTCTAGCCTCCATCCAGGTTGTTGCAAATGACAATATTTCATTCTTTTTGATGGCTGAGTAATAGTTAATGAGCACTGGGTGCTAGATGTGAATGAAGAATCACTAAATGCTGCTCCTGAAGCCAATAGTAAGTAGCTAGAATTTAAATAAAAACTTGGAGCAACAACAACAAAAAGGCACACTACCGAAGCTCATTCAAACAAAATTTATGAGAAGATGCTATCTTTTTAGATAGACTGTGAGACACAGCCTGGTTTCTGAAATCTAAAATATGAAAAAAGTGAGTTTTATAATCAAAGATCTGTGATGTTGTTTAGAAAGGATATCATTCACGCATCCTGCATTCATTATTCATTCAGCAAACTGTTCCTGAGCACGTACTGAAAGTTATCGTGATAAAAGTTAGCTCTATTTTATTTTAGATTATAAAATTATCTACAAAATATTGAAATAAAGACCAACATTTGTAAAATGGTACTACTTTTAATGAACCATTTCTTTTAGATTTCACTTATTTTCCCTTTCTGTGAAGAAGTATCTGACTCAGGCTTTGGCTTAGATGTTTAGGACAGAAAGATGGTACCAAATTGATCCTGTGCTGAAGGCATTCACAATCTAGGAGGAAGACAGGCAAGTAAACAAATAATTATGATACAATGGACTTGACTCACCGTCAGGAAAGCACAGAGAAGGGAGCAACTTCCGTGCTTGTCCCAATATACATGATGAGAAAGAGCAAGGCGATTCCCCCATTTTCACAGTAAGAAGATAAGAAGGAAATGAGGGAAAAAACCAGAACAATGTGTTTTGATCTACTTGAACTAATAAAATTTTAGGATGATGATGAACTAGTTACCAGCTATTTCCAATATTTATTTGTCAACCTGATTAAAAAAGCTAATTAAAAGAACATATTAACTCAGCAGTACTCTTTTACACCATTCAAATATTCCATGAGGCATTTTTTTCCCAAAATATTCCTAGTACTTTGACATCAGTGTCTTTGTCACTAGAGCTGCCTGTTGATGTATCACACTGCTTTTTTGTGTAACACACTGTGATGTATCACACTGTTTTTTGCAGCACACTGTCTTCATTCCATCTAAATAGTTAGAGGTAGAACACTTGTTGAATCTATGTATCACCACTGAAAATTTTATGCAGTCTCAAGTGCCTATGTAAACATTGGAATCATTTTTAAAAATTTATCCTTTTTGGAGCACCTGGGTGGCTCAGTCGGTGTGAACTCTTCATTTCAGTTCAGGTCATGATCTCGTGGTCCGTGGGATCAAACCAAGCTTTGGACTCTAAGCTGACAGTGTGGAGCCCTTGAGATTCCTTCTCTCTCCCTCTCTCTCTGTCCCTGCCCTGCTCACTCTCTCATTCTCTCTAAAAATAAATAAATAAATAATACTAAACATTTAAAAATTTATCATTTTCAAGTATATTTGTGATTTCCACATTATACCCACTCCCTATATTGCATTTCTAAGAGCTACATAAAAGTGCTAAATGCCAGTGATCTACACTAAAGTAAATATAATGAAATAAGTATAAAGAAAGCTAGCCCCATGCAAAATGAACTTGTTACCCACATTTGTTATCCACATAACAATGTTATCCGCTTTTGTCTCTGTGCCCATTTCCCTCTCTATGTTGTGTTCATTTTATTCCATACTACTTATCCAGTACCCTCATACACTCCCTTCCTCCTCCTGTATCAAGGATTTCTCTTGGAGAAAGCTAGGAAACCTGTTATGGACATCTATGTAATGCAACAGCAACCATGAATTAGGTCCTATTATCACTATTTTACAGACCACAGAACTGCACCTTATAGAAGTTAGATAAGTTTTAGAGCTGGAACTTTAGAAGCAAGTTTATGGGAATACACATCCTTGGTTTTAAACATGACATTATATATGGGTCTAGATCTTTGCTGAGTTTGATGTGCAGTATCAAGGAATTTACAATCCAGCTGGGGAGGAAAGACTAACAGATGGGAAACAAACAGGGAGGAAGTCAAGGGTGCATGTCCTTTAGCAGTAAGCTCCTTTTGAGAATAAAAAGGTCTTTGAGAGACTGAAGAGTCATGAAAGAAAGGCCTTGAAAAATTACTAGAACGTAGGTAGCCAATGAACAGAAATGGTGGCAAGTCTGGTAGTGGGAAATGCAAGAAAAGACACATGGAGGTAGAAGTTTAGAGTCATGGAGTGACTAAGACAAGAAGAGGTCCTCGTTATACGAATCCAGATCAGATATGAGTCAGGAGTCTATATATGAAAGACTTCAATATCAGATAGAGATTATACCAGATGTGCTAATCCTTGTGAATTATGATACACTGTAGGTTGTGATATGATGAAAAAAATACATATCAGAAAACTCATCTGGCAGCCACATACAAAATAGACTAAGTTTGTGATGTGACAGAAGAGAATCCAACTAACAGGCTATTACAGTACTCCAGGTGTGGAATGATGACGGCCTGGACTTTTGTCCCCCTTGTGTAAAACTCACGGCAACAGCCATGTCTATGAAGCCTTTCAGAGAATACAAAAACATGACCTTGCCAACTTGGAGATTACCAGTTTAACTGGACAGACGCCATGGACAAGTGAGTCACCAGAGACATTTTAAACAATGCATTCAGTCTCATTTTGTATTCAGCTGCAGTCTACCTGGAAGGTAGGGTAAGGTTATTATCGAAAATAGTGCTGAATAATTCTGTGATGCCGGAGCCCAGCCATTCTACCTATAAAACTACAGCCTATGACCCAACCACCAACTGGAATTATATGTTGAGAAAAAGGTAATTTACTGTTACACATTAACGTCAGTAGGTTCCACTAATTGAAAAAAGGTAGAGTTTATCAAGATTTAGAGAAAACAACAGTTTCTGTGGTCACTCTCAAATTACAGGGAAAACCCCTCAATTTGCTGTCATGGACAATGTCTTTAATTTAGGAAAATGGAAGAAAAGAAATTTAATGTTGTTAAGCATTCCACATGTTTTTGGATTCACATTCTTTTTCTATTTGCTTTTTCAGAATGTTTCTGCGTGTGTGCTCTGTTTACTAATGTGAACAGTGTAATAAAGGCTTCCAGGATAGTGGTACTGCTCCCTATTTGTATTCCACAGGGTAGACAGAATCTACTTTAGAAACCTATATGGATAAGCACCTGAATTTATTTAGATGCTCCTGGAATTTCAGAGAACCTAGTGCTTCTCTCTGCTTTATCCTTTTAGATCTTATAGAAGAGGCAGAATTTACACTTACCTGAAATAATTCACCAGGGAGGAAAAACGGTTCTGGGAATAATGTCTCCTGAATGCTCATCTCCCCAAATATGGGATGTGCGCTCTGCTAGGAGGTTGACTATTCTGTGAGAAATGAGACGGAGCCATGTGTGACCTCTGAGCATGGCAATGGGGAGAGCTATGGGGGGAGGTGGGGAACCTGAGCACTGTAGCCACAGAACTTGTTCCATACAGGCCAGTGCTGGCCAACAGAAGCGGAATGAGAGCCAGAATGTGAGCTGCATATGTAATTTTAAATTTTCTTGTACCCACATTTAAAAAGTCAAAACAAACAGGCAAGATTTATTTTAATAGTATATTTCATTTAATCTGATTTCAACAAGTGATCAATATAAACATTAATTATGTATATTTTATGCTCTGTTTTATATGAAATCTGGTATCCATTTTACATCCTCAGCATATCCCAATCTGGACTAGCCACATTGGAATTACTTAATAAGTACACATGGCTAGCGGCTACCCTGATGTACCCTAACTTTTCACCAAACCGCTGAAACCAGAAAAGGGGTTCTCATTCAGAGATAAGAATGTACTATCACTGAGACAGGCTCATCAAAGTTGAAGAAGGAGAAAGAGAAGAAAGTGAAGAAAATTTTACAGTCATTTTAACTTAGAGTTTAAGTTCATTCTCATGAGCAAATTCTCTCTTTGTGTGCATTGGAGACAGAGATCTTGCAAATGAGGACACAATTGTCAATGTGAATACTGATCTCTGACCAAGTGTTTACTGGCCTACAACAAAACAAGCAAAGACAATACAGTAAGATTTCCATAAAGTCAAATTTATTTAATTTAGAACACTCCCTTTTTGGGGGTGTCAAAATGCCATTACTTTTATTAAATTAGTAACAGTAAATGATTAATGGGTATGTTTTTAATGTCTATTCTGGCAAAATAAATTTTGGCAAGTACACTTTAAAAATGATTTTTTGAAAATATAAAAGTCATGAAAAGTCTAGAGACACTGTTAAAGGTACAGAGACCTATTTTGGAAATCAGGACCAGTGTTCAAATTTCATTTCTGCTAACAAAACCCTTTATATATTTTTTATTTTTTTTGAGAGAGCACAAGCAGGGGAGGGGACAGAGGGAGACACATATACACATACAGAGGGACAGAGAGAGAGAGAGTCTTAAGCAGGCTCCATGCTCAGCTCAAAGTCTGAGTCTTGATGGGCGGGGGGGGTCAATCCCACAACACTGGGATCATGACCTGAGCAAAATCAAGAGTTGGACACCCACCTACTGAGCCACCCAGACGCCCCACTGCTAACAAACATTTAAATGTCCTGAATCCACTCACCGAGCCTCTCTGGTCCTCACATATTCATCTGTAAAATGAGGGATTTGGATCAGATTACCACTAAGGTGGATTATACCTATGAAATTCTCTGCTTTTATGACTCAGCTAAGATCTTTTAGTAGGGCAGTGACAAGATAGCAAAGGCAGACAGTGGCTCCTGACACAGAGCTAGTGAGTATTTCCACTAGAGGCAAATTATGTGATCCCTGTTTCAGAAACTCCCCCTTGAAAGCCTATGAAAGGAAATGTGCTACATAAATAAATGATCATCAAAGGAAAGATTTGCTTCTAAAATACAACCTGTATGTACATGGTGATGTAGGCATGTAATACCTTCTGAGTCATGCCCACAAAGCTGCCCCATCTCCTGACATGACTAATACACCTTTCCCCAATCCTTATGTGAAGCTACATTATGGTTTTGGCAGTTAAACTGATTGATATTTGGCTTTATCATTTTAATACTTCTATAAAATACCTGTTTAACCTGTTCTAATCTGTTGGTGTGTAGGAGTTGAAATGGTTTCCAATAAGTGAACTGAAATACTTTTCTTGATTTATTACCTAGGGTTGGAAGGAAGAGGAATTTAACTCAATACATAATAGTATTTATTTGAATATGTTGTATAAAAATGTAACTAAAAATCAGCCAGTGTGTTGTAGTACTGATATTTCACTCAAGCAGAAATTTGACCCTGTAGAAATTTGCATGGCTTTAAGTCTGATTTCTGCCACCTTGCGCTAACTGGCATTTTGTAGTACTACAAGTATTAGTCTTTCTGCCAAAGAAAGCTTTTGAACTGATCTTTTTTCTTTTTTTTTTTAATTTTTTTCTTTATTTTTAAGAGAGAGAGAGAGAGAGAGAGAGAGAGAGACAGAGCATGAGTGGGGGAGGGACAGAGAAAAAGAGAGAGAGAGAGAGAGAGGGAATACAGAATCTGAAGCAGGCTCCAGGCTCTGAGCTGTCAGCACAGAGCCCAACGTGGGGCTGAAACCCACCAATCACATGAGCCAAAGTCAGATGCTTAACCGACTGAGCCACCCAAGGGCCCCGTGATCTTTTGTTCTTAATTGTCCTGAAAATATGCTAGTACTCAATTTTCACAAGTGGAATATGATATGTGGAGGGTACTGGGCTTACTGTTTTTGTTTTGTTTTGTTTAAAGTTTATGTGTGGATATTATTTATGACTTCAGGTTTTTTGAAGGTATGCCCTACTCTCCATCTCAGAAAAAACAAAACAAAAAAAAGATCCCAAAATATAATCAGGGGCCACACCCAAAAACAAATTCTAAGTGCTTCAGGCTTCTGTGAAGAAAATATAAATGGAAAATATAAATATTAGAAGTGCGGTTTTTTTCCAATAAAACTCTCTAAACTCTCACCTTCCTATTCTGATGTTTACCTATTATAGAGCACACTTCCTAATATAGACCTTTAGCTACCAAAGAGATAAATTTAGCTTGATTTCTATTTACTTTATAAATATTTAGACTTTAGATGAGTCAGGTTCAACAATTTTTTAAATAAAAAGTTTCCACGATTTCAGAAAGTGTGAAAATTCTGTGTAATAGTTGAGAAATGTTATATACTAAAATACAGGCTCATTACATTATCTATTTTCTCATTCGAGAATTAAATGAGCTAGCCTGGTCTTCTTACTGAATAAGAATTCTATTATTTGGGAGTTACATGTATGCTTATTATGTAAAAAAAAAAAAAGAAAACCCAGGTAATTCTAACCTTTTAAAATAAAGATGAAAAAATTCATAGACAAATCAGTTCATATATTTTCTCTGCCACACTAAATATTTGGTTGATAAATGTAATAGATTATATTTTACATAGATGGATATTTACTATAAAATATAGAAATATACTATTTTCTGGAACTCTAATATTTAATTATTTATTTGTTTATTTTTTATTCGGGAGTGAGAGAGCACAAGTTGGGGAGAAGGACAGGGGAGAAGGAGAGAGAATTTTAAGCAGGCTCCACACTCACCACAGAGCTTGACATGGGGCTCCATCCCACGACCCTGGGATCATGACCTGAGAATAAATCAAGAATCGGATGCTCAACCAACTGAACCACCCAGGCACTCCTGTAACTCTAATATTCAGTGTTTCAGCAAAAGCAAGGAAGTAAACCAGATCTTTTTTTTTTTCTGAGTTACTTGAAGCAATTCCTCTTAATGTATTTATATTAGAACTAAATGTATGTTTCTAATGTGTCTTTTAAAATCTGAACAGATGATTTCTTTCATCTGAACTGTTGAAGATAATGAAGTCATTTTTGCAATAATAAATCTCTTCTTCGCTAGTATTTGTCCACCAGTAACGAGCAAGTTAGACTCTTAGCATTTGTTAAAAACTTCCACTTTCTCTTAAGCATATGAATTATGTTATTGAATCTGGAATTAATAATACTGAAGTAGTCACATTTAATCCATTGTGGAAACAGGAATAAGAATAAAATGTAACTGATCATTTCCTTGGTTTTTCCAAAACTATATTGGCAATACACTTAAAACTGAGTTGCCGAATACTTAGTGAGACACACAACTGTTCATCCAATAAACATTTATTGAGCAACTTCTATTTATGAATTTGTTCCTTTACTTGCCCTGCAAATACTTTTTTGAGTATGTATTGGTCATTGCGTTGGACACCCAAAACGTGTCAGGGAAGAAGACCTAGTTGCCTTCTGCCTGCATGGAACTGGCAGTCTAATATAGGGAGAGTCACCACTGTTAGACAAGTGTGCATGTGACGAATGTCAGAAAAGATCAGGGAAAATTGAAATGAGCACTTATAATAGGTGTGCCTGACTTGAAAGGCAAAGACCTAAGATTCTCATTAGGAAGTGACATGTAAGCTAAGAAGTGAAGAAGTATTAAGAGTTAATGTTAGGTCATAAGAGTAAAGAGAGAAGACATAGAGCTTTCCAGATGAGAAACTAACAAGGGTTCCAGGTCCTGAACTGAGAGATTGTGGTGCATCCAAGAAGTAGAGCAGAGTGAGGAGCAGCATAAGACGGGGGCTCCAAGAGCTAGTCAAGAGGTTGACAGGGCAGGGATCATATGGACTTTGTATTTTATTCCAAGTCCCACAGGAAGCCAGAGAAAGGTGTTCAGTGGGAGTTTCTGAGAAAAGCAATCTTGGGATTGAGTGTGGAGGACAATGTGCAAGGAGACAAGAGCAGAAATAGACTCTTCTGAGTCATTACAGGAGTCTGAGCAATGGCTTGGACCAGGGACATGGCTGTGAAGATTGAGAGATTGGATAGATTCTAGATAATTAGAATTAGACTCAGTAGGACCTGGCTATTACCTTTAGATGTGGGAGTAGAGATAGTGTCCGAGATTTCTGGCTTATGCAACTGGGTGGATGGTGGATTTTTGAGGAAGCTGGACGAGGAAAACAAATTTGGGGAAAGTCAGATGAACTCAATTTCAGCATGTTGCTTTTAAGGTGCCTGTGAGACTCTCAATTGTCGATGACAACTGAGCATTTGAAAACATGATCTGGGGCTCAGAAGAGAGGTCTGAGCTGGAGATATAAATTTCAGATTTGCTTTTATGGATAGTAATTGAAGCCATGTGAGTATCTGAGATTGTCTAACGAGAATGTGCAGAGAGTGAGAAGGCTAGAAATTACAGGACAGAGATCTGAGAAATTTCAGAAAGAAGAGGAGCAACTAATAAAGGGTAGTCTGGGTCACAGAAAGAAAACCAAGAGAGAAGCCCGCAGAATAGAGAGTTTGGAGGAGAAAATTGATCCACAGTGTTGAATTCTGAGAGGTCAATTCAGGCATATTCTGTGTAGGAGAAATTATACTAAGTCGTCTGAGGACTACAGAGATGACAAGGCATAAACCTTCCCCTTAAAGAGCTAACCAACCAGTGGGGGGATTGGGCATGTAACTAACCTCCAGAGTAGAACACAGAAGTGCTTACGAGGTTAGATGCAGACACTTGGAGAATAAAGAAAAATGGATATTATTGTCTAAATAATTTTTCAAAATTTGTTTTAAAAATTGTATTGTTTTTTAATTTTTTAACATTTTATTTATTTTTGAGGGACAGAGAGAGAGCGTGAGTGGTGGAGAGGAAGAGAGAGAGGGAGACACAGAATCGGAAGCAGGCTCCAGGCTCTGAGCTGTTAGCACGAGCCCGACACGGGGCTCAAACTCACGAACCTGAGATCATGACCTGAGCTGAAGTCGGATGCTTAACTGACTGAGTCACCCAGGCGCCCCCTATTTTGCTTTATATGTGTCATTTGACTGGTACAGAGCAGCTGCATGTGACAAAGAAGAAATACTTTCCTGTTCAGGAATCTCAGAGCTTTTGACCCTGGCCCAGCAACTCAGGTACATATTCGCTTATTCAAGGAAGGGTTCAGGATCTGTTTCTTCTGGAGTTGGCTTTTCCCCATCACGGTCACTTCATAGAGATCCAGGAATTTGGCCTTAAAAGATTGGACCTTAAGGCAAAAGAAGATATTGTTCTTTCCTCTTCAGGGTGACAAAATAGCCCATCTGTTAAAATGTTCAGCAATAGCTGGGACAAATGTCAGAGACATTTAGTAATTGGAAATTGGAGATAATTTGGACACACCATAATTCAGTTATTACTTTAATCCTAATTAATTATTTTAAAGTTCTCAAATATTTACACATTTTATATGTATATCTCTTAATTCAACATGTTTAAAGTTCAAATTTAACCTTTCAAAAGAAAGAAAAAAAAGTTCTTTTTAGTAAAGTATTATTTTAGCAATTTTCGTTAAACAAGGATCTCTCCTATTAATTCGACATTCATTTTCATTTGTGTTCATGTTTGTTTTAGCAAAATTTCTAGTAGCTAAGCATATTTTGTTTGTTTTATTTTTTTATTGTTGTTTGTTTTATGAATACCTTTGCTGTGTGAATAAGATATTTTTGTAATTTTCCCTTAATACTTTTTAATATCATACTAGAAAATGCCTCATGCTTAAGAGCAAAGATTACATTTCATTAAAATAATTTAATTTAGAATATTTACTAATTAACTAGAATTTCTCTTTTTTTTTATGATAAATTCATGAAGCTTTCCAGATTATAGTTAAAAACCCCCAATTTAATTTAAATGCTTTATGAGACTTTGTGTTGGACTTACTTTGATTTTATCTTATTCTGGCGGGTAGTAGGCCAAAGGCCTTTTGATAACCCTGCTGGTATTAAGATGCTCTCCCGGGGGTGCCTGGGTGGCTCAGTCCATTGAGCGCCAGACTTTAGCTCAGGTCATGATCTCAGGGTTGGTGACTTTGGGCTCTGCCTGGAGCTCACTGCTGTCAGCACAGGGCTCGCTTCAGATCCTATGTCTCCCTCTCTCTGCCCCTCCACTACTCATGCTCTTTCTCTCAAAAATAAATAAATAAACATTTAAAAAATGTTCTACTGGTCCGTAGTCTTCCTCTTCACCTTCTTCAGCATGTCACTAGAGTTATTATAGTAATCTGAAAATACTTAAAGCTTTAAAACAAACCTAAAAAAATACTGGTTTTCTTGAGCATAGTGAATGTTATAAACTATACAAATTTCAAACAAATTGGACAAACCTTTATATTTATTAATGTAAGTAGTGAATCAAGCTGTAGTTCCATATATTTCGATGAGAGTTCACATGTTAGGTGGTATTTAAGTTTCTTTTGACTTGAAAAAAAAACCAGGAATTAAAATTTATTTCTTTTCTAATGTATTCTAGGAGAGTATCCTTTTTGTTTCTCTGGGAAATTTTTTATTGACATTTCAGATTATCTGTCATGAGAGTTTATATATATATCAGCTTTCTTAGTGCTTTTAAATTTAATCCCCAGCAATTTTGTCATCAGCAAATAGCCATATTCATAACAACCCACTTTGGGTTTAATTCACATGTCAGAGACTCAACACATGTGGTTTCCTTTGGGCTCCACTGTTTTTGACTCAATATATAAAGAGCTGAAGGAACGCAGGTGCCAGACATTCAGCTTCGTTCACTGAAAGATGCTAGAGAGAGCCAGAGGACTGGGGAAGCAGTACGAAACAGCATGTATGGGATGATCTGAGTTTTGCTTTAAAAAGGGGGGTGGATTTCTTTCTTCTTTCTATGTGTTTATACATTCATATGATAGGGCAGTGAGATTGGAGGTGATTTTTTTCAACTATCTCTATATTTTCTATTGTCCTTGAGTTATTTTTACAGAAAAATAATTGGTTAAAATATATATATTATTTTCATTTTAGGGCAAGATGATATACTCACTTACTGGGAGGTGGGTGGGGATTCTATTCTATAGCAAATTTGAAGATTTAATTATAAAAAACAATTTTGAGAAAGACGCATCCTGTATTATTTTGTTCATATGTTTGTAACCTTTAAAAATAACCAATGTTAACCTGAGTTCTATTTTTTTTGTCTTTAAATAAGACACTCGAATCAATTCTGCATATTGATTTTACAGATTTTAGTTTTTAGATTTCAGATTTGAGAATGCATGCTTTCTTCTGCAAATATGAATTAAATTTCTACAGTATTCATTGGTGTGTAATGAATATCATTATCAAAACTAAACTTTCCCTTCCACACACAGAGATTTTACAATATTCTTGTCACAATACTCCTAAAGTAATTTAATGGATTACTCTCGCTCTTGTCTTTTCCTCCACTCTTTCTTATCTTCCTTTTCTCACTGTTGCTCTTGAGCATTCCAAGGAAACACTTGGATGGAATGGAAAGAAATTCAAGTTAGACAACTTGGACTTGACTCATGTCTCTGCTACTTACCAAGTGAATTACCTTGAGTATCAATTAACCTTTCATGTAATTGTCTCAGCTTCCTCATCTGCAAAGCAGGGATAATAGCACTGCCTTAAACGCCTCATTGCGTGGTTGTAAGAATCAAATTATAGGATATATGTACACTATAAAGTAGTGTACAAGGGAAAGATATTACTATGATTAGTATTAGTATTAGTATTAGATTAGTATTAGTATTAGTATTTTTTAGTAGGTTTAGGAAGGCTGTTAATAAAGCTCATGTGTTATGTTTTGGCTGTCTTCATCTCAGACCACAGAACACAGACCATTGAGAATTTTGAAAATTAAGGTTTTAGAAACATAGATAGAAGGCCACAATTGTCTGGATAATAAAGTAACAGGAATGTCGGAGGGAAATATGAAATATGTAAATATTAACACAAGTGTGGGTATGAGAAATTGAGTTGCTGCCAAACTGTTGCCATGTATACATTCCCTTTTGACTGTGGAAATTGCAGAGACAAGTCTTCTTTAGTTTATCTCAAAAGCCTCATGTTACACAATTTATTACTTTCTCTGTGTCTTAATTTGTAAAAGATAGTTAACAATATCTAACTACAGGATATTATGTGGGAATTGCTCTGTGGTATTAAAGAAGGACTTAAAACCAGTTTGATAGATTAAATTCAACAAATATCAATTAGTGACTATGTGTAAGATGTTGCACTTGGCAGAGACAGAACCTACTAAAACATAAGATGTCATCCTTGGAAAAACACACATTCTAAAAGGTAGGTGATATAGATAAATAAATATAATTCAAGGTAAAAACTCCAGATGCATACGGGGTATAAATAAAATGCCTTGGGCTTCAAAGGAGAGAGGAATCCACTGTGTCAAAGTCCAGAAGTTTCATAGAAAGGAAGAGAGGGTACGCAATATTGATGTGAGTAGTTTGGGTTGACTGTCTGATAGGGTTATTATAGTGGCACTCGACACGGGCCTCAATGGATTGTGATAAAGAGAACGAAGGAAGAATTCATTTCTTTACTCATTAGAAATTCATTGTGAGCATATTGTTGGCCATACATTGAGCAAGAAGCTGAGAATATGATGATGAAGAGCTGTCAGTAGGGAGTAAGACCAGGGGGAGGGGAACATAAAGCACCCCATTCGGTTTGGTGGGAGATACAAGGGGAGAGGATGTGTCTAGGACAAGAGTTCTAGGACTAAGGATATGTTCAAGGGGACACAACATGACCAGTTGAAGATGAAAAGACATTTTTTAAGCTTATTTACTTTGAGAGAGAGACAGAGAGACAGAGAGTGGGGGAAGAGCAGAGAGAGACAGAGAGAGAGAGAATCCCAAGCAGGCTCTGCACTGTCAGTGCACAGAGCCCAATACAGGGCTCGAACTCACAAACCAACCATGAGTTCGTGACTTGAGCTGAAATCAGAAGTCGAATGCTTTACCGACTAAGCCACCCAGGTGCTCCCAAAAGGCATTTTTTAACATAGGGATGAAATATCCAGGGACAAGTTTTGAAAGTTTAATCTGACAGCAGAATTCAGAATGGATTGAGATGATTTTTAATGCCCAGGTGCATATTGAGACTTTATGTGGATGTAAAACATTTTATGTATATTCTTTCCTTTAATCATCACAATGGCACTTAGAGGTAGGTGTTATAATTCCAAGTTTAAAGATGAAGAAACTGAAGCTCAGAAAAGGAAAATGACTTATTCAAAGCTATGGAGTTGATAAGTGGCTGTACTAGAATTTCAACCCATGTTGAATCTCAAGTCTGTGATCTTGAACTCTGCCCTAAACTGAATAGCAGGGAGAAAGAAAGTGAGCAGATAGAACCCAATCTTCACCCTTGACCCTCAGCACCGATCGTGTGGTATCACTCCATTGTGTTCACTCATTTTCACAGTAGGAATTTGGGGAGAAACTATGCAATTCATTCATACATTATTCATTGATTCATTCCTTAACAAATCTTTATTATGTGAAGTGCAGTGCTGGGGTTTAGATACAAGATAAATAACACAGAATCTTTGTCTTCAAAGGGCTTAAAAATTAGATGAGGAGACAGACAAGTAAACAGGGTAGTCCACAGCACTGAGGTAAGTGCTATGTAGGAGTGAGGGAGAGGATCTATAGGAACAAATGGGAGAATCCCTGATTCAGACTTGGAAACATCAGGGCAGGCATGCTAGAAGAGCAGTTCCAATATGAAATAGAAAGCCAGAGGAAAAGTAGTGAAGGCAAAGGAGGCAAACATGGAGGCCGAGAGTATATGGGGTATTGTTGGGCCTGGGAGTAGTTTGGTACAGCTGCCTAGGAGGGTCGTCTTACTGGTGATGAGAGAGGTTAGTTCCGGAGAAATAATCAAGCTCTGGATCATGAAGAGCTCCTCCCCCTTTTGGAAAAATGAAGCTTACCCATTACTGGTAGGAGTGTAAATTTAGCCAAGTCTTTATTTAAACAGTTGATTACAAATGCTGTGAAATCATCCTACCCTTTGATTTCGTACCTATGACACTCTGAGAAATTTCATTAAAGTAAATAATTTGAACGTAGAGATATACTTATGTACAAATGTATTCATTGAAGCTTTATTTACAATACTACAGTTTATAAACACATAAATGCTTAACGAAAAAGGGATACTGTAGCCAATTATAGTGCTTCGATATGAATGTGAGATATAAATATATGTATATATGCACATATATACATATATGATTGTGATACATAATCGCTATACAATAAAGTTGTTCCTTAATATTTGTGGCTTCCATATTTTCAAATTGGCCTATTCAATAACAATTATCAGCACCCAAAAATCAATACAGCAATTTACGGTCGTTCACTAACATGCAGAAAGTAACAAAAAATTTGAGTTACTGGAGACACGTGTTCTCAGCTGAGTTATAAGCAAGGCAGTGTTCTCCCTTTTCACTTATTAAATAATGTGTCTTTAAATAGAAACCCACATAACACAAGATTATGTGTTGATCAGTTGATGAAACTATTGTGACCAGAGGTTCACAGGAATCTGACCTTGTATTTCCCCTAGGAACAATGCTTCAATATTCTCTAATTCAGTGTTAACAGAATTTGATAGAATATAATTAGTTCAAATAATGACTGTGTGTGTCATTATTTGTGCATATGTATATATGTATACATAGCATATGTGGATATATATACACAGACACACATTATTCAAATATTAACTAATTATATATACCTTTTGCATTATAGAATAGTAATTTTCTAATTGTGTTTTGTGATATTTTCCATGGCCTACACCCCCAATTCCAAATAAAACAAGATTGGAAATTCTTAAATATGGGATCTGCTTTGTTTTAACAACATACTAATTTCATAATGAAAGAATAATGTGACTAAATAGTAATGAAAATAGATATTTAATTCTCCTTGAGATGATCAGAGTGGGTATAGCTAGAAGGCTCTTGTTTGAGATTATGTTAAAAGAAGCCAAGAACAGGAGTCAATATCCTCTTAAGGTCCCCCTGCGAGGAAGGCTGAGACACAGGTCACCTCCTGAGATCAGCCTCCTTTAACCTGACACTCCACTGTAAATTATCTCAGCTTTTGCTGATGTCACAAAGTTGAGTTGATGAATATCTCAACTCTGAAGTTGTTTGTATCTCTTGGACAAAGTCCCTGTGAGAAGGGTGATTTCCAGAAGGAAATTTGTAATATTTTAAAGATAAGCGAGAGAAAAATCATTTTTGCCTTGGCGTATGCATATCGAAGGCCTCCGAAAGACTGACAAAAAATAAAATCAGCCTACTGGGATAAAGCCAAGAAAACACACATATACACAATCTGTGATGGCGGCACATCAAACACAAGGCACACTCTATGGCAACAGGATTAATCAAAGGATTCCCTCAAGTTCCCACCACATGGGCACAGATAACAGAAGAAGATTCAGTGAGTTCTTCCAACCACTGACTTAGGTCTCTTTATTCTTGTTTATCTAAGCAGCAAATATTGTGATGTCAGTTACATGGCAGGATCAGGATGACCTGCTTTGGATTAACAATGAAGAATCTTGACAATGAAACCACACAGTTTAGGAGGAGTTCACAGTAGGTCTGTGCACCATATAGCTCATAGAAATAAAATAAACTGACTTCCTGTTTTTTATTCCCCTCTTTTATGGGAGTGTACCAGTTTGGAGGCAGAATTTGGGGAAGCTTCCTCCCGGGAGCAGATATCTAAGGGGGGATTCCCTCTGTCATTTCTATTCAAAGTATTAGCATAATTCCTCAAGCACAGACTCTCTAAGATACCTTGAGTTATTTATTAATATTTAAAGAGGTTATTTGGCATGAGGCATAGAGTATAATTCTTAAAAGGAGCTGACAGCAGAATACATTTGTTAACTAGAAAGACATGTCTAAACTTTGCCAAAAGAAATACTGTATGCAACAAGCACTCTTGATGGGGAGGGTTGTTTCTCTCTCTCTCTCTCCCTCCCTCCCTCTCTTTTCCCTCCCTCCCTCTCTCTCTCTCTCTCTCTCTCTCTCTCTGTGTGTGTGTGTGTGTGTGTGTGAATATTTTTGTTCTTCAGTTTCCACTTACACACTCCATGCCTGTGTCTTGGACCCATATTTGAAGGGAATGCTAATAATAAGGGAAAGAAAGACTTGCAGTGGCCATGAAGTCTTATCATCTATCTACTCCTGGGGCAATCGTTTCTTCTAGGTTAGAATTTAATAGTAGACCACCCTTACTGTCCTCTCATCTAACTCGTTTATATTTTGTTCATTTTCTTCATTTTAATGAGGTGATGAATAAATGCACTTTACAAGGAAAAAGGGACTGTCAGGGCTGGAGACTGGAGTCCTCTGTTCATTCATATTCTAGGTAAGGTACAAACAGGCAAAATGCAAATCTGTCTGTCAGGAATCACACGTTTGCCCCAGAGCAGGGAGAACACAGTTAAGTGAAGGTAGTTAATTTTTGCTCCCAGCTGGTCCATTCCTGGGCCTATTCAGAAGGGGAGTTAAAGCACTAGTTACTGATTTGTTTCTTTCCCAGACCACTGACTAATCCACTTTAACTTGTTTCTCCTGAAAGCTTCATAGTACCAAGGTTTTGTGCAGGCCGTGTAAAGGTTCAAGTGTGGCAATAGCAAGTAAATAGAAATCAATATATTGACTATGTTATCAATTATACTCTGTACAATTGTTTGGTTGAAAATGCCCTGCCTGAGAGCTATCTGACCTGTCAAGATTAAACATAGTTTAAAGTATAATGTGTAGGGATTCATGCTTGGGTAACAAAAGTATAAAAATAAAAGCAAATAAATGATTATATAAAAATGAGGATGGAAGTTGAGGAGGGGATGGCCGCTGTTAGCATGGGGGCTCACAGAAGGGCTTTTGGTGGCTAGCAAAGTTTAGTGTCTTCACCTAGGTGATCGGTAAAATGTAGGCATTCCCTTTCTAATTCACTACGTTCTTTGAAAAGGTTCAGTAAAGTTTAGGATAGTTGCTACCATTGTGGGGAAAAGGGAGGAACAGAGAGGTACTTCTCTGTGGTTGGTGTGGTAATGTTTTCGACCAGAATACTGGATACATGAGTTTCTCCAGTTTGTGAAACTTCTCCCAGCTGATTACTTCTATACACCCGTCTATCTGGAAACTGTACTTCAAACAAAGTGTAAAAATTCAAAACTATACTTACTGGAAGACTAAAACATTTAAGATTTCATCCCAACTGTTTCTACCTCTAGTAAAACTCTTAGTAATTTAAAAAAAAAATCCCTCCAGTATTCCTGAACCTTTCAGTGGAAAAGTCTAAGCAACTACCAACAACACAAACTTTGCTCGTGTTGAGGGGATAGGAGTGGAGGGAGGAATTTAGAAGGTGAGCTTAGAGAAAAACAGTTTATCTAGGGAATGCCATAAGACTTCCTGGGGGCTTCAACTTTCTATAAATAGAAAACAACATTGAAAACTTAAGGCAGCAGGTCAAGGTCAAAATAAATACATAGTAGCTCTTCCAACTTTGACCTTGTATGTGTTAGGATAACCAAACAGCACTTAGTGAAAGCGTTTTGATTTGTTTTTTCGGTTTGCTGATAGAATTTTTCTTTCTACTAGGCTGTAAGGTCCTTTTAGGAGTGAAGCCAACAGAGACATTTTGGTAGCTGAATTAATTTTTTTTTCATCTGTTGAGGACGCTCTTCACTGAAAGTCAGAGTCCATTTGGGATGTAATCTAATCTTTTTAATAGCTGATAAACGGAAATGAATAGCTTCTTGGATGCAACAGAGGTGGAGCAGGTTTGGACAGCTGGCACTCTGCTTTTTTTACATGTCCATGCAAAGATAAACAGCTCTTCTAAAATATGGTATTGCTAGAGAATCAGGCAAGCAGATTAGAAACGATGCTCTGATTTTTTTCTTCCAGCATTTTGCCTGATGTTTTTGAAAACAGTTTGTAAAAACACAGGAACGTTTTTGAAAACCCCAGTTAAACACACACACACACACACACACACACACACACACACACACACACACACAAACCAGCATTAGAATGCTGTGCTAAAGGTGAAGTTAGTGGATGCAAATACTGTTGGAATTATAATAATAAAGGGTGTGGGAGGACTTTCCCTGGCGTCATGAAAATTAACGTGGGCAGATTGCCTTTAATCGTCACCTAAACTGACACACACACAAAAAAAAGTCAAGGATTTCTGAGTGACAAGAAGAAGGTGCTCTTTTTCTGAACCAGGATTACAATGTAGTTCCTCAAGAAAAGTCCGGGTGAAGGTAAAGGAAATACAGTTTAGTGTAACATCCCTTAATTATTTACAGATGTTTATGAAACTCCTAATTGTCTCATCTGTTCAGCCAGGGAAAAAGCATAAATGGAAAAGCAGGGATCGTATCCCTCTGTCTGCTATCAATTAAATCATCAAAACAAAATTATCATTCAAATTACAATGTATCATTTCACTTTTAGAATGTATGGGGGAAATTCATCTATGAAACAGAAATCTGTAAACCATCAAAGCAACAAAGCAACATTAAAGTTCAATGAGCAGTTTGTTCATGCATGTTTTAATCTAGTTAAAAAATGGAAACCATGTTCACGTGGTCAAAATAACACTTGCGTCAAAGGAGTCTTTGAGGTTCAATCCAGTGAGACAGGCAAACGATTTTTGTGAAACCCCAAAATATTTTCAAGGGAGAAAGGGTTCCCTAGAGATCTGAAGACGGTGGCATTAGTGGAATTTTAATGTGGGAAAGTATCTAGCAATAAGGCAAGCTTGTTAGAGGGAGAAAATATCAAATGTTCAACTTCTAAATGTGTTCTTTTCAATGATTATGTAATTGAAAACTGTTTTTTATTTTCTATTAATACTTACATTCTATTGTTTCCTATCATGCATATGCTAAGCTTGCTTTGTATTAAGTTCTGTGTTATTGTGTCGTGCCATGTTAAAGTAATTATCTGTCTCTACAAAAGAGATTTATTACCTTCATGAATCTGACCATACACACATCTTAAATAAATTAATGAACTGACAAACAAAGAGCGCCCCATCATTCTAAGTAGCTGACAACATTTAAAAAGCAGTCACATTGCAGTGCAAACGTTTTAAAGAGATGGGCACTTTTGGAAGAGTAAAGGAAATTATTTTGTGAGTAGTCTTTCCGGCAGGTATCCTAACTGGATCTAAAAACTCATCAAAAATTAATGCCACAGCTACATTTTTCTAGAATATTGTTTTGTTAGAGTACTTTGAGTTATTTTCTACCAAAGACCATGTCGCCCTGGTTTCTGAAGAGGCAGTTCTCTGGACTGGCTTAGTAACTTTATCCAAAACATACTGACTAGTTTGATTTAGTAACTTGAGACCAGGTGTGTGGATTTTATTAAAGATGAAAAACAATTATTTATGTATAAATTTATTTGTGTATTTATACATTTTTAAATTAGTGTTGTATTTTTTAATCTGACATATAAATGTCAAATAATACTTAGGACTGACAAATTATTTCTCACTCCCCTAAAGAATAGAAATAGGGTCCATTTTGCCTTGTTTATCCATATTATTTTCCAGAATTTTAAAAAAGTAATTGCAAGAGCAAAATAAAATTGAAAATTCTTGACTGAAGAATTATTTTAACCTGATTTTGCCATAATTGAAATATAGGCAGATTTACGCAGAATTTTCTATGAGCCAAATTACTGCTATGCCAGTTTTCCTTCACACAGCTCACCAGAGTATTATTTTCTTGCTACATTTTAGGTCAATTAAATGGATACAGCAAACATTCGGCAAACCACAGGATCAGGGCAGTCTCATTTCTGTATTTAAGAATCATCCTAAGAAGCAGAAATGGGGTTCACTTCCGGGACTCACGGCTCACAAATTTTAAAAATTTTTTGGGACACGCGTGCTCTGTTAGGTTTTATATCTGAGCAATTCCCAAACATTCATTTTTACAGCTTGACAATTATTTTTTTTTTCCTCATGACAAAGGCTCTTAGGAAAAATTTAGAAAACTTGATTCCAACATCTAAAGAAAATGTCAGTAAAAGCAGTAGCTCCTCCAGCACACAAATGCCTGTACTGTTGTGATTTCCTGAGAATGGTGAAAGTATTTTTAACCTGCCAGACTATGTGTGAGGGTTTTGAAATCTAATTTGTGTAACTAGTTAATATATCACACCCACGTTTCAGAGACTAATGTTCTAGTAACAAAACACTAGCATTCCCCTACTGAAGAATGCATTGTACCTCTCCCTGACCACTTCACACAATTCGAAAGCTTTTGCTCCTATACATTGTCAAAGCATTTCTGATGCACTACGAGTGGGTTTAGGTTGTTTTTCTTTTCCTTCAAATTCAAGATTAAATACCGGACCATTAACTTGAAAAACGAAAACCAACTTTCTATAAATTTAATTTAAAAGTACAATTTGCCTAATGCCATTGAAAGTATCCGTTGCTAAATATACCTGTTACATCTTCCTGTAAGTCTGTGACACTAGATCTTGAAGAATAAATTTCTCTTGTTTTCTGTGCATTAAAATAGAAGTAAATATTGCCTGCAATTAGGATACTCTACTACTCTACTCAGTAGTTCCTCCCTGCTCCCTGTGTGTTTGTATTTTATCTCTATCTGTCATGTCATCGTCATGATCACCCTCATCATCATTGCTGAAATTTGCTAAGTACCTGTTGCGAGCAATGCTTGACGCTAAATGCTTTGTGTGCATCATTTCATTTGTCTCTCTAGCTTTTCCAGGAAAATGTCTGAAACCAGCAACTGAGCAAGAATGTCTTCATGGGAAGGTGGCCCTTTGTGGGCGGATTTCACCCAACATTGGTCAATACATTGAATGTTCCTCTTTGAACCAATGGAGAAAATATCTTAGTAACTCTTTTTCCTTGTTCTTTCTAATGCCCAGTGAAAAAAGAAATGCTGGTGGGGAGTGGAGGGTGAAAATAACTGCCTTTGGAGAAGGTAGAAGAGTGATCTGTATTTAGAATGGAGGGGATTGGATTATTTTTAAATGTGGCATTTATTTGTTTGCATTGTAACCTTCTCCTTACGTGTAGAAGAATGCAATTTATTGTGAATGCTATGTATTTTTTTTTGGCAAATGCTATTTTAAATGAACACTCAACAACTGTAATACTCCCAATAATTTAAACATACACAAAACTGCATATTCTGGGGCCTGTTTTAGAATCACCATACATTTTCATTCCTGACTAAAAGTTGTTTCTTTGAAAAGGAAATACTCTGATGCCAGCAATATTTTCTCTAAACAGTGTGCATTTCGATTTTGGTTCTGTTGTGTAACTTTAGGAGAAAGACAGCACCTGAAAAACGTTCAAACCTCATTTTATCTTTCGTGCCATTTGATACTATTCCATACTTCTAGGAATTCACTTTTGTTTGTTACATCCTTTCACAGAGGACATATTGTTGAGTTGGGCTTAATTTAACCCTTCTGCAGAAAAAAAAATAGAGCTTTTTTTAATCTTCCCAATTCAGCTTTTTAAAATGTTGATTTAATATTTCTTAGGTAACTTAAAAGTGGCAACTTACAGATAAAATTTCAGAACTGAGGATGGTTTTTTGTGGTTGCGGTTACTAAACTTTCCTGATAGAAATCTCAGTACAAACAATTTTCTAAGAATCCTTTTTTTCCTTCTTCCTTGTTTCATTTTTATCCACTATTTGTCTCATAATGTCACTTCACAAATATTCTTGGATAAAAGGTGCCATGCAAAGGCAAATACGCTTTTATGAAACCCTCCACCAGAGCAAAGTGGGGGAAGGTTACTTAGTTCACATGTCAGGGAAGAGGATCATTCTAGAAGTTGCCTGTGGCACGAGTGCATACAAACACCCTAACCTCCCTCAGGCACTTAGAATGTTTTCCAATAAGTCCAGCTTTGCCAGGACCCTTTCAATGTATAACTTTATTTGAATATCCTTTGGATAGAAAGGAGCATTGTTTTCAATTTTCAAAGAGCTCAGAGTAAATATAAATAAGTGTCCTTCAACATCATAATCCTGACACGTATGAGAATCAAAACTCCACCTGAACAACTAATTGTAAAGCGGCTGTCATTAGGAACATGTTTTTCCTTTGTGGAAGTTTAGAGTGGGTCAATCATGCTTATTTGACTCCTACAATGCAGTAAGAATCTCTCAAAGAAAACATGCCATCTACAGAAGAATAGGACAAGAAAAGCTGTTTCTTGAAGATAGAGAAGAGGAGGGGGGGCAGTCCTCACCCATTCAAAAGAATGCAGGTGTGGAGAATTAAAGACTGTTTCACCTGGAAAATTAGAGGCACTAAATCCTTAAATTGTAGCAGCAAATTATATAATGTATTTTTTCCATCTCAAAAAAAAAAAGTGTTTGTAAGTCAGAAATTAACGTAAACTACTATTCAGTAGAAACTGGTTTGGTTTATGTTTGTGACACATTTAATCATTCTGCTAAGAATATCACCTATTTGTTACAACAACTGAAAAAGCCCAGAAATGTGTTAACTTGGAGGGAAAATTGGCCATCACAGCTACTTAATAAAGGTCATTTTTCCATAAACTAAGCTATTTACCTTTATGTTTTCTCATAGAGAGAAGCTTTTTAAACCAGCCGAATCTGCCTACATGCAAACAGCTCTGAGAAGAAAATAGTTATTTTTTTTGAAAAGGGAAACTCAGTCTACTTGTAGAGAAGCAAGTGTAGCATATTTTTTTCCTTCTTCTAATCTTTCCACAGGTCATCAATCATGAATTTTCCCTGGTATGTTGCCGAAGCAGGGAGTGAACTGTGCAGCCGGAGATCTACCAATAGGAGGGTCTCCGTACCTGCACATTTTAGTAAGTCATCTAAACACAGCCAGAAGGAAACCCAAACTTTGTTGTTGTTTTTTTACCTCATCTGTGATTGTAGCTGACATCAGAGGTTTTGGCTGAATGTATTATGTATTTCAAATAAGACTCCCGCATATTAAAAATGAGATGACATAGTTGAAAATTAATGCCATTAATAAATTCATACATTCGCAAAATTTATTTGTATTCTAGCAATTGCTGTAAGTTGTATTTTTCAGCCCTTTTTCAAATATATATCTCAATCCCATCGAATGAACTCTGTTGCTTTAACTAGTGTGTTTTCCACGTGTTCCTATGTCTTCTCTTTTCATAATATTTGGCATGTGTGATTATGAGTTAGTTCATCAAAGCAGTTATCACTTTGGCAGAGAGTGTGATATACTTTTCATATTTTCAGATGATAAAAATTTCGGATATTTATTTAATGTCCATGAGGAAAATATGCCACAAAGAAAGACGAGACTTAAAAGCAGCCGCTTTCTGATTAATTTCTTGAATCATCCTCTGCCACTGTTTCTGAAAGTGGTCCAATGCTTCAAGCTTATGCTGTACTTTTCCACTAAAACCGCGATGGCATAGTTATATTTTGCCTTCAAGAGGCTGATGTCTTTTTAAAGCTGGAAAGTGGAAAACTTAAATATTTTCAGTTTAACTCAGCAAACAATTACTGAAGGTTTATTATATGCAGCCACTGTCCTAGACACTGTGATCTCAAAAGTGACCAAGAGATTGTCCTTCACCTGAAGAGCTTATGATACAGAAATGGGAAATAAACACATGGAAAGAAATATGCAGGAGCACACGGGGAGTACTGTAATAAAGACCTGAGGAGGCTTTCTGACGAAACAGTCCCCGAAGATGAGGGTTGTATTATTGGTGCATTAAAATCTGTGAGATGCTGTGGGGTGTGTCTGGAGAGGTTGATGGGTGCTAGGTCTTTAGAGGATCTTGTGAACCATATGAAGAAGCAACAATTTTCTCCAGTGCCTGAGAGAGAAGCACGTTAAGCAGCAGACCTGATTAGTTTTCCAGCTCACTCTAGAGCCAATGTAAAAAGGGAGGCTACTTTGAGAGGACAAATATGGAAGCAACAAGATCAGTGGGAAGATGATTCCAAAGTGTAGTCTGCAGACGGCAGCCCGGGCAGAAGCTGGGACCCGAATCTCAGTCCCCATCCAACCAGGCTGAATCAGAATTTATTTCATCAAGATTCTGTGGTCACTCATGTGTCTATTGAAGTTTGGGAAGCACTGATCGAAACTGCATGGGTTAGATTTTGAGAGATATGGAGCCTAGGCCTGAAGGGGTAAGACATATTGCCGGGGCCTTGCAGTCACTAACACAGCAGTGAGCCACCGGCATTCATGTGAATGATCTCATTTGGAGTCAAGGATCAGAGACACTTAAACCAAAACACAACACGAAGCAAACTGAGTGAGGAACAGGTGACAAGAAGAAGATATGGGAGATGATAGTTTGAGAACTGGGAAATTCAGAGGGAAACGTTCATCAGGAGTTTGGATTTACACAGTTGTGGATCTGAGGAAAGATCTGGGTAGAGATAAAGATATGGGAGGTCTCAATCTATTTTTGGTTATTTAAATCATGAGGGGAGAACATGATCACATGGGGAGAATAGGCTTTACTTAGAAGAGTGAAGGGGTGCAGAATCCCTGAAAGCAGCACTGGTCGAGGGAAAGAGGCTAAGAAAGAGCAGTCGAAGATACCAGAGGACATCTGAGAGCTAAGAGAAGGGAGTTTCAGGAGAGTGTGTTCAACAGATTCCAGTGCGGCAGGGTTCCGGAAAGATTTATGTCCACGAGACTTGGCAATCGTTCCAGTTCGAAAGCTGGAATATTAATTTCTTAAGACTCAAATTCACAGTGTTCTGCTAGCTAGCTCATATTACTTTTATAAGTGAAATAGAAATCATTATTGAGCCTGAGTCAAAAATGCAGTCTGTACTGGTGGTTTCATCCAGTATTTAATTTTCTGTCTGGCATTGAAAACTGTATGAGGTTTCAGGGGGATTCCCTAAGATGAGCACCTGAAGAAGCCAGGTGCGATGTAGCACGGTAGCCCTAAAATCCCCTGGGGAGTAAGTCATACTCTGAAGGTTAATTTCCTGGTAGATCAGCTGGCCGTGTAGGATTAGTTGTAGGTTAGTGTGAACCTGAGACGGAATTTAGAGTCAGGCAGCTCTGTGGTCAAAATCCATTTATGTCTATGAGTAGCCGTGCCATTTTTTCTCCATCTCATTTTGCTCATCTATAAAATGGGACTAACAATGCCTGTGGAGTCACTGAGTTATATGTATCTATATGTAGACACACACACATGTACATATGTGTGTCTGTGTGTGAGATAGAGACAGAGACAGAGAGAGGAGAGAAGTGTCCTGCAATATGGTAGACTCAATAATCCAGTCCTTCCCACCACTATATGATCGTACTTATCTTGTGACTATTACCGAAAAGTAAGTATAATTAAAAAGTAACTTATCTCACCTTGAAATTATTTAGAGAATTATAGTTTGGATGACTATTAGGAAAGCCACATACTACTCTGGAAAAAGGGCAAATATTAACACTTTAGAGATCTGGATGGAAATCAGCTTCATAAGTAATCAGCTAAGCAATTGTCATTTATCTCACATATATGTAGCACATCCATTATAAATCAAGTTCTTTGTTAGGAGGGACAGAATGTAAATTCCGTGAGGGAAGGGAGTTTTCTGGTTTCATTAACTGCTGTAGTTTAGCATGTATTAAGAACACTCAAATATCTACATTACCTGAGTGTTTAAGAATTTTATGATTTTTTAAATGTTTATTCCTTTTTGAGATAGAAAGACAGAGAGAGACAGAGGGATGGAGGCAGAGACAGAGGGAGATTCAGAATCTGAAGGAGGCTCCAGGCTCTGAGCTGTCAACACAGAGCCGGACGCGGGGCATGGAACCTATGAACCGTGAGACAAAAGGGGCATCGGACCTGTGAACCTGAGCCAAAGTCAGACACCTAACTGACTAAGCCACCCATGCGCCTCTAGAATTTTAAATTTACGTTGTAGATTTGAATTATTGTCGGCCTCACTCTTCTCATCTATAAAATGGCGTCCAGGGTCCTTTTCTGCTCGAAGACTCTTGTAATTTTACAGTCATTGACGGAATAAAAGAGATAGAAAACTGTATATATAAGTCAGAGTAGGAATAATTAAATTGCCCGTACAGCTCATATAAATTTTTATTAGGTTAGTGGGACTCAGCTGCCATTAATAGTCCATGTAGTAATAGATTTTTTTTCTGATCAGTAGATTCACTGAACATTCAACATTTATTTATGTACACCTTCCACGTGCTAAGCACAGCAAAGTGGTGAGCAAAGTTGATACAGGCTTTGCCCTCACAGGATATTTAGTTCATTTGCTCTTTTGTTTTCCCGTACCCAGTGGTATTAAGTGCGAGACGGCTAGCTGGGATTTTAGCCTACGGTTTGTAACCATGGTACCAAATGAATTAAACTAGTCTATGCTAAAGTTAGTCCCATTCCACTGAATGTTACCAAAAGGCAGCGGTTTGTGAAAGGTGAATTAATACTAGAATCATTTCTTCTTAACAACTACGGTTGTCTGAGATCAACAAAATAGATGAAAGTCATCCAGCATAGCATCGGCAACCTGACCAAGTAGGGAGAAAGTATGCAGGCAAGTGGAGAAGGAAAAAGAGAAGTAAATAAAACCACACCGAGGTAGGATCACAAGGGCGGTGAAAGAGCAAGGGTAACATAAGTCACGTTGACAGCCTCCTTGGACGGAGGCTGATCCAGAAGAATGTCTGTGAGCAGCGGGTTTAAATCCCATGGGCTGTTGGTGAATGTTTAGTTGTATTTCCTGGTGTCTGGTGATAACTACTTACATACATCCCAGGAAGATATTCATCACTATGTATATAAGCCTTTCCATAATTTATCAGCCTCCCTTTATTTTATATATGGTGTTTCATTACATGTTTAGAAATACCATCTCCTAACTATCCCTACTGGCTTTGTTACTATTTATTTAATTTTGTCACACTACGATATTTTTTAAAAGTGTTCTTAAAAACATTTTTTTTCTAATTTCGAAACGTGATTCCACTTTTCTATTTCTACACATTTTCCGTTTTTAGAGTAATCGCTGTTGAGTAAATGTCATTGAATCTGCATAGATTTTTTCCCCTGAAAGACGTTAACAGAAATTCTTTAACCTGAGGAATTAGTATTAATAATATTACTCTTGTATTTGATATACTAACATGTTGTGTGTATTTTTAATTTCTCTTTAATTAAGTTTTGCACTACTTTGTCTCAAAATACACTGTTTTGGCAGATGTTTATATACAAAAATAAAGTCACATTTCTCCGAAACATTAGCACTTTTATAGTGTAACTCAAAATGTTTTTATGTGTATGGTTAAAAAAGTGATGTCGTGAAAGTGCCTATTTGCATGCAGAGCTGCTAATTAATGTTTCTTGAGACTGAAAGTACTGCATAAATGTGTACATATTGACACGTATTTAGTATAGGCAAACCTGTGTAAATAAATCTATTTAACCATATGTTAAGCAATCAATACATATCAGCTCCTAAATACTAGAAACGAAAGCCCAAAATGCCCTCTTATTAGTTTGAAAAGCATTTTAAGGACCTCAAAACGCTCGTTCTTCTTTACCCCTAGATCATTAAATTGGAAGGCCACATGTTTTACAGGACCGTGTGTCCATATTGTCTTCATAGAACTTCCACTAAGCCATTATAAAACCTGTAAAACGTTTAGAAATATGATTTTTCCTGCCTTGCAAGATTTTCTGAAGAGGGAACTTTCAAACAAATAAAGTATAAACCACAGAAAGGAACATATTTCTAATAAAGGAATACTTTTTAAAGGCTAATAAAGTTGGAAAACTTAACTTGATTTTGAATCATTTTATTCTTCGGTTTGAAAATAAAGTCTTCCGATTTCTTTAGCTTTAAAGTAATATGAAAGGAAACCAGTTTTAGAGATCCTCACATCATTTGGAAGGAACAATATACAATTTAAATTTCATCATGGATTTGTCCCACATGCTAGCTCTTTCAATGATTTTCTACTTCAGGGAACTGCCGATCGCCTTAGCATAGGAAAAAATCCCTCTACACTAATATTATTAAGACTCTTAATTATTAATGATCAGAACGCTAAAAATAAAAATCGGTTTTTGTTGTTCTGGTTAGTGTTACTACTTGGCTTCAGGACGTGAACAAGGAAGGGTTATATTCACTGCTTAGGAAAGATGTTGTAATGTTAACAGGCAACAAAGAATAAGCAGAACTACTCAACTTCATTTTTTTCTCCAACTTTTCTATCAAGGATCATGATCTTCAAACTGGAAAGGTTAGAACAAACATCGTTAAGAGGGAATTGAATTCCAGAGTAGATGAGGAGATAGTAGAAAAATACCTAGCACTTCAAACGAGTTCAAGTCTTCTTGGGAATAACATCCCATGGTGCTGAAAGAATTTGCAGATGCAATGATGAAACCAGTGTCAGTACTCTTTTAGAGACTAGTGGACAACAGGAGAGGTGCCAGGCTAGAGATGTGAAAATATCCCAATTCTCTAAAAGGGATGAAGGCAAATTGCATCAGCTACATGATAGCCAACTTGTCAGTCCTCAGTCAAATTCAAGATTATGTTATCAGATAGATGGTTTAGAAGCAAGTAGGGGAAAAATGCAGTAATTACTAGAAGTTGTCATGGGTAGCCTAAAAATGTATACAGCCGTTTCCCCTTTATCCGGGGGATACATTCCAGGACCCCCGGTGGATGTCTGAAACCGTAGATACTAAACCCTCTATGTGCCAATTTTTTTCCCTGTACATACATACTTCTGATAAAGTTTAATTTATAAATTAGGCAAACTAAGAGGTTAACAACAATAACTAGTAATAAAATAGAACAACTCTAACAACATACTGTAATAAAAGTTATGTAAATGTGTTGTCGCTCTCTCTCTCAAAATATCTTACTGATCTGTACTTACCCTTCTAGTAACTCTGTGAGATAGTAAACTCTCTGTGTGATAAGATGCAGTGAGGTGAAGGACGTAGGCATTTTGACATAGCATTAGGCTACTACTGAGCTTCTGACAATAAGTCGGGAGGTGGGGGGGACCATCTGCTTCCAGACCACAGGGGTAACTGAAACTGTGGAAGGCGACACCACAGATAAGGCAGGGGTGGGAGGGTGCAAATCTATTGCCAAACTAACCTGGTTTCTGAATTTCATTATGAATCACTATTAACTAAAATGGTTGTCCAAAAACCGTAACATCAACACAAGGTAGGATGGCATTTTAGATGATAACTTCATTTACTAGTTCAGGATATGTGAAAATTTACATATCAAGAGCCATGTAAAAAGGACTCGTGGTTTTTAATTGCCAGCATGCTCCGTGTTGTATGACAGTTGTATGACAACTATGCTAAAATGGTGACAACATCGTGCGGTCTATTAACTTCAGGTGAAAGAAAATAGTATTACCATTGCACCTACAACTCATTAGAGCTCATTTGACACTTCTTGTTTCCAATTTGGGGGCACTGACGTTTGGAGGATATTGTCAAACGGAAGCCTGTGCAAACAGGAGTGGCAAAACTGATAAAGGCACTCCAATCCCAGTGGCAAACCATTGAGGGACTTAAAACCAAAATATTGAAAGAGTTGTTTTCAATGATATTAGAAGTACATGGCAATAAATAGATTGTTTCGAGAAGATTCAGAGTCTGAGGCAGGAACAATTGGTGGATGTTGCAGGAAACCAGGAAGAGGTTTCTTTCAATTAGAAATACCAAAAATGAATCTGCCTATCTTATGAAGCAATCATTTTCCTGTCTCTGGGAGTGTTCACATAGACACTGAATAGAACAAAGGGATTTCTACATTGCTTGGGCAACTGGTCAAGTTTTTAGATTCTTTCAATTCAATGATTATTTGACTCTAAACATTTCTAACTACCATTTAATGTTCTTTGGAGAGCCCCCCCTCCTCCACAAAAAATGTAAAAGAAAGAAAAACAAAATATCTTAAACAGTCTCTAAATATTTAGAAAAAGTTTATTGAATAGAGTAGTTTTCATTGCCATGAAGAAATGCATTCAGATGTCATCATACAATAAATCCCAGAAAAAGCTTTATTTTAACGTTCTTCTTTGGCATAAGCACAACGTTTATGTCATCTTAACGATGCATATATATTTTGCCATTTTATCTGATTTGTTGTTATAAAAGAAACATGGTTAAATTGTATACTTACACAAGCTCAGCATCGTTTTCTCTTTAGTGATTTAGTTAAATACAGATTGCAAGATCCAGAAGTGAGCAACTGGTTGGCAATTCTCTGCCTTTTGTGCTAAAAACTTATAACCCAGAAAGTAAAAACTCCCAACCGGAGAAGACTGACTATATCCACAGTTCCAGATAGAATGGAAATAATTCGATAATGTGAAAAATATAGCCATGTTTATTCTCAGTTTCCATGAGCGACTCAAATTCAGCCTACGTAGTAAGATATTTCTTCACAAATGGCATACCTATAATATTTTGGGATTCCTAACTGAGGAAATTTGCATGTCAGTTAAAGGTGCAATCTTTGAAATGTATCTACAAATCAACAAACCATGTGCAAAAAAAGAAACAGTCTCTAAAATAGAACACTCTCTTAAAAAATGCTAGTACTTCTGTACATATTTCAGAAGGAATGGGGAATTTCAAGATATGGAGGAAGATTGATTTATTAGTTAGAAAGATGTGAAAGTTTTCCTTTGAAATTAAAGAGAAATCTGTTCTATTGTGCATTACAAATCTTGCTCACTATACCATAAGTATTTAATAAACTTGACTATGGACTGATAACATCAAGGAAAATTTTTGAACATATGCAAAATATAAGTGATTTAGCTAACATGACTTTACATATTCATTATATAAATTTCAATGCTTGGGAAAGTTGTGGAGCAATGATTTAATCATCATAATGGAGTGCTTCTAGGATTACACTAGGGAAATTTACTATATGTAGTTAGATTTAAAAAAATAATGCTGTACAGCAAACCTCATGTATAATGCATCTCATAATGAGGATTCAGAGATGCCAAAAGCATATCAAGACCCACCCACCCATTCTCACATCCAGGCCTATAAAAAACTATATATTAGGAAAAAATAGTAAATAAAAAATAAAAACTTGGATGTATCTCTTTAGCCTTTATGTATTTAGATATTACTCCAGAATCCTATATCCAACATTGTGAAGGATTTCATGGTATTTAAAGAATGAGAAGAGTTACTGAAGATATAATTCTAAAATTAAAGTAACAAAACAAATATGAACAGAAAAAAAACTTAAAGCCTAAAGACTTGGAAAACAGCATGATCACATAACAGCAAACTAGTTTTAGAAAAACATAGCATTGCTTGGAAGAATGCTAAATGAAATAAAACATAAGGTAATACATTCATATTTCAACAAAGCATTAATTTTTCTTCCCAAATAACACTTGTTAAATTAGTTAAGCATCAAAAAAAATTATATGGAAGAAAAGAGGCCAAAATACAAAGAACATTCTCAGTGACAGTATATTTTGTTATGTAAAGGTATTTAAAGGAATTACAAGTATATTTTCCTTTAGCTTCCTAAAGATTGGAGAAGGGCATCTGTATTAATGGAGTTTGCAGATGGATGCCAACATTAAATTAAATTGTCAACACAGAAATATGTTAAAATGGGAGTACTCCTAAAGAACTGGAAATGGTGACAGAAATAATGATATAAATTAAACAAGTATAAAGCAAAGTGTCTGTGGAAAGTAATTAAAAATATGCTATTCTATGGCGAATCTGGAAGATAATTAAGAATCGTCATAGATCAGTGGTCCCCTTCCTTGGGTCATGACCTAGATTAAGGCTGCTGAGGGTCTGCCGAGGGTCTACAGAGGGTCAGGAAGGATTCTGGGGTGGAGGGTGTCTCTGACCTCCTGGGTGAACGCAGAATGGCACAGGCGAAAGAGCCGTGTTTTGGTAGAGAGGAAACAGTAGGAAAGAAAAGTAGGGTACCGGGAGTCTTCCTCCAGGCCACGGCATCAGGGCTGGCATCAGGGCCAGCAACCAGTATTTATAGATCAAAACGCGATGTAAATATTCTTCTCTCAGAGCTGGTCGTCCGTGCCGTCCTCACTGTTTCCGTGGGATTCAAGAGAGCCAGTGGTTCATGAAATGGTAGATTGCAATAATGCTTGTTATATGTTAATTTCAACAAAGCAAATAGGTGGAACTCTTTTAGGAACTCTTCTCGTCTGTAAAGCCATGATGATGACCGATTTGTAGCTTTTGTAAAAGAAAATTGAGAAGCAGTGTAGTTGATGTTAGAAATTGATGGTAAATGGTTGGTTGGTTCACAAAGAAAAATACTGAGGCCCAAAAAGGAAACAGCATTTTCTCTCTCTTTTTTTTTTTTTCCTTGGGATCCAAATAGGGAAATTTGGGGCAATTTTGATTTTTTTGAATGAGAGCCAAGAACAACTAAAATAATGAAGAAGCTCCAAGGATACAGTGGAGGAGAAAAAAAAAACGTGTCATTTAAACTGCAAAAAGAGGAGCCTGCAAACAAATGAACATGGTAGGCAGTTCAGGTGACTGGTGAAAAATAGCATGGCAACTAAAACCAAAAATTCAGCTTGGATATAGAGAACTGTTTTCACAAATGAGTATCTAAACATCTAAGCTTGCCTACAGGCTTTTAAAAGATGAACAAAAACATTTATTTCTTTATAAGTTGAAGTTTAATGTGATACTTAGACAGTAACCAGTTCTCAGAAAAGAACCACGTCATCACTTGATATTTGTCTAATAACTAAGGTGTCTGTTCCATTTACACTAAAAGGAGAGATAATTTCAACCTGATAATTTTCGGCTCTGAAGTTTCATTTTATGTGCACATTGCCAACTTGTAGACCCTTTCAGGGGTTTGCACACTGTAATCAGGGATGCTCTGTTCAACACCCTTTTCCTAGAACAATAAAAAACCCTCCATACTTTTTCAACTTGTCACATTTTCATTGCATTATAGAATTTAAAGAAGCTTTGAAGATGAAAAAGACTGTACACAATGCTTAAGTGTTACTATTATTATGATGATGATGATATGGTCTACAAGATGTACAAGGGCATTTTGGGATGAATGTATTATGAGTCACAAAGTTGCAACTGAAGACAGCTGTTTGATTGCTACTTGAGAGAGTAGAGTTGAACAAGCCTGAATATGGATGATCTCATTTGGCTTTATAAAAAAAAAAAACTAAACAGAACACAGGCAGTTAGTTGGATAATATATCTCCAAGGAAAAGAAGAGAGTGCAATTCATCTCTCGCTGTGGTATATATCATACTCTTGCTTAAAAACTCCAGATAGGATTTCTGTTTCCAAAAGGTCAGATTATCTTTAGCATGGTGACCTCACTCTTTGGTCACAACATGTAAGCTTGCATTTTATTATTATTTTTTTAACTTATTTATTGCTTTCTTATTTTCTTTGTATTTCACCTCCACTATACTATAATTCTTAGGTGATTAATATTTTCCTTTACCGTTTTCTCATCTTTTGGGAATGAAGAAAAAATAGCTTAGAACATTGGCTTGTATTTATGAGCTTCTGTGCCGCTATAAAGTATGGAGGAAAAATATGAATTCGAAACTACAACCCACTTGATACAAGATGCAAAGAAATAAAAAGTTAAATAATTATATTAGATTAAATAAGAAGAACTACCAAGAATATCATGTGGTTAATTACCAAATGAGTCAAATAGACCAAAAGGACTACAGATTCAGGCAAGAAACCACTCACATTGTGTTAACCTGGATTACAAAGATTGTCACAAAGAAATAGGACTTTTCTAAAGTCGTACCGACAGGCAGGAAGGACCAGGAATGACATTTAAACTGAAGGAATGCTGTGAGAAAAGTCACAGAGACAAAAAGGAAAAGGGTTTTTTTGGCGGAATGATATGATTGGAATAAAGAGCCCCTGAGGAGTTCTCAGAAAAGGCATGGAAAGGCTGCTAGGGAAAGGTTTAGGCAGATGTTGAATCCAAATCAAGAAGATGAAACTTTATCCTGAAAGCCTAGGACAACAAATATCATATGTCATATCTGACTTATTGATTGGTCAATGAATAAATTGATTTATAGAGGGTATCCTAAGTTCTGTATTAACAAAGATTGTGAATTGCCCATGGAAGGAATTTCAACGTTCAGTGGAAAGAGCTCTATGCTTGTAGGCATGAATGTAATGAGGATATGGATGCAGAATGCTGGCTGTCTACCATCTATGAGTTAAGCAATATGGAGTCACTGAAGATTTTGATACAGGAAAATAACTATATACTAAAGGGTTTTTAAAATATTTCTTTGATGAATACATGTATGTAGATTAGAGAAAGAAAACAATGGAGCAAACCAATTAGATATGAGACAGAGGTCTTAATCCAGGTAAATGGCCATAGGGAAAGAAAAACTAATGAAAATAACACAACCAAGGGAAAAAATCAATAAATCCTGATGACCGTTGTGCATATGGGATATGGTTGAGAATGAATCAAAGATGAATACTCAGTTTTGACCTGGGGTGACTGAGAGGCTTTGTCTCTTAACTTAAAAATGCACTTTGTAGTTGAACGTGCTCGTTGGCCTTGTGAAATCTGGATCTGTGATATGTGGGTTGAGTAAACGGATAGCCCACCCTAAGTAATAGTCCAAAATGGAGTGGAGGAAATATAGAGAGAATTTGGTTGGAACCTTTTCAGTTTTGAAGTTTCACTTTATGTGTACATTGCTAACATGTAGACCCTCTCAGGGTTTTGCACACTGTAGTTAGGATTGCCCTGTTCAACACCCCTTTGAAGAAAAGAAAACTACATCCAGGAGAGCATTAAGGGGTTCATTGTAATTGTTGATAATATTTGACCGAATATTTTCTAAAGCAGATACCTGATTTTCAGTGACTTATATTGTGTAAGTAAAGGGCGAATACATTATGCTTTCTTGACCAAATGTATTACAAGAGATCATATATGTAATTCCCTAAAAAGCAAAGACCCCATATACTCTGATAACAGTGAAAAATCTCTATGGAGATCTTGTTCAAATTAAGGTTTCCACTGTAAAGGAAAGTGTTTATTTGATTTTTGTCTATAAGTAGTTGGATGTACAATGTGAAGATGAGGTCTTTCGTTATTAGATCACACAGTCTTAAAAATATAGCCTGTCAAGTCAGGAAGTTTTCTTACTGAGGTGTGACTCTTTGACTAAGTTAGACACCAAAATATAACATTTGGGAAGACTATCAGTGAAAAATTGGTCAAGAAAATGCACCAAAAAGAGCAGTGAAACGAATCCTTCTTTTTCAGAATTCATCGACTATCTTGTATGTAGCACTATTTCGAGTTAGAACACCTAAGGTATAAAAGGCCAAAATCACTAGTCATATAATATTGTTTTCCCTGAAGAAGTATTTATCAAAGACTTAGTCATGTGTTTTCATGGTATATTTAAATTTATTTCATTTGCAAGAATCATTTTAGGAGCATTTGTGAAGAAAGCTACTTTTGTTAATTCATATTTTTGTTTAAAATTGCCAACTTTTTAAAAGATATCTGCTAAATTGTGAGAGTAGAGCTATACACATGATATATAGCTTAAAAGTCAAATCCTGAAGGAGATAACCTACTTCTCCAAATGCTTAACATATCTAAGAATGGCTTGAACTCATATGACATAATCTAACCTAGAAATGGGTAGGGAAAATATCCTAGCACCAGAACTAAATTTGGTTCTGTTACTTTTTTTTTTTTTTAAGTAAGAAACTGTGTGAACTTGAGAAGTTACTAAATTTCTCTGAGTTTTCATTTCCTTAGCTGTGAAGTAAGGAGATGAGATTTGATGCTCTCTCATAGAACTACATTTTATGAGTTTCTCTCAGGCGGAATCTGTGTAGGTAACCACGTAGTCTGAAGAAACCAATGAACTTTGATTTTAAAACTTATAAACACAAGAAAGTCTGAAGCTACTGGCTGGCTGCATTCTTTGTGTTCCTACATTTCCCCACACTGACTGAAATTCATAGGAGAGAAAATCTGGGAGGAATAGTAAATGCCAATTTGATTATAGAGCCCTGGCAAGCCTGAACAATCCAGGAGTACCTCAGAAAGTATGAAATTCTGTATCCCTGCCCATTTCCTCCAAGTGTCTTCAAAAAAGTCTTAGTTCCCATGGGCACTTCCATTCATGCTGGTAAAGATATAATTAGTGCCTTACTTCTGAAGATGACTTGGGTAATACACATCAGAATGTAAGATGTATGGCCATTTAGGTGGCTCAGTTGGCTGAGTGTTGAACTCATGATTTTGGCTCAGGTCATGATCCCAGGATCATGGGATTGAGCCCCATATCAGGCAGCATGGAGCCTGCTTAAAATTCTCTCTCTCTCCCTCTACCCCTTCCCCCTGCATGCGTGCGCTTTCTCTCTCTCTCTAAAAAAAATTTTAAAAAAAATGTATATAATCTGTATCTCAGTAATTTCCTTCTTAGAATTTGACCTAAGGAGATAACCAGGTGTATAAAGGTCTACATCCAAGAATGTTCATGGCACTCTTTGCAGTTGTGAAAACTGGGAACAATCTAAAACAAAACAGATGGACACAGCCATTAAAAATAATGATGTAAATGGAATGGAAACACGAGCATCTTATCAATTATAAAAAGAAAGAGTGCCTGGGTAGCTCTGTTGGTTAAGCTTCCAACTCTTCACTTCAGCTTGATCTCAGGGTCATGAATTCAAGCCCCATGTTGGGCTCCGTGCTGGGCATGAAGCCTACTTAAAAAAAAAAAAAAAAAAAAAAAGGAAAATATTCTATTCTTTTACTATTCTTTTACTACTAAACTTTTACACAGGTTTATTTATTTTTAAATTCAATATATTTAAGCTAAGAAAGAAACAATAACAGTTCATCATTTCTCCCACCTCATACCTCCACCTTTGGCAACTATCAGTCTGTTCTCTGTACCTTGTCGTTGCTTTAGATTTTACATATAAGACAGATCATATGATATTTTTCTTTTTTTCTGTCTGACTTATTTCACTTAGTATAATGCCCTCATGGTCCATGCATATTTCACAAAGGGCAAGATTTCCTTCCTTATTATAGCTGAATCATATTCCATTATATGTATATAATATATCATATATCACAATTTTTTTATCCATTCATCCATCAGTGGACACTTAGGTTGTTTCCACATCTTGGCTATTGTAAATAATGCTGCGATGAGCATTGGGGGGGTGCATATATCTTTCAGATTGGTACTTTCATTTTCTTCTGCTAAATACCCAAAAGTGGAATTGACGCATCATACCAAAGTTCTATTTTTAATTTTTTTTAGGAAACTTCATACTGCTTTCCATAGTGTCTGCACCAACGTACATTCTCAACAACAGTGCACAAAGGTTCTCTTTTCTCCACATCCTCACCAACACTTGTTACTTCTTGTCTTTTTGATAATAGCCATTCTAAGAAGTGTGAGGTGATGTCTCATTGTGGTTTTGATTTGCATTTCACTGATGATTAATGATGTAGAACAACTTTTCACGTGTCTGTTGGCCATCTCTAGGTCTTCTTTGGAAAAACATCTATTTAGATCTGCCCATTTTTAAATTGGATTATTTGTTGGTTTGTTTTTGCAATTGTGTATATGAGGTCTTCATACATTTTGAATATTATAAGATATATGATTTGCAAATCTTTTCTCCCATTCAGTAGGTTGCCTTTTCATTTTGTTGATTTGCTGTTCAGATGCTTTTTAGTTTGGGGGAGTCCCACCTGTTTATTTTTGCTTTTGTTGCTTTTACTTTTGGTGTCAGGTTAAAAAATTCATCACCAAAACCTATGTCAAGGAGCTTACTGCCTATGTTTTCTTCTAGAGTTTTATAGAGGTCATTTGTTCAAGTATTTAATCCATTTTGAGTTTGTTTGTTTGTTTGTTTTTTCATTTGAGCTTATTTTTGTGTATGGTGTGACTGATTCAGTTTCATTCTTTTGTACATGGCTGTCCAATTTTCCTAACACCATTTACAAAGAGATGGTCCTTTTCTTCCGTATATTCTTGACTTCTTTGTCATACATTAATTGACGATATATATGTGGGTTTAATTCTGGGCCCTCTATGGGTCTATTTGCATGGATCCATTTGTCTATTTTTATGCCAATACCATGTTGCTTTAATGGCTGTAGCTTTGTAATATATCTTGAAATCAGGGAGTGTGATACCTCCAACTTATGATTGCTTTGGCTATTTGGGATTTTTATGATTCCATACAAATTTTAGATTGTTTGTTCTATTTCTGTAAAAAGTGCCATTGGAATTTTGATAGGGATTGCATTAAATTTGTAGATTGCTTTGGATAGTGCAGACATTTTTAACAATAATAATTCTTCCAATCTATGAACACAGAATATTTTTTCATTTATTTGTTTCTTCTTTGGTTTCTTTTATTTAAGGCTACAGACTAACATGTCTTACTTATCATTTATGAAAAATTGTGTGAGTGCATGTATGTGTGTGTGTGTGTGTGTGCACTGTTATGGTGTCAGGTGTTTTTAATTCTTTTTTTGGAACCTTTCTATTGCACTTGAATTTTTTTAGAATTAATATGTATTAATATTTTAAAAACAGGAAAAGGAATATGGAATAATTTTGGCTCCTGATGAGCTGAAAGTGAACATAGAACACCTGAATAGCAGCTATACCAGTGGCGAGAATTCCTTTTGGATCATGACTAAGTTCTGAAATATTAAAATTTGGAATGACTCTGTTTTTTAGAAATATTTTAACTATCAGGAATTATAATGTCTGCAACTTTGATTAAGTATTCGTTACATCATAACCAAAGGATTTCCTTTTTTTCTGATTTATAATCCCTAAAATTATGTTACTATCATGTGTTCTACTTTATGATAACATTGTTCTAACTTAACAGATTTTATTATCTTTTTAATAGATTTTGTTATTTAGATGTTTTTAAACTAGTATATTTTGTCTTTCCTTGAATGTTCTTGTGGGATACTTATTTTACCTGTTCAACATGTGAAGCCACTCTTCACTTTAGGAATCTTTCTAAGGCATAAAGAAAAACCTCCCTTTATAGAAGCTAATCTTGTGAGTTATTTGCTGCCCTTTAGCTAAGGCACAGCCTCTACCGTCAGACATTCCAGCACCAGACTCTAACTAAGAAGCTATTATTACAAGAGAGAAGTGAGGAGGAATACTCTTTTCTTTCTTGGTGGCAGAGCTGCACCTTGGTGGTGATGGCTGCATGGGCAAGTTTCTGGGGCACAAGTGCCAGCTGTTCAAATGTCATATCTTGAGCTCAGTGGTGGTAGCAGTGATTTCTTTATCAATTTAGTTCTAAAGATAGTTTGGGTTGTTTCTGAAAGCTAAGCTTTGAGTTGGTTTTCCAGCTCTCCCAGGGATTGTCTGAGATCCAGGCACACATCTAATACATTGATTTTCCTCTTAATCATCCAGTCAGCTTGTGACTGAGGACTCTGCCTGATGCACTCACACCTCTCAGCTTCCTGTCACCAAACATACACTCATACCTACAACTTTGTCTTGTCTGTGACACCATGAAGGAAGTGTGTCCTCTTCTACCCAAGAAGGAGGACATGTTACATGTTATATTTGGCTTCTTACATTATGCCTTCTCTTATCCACTTTATCAACACTCTGTTTTCACAGGATCTTTCCATTCCACATGGCGTGTTCATGCATCTGCCATCTTTAAAAAGGTGTCTGGCCTCACTCATACTTTTAAGTAACCAAGTCTCTGGATCCTTAACTGCCATATACCCTAAAAAGGTGTGTGTGTGTGTGTGTGTGTGTGTGTGTGTGTGTGTGTGTGTGCATATTACTTCCTCTTCCTCAACTTTGACTCATTCCTCAGCTCTCTTCATTATGGTTTCAGTTCTTATTATTCCACTGAAACATAGTGTGATAAGATCTCCAACAACCTAATTTCATAAAATCCAATTCAGGTGAACTCACCCTCATAGTTCCCCTTCTTTCTTGAAATATTTTCCTTCCTCTTGGGTTATTTGCACCCTGCCCTGGTTTTCCATCTTTCACGTGGGTGGCTCCTTCCCAATCTCCTTTGTTGGTTGACAAGAAATTTGGCCTCTAATTGACCTCTCTAGTCTCTATCCTAGGTTCTCAGCTTTTCTAAATTTTTTCCAGAAGTAAATGTCATCTATTTTTATGGCTTGAAATGTTACTTGTATACTGATGACAAGTGACAGTACGTAAGTGACATTGTATCTTTCCTTTTTACCGTAAGTTCTAGACTTTACTTCTCTACTTGAATGTCACATTTGTCCCACTAAAACCTGTTCCTTCCCTAATCTTTTTCATCCCAGTAAATGGCACAACCATCATCCTGTTTCTTCAAGTAAGTAACTGGAAGGCATCTTTACATCTTCCTTTCCCATTGTTTCTCAAATACAGTCTATTAGAAATACCACCAGTTCTGCATGCAAATTATCCTCATGTCTGCTCTACTTCCTTGGGTGCTACCCTAATCTCTTACCAAAGTACTCTAATAGCCCTATGACCACTCATGCTTCAATTCTTGGCTCCAATGGCTTTTCCCTATAAGATCTTACAGTCTGTGACAGAAGGGTTCTTGTTGGTCTTGAATTTTTTGCCCTTGTCTCAGTTCCTTATTCATAATAGGTATTCAGTAAATATTTGTTTAATGAAAAACTTAATCAGCCCATCAACCAATCCATCAATCAATTGATTAGATTCAGTTGGTGGCAAGTTGAATACTAACTTATCTGGAAAGCTGAAAAAACTCAGCAGATGGTGATCCGAATTGGATTGGGATGCTCTATAAATAAAATTAAAATCCCCATTATCAAGCTGCCAAGTAAAGAACCTGAATGATAAAATCAAATATTCAAAGTAGGTGGACTGAGAGGTACATTTATGTTAATGACATTTCAATTTATCTCATTTGCAAAGGAAATTGCTCTTACTTAAAATAGTTCAATACAACCAACTACTATTAATTAACTCATTAATTTAACAAATAATTATTGAGCACCTATGATATGGCAGGTACTGAATGTAGGACATACAACAGCAAACAAAACAAGAAGACCTGCACCTACGAAACATACAACTTAGGGAGAGAGATAAATAAGTAAACTCCTATCATACACTGACAAGCATGGTAGATGAAGAATAGAGCAAGAAGGGAGGGTGTGAATGTGCAGGAGGTGTTAACGTTTTAAATTGAGTGTCCAGGAAAGGTCTCACCCAGGAACTGCCTTTTAAGTAAATATTTGAATGCAGTAAGGGAGGGAGCCATGGGGCTACTCATTGGAAAAGTATACCAGAGGGAATAGAAGGTGCAAGGGCCTTGAGGAGACAATATGTTTTCATATTAGAGGAGTATCAAGGAGGCCAGTGTCTGGGGTAGCATGAACAAAGGTGAGGGTAACAGGAAATCGACTGAGAGGTAAAATAGGGGCTGGAGGTAGGATTCTTTCTGAGTTACAGTGAGGGCTTTGGATTTAATGCAGAATGATGTGAAAAGCCATTAGAAGACTTTGTATAGAGGTGTGGTACATGGTCTGGCTCAAGTTTTAACAGGATCACAAAATATATTTCACAATCATTAGCCAACAAAATTAGTTGAGGGATGCCAATATAAGCCAGGTTCTAAATTATCTCAATTACAGAACTTGTACAAATGTGCATTACAGTCCTATATTTCAGAGTATGTTAGTTATGTGACTTTCTGATATTTTGGCCCAAATGGAAAAAAAGTAAAGGAAAATCCATTAAAGACAATTAAAGCACTTGCAGTAATTATATTTCTTTATTTTAGAAAATTTACATCTAAAAAGAAAGAGATCGCTTGGTAAACAGTCTTTATATAAGACACTTTATATAAAAGTAAACAGTCTTTATATAAAATTATTAACTAATTTTTAGTGAGTGAAAAGATATTTTTAACCTAGTGACTGCATATCATCACTAAGTATAAATTATGATATGAAATAACTTAATTATTGTTTTAGGAAAACACTGGGGCCAGACTGCTTGGATTTACATCTTAGTTCTGTCACCCACCGCCGATGTAATATTGGGCAAGTAAATTCTCTTTCTGTGCTTCAGTTTTCTCATCCCTAAAATGGGAATAATAATAATGTTTCCTTCAACGAGTTGTTTTGAGAATAAATGAGACAATAAACATAAAACTTAATTAACACGTTGCCTGTCAGAGTAGATTTTTTAATGATTATTATTATCACTATTATTATTATTATTATTATTATTATTATTATTTCAGTTGCTGATTTCCAGTTGTTGCATTTAAGTGAGAACAGTTACATGAATAGATTTTTGAGGAAACTTTCAGGTCTAACATTATATAACTTTGTTTAGACTAGAGTAAAATAATGTTGTATTTTGCCCGTCCCTCAGTTTTATTTTTTATAAATAATATTTCATGGATAATTGGAAAATACGTATTAGAAGGTAACAATAATCCAGATATTTTCCTAATTTAACAGATTTGTTAGATTTGGTATAACATCCATAGTCTAGATCTCTTATCCTTTGGTGTCTTATTCATTGTTAGAGAATAACCTTGTTTTAATATGTGCCGTGTTTGTAGGTAAACATAAAATAGAAATCCCTGGAGCCACGTTGCATAGGGTGTAGTGAGTAATCATGAAGCTCAATGTAATAGGCCAGTATTTAATCACTATTAAAATTGGTAATAGAAAGGTCAGAAAGATCATTTGAGTCTGTCTCCCTAGGTCTCCTTCCGCCAATAATCTTTAGATTTCAAAATATATGTAAACATCATGCACCCGCTTGGGCTAACGCTAGATGTAAATAAGCCCTTTGCACTGGGACTGGGTTTAAGCTTGCCCCTCATCATTTTGTGACCACCAATGACTTTCAATGAAATCTTCATACCCACGTGTGGGTTTGAATTCCTTGGTCATCTTCGTATGGAACCTTTCTAAAACCAAAGGGTTATCCATGTGCTTTGATAAATATTTTACCTAGTCCCTTTCTTCTTTCAGTAAGTTTTGAATGATATTGTACAAAAACCAGCCTTCTATAAATACAACAAGAGTGATTTGTCAAGTAAAGGACACATGTAATTTAAGATTATTAAATAAAGCCGCTAATTTAAACAAACAATACCCCAGAGCTTAAGGGAGCACAAGGTATTCAAAACACTTTGCTGTTGTTCACAGCGGTTACTGGAATTTGTCTTTTGGATATGGTCCCTGCGTTTTCAAATCCTTCCCGATATATCTATGTCTTCGCCATCTGAGGGTGAATATGATGTTAAGTATTGTTAAAAATTACACAGAGCCAAGTCTGGCAGGTAAGATCAATCTGTGAAATACCAATTTGGATGAAAGGCATGAAAATCTATTTGTTAGAATTGCTTATAATTGGCTATGAATGCAATTATAAATTTTTTAAATTCCATAATAGTATAGTTCTTTGATACCAGTTCATTCTGGTTTAAGGCAAAAATAAAGAAAACTAGTGCATCGGGGATTACAGCTGACTTGGGGTGTGGCGTTATTCAGTGGCCCCAGTAACGTTGCAGAACCCGGGATCTGCCTCTCCAGGTCTAAACTCTGTTTTCTCCTCATTCACTCAAATTTTCTGTGGTGGAGAGACAGCTGGAAGAGCTCCAGCCTCACAGCTCCTCAAGACTGAGAGCGGTGGAATAAAAGATCCGGATTTTCTCTCCATTTGTCCCCTGAGGTCTCCTTGGCTCCAGCTTTGTCAGGTTCCTGAATGTGATGCTCTGATAAGCAAGACCAGAGCTAGATGTTTGCTTTTCTTGCAGTGAGTGATCGTTATGGATTAAGAACAAGGGCTTTGCTTTCTCCAGAGGGAAACCAGTGGGCTATTGCTAGGGAAGAGAGAATGGATGCTGGTAGCAAAAAAATAGCAAGTGTTAATCACAAGTGGCCACACGCACAAACGTGGGCACATACTTCATAATTGCAAGGTTTAATGTCAAGTCAAAACCATAGATTGGAGGGGCACCTGGGTGGCTCAGTCAGTTAAGTTTCTGATTTAAGCTCAGGTCATGATATCCCAGTTCATGAATTCAACCACCGCATCAGGCCATCGGGCTCTGTGCTGAGGACTCAGAGCCTGGAGTCTGCTCCAGATGCTGTGTCTCCCTCACTCTCTGCCCCTCCTCCACTCACGCTCTGTCTCTCTAAGATAAATAAACATTAAAAAAAAAAAAAAAAGAATAAGCGCTTGGGTGGCTCAGTCAGTTGAAGGTCGACTTCGGTTCAGGTCATGATCTCACGGTTTGTGAGTTCGAGCCCCCCATCTGGCTCTGTGCTGACAACTCAGAACTTGGCGCCTGCTTCAGATTCTGTGTCTCCGTCTCTTTCTGCTCCTCCACTGCTCGCGCTCTGTCTCTCTCTGTCTCTCAAAAATAAATAAACGTTAAAAAAAAAAAGAACAGATTAAAAAAAAAAAAAAACGTAGATTGTAGTTCCAGTTCTGCCACTAGAATAAATGTATGGTATAGTGAGACTTTAGACCCTTGACCCAGTTAATTTTACACTTGACTACATATTTGACTTTGGCTATGTATTGCATATACTTTTGTTTTCTTATCTGTAAGATGGGGATTATAACGATACCTACTTTACAGAGAATTGTCCAGATAAAATGAACTCATATATGTGAAATACTTATATTTCTGGTACATAGCAAGTCCTGCATATGTGTTAGCCATTGTGATTACTTTAGTGTATACTTGGGCATTGCAGTCCTTGACTGTCTAGGTCTCGGTTTCTTTACCTGTAAAATTAGAGGAGGGAATTACATTTTAATAAAAAGCTGATGTTTTGTAAGTCCATGCTTTCATAATCATGTGGATGATTTTCTTCCTCCAGTATACTCTTTACTAAGGCATCTTTGAAGCAGGAGACCTGAAGTGCATCACAGAGAGGCTAAATGTTACAATGACCTCAGTAGAAATTATGGGGCACCTGGGTGGCTCAGTTGGTTGAGTGCCGACTTCGGCTCAGGTCATGATCTCACGGTCTGTGAGTTCGAGTCCCACGTCAGGCTCTGTGCTGATGGCTCATCAGAGGCTAGAGCCTGCTTCAGATTCTGTATCTCCCTCTCTCTCTGCCCTTCTCCTGCTCACACTCTGTCTCTATGTTTCTTAAGAATAAATAAATGTTAAAAAAAAAGAAATTTTATGACTTTTCTCTAATGATATTCTCAATGAGAAAAAAAAAAAAAAACCATTGCCCAAAATATGGTTAAGGAATATGCACTTGTTAGAGTAGCTTATGGTTGCGTCATAAAAAATCTTAATAAAGCAGAATGGTCCTAAGCTCGTACCTCTACTCTATTAATAGGATATCATGCTGGATATGTGATGAAACATTGAGCAAGATTATAATTTTGGTCTAATGACATTAGAAGTCACAGTATAGTGCCCTACTAACTAATGCATACTGCCTAGTAGGACAGATTATAGAGTTATCAACTATAGCCAGTGCTTGTACCATGAGAACACATTCCATATTTTTATTTTATTTTATTTTATTTTATTTTATTTTTTAAAGGTAAAAGTTTTTATTTTTTTATTTATTTTTTTAACGTTTATTTATTTTTGAGAGATATAGAGTGAGCAGGGGAAGGGCAGAAAGAGAGGGAGACACAGAATCTGAAGCAGGCTCCAGGCTCTGATAAGCCATCAGCACAGAGCCCGATGTGGGGCTCGAACTCACAGACTGTGAGATCATGACCTGAGCTGAAGTTGGCCGCTTAACCGACTGAGCCACCCACGTGCCCCTTTATTCCATATTTTAATCTATGCAAATTATTCAGATGTACCCTACAGAATTGGTTATTTCTAGGTGGCTACTTTACATTCAGTTTCACTTTTATGATCTAAAAGTAGAATTGCCTTTATTCAGATAGTATATCAAGATGAAGTGGCATATCTCTTTAAATAAAATGAAATTTGTTTTGAAGTACCCCCAAGTGGTGTTGGGATTTTACCTGTCCAAATCTAACATATAGCAACTAGAAACTCATGGCATAATTGAATCAGCATTTGCATTCTTCACATGTTTTTGTATTTAGGAGAGATAATAGGAGTTATGCTTTGATTATGTTTCCTTGTTTAAAGAGTTTAACATACATGTAAATATATGTGTATCGATTGTGCTACATGCCTACATGACTGGTTATATAATTGAATATGAGTAGTTCAAGGATCTTGCCCAGGACTGCTTTCTAAAAAACACATTAAAAAGTATTGAGAACAGGGGCACCTAGGCAGCTCAGTCAGTTGGGCCTCCGTCTTCATCTCAGGTCATGATCTAATGGCTTGTCAGTTTGAACCCCGCATCAGGCTTTGTGCTGACAGCTATGAGCCTGGAGCCTCCTTTGGATTCTGTGTCTCTCCCTCTATCTACCCCTCTCTCAATCACGTTCTGTCTGTCTCTCTCTCTCTCTCTCTCTCTCTCTGCTTCAAAAATAAATAAACATTAAAAAATTTTTTAAAAGAATATTGAGAACAATTAAATAGTACTGTCTAGAAACTTAGTTTAAGACTGTGAATAACAGAATAAAAGATCATTAATATTTCATAAAACAGCAACCACAATGATCATGTAGTGGTTATCTGTAGTTATTGTCATGCCCCTTATCTAAATCTTTGGGAAGGGTGAATAAAATAGCTGTAAGTCTCAGGTATCACTAATCTTCTCAATCTTGAACTTGTGAATTTCTTGGGGCTCAAGAAATTCCCCTTATTCTCAGGAGTCTTACCTTGTTTACTTTACTGAACTTAATTAGCTTTGAACTATGAGTGTCCGTGCTCCTCTTTCAGACAGAGCTATCTCCAGAGTCTAGACGAGAGCCAATTGGAACAAGTGCCCAGGGCTCTGCTCTGCTGGGGAAACCCCACAGCTGGGGCTGCTCTTAGTGGATTTGTACATGTAGGCTAGGGAGGAAGGATAGGGGATGGGAGTTAATACAATAGAGCACAATTATCAAAAACAATTAACACAATTTATAGGGCATCCTCTACCACAACTTTAGCTCACCCCATGAACGGGCAGTACATTACAAACCACTATAAATGACCTTGCCTTCCATATCTGAACTACCTTATTATTAACATTAATTCATGCCTTCACTCAGTCACCTAGCTCACATATGTGAAGGTCTTTGCATCTTCACATCTTCACATTTGTACTGGATTATTTAATATTTCTCATAGCAAAGGATGGATCTCTCTCATATTTTGGTGAGTACAAGAATCACGTGGTATGTTTATTAAAATTACATTCTCAGTCCTCACCTACAGAAATGCACTTCAGTGGTGAGGCCTATACATTTGTAGTCTTAGAAAGAATCCAAGATAGTTTAAGAAGCACATAATTAGATCATAAATTCCATAGGTGGGGAGCATGCCAGCTCATTTCCACTGGGGTACCCAACACCTAACACAGTGTCTGACAGATGATAGTTACTCAGTATGTATTTGTTTAACTTTATTGGATTGTATTATAAGGACTATGTTAGATGCTAGAGTACAAAGATGATTTTATCACAAGTTCTTCTGTATCAGTCAGAGTCTAGGAAGGTAACATGTGGCACCCTCAAAGAAGAATTTGAAGAGAGTTTAATGAAGAAGAATCATTTACAAACTCATGGTCAACGGTTAGGGAGAAAGAGATAGTGAAATATCCAGGGTCTACCAACAGCTAGAAGAAGCTGCCTTTAGGCTTAAAATCACAAAGGATAGGAAGCTTATTTCTGGAACCCTATAAGCCTGTAGCTATGGTAGGAAGGCTGCCTGGACAGGAGGGAATCAAGAGAATAAGTAACCTGACCGTCTGTTTTTCCCATTCTCTGAGCTGATAACGTCAGTGGTCAAACCACTCCAGAAACTAAATGGCAATGGGGCCCAGGTGCTGTAGTGTATCTCCTCTCATTGCAGAGAAAGAATGTGGACAGTAGCTTCCTTCCAGAAGCTGACAGTCTAGATTCTTTCTATATGGTTGTCTAAACACCAGCCCATTCAAGTTTTCTAGATGAACCAAGGATAAATCAATTTCTGAACATCAAGATGGATTGTTAACTAAACCAAAGGTTTCATTTTCTAGATAATCACACGCTCCTAGACATACACATGAATACACACATGCACACATGCTGACACACGCACTTCCATGGGATTTATAATACACTGTGAAACATGATCCCTGTGGGAATCTGTACGTTTAGATCTATGTTATCAATTAAATATCACATTCGTGTTTGATAATTTAACATCTGCAAAAATTAATAGATATTGATAGATTTATGCTAAAGTGATTTCATATTTTAATGTTAAATAATATAGAGAAAAACACCATTAATATCCTTATGGCTTCTAAAACTATAAATAATCCTTTCCCACCTAAAATTTATCAGCTTTAACCTCATTTTCTATATCCCCACATTTTAATTCCTAGAATTTAGTTAAAGATCATTTAATTCACTATTTTTAGAGCAACATGGAATTACGAACCCAAACTTAATGATAATGAGGACAATATTTCAGGGGAGGACAAACGTCTTCTCTGATTCTTTGCCAAAAATGTGCTGCGGAGATGAAGACCACCCAGAAGCTTCAACTGGCACATGGTGCATCAGCCCATATGTATTAAAGAAAAAAAAGAAGAGAAAGAAAGGAAGAAAAAGCCACATGGAACATTTGAAACTTGGGCTCAGTAGTGTGTTTTTAAGTAAAATGTAAAGAGGTTCTTCCAGTCTCCAAATTCAACTGAACAGATGTTCCTGAATACCTATGATCTGATCCTCTTCTGCCCTCACGAGGCTTACAGTTTGATAGGGGTGGGGGGCGAAGTCAACGAGCAGCATGATATAAGTCACTAAGACGAATCCCCAGCCAGAGACAAAAGTAAGTCCCACAGAAGTTTAGTTCTTGCCTTGCTGATTCCGATCGGGAGTTTGGGGAAGGCTTCATATGAAAGGCAGAATCTGAGTTTGATCTTAGAAGAGACGGTACTTTGCGTGGAAGTTGGTATGAAATGCCCTTCAGGGCCTTCCAGGTCCAAGGTGGCAGTAAGTCTAAAAAGAAATGTTCTGAAGCATCAGATAGATGTGGGAACATCTCAGCTGGTGGGTCAGGAGACAGGCCTGTGTGGAAGAATAGTGAAGTCGAGACCAGAAAAATGTTTGGGACTAAACTATGGGAGGACTTGAATGGCCTATAGCACTTTGGTGTTCTCTTGTTGGTTGGGAGTCATGAGATTTTTGTCCTGAGGAATGGAAAATGCAGAAGGGAGATGATCTGACCTGGAAGCTCCTTTGAATAATGAACAGGGGAGAGAGAGTAAGGAGGGGAAGCTCAATGGGATGTATTGGAAGAGAGAACTTTTTTTAACTTGGGAAGGGTCCACTTGGATGGAAAGAAAGGCAGTAGGAGTTACAAAAGCCTTTAGAAAATAAACAATAGGAAGACTTGGTAACTGATTGGATGTGGGGCGTGTGGGAGAGGGTATTACCAAAGATGTCAAATGTCTGAGGTTTCTGGTCTGGATGACTCATACCTTTAACAGAGATAGGGTTTGTCTATTTCCTTCCTCCTTCCATGTTGTCTCTCTTTATAGCCTCTTCTTCCTAAATTATGGTATTAGACTTGTATCATGTCATTCAAATTCACACATTTGAATTTCTGGTGGAATATTTCAGTGTGACAAACAGGCAAAATTGAGTGCTGTGCTTGGTTATATACAACCTGAGAGTTAATTGCCTAGTTTGGAGAGTGGCTGGGATGAGAGAGTACAGCAAAGGAAGATAACAGAGAGAAGGTAGAAATATGAAGAGCATTAGGAAAATACCCACTTTTCAGTCACAAGGTGGATCTGCGTTAATTCAGATGTAAATGTTGTCTATTACTTAAGAGAATGGAGTGAGTCCGTCTGGCTATTTCCCATAGTGGTTTGGTTAGAATACACAGCACCGAGTGATCCTATTTCATTCCACTTTCAATCCAATGGATAGTATATGTTTGGATATTCCTAAAACCTACTGAAAAAGCAAGAACCCTTACTATTATTCTGGCGCACCTTTGGCAGAGAGGCTGTGTGTGTGTGTGTGTGCATGTGTGTGTGCATGTCTGTGTGTGTCTACACCTCAGAAATTTGTTTCCTCTTTTAATTAAATAAAGCCTATGTTTGTTGGCTTTTAGGGTGGGCTGCAGGCCCATCTGTTTAACTAGGCAGTTGCCTGGTATTGCAGGGGGGAGGTTTGGCAAGTGTAAGTGTGAATTTGAATACCAGATACAGGCTATTTAAAGCTGAATTTATCTTTAATAAATTCACCCAGAGGTGTTCAGCAGTAGGTAGTTTGGAAAATGATCATAATTTGTGCAGAACAGTCTTTTTTTTTTTTTTTTTTTTTTTTAAAGATTGGTGTGTGTTTGCAAGAAGGAATAGACTGAGGCAAGTTAATCTTTGCTATGCTCTGTTCCTTTAGGTGTCAGGACAGGGAGGGCAGACTACTTCAACAATTGCTTTTGATATGCTGGAAGTCAAAATGGTCTTCCTTTTATATGATTTAGTACTAATTTGAAAGTAAATAATACATAAATATTTTCTCAATAGTATGTGTTATAGCAGTAGGCATTTAGGACCAATGGTTGTCAATCTTTGAGGTTTCTGAAAGGGATAGCAATTTATGACGTGTTAGGGTAAACAGTTGGATTACATTTCTGAAATACGTGTTCCATCAGGTAAAATCATTGTGATTACAGGCACTGGAACTGTAAGTTATGTGCTAAAAGGTTGAAACTGTAAAACAAGTACGCTTGTGCTTAACTATTAATCCCTCTTTGTATCTCTGCTGAATAAACTACAAGAAAAGGAGAGAAAAAGATGTCTAAATAGTAAAACAGAAAAAGCGCATTATGTAATTTTAATAAACAGTAAGCCCTAATACAGCTCAAGGCACTGTTTCCTCAGTGGTCCAGCCCTAAGAGAATATTCCTGAGTTCAAAGACGTATGAAAAGATTATAAAGAAGTTATTTTAGTTGGAGGTTATTTCTTTTGTTTGCTTTTAAAAATTTCTCTTAATTTCTTCTTTGTTTTCTGATGTATCGTATAAAGGCACAGGTTGTTATTTTCACATCCAGGCTCCATTGTTCAGAAACACATTGCAAATAAAAGCAAAAGAAGAGAATAGTTTTAAGAGCTTTGCATATGCTTGACAGCAGAAGATAATAAATGTAAATAAATCTTTAATATTTCCCCTAATTCAGTTTGTGCCATGCAAATGTCAGGACTATAAAAACAAATCAACAAACATTTGAAGAAAAACAATATACATAACTTATTTTATATATTAAAAACAACTGTCAAACAATTATGATCTCATGTATTAGTTGGTTGTTTTGAAATATTCCTACTAGAATTAAAAAAAATGCTATGAGGGCCTTTGAGCTTAAACATATTGTGTCAATCAAGAGCATATGTAATGTATCTAAAGCATGAGGTAAAAATTTTCTTCATAAATTATTTCATAAATAAATAAGTAATTTACTTGAAAAAGCTCACAAAAATAGATGTGCTTTTATTAAGTTCTCTACAGATCTTTTGTGGCTAATGTAAATGGATTGATACAGACAGCATTTTGATCTTCTATACTCGGACTTGAAATACAAAAAGTAACATGAAGAGATTCTTCATTTCCCAGGCAAGCTTCAGCAAAAATGGAGTCCGTGAAACTTCATTCATTAAGTTTTTAAGTGACCATGAATTTGTTGGCTTCAGTACCTGAAGGGTAACTTTATCCTTTCAATTAAAGGACATAATTCACCCTCAGACCTTTGGCTTTAACTTTTTATATAATATATAATTTTGGGTACACTTAATGGTCGAATGTTGTATTATTACAGGTGGAAAAACACCAGCCATCTCAAGGGTTTTGTGCTTGCAAAAGCATGTAATTTAATTTTTTCGAACCAATTTAATCAATGATTGTTTCATGTGAGTAAATTTACACTCTTAACGATTACCTTAGATTTGAGGGTGACGGAGAGGAAGATTACTTCCCCCTTTAAAATGCCATTTAAATCTTGGGGAGCAGAAGGAGATTAGGGGATAATCCTTGTGATATATTGTACTATTTAACTTTGCTGCTACGATGCCATCGCCTCAGATTTTATCAGTTAGACCAGCTCCAGCAGTTTTAGGTGGTATTAACCCTTTAACTACAGCCAGTTTTACTATTGAGATGCCTATTTCAAAATTTATTTGATCTCATATTTTTAGTTAGTCATGGCAAAAGAATGTTTCACTCAGATCCTTTTTTCTCCCTGCATAAAAATGCCTCTCACTGTGCTGTGCATATTTCCATAAAACTTGGTAAGCTAATTTATGGCTTAAAAAAGAAAATAAAGGTCTATATTTAATATATGAATATTTTTTACAGTGGAAATTGGTGGTGGACAGTATTAAATGACTCTAGTGTGGAAATATGCAGGTGGTCATTAGTAGCTGACTATGAGATTTACTCAAGATTTTGATATTAATTTTCCCTGGAAGCAGGACTATACATAAATCTAACTCTGTTCCCAAATTAATTTAAATTGATGATAACATATGAATAACTCCATGTAACTGAGGCTCATTGTCTTCTTACTCCTTGAGGGAATATATAGTTTGCCTCATTGTGAAATTGTATTTTGGCTACTTTTTACCTGACCAGTTTTCTATTGCAAAAGAATTATTGCTTTTGTACTCATAGAGAGTGTATGGGACACGCTACCAAATTTCTTCTGGAAGAAAAGTGCTACAAAAAGGAATCACGTATCTGCCTGACTAGGTATATTAATTAGAAATGAAGACTACAGAAAAATAAGTTTCTAAATGCAAATGCTTAAGTGTTAATTTTTTTTTATGATTGATTTTTTCACTTCTGATGTTTCTAAAATATATTTTCATCTTTTAAAAGATGCAAGAATCATTTAGGGGAAATATTTTGGAGGAAATTACTTCATCTTCATTTCACAGATTCATGATTGTACCTCTAAAATTCTAATTTTAATCATTTTGTCGTTCGGAGAAAGAAGGATGCTTCTCCTCTTAGCACAAAATTAGCTTAAACTGACTTTCACTAGAGGAAAAACATGCCACTTAAAGTCACCCAACTGAAGAAAATGAAGTCCAAACGCCCAAGAAATGTTTACTTAGTTTTTAACACCTCCTATACTTTGAATCCTGTCATGGTACTCTTTAATGCATTGTTGATCTTTAGAAGTTAAAAAAAGGAAAAAGAAGAAGAAAAAAAAAACCCCGCTCAATTCGGTAACTTCATGTGGAGGGAATTTCAGTTAACAATCAGAGTATTTGGAGATGTGAAGTAGTAAAAAGAATGTCATGTTTTAATTCAACGTTCCTTATCTGCTGCTAAACCCCCAAAGATCAGCAGGTATTAATCTTGCAGCATTTGAATAATGTTCCCATTTTATCTATTTTGTAGTACTCCCTCTAAGCTCCCATTGAGCTTGCTAGCCTCTCCCCAGCTCTGAAAACCATAGCAACCTCAGTCCGCACTTCTCCAACTCAAGATAGAGTTCAAGTTGTTCTCCTCAAGCCCTCTCGCCATCAAATGCATGGGAAACACTGACCACCGACTAGGTGTCCTAAGACTTCTTCAGTCCTAGAAAAGGGGCGGGGGGAAGGGCCGCGCGCGCACACACACACACACACACACACACACACACACACACAATTCTGCGTCGTTTAATTGGGAGAGAGAAGGGAAAGTAACATCCGAAAAGGTAAAAGCACTTTTAGAGTTCTTCTGATTGCTCATGATAGCATCTCCGGGTGTTCTGGTACCATCGGTTTGGCCGCCACGCACTGGCCCCCACCTGCCCCCCAGCCCCCAAGGTAGGTCCTCGTCTTTATCACATTATTCCTAAAGCTTTCGGTTTTTTCCTCGGTTTCCAGCCTGCACGTTCACACATGGGGGTGGGGGAGGAGGAGGGGGGAGAGGCGGGGCGGGAAGGTAGCCGGGTCCCGGCACCGCGCAGCTCTCATTTGCGGCGCTCCGACTCGGGCGAAGTTCTCGCGCAGCCCGCTCGCCGCGGCCGGGGCCGGTCCCGGCGGGCGGCGGCGGCGGGTGCTCGGAGCCGGGCGGGGCGGCGGCGGCGGCGGCGGCGGCGCGGGGACGCGCGCTGTCTCTTTAAGGGAGCTCGGTCTGGGGTGGCGCTTTCCTCCGCGAAGGCTCCTTTGATATTAATAGTGTTGGTGTCTTGAAACTGACGTAATGCGCGGAGACTGAGGTCCTGACAAGCGATAACATTTCTGATAAAGACCCGATCTCACTGCAATCTCAAGCGTCCTCTTTTTGGTGCTGCTCGTTTCTCCAGACCCCGCGTCCTCTCGGTCGCTCTCTCGCCTTCCTATTTTTTTTTTTTTAACAAAAAACAACACCCCCTCCCCTCTCCCACCCGGCACCGGGCACATCCTTGCTCTATTTCCTTTCTCTTTCTCTCTCTCCCTCTTTCTCTCTCTCTTTTTTTTATAAAGGGGGGGAGGGAAGGGAAAGGGGGGGAGGCAGGAAAGACCTTTTTCTCCCCCCCCTCCCCCCCAATAATCCAAGATCAACTCTGCAAACAACAGAAGACGGTTCATGGCTCTGGCCGCCGCGCCACCATCTTTCGGGCTGCCGAGGGTGTTCTTGACGATTAATCAACAGGTAAGGAGGGGCCCGGGCGGGCCGCGGGGCCGGGGGCGGCGGGGGGCGCGGGGGGCGCGGGCGCCCCTCGGCCGGGCCGCGGGCGCCGCGACGCGAGTACTGCGTCCGCGCGTGTGTGCGCAAAATGTGGGCGATCGCGAGCGGGGAGCCCTGGGAATTAAAAGTGACTTTCTTTGAGGGAAAAAAAAAAAAGGCAGAGGGAGAGTGTGCAGAAAGCCAAGCGCAGGCTTCTCGGGTTTCACATGCATTTTCTTTCTTCCTTTTTGCGCGTGTGATTTCTTTCTTTCTTTCTTCTCTTCTGCTCTCTTCCCCCCACCCCCCCACCTCCTCCTTTTGGTGGGTCTGAGACAACTGAGTCTTAGAAACGAGCGACTTCAAACTGCAGTAGCCCCTGGAGTCAGGAGGGTCAAGTTCAGCCGCCAGGGAGGAGGAAAAACAAATCCCCATTTGCCAAAAAAAGAAGTTTCAGGCCGGTGCCCCCTCCCCCCTCGCAGCCCCACTCCCCCTCGCTGTCTCTTTCTGGCTGATTTTAATTCTCTCCTACCGGGCGCAGCGGAGGAGCTGGAGGTGGTTGGACCCGAGGGGCCGCCGCCGCCGCCGCTGCAAGTTTTCTGGGGCTCCTGACAAGCGGGGAGCAGACTAGGCACCAGCATGCAGAGTAGTAAGTTGGGCGAACTTGGGAGGGCCGGGAGGGCCTCAGAGAGGGGCCTTCGTGTAGTCCCCAAACTGGGAAACCAGCACAGGACTGGTGTTGGCTTTGAAGAGTTTGCAAAGCCAGGCTTCAAACTTTTTGCCTTAAAGGCCCAGCTGGGCTGGAGAAGGAGGGTGTCGCATCCCCTGATGCACCCGCCTCTGCGCGGCTCAGGGCAGCTTGGCCGAGGGGTCTGTGCCCTGTCGGTGCCATGTGGCAGGGCCTTGCAGCCCAGGCGTTTCCGTAGGGGCTGAGGAAGGGGCAGACTTCCTCTGCGGTGCGGATGATGCGCCATGTGTCGCGGGTCAGCGGACACTGGACGGTGATTAAGTGCCTGACAGCGGTGGGACATCCAGGCAGACGGGCGCTTCGCCTTCTGTCTAGTTCCTGTTTGGGTTCCAGAGAAACGCATCTTTGAAAGGCCAAGGCAAACACCGCTGTCCCTTCAAATAACTCCAGGATTATAGGACCCCATGAATAATTTGAGGGTGAGGCGGAGGTGGGAGCTGTTTGAAGTGCAAAGCTGTTTTTGTGGCTGGGAAAGCTTTTTTGTTACTACCTGTGTGAGACCGTGGTGTTTCCCCCTTTCCCCAGGGAGGTCAGTAACTGTTTTATGGCCCTAAGACTCTAAAGCAATTTAAGTTAGAAGGCGAGAAGGACTGGTGGGTTTCAGAGGGAATCTTGGGCTGATTAAATTTTAGGTCTTGCTTTACTTCCTCATATCTTTTTAGGCCTCAGAATTGATACTATGAAAGTTTTTGAGTAAGAGCGATGGATCTTAATTGATGAATCAAAATTATGATAGAATGTTCATCCTTATCCTATCTTGGAAAATCACGCTAGAGTTTTAAGTGAGGTAAGTGAAGTGAGAAGCTTAGCGGAGAAGTTAAATCACAGAGAAGTTGGGCCGATTCATTGAACTTTTGTAGATTCATTGAACTTTTGTAAATGCACCAGGTGAACAGGGAAGGGTCTGAGAGGAAAAGTAAGTACAAAGGGAACATACAGATAGGGCCGAAGACAAAATTACAAAGAAATGATAACTCTAGGCCTGGTTGTTGGCTAAAATTTGATTGTTCAAAGCAAAAATAAAATAGGAACCTTCTAACCACTACTTCAAAGTCCACCAGCTCTTAAGTTAAAACCTATGGATCTTGCTGGCATCATGTTACTTTCCTGCTGGTTTTAGGAAAAGTTGATCATTTGGAAAAGGCTGCCAGAGTTAAAAATGCAAGGGGCAGCAAAGGAAAGTAATGCGGGCGGCCAGTTCTTGACGTGGACAAAATGAGAATGAAAGTTTCTGAGCTCACTGCTGTGAAGTTTCTTACATGCTGCTCATTTGCTTAGAACGCTTTCTCAGATATTCCACCGCTTAATGTAAAAAAGCAAAGTAGCTCTAAAATGGTGTGGGCTTTTTTTTTTTTTTTTTTGCTTTCCCCAAGTATGCCAGGGCTGTGAATAAATACAGGGTTTGTATGGGAAGATGAAGCGTTTCCTGTAAGTTGTGATGCTGACAGGACAGTCTGGAAATGATACCAACTTTGGAGGATTTTTTTTTTTTTTTACCTTTAAGTGAAAGTTTATTAATGACATGCTTAACCTTAATAAGTCAAACATATTGTTCTTAGAGCTTATCTCTCCTCAGATTTCATAACTTCCTTTTAAAGCTATACCCCTGGATGAAAACATCTCTAGATTCGGTTAAATATACCGGGCCACGAACGTGCTAAAGTTTGATGATTATTTTTTAATATGAACAATGTGAAAATAAAACTCCCGACGGGGAAATAAAGTTTTAATGCCACATTATGACTTGATTTCTCTAAATGTGAGGCATTCCGAAGCTTCATTAATACTCTGTTGGCAAAGTATTACTTACCATGGGTGAGTTGATGTTTACAGTTTCCCAATATATCTATTATATGTTCGGATATATGTGTGTGGAATACTTTCCCACACGTAACAACCAAGTGTGACACTCTCCAAATAAATGGTGGAACATAGCAAGTTTCTAACAAAAAAGTTTGTCACTCCTTTGAATTCTAGACGCTGTAAGGGTCTGCTGGTATTTAGATGATGTCCTTTGTCTGTGAAAGGTAACATTAAAAGTAAGGAGAAAAGTGTCGTAGTAGTTGTGAGGTCTGAGTTGATTTTAGAGCTCAGCATTCCGATGATTAATATCCTAAATGATTTGATAAAATGTTTGCTTGAAAATAGGTTAGAATCTGTAATAGTGTGCTAATCGTAAGTGAGTTACACATGCCTCTTCGACATTTTCAGTATTATTTTTTACTTTTCTTTTAAGTCACATACTCCTCCTGAGTTTACTCTGATTTCCAGAGTGTAGGTCTCCTATAACACACATAAGGAAATCTTCATTCATAAGGAGACACTTCAAAACAGGGAAATGAGTGCATCTGTGGAAAAGTTGCTTTTAAGATCTTAGTATTTCAATGATGTTTCTATTACTGGTATTATTATTTGGGGTGTGTGTGTGTGTGTGTGTGTGTGTGTGTGTATGTGTGTATGTAGAGACAGACAGAAAGGAAAATCCCAGTTTGCAGTTAATAGTCTGCACGTTCCTATAAAGATATGCCAAACGGTGTTAACTTTTAATAAACTCTTTTCTTACCTTCTTTGTGGAAGTAAATAAGCATTACTGAAATTTTTAGAAAGACTTGTGGAAAATTGTTTTTGAGCTAGAATTTTTTTTTGACTTTGAAATTAGCACAAATGTTGATAACTGGTCTTTAAATGTTTTTTTTTATAATGCATGTAATATAGAAAAATATTTTTACTTCACTACCGCTTTTGTAGTCATGTAAGAACACTATGCTATTGTGTAGAAAACAAAAATAGACTTGAGAATGTTATGGGCAGGTGTTTACAATTGATTTAAAGGGAAAATTATTATTTTTGAAATAAGTGATGCACTTAAAATAAAATAACTGGTGCACATTAAAACATATTCTTATTAAGATATTCTCTGGTGTGTAAAAATGAAGCCATTCATTCAACAGACTGACAACTTTCCACTTGGTATTTGCCTTTGCTTAATTTAGTTTCCGCAGGACAGCTAGTGTGGTAGTCTGCATCTGTTTTTGGCAGGCACAAAAAACTATAAACTGAGACAGTTCTGTCCCAAATATCTCAGCTCACAAGTTACAATCAGTTTGATAAAAACAGGCACGTCTTATGGACTTGCCCTCTGTTGTTCATCCTTGGTCAAGCTTTCAGGTAACAGGTTTCTTTCTTTCCCCGTTCTGTAGTTAGTTATAACTACTAATACCATTGATAAGTAATTCTGAGTCTTGTTTACTCATGTCTACTTTATTTATTATTTAATGAAATTTGGGGAAATTAATGACAGCATATCTAGACTTGGTTTTACTTTATGTGATAACTATGCCTTTTGATATCATCATGCAGAAAGTAATGCATTCTTTCTTACTATAATAGGTTTACAATTTATGGAATTGCACGGTCCCCCTTAGGTGAAATATGAAGAAACTTATAGTCCTTGCCAAGTAGAAATCGCATCGAATTCTCTGAAGTTCCTTGTAATTGTCATGTATAGAGAAGGCTAATGCACTTTGCAGCGATTCCCGTTGAGAAAAATTAAGAAGAGCTTTTTTATAATCATGAAAATTATTTATCTCCTGCAAGCTTTAACCAGCGGATTAAAGTAAATATGCTAAAATGCCAACTGTTGTTTTATACTACCGTTCAGTAGCAAACAGTGCTGCAGAGGGAAAAACCACTTTTAAAATTTTATCTTCAAGTGTTGGTGGGTCTTAGACTGTTTATTTGATAGGATATTTGATTAATTATATGTGACCTTTACTACTAACGTCCTTAATGCTGCTCTTATGGTCACCTCTAGTGTTGTCGTACCGCTGTGCCTTTCAGATCCCTGGGAACCGAATCCATTGGTTTTTGGTTTGGTTTTCTGATGGGTATAATAATGTAGAACTAGATTTAGTTTAGAAAGAGATCTTTGGGCTTAAAGAGACCTCTTTGCTGAATTTGGGGAAGGATCTATGGATGAAGATTACTTGAATTGTTGTTAAGAGTTCAGGAAGAAGCCTGACTTGTCCCTGTAGCTGTAGTAGCTGTTGTAGTAGCAATGTCTACGTTTTGTCATTCCTCTCCAGCGCCCGTTTTTTTTTTTTCCCCAAGAGCACAAATCCAAGTAGCAAAAGCAAAGATGAAATTATCTATGCACTTCAAATTTGAAACATCATTGGGAATCATTTTCTGAATCAAAGCTATAGTTAAAATACAAATAATATCAAAATACCCCAAAAAAGACATTAAGGGTATGCCTTTTGTTCCTAAGCATGTTTCATTAAAAATAAGAAAGAAAACTTTTAATTTTTAAAACGTTTCTAGCTCTTTAAAAACCTGCAGTAAATACTTTACAAGTGGCTAGACACCTTCCCTGGTGGTTTAGTTTATACAAGCAGGAAACTTTCTCTCCTACTCTTTCTCTCTTTCTTGTTTTCTTTAAACCAACTGACGTAATGCCAAACTTTGCTTTAAAAGAACAGACAGAAGTAATTGGTAGCTTTTAACTTTTAATAATGTTCTGGATTGGTTTTAGTGGCCAAAATGCCATTTTTTTTTAAAGTTCAAGTAAGAACGGGCTTGTGGCCTGAGGAAGAAAGGCTCTGTTGATGTAGTTATTTTTATTCTTGTTTTTCAATCTGTTATTAAAAATCTTTCCTGCTGAGCCCTGCTGGATTTCTCCAATTGCTCTCTGTGATGGGTGGTGCATTTCAGGTTACCGTAACTCAAACATTTTTTGGGTTTTGGGGAGAGCGGGTATTTGTGTTGCGTTCTTTCTTTCTTATTTGGAAAAAAAAATTGTTTTTGTTTAATCGAGATGAATTAATTAAGATTATCAATGGCGACAGGTCCATGGATATGTTTATATAAAGAATGCTACACCTGTTAGCAAGAGCCTGAAATGTGGAAGTTTAATTGTGACATTAATCATTTTTATGTGCGGAGGAAGGAAAATAGATGAAACTTTACAAAAATATATTTTTAGATCGAAAGTGTTCATTTTAAGGTTCAGTTTGTTTCTACCGGTGGTTCTTTTGTTCTCACAATTTTAGATGATAATTTTTTAACCCTATATATCACACAATGTTTTTAGTTTCTCTCTCTCTCTCTCTCTCTCTCTCTCTCTCTTTTTTTAATAGTCCTTTTCTCTCTTCCTGATCTTAAACAGGCACACAGAACTTTCTCCAGTTAAGAGACATCTTGGTGATGTTGATTGACATCAGGGCAACTTCAGAAACTGGCAAGTAGGAAAATCTTTTAAGAGGGCAAAAAGATTTGTGCCAGTTTTTCCTTCCTTGGGGAAAGACACTCCACCCAGAAGTGGGGCCCTCCGTCCCATTTGGTGGGCCAGAACAGAGTATCGACATTTCTGGTGTGAATCGTTCGTAAGGTTTAAATCTTATGGTTACTTGTCTTGGACTTGGCTTTTAACCCCAAATTTGTTTTGAGAGTTTTTGTATTTGAGAGCTGTTGTTGTTACATAGAGCATGTTTTAAAAATAATACGTACTTAACTTCCATATCATGGAGATACCTTAAAATGTCTTTTCAGGCTTTTACAGTTCATTCCTCACATTCAGGGAAGTTGAAGTGTTCTCCGCATAGACGTTTCACAGTTTTGACTTACCTTATGTCTTTCTCGGTTTTTCTTGTGAAAACTAAGACTTTAGTTCACATCAGGGGCATTGTTTCTCTGGTAACTACTTTTTTACTTACGGATTCGTCAGGAAAAACCTTAGGAGCTTAAGCTAGAAGTTGTTCGCATCAGCATGGTGAGAGTGTCCCAGAATAAGTCTTATGTTATTTTATGTTTCACGGAGTTTTCAAACATAAATTTGAAGTTATTGGTTTCTCTGTCATTACATTTTTATTTAATGAATGTTGGTTTATTACTTCAAAACCGAGCGAACAGTAATAAAGTGTAGCAAGAAGGAAAAAAGGCAGAGGGTGGTGTTTGGAGAAGCAGTGCTTTGATATCAGCAGTTTGTTTACTGTTCAGTGGTGGGGAGGGGTTGGAGAGGCTTTGTGGGAGATGATACAAAAAAAAAATCCATCAATTGCGCATATGATCCCCTCCCCTTAAGGTTTACTTAAACAATATGTTTCAGTTTTGCCTCAAACCATTCCGCACCACTTCTCTCCCAAGAATCCACCACTATCTGGTTCCTGAGCGATTAAGGATGACATTTTCTGTTGTATAATGAACTACAGTATTGTTTGAACTAAGGTAACATATTTTGATTTATGTAATTTTTCTGGTAGTTATTTATAGGATACCTCTAATGTGAGAGGAAATCTAGCATCGTAAATGCCTGCAAGTGCTTGTAGCCATGCAAGTATCGGTGATAGCTATACTGTGTTTAAATGATTGCTGGTATGTGTGCATGCTGTTATGGGTATGTTTTATGTATGTACCGTACGTGGGCTGATAATACATGGATACACCTTGATGGTGGATTCTAATATGCGAAACCATTAAGTCTGCCCTTTAAACGTGAATCTTTTAAGGAGTTACATGACTTCCTTTATGAAGTATAGAAGTTTGAGATGGGTATGGAGTCGAACCATAATGAAGCCATCATGATCATACTTCTGTCTACTCGGAATTTACCAGGAAATTTTAAAAATGATGAAAAACTGTAAATCAAAATGCCACCTTTCAGTGTATTGTTAAGAAATGCTTCTGAAGAAAAATGTTTTAGAAGTCCCATTTCTGCTAGACGAGCAGTTAAGTGACAGTGCTGTTTCTGAATATATCTTCTAATGGGATGGCACTTTATAGTTTACACTTCTATCCCGAAACGTTATGTAGAAATAATATGGAACATGGAAAGACTCCGTACTGTGACCTGGTGCTTTTTTTCCCTAGGGTGATGGATTCTGTGCGTCACCCAGATGTGATGCTATTTGCCAGGCTTGTAATACTGGTTTTGAGGGTTGCTGTATGTCCTATTTCATCAAGCAACACAATACAACAACTTTGGTATCTAGGTAATTGACACAGTCAAAATAGGCTCTGGAAAATGTTCCAAAAACTTCTAAGTCAGAAGGTAACATATATTCAATTTATTTAACATTTGAATAAACAGTGACTCATTGTCAGCTATGTAAGCCTTCTATAGTAGACAGTGTTAGAAGGAAATATACAAGTGTCCATAGTTCATTTTCTGTTTCTTTTTTCCTTTATTTAAAGGGAGCATGGTTCTCCTATTTGCATTTATAATTGCTTTATCTGTTAATTACTTCGTATCCGTGATAATAAGTAGTATAGTATTATGAAGAATAATAAACGTTTTCATAGTGTCTAATGTATATGTATCAGGCTTTAAAAAAGATTAATATTATATATTAAATTGAGTATTATGATAATCAAGAATAAACCCAGTATAGGTTGATAGATACACCACGACTGCTATTTTGACACTAAATATATTTTAGCTGTAGAAAAAAAATATGAAAAATATTTCAAAGCCTCAGTGCTTTTTTACTTGTAGAACTTGCCTAGAATTTATGAAACTTACCCATCAACAGATACTTCTATTATAACGTGCTTCTTGATTGGATTCTATGACTTGGCTTTCAGTGAATTCTTGTGAAACACTATTGGAATTTTTCTTTATAGAAGCATATATTATGTCTGCGATCAGAGACAGCTATAAATCATGTAAATATATAGGGCAAAAGTTAGTTTGTGCAATCTATTTTCTCTATTACGTGATACACCTCATGTACAAAGGGGTCAAGCATTACCAATCTAGCTTTAGCTTTATTTTTCTGTGAGCTGTGTACAAGTACAGCCTGTGATCTGTGCCTTCATCTTAACTTAGTGCGTACATGTGCATACACATGTCTGTATTCTCACTCCTATAGAATGTTTTGCCTTACAGGCACTGAATGGAATTTTAACGTATCACATATTTATTTACATGATTTTAGCCTTTGTAATAGCCATTTTAATTACTTGATGCATCCCAACACCTATTTGAAGTTGAATTTAATTGTAATTTTGGTCCTGAAATGAGAACAAGATTGGCAAAACAAATTAAAAACCAACTTCTACTTGTGACTTCTCTGTGATGTCACTAACCAGGCATCATCTTTAGCTCTGAAAGATGTAGAAGTACTTACATCAGCCTATTGTTCTCTCAATACTATTAAGTAGTTCAGAACATATAAAAGTTCCCAAAAGAGATTTTGGGTTTTGTTTCAGCTTTACTTTATGATGCCATTAAATTTTCTTGAAAGAGAATCTCAATTTAATTTTTAAAAATACCATTCAACTGATGAATTAGGACTGGTCATATATATATATATATAAATACGTATTTATGTGTGTGTATATATATTAATTTTAATCAAGGCCCATGTTACTAATTTTTCTTAGTCTATGTTAACCTAATTATTGACTGATTAGTAATTCTTTATCAACACTTACTGGGTACACCTCTGAGGTCTTTTAAAATCGGGTATTTACTGTATCTGGCAGCTGAATTTTTATGTTAATAAATTGATTTAATTATGAATTGGAAAAACACAAGTGATCGTATTTAATACCATCTTTAACTTATTATTGGAAGTATATTAGAAGCAAATTTTTCACCTCCGTTCTGCAAACTTAGGTAAGTGTTAGAAAAGAACAGTACAAGTGGCCAGGGTAAGCATTACATCCAAGTAAGGAGTAATATGAAACATTATTTTCTGTAACTTATAAGCAGATCCTAAGAGTTGTTTCTCCTTTGCATTTAGAACGAATTTGTATTACATTCATTGAACGTAAGATGTGGTGAATTACTATAAGAAACTCACTGTCATCTAAACCTCAATTACTGTGAACTGTTTATTTCACTCTCTATCCCGTTTCTACTTATTCTTTTAAGTGTCCCGTTCTTAAGGCAATGTATGTCGTTGAAAGAGTGTTAAGTATTTACACTTTACTTTGTCTTTGATGAACTTTAAGTAAGAAAACTGTCACTTGTAAGATTTTAGGCTGACAGTAAAAATCATAATGCACACATTTTATGTATAAATATATGTACATGATCTTGCATGTTCACTTTGTCAGACGGTTAACTCTTTAGTGTTACACATATTTGTGTGTTCTTATGTACTTTTACTCCCAGAAGAGTTCAATACATCATTGTTGATGTTTCAGTGTGTATGTACATGCTCTTTGCACTCACTGAATAATTTGATATATCATTGGCAATAGTAAAAATTAAAAATGAGACCAATAATGAATAGAAATGGAAAAATAGGGGCGGTAGATATTAGTGTAAGTAGGTTTTCCTTCTTTTTGTTTGTGTCATGTTCAGTTGCTATTTAAAAAGACACATATATCTGAACAGAAGGGAGACTTGGATACTGTACAATCCATTATAACATAAGTAAGGAACTATCGCAATATGTGACTTTATTTATTTTTATATTTTTGACAGAGGAGACTTTGACCTGTCTGTGGTACTTGGGAATTTCAGATAAACCCCATCGGGGTCACACTCATCAGTTCCGGCTTTGCATGACATAAAGCATTCTCTAGTTTCTGGTGTGCTACTGTGCTGTTTTCCTTCAGGACTGGAAGTCCTGTAAGTTAATTTGGCATTTGAAAGCACTACTAGAATTTTTCCTTTTTGAAAATCGTCTGGATGGTTTTCAGAGGAGTAAGCAGAGATCACGGGCAGCGTGATGTCGTTCATTTCAGGATGCTAAGGAAAATTATGCTGAGAGCAAGCATGCTTCCTCTGGATTATTCTGCTATGCTTTATTACCCTTTTTTTTTTTTTTTCCTCTTTGGGATCTAATATTTCAATTTAAGGGGGAATAGAGATTTTTCCTTTTAGTGGAAAAATGTGCCAGCTGTAGGGTTTTTATCTACATTTCTTTATAATATGTATATTTGGGGGGTGTATAAGAAGAGAAACTTGTGTACTATAAAATAATAATACTATTTTGCTCTTTGCTATTGAACAGGTCCTTGCCATTCCATTTCTATGAGGAAATGCATTGAATGAAATGAAATAAAGTTGTGGTATAATTTTGAAATGGTTGTAAGCACCAACTGTGACACATTTCTGGCAAATAGATGAAGACGGCGTTACTCAGTGCCTCCACCAAACTGTGTACTTCAAGTTTACAAATACAAATCTGACCATTTGATCCCAGATAATGTTTGAAATGCCTGTGTCTTGGTTCAGGGAAGAGATTATTTAAATTATTCTCACCAGCAGTACGCTTTAGGTTTCCAAGAAATACAATGCCAGGTATCATGTGGTCAGACTTTTGAGATTTTTAGTGAAGAGTTTTACTTGTTTATTGTAGCTTACATTCAGTGACATCAAGCAGAGGCTGATTTACGTATTTGCGTATTGAGCTCTAGTGAAGTTCAATACATGGTTGTGTTTCCATCAAGATTTAGGGAGCAATGCACTAGAATAGTAGCCATCTACTGATGCTGGTCCTGAGGTTTGGGCTGTGTAACTGATTTTTAGGAGATATGGCATAAATATAATAATAGGTAGAAATATTTAGAATGATTACCTTTTATAAAAGTTAGTTCTGTCTTTCATGTCTAGGAAAATATAGCAGTGAATGTTTGCTTTTTGTGTGTTTTGTCTCCAAGCAGAGGAAACTGACAGTTTTATGTTTTAAGTGCCGAAAGTTGTTCTTGGCTAAGCAGTCCCTGAGTTAATCACTGGGATGTTAACTTGAATTTTTGTCTTTGAAAAGTTTTTGAATTTTAAAGCGAAATACGCTTCCATTATTTCCAAATTGACATCCTGCGTTCTGGATTGGTTTTTAGAGAAATGTTTTCCAAATTCTCTTGGATTGCTTGAAGTCCATTGATTTTGAAATATTTAGTTTTTTTTTTTTAAGCTTTTCAGAAAGGAGATGAAAAACTTCATCTTTTTAGGGTTTTCATATTACAGAACGCTCGTTTTTCCCATTAAATGCAAATTAATTTTGCTGTTATTTTGTATATATTTTTTTCCTTCTGTGTTCTTTCCAGAAACTCATTTTGGTGTATCAGAAATTGAGAGAACAGTGATTTCAGCTTCCCCACCGCACCTTTCTGTGATAAGATATTGTGGTCATTGCTAAGGAGTCACTACAGAGAAATTCTGCCTTATGTCATTTGCACACTTTCATTTTTACTTGAAAAAAGAGCAATATTTAAAAATCGTCTATTTATTCTTCAGGGTTAATTGCAAATATTATGAATGGTGTAAAGTAACATGACATTTAGTTTTTTTCTCGTTTGCATCTTAGGCAGTTTGTGTCTAAAATTTGTTTGAAGGAAGAAGAAAAAGTATTTTAACCAGCTTTGAAATTAATTTAAGATAGTCGTGTGGAATTCTCCAACATGAACACGAGAACATCAAATACTGTCAATGCACAGTATTGTATAAATAGTGGAGACTTTAACCTGACATATTTTAATGCAAAAGATGTTTTAGTACAAAGATTTTCTCTGGTTTTGCCTGTATTTTGTTTTATTTTTTGCAAGCTGTTTGCTTAAAATGATTGGCATCCTTAAATTATGGTTGTGTGGGAAACAAATAAGGCTGCTACTATAAAGAAACAAGAGTTCTGCACACGCATCTTAAAGACTATTTTAAAATATTTTCGTTTGGAACGAATGCATCGGCCCCGAAGAAATAGATAGTATCCCTAACACATCGCCCACACTCTTCTCTCGAAGTGGAATAGACTTTGAGAGAGCGCACTATTTCCGCTCGTAGTGGAATGTATTTTCTAGTATTTTGGTGTCTCTGCTGGTAGAAATGTAGAGATTTCAACCAACCACCTCTTGCATTGGTTCCTGTGATAGCAGTTGAACCTTTTACCAAAACTTTTGGTCCAGTGTAATCAAGACCATGTTGTGGAATTAGGCTAATGTGATTATTTCTTCTTTTCCTAATGTAGGAGAAAATGGGGTTTATCTGGGTAAATACCTTGGTAGAAATAATTGGCCAACTTTTATTTTGACAGAACATGATCATTTAAAAATACGAGCAAATTTTCGAGCCCAGTAATATGTGCATCTTATTTCTTTAGGTTCCATCAATAAAGCCATGTACAAAGAAAAACGAACAGAAGAATACATTTAATCACCTATCTGAGGTCAGATGTAGAGTGAACTGTGTAGCCTGCGTGAGAATTCTCTTAGTTCTCTGCTTCTACTCTGAGACCTGTTCCCCATCTCCTGTGCTCATGGGCATATTTCTTCACGTGTGTGAGAATATTTAGTGTTCTGCTTCCCATGGACACATAAAAATGTGGATTTAGGCTTGAGAGTCTTTTAACACTTTTTTGTTAGGAAAAGTAGAAGCTGGCTAGTGAAACCGTCTTAATGACTGAACTTCCCTTGAATGGCCCCTCTAAAATCTACTACTCAAGTTCAAATTTTGTTTCTTTGTTTTTCTTTAATTCAGGTAGTATTCAGAGTGATCTCAGGATCATATTTTATTTTGAGGATAGGAGGGACGTGAGCTACGACCGATGTTAGCAGAAGCATCTTATTTTATAAAGGAGAAATTGAAGGATTAAATTAAGTGAATTTCCCATGATCACACAGCTACTTACATAAAGGACTGAGATTGAACCGGTGTCTGGTCACTGTCTTCATTTATACATAAAACACTAGACAGGTTTGAGATTCGTTGAGAAAGTCAGCGTAATACTTGAAAGTCACGACTTTTCATTTTTCCTTTTGTAACTGGATTTGAGAATAGAATTAGAATATCATTTATTCATGTGCAGTGGGGAATTGATCGTGTAATAAATCATGTAAATAAATATGGTACCTTCCTATTATTTCTTTATCAATACCTTATGAAGATGTGGGAATCGAATGTTTAATCTAGAAGTTATCCTGGAAGTTCAAAGTTACTGCAGAAAATCGAGGCTTAATATTTCTTTCAGACACCTGAACAATAGAAGCCTCTTTAGATTCATGTATATAAAATTCAGTTGGTAAAGAATTAGTTCTAAAATGGTCATTAATAAGGAGTTAGTTTGTATTATTCTTCTCCCTGTAGCTTAAAATGCCTCCCAACATTTATCTACTTTGAGACTGACTTTAAAAATAAAAATCGTCCTTTTGAATTAAGGACTTTTTATCTTCCAAGAAACTGGACTTTTCTTTATTCATAACAGCCGTAAGCCCCTTGGCAGGTTGAAAACTATAGACAGCATCTGTGAGATTAGGCCTGAAATGTGCAATTAGTTATTAAAACGTGGTTGAGAAACCATTCGTGGCATTTTAATAAACTCCTCAGCATTTATCAAAACAAATTAACAAAAGAATAATGAAGAACTTCATTTATGTTAAATGCTTTTGTTATTAATTTTTTCTTTTGAATGATACACTTCAGCTTTAATGTAGCAAAAATGAAATATTTTAAAATATAAATGTAATGCCTTTATTTTTCTTGTAGAATTTCTTTCAAGTTCCATTTTTATCCATGACCCCGCTGTATAATATGAATGCAATTAACAGTTCTTTGTTGGTTATAGTTAAGCTAATTTTAATCATTTACTCCATTGCATTGGAAAAACAGGAAAAATTCTCCGTTGTCTTAGGCAACAAATTTCTTGTTTCTTCTTACCTTTCACTTTTAATAGTTACATAATCTGAAGGTTAGTGCAAATCCCCTCATCAGTGAAATTTACAGTTTATAACCTCCGATGACACTCTCATATCCGTTTCTGTTGTAAAAAATTGTAGCGAATGCCATGCAGAAAAATGTTGGACCTAAGACATCCCCCAGGCTCCCTTAGAAGACAGTTCTGGGAGGCGCTTTGGAAAGCAGAAGGAGGTGTGTGTCAGATCCTGAAAATGACAGGTTTGGTCCAGGGTCTGCACTTGAACCCATTTCTTGTTGAGTTGCCAGGTGAAGATACCTGTTGGACTGCCTTTTATTTGTCTGGGTTTGTGTCTTAGCCAGAGGGCAGGCTTGTCTTTTATTTAAATTTGGCTGCTGTGGTTCACTGTTTCTTTCAGGTGAAAACCCTTTGCTGTGAATAGTGTTCCTTTAAAATAAAAAAGTTTGCTTGTGAAAAATAATCACAGTCAGCTAGAAATAATTAAATCAGAGAGTAATGAAATAGTTAATATTAAAAGGCAGTTCTTCTAAAATGGGTTGAGGAACTATCTTAATGATTATGGTGACCGTGTCACATAAAATCTCTTTCTTGGTATAGTGAGCATATTATAGAGAGAGGCTGAAAAGTTCCATTATTACATAGCTTTCTAGGACTTTTGCCTTCCTCTTCCTCTGACAGTTATCTCTGTATGAAGTTGATTTTTTTTTTTAACCTGTGAATTAGTGTTTAACACCCGATGTTTACTTGATGGAACTGTAAGAAACTATCAATGCTTACCTTGCCCTCGTTTTTTCATAATATTACCCTGGGATTTATTTTTCTACTAATTCTCTCCCTATATTCCAAGTATCTCTTCTTCTCCCTTGACTTTAAAGAGATTTGAACCTTACCATGTACGCTCGGCATTGCAGATCAAAATAAATTTTAAATGGCTCTCACTCTGGGCTTTGTTTATAAGAAAGTACTTTTGTGTTGGCTTTTAAAATAGGTCACAAACATCCAGATAAGGTTTAAATAAGATGAGTTTTTTTTTTCCTTTCCACGTATTAAGGAATTTTCTTTCCTGATAAATCAGTTTACATTTAATTTTTATCCCCACCTGAAATCACAACTTTCCTAATATAATCATCTAACATTTAGTAAAGCTCTACTCAGGCATTCCTTAAACTGTTTTATACTTGTTCTCATGGCGTGTGTTTGTGAACAAAGACTGCCCTGGATGTTTTATAGATGTTTTTATACATCGCATTTATCTTCTGCTCACTTGTCAGTTGTTTTTCTAGAATCTAGCAAAAGTCCAGTTGCAATTCTGTAGCTAGTATACATGGCTACTGAACCTGAGAGATAGGTTGTGGTTTAAGCACTGGACTCCTTTCAGGTAACAAAAAGTCTGCAAATAATGAATACAGCTCTCTTGAAAGTTTAGAAAAATGTAAGTTAAAACAAAAGGCTACTTTTTATTTATTTCCAGATGGATTCCATCTTGTACTTGGCATGGCACAAAGTCAAAATGTTGCACTTTGAGATTTATTAATTAGAATGTTTCTAAGCCAGATATGGAATCTGTTCTATTTTTTCAGATAAAAGATAAACCTACCCAGCTATAAAAATAACTTTAGAGTGTGGGGAAAATGTTGAAATCTCAAATCTGGGTTTTCTTTTTATATAGACTTCCATTTCTCCACAGTGAAGTCTCCCAGGTTCCTCTGGTTGTTGACACTGCTGTATTGAGGACACCAGTGGGCTGATGGCAGCGGAGCCCAATGGTCTTTCCGTCTGACTGCATCTCTTAAATGAATTGGATGCTTCCAACCATTCTCCTGAGTATCTCTCCTGGCTTGGCTTCTGGGGGCGCTGCATCCCTGCTACGCTTATTTTTGTCTGTCCTTAACTTTCCTTTTAATTTTTGCGCTTTTCCTTAGTATTAAATGTTTTCACCTTTTGATCTGAATGAAATAACTTCGGAATTTTCACCTCCAGACCTAACTTGGCTTCTGAGTTCCAGTATCAGTAGTCTTCAAACACCATAGGTACTTGTTTATAAACCTGTTTATGATCATTAGCTTGGCATTCAGGACTCTAAGCTCTGCTCCCAGTTTGTACTATACCACATGTTCTGTCCTCGAATTAGTACTTAATTGTAGAACATTCCCAAACCAACCTTCATTCATGTTCTTCCCTCTGTGAGATGCTTTTCATCCAACCTTAACTGTACAAATTCTACCTATTCCTGAGATGTTGACTTTTGTTTTTCTTCCCGAAGACTTCCAATTTATCGTCATTGAGACTTAAACATCCCCGCCCTGTGTTCCCATTATTTGTGGCTTTGGTATATAGCCCATACCAGAATCTACTTGGCATTGCAAGTCTGAGGAGAGTAAGAGGATACCGAATTTATTTCTGTCCTCTTTACAAAGCCTCAGATGCAGTGGTTTCTCAAAAGTGTTGCGTTAAATTGGCACATGGGGGAAGGACACTTTGGCCAGAAGAGAATGACACTTTTAATTGGCCAGATTGTGAAATTGGGTTGCTGAGTTTCAGAGAGGTAAAGGATTATCTGATGTTGCATAATTAATAGACATTTCTTGAAGTTTGCCCTAACAAATTGTTCCTAAAGTATAATACTGCTGGTTACAACTTTTACATGCTGTGTTTTGCAGTGTGCTTTCAAATTCTGTCTTTCATTGATTAACATCATTGAACCAAGTGTGACAGTGTTGCTAAAACTGAGATGAAAGGAGGACCGAATACATTCGTGAACGATAGAAAATTGAAAACTCATATTGCCTTGTGCTTTGCTGATCTTGCATCTGGGGTACTACAAAATAATCAAAGATGCAAAGCGATAAATGATGTGCCCTCAATACATGAAGGTTAATAATATTAGATTCCAAGTCATGAGCCAGAAATGTGTAGTTTTAACTCCCGCATGTTGAATATTTGTCAGCCTAAATATTGTGCCCTGATGTTTGAGGACAGTGGCTTACAAACTGGCTTTGTGGTGAAAGGTACCTGTAAGTGGTCCAGGGCTTGGATGCTAAAGGGGAATGCTTTAGACCTTCGGAAGATCTAACAAAGATAATGGTGAATAGGGTTTGTCGGGAGCTGAGCAGAACCAGAAGTAATATTGCTTTGGGATGCCCAGGTTTATGGCAGTGAAGGGTATTGAACCTCCTTTTGCTCTTTTAAATTTCCATGCCTCCTTCAGAGATGTCCATTAGCATGATAACTGAATAATAGCGCTGAGACATTTCTCATGTTGAAACAAAGCCTGAGATTTCTTTGATAGTTTGATTTTTACTAATTACCTTTAATTTCATTTTAAAAGCCAAGGAACAATTTTGAAGTTTTTTAACCCTCCCCCCTTTTAAATGTGTATTTATTTTTGAGAGAGACAGAGACAGAGCATGAGGAGGGGAGGGGTGAAGAGAAGGGAGACACAGAATCCTAAGCAGGCTCCAGGCTCTGAGCTGTCAGCACAGAGCCCGACACGGGGCTTGAACTCACAAACCTTGAGATTATGACTTGAGCCGAAGTCGGATGCTTAACTGACTGAACCACCCAGGTGCCCCTGTTTGTTTTTCCTTTTCTTCTTTTTTTTTCAGACCATATCCTTGGCTTTCTCTCTGTAGTTTTTTTTTTTTTTTTTAACAATAAAACTTTCTTTTGTCTAAAAACCGGGAGGTCCCTTTGGTTTAATTTAGGAATCTGTTAAATACTTAAATATTATTTTAAATAACTCTGCAAAATTACTAAGGCTTGCCATTATTGTGCATTCCCAAATCTGTGTCGACAAAGAAGCATCAAGGAAAACTCAAGGAGAGGACCTATTTAACGTATTTCTTTACTTCTAGGACAATTCATTACTTGGAGGACTCTCAATTCTCTGTTTCTTCCTTAATAACGAAACATTCCAAAGCTTGCTAAAAACCTTAGCTAATTGCATTTTTCAGACATGCTTTTCAGGTGTCACGTTATGTCTCTCAGCAACTTAAAAAATCCTTCGAAGGAGATAGTTGGATTTTTAAAAGTACCATATGCTTGATATTTACTAGTTAAGTGATAGTAGAAAGAGTCTCATTGAAGAGTACCTTCTGGTTAATAAGTAGGGATTTTTAAATCCTCTGTACTTTTCCGCAGCTGAAGGGGTGCATACTTTTGGTTGCAAGTGAGTAGGCGAAATGTAGTCTTTTTCTTTTGGTGCAGTGTTGGTAGCTTAGAAATCTCTGTATTGCAGTTTCATAATCCCTGACATGACTGTCTAGCTCTCATGCCTGCTAAATGCAGAAATAGAGGAAGGAAATGTATGTTTTGGCTCCATTAAAATGTTCCTTATCAGACCGCGTGGAGGAGGAGTGGACCCTGTTGAAGATACCTCTCCTGGCCAGCTGGACTGCGTGTGCTCCGTGCTCCTTTCCTGTCCGCTGAACCTGTGTGGTGCCCTTTAATGATGGGAAGGAGCACATTATTAAATCTGTCGGTCGTTCTCGCTCCTAGTGTTTTCACTTGTGAAAATCAGGGAGCAGAGGGCATGCAAACTTTGCCCAAAGGCTGGATACGGTTTGCATAGAAATGAGCTACGTGTGGTAACAAGTGAATTGGTGGATGCGAGGCCAGCGCCGATCACAAAATAGAAGTGAGAGCTAGGTGAGCGAGGTTTACAGGGGAAAGGCTGCTTCCCTAGAGGTTAGGCTTCATTAGGGGCCACCTTCACATGATGGTAAGTGTTCACATCTGTGGAGCCGTCTGTTAATTGAGTGTATTGTCTCCACCTGAGATAGGAATCGCCTTTGTCATCCACATTTCTCAGGGAAGTCGCCTAGGATACGCCAGGTAGCGATAGCAGAATCAGGATTTGAACCCAGGCAGTCTGGCTGGAGAGCTAAGGCTTGGTAAGCACGTCTCCTTTACTTCTGATCTGCTGAGAGCTGGGTTTGGAGCTATTGTATATTCCAAGCGTTTCAAAGACTAGGTGACTTTGAAACAGCTCTTTCAGTCTGTTCTCTTCTTCAGCTCTAATCTACCTTTGCTCATTTTCAGAGAAATAAAACCATCGTCTTTATATATGACATTTTAAAATCTGGATTTAGTAATAATTCACATTCAACTTGTGTTCTTTCCACAGAGGTAGCTGCAATCTTGTGTTTAAAAAAAAAAAAAAACCTTTATTAGTCTAAGTAACTGTCTCTTCTTGGCTCCATTACAGTAAAAAGGCTGTGATCAGCAAACTCTTGTAGGGGGAAGTTGTTGAATGACATGGGGATGTGGTACTGTCCTGTTAATCCTCAGGGCTTTGTGTTTCTTAAATTACTGCACTCCTGGGCAACCGCCCCTGCTCCAAACGGGGTCTTGACAGCGTGGCATTCTTACTTTGGCTTCTGCGTGTGACAAAAACCTTAAAAGGAAAGGTCGGTTTGGGTTAGACATACAAACAAACAAAACCTTTATCATCTTAATACTAGCTTATTTGTCTGTGTTGGGTTAATTAAAAAAAAAAAAAGTAATTTCTCTTTTGTGAATGAGCTTTAAAGACCCAGCGTGTTTTGGTGGTTAATAGTCACACGAGTAAATACCAAGAGTAAAATTGCTTTTTTTTTTTTTCTTTTATTTTAAGGAGAACTAAAAAATCAGGACCGCAGATCAGTAACAGCAGTAGGATTCCATTTTCTTTTAACCGCTCCTCCAGAAGCTGCAGTCTGAGTGAGCGGACTGTGTCTTGGAAGGAGGCCGCTTGCCGCCTGTGGCCTTTGAAGCTGCGGCGACAGGAGCTTTGTGTGTGCGTCGGTGGCGTTCGCGTTCTCCTGAAGGACGCCCCCACCCCCACCCCCACCCCCACCCCCACCCCGCCGCGTGCCGCCTGCCGCCGCCGCCGCCGCCGCCACGCGCGCTCCGCACCGGGCTGTGTTCGTGCCGTCGCAGGCGGCCCCGCGCGGCGGCGGTGAGAGCGCCCGGCCCGCGCGCCCCTGCGTGTGGCTGGTGCGCGCTCGCGGCCCCAGCGCCCCCCAGCGCCCCCGCCGGCCGCCGCCGCCGCCGCGCGTCCCCCTGCTGCCCCTCTCTCCGTGTGCGGCTCCCGCCTCCCCGCCGCTCTCCCTGCACTACCCCCCCTGCCCCCCGTCCCTCCAGGATCTCTCTCCCTCCTGCGTTGGCACCTCTTGGATCTGACGTTCTCATTGCCTTTCCTTCGGCGTCTCCCAAGATGGGTCTATCAACACTTCCCCCTCGTGAAATCTTGCTGTTTCACCTGCGATCCGTGTGCCACTTGTAGACAGTCGCCAGTTGACAGAGCCGAAGTTCTAGTTTTGCATTAATTAAGCAACGACTGTATTATTAGCTTTTCAATCTGTCACATACTTTCTCAGACACAGTTTTCAAGGACCTGCTTCCACCAGTATCTGATCTTTTGAACTGTATTTACGCATTCTTGAGTAGATGGAAGGATTGTGCCTTATGCATTCTCAATCAGAAAGCTATGAATAAAATGAACCTAAGGAAGTCATAGGCACGAAGTCACCATGTATGTTATAATTTAGTAGTTTTTATAAGCACGTGCAGCCTTTCTGGAGTGGCTGAGGCTTCAATTTTATGTTTTGGTGTTCCGGGAATGAGGACTCTGACGTTTTTCTTAAGTAACGTGACTTGAAACAGTTGCTCTTCGTGGATCTCTATCAAATAGTTCTATCCCTCTCTACGTTATCAAGCTTATTTTTAAATTAGTTCTTTTTAAGGCCATGCTTTTTACACTCTCAGTATTAAGTTCCTTTTCTGGAAACCCATATTATTAAGGCCGCGTCATGAGATATCAGTATTTTTAGTAGAGCTGCTCTTAGATTCCTTACCGTAAGAAATTTTTAGCACAAGGATTGAACTTTATTGGTTCACAGAATGTATATCCAGTTATTTCACTTTGCCTCCATGATTCCAGTATGACTGATGTAAAGAAAATTGTCGATATTGAACTTATAGGGCACAGGGTTTTTATATTGATGCCTTGGTTAATTCTAAATACCCCCTTCCCAAAAGAAATTTAGATCCTTCTTTTTAAACTTGTGACAGACTAACCTGTAGTACTGCTTTTTATAGGGAGAGTATTTGAAGTTGATATCGTAAATTGAATTCATAACAGCGTAAAACTAGAGATGTTTTATTGAAGAAAAAGGTGATCCTTAAATATAGGAAATGATTTAACACATAAAGTCTTTCTGATAATTTGTTGAAAAGAAAATGATAATCTTATGATTTAAAACATCAGTAATACTAAGCCAATTATTAGTAAGACCTGTTCTGTCCTCAAATTCTTAACTAAATAATTACACTGTGAAATTGAAGGTACTGAAATCACAGCATGAGGGGCACTAGTCCTGACACACAAATAATAAAGACTGCGTCCACCATACATTTTTCTTATTGTAAAAGCACCCATTCCTAGAGTTTAGAAGGTATGTACTTCAGTAGCCATAAATGTGCATCACAATACTTTCTACCCTTTTTGGTTTTGTGGGTTTTTTTTTTGTTGTTGTTGTCTTTTGTTTGGTTTTTGTTTGGTTTTTTTTGCATTTTTCTGGATTTGAGCACTTTGGCCTTTTTCCAAGCTTATTTGTTCTCTGGATATGTAAAGCACAAATCAAAATACTGAAGTTTCAGCCATCCCCGTGTCTTCTGGGACATGTGATTGTCCGGAATAGGCTTATGTCCAGCTGTGTTTAGAAAACCCAATAGGTTGCGGCTATGTTTTCCTATCTGTGATGCGGCTTAGTTGGAATAAAATCAGAATAAGAGCACGACTGTAACTTCTCTAGTTTACAGTTTTCCCATCTATAGGCTATGAGCAATACTACCTGGGAACAGATTGTGGGGGTTTAAATCAAATACTGTATGCAAAACAGGTTTGGTGATTGCCAAAGGGCCGTGTGAATATTTATTATTATAATAATAATTATAATCGTTCTGTTTCTAATCTTTCAAGTGTTCCTATATCATTAACTATGGGAGTGCCCATTAGACCGTTCAAAATGGCGTTTCTAAGGTTTTATTTTATCTTTTAATGTAAAAACTCTATTTAGGAGCTGCACAGAGTAGAATCCCAGCTGTCCGCTGTGGTGGGGAAGACTGGCACCAGTTGTTCCAGAAGAGTAGTTGGGATCGTGCCCTGGGAAGAATGTATATACCTTAATTCATCCATTCTTCTGTTTGGATTTCTGTCGTGAGAGCTTTGGTGTTTAAGTCCAATCTGAACTGTGAAAGTTCTTAAAAGAAATGTTGCTGAGGTATGTTTTTCACATTGTACATCTGTGCCTTGTTTTGTGGGTCATTAGTGATCTGTGCCATTATTTTTATTTTAAAATGTATGTGTATATTCATTATTAATTTCAATACATGACTTTTTAAATACGTGACTTTTTGACAGCCTGAGATTTCCTCTCCCAACTCGCTTTCTGTAGTAATTTCATGAAATTTCTTCCTCTTCTTTAAAACGAGTGAGTCTTACAAAATTCTCCTTCAGAATGCATCCCTGTCTTCTTTGTCAGTAGGTTGTGGTAACTTCATCAGAATACATCAGACATCCTTCCTAAGGAGTGATCTCACAGACAACATTTTGTGATTCTCTCTGGATATTTCGGAATTTATCTTTTTTTAAGCATGCTTTTCACAATCAAGAATGAAAATCATAGTTATTTGCAAAACATGCCTATTAAAGAAATAACAGTATGATTAAAATTAATACAGGTTTTTTTCATACTAGAAGCTCAAAGTATTTCCTTAACGGTGACACATGAGGTGTCATTCATTTTTTCTAGAGGAAATTACATTGAACCATTAGAATTGTTTTTTATTTGATAGAAAAGAAGTCCCTACTAAGAGCACTAATCCTCAATTTTTGTTGGCAAGTATACTGTCAAATTTTACTTGGAATCAGTAATTCACAAGATCCGTATTAGAGGCTTGCAGGGTGTATCCATAAAATGACTAGAAATTCTCTGTCCTGTAAATTTTCACAAAATGGAGGAAGTTCTAGAAATTCTTTAATAATTTCCAAAATGAGATTGTCAGAGGGTATGAATGATACCAATTCTCCAAAACTCCTGTATCATTCACAGTTCCCTATTCATTTTGCATCCTGCAGTGATCAGTGAGCTCATATTTGTATTTATTTGTATTTATATTTTATTTATGATTATTATGTAGATATGTAGTATTTGGTAATAAGTATACGTATACTTAAAACTGCTCATTCTTCAGACTTTGGAAATTAAGGAAATGGAAACATTTCCACATCACAGTTGTGTTTCAGTACAGATTTTCAGTCACTGGAAGTCATTTCTGTATTCTGGTAATTTGATAACCCCTTTTTGAAACGTATTTGTTGAGCTCATTGTAATTCCATGTGTCTCTAATGAAAGGCATGTGAAGGTATAGATTGAAAGAATTAACTGTGGTTAGTCCTTGCTGAGACCCCTGCTGCCCCTTTTGGGCAATCTCGAACCTGGCACCCACTTGTGTTCTTGCTAAAACGGAGTTTTCCAAAATGTAAATGATGTCATATTCAAAAGCGATGCCAAGAAACAATGTGGCAGTTTCTAAATTTTGTGAAGCTAAAATCCCTGGTTACAAGAAAGAGTACATGTCACAGATGAGTAGTTAGTAATGACTTCAGTTTAGCAGGAAAAGAGCAATTCCCATATGCTGATTCTAGTCTCATAACAAAGAATGTTATAGAAAGATTGCACAGTATTTAACAAGCTGTGAGTTAATGTGACAGTGTCCGCGGATCTGGTTCCAGAAGGATAATCACTTTACCATATTTCTTCAAAAATATTTTAAGTTCTACAGAAAGCTCAGTGTCCACGAATCCAGACTGTTCCCACTGCACTCCACCCCGCCAAGTCGGGCAGTGCTATCGAGTTCAGTAAAACAATTAAATTCTTGAGACTGCCTGACCCTGAAGACCTGGATGAATAAATAAGTCTCACTGTCAGACTGCACCCTGAGAGTGTATGTACCTCCTGTGCGTAGGGGAGAGCGGGTATAAACGAGAACATTATCCTCGAGTATTTAAGATTTAGTTTTCAGGACATCAGTTATTTCCACTGAGAGCCACTCCCAGTTTGAATGTAGACCGCATTCTTCAACATTTGTGGGCACCTGAGGAGTCAAGAAAATGAAGTAAAGTTGTATTGCTTTCAGCGCCGGAGCAGGTACTGTGGGCAGTTCTTCGGTGTGATAGATTTGTTATCCACGATTCATATCTGTCGCCTTTCCCAGCGACTTGGGCTCTTATGCACGTTCGTATTGGCACTGTGATTTCCTAGCTGCTATGAACCTAACGAACTGGTGCATTTAACTTCGAATCGTGGACTTGTCTGTGTTCCCTTAAAGCTTAGAGCCCACGCTCATGGTTTTGCTGTTGCAAAGACTCTTAAAGGCGGGGATGGGAAGTGGCAGGGGAGTGGGGAGAGGGTCTCATTTCCTTCAGTGATTTAGAAAAGAGGGCATATTCTCCTCATGAAAGACAAGAACTTTTTCAATCCTGAGAATATTGTTTTGCCATAACGGTAATGAGACTGTCTTCTTCCAATAAACACATATACTTGGGTATTAGGAGAGGGAGGTACATCAAATTAAGAATCCATCATGAAAATTTTCTACAAAATGCCTTTATAAAGGATTTTTTTCCTTGAAAGCAATTGTAAAGTTGATAATTAAATGAGATGCAAATAAAATTATATTTAAATCAGATTTTTCAATCTTTACATTGTTTAAGACATTCCCTGGGTGACAGACTATGGAATTAAGGAGTTCTGGTACTGTAAATGTATAAGATACTATCGCTGGGTATTAACTGCTTTAAAAGTCAAGGTCCTCTTCTGTTAAAAAAACAATACTTTTGGGATGTTTAGATGGCTCAGTTGGTTAAGCATCCGACTTGATTTCTGCTCAGGTCATGATCTCATGGTTGGTGGGACGGAGCCCCAGGTCGAGCTCTAGCCTGCTTGTGATTCTGTCTTTTCCTCTCTCTCTGCCCCTCCCCTACTCTCTCTTTCTCAAAATACATAATAAACAATTAAAAAGAAATCAACACTTTTGTATCCAGTTCTTACCTCATGAAGTCACAGGCAGGAGATTCCACCCCCACTATTTCATTTACCCTGTAGTTTTGGTAGACAAACTGTTCACAAGAAACTTTGATTTAAAGCCAAAAGTTCAGTGTTTAAAAAAAAATGAAGACAAGAAACCTGGTCAAATTCACTTTTTCCTCTTTTTTTTCTACCTAAAAACACCCACTCTGTGTGTTACCTACTAGGAGCTTTTTGTCTCGGGGAGGAGTGGGCAGCGTACCAACAACTACAGCACACAGTGTTTTATAGACTATTCCGGTTGATACTGTCTTACGTGTTTAGTTTTCTCGTCCCTTTTCATTCCCTTTAAAAAATAACTGAAGTAGACAAGTTATACACATTTGCTATAGGAATTAACACAATACAGATAAGTTCAAAGAAGAGGATAAAAACCTGGTGAGAACCACTCTTGATTTTGGTTTATGCGCTTCCATAACCCTTCGAGTGTGTGTGTGACTGTGCGTGTATAAACACGAGCGTTTCCCTTTTTCTTATCTCCTCCAACCTTGAAAAAGAGGCAGTTTTGCCAGGAGTTGATTTTGGAAGTGCAAGGAGATCTCTGCCACAACTTTCTGCAAGGCCTGTACTTCAAACTTGAGAACAGTGGCAGGTATTTTGGCTAAAAATGCAGTGCTTGCTTGTGCCTAAAGGTACCTGCATGGGCTTAACATAAATTCTCCTTATGTTCACATCTTCCGACTCTCTGCTGCAGAGTCTTAGGGTGATTGCTTTGAATGGGCACAAAGAGGACTGATCTCTGCCTCAGAGTGACCTGATTTTGGATTGATCCTACTTTACAAATTCTGTCTGGATGGGGAGGAACTGGGAAACTTACCAGGAAGTCATGCTGGAAGTGGACTCTTAGATGAGCCTTTCGTACTTAAAGCCGACACCTGCCAAGTTCTCTTCCGTATGGATCTGGCTTGAAATAAAGAAGTGTGTTTATCGACGCCTTCCTGACTGTTTTAACGACTGGCTTGCATGGATCAGGATGGACTGGTTGGAATATCATTGAGCTTTTGACCAAGGTCTCAGTGAGTTCCCAAAGGGATTAAGGAGATCTAAGATCATTTTAGAAGGTTTGCTTTTAAACTTCATAAAATGGTTCAGGTCTAAGAACTTCTGAGTTAGAATGGATTCAAGATACACAAGGCTAAGATAAAATGCTAAGTCCAGGCAGGCAATTCAAGAAACAAATGGGTGACAAGTAGCTTTGTTAGTCAGTCAGTTAACTGATGTTTGTCTTTTCTAGAAGTTTAACTCAGTTTATTCACTAAATTTCAGTAACTTCAATAAGCTCAGTCAACAACTATTTACTAAGCAACAGCCATTCATTTATAGGTACTGTACTTGGTTATGAGAGTATCAATATGAATAACCACGGAAGAACATTTTCCACATAGGAATATGAATATTGAGGCATAAAGGAAAATTTTGCTGGTCCTAACTCCAATTTGAATAACAGAAAAATACAGTGACATATAAATGCCTAAATAATCCAGTCTCATTAATGTGTCACAGATGTCTGTCAGGAACCCCCACCTTTCATCTGAATTGATAAGCTAGCTTTGATTTTTAAAAGCATTCTTCTTTCTTTTAATGTCAGAGTTTAAAACATTTGATTATTTTTGAAATATATAATATCTGTTAATTTTCACCTTTCTTCATTGTGTGTACATTTCATACCACATCTAGTCCAGTTTTCCTAATCACTTTTATTTAGAATCTTCAAGTGAGTTCCTGTTTTCTGCAAGCGCTTCAGTCTCATCCATTGGGATCCCAGATTCTATCTTACGAGCCTTTGCAACTACATATTTTAGTAACCCAGATTCTTCACTGTCCCTCAACATAGTGGAAAAGGAACCCTTTGCTTCTCTTTCTCCTCTTTGCTGCAGTACTGCTTTCTTTTCCTTGGAAATTCTTATTTCTTGGGTGCCTGCTGGCTCAGTTGGTGAGCATCTGACTTCGGCTCAGGTCATAATCTCACAGTTCATGGGTTCGAGCCCCGCATGGGGCTCTGTGCTGACAGCTCAGAGCCTGGAGCCTGCTTCAGATTCCGTCTCCCTCTCTCTCTGCCCCTCCCCTGCTTGCGTGCTCGCTCTCTCTCTCTCTCTCTGTCTCTCTCTGTCTCTGTCAAACTGTCAAAAATAAATACACATTAAGAAAAAAAGAAAAAAGAAGTTCTTATTTCTGTGCAATTTCTTCCTCAGACTCCTCTCCACTCTCCTCTGATTTAAATATTTCCCCTGTTATTGACCACATTACATTATTTTACTATGAGTGAAAGAAATAGTGGACATGATAATAATTCTTGTAAAAATAGTAGCAGGTATTTAGGACTTACTATTTGTCTTCAAGGGAATTTATTGTTTACCCTAATGATTTTGGTGCAAAATCCTGTTATATGCCATATCGTTACCAAGATATTTACTGTAAGTCTTATTTCTTTGATGGATGGAGCTAGTTTCTTAAGCAATAATTTTCTCTTAAAATTTTTTCTCCTTTTGGTATTTGGCCACATTATTTTAAACATATTAGTTACTCAATAAATACATACTATGTGGATGAATTAATTGACTAGAGGGGCACCTGGGTGACTCAGTCGGTTGAGTGTCTGACTCTTTACTTTGGCTTAAGTCATGATCTTACAGTTGTGAGATCGAGCCCCATGTCAGGCCCTGTGCTGAGCATGGAGCCTGCTCGGGATTCTTTCTCTCCCTCTCTCTCTGCCTCTTTCTTTCTCTGTCAAAATAAACAAATTTTTAAAAAATGAAATAAAAATAATTGACTAGAAAATTTTGGTATGAAATGCCCTTGCCTATAGGCAGAACGTATATATATTTGATGTTGCTTTGGTACTTTATTTTCCAACTTAATGAACAAAAGTGTTTTTTGAAATCATTAACGTATTCTATATTCATGGTATAGTAAATAGGAACTTTCCTGAGGATTAAATGTGTTGATTTGTGTTTTGTAACCAGACTATTAAGCTTTGGGAAGAGATCCTTTTAAGTAAATTACATATATGCACATATATATTAATATATTAATCTCTAAATGAACATCAGTTAATTCAGAATATAATCATTGTATTTCCAATTTTAGTTAATTGCTTATGGTAAGAAACTATCGTACTAGTGGTATTGTTGAGATAGTAAAAAGATTGCATCAACATCAGAGATAATTGTTTAGATCTTAAATTATTTTTTATATTAATAAGGCTTTTCCCATAACATAATTATGTAGAAATTTTATCCATAGTATGGTAGTATGAAACGTTTGTATGAAGTTTGTATGTAGAGTTTATGTAAAGTTTTTTGAACATAACTGATCAATAAATTGTGTAATATTTTCAGGAAAATAAGGAATCTTTCATAAAATGTGTGCTTTAATCCTTTGTTTCAGAGAGTTGATGATTTTAACCATACACCACTGAAACTGCTAACACCACTAAACCTGTTTCAGTTCTGTTAAGAAGTCACATTCTGTCATGGGGCGCCTGAGTGGGCTCAGGGGCTCAGTTGGTTGAGTGGACTCTTGGTTTTGGCTCAGGTCATGATCTCATGGTTTGTAGGTTCAAGCCTCACATCCTTTCCCCAGCTGACAGTGAGAAGTCTGCTTGGGCTTCTTTCTCCCTCCCTCTCTCTCTCTCTCTCTCTCTGCCCTTACCCCACTTGTGTGCACTCTCTCTGTCTCTCTTCTCTCTCAAAATAAACTTAAAAAAAAAAAAAAAGAAGCCACATTCTCTCTCGTGAGAAAATGAACTCTTTCACTTGCAGAATCAGTGAATCACTGAATTACTCAGTCTTCCCCCTTCACCTGGCCAGCTTTTGCTGTCTTTTAGTTTATAGTCATTTCCTCCAGAATCCTTTCTTATACCAAATCTAGGTGAGGCACCTCTGTGTCCTGTGTTTCTTTTCTCTGGTTAGACTGTGAACTCGCTGAGGGAGGGTTTCGTGTTTACCTTCTTCACAGATGTATCCGCAGCACCTTGCTTGATGCCTGCAAAATCATATATAGTCGAATGTATAAATGTGATATTACAGTGCCACCCGCCCCCCTCATCTGTGGTTTCACTTCCCGTGGTTCATGACCCACATCACTGAGGTCTGGATGCAGATGATCCCCCTCAGACTTAGTGTCAGGAGGGCAGCGGTAGCTTAATGCTACATCACGGTGCCTGCGTCACTCTGCTCACGTGCTCTGCTCACCTCCGCATTTTATCATCTCACGTCGTCACAAGAAGAAGGGTGAGTACAGGACATTAAGACATTTTGAGAGAGTGACCACATTCACATAACTTTTATTAGGGCACATTGTTATAATTGTTCTATTTTATCATTATCGTTCATCTCTTATGGTGCCTAATTTATAAGTTAACTTTACCGTAAGTATAGATAGACAGACCGATCTATACCGGAAAAAACATAGCGTACGTAGGTTTCAGGCACCGATTGGGGGTGTTAAAACTTATCTCCCAAGGATGAAGAGGGTGTGCTATAATTTATTCTTGATTGTAAGTATTAGTTGTCATAACATATGGTCAGGTTTGTAATAGTTGTACAGAAAAATAGGATTTAGTGCTAAATGGGTACCTATGCCAACAGATACACTTGTCTTTGGTTTCTGGAAAAAAATTCTGATGGCAGCTTGCTCGGGTAACCACTTGCCATTTTTTCATGAGGATGAAGTGAAGGGTGCACAAGGGGATATGGAACGTGTCAGCATCTCTAATTTTATTTTAAGTTATTGAATCAAACACTAAAGCAGTTCTTCTTTCTCTTTTCTTAATGTTTATTTTTGAGACAGAGTGAATGGGGAAGGGGCAGAGAAAGAGAGAGAGAGAGAGAGAGAGAGAGAGGGAGAGAGAGAGAGAGAGAGAGAATCCCAAGAAGGTTCCATGAGAGCAGTGCAGAGCCCGACGTGGGGCTCAAACTCACAAACCACAAAATCATGACCTGAGCTGAAATCAAGAGTCATGTGCTTAGTCAGCTGAGCCACCCAGGCACCCCTAAAGCTGTTCTTTTTCAAGCAGTATTCTTGGTCATCAGAAAATATTCTTGAATTCTGCTGTGTTTTGACTGACGCTATTCAGAGTAGTTCATGCAGTTTTTCTCACCGTGCGAATGTAGGCATTAATTTCCAGAGAGGCCTACTCTTAGCTCATTTGGACCATACTGATGATGTTTTGTGAAGGAGAATTCCATTTTTATTTCCATAAGTCAAGATAACATATTTTGGGACCATCAACATTTTTGTTTTCTTTCCTTTTCTTTTGTTTTTTCTCTCACAGAATATGGTAAATACTGAATAGGCTATGGTTTTCTTAACGACTTCTATTATGTCTCACTTTTAATGTAATTTGCTGTATTTTAACATTTAAATGGGCGTTCTTTTTTTAATGTTTCTATTTATTTTTGAGAGACAGAGAGACAGAGCACAAGTGGAGGGAGGGGCAGAGAGAGAGAGGAAGACACAGAATATGAAGCAGGCTCCAGGCTCTGGGTTGTAAGTACAGAGCCCAACGGGCGGCTCGAACTCACCAACTGCAGGAGCATGACCTCAGCCGAAGTTAGACACTAAACTGACTGAGCCGCCCAGGCGCCCCTAAAATGAGGCATTCTTAATGTTACAGCCAGATTTAAAGTACTGTGTATTCCTTCTGTGATATAGTCACTTTTTCATGAAGTCGTTTTAGTAATAGGATTTTATTTCTTGAATAGCACCTTGATTTGCGGGCCAAATAGACAAGGCATTATTTGCAGGTATGAAGATGACCGTAATACTACCAGGTACCAATTGTGTTTATTCAGGTGAACTCTTCAGGTGATCCGGTTTAGAAAAACTCAGTAAAACTGTTATTATGAAATGCTGTGAAACAAAAAGCTCAAAAGAATAAAGAAAGCAACTAACTTTAAATAATCCTGCGCAGTGTCCCTGTCTTCTGAGTATTGTGCTGCTCCTTTTGCAAGCACCTTTTCCCATCCATGCGCGTGCATGTTTCCTGTAGTCAGCCGCTAAACGTATACAGCATTCATTCATGCTCTGCCTTCCAGAACACATACAGCGTCATTAGAGGTGGGGCCGGCCAACCAGTTCTTATTCTCCTTAAACCAAAGGTCCCTAAGCTTGTTCGGGTGTTCTCAGACTTCGTGGTTCTCTTTGAGGACAGAGCTCCATGAAACAGCGTTAAATTATCCTATTGTACAAACCTGGAACAATTTCTGTAGGATAAGATGTGATTGGAGTTTCTGTCTGCTTGTCCCTAACAAAACAAATACTAAATGCCACGTGAAACGGTTTTAAGAAGTAATGTTTTCAAGTGTCCCTGGTGACGTTTGTGTGCTGCTTGTTCATTCATTTTCAGAAGCTATGTGATCTTAGAAGCCAAAGTCTCAAGAAAAGATTAACCAGGTGGAAAGTTTAAAACAGAAAGAATTTTACCTATTAACTTATCTTTATGCAAGATGAGCAACACCATCGTTATTTGACTTGTGAGATGGAGTACTTTATCACGTAGATTGAGAACTACGATAGACGAGGGTAGAATCTGCCACACTTCATTTAAACATGGCATTTATTCAGCCTTATAAAGATACTCAGCATTTAGGAAAAAGCCATAGTGGTGTTTTATGGGCTGTTTATCATCTGTTTCATTCAGTCTTCTGAGGTAAGCAGGTTACGTTAACTCCCTTTCAGTTTTAGTTTTCTTATTTGTAAAATAAAGCTAATCGATTTCTTGCCGGTTTCCAGTGAGGACTAAAGAGACAAGTATGTGAGCCTAAAAGCCAATGGTTTGTGTGTAACAGGTGCTCAGAAACTATTAGTTCTTATTCGCCATTACTTAGATTGTGGTGTACTTGGTACAGTGTATCCTCATGATACATTTAGTAACTGCAGATATGTGTCTTTGCTTTGCCCCTTTCTGCCATCGCCACGGAATCAGTGACAGAGCTCTCTCCTCTCTCCTACCTCCCTGTCTGTTACCTTCTCCTTTTCTAGGGTGGCCATTGCTTTTTGCTCATTTTTGCCTCTAATCTCTTTTTAAACTTTTTACCCTCTTAGATTTCTCTTGTCCAGAACTTCTTTTCTTCTCTCCCCATTACTCTTTTATTCTTTCTCCTACCACGTTGTTGCCTCCTTAAGCATGTTTGGTTCTTTGTGCCCCACAGCCTGGCCTGAGTAACCAAGGACCCCATTGGATTGCTTGCATTGCCCATCAGATTAGAGAAACTGAAAGATTCCTTCTGAATTACTCCATGGTCCCTGCAGGTGCTCTGTTTTCCTTGAAAAATCACTCACATGTGCACACATACACTAACTTTTTTAGCTGGAATATGCACTGTGCATGCCTATAGCTCTTTTTATTTTGTATATATTACAAAATAAATGCTCTGTGTAATTCATGTCAGGAAATAGAAATTGCCAGTACTCTACAAGCCCCTTTGCTGGTACCCTTGTGTCTCCTCCTGTTCTCTGTTGTCTTCCTCCCCCCAGGAGTTAATCATTCTCTTGTCTGATCCTGACACTTCAGACTGGCTTTGCTTGTTTTTGAACTTTACATGCATTAGAATGTAGCACCCTTATGCGTTAGAAGTATGCATTCTCTTGTGTCTGGCATTTTACAGTCAACATCACAGATGTGAGATTCACACATGTTGTTGTATGTAGTATATTTTCATTACAGTATAATATTCTATTCTAAGACCATGCATTCCATTGTATAGTCAGTCATATACCACAAGTGTGTACACACACACATGTATGTATGTGTATATATATATATAGAGAGAGGGGGGGGGAGAGAGAGATACATTTGGGTTGTTTCCAGTTTTGAGATTTCAAATGATGATACTATGAACATTCTTGTGAATTGAACTTTTATTTTTTTTTTAAATTTTTTTGTGTGTAAATTGAACTTTTAAATTGAATTTCTGGTTTGATTTTGCTTTAAGTTGCCAGAAGTCTGATCCAAATGTTTGGGACTTTTCTGTATTCTTTTATATCTTAGCCTATTCTTTTATTATTATTTTTAAATGTTGGTTTTTTTTGAGAGAGAGAGTGCAAACATGGCAGAGAGAGAGCGGGACAGAGAATCCCAAGTGGGCTCTGTGTTGACAGTAGTGAGCCCGATGTGGAACTCGAACTCATGACCTGAGCCCAAGTCAAAGCAGTATGATACTTAACTGAGCCACCCAGGCACCCCTAGCCTATTCCTTTAAAAGATAAACTTTTATTTATTTTTATGTATTATGCTATTAGTACAGAATATTTTTAATTTTGGAATGTTAAAGAATGCATGGTGAAAAATTTATAAATGACATTTGTAGTTATGTCGTTATAGTAAATACAGGTTTCCCCCACTCTCTGAACATAGAGTGTTCCTATGAAAACTTTCCCAAACTGAAATGGTGTATTTTCAAAGTTTGCCTTACTCCGCTTCACTTTTAGTAAAGACCTGCACTAGTACAGTAATGGCTTTTTGTAAAAGTGAAAAAACCTCTTCTGATTTCTTTCAGTGAGCAAAACACACATACTAATGTAGGTCATTCCTAAAAACGAAGTGGAATAGTGCACACTTTTGGGAAACAGAGGATACCTGCATTATTACATAGTTAATAACTACATTAAGTACTGTGTGACAGTCATGTGCAGATTATAAATAATCATGCAGGCATATGAACTTATAAAAATTCATTTACTGGGACGCCTGGGTGGCTCAGTCGGTTAAGCTGCCGACTTCGGCTCAGGTCATGATCTCACGGTCTGTGAGTTTGAGCCCCACATCGGGCTCTGTGCTGACAGCTCAGAGCCTGGAGCCTGCTTCAGATTCTGTATCTCCCTCTCTCTCTGCCCCTTCCCTTGCTCACTTTCTGTCTCTATGTCTCTCAAATATATAAAAAAAAATCATTTACTGATTACAGAAACATTATTATGGAATTAATACTACGTGGAGTACACTTAGTTTTTAGTGAACCTTCTTCTAATTATGTAATTCAGTCCACAAGTTGTGCATAAGGTTATGTAGACTTATAGAACCCAAATTAAGTCAATATAGTGAGTCGCAGCTTTAAAAAATAAAGTTAATTCTTGTTTCTCACTACTTTTGCATTTGTTGCTGTATGACCATGGATACAAGAGTTACGACATCCGAGTCTTTTTTTAACTTAAAGAAAGACCAAATGAATGCCTCGAGTCCTTCTATGTCTTGATTTGGTTTGTTATTAGTGATGTTGATGGTATAACTTTAGCATTATACTAGATTTTATTCTCATAAGCCTATTTAATGTCAGATTCAGGCCTTCCTTTTTGAGATCAGGAGAATGCAGAAATTTCTAAGTGTGCTAACATTACATCTATCCATTAGAACTTTTGTGAGCGCTTACTCTATAGTAGGTAAGTCTCAGTGGGAAGTGCTATATTAGTATCACTTGGCTTTTTAAGAACTCATATTTATGTCCCTTGCTCCAATATGCTACTTTATTTCTCTCCAATAATCATTATCATCCTGTGCCATTGTTAATGATGGAAATGTATTCTGGCCATAGATATTTTGCCCTTGGGAAAAGCTTGAGAATTGGCGATAACATAGAGATATTTCAACACATGAATTAGATATTAATGTTTTGATTATAAAATAATCACATATATGAATGGACAGATATTAATATTTTTAGCTAACAATAATATTAATAAAGATATTCTTTCATCTGGAGGACTTCATAACCTAATGGTGTAGCTGAAAACATAAATACAGAGTTACACTGTGATGTGGAATGTATCTCAAGAGGAGATACACATACCACTCAAGTGGTCTAGCAAAGCTTCTGGCTTTTTCAGACCTAGCTCTCCATGTGCTAGGTCTGTGACGTAAGCAAGTGATTCAACTTTTTAAAATCTTAGTTGTTTCATCTGTAAAATGTGAAAGCTGTAGTATCTTACCTAAAGAATTGTTAATAAAAACGAAATAAGGTAATATACTCTTGGAACAGTATCTGGTTCTTAGTAACAGTAACATAATACATTTTTGTTATTAATTAAAAATTCAGCTTATAATATACGTAAATGATTGTAAGCCTTAAAAAAAGATCTACCCTGACTTTTGATTTCTTCCAACATTCAATTAAATTTTGAAGGAACTATTTATAAAACATGTGAATCTGGAATTATATACGTATATATTTTTTTCCTTTACTCTGTTATGACAGGTGTCCACAACAAGATTGATAGAGAAAAGAAATTACTAGTTGGGGTGCAGGTGGTGAAAATCTTTTCTAAAGGTGTTTGTGTGTGTGTGTGTATGTCTTTGTGTGTTTAGATGGATTCTTGAGTTTATATTGAACTTGAATTTGAAGATAGACTAGATTACCTATACAAAACATTTAATGAGTGAGCTAATTTTTGCCTTAACTAATTTTACACCCCTACACATATATCAGTTCTTTCTCTCTTGGTGAATGTGTCATTATAGGAGCCGTGGGGCCCAGGAGTAACCTGGGTATGTGGTCATCCTCTCAGACTTAGCCCTCAGTATGACCTCACCACTATGTTGGCTTCGTGTTTAAAATTAACTTATAATTAATTCCCTGTATCAGATTTACTTCATCTATCTAGCCTATTTTTATATTTTAAGTAGTTTTTAATCTTTTGTTTTAATGTTTGAAGATGGGGGGATGCAATAACAATAAAACAATATCTTAAAGCCCATAAAGCTAGAGCCTGGGATTTGTCAGAGCGAGATAGGGAAGTCCTTATACTTCATTTCTCTGCTTCTACCCCGCCTAGAGCCATGAGCCAGACTGGCGTTAAGCTGTACCATAGAATGATGCAGTCATAGAGCAGGTACACAATGGGAACGTGATTTCTGACTGCGGCCCAGGCTTTGGCTTTCCATCTGTTATCGTGGGTACCCATGAATCTGCAGGTGGAAACTGAGCTAAGTTGGGAGGAATGGGATTTATTAATAACCAGAGAGGAAGACTTTGTCCAGACACACTCTCTCAGGCATCTGTAAGCTGCTGAGAACTACTGATTGTAACTATATGAACTATAGGTCCCTCAGGACAGTCCTGGGTCTCTCTTTAACCTCTTTCTTCATGCCATATTCCACTAAACTCTTTGCCATATTTCGGTTCCTGAGCAAATTTGGCTCAGATAAAATGTAAGTGATTATAGATGAATGACTCAAATCTAGTATACAAGGCGGTAGTGTTTTAAATGGATCACTTTAGTGACCATTAGAAGTAATAGCTGAAAAAAAATTAGGACTTCTTTATGCAGTGATATCTGTACAAGCTATTCAGCTTAGAGATAACATTGGGTTTATGCTCATCAGTGTTGATACGTGTGTAATTTGGACATCTGAGATCATATTGTACACGGATGCCTTTTGTCACTCAGTGTGCCATCACGGCCCTAATCCTCTGCCATTACACAACCTTATAAGATACTGATTCTAAACCTTTCATGGTAGTGGATCCTGATCATCTTTTTTTTTTAATGTTTATTTATTTTTGAGAGAGACAGAGACAGAGCAAAAGCAGGGGAGGGGCAGAGAGAGGGAGACATAGAATCTGAAGCAGGCTCCAGGCTCTGAGCTATGGGCACAGAGCCCGACGACTTGGGGCTCAAACTTACAAACCACAAGATCATGACCTGAGCTGAAGCTGGATGCGCAACTGACTGAGCCAGCCAGGTGCCCCGATCCTGATCTTCTTTTGATGTTGTTAGCCATGCTGGGGGAAAAAACAACAACAACAACAACAACAACAACAAAACCCACAAAAAAAAAAAAAAAAAAAAAAACAGAAACAAAAACAAACCCTTCAAAATGATTACTTCAGATAAATGCATCTTAGTTTTCTTGCCCAGTTAATGAAGAAATAGTTTTGTTTAAAAATATTATATATGTTTTAAAATCATTAATTTTCGAGGAAGAGAATTGCCATCTAGATCAGCATCTCCCACTGTGTTGCACACATTAGTTTTGTTGGTAAATGGTATTATGTGACATAAAACCAGCTGACGTTGGGAAATTCCAATCCAAACTGAACAGATTTCCACCATTCCACAACCTCTAGGACTCTTCCAAGCTGTGACTGCTAATGTACACTGTGGATCTCCGAAGAGGCTATATAACGTAGACAGTTTCCTCTGAAATTCACTTGACCAAGGAACCTCTTCACATGTCTTCGTTTGCAACTAATATCATGGGAAGAATGTAGAGAAATTCTTGAATTTCTTATCATCTGTGCTTAAACACTGACCATAATAAAATCCCAGAGAGCCCAGGCAAACTTGGGGCGAGCATAGGCAAAATGTCCTAATATAATGATTTATTCAAAAAGATGAAGGTTTCTAAGCCCGTTACCTACCCAAACTGTGGAGGGATTCTGTGTGTACTTTCTCCTTTTTTATACATAAAACTTTTCTCATTCCAGAAGTCAGGAAACAGTAGTTTAATCTATTCTATCAGAATTTGCTTTCAAGTACAGAGTTTTTAAAAATCAGTTTTCTTTGGAAACATTGAGTATACTTAACAAAAGAGAAAAGAATTCCAACGTGTGTGTGAAGATCCTGTGTTTTTATCAGAAGGCAAAATGATGCTAAGTCGGTTATATGAAGCAGTCAGCATGGAGTGAGATGGTATTTAACCAGACTTAATGTCATTACGGTGTATTCATTATACATTGTATGCATATACATGTATACATATACACAGTATACATGTGTATTCATTTAAATGGACCTTTAAAAATACATACGGAACGAAGATCCTTGACCTCTTGGAACTTATATACACAGTTGTACTCAACTTATTTCTAATTCCCTTTCATCGCTCGTATATATTTGCTGTTTCCTCATAATATTTGTGCCTTACCCACTGGCCATTCGTGTTTACTCACTGGACTACTGGTCCTCAGATAGGTGAGGCCTTTTGAGCTGCTTCTGGCACCTTAGAGATGAGCAGAGTGGTTTGCAAGTTACTGGCTTCCTGAGCAAGAACCGCCGCATCTTATGGTGCAAACTTAGTTCCTTTCACTTTGGCTTTTTAACGTATATATTTAACACACGTGTTATATATAACATATATGTTGAGTATTACATTGTGCTAAATTTATATTTAACACATGTATGTTTTCTCGCTCTCTTTATGTATATATTACTAGTATAAGCTCTCAATATGCCTTCACGATATTTGTTTTAATCTTGAATCTAGTATGTCACTGTTGAAAAATAACAAAAACTTTGCCTAATACACTTGGCTTATCTATGCTGTGAAGACAGTGAGCTTTCTTATTGAATCTTAATGGCATGCATTCATTAAACTCACTATACTGTATATGCATATTAATTTACCAAATGGATTTGTAATGATTGACACAGATTTCTTATGGGAGAACTGAGACAGATGTTAGCCGGTTATACTGCTGGATTGAGTTAATAATTGAGATTTTCTTTTCTATTGAATAACAGATTGGAAAATAGACAAAGCAACACCAATATATTAAAATTAAACTACCCTTAATATACAAAGATATTCTTCAGCAATTGCAGGGAAGAAAGTCAAAGGCATTCCTACAAATCTTGACATTCACTATTTTTGTTATCAGTGGAAATCTAGTTTACATACAAATAAAATGTCAATTCATATCATAACCACCAAGATAAATAGATGCATTTATAGCTTTTCCAAAGCTATTCTTTTCGAACTTACGTGGTATGTTTGGCTCTTTGCCTGTCAACCAGGTGAAATGTTCTAAGTTTAACAAAGAAGAAGGATGAAGTTACACCTAGCCCGTGCACACACACATAAAGTCAGATTGGCCTGTTGGAACCAACAGTTACCATTGTACATAATTTTAATTGTTTTTTTTTCCTTTGAGAGAAAAGAAAACTGAAGGAAAAATGACATATGTGTGAGGAAACGAATGATACTGTTTCTTAATTTGCTTAGTGAAATTGTGAGATTATTCAAAGCAGAATTTTTAATACATTTGCCTCTCACCTGTTATGAAAGCAAATATAATCAATTCTCCTTTCCTTTTGATAACTTGTGATGTATGCATGCTTTATATTAGTTACTCTATTTAGTGAAATAGGTGCATGTCTCATTTTATCACAGATATTCCAACTTCAATTACACTTCTAGCATAAAATTTTTAAAAGCAAAAAAAAGTGTTTTGTAATTTCCTTGTAAAAGTAGAATGGTTCTTGAAATTCTTTCTCTAAGATGTATATGGAGACTCATTTTGGCAAATCTGACATTATTATTTAACTTACCAGACTATCTCCTTTTACCTAGACTAGTACATTTGAAATGAGATATTTAAAATATAGAGAGCATAGCTCAATGAAATAAAAGCCTAATAAAATGCGTTTGGGCTAACATCGAAACTCTTTGAAAGAGGATATCTAAATAATGTGCATTTTATCTCAGAGAGTCTTGGGTTGGTTCGAGTGTCCAGATGACTATTAACGGGCTTTGTGCCCCAAGCATATGTTAATAGAAGTGATCCTTTTGGATTAATTTCATGTGAATTAATAGGAGATTTATTTGATGGGAGTTGTTTGAAGGTGATGACATTAAAATCTCAGCAGGATTTAAGATATCTGAAAATACCTTTAAAGATTCAGGAACAATCAGTTCAGAGAGAGCTGATTAAATGGACATGGATAGCAAAGAACAGAATCTGACATTGGGTTTATGAAGATTGAAGCAGTTTACAAAAAAAAAAAAAAAAAGCAATCTACCATTGAAGTATTGCCCTGGAATCTGGAGAAACAGAAAACATTTAAACTCCTTCAGCAATTCTTGGGTTTATGATTTGGATAAACAATGTTCTCTTGCATTTTATAGTTCACTTAAGCAATCTGATTTTGATCTGTATATACGGAGTAGACAGGATTCAAGGTTTTTATTTTTTTTTTTTTTAGCCAATGAGCAAACACATATGTTCTTTAAAAACTGAACTTTATATGTTGTTCATATGGAAGCTATCTAGTTTGCTATAGGCCCCAAACTTGACCTTCCTTTTATTTTGCTATCACTTGCTTAATTCCTTAAATTCTTTGTGGGGGACTTTTGATCAAAAGAAACAATTTGCTTTTTTTCTTTCTTTTTTAATTTTTTTTATAAAAGCTACATGAAATGTGTAATTAATGACCCAGTACTCCTAGGTTGTTGATGCAAACAAGGGTGGAGGAAGCATGCATTAAGGAGAAGACTATCATGTCTTTTGTTTTGTGTTAAGCTTTGATTTCTAACACTTGAAAGCTTTATTATCTGGAAAAACAATAAGAAAATGTCATCTGGCATTATATGTTACGATGACAAGAACTGCTACTTATAATAAAAGTCATACTCAGCAGGATTCGAGACTAAGGTTAAATTTTACAGACTCGCTCCTCCAACTTTTTAGCCCTGTTGAGGTTTTATCTATCTATCTATCTATCTATCTATATATCTATCTATCATCTCTCTTTCCATCCATCCGTCCGTCCATCCGTCCATCCAAGGAATTAATCAATTGGAGTGCACTCAGTTGAAATGGTGTTTAAAAAGATACTCAAAGCCTTTAATATTTTTGAGAAGAAGGATTCCTTATAATATTTTTCTTTGCTTTTTAAAGATCTCCTTCTCTCTTACATGAAGAATAGTAAAATTGTAGTCATCTTGCTGGATATTTAGCACATACTTAGGCTGAGTTTACCTTTGTCGAGTACATGAATGTTGGAGGAAATGAATTACTGAGTGAATGGTAGACCTCAGTGGTATTTATGCCATCCGTGGTTATTGATGGTTTCATATTTTATAGTCTTTCAGGGAAATTGGATAAAGTTTTTCTAAGGTAAAAATATAGTGCCTAAATAATTAAACAGAACATTATAGAATCTTAGAGGCACAAAGAAGTTTAGAAATCATTGATTGTAATTCCCTCATAGGAGTAAGAACAGAGGCTCAGAGAAGTGACGGGGGCTTGCCCAATGATTTGAATCAGGTTCAGAAACTGGACCTGTAATTGGACATTCTTCCTTCCTTTGTTTAAGCTCAAGATGCTACAAGGAACATAGGAATCTATATCTCTTACCTTCAAGGAGTTTCTCATCTAATGGAAATAAATTCTTGTTCTAATCTGCATTGGATGGATGTGTCATCTCAGCTCTCTTTTTAAATTACTGTAGTTGATTTCTTTGATTGAATTATTCATTCGATTACCTATTGCAAGGCTGTTTGGAACAATTATTTCATAAATGCGTGTGTGAAAAAAATATAATTCGAAGAATTATATATGTATGCATATATATAAACAAAAATATGTATACATATGAAATAAAACTAAATCATTAATGGTTAATTCAAAATATCTAGGAATAATAGATATTTGCTGTGAAGATGGCATACTGAGAACATGAGTCACAGTCTTCTATAGAAAAAGGAATTTTTTCTTATATATGTAAGAATTTCAATTAGTGAAATAAAGTAATCAGAATTATATTTTAAGCTCTAATGCTGATTATTTCCACTGTCTGATACTATAACATAGAAATAGTACAGTATCCTATTGTTTCTTATAACAAATTTTTTTCATAAAAATACAAAGAAAGCCTTTAGATTTGTTTTAATTTAAGAGGAAATAATTAAGAATAGAAATAGGGAGTTTTGCAAATGGAATGTCTTACATCTCAGTGATGAAACTAAATACAAATAGGACATTTTTAGGAAGCTTAACATGTTTTAACCCACGTAAGTATCTTTACACAAAATACATGTTCATGCTGTATCTGCTGTTAGAGGAGCATTCGTGTATTTGTACAGGTGGAGAATGATGTAAAAGTGGGCGTGTGCCCCGTTTCCACCTCACCTACTCCCTAGCCCCTACGTGAGCTTCTAATCTCACAATTAAATAGAGAGGAGTTAGCAATTTTGAGTCTTGTTGCTCTTACTTAGATTCTTCAGTTTCTTCTTATCCAGTTCACTTTTAGCCCTTTTATCTCAATGGTTGTTTATAGTGGACTTACTGTAAACTGGCATTTCGAACTGCTTTTGGTAGTCAGTATGAGGGGTATTACTATATAGATGAATGAAGAGGTTTAAAATAGAGTTGCCAGAACCTCCTTGATGTGATTATCTTTCTTTCTTTCTCTCTTTCTATCATCTATCTACTATCTATCTATCTATCTATCATCTATCTATCTATCTAATCTTATGACCATTAATGTATCTGCCTCAATAATTTCATTTAGATAATAAAGATAATGGTGTAATGATGGTTCAGAGTTGGTTTAGTCACGATTTCGTGAACTTCTATATCAAAAACAAAAATAGAAGATTACTAAAAATAGCTACAAAGATAGCACATGTTCTAGTGCGTGATAGTTCTGTAACCGTCGCTTTGGAAGGCTTACGTAGGTCCCACCCAGTTCTTGATGCCATTGCAGGGGCTCTTTTCTTAGCCCCATGGTGTATACTGCTACTACAAGTTTGCAGGAGGTTGGCAGTGGGTACCACTTCTTGTCTTCAGCAGTGACTGTACAGTATCTGTAGGTACACTTTGTATCTTTTCCAGAAGCATGCCCCCTCCATGTTTACTAACTAAGATCTCCTCTCCCCACCCCAATGTAGGTAAGTATTCTGGTTCTTAGGCTTCGGGAGGTTTAGAGGTTAAATCATACATCAGTCTGTTGTGAAAATGACTTCCCTAATCTTTTATATCACGTTCCTCCTTCTCCTGCTGCTTTATTAAAACCCAGGGGAGGGAAGATCTTGCTCAAGGTTTGCTCATGCATTTATTAGGTATCTTTCAAGCAGTCTGTGGTGCTGGCATATAAATGTATTATAGGTGTGATACATTAAAGCATATTTACATCATTTAGGAAGGAAAATATTTTTTTGTTTTGTTTTGCAGATGTACAGATCAGCTCTCAAAATGTCTTCTGTGTCTTCCGAGCGTCTTCTAAGACAATTGCATTAGCCTCCTGCTAGTTGACTAATAGAATTAATAATTGTAAAAAGCACTCTAAAGCCACATGCCTTATGAAGTCAATGCTGGGTATGATTTTACAAGTATGTGATCTATTTTTTCAAGTGAAAATGTTAACTGGAAAAGTTCTTGGCACGCAATAAAACATCATGCAATCTGTTATGTGTCTTAAAGATAATAACTCGAGGGTGGCTATAGTCTCACGATATCTAACTTATGACTTGTTAGGGGACTTTCTTCCACTTAGAAGTATTGCAAATGTGCTTATATTTACATAATATGTCATTCTCAGAAGTTACGGTGATATAATTCCAGTAAAAATTATTTTTCTATAACTACTTCAAAGTATAGTCAACTAAATTAACCATGATTTTTTTTTAAAGAAACTAAAAAGAACATGCCCCTTCCACCCACAACAAAAGAGAAAACACAAATGACCTTTCTGATACTTCTTTGAAGTTTTAGCAGTTTAACATTATTTGCAATGTATATTTTTAAGGGCTGTATTCAGCACAAGGAGTCAGTGAGTCATAGGGGTTCTAAAGGTCTGTTCTTCGTGGAAGAGGGAACTGAAATTTGAAAGGATGATACTTTAATTAAATCATATTTTCTCTTCGTTACTGTAGTTGCTGGTTCAGTAGTTTTTAAACTATGACCTATTACTTTTCTTCATGATAACAGTAGATCAACAAAGTCTCATTTTTTTTCATTCTGAAAAACAAGTGAAATTTTTCCATATTAACATATTTATATCTATTCACTTTTCAGTATTTTATCTTAGTTCCTTGCTCTGTAAAATGTTGTTTTTTTTAATCACCTTGACATTAATATATGGACAGAAACCACTTTCTCTTCATTTTAATAGAAGGAAAACCTTAATGAATTGGATTATTTCATATTCATTTCTTTATGAATCCTGCCTTTCATATAGATTTTTGTTTTTCTGTGCAACCTTATTTATTTCATGGAGGGTGCATTACTGTTAGGTTTTATTACATTAAAGAGATGATTTTAAAATACAAATGATATGGTTGTTCAGTAATTGTCCCAGGAAAGATTCACTTGCAATAGTTACTAAAGACTTCATGTGTAATGGAGAAAACAAACATGAAGTTCTGGAGGGAAAAGCAAAAGATGCTATACCAAATCCTCACAGGTATATGTGTAGTAATGGCTGATATTCTGTAAACTGGAATGTCTTTTTCTGTAGGCCATGGTAAGAATAGCATATGTTTTTCTTTACTCAAATTCTTGTATTTTAAATAACTAATTTCTTAAACTTCTTTTTTATTAATTTTTTTTCATTTTTAGTTTTCCTTTTGTTGACTACCAGTAAAATTTTCCTCTACTCTTTCGTGTGTTGGTTCAAGTTCCTAAATTGTGTCACTTCTGGCAGAGGAATAGGGGTCTCCTAAAATGTTGACATCAACCAATAAGACATTAATGTGCAAACATTAAAAAATAAGTATGTTAGAGGCGCCTGGCTGACTCAATCGGTAGAGTGTGTAACTCTTGATCTTGAGGTTGTGTGTTTGAGCCCCATGTTGGGTGTGGAGATTACTGGGGAAAAATCTTAAAATAAATAAATAGATAAATAAATAAAAATAAAGAAGTTAACCAGTGTTCCATTTTTTTTTTTTAATAAGCAATGGTTACCTACCGTAGTTTATTTTAAGACCTAATGGTAATGACACCAAGGTGAAGACTCACTCGCCTCTCCCTGCCTTGGCCAGGGAGGTTTATATGACCTCATGACCATCACTTGTGCTTGAAACTTCAGTCCTTCATTCTATAAATGATGTTGTTGTTGTTCCAAGAGGAACATATACAGATTCTATGCATATTTGTTGACTCATGTCATTTTTCTACTAAAATGAAGAGTATACTTAAGTACAGTTAACGTTTTTTGACATTATTTTGTAAAGTGAATTTTTACCTGGCAAGTGATTCTTTATAGTCAGCCAGAGCATTGTCTTGGCTCAGCGATTCATATTATACACATTTTGCTTGACCAGCTCTTCGGAGATGAAGGTACACCCATATATACCCAAAGCCAGTGTGGCTCCTCAGCACTTGTGAGAAATTATAGATGAGAATGACTAAAACGTGTTATTAATTTGGGTTTTCTCAGGACATGTTGGATAATCATGGTGTAACTAACTCTGTTAAATCTGTCCCTGTGACAGAGTCAGCTAGTAAAGAGGGCTTGTCTTATTAGTCAGTCACAGGTGGATTTTCCTCCAGGACATTTGGGGTGACAACTGATGGCATTTGCAGTGTTTCAGCTGGGGGATTAAGGGACATAAGCCATAAGGGTCATAAGGCTAGTTCTCAACTAGCCTTAGTTACTGCACTTTTTATGGACATGCCACAAATTGTTTCTTATCTCCTCGTACTGAAGTTCTGATTCATTAGGCTTCAGTAGAGGAATTTGTCACAGTGTTCTTGTTTTGACCATACTCCATGATGGCACTAACTTGAGCTAGCATGTGAAGGTGAACCATGGGAGGGTGCTGATAGTTGGCCATTGTGAGCTACAAAATGACAGTGTCATATGATTCAGTTTAATATTTAGTCAATCTCCAGTGTACTCCTGATGGTGAAATTGATGCTGTTTCCACCTGACTGTGCGGAAGAATCCAGGATTTAGTTAGGTTCCCCATCATGCTACGTAGAGTCCCAGTAAAACCCAACCTGGTCAGTCTGGTGTGGACCAGCTTTCCTCCTTTCAGGCAAGCTCTCCAAATGGGGCTTAAAGAAATTTATCGGCAGGACAGAGATGAAACATTTGTTATCCTCCATCCCTGAAACTAATAGGGCACTTTTCACTTTGTTTATAACATGCTGTTTCTGTCTTTCAACTATGAGGATATTTTGGTTGAAATTATATTTATATCTTGGTTGCACAGTGTATAACAATATTGAATTCCAATTTATGTTGTTTACATACATAACATATTAATAAACATGTAATATATATTCTGTAAACATAAATGCATATAAATTTTATAAACAGAGCATGTGTATATATTGTACATAATATATAAGGTTTATAAATAAGCATATATATATATAACATCAATTATACCTGAAGAAAGTGAGCAAAAAATATAATTGGCAAACAAGAATAATAGGAAAGATAAAGCTAGCAATAATAATTAATATTTTGGTATTCATAAAATCATTTAAAAATAGCAGATGATTCATTTGACATTAACTTGAGCTAGCATGTGAAGGTGAACCATGGGAGGTGAACTATGTCCACTCTCTGACAAATATAATTCTAAATGTAAATATTTGCTTCAGTCTCAGTTGTTGTTGTTGTTGTTGTCGTTTTTTGCTATTTTCCAAACTTTTTTTTTTCCCCTAGGAGAAGATTTTTATAGGCATCTTAACAAAGCCTCGAATAAGAATAAGTAAAATGTTCTAGATTAGATTGCATCTCTGCAACTTTCAAATAACCTTGCATTTCCTTTTCCCTTGCATTTTTACAGATATGGTCCGGAAAAAGAACCCCCCTCTGAGAAACGTTGTTAGCGAAGGCGAGGGCCAGACCCTGGAGCCTCTAGGTACAGAAAGCAAGGTGTCTGGAAAGAACAAAGAATTTTCTGCAGATCAGATGTCAGAAAATACAGATCAGAGTGATGCTGCAGAACTGAATAATAAAGAGGAACATAGCTCGCGTGGCCAAGATCCTTCCTCTAGCAGCAAGAAGGGCTCCAAAAGCTCCAGCCTGAGTGAGAAGGCTGGCTTCAATTATGAAAGCCCGAGTAAAGGAGGAAAGCTGCCCTCGCATCCGCATGATGAGGTGACAGAGAGAAATATGTTGGCATTCTCATCTCCAGCTGCGGGGGGAGTCTGTGAGCCCTTGAAGTCTCCCCAAGGAGCAGAGGCAGATGACTCTCAAGATATGGCCTGCGCCCCAGCAGGGGACTCTTTGGAGACGAAGGAAGATCATAAGATGTCACCAAAGGCTACCGAGGAAACAGGGCAAGCGCAGAGCAGTCAAGCCAATTGTCAAGGCTCAAGCCCAGTTTCAGTGGCCTCAAAAAACCCACAAGTGCCTTCAGATGGGGGTGTAAGACTGAATAAATCCAAAACTGACCTACTGGTAAATGACAACCCAGACCCGGCACCTCTGTCGCCAGAGCTTCAGGACTTTAAATGCAATATCTGTGGATATGGTTACTATGGCAACGACCCCACAGATCTGATTAAGCACTTCCGAAAGTATCACTTAGGACTGCATAACCGCACCAGGCAGGATGCTGAGCTGGACAGCAAAATCTTGGCCCTTCATAACATGGTGCAGTTCAGCCATTCCAAAGACTTCCAGAAGGTGAACCGTTCTGTGCTTTCTGGTGTGCTGCAGGACATCAATGCTTCAAGGCCTGTTTTACTAAATGGGACCTATGATGTGCAGGTTTGTGCTTTGTGGTGTTGTTTCTTTATACAGAAAAAGTTATTGGTAACGAAGGGTGAATTCTTACACGTGTGGTAAAATCAAGCTCCTGATACCAAAGGGGTAGCCTGCTAGTTTCGGCAGGAGGGTGTACACACTCCACAGCTATTTCATCCAGATGTGTATTCAGAGGCGTCCTTAATCTCTTATCATGGAAAATAATCCCGATATTTCTATTAGATTGGAAAAAGCCTTTTCATGGGATTAGGTAGGCTTCATATTTCTAGAAACATTTCGTGGTAATTTGAGGTTTTCACAGTCTTCCAAAAAAATGGCACCCGTCTTTCGTTTCCACATGATAGTAATATATGCTTTGATCTAGTTTTAGATTAGAAATCTTTTGCTATAGTCTTTCCTTCAGTGAGGATCTTTCCTGTGTCTTACATTAGGATTTGATTTTATACTCGGCCTGGCGTCAGATTGGACTTGGGTTGGGTCATAGGGACAGTTGCAGAGATATACTCCAGCAAAAGCAACGTAATTGCAAATGAAAACTTGGAAATAAAAGCTTACATTGATTATAAAGAAGTCAATGTGATTGTAAGTAGCAGGGACACCAGGATGGCCTTGGAGTCCAGTAAAGCATTCCTCTCCGCATTTAGGGAGAATAGTAATTTATGAAAGCATTTAGCAGTAATTTAGATTTCTGCTTTTATTAAAACTGGCATACCTTTTTGATCTACTCTTCTGTCTTTAGTTTATGGCATATGTGAGATGGAAAAAAAATCTACCATTTCAAATAGAGTGAAAGGCAGAACTGACGCTGAAGAAATGTATTCGTTTCATTTTAAGCAATTTTAGCCGAGACGAAACTCATGGTCAGCTTGAGAAAGTGTATTCCTTTCTGTTACCGTCCGTAGATTTTTATTGTATTATTCAGCCAGGGGATTTCAAAACATATTAAGTTTAATATTAACCTTCTTTAGAATGATTAGAAGAAGTACCAGAGAACTAATGAAATGACATCAGACTTATCTGACCTCCTGAATCCCTTAAAATAGCAGTCATTTTGATCAACTCAATAGCTCTAGCACATCGGCCCTAGACCTCTCTGTTGACCTGGTGCCAATTAGGAAAGGCAGCCAAAGGAATTCTAAATACCAGGTAGTGAACATATTTTGCCGTACTTGTAAAAAAGAATCAGAAGAGAAATTTCCCAAGCCTTTAAAAATGTCAGAACAGCAATCTTATCATTTTTCAAAGGGAGATAGAAAGAACTCTTAAGAAGCCGGTTTCATCTTTGTAGAGCTCTCTTAAAAATTCCATCTTACTTTGTGCATTTCCACAAATAGAATTATTTCTGTGGAGCAGCAAATTAAGCCAACATAGTTATTATGCATGAAAGCCGCATGCTTTGAACTGCTGTCTTATTAAAGATCATCTCACTGTCTTATGTCAGATACACTCTGCTGTCAAACCATGATTGGAAAGCAAATACGTGTTTTAGATAAAAGGGTTAGAAGTGAATAATGTCAGTATGTGAACTGGCGTTTTATAATTAGCAAGTAATATGATGTTAATACCTGGATTTCCGGCAGGAGTTTCAGTTTGTTCACTCTGGGGACAAGTTCTGAGGGCAGCTGATCTGGGCTGTCAGGAAGGCTCTAAAATGAAGATTACTAAAGGCCGATGGTTTGGAAGAATTCAGTGTTTTAAACACACTTCCATTTCCCCCAAACAGTTATTTGTTAGGTTCTTAGTTATTTATAGTAAAGTTTATGTTTGGGTAGAATGAGCTGGACACTTTTCCTGGGCAGTGATGTTGGAAATAAAACAGATGTGTGAGCTCTCCGAGTTTGAACTAATAGAAGGAGAAATAAAACAGCTGATCCTAAACTCGGCTGTCTACTGAGTGCTGCCGACGCACCCAGTAGAGAAGACAGAAAGTGGTAGGAAATAGCATCCAGGGAGATAATCTCGTTAAGATCAACTTTTTTTCCAGAGAAATAATATGACTAAAAATAGAAAAAAGCAATCTGTGGGAAAGGCAGATGATTATTTAAAAAAAAAAAAAAAACGATTGGCTTTAGAAGCAAATCTAAAGAGAGGTAACTTTCTTCAGTGTAGGAGTAGAACACTAAATATCCTTTTAGGCCACACACTGATCTTGACTCTGCACACACCAGATGTCGGTGCAGCAGCGGGTCTGAAGAGCAGTAACTTATTAATACTTTGATGCTGAAATAAATACTGAGCGGCTTCCCTACATGCATACACTGAATAAAAGCACACCTGAAATCTCCCTTTTTACCCACATGGGTTTGTGTGCTGACCTGCCTTTTCGAGAGCTTTCCTTCCTTGGCTCTTGAACTGTGTGGGTACTAAAAGCTGTGCAGGATAAAATGCTGATTGTAGAATTTCTGGAACATGGTTCTGTCAGACATTTGTAGTAAGTTCACGGCTGCGTGTATTCTGATAAAAAGACGCCAGTAAATGTGAGTGTTACAGACCAGTAATCATTCTGTTTCAGGAATTATGTATATAAGTCTGTAATGTAAGCTAATTGAAGTAATAAATGACCAATTCATTAATCTTTTTCAATTAAGCTGGATTTTTTTTTTTTTTTTTTTAACATTCAGGACAGTTGGTGGTGTAATGATAGATTTATGACATCTTAGGGCAAGAAAAAAAGGAACCAGAAGTACAGGACATAAGAACTCTGTGTCTTTGATCAATATTATGGTTTTGACATGGATGATTTTAAGTAATTTGAATTGACTTGATTGCAAACATGAGATACATAGTTGGGAAAAAGAAATAATTTAAACCAATGTTAAGATTTCCAGCTCCAAGTTCAGATGATTTGACATGTGGTTGTGGGAATACTTGAAGTTTAGACATACTCGTACTGACAGCATTCACCTCTACGTAAATTTTATTACAAATAGGGAAGTCAAAGAATTCCGTATTTCTTAAAAAATAGCATCAAATAACTATGTTCTTTATACTGCAGTGTTAGGTAGGGCCCCAGCTGGAAAATGGAGGCCACTTTAAATGGCCATCATAAAACCAGGACAGTCTTTCCTGCGTGTTGAATTCAGATCCTCCCCGTCATGTGTCCTGTGTTGAGGTAGCATGCCCCGCCCTGAGATCAGAAGACATGCCAGTTCTTTACCAAGAAAAACAAGCAAAGATATAATGGCTAGCTTGGAGCTCTTTGACTCGACGGGGATGTTAGTTTCTTAATTTTTAAGTGTAACCTGGGTTTTATCAATCGTTAGGCTTAAATTTTTTTAAGTAATGGATGTGACAGGATTGGTAAGCCCTTCCTGTAATTTTACTGCGTGTATTCAGCCTTTGAGGCTCACATACAGACCATAATAGGACAAGAGATTGAGTTCTTCAAAAACTAATTACAGCTTCTTTCTTTGTAATCTGCTTTATTATGCTTATATTTAAAGCATTGCTGAATGGAGGCCGGACTTGTTAAACACCGACTTTGCTGTTTCATGAGGGCTTAATGTGCTGTGCATTGGGGCATTTGCGTCATCTTTATGGGGGAGCTCTTAGCCCTTAGATCAGGTTATAAACGTCGGAGTCCTGTCAAGATGTGCTTCCCACGGGAAAGTGTTTAAACTATCCCAAGTTTATAAATGCTCACGAGGTACATGTTGCCTTCCATGTTAGTGTACCTTTTTGTTCTTCTGCATTATTCAAGACTCCCAGAAGGTAGCTACAAGATTCTAGCTATTACATTTATTTTGGCCTTTAATGAAATTTTAAGGTTAATAGAAAAATCTCACTATTAACTTACCAGTTACTGTCTTGTGTCTGAGCTAGGAGCATTAAATTTCTGTTCTGTAAATATTTTTATCAGAGTTGCACAATATGTCATGTTAGAAGCAGGAAGAACAGATTTTAGAGATAGGAAGTCATCCTTTGTATTTGTATTTTCCACATATTTAACTCTATGAGCTTTATAGATCCTTAACATATGCCAGTGCATTCATTTGAACAGGGGGTTAACAGCTTGGTCTGGAAAAAAAAAATCTGAGAACATTAATCTCATTTTCGTTTATTTTGACTTTTCTTGAATTTTACTTCCAAATATTTATTTTTTGCCTCGGAGTTTCCTTTGATCTGGAGTAGGAGGGAAGTTGTAGATCTTAGCAGGTTCTGTTTCTTTGTTTTTCTGAGTTGAGGACAATTGCACTTTAGAACAACTGGTGAATGAGACTTTAATCACTTTGGACTGTCTATAGAGTACAGAATGTTTGTCATATGAACCCATACTTGTTTTCAGGTCTGTGTCTCTTTAACAAGTAATAAAGTGTTCAAAATAAAACATATGCTCACCCTGAGGCCATCAAGCAAAGTAAAGTTCTGGCATTTACCAGGTTATTTTCCTCATCAAGATGGCCGGGCTGGATAGTGTAGCTTCCCCCGGGGGAGTAGAGTTCAGTTTGACTGTCTTCGCTAATCCTTTTACCTGCATGTGGGTTAAATCTCCATGTGACTTTGTTGCATGGGAATCAGTATGACAAATGTCATTCTCTCTTTGATTTTCAGTTTACTTGCTATCATTTAAAGAACATGTATCACTTTCTTGAATATCGCTGTTTCTCTCTAGGCAGAAAGTTTAGAAGAATAAATCCGTGGTTATTAGTACATCTAATCAAATTTAGCATTATTTAACTCAATAAAAAATGTCTTAAGGGGCGCCCAGGTGGCTCAGTTGGTTCAGTGTCCGACTTCGGCTCAGGTCATGATCTCACAGATTGTGAATTCAAGCCCCACATTGGGCTCTGTGCTGACAGCTCAGAGCCTGGAGCCCACTTCAGATTCTGTATCTCCCTCTCTCTCTGCCCTTCCCCTATTTGTTCTCTGTCTCTGTCTTTCAAAAATAAATAAACGTTAAAAAATTTTTATAAAGTTTTAAAAAATTACAAAAAAAAAAAAGATCCTCAACGGCCCGCTCTGCTAACCATATCAAGTCAACAGATCAGTCAGTGCATTTGTTTCTTGGTTCACTGGAATTACAGCATATGTGGAGCTATCCGGAAACACGGATCCATAAGTAGTGCCCAACCCCCAGGAAGTTTGGAGGGACAGATTTCACGAAGTCCATTTCTGAAAAATCAATAGGCCATAGACCTTTTGAATTCTTCATCGTATGGTTTTAAAGTTTGAAGTAAGTGTTAGGCATTTTCAGAATATCAGGGAAGATCTTGGCTTTATTTAAATTGGAAGTCAGATGTAAAATTTATTTTTCTGTATTTTAGTTTGATTCATACTTTTTTCATCAATAGCTTATATAATCAGAAGTGTATGTATCTTTTGGGTTTTCTTCCAATTTTGGATTCACTTCTGACAATATTAAGGGTTTCTTTCGTGCATATGTAGATCTAAGCTCTTTACGTGTATTAATTAACTCATCTTCATAAAAACCCTTAATGTAGATATCACTACTATGTCTATTTTTTTTTTTAAGTGAGAAAGCAGGCACAGAGGAATTCAAGTAACCTGTCCAAGATCACAGAGTTGTGTTAAGTAGGGTAAATGGGATGTAAGCCAGAGTAGACAGGCTACTGAAACCTTCTTCACAACCACAGTGACACGTGAACTTCTCAAATACAAGACTGAGTTAACTACAAAAGGAATAGAAGACGGGGCCAACTGCATGGACGGGAGGAGATACAGGACTGGTACACCAGGGTCTTTGGTCATACTCTGTGAATTGCATTGAATTTGGGGACTTCGGTGATTTTTTTTTTTTTTAGATTCTCTTATCCAGCCCATGCAGTGTACTGCTGCCTTATTTGAACTTACTAGACTCATACTCATAACTGAAATCATTGAAAAGAAAATTAGTGTTGCTGATTTGTTTTGGTTTTTGTTTTTGTTTTAATTACTGCGACTCATTTGCACTGGTACTTTTGCTATAGAAACTAGTTCTGATAGAGCGAGGAAGGGCCAGATTTGATTTAATCAATCGAGGATACAATGTTTTTATCTCCAAATGAAGCAACAGTTTATCCATGTTGATCTGGTTCATATTCCCCTCATTTGGAGGACTTTGTTTTAGAGATTTGTGATTTAAAACATGGCCGGAGAGTTGTATTCTTCTCTTCTGGTTACTAGGCACGATGTAGGTGTTGGTTTTTCTATGAAAAATATTACAGAGATGTATCCAGCCCCATTTACGTTCTCCATGGCTATGTAATTAAAGTTTTATTCTTTGCCTGCGAGTAAGTGCAGGAATGGGTGTGAGGGACAGAAGCCACCAGAGTGTCTCGTGTGCATGTGTACACTGCACACTCCAACCAACCTCAGAACCCTGTGGTCTCCCTGCATTCTGAAAGTGAGGGGTGGGGCCACAGGGAGGGACTTGAGAAATACTTCCCTCATCTCACAGTCCCCCTTTAATACTTATGTGACTCGCTGATGACAGCCTGTCAGACTGAAGAACACCTGAATTCTTTCATGAGTCCAGTAACATATTTGGGGATCTTATAATAAACAGTGTTTTGTTCTAAGACCTGTTTTTCCACCTGTTGGGTGGCTCCACTGGCATCTCGAAGTCAACCTGCATAAAGTTAAAGTTGTTAGCTTCTTCCCTAATGTTCCCTCCCCAGCCCCACCCCTTTCTTCGGTACTCCCATTTCCAAATTGGTGGGGCTGGAAATTCCACAGTTACTCTGGATTTCTTTCTGATGTGTATCTCCTCCCAAACAATGGAATAGTTTGCTCTGGTCTTCCCGGTTTTATGCTTATACCGCCCCCACCCTTAATGTTTGCTTAGCAGATTCTTAGTGGTTTCTTAGTTACTTCTTGTCACCGATACCTTCTGTTCTCTTCTTTTCCTTTCTCCTCTGCTCTTGACTCAACCCCGTATCTTCCTCCATTCCTCCTCTCCTTTCTTTTCCTTTCTGTCTTTTCTCCTTCCTTCTTCCTTCTCTTCTCCTTCCCTTCCTCCCTCTATTCCTCCCTCCCTTCCTTTATTTAATTTTTAAAACTTCTGCTTAGAGATCCATCGTCCTTCAATTTTTAGAAAGTATAGGTCTACTTTCTAGAAAAATGTGTATCATTTTAGTTATACTTATATAATTAAATATAACTCTCCAGTCTCCCCACTAAGACATTGCTTTTCCAAATCCTCTCTTACCCCCCAGTCTCCCTTCCCGTTTCCCGAGAGCAGCTTGAACCTTTTCACCGCCATTCACGCTGGACTCAGTTTGTTTTCTACACCTGAAAAGCCTTTCCACAATCACTGCCTTTGAGGCTCACCTCAAGTTGCACCTCCTGTGTCCACCGCTCCGTTATCCTCTCCTTCCAGTTGCTTGGGTCCTCTTCCTCTGTGTTGTCATGGAACTGGGTACCTCTCCCAACAAAAGCGTGTATACTCCACCATCCTTGTCACCTATTTCCTTGTGAGCGCCCTGCGGCAGCCCAAAGACATGTTGTGCTTTGGACTGTGTCGCTTCTGTGTGTATCATCTGTGTTTGGCACACAGTAAGTGTGCAACAAAGCATCCTTCCCTAGAGAAAGGGTGTTCCACAGTGCGGCCACTCTGGTTTCCCATTTAAGACGCTCTTTAGCACAAATATGCAATTCTTATTTATCTCCATTATGAGCCAGTGGCAAAGGTGGGGCAGATGCAGGAGAGGGGTTAGTTCTGTGGATAATCCACCCAGCCTCATAATCCACCTGCATTACATTTGCTGTTTTGTTTGGCATTTTTCCTCGCAAAACAATGTTTTTCCAAATTATTGAGACTGATTTTAAGATAGATTGGTATTCTGTCAGCCCAAATACCAAATAATCATAGAGCCTTAGTTCAGTTTATTATGCTGAATGATGTAGGAAAACCAGTTGGGGTGGACTCTTGATGGCTATAATCCAAAGGCTGATAATAAAAATGTGTACAATTTAATTAATTTTTTTTTATTTTTGAGAGAGAGAGAAAGAGTGAGAGCAGGGTGTAGGGGCAGAGAGAGAGGGAGACACAGAATCTGAAGCAGGCTCCAGGCTCTGAGCTGTCAGCACAGAGTCCAACATGGAGCTCGAACCCATGAACCGTGAGATCATGACCTGAGCTGAAATCGGATGCTTAACTGACTGAGCCACCGAGGTGCCCCCAACATGTGCATAATTTAAAATATGCAGAGTTTTACACTTAAAATCAAGTTGAGTTTTGGTTACCCACCCCCCTCCCACAATAAATGTGGTTGACTCTTACAATTCAAAAAATTTTTTGGATTTGTTCCTTATTTGTGAGAAGGGTGTTTATTGGCATTATGCAGGGACACCGGAAACAGCAAGACTAGGATAGGATAGCATAGCACTAAGAAGATGGCCATCTAATTAGGTTTGTTATTGAAACGTTTAAACATTTCGTCTCCACCGGAGGCACACTGCAGCACCCTCCGTGCCGCGCGGTGCTGTCCGAGGCGCTCTCCAAGGCAGACATGTTGCCTGTGTAGATTAGCACGTTCTCTCTGACTGCAGTTATTTTCAGCCAAGAACGGCCCTGACAGATTACTTCAAGCTCTTTGTAACTTCAGTATTTGAAAGGTGATTTTTAACAACTTAGCTTTTTATTAAGTGAAGGTTTTACTTTTTTGACTAACAGCCCATAACCTCAAGTCCCCTTAAATTAGTACCCTCCTAATTGTCTCTGTTGCTATCAATTATAGTACTTGAAAATGAACCACATCTGAGGAAGAGTTTGTGTTTAGTTCAAACAACTCTTTTTGTTCCACTGACAATAAGTACGTGTACTAAAGTGTCATTTTGAGAGTTCTGAGGCTTCAAGAAATCTTTTCTTTTGACATAGTCTCTTAGATATCATTTTTACGAGTTTTTATTCCATATTATTAGAAGGAAATAAATTAATTAGTTAAAGTCTCTGAAAAAAAAAACAGCCTTTTATATTTTTAACTTCAACAGTGAAACATTTTTGTGAAAAGACATACATTAAGAAGTCATAAGCAAAGGCCAATGAGCCCTAGTACATGGCAGGAATAGTTTCTAAAACTAAGTTAAAAATAGAATAAAAAGCCATCATAGTCCTTATTCAGTGAAAAGTAACTTCAAATCTGTTCTTTTTCATGCCTTCACAGGTAAGTTGGGTGTTTCTATGCAACTATAATTCATAAGCAAATAGTCCCTAGTCATTTGTTTTTTGGGTGACAGATACATTTTGTTCAGTTTTTTGAAGAAGCCCAAATATGTCAGGTTGAGTCCACAAGAGGAGTGTGAATTATAATCACTTTTTTTTAATCCCAGGTAACCCAGGGGCCTTGGGGAGAATTTTCGTCTGTGCTCACATCTTCCGCAATGACTCTGTTCAACCCAAATGCATTGAGCCCTTGCTTGCATTCAGAGATGAATAAAATATCATTCCTTCAGTGCAGGAAGGGATATAAACAGAAGCATTAGCTTAGTAACAACAGAATCCTACTTTTTCATCCACAGCTAAGAATACTACGAGTGACGAGTTCATGAGTTTGTCATTGAACGACTTCACCATTTTCCCACTATGTAGTCTCTTCATCCGCTTGGCAGGGGAAATTAAATTAGGTAGTTCATTTTATTAAATAATAGTCCCATTTATGGGACTAGTACCGTAGAATGTGCTAACATGGCATTCACTAGCTGCACGTGCCTATTTAAATGTCAGTTGCTTTAAATTAGTGAAAAGTTAATAAAAATTGCATAAATCAGTTCTTCAGTTGGGCCAGCCCTATTTCAAGCGTTGAGTAGCCACGTATGGCTCGTGGCTACGGTAGAGACAGGGTGGACTGCGGGATGTTTCCGGCATCTCAGAAAGTTCTGTTGGACGGTCCTGATCGCCAGTTTGCAGCCAGTTTCAGATACATTCTCTCAGTTGATCCCCATAATAATCCTGCAAGACGGCAAGGTGCACCCCCTTACTGATATCCATAAAGATGAGGAAACAGGTGCCAGGAGGTTCAGTAATGTATCTTTGCACAGACTTTAACTTCTAGAACTTCTCCTGGGAGGAAGCAAATCCAAGTAATATTAATACAAATGAATAAACAATTTTATCGACAAATCTTGATTTTCAAATATAAGTAATTTAAAGGCAGAGATGCGGCCTAGCTTGCTCACCGTTGTATTCCATCATCAATCACAGAGATTGGCACAAACCAAGTACTCGGTAGCTACTAATTAGATGAATGAATAGGTGTAATTTTTGGTCCAAACAGAATTTACAGTTTAATAGAAATTTTAAAATATGGATATCCATGTCAAAGGAACTGCTGGATTAACAGGTTATAATTATAATTCTGCTTAGCAAAAGAAAAAGGATTGAAACTTATGCTCTTTATTCTACTTGTGATATCTTTTTTAGTAGAGTCATAGCTAGGGAATGGTAACTTGTTTTCTACTCCTTGCTGGGTTGAACCATTTGAAAAGTTTGAAATAATTCTCTGAATGTGTAGGTGCTCTTTCCTGGCAATAAGATTCAATAAACTGTTGCTGCAAATACTTACTTTTTATAACTGCTGTTGCTGTATTTGTGTTTAATCTAGGGAAGCATTGTTTTAAGTTAACATTTGGAGGTCATGAAAATACAGTGAATACGGTCAGTCGTCTTAGGTATGGCCTCCTGAAATAATAAATTATATTTTATTTTAGAATGGCATTTAAATGATATGAATCAGTTTATTTGACTATTACTGAAATGTACATCTCTTACAAAGAAAGTATAAAAGTGTCCACAAAGTACAGCCTTTACATCTTTTTGAAGGAGAAACGGAATAGGACACTAAGTAACAATGTTTCCCGAAGTTGGCTTTTATAATATATATAAAATATATGAGTCTGATGTCACATTAGCTTTAAGTAATATAAAAACTAATATGATTTACTGCTCTTTATCAAGAAGGCGAACAGATAACCTCTGGCAGTGTCATTATTGCTGTTTTTGCCATTAAATGTGATTCTTGTGTTTTGGTTTGCCTGCATAGTGGTTTTTACAAGAGTATCTTACATAATAATATTTAAAAATTTTTTAATGTTTACTTTTTGAGAGAGAGAGAGAGAGAGAGAGAGAGACTGGGCAGAGGAGGGGCAGAGAGAGAGGGGGACACAGAATCCAACACAGGCTCCAGGCTCCTTGCTGTCAGTACAAGAACCCGACACAGGGCTCGAACCCTCGGACTGCAAGATCATGACCTCAACCGACTCAACCCACCCAGGCACCCCAAAAGAATATCTTACATAATAATCTTAAGTAATGGTTCTGGCTGGCTTTCCCTGGATCAAAAAACACAACTTGTAGACATGTAAATAGCACCAACTTAAAAGATTTAATGTGGTTTTCATAGCAACTTAGTTAATCCTAAGCCAAAATGCTTTCCTGGCAGTTTGGTCTTTGTTTAGAGAGTGGCCTTTTTTTCATGGTCTGTCTCTTCATCTGATAGGTGTCATTTTTAGCCTGGATTTTCTGACTTTAAAAGTTGTCCAATACTGGAAGGGACACTGTGATGCTTAATAATAATTTTGATTATTATTATTATGCTTAGGGATTTCTTAGGACTTTATATCAGTTCTCTTTGTTCAGCTCTTCCAGTGTAGACATGGCGTATGAGACCTGAAGGTTGCAAAATCAAAGAAATAGTGATGATGTGTCGTGATTTCTCAGGAATCCCTTTCTACACGCACAAGGTACAGATGTTTTATGTCAGGAAGATCGACAACTCTGAAGCTAAAAGCTGGTAACTAAAGCAAGAAAATTTCTGCCTACTGGCTTATTTGCTCATGTTAGAGAAGAATGACATACTTCTGAATTTGCCCACCTCGATTCAAGTCAAAGTTCCCGCACAAAGTACCAGAGTTGATGGAATCCCATTTAAATGCTTTGTTTCTGAAAATAAGACTTCTCGTCACCTCCAGTGAACTGGGAAATAGATGGAGGGGTTTTGCAGTCTCGTGACATCTCAGGGCAAATTTTAGTTGTTCTGCTCCCTGAAGTGCTGGGTTAGACAGGTGAATAGACTGTACCCTCCTGCGGTCTGGCTGTGACATCTCTCCACTGCCGATTGCCAGGCTGCTGGCCGGGAGGGTGCCCCGTTCTTCCCTCTCTGGTTAGATGACGCTCTGCCGTTGTTGATAGACTGGAGTCTGTGTGTTTGCCACGGGGGTGTGGACGTTGCCAAAAGCGATACGTTGTCATCCTTGGGTTACAGCCTGTGAGAGATCTTTGTAAAGTATTATCTTAATATACAGTAAGGGTTAAGCTGTTTCTGTGTTCATGCACATTTCTTAGAACTCTAATACTGGAAATAAAAGCAGAGGTTGCCCCAGCTAAGCCAACTCTTGGCCAGACAGGTTAGGTAATTTGATCAAGCCTACAGCCTCTCTTTAAGTTGCAGCATGGACTATGGTCTTAGTTGTGTACAGTGGAGGTACAAGTGTGTCTCTCAGTGTGCTAAGGGAATATTATTTGCATATTAAGTAGAACCTCTTAAATTTTGAGATGCTCAAGACTTTTCTCCCAGAGTGATTTGGATATGAGCAGTGATCGCACATGTCAGTTTTGAGCAGCTGGTGAAGAAGGCAGAACACGATTATGTCACGTGCTTAATCTATTACATCTGGCCGCTAGAAAAATTCAGAAATTCTCTGTTAGTTGAAAAAGGAGAGCTTTCCCTTTTTGGAGGATTTCTATCAACAACTCTGTTTTACACCAGGAATTTTGTTTGCTCAGTGATGGCACTTACTTAAGCTGCCTGCCTGTTACGTGTCTACTGAGGAAGGACTTTATATAAAGTGACCTTTGAATGCCTTCATTGTCCTAATGCTGTAAGTTTTATAATTTCGTATAGAAAGAGCTGTGATCATTTTTATGGCGGGATTATTTTATTTTGGCCTTTGAACATCCCCATGACCCACTGAGACAGAGCCTTAATCCAGTGGGACTGAGCTTTGATCCCATGAGGCCCTGGAAGGTTTTTTTCTTTTCCTTTATTCTAAATTGGGAAACATTTTAAACTCTTTACATTAGACCTTCTTCACTAGGACTTCAAGCCCACTACCTTAATTTCACTTTGAACCTAATAGTGTCTGCTTGGGCTTTAATTGCAAGCCATTTTGTGTGGTCATGTTAGCACCTTTATTTTACCCGCTAGGTAGGCTTCATCTTTGCCCGAAGCTTCATCGCTATAGGAACTGAACAAGGATTTCCTTGGAGATCATCTGCATTGAGCAATCTCTAAGCAACTGCCTCTGGTTTTGACAGCAACCCTTAACTTCATGAAAAGAAATCCCCTGTGATTTGGATGCTCCTGCAAGCATGTGGTTTAAAGGAGGCAGTAGTAAAACCTACTTACATGAAAATTGTTTTCTTGGCTTTTTTAAAAAAAAAAAATTAAAGCCATTGAATTAGTTATAGTACTCTTATTACTTATCTTTATCTGTTGCTTTGGCCAAAAATGTTTAGCATAATGAGCCTCTCAAAGAGTAGCTATTGAGAAATGAAGAGTGCATTTCTTTGGCTCTGATTATTCAAGTGATTTCATAATAAGCAGAAGTACTATTGTATTTTTTGATGTGGAATACTTGGCAGTGTCCCCTCCTCCCTCCTACAGAGAGCACTGAAGTAATGACACCTTTAAAGTAACATCCTTCTCTTCTATACCAGGTCACTTCAGGTGGAACCTTCATTGGCATTGGACGGAAAACACCAGATTGCCAAGGAAACACCAAGTACTTCCGCTGTAAATTCTGCAATTTCACTTACATGGGCAACTCCTCAACTGAACTAGAACAACATTTTCTTCAGACTCACCCGAACAAAATCAAAGCTTCTCTCCCCTCCTCTGAGGGTGCAAAACCTTCAGAGAAAAACTCTAACAAATCCATCCCTGCACTTCGATCCAGTGATTCTGGAGACTTGGGAAAGTGGCAGGATAAGATCACAGTCAAGGCGGGAGACGACACTCCTGTTGGCTACTCAGTGCCCATCAAGCCCCTCGATGCCTCGAGACAAAATGGTACAGAGGCCACCAGTTACTACTGGTGTAAATTTTGCAGTTTCAGCTGTGAGTCATGCAGCTCACTTAAACTGTTAGAACATTACGGCAAACAGCACGGAGGAGCGCAGTCAGGCAGCCTTAATCCGGAATTGAGTGATAAGCTTTCCAGGGGCTCTGTCATTAACCAGAATGACCTAGCCAAGAGTGCGGAAGGGGAGCCAGTGACCAAGGCAGACAAGGGCTCTAGTGGGGCTAAAAAGAAGGATTTCTCCAGCAAGGGAGCAGAGGATAACATGGTGACCAGCTACAATTGTCAGTTCTGTGACTTTAGATACTCCAAAAGCCACGACCCGGATGTAATTGTGGTGGGGCCGCTTCTCCGTCACTATCAGCAGCTCCATAACATTCATAAGTGTACCATTAAACACTGTCCATTCTGTCCCAGAGGCCTTTGCAGCCCAGAAAAGCACCTTGGAGAAATTACTTATCCATTTGCGTGTAGAAAAAGTAATTGTTCCCACTGTGCACTCTTGCTTTTGCACTTGTCTCCTGGGGCGGCTGGAAGCTCGAGAGTCAAACACCAGTGCCACCAGTGCTCGTTCTCCACCCCTGACGTGGACGTGCTCCTCTTCCATTATGAGAGCGTGCATGAGTCCCAAGCATCGGATGTCAAACAGGAAGCCAATCACCTGCAAGGATCAGATGGGCAGCCCGCCGTCAAGGAAAGCAAAGAGCACTCGTGTACCAAATGTGATTTCATTACCCAGGTGGAAGAAGAGATTTCCCGACACTACAGGTAAGCCATGGTGGGGCCGAGGGCGGGGGGACATCAAGAGAATGATAGGAAGAATCATTGGGATTCCCAAGAATCGTTGGGAATGATTGCAGTGACTCGTGGAAGTTACAGGACAAGTAAACATAAAAGCTCATTCATAAAACTGCAGATTATGGGTTTATAGACATGGTAACCACAGATTCTAATTTGGTTACTTGTTTCAAACCATTTACTCTTCTGCCTCATACCTGTTTTGTACCATTTACTGAGTATGTTTTAAAATTTGCAGCGAAGACGGTAATGCTGATGAGTTTACCCATTTACCACATTTATTTGTCCTTGCTAAGTGACTCCACATCTCATAATTTTCGATGGAGAGCTCCCAAATGAAAGGTGCCATTAGAATATGTTCTCTTCTCTATCCCAATCGGAAAACGATCCGCTTGAGAACACGTTGCTCATTTTTATTTTCAAATGAGATTGGACATCCTTCTGGCTTTAAAACGTTGTGTAACACCCTTATTTCACAAAGAAACCATAATCTGAAGGTGAGAATTTTGTCATACGTGTGACTTTGGATTTCTGTGCATTCACTCGTCGAAGCAGGTAAAGCCACTTCAGCTATTTCAGATTCGTAAACAGAGATACAAGATGTGTTCTTTTTTTTCCCCACTTTGACACTATTTTCTTTATAAATGTTAGTCTTCCCAGTTGATCTTTAATATTTTCTAAAGATGGGTTTAGGATACACATCTTTATTTCATTTCCGTATTCATTCCAAAAGTATGCATTGTGCCAGGCATTGATGATAAAGGAGAGAACAAGATGAACATAGGCCGTGCCCACTGGGAACTTACAGTTTAGTAGGGAAGACGTCAGCAGATCATTGTGAGTACGACTGTCACAACAGATGAAGTAGAGGCCACTGTGTTTGACTAGAATGACCTCATAGCCCAATATGGTACACGAGGAAATGCCTGTTTGCAGAAGGGACGTTTACACTGAGACTTGGTTATATGACTAGGAATTACTTCAACACAATCCTGGTAATACAGCACGTTCAGACGTTACCTGGCACTCAGTGGGTACTTTCTTGCTATTGTGCTTAGAGAAGCATCGAATTTAAGAGCTTTATTTACTCTTTTTAAGTGTTTTCCATATGTAGACTCAATATTCTAGTTTAAAAATCTAGTTATTTTATTTTTCCCATCCCAAGATTTTAAACAGTTCCTTTCGTTCTTTTTAAAAGCGTGTATTAGCATGAGTGCATGTGTGTTTTGTCAGTCACCAGTAATGAAGCAGTTCATGTCCAACAATAGGCTAATAATGTTAGATGTTAATTTGAAGGGCATCCTAATGTTCACAGTGAATCTAAATGTTCAGAAAACACTTCCTTGAGATTTACACTGTTTAATTTATAAGGTCAGCCCTAGGAAAGACACAGTCCTGCAATCAAATATGTGTTCACACTTGTAGTGAGTGTTTCTGGCTCCTCTGATGTTAGCTGCATGTTAATTTATTTCTTGGCTAGCAGACATTAGCCTCCTCTGAGCTTTACGAGTGCGCATATACGTTTGTTAGGTGCTGTAAAAATTAGGTAAGCCCGTCTGTGTTTAAAAGAGGAGGCTTTCTTTAATCATGAGGAAATTAGCCACACCACACACACGCACGCACACACACACACACACACACACACCTCTGGATACCAGCTCATTTGCATGCGTGGCTTTTCTTGAGGAAGCTGAGGCCATTGCTGAAATCCTGTCTGGACAAACAGACTTTCTGTATTCTTTGGTTAAACAAACAAACAAAAAAATCCTCTCAAGAAATAAAAGTGTGAATAAAAACATTACTGAATAATTTCAGAGTTAATAGTAATGAAAATAAGCTCTAGAAGGAAGAGACTAGTCTTTTCTCGTTCACTGCTCTATCTACACAATTTAGCCCAGTGCCAGAATGGCTACTAAGTGCCCAGTGAGCAGATCTTTAAGTAAATGAAGTGCCTGTGAGTTTTTGACTTCACAACCGTTTAGGATAAGCCAAGATCTCCATGGTAAGTTACACTTTAATCTTAGACTATTATTGGTCTAAAACCCTTCTGAGGAATTAGGGCTCCACACCAAGCGACAGTTGTCTGTGCATTTTGGATTTAAGTCAGGCTTTCAGCATTTTATTAGATGAGAAAACTGAGCAGTACTTGTTCCGAGGGCATTGAAATACTCCTGCACTTGTTCTTGAAACCTGCTGTAATTCGTGTGGTCCTAGACCCTTTAGGGTGCTGAGTAGTTTATCTCCGATCTGTTTGCCAGCTCTTACAGAAGTACTTGAAATTTGGAGACTTACACCTTCAGAAACTCTACTGAAAGTTGAACAACAGTGGAGGCTCTAGGGATGAGAGAGGGAATAGTTCTGTGGGCGCTGAAAATCTGTTGTATCAACGCATTTCCCCACACGCTATGTTTTGAAAATAGTATAAAGAACAAGTTTACCATATCACAGTAATATTTTTCTGGTTAAATTTATGTTTATTCATATTATTCATGTTGGGAAACTTTCTCCATAATTCTGGTATAACTAGGGACTATTCTTGGCATTCGAGTGCTTTATGAATAAGACTTACAGTGTAGTAAAAAGGTAGTATAAGCTATGATCTATAACATACGTGCAATCAGGTAGCTATAAGAAAAAGTACAGCAGAGAAGCAAGAGAGTTGATTTAAAGCTATGAGTGAAATCCTTCCTGTGGATTCTATTCAGTGGGCATTTTCATGAAGAACCAGGTTTAACCTCAGCTGAATTGCAAACGTTATTCAGTCAGAGACTGGAACTTGATCGGTTCTCTTTTCCTAACGTTTCATATTTACTTATGGTGCCCCTAGCTCACATTTGACTGACTGAGTGTATTCCACCCATGGATTTGTTTCTCACACTCCATTTCTTTTATTATTTATTACTTGATTAAACAGTATACCCATTCTCTAATGGGCCACCATTCTCATCAAAATTTTCAGTGTTAGAACTTATTTCTGGAATCAGTAGGAGTACTGTCCCCTTACAAACCAGGAATACTAGACAAAACATACCTTTCAATGCCTTGATAGATTCCTGTGAATTAAGAGAAACTTCTGAGGCTTTTCTTGTCTTTCCTTCACCAAGAGTGGATGAAACCCAGACTGGGGAGAAGTGAGCAGCAAGCCCGAGGGTGAGGTTGCACTGAGGCAAATACTAGTCAGTCAGGAGACTACACCTGGAGTCACTGAAAGAAAGAGGCTGCTGAATCTGAGTTTCACTGTAAGCCAGGATCTTGAAGGTGGCTAATGTGATTTCCACATTTAGAGCCTTCTCTGACTCCTGTCAGAAGTAGGCACAAATTTGTCTATTTGAAATACTCCAATTTTCACCTCCATATCTGTAGCATTAAGATAAACCTTATCTTATGTGAACTCATTATTACAAAAATTCACCATATACATAAGGATATAAACCATTCTACGGGGAATCAGTACGAAATGTCATTATGGCTTTAGAGACCCAGGGAAATTATAAGTTATAAAAATATAATAAATTTTCTTACAGAAAAGTAGTGTTTAAATAAATGAAATTCGGATTTACAAATCGATCAAACTACATGAGACTATAAATGACTAGAAATATTCAAAAAAGAATCAAATAGCATTTTTTGAATTGAAAATATAATTATTGAAACTTAAAATGTAGACAGGTTCAGTTAACAGACTGGCAGATGTTAGAAGGCAAGTGAGTTAATTGCAAGTTAAATCTGAAGACATTAGCCAGAATATTTAAGAGTGGAAGAGGATGGAAAGCATCAAAAGTAGATAGTAGGTTATAAAAAAATAATAAGACATTTTAACCTGCATCTAGTTAGAGTTCTAGGATAAAGAATATATAGAATGGAAGATAGGCAAGTAGTGTTTGAGGAGATAATGGCAGATTTTCTCAAAAGATGAAAGACATAAGCACACAGATAAAAAAAAAAAAAACAAAAACCTTACACTAAACAGGGATATAAGCAAATAAATTTAGTCATAGACACATTGTAGCAATAGTTAAAATGCTAGAGATGTCTTCTTAGAGCCTCTAGAGGGAAACTACATATCAACTACTTAGAAAAGACAATTAGGTTGACTTTAGCAAACTTTACCAACAACAACAGAAACCAGAAGAGAGAGAAAGTCTATTCAAAATTTGAAGGAAAAACACAACAAAAAATGGTCGACCTAGTATTGTCTACTGTGAAAACAACCTTCCAAGAAAAAGCAAAATATTTTCACATAGGCAAAGACCAGGGAACTGTGGATAAATCAAACAACCATGGCCTGCCTTCTTACGCAGTTAAAAAGAGATAGATTAAGGTGTTGGGCTACACAATTATGAACATTTGTAGGGAATATGATCAGAAGTAAGGTGCTTTAAGGCCCTTGAATTGTCTGGAGTTAGTGAGTTAGGACTTTGCTATGCATACTTGGAAACTTTTAAGGCTAACCAGTGAAGCATAGGAAAAGGGTACATAACTTCTGAAGCTATAGAGAATGGCACAACAAAATAAAATTCTGTTTTCTAAAGAAATGGCAAGAGAGGGTACAACATAAAAATGCATAAATAGATGAATATTTAAATGGATTAATAGAATTTCAAAAGTAAGATGGTAAAAAGAAAAGACCAGCTATCAAAACCTTAATGAACCTGCATAGATTAAACTTTCCACTTAAAAGATATTGTCAGACTTAATAAAAAAGAAAATTCAAGGGGCACATGGGTGGCTGGCTCAGTTGGTTAAGCATCTGACTCTTGATTTTGGGTCAGGTCATGGTCTCACGCTTGTGGGACTGAGCCCCACATTGGGGTCTGCACTGAGTGTGCAGCCTGCTTGGGAGTCTCTTTCCCTTTTCCCTCTGCCCCTTCCCCTTTTTGTTCTCTCTCTTTCTCTTTCTCAAAATTAATAAATAAACTTAAAAAAAAAGAAAATTCAGCTATATATAAGCTATTTATAGGATACACACTCAAAATATAAGGCTATGGACAGTTTGTAACAAAAAAAATAGATGGAGTTATAAGCAAAATAAACCAAAGGAATATTGAGATAGCTTTATTAATCTCATACAATTTAGACTTTAAGATAAAAATCATAGGATGGAGAAGTCAATATATAATAATAAGAGGTTCACTTCTTGAGGGAGATAGAACAATTCTAAATATATAAAATATAAATAAATCTATATGTTAAACAAAGATCGATGGACAACTACAGGGAAATCATGACAAACCACAATCACAGTGAGATTTTAAGAAATCTTTCTTATTAGAGGTTGAACGAAAAAAAATCTTCAAAATATAAAAGCTTAGAACAGCAAATAACAATCTTGTTTTAATTAAAATATATCGATTGCGCATCCAACAATTTAGAGGATTTACATGCTTTTCAAGCAGATTTAAAATACTTAGAAGAGTGGACAAATATTAAGCCAAAAAGAAATCAGATTTCAGAAAAATATATCATACAGAACATATTCTTTGATTCAGCATAATTAAGTTGGGCCTCAGTAACAAAAAGGTATGAATAGATGAAGTTACACAAGGCAGATAGTAACAAAAGAAACAATGAGGCCACTTTATCTCAGAAAACATGGATGTTAAAAAAAAAATTATAAAGGGTGGGGTGCCTGGGTGATACAGTCAGTCGGTTAAACATCAGACTCTTGATCTCAGCTTAGGTCATGATCTCACAGTACCTGAGTTCGAGCCCCATGTGGGTTTGGGCTGTGCGCTGATGGTGCGGAACCTGATTGGGATTCTAGCTCTCCTCTCTGCTGCTCCCCTGCTCTTGCGTGCACTCTCTCGCGCGCGCGCGTGCTCTCTCAAAATAAAGAAACTTAAAAAACTTGCAAAGAGTGAAAAAGGTCGGTACATAGAACTACATAAAGTGAATTTCTGGCAATATCAGATGCTCACGTTCCCAATGGAAACATAATTTCACTTCTCAGGTAATTTTTTTATCAGTACACTAGGAAACCTGTGCAGAAATCTTCACAGTAATATTTTTTGAAAGAGCAGGACAACCAAAACAAAAATCGGAAATAAAAACAGGAAAAAAAACCAACTGATAATAAGAGCTGTTATTATTAAATAATTTATAGATTTTTATACAGTGGAATATTACACAGTAGTGAATTTGAATAAATGACAGTTGAATATGACATATGAATCTTATAAGCATAATTTTGGCTGAATAAAAACAAATAGAAGACTATTTGTACCTGAATACCATTTTATGTAAGTTCAAAAACTAGCAAAGCAAAACCATATACATATATTCATTATATATATGTGTGTATATACCATATATATTCATATAAATTCATGTACAAATATGGAACTATACCACAAATATAATTTCTTCTGTATCATCTCTCTGTGTGTATATATATATACACACACACACATATATACACACGTAGATCTTTCTGTATTCCTCTGTATATGTATATATGCCCACACACATAGAGGGCATATGGGATATATTTATCTATATAACATCATATCCTGTGATTCTATGATTATATTCTAGTTTGTATAACATTTTTATAACAAAAATGAATGTTTTTATAACATTCGTTATTAAATATGAATGCTATATATATATTTATGTAAGCACACGTATGTAGAATGTGTGTATGACTAACAGTATATAAAATTTTAAAATGAAAATGAAATATCAATTTTCATCAGTACACAAGTCCAATAAATATTTGAGTGAATGCCCAATTCTCCTTACGATTAAATAACTACTTAAATATCATTAATAATATCATTGTCTACCTGCTTGTTATGGAGAATGTGTGAAAATTGGCATACTTTTTGGAAGCCCATGCGATGACCAGCATCTGTCCAATTGGAGATTTATGAATACATTTAAAAGTTTTAAACAGTGTTTGAATCTTTTAGATGTAAAATGTATAACCTTGGCTAAAGGAAATAACATTGGATACCATATCCGGTCAAATTAAAAGAGCTCAGAAAAGAATATAGTCTGCTCTGCTAATTCTGAGGATGGATTTTATGATAAACACTTAATTATCAACACGTCTGGCAAAGCCAAGTATACAGTGCATTAGGACAGAGTTTCTCAAAGGGCGAGGGCCTTCATGGTTACATTTTTTTTTTAGTTTTTATTTTATTTTTTTAATGTTTATTTATTTTTGAGAGAGAGAGAGTAGGAGCCGGGGAGGGGCAGAGAGAGAGAGGGAGACACAGAATCCGAAGCAGGCGCCAGGCTCTGAGCTGTCAGCACAGAGCCGGATGTGGGGCTAGAACCCACGAACTGTGAGATCATGACCTGAGCCGAAGTCGGACACTCAACTGACTGAGCCACCCAGGCGCCCCTAATGGTTACATTTAGATTTGTGTTTATTTATGTGACATGTTTTTTTAAATGATACCTAATAAATCAGTTGCCTGTAATACCTTGAGCTGGACCTATTAGTTCAAGTTGAAAATTCCCGTTGTGAGGCAAAACATTACCCAGGATATTCTAATCCTTCAAGAAAATAACCCACAAATGGCACTATTTTTATTTGTATACATTATTATAATTTCAGAGATCATGGTCCTGAGAACATTTTATACAAGAATGGTGACCAATTCTTGGAATAAAATAAATTTTAGCTATAATTTCTATTTCATATTAGCTTATGGAAATCATTTCCCATTCCTTATTCCTGTTCTATTTTATGGAGAGGTTCGTCTTCCTATTTTGAATATTTGCGTAGGGATACCTTCGTTTTGAAAGTGAGTAAGTGAATATAAATTGAAGTTTTTCAGATACAACATGAGCTAAATGAAATCACCCCACAACCCCCTTTAAACAATAACAAAAAAACAGTTACTCCAAATGAGTAAATACTCATTAGAGTATTTCAACTTTAAAAATATGAGTCGATTGAGTGGAATCTTACACAGATTTCAGTTTATCTTGTATTTTGTAGACCGCTCCTCTGCACTTCACTAAGGCTGAATATTATTACACTTCCAGCTCCTAAAAGTTGATTGATCTGGTTATTCACCTGTAATTCCTTTTTTTTTTTTTTTTTGCCTTTGTCTCTCAGATACTCTCTTCACCTGCTTTCCACTCCCTCATTCTCCAGTGTCACTAATCTCAAGTGTCCCATGTTAGAGGCCTTTATACCAGCAAAGAGTGTACTACAAAAATGACTAACTTTATGAGGTATCAGATCTATTGATCTATATTTAAATTAAATCATCTTCACTGACTCTTCTTCTGTGGTAATTTGTCTGTAGGTGTTAGATTCCGTAATTACCAAAAAATACCTTTTGAAGTCTAATTGATGAGTATTTATGATTGATTCACTTCCTTCAATGCTCCATTTAGTCATTGAAGAAGAAAAACTGTTGCTAAGAAATACAGTTGTTTCTTAGAGGAGAGCTTTTCAAATGCTGGCAGAAATCTCTGGAAGTGTACATTTAAAGGAGAAGAGGGATTACTCTGAGCTGACTCCTCAGATACTGTAGGCTGGTTTATTATGAAAATAGAAATATAGAAGTATTATCAGAGTAGGGTAATAAAAGAGTAGCATATTGGGGTGCCTGGGTGGCTCCGTCGGTTGAATGTCCGAATCTTGATTTCAGCTCAGGTTATGATCCCAGGGTCGTGGGATCCAGCCTCGATTAGGCTTCACTTCCAGTGTGGATCCTGCTTAAGATTCTCTCTCTCTCCCTGCCTCTCCCTCTGCCTGCACACTCACAATTGCTCTCTCTAAAAAAAAAAAATTTTAGCTGATCTTTTTCTAAAATCTAGAAGACCTCGGCCCTGTATGAATTTTGAAAATAATATTTTAGCCTCTGCTGATAATTGAAACACTACTACTAAGGCCACTGTGCATTGAAATATGAATGAATCTGAAATAAAGGCACTTTTATAGCACAAGAAAATTCGGTTAGGTAGGATAAGGAATAAAACATCTTTTCTCACAGAAATTTAAATCGCTTGAATTAAGTCCAATTTGGTCTTCGGTTAGGCAGCTAGTAGTTTCCTCTGGAGGCTGGGGTGATTTAGCTTTTTAAATACATATCTTTAATTCATGTCCTCACTGTCTAAAATATTACATGAGGCATAATGAGATTTTGTATACTTATATCCCAAATATTGCATGGGACATACTTACACAAAGGTATTTAGTTGTCTGCACTGACATTCAGGTTCCATGGTGTGTTTTAGTGGGCAGCCCTGTGTTAGGGAGATTTACAAAATGACATCTTTTTCCTTAGGTAGTATGAGGAGAACGTTTACTATCCATTTGGCAGGAGAATATAGAATTTAAATTAATGCAAAGCATATATTTGTATTGTCTTTTCAATTAGCGTGGCTTATTGTAGCCAGAAATTCTAGAAGTGTTTAAATAATGAAGAATTTATTCCAAAAAGCCATTCAGAATATACCATCTATGGAATATCTATGCACTTTTCATATTTCTCTGCTGCTTTATGATCCTAGATAGTAAATCCAGCATCCTGAAGATCTGGAGAGCTGTCATGGTTCAGTCCTTTTGCTAAAGTCTAGATTTACTCTTGGATGTTCTAGGTGGGGGTGGATACAGAGATGAGTGAACTTTGATCTTGACCTTAAGGCAATGACAATATAACGGTAAAATAAGACATTCACAAGACTTTAATAAAAGACAATGTGGAAAAAGTCCTCAGAAGAAAACAAAGATTAAGAGTCGCTCAGATGATGCTAGGTTTACTCTTGGATTGAGTCATTTGGAAAGACTTCATGGATGAGAATGAGGATCTTGGGAAATGCGAGGAAGATTTCTTGAACTCATTCGAGGTTTTCGTATTAATGCTGATAAGGTTAAATTTATTTTGTAGGTTAGAGGTGAGTCCAAACTAATGAATTTTCATAGTGACTAAACTTTTATTCTTCAGTTATGTTTCTTCACCTAGGGGTTAGGTCATCTGTTTTTATTTTTAGTGGACATGGCATTATGTTGAAGGTCTTTTCAGTTATTATTGAGAGAATGACACATGTCAGAGAATATGTGCACATCTTTCAGGAACTAATTCCTGAATAAGCTAGTAACATTGCATCAGCTACCAAACAGCATGCACGAAAGAGTACCCACGGACAAGAGCTAAAGACTGTGTCATGTCTCCGTGTTATTCCATGTGAATTGACTTGTCTGTGCTTCAGATTCTTTCTTTTTTTTAAATTTTTTTAAAGTTGATTTCTTTATTTTGAGAGAAGGAGAGGGTGCACAAGCAGGGGAGGGGCAGAAAGAGAGGGAGAGAATTCCAAGCAGGGATCTCAGGCTGACAGCGTGTAGCGCAATGAGGGGCTTGATCTCATGAGTCATGAGATAATGATCTGAGCCGAAATCAGGAGTCAGATATTTAACCGACTTGCCATGCAGGTGCCCCTGTGCTTCAGATTCTTATCCTGTAAAGTAGGGATGAGAATATGTTGAGAGATGAGTGTATATAAATGATCTCACACTAAAAATGGTGAAAGGTGATTCCCAAACAATGAAATTAAAAAAAATAAGATAAATTACTGTTTGGGAATTATGTTTGACAATGTTATATGTGTAGTTTTAACTTCCAAAGCTGTTACTGTTGACTCTCACGGGTGGGGAATATTGTATGTGTTTTATAAGGGAAGATGATGTTCTTAATCATGTAGAATTCATTTGAAAATGTTCTGTCCAGTGCTAAGAGATTATTCCAGACTAATACCCGTCTTGAAGTTATTTCTGATCCTAGCTTCATGACTCTTGCTGTTTTTTTTTTAATGTTTATTTTTGAGGGAGAAAGAGAGCAAGCAAGCAGGAAAGGGGCAGAGAGAGAGGGAGACATAGAATTGGAAGCAGGCTCCAGGCTCTGAGCTGTCAGCACAGAGCCCGATGTGGAACTCAAACCAACAAAAGACGAGATCATGAACTGAGCCAAAATGGGATGCTCGACCGACTGAGCCGCCCAGGTGCCCCTGATGCTGTTGAAGATGTGATCTGGGGACTAACGTCATCAGCGTCATTTGGGATTTTATAAGAAATAGAGAATATTGTTACCACCCCAGACTTCCAGAATCAGACTCTGGATTTCAACAAAATTCTCAAGTAATTCCTAGGCATGTTAGAGATTAAGAAACACTGATCTAGGGGTTAGTGTAGATTATTAAAAAGTTTGTATTTCCCTAAGCTTTTGAAAGTAGAGTAATGTTGTCTTTTAAAAATATTTTCTGTCTTTTATTTAAGACTGATATTACAGGGAGAAAGAAGTCTCCTTCAGGTCTCTAGAGTACTATGAAGCAAATCACCTTTTCTGCTTCACCTAGTTGTGTTCAATGGCCTGAAAGATTGAGCCTGTTTAGCAGTTTACTGCTTAATTGTCAAGCTTTACTCTCTTTTCGTTAATAGTTGTTACACCCAGAATCTTAAGGCCATTACCTGTGTTTCATTAAAATTAGGGGGATTGGGATGCCTTGTCATTAATTTGTTTAGAACCATGATGTATCTATTAATGTAGTTCTTAGATACTGTCCCCTGCATTGGTGTCCCCTGGAGACCTAGTTCAAAATTCAGTTTCTCAGGTTATGTCGAGAAGATCCTGATTCAGTGGGGCAAGGGGAGGCGTCGTGGATGCTGCACTGGTAAGAAACTCATGAATCGCAGTGCTCTGTAAGGTCCGTTTTGCAAACCATTCCTGTAGTCTTCTGTTGTCGGATTACCAGGTTCCCTTCCTCTCGTGTTTCCATTTTCCGTATTACCAGTATTTCATTTATTTCTGTATAAAGTTAAAAATTTAGGCAGCTAAGGGTAGAAAAATGGAACATCGGCCTGGAAGGGAGAGGTCGTGTATTCCTGACTTGATGTAAACAAAATGGACTTGATGTAAACAAAATGTAAACAAAATGTTTCCCCTCTTTAGTTATCTGTAAAATGGGCTTTATACCTCAGTGGAGTGTGAGATCAGCTATGTGTGAGTGCTTTGAACTCTTCAAGGGAAAAGGTGTGTGAGTTCATCTTGTTATCACAACTTTATTTTTATGTCTTTCCTGTTACGGTGTGTTGTCACCATAAAACCTGGTTCTCACTGAGACCTTATATCTGCAGTTTCTGGTTTTCCTTGTTTTTGTTTTGTGTGTGTGTGTGTGTGTGTGTGTGTGTGTGTGTGTGTGTGTGTGTGTGTTGTTGCTGTTGTTGTTGTGTATGGTTTTGCTTTTTGCTTTTACCTGACAGCCTCCGGTTCCTGTCTCATGGAAGGTTTTGTCTAGAACAGTCTAATCAAGAGCTTCTCTAAGGGGCAGATCAGAATACCTCTTGCTGAGACCTGTGAGGATTGAAGGAGTTGTCCTTTCAAGACAGGAACTTACAATCAGAGAACCTAGAAGCCCCAGACACCCTCTTTGAGTATGATACTTTGTGATAAATTCATTCCCTTGGCAGGGGACCAGGGCCTTTGTATATTGAAGAGGGCATACCAGTCAAATATTGGGTAAGGGTTGGATGTACTGTCTTTGTTTACTGGAGGAACAGTATGACTCCAGGATACTTCTAGATTGCAGAATACGTACATATTGAAGGCACATAGTCTTAATTACTGAGATATATTATGATTCTCCACCACCTTAATGAGTCCACTCATGGCATCTCCACCTCCTAAGACTTTCAAAAACACAGGTAATACCCTTTCTATCTTTGTTATTCAGAATCTTAAGATTCTGGGTCTATTAATGAAAAGAGAGTGAAGCTTGACAATTAAGCAGACTACTAAACTCCTCATTCTTTCAGGCCAGTGAAAGCCACTAGGTGAGGCAGAAAAGGCATAGAATATATTCCTCCTGTCAGTGTCTTAAAGCAAAGGATCTTCTAGAAGTTAGCTTTAAGACTGATGTTTGTCATGGTTAAGGGGAATGGAAAAGGGTGATACCAAAATGCTAGTTTGTAAGTTTAAACTCCTTGCACAAAAGTAAAGAATGCAGATTCACACCGAAGAGAGATTTATTTAATTTTAGGATTTATACTGGTTAACTCCTATTTATTTACCTACTCAGGATGTTGTTTACTTAATATTCACAAGAACCATATCAAGAGACACTATTATTTTCATTTCGCAAATGAAGACATCGGGGAAAATTTAGTAAATTATCTAAAGTTACACATAGAGTAAAATACAGAGCCAAGATTGAAACACGCTTTCGGATTCTAGAGTCTGTATACTCTTACGTGGACTAATTGCTTCTCCAATAAATAATTTTGTTTTAAAATATTTTAAAATATTTTGTTGCATGGTGTTCTAGGAAGTTATATTTCTTCTGTCATGCATTGGTACTTTCTCCTTCCTGTTGCCCTAGAATTAATTGTCTTTATTTTTTGAAATAACATTGCTATAGTTCTTTAGAATTTTTGTACTTTGGAATTGTCTTATACTTTTTGTACTTTCTGTTTTGTATAAAACACCAGTTTTGGTAGAAGTAGCTGTGGCAATTTATAGTCCTAATTTATAGAAGGGATCCCTTCACAGATTTTATGCAGAGACCCCACCATGTGAAGGACACCATGAACTTAGTCCGCTAGTAGGTGGTGAACTCATTAGAACTGTCTACGAATGAAGGTTGATCAGAGCTTGTGAATGTGCTTCCTGAAGTTTGTTTGTTTTTTGTGACTCGTAGATAATGTGGTATATCTTCTGTAGAGTATTTCCTGGGTACGTTTTGATCTTTAACCATTCTGATACATCCATTTTTCTCTGTATGATTGAGCCTCATAAACGTAACAATTTCTTGGTAAAATTTTATCTCAAGTTCATCTCAGTTTTATCAAGTATTAGATATACTTGAATATAGTCTTTGGCAGGAAGGTTCTTTACTCGAACTTCCCATAGGTTCTAAGTCCTAGATTTTGAGTCTTGTCTTTTGTCCTTTGTGATTTTAATCCTGCTATGGGGTTTTCTGGCCTTGGCTTTAGGGGCAGGATTCTTCCTTTTAGTCATAGACATCTTTTCCTTAAGGGTTAGGCTTCTTTCACTTGAGAAAATTAATTTTAATATTGTATTTTTATGGTCAGTTCACCATTAAATTATTTACCTTTGTTGCAGTTCCTTTTATTTTATCTTTACTACTTAAACAATGAAGAAAAGTAGGAGAAAAGATAGAAAACAATCTTCTGTAAAAATTAGAAATTAAATATCCATATTTATTCACCCAAATGTAAGTTCTCAATGGTAAGAAGATAATTTTGTATTGCATTAAGTACTCTCAACAAACACTGGGTGAAATTTTGGTAATGTTATAATACTTCTGAATTTTGCTTCCATAAAATGTGAACATTCTTTTGGATGTTCAGCTATGAGATAGGTCTCATAAGGGAGTGAGAAACTGTTAAGGTCCCAAGTGACTTAAACATACATTTAACCATGCTACTTCTGTGCTTGTAAACTTGCAGTTGGTTCCTTTAGCCTCTGAAGATACCTGCCTCCTTACCATGGTCTTCAGATCTCTAGAGGACTCCTCCAGCTTGCTGACTGACATACTTCCTCTTATTCCTCTAAAGCAGCAGTGGTCTCTGTTCAGTATTTCATACTTGCTAGAATGTACTTCTCCCCTTCCTCTTCTTGCAACAAGAATAGCTCCTTTTCATCCTTTGGTTTTCTCTTCCAGACGACTCGACGCAGCCCCTCAACCCCATCACTATCCTATCCTTTTAATTGTTAGCACCTATTACTCTTTATACTTATTTATAGTCTAATGTGAAGACTGTCCTTCCTGGCTAGACTCTAAACACCAAGTAGACAAAGACTATTTGTCTTTTATACACCAGCGTGTACCCAGTGCCTGGCAAAGTACTTTGTGATGATTATCTATAGGTTTATAGATGAGTACATATTTTTCAGTAGTGTTAAGTAATAGCTCTCAAAACTTATTTTGTTAGTTTATTTTAAGTTGTCAACACATTATATCAGTGAAGTAGCAAGTGTTTCTCATGGAGTTTAGAGAGCCATACAAAGTTTTTATAGTTTAAAAAAATGTGTGCCTTATCCAAGTCATTTGTATGACTTTCCAGTATGCCTTTTAGGGTCCAGGGCCTCTGTTCTTCTTTGTTGATCAAACAGTTGTCTCAATATGACAGTGTTCCATCTATAATAGCAGTGGATGCTATGAAATTCAACAATAAGTTCTTTTGTTTTATGCCCTTTAGAAAGAAAACACACAGACAGACATTCACACATTCTCTTTTAATGAATATATCCATACAGCATCTATCATGCTGTGTGACACCGAGCAGACACTCAATTTGTTGAATGTGCCTAAGTCCTTACAGATATATAGAATTTGTTTTAAAAAATCTTGAACTTCTAATACATCTAATTTAGTAGACTTGTAGCTCGGTCAACCATATTTCATTGTCTAAATTGATTTAAATTTTATGAAAGAAAAGAACATTGTAATCAAGTAGAATTTAATACATGTAAAAGTTGTATAAAGCACTTAACACTAGAGATACAAACGTATATATATATATATATGTATATATATATTTATAATGAAAAAATGTCAGTTTAGTTTAAATACATAGAAAATGAAAGTCCATGGATGAAATCAGTATAAAAATATATATAAGTATCTGTTAAATAATATAGAATTGATGATCATCCAACTACAGTAAAGTGAACAAAGCAAGCCCTTAAATAATAAAACCAACCAAGTTTCCATGTGAATTGGCTGGAGTGTGTACACATCAGTGTGTACGTGTGTGTAGACCTGTAATTGTTAACATAACAAAAGTGAATGTCATATTCTTTATATAGAATCAAAAATGCCTGTGAGCGGCACCTGAGTGGCTCAGTTGGTTAAACATACAATTTTTTTTTAAAATATTTATCTATTTTTGAGAGAGAGAGAACATGCAGGAGGGGCTGAGGGAGAGGGAGACATAGAATCTGAAACAGGCTCCAGGCTCTGAGTCGTCAACACAGAGCCTGAAGTGGGGCTTAAACCCAGGAACTGTGAGATCATGACCTGAGCTTGTGACCTGAGCTGAAGTCAGACACTTAACCAACTGGTTCCAGGCTCCCCAAGTGGCTGACTCTTGATTTCTGTTCCGGCCATCTCATGGTTTGTGAGATGGAGCCCTGTGTTAGGCTAGGCACTCTCCCTTTCTCTCTCTTTCTCAAAATAAATAAGTAAACTAAAAAAAAAAAACAAAAAAAAAAACAAAAACAAAAACATACACACACACACACACACACACACACACACACACCCCCCGCCCCCCCCCAAAAAAAAAAACAAACCACAAAGACAAGGGAGCTTGGTGGCTCAGTCACTTGAGCATTCAACTTCAGCTCAGGTCATGATCTCGAGGTTCCTGAGTTTGAGGCCCATGTCTGGCTCACTGCTGACGGTGTGGAGCCGGCTTTGGATCCTCTGTCTCCCTCTCTCTCTACCTTTCCCTCACTTGCACACTCTCTCTCTCAAAAATAAACAAAACGTTTAAAAATTTTAAAAAAATAAAAAAAGGCAGAAATACCAGTGAATTACAGTCCGATTTCTGGGTATTGGGAATGGTGTATTTTGCTCTGCTTATTATTATATTACACGAGATAAAGTTCAGGTGCTTAAAGACTGTTTTTCTTAAAAGCCCTTCTGAATGCTAGATTTCTAATGACTGTTTTCTTCTCCAGGAGAGCGCACAGCTGCTACAAATGCCGTCAATGCTGTTTTACAGCTGCTGATACTCAGTCACTACTGGAGCACTTCAACACTGTTCACTGCCAGGAACAGGACATCACTACAGCCAACGGCGAAGAGGACGGTCATGCTGTGTCCGCCATTAAGGAGGAGCCCAAAATTGACCTCAAGGTCTACAGTCTGCTCAATCCAGACTCTAAAATGGGAGAGCCAGTTTCTGAGAGTGTGGTGAAGAGGGAGAAGGTGGAAGACAAGGATGGGCTGAAGGAGAAAGTTTGGACCGAGAGTTCAAGTGACGACCTTCGAAACATGACTTGGAGAGGGGCGGACATCCTGCGAGGCAGCCCGTCATATACTCAGGCAAGCCTGGGGCTTCTGACGCCCGTGTCCGGCACCCAAGAGCAGACCAAGACTCTAAGGGATAGCCCCAACGTCGAAGCTGCCCATCTGGCACGACCTATTTATGGCCTGGCCGTGGAGACCAAGGGATTCCTGCAGGGGGTGCCAGCTGGCGGAGAGAAGTCTGGGACCCTCACCCAGCAGTATCCTGCATCGGGAGAGAACAAGACCAAGGATGAATCCCAGTCCCTGTTACGGGTAGGAAGGTTTAATTTTTAAATAATTCACATATCTTGAAGGAAAACCAGGAACACTCACATTCTCTAGCGTCTTAGTATCACTTGGTCTCACCAGCTGAAACTAAATGATGTGTCTTAGTCTGGGGATGTGTGCCTACAAGACGGAAGTGGAGGAAAGAAAGTAGCTCCTGTGTGTTTGTGTGTACCATGCACACGCTCGATACAGTGGTAGGCAGGCATTTGTTTGTCGTTGCTCGTAGCTCAGATTGAATGTTGGCTAATCATTCCTGGTGATTATGCAAAAACAGTGAGGCCGCATTTGGAGAAGGGAGGCTTGGAATCCCAGAAGATTGCACATCTGTTACATTAAAATAAGTAAATGACTTTTAAATTTTAAGGTGGCGTGACACTGTATATGGTTAACAAGGAAATTAGCAGAGATTTAAATCACTGGGAATGCAAAGCCCGTGGTGAGACTCTAATACAGAAATGTAGTTTTTTTTAACTGACAGTATAATTATGTACGGATGACAATGCCTGTTGTTGTTCAGTTACCAAAAAGAGGGGAAAAATGAAGATAGACCTAAGAATGGTGTGAAGAGCATCCAAAGACGAGAACCGTGTGTTTTATATGATCACACTTTTTTAGGGGAGAAAGACATAGCCCTGTGCAGAAACACAAAACCTCTGAGAAGGGTAAGATCCTCCCTTCATCTCTCTCTTCATGCTGTATCTGTGTCCAGAAATATTTTAGATTTTGAAAGTTCATGGATGCTTAGGAAGTGATGCTTGCTTTTGGCCTAAGGCACCACTACTTTGACCTTTCACCTTGACTCTGAGAAAGTTTAAAGCTTTCTGCATGATTTTGAAGCCTTGTTCGTGCCTGGAAGGTAGGATCAGAAACCAGCCCACCTTCCCCAAAGAGCCAGTTAGGAAATAGAGTTCAGCCAGCCCAATGCTTTGACCTGCAGGTCGGGACCGCGGGGTCTCTCAGCATGGATTCTGCAGAGAAGACGTTCTCTTTCCAGTGTCTGCTTGACCACTGTGCTCTCATTTCCTGCAGATTCTCCAGCCTCTCTGTGCTTCTCAAGTTTCTCTAGCGGAGTGGAGAAAGGCATCTTAGAGGTGCACAGTTAATTATAAAAACCATTCCCTTTCCTGGCAGCAGTCATGCCCTAGAGCCAAGAGAAGGGCTCGAATGGAGAAGAGCCTGTGCCCCTTGTATGCTCAGAAACAAAGGATTCTTCTTGGAGGGAAGGAGCAAGTTTATTAAAGAGAAGAGCAACAGTGCCTGTGCCCTTCAAGAGGCTATTTAATTCAGGGAGCTCCTTTCCGATAAATACATATGGAGCTGCAACTGTAAATGTTCGTCATTTTCTGAGCATCTTGGGACCCTTCTGGTCTCAAATGGCATTCGCTTTCTGCTTGTAAGGCAGGAATGGTATGTCTTATGTTTTTGAATTTCATACTACGTCCGGAGAGTGTGTTGTAATGGATGCCTGACAGCTATATCACTAGACCTCCCCAACCTTTTTTTTTTTTTGGCATTTTAGAATGGTTTTCATCTGGGACATCTTCATTGGATAGCAGATTGGTTGACTCTTTTAGGCTATTTCTGGAATATTACATTTTCTGGCGCCATTTGTATGCACAAAGAATTTGGAACAATCAGTAATTTCTTACATGGTTAAGCCTAAACCCTGAGCATGAGAGCAATATATTTTTTGAGCAGACTGGGCATGGTAATACTTTTTGAAAAGTTGTTTTTCTCAATTCCTCCACTTCCTTAATTCCCTGACTTCAAGTTTCTGTTGCATCATCGCAACTGCCTCTTTAGTTCCCCCACGTTAGCTGCTGAAGTACAAAATCTTTGGTGAGACACTGTTTCACCATGTTCAACAAACAATCAAATTCCTAACCGCAGGGTTTATGATCTTTAAAAGCAGCCATCTACTACATTTCGAGATATATATACGTACACATGTATATATGTTTATTATTTTATATATATATATATATATAAACTTGTATCATTCTTCCTTGACTTTAGTAAAATTTGGCTCTTTAAAATTTATATTTTCATTGTCTTTGGATGTTGCTTTTGAAAATAACCAGTTTTATTGGCTATTTGGAATAGGAGGGGTATCTAATTTGTGAAGTATTTAGTGTATTAAGTGAATTACAACTTTTTAATATACACATAGCTGGTTAGCTTTCTAAGACATCTAAAAGGGTTAAGAAACAGAACCTATTCTGATTGTGAATTTGACAAGAATTCTACCTTGGGGATAGAAATTGCTATTGCTGAGTTATTATGGCAAATACACGCTTCTCAGTTCATTCCTCTGCCATCAGTAAGGAGAAACCCAGCAGAGTATCGCCATCAAAGAAACAAGGTGCTTTAATTTTGTAATTGTAGGGTCTAGTTATTAGTGAGAATGTAAAAATTTATAAATATACAATGAAAATATGCAAATAGAGTTTGCATGTTTTGAATGAAAATACAGTTGTCTATGTAAGTGTATACCTACAGAATGTAGTGTTCATATTTGCTTATAAATAGAGTGGAACTTGAAATTATCTTGCTATTTGGCATGTTTATTTAGAAATAGTAAGCAATTTGAAAAACAGAAAATAGATTTTAAAAGTTTTTTTTGTTGAATAGTGCATACAATATAGCCTTAATAAAGTAAGTATATTTATAAATACACTTACGCTTATAGTTTTTAATATTAAAAGTAAAAACTTGACTAGCAACTTTGATGCCTGTACAGATTAATAACAAGAATTAAGTACGACAAACTTGTGCAGCAGAGAGTGTTCAAGGGCACCTGGGTGGCTCAGTTGGTTAAGTGACTGACTCTTGATTTCAGCTCAGGTCATGATCTCATGATTCGTGGGTTTAAGCCTTGGTTGACACTGTCAGTGCAGAGCCTGCTTGTGATTCTCTCCCTGTCTCTCTCTCCCCCTCTCTCTCTCCCCCTCTCCCTCTCTCCTCCTCCCCCTCACCCTCCATCTCTCTCTCTGCTTGCACTGACAATGCAGAGCCTGCTTGTGATTCTCTCTCTCTCTCTCTCTCTCTCTCTCTCACTGCACTTTCCATGCACTCTCTCAAAATAAATAAATAAACTTAATAAAAGTAAAATAGTTCAACACTATGCTGGTGAACACTGGAAACATTTTTAAAGAGCAGGCTGAGTGCATTTAGGGCTATTCACAAAGCTCGTGGTTATAATGTTGCTTTCAGGATATTGGTCTTTCTGATACATGTTTTTAACTGGTTTCGTTATGAACTGTTGCTGTACTGAAAGTGAGGAAGGAAATAGAAGAATCACGGAGAAGAACTAAAATTTCAAAATATTTTCCCATTAGTTTTCTTCTTTTTTTCTTCTTTTTGTTTTGTTTTACATAAGTTAGGTAAGCCTTTGGCTTTTAGTTTTATGTTCAATAGCAGATCATATCTATATTTTTTTCATTTAGTAAATGTCTTTTATTTTTCCCTGTTACCAGTATGGAATTGATATTATTACAAAACATTTTAAATCGTATATGCGGTCTGTGTGGACCATTGTGCTTTGAGGATGGCAGGGGACACATTAACATATCTTTATTTATTTTTTATGAAAATTAGCTTTTTGCTGTATATTAATACATACTATTCTTATAAAATCATTTTTTTTTCTTTTATGAGTAGGAAGAAACATTAAAATCTTATACTCTTTGCTAGAAATAGTCCAAGTTTATGTGAAGACTTTAAAACTTCTAGAAGGATCTTCTAAACATGAATAAGTTCCTGAAAATGTTTCGAAAATGCAATGTTTTCATTTAAACTTAAAATTTGGCTCTGTGAAGAGGTTAACATATTTAACATTTTCTGTGCCAAAAGCAAAAGTTAATTGGTTTTAAATATTCAACTTGATGTTCCTTTCTCATTTTAAACTAAACAGTGTAGTGTACTCAGAGCTCAGTACAGGCGTGTGCCTCGTTCTGGCCAGTTTCTTCTATGATGTATATTTACACAAAGGTATTTATTTATTCATTTTGTAGACAGACTCATACAAATGCAACTATATTAGTCCTATGATTTCCTGAATAAGAAATTCCAGATCTTATTCTTATAACTGACTTTTTAGATTGGATTTTATAACATAGAAAGCTGTGTCTTTTAACTCATAACCATAGTAATAGGAACAAAACTTCTGCTATTAAATTTCACAAAGATTTTGCCAGTATCAAATGCATCTTTTCTTTTAATGGAATGCATAAGTCTAATTGAATGTAGACAGTAAATCTGTAGGGAGAGTTTGTGGCAAATCAGCATCCAGGTAAATGTCTCCATGGCCTAGTCAGATGCCCCGTCGGCTCTAAGTCTGCTGTAGGTTCAGACGCCCTAGTTATCAATCTGCTTTCTTCATGTATCTGGGGGAGAATGATTTTAGATTCCAGTGTAAATTTATTTAAGGAAGTCTTTCCATTTCCACGTGCACATTTTACACCACTTGGTTTTGGCAGAGAACTTGAGCCACGGGCTCTGGGAGTTCTGTTCCAAGTTCTGGGAGTTGAGTTCCAAGCTGAGTGCTGACCGTCAGAGGCAGGGCCTCCCAGGGTCTCCGTTCATCTCACTCTTGGGATTATAATGGCTGCCGTCCTCACAGAAGGTCTGTGCAGCTTAGTTAATTAATGTTTGTCAAGCCATTTGAGATCCTCAGATGCAGGGTTCTAGATAAGTGCAAAGTAGTATGATTATTTGTTCGTTTTGTCAATGTGATACCAGGACAGCACAAAGTAGATGTTATTTCCCCCTTGCTTCAGTGGTGTTAAATTTATAGTTTAAAGATTGTTGATACCGGACAGTCTATTGAGATGCAAAAATGTTCTTTTGGGGACAGTCCATTGGCAGCCAAACAGACGGTCAAACAAGCGACAGTGTTGAATGCCTTTACAACCAGTGACAGAAGATCGCAGGAACTTTTTTTAACTAAAGATGATTTCAAGGGAAAAGCCTGATACTGTTTTTTCCTTCATGTTTAATGAAAACAAAAGCAGTTTTCCATTTATGTATAGGTAGCAGTGATGTAGCATATGCGTATGGTTTGTTCTAGCTCCATTTGAACATTTACATGCAGATCTGTGTAGGACCAAAGAGGGCAGACTATATCAGGAAAAATGGGAAGTGTGCATCCGTAATCATAAAATTGTAGCTGTTAGGCCACATCGATTAATCTTCTCTGTAGGTAATTTTCGATATTTGATTTGTTGATATTTGAATAAAATATTAAAAACCATTTACTATATCCAGAGGTTAATAATCCTTGTCTATCTCTGTGCATCTGCTCTGCCTAGATTAGTTTCTGTTGTCCATCTGTTAGAAAAGGGTATGATTGGGGCACCTGGGTGGCTCACTTGCTTGAGCGTCCGGTTCTTGATTTCGGCTCAGGTCATGATCCTATTGGGCTCTGGCTGGAGCCTGCTTGGTATTCTCTCTCTCTCTCTCTCTCTCTCTCTCTCTCTCTGCTCCTCTCCTCCGCTCACTTTCTCTCTCTAAAACAAAAACAAAAACAAACCAAAAAAAGATATGATTTAAATTCAGTTGTAATATAGATTTATTTTTAAAATGTAATTTGTTCATTGACTTAGTTAAGTATAACAGTGAACATGATCATTTTGCTTTTATTAAATAAAATTTAGGTAGCTGATTTTTCTTTCTTTCTTGGTTATTCATCTGTTATATTGGTGTACCATTTTTGACAGATCACAGCTAAGGCCAATCTGATATATATATATGTCTGGTTTTATTCACTTGACCAATGGGATTTTCTAGTCCAATTTCTTTTTAATAAGTCAGTTCCATCGGTTCAAGTATTTTTGGAAGCACTTTTTTTTCTTTTTTTGTAACGTAGGCTTTTTGTGAAGTCTGGCATAGTTCTGCTGGCCCAAGTTTGTAAGGCAGGGGAAGCAGATGTATCTTTTAGTGAATTGGGCTGTAAGTTTGTAGTCACTGTGAAATGGTATCCTTCAGCACCGTATCTGTTAATTATTTCCTGTATAACTATCTTTTGCTTGGTTTCCTTTTCTCACAGACTGCATGAGTCAGGAGATAACAGGGCCTCAAAAGGAACCCATTGTTGAATGTTCTTTCTTAGATGTTGGAAACGAAGAGCTTACAGAAGGTGTCCCAAGTTTCAGGAGCAACAGATGGAGAGTGATTCAAAAGTGTGTCAGCCATGAGCTGCATTAGCCTTGATGTGAATCTAGTATTTTTCTGGCAAAGTCCAATCTGACGGATAGATTGAACTAAGTGTTGATTACCTAAAATGACAGGAACATGTTATTTGCTCCCAACAAAAAAGTAAATATTGTTCCCATTGTCATATTCGTTACCCTCTTTTCTCTTTGGCTCTCTGGGAGAACTTCCATTAAGTATTTCCACAAAGGACATTGGTTACTAGAACAGTCTACCAATTAACTCCAGGAAGCTTGACAAACAGAATACTGCAGCTGGGAAGATTGGAAGAACTTTTTTCTTTCATTTCAGTGAAGCAATATTCTCATTTATAGGTGTTTATAATTAACTAGAACTTATAAATAGAGCCAGGAAAATGACTTTATTTTGGAAAAAAAAATCCACAATACTTTATCTTAAGGCTTCTATTTTTTTATGTTATTAGTGATTAGGATAAAGCAGAGGCATCTTTTTTGTTTTTATATATACAGGACATCTGTATTTCTATGATTGTGATGTGATGAATTGAGTGCTTGGTGTCATTACTTATGTCAGAATGAGCACCAGCTCTAACACATAACTCTGCATGTTAGCATTCCTCTTTAAAAAGATAGTTTCTCAATTTAGATTTCATTTGGGCATATTCATTATGAAAGCTGTGAGCCCTTTTATTCCCTGGAAATTTACCTCTTTGTAACATCATGATTAATCAGAAATAGCTAAGGATATATAGATGTATTTTTAAAAGGCAAGATATACTTTATAATTTTACTAACATTTAAAAAGAGATAAGCGATTATAAGTCAGACTTTTATGAGAATTTGGATACCAGCGAAGATTTTTAAAATAGATTTTTAACAAGCACAAGATTTTGTTTGAGGAAAATGATAAGATCCATGACGGTGTGGTTTATTGAATTGCGTTTGCCTGTAGCATGACATTTGGTTTACATCTTGGTGTTCAAGAATTATCCTAAATCATGAAAAAAGTCTTGGTAGGTTAATGTTCTCATAAAATAATTTGTTCTCAGGGACTGGACTTTGGGTGTTTAATTGGTAATATAGTGGCTAGCACGAGAACACCTCATAAGGCCCAGTGTGAATTCTTGAGGAGGAAGACCAAACCTGGGGAAACTACAACACTTGTATGTGAAAGCATTTGAAATAAAGAACTTGATTAATGTAGATGGATATTTATAGTTGATTGCCATGTAATTTAGAGTTTCCTTTTCTGGGATTAAACGTTTACTGCCTTTCTATTAGTTTTATTACTGGATTAACAACTTTCATCCTCACCAAACCCTTTTGAGGTTTAAGCTATTATTATCCCTTTTATTCAGATGAGGAAACTGAGGCAGAGAGATTCATTAATTTGCCTGAGGTTGCACTGCTTTCAATGGCAGGGATGCAGATTTTGACGCTGGCAGTTTGACTGTAGTCCATGCTCTTAAGCATTGCACAGCCTCCTTGACTCTCCATGATCTGTTAGTAAATGCTTGGATGGCTTTCTGCAATTTCAGAATAATTTGTTCCATCTAACCAGACACTATATGTTTTGTGTACAAAACAGAAAAAAATCACTTTTTGAGAATTACACAAGTGATACGTGCTTTTCGAAAAACAAGTATATCTGTATTACCACACAGAGCACTAAAGAAAATGGAAACCACTCATAAGTTCCAGCCCAGGTACTTTTCTGTTCATGTATTCGTTTCTAATTTATTTTCATATGCATACAGACATATATTTTATTCAAGCATTGGGTCATTGTCTCACTCCTTCATAATCCTCTTTTTTCATTTAACAATATACCATGAATATTATTTCCCAACAACAAACATAACTCACAGTATTTGGCTTGCTACCTTCACGTTGTGCTATGAAACAGTCGTATCAGAATGTCCTCAGTAGATCCTCTCTTGATAACGCATTTAGGCAACTTCCAATTTTTTTGTTTAAAGACACTTTGATGAATGTGCTCGTGGGTATTATTTTATTGTTTCATCATTTCCTTAGGACAGTTTCTTACAATTCCAGTTACTTAAATACATGACTGATGACAAATAGTGTTCAGTGTCCAAATCACCATCCTCTAAATGTGTCATTTTCAAAATATAAAATGCATTCATTCATAAATAATGTGTAGAGAGGAACAGCCTAGAAATACTAAATTTAGGATTAAATGTTAAACTGTAATTCGACTCATTTAATAATGAATTCAGGTAATTAAGGAGAAGGCAAATAATCCTTAAGAACGATTTCTTACCGTATACGTGGTGTATAACAAATGACCCCTAGCCAGGGCTGTGATACAATACCCTCGCATATGCAGCATAGTTTATTTTGTAGAGAAACTTGTTTTCAGGCAAGAACCGTGTTTTCTTAAGCAGACCTGAGCCTGGGTTTTAAGTGAAAGCAGTAGACTCTGGGTAGGCCTGCCTTTTTCAGGGGAGAAATTTCTCTCTCTCCTTGTTTTCGTTTTGTTCCGGATGATGTTCTGCTGTGCTTCACAATTTCTCAACTCAGTTTTAAAGTTTTTCCCTTCCTTGGCTGTTTAGTAGATGTGGTGGGTAATGGCGTGGGCTTCAGAGGAATATAGCAGAGAAGACGTTGATATTTTAGCTTTAAAATATAGAATTTAATGATCTTCATTTCTATTTATTGCTGAAATATTTATATTGATCCCATTAGAAAGTATTTTTCATTATAGGATTTTCAGAATGTCAGATAGAACATTATTTCTTTATTATTTCTTAATAAAATATTAAAAGGATAGGAGCACAAGCATACTTTCTCAATTAGCATTAAGGTTGTGCTGATTATAACAGTTTTGGGCTATTTTTACCAATTAATAATATTTAGGAAAACATGTATGATGTTTTACATGCAATTTATATATGCAATTTAAGACAAGCTTATCTATGGGAATTTGAAAATGTACAAATGCTACATTTGAGAGAGCTATTCACTTAAAAATAATTACTTTTATTAAAAAAAAGTCTCATTTAAGGGCTTTAAAATTTCTTTCCTAGCACATTAAAAAATGAAAATACTTTTATAGACTTACACCTTTTTAGAAGCCTGTCTGTTTTGCAGAGTCTGGTACGAAGGAAGCAATACTGCCCATACTTTAGGAGATACTCACGTTTGGTTTACCTCATTCTTAATGTCAAGAATGTATAAGCTGAAACTTGGTAATTCAAGAAAATCCATCTATTTTGCCTGAGTTACATAACTTACTCAAAGAAAGTTGGAGGTTTTTAAAATGTGGATTGTCTAGATAATCATTGGTCTACAGATGCACTATCCAGTTAATATGACCATCAAAGTTGTAGGCTATAATTATATACATATATATATATATATATATATATACACACATATATAATATGTATATGTATGTATAGCCTACAACTTTGATGGTCATATTAACTGGATATATGGATATACATGTATATACATATACATATATATGTGGATATACATTATATAAATGTAATATAGGATGGTTTTTAAAGTCAAACTGAAATTTAGGGCTTTTCTCAAGTTTTTATGTGATTTAAATATTTCTGAGTGCTCCAAAACATATCCTAATTTCTCTTTAGCAGGATGTCTAGGCCATTGAGGTTACAGTTGGATTCGGAGGTGGGTGTGTCCCACCTTTAATAGGCTGTCTTTAGCTGTGATTCAGGCATGACTGGATTTTATTTTCTGGTAAAATTAGATTTCATGTGTTTTTTTTTTTTACTCTTCCCTTGTGACGTAGTGGAAAGAGTACTGGGTTTTGGAGGCAAGGAGGCTTTGTGTTCTAGACTCACTTTGTGACTAACTAGCAGTGTGACCCTGACTGAGTCATTCAATCCTTGTGCACTGTTTCCTTTGGAAAATTATAGAGATTGAAGCGTACAGTTACTCATCTCTTTGAAAGTGCAAATTCTAGGGCCAAGTCAATTTTCTATAAAACCTTAAACTTCCAAATATGCGAATTGATACCTGAGGCGACTTTCAGACTAAAATCTTACATTTTAGACTTCGTACTGCTGGTGTCCAAAGAGATATCACATAGTATTTGATCTACATGTTCTTAAGTCGGAGTTCCTGTAATGGCTGAGAATCCATAAGTTATTTAAAAAAAAAACCAAAAAACGCTTTCACAACACAGTCTGAAATCTTCAACAATTATATTCTTTGAGCTTTTTGAGCTTATCTTATACAAGAAAGCTCATTCTTTCAAATTAAATTTGTTTCAAAGAATCATGTTATTAAGGGACCCCTTGTGAATGATGATAATGGGAAGTATGCACGATGGAAATAAAATAATTCTGGTAAGAATATGATATGCTTAAAGTCTATTTCCTCACTTTCTTGGCATTGGGCAATGATGCCTGTTTTGTTCACAGTCAGATGTTCAAATCGGAATTTTGGATGCAGAAACTAATTTTAGTAGGTGGGGTGCAAATTTCTTATGAGTCCATGAATAGACTAATCCCAGCTGTTTCATTACAATTATAAAAATAAAGTTGGCTGTGAATCATTCAAACTCTGTTTAATGGATGTGAATAATTCAGTTTCATCCCACTGAAATCTTAAAACTATAAACCTATCTTAGATTTTTTATGCGCCTTCAGAGTTAGTATCCCATTATTCATATATGACTTGCTTGAAGTATCGGTGGTCATGATGAAAATGACCATATTTCCACTTCATTCCTGTGGGTTTTAGGAGAGGAGGTGGCCTCCAGAGTGAGGCTAGGAATGAAATGGAGAAAGAAATTAGGAAGAGTCTACAAAAAGAGAAAAGGATGTTAAATTCACATTTCTCGCCTTTTCTTTCCCATTAAAATATATCAGCTCTTTATAGGCATTTTGGAAAATATAAATAAGCAAAAAATGAGAAAATGGCCATTCATCACTTCATTATATCCTCTTCTGGAGACAGACAGACAGACACACACACGCAGACACTTACTTATGTACATAGACATATACATGCAAACAAAGATTTATAGGTTTTTATCCAATAGCCCTCAGTTTTGCTTTATAATAAATCATAACTATTTTCCCATTTTAGTATATATTCTGCTACATCACATTTATTGACTTCATAGTTTTCATTATATGTTGTACCAGCTGTACTAGATTATTGATTTCTTGTGGTTGAACATTTAAGTTATTTCCAGTTTTTGCTGTATAAATAGTGTTGTATCGAATATCCATGTAGCTAAATAATCGTATCTTACTTGCAACTTTAAATTGTTAGAATTGATTTCTGTATAATCAGGTGCGTCTACGGGATGACACAATAGCAGAGTTTATTGGCAAGTATAAGTCACATTACCAGGCTATGTATATGTACTCTTGGGAAACATAAAAATAGTACCATTTCTTGACTTTAATTAGTTAGAATCACCTCACAGTGGTACATAAGAAGTAGAAACCCTAATGTTTTCTTCAGAGATTAATATAGGGGAAAAAGTTAATATGGCGTGAATAAAGTGCATTTCTGAAACACCAACAGAGAATTAGTCAGGTAATCTGTTTCACTTTCATAAGTTGAAAGATGTATTCCTTAGTCACCTTGCTACTCAAAGATTATTTAGATAGCAAACTATACTGAAATGAGTCTTAACAAGGTAAAAATAGATAAATAGATAGATAAATAGATAGATAGATATAGTATGTATTTACTATCTCAAAGGACTTAGTTGTCTCCAAACATACTTAAAAGTTAATATGTTTTGGTACAACTTTGGTAAAGTTGATGCTAATACCTACTCAGTGAAGTATTTGGTACACAAATTCTATTTTGAAATATTTGAATTTATTTTAATTTACTCAAGGTCATTTACATAGTTTATTATAAAGTAAGAATGAAAATCAGGTGTTAAAGGAAAGTGTAGAAAACCATTCTAAACCCCATCTCTTTTTATTTGCTTTTCCAAGCATCTTTCAGCTCTACGCAAAGTCCTTTTATAATACTAGAGACTAGTTGTATTCTGGCTCATGAAATTTCAACAAAATATACTTTTGTTTGTTTTGTTTGGGAGATTCAAGTGCGTATTTGGTTGTGTCTAAATTTAATTATGCTAATACTCATCTGGGTTCAAGATTTATTTTCAAAGAACCAACATGGACTAGACCAAACTAACCTAGACTCCCAAAGACTTGAAAGAAATTCTCTGTCTCCCCTCTCTCTCTCTCTCTCTCTCTCCCTCTCTCTCAAAAACAAATAAACATTAAAAATGGGGGCACCTGGGTGGCTCATTTTGTTAAGGGTTCGACTTCAGCTCAGGTCATGATCTCACGGTTTGTGAATTCAAACCCTGAATCAGTCTCTCTGCTGTCAGCGCAGAGCCCGCTTCTGATCCTCTGTTCCCCTCTCTCTCTCTCTGTACCTTCCCCACTCACATTGTCTCTCTCTCTCAAAAATAAATAAACGTCAAAAAATAATAAATAAAAAAATGTAAACAGACTTGAAAGAAATAGAAATCCGAAATAGAAGACAACTTTGTAGCATTATTCCTTGCCATATTGGTCTCTAACTTTTCTTGTCACCCAATAAGTAATAATTTAGAACCTACTAGGTTTCAGAAACCATAAAATACCCCAGAAAGTGTATGACTATGAGTAAATCATGTATGCTCTCATGTATTATACAGTCCTGTATAGATAACAAGACAGGTATATGGACACCCATAATATAAATCAGACTTCCATAAAAGGGGCAAAGAGAGAGAAGAGCAAAAGTCCTTAGGTGTTTAAAGAAGAACAGATCACATTCAGTTAATTTGACTAAATAAAAGAAGTTGTGATAAAGAGTTTTCTGAGCTGGTTTTTGAGAAAAAGATGACTTTCAGCAGGTGACTATAACAGCATGGAGGGCAAGCTATGTAGTTAGAATGATGTGAGGTTAGCTTAAAGAATTTTTAGGATATAGGTAACAGAAAAGTTTGACCAAAAGGTATGTGTGGTATAGTTTGGGGTCCTAAGACTTGGCATATAGGTTAGGAAAATTTTCACAGATGCTTATTTAAAAATTTTTACTTCACAAGGAAATAGAGAGCCATCCTGAGATTTGGAGTCAAGGATAATTTGATCAAACCTTTAATAAGGTTAATGCGGCATTTATGTAGGGTACTGGAAGGATATGGGTAGGTGTCCAGAATTAGGGTAAGAGATGTTAATTAGTAAGCTAATATTACTATATGGTAACAAAGAGTACACGCTAGGATTGTGAAAATGAGAAATGATTCCATAGATAGGCTAGATGTAGAATCTCTTAAGAGTTTACATGTGTTGGTGACCAAGAGGAAGGATGTTATGATGCATGAGTCTTTGAGTTTAGAAGAGGAGTCTAATAATAGTTAACATTTGATAATCACTGTGGGTCAAGGCCTGCTCTTTATCTATAGTAACTCACTGAATCTTCATGATAACCCCATGACATAGATGCCACCTTTGATTTTATTTTATAGAAGTAGAGTCTCATAGATGTTAAAGTCACTTGCCCAAAGTCACCCGGCTAGTTAGTGAGTGGGTCAGACTAGATCATGCCCATGTAGTCTGGCTTTAAAGTCCTCATTCTTTACTATATTGCTTTTCGATGAATGGTAGTGTCATTAGCAAAACTCTAGAGTGAACTGTTTTTGTAAGTGTAAATTAACAAAGCTAGTCTTAAAACCTACCAAGTGTTAAGGGCATTCAAATGAAAATATGTAATGGATAGCAGGAAATTACATCAATTATAGGAAATGTAGGAGTTGGAATGACTTCTAAGTTAATTGGCATTCATTTAATAGAGTGTATATTGGAAGCTTCACTTGTACAAAATATTCTAGGAGTAGTAACAACATGGGTATGCTGTGGACACTGATTCTTCAAGTCATTTGGAAACAAGTGGGAGAGATAGTGTTCAGAAAAAATGATTATAGTATAAGAAAAGGTGTGGCAAGTGCTGTTGAGTGAAATAAATTAAATGTGGTCGTTTTATTTTGTTATGTAAATTTATTTAAAAAAATTTTAGAGGAAGAAATGTCCCCTGCTTAATTCAGCCATCAAGGAAGGCTTCCTAGAGTAGGTTACTTATTGGTTGATTCTTGAAAACAGTTGGGGTTTGAATAAATGGGGGTGGGTGGAACAGGGGATTACTAGGGTGTAAGCAACAAACAAATAAAAAAGAACTTTGGTGTTTGGAAAACTTGAAGAAGAATCAAAGTCCCAAAGTCTAAAGAGCATATAAGTAGAATATGAGCTGTGTTACTCCAGCTAAAAAAAGATAGAATAGTGGGAAAGCCACCCCCTCTAGAGTAAAAGTTACTATTTTGATATTTTGAGATCAAATTTTAAGATCCTTTGTGCATGGGAAAATATTTGATAGGATTTAGAAATTTACAGAAACAGGCATGCCTCAAGAGTCTTATTATTTACATGCTAAACCCAAAGGAAAGAATAAGTTTGAGAGCAGAGTTGGGTATTTTAATCAAAGTCTGATGTAAGGATTTAATAATTTCATTAATTAATCTAAATAAGTTTCAGAAAGTTTTTTTTTTTCAGAAAGTTTTAAAAAATAAATATATATGGTTTATATAAATATGTATATAGCATATACATGTCAATTACTCTTTTATTCAAATATAAGTTAAAATAACTCGACTTAGGGCCATTACTTTCAAATATAAGTGAAAAATATTCTTGAATACCATTTAAAAACATGCCAACATACTATACCAATTTGATTGATTCATTACATATAACAACTATTATATTTTAGTTTTATGTAATGTTCTGATTTAATCACTAATCATTTCTCTTGGATTTAATCTGTGGTTCCATTTTCTTGTCCTGTTTAATGTCTTATTTTTTCATTGAGAAAAAAGAGAAATCCTTGCTTGCAATATGTCACCTGTTATTTAATGGCTAAAACTGTTACATATCTTCATACTGTATTACATTAAGTCATTTTAAAAGCATTGCTTTCCCTTTTGTTTAAAATTCCTACAGTCTTTGAGATATTGGCAGGGGGTTAATGGAAGTCTTGATTAAAATCTTCCAAGCTTCAAGGCTTTCAGTTCCTGTAAACAATTGGGATCTGAGAGACAGACATATCTTTTTACTAGTCTATACACTGATTTAATATTAAGAAAAATCATGTTTTAAATTTAATTTTATTTTAATAAGTAAAATTTACACTATATTTTTAAAAATCAGTCATAGTGCATGGTACAATGATCACAGAATTTTTGGCAGTCAAGTTCAAAAATTCTCTACAGACAACATAATCATTGAAAAGTAAAGGAGCTGTCTTAAGTGTACCAATTTCTGTTATGTAAGATAAGCCTTTTAAGTTTTTATATCTAGACTCCTTTTTTTAAGTGTTTTTTTCCAATCTCACAGGGTCATGAACTCTAATCATGAGTTTATGAATCCGACTTGCTTCATAATAGCTAACCAAACTATAGGTGGACAGAAGTCTCTGAGATAGGTAGAGTTCAAATACAGTCGAGGTTTACTTTTGGACTCACCAGCTTAGATTAGGTAATTATCCATCTTTTTTACCGGCCCAAATTCATCCTACCTTTCTAGGACAATCGACTGCACCATATTTAGGATCAGTCAAAAGTCTTATTTGTTCTATCCTTAAATTTTTTTTAAAGTTTATTTTTTGAGAGAGCATGAGTGGGGGAGGGGCAGAGAGAAAGGGAGACAGAAGCAGGCTCCAGGCTCTGAGCCATCATGACAGCACAGAGTTCGATGCCGAGCTCAAACTCAAAGACTGCAAGATCACGACCTGAGCCGAAATTGGCCACTTAACCGACAACCACGCAGGCACTCCTTAGTTATTCTATTTTTAATAAACCAGATGAGTCTTCAAACATGGCAGGTTGGCCTGGGATTGAGTTGGCACCCATGTACTTTCTAATCCTTATGAATTTCATGTATGAATTTAGCTGCAATGATATGAGTGGGATATTTGTGATATTCTTTGGGGCTGAAGTTGAGATCCTTTGAAGTGTGTGTGTGGAGAGGTGTGTTTATGTTTGAGGTTTTTCCTCTGAAGCAGGGGGCATTTGGAAAAGTTTGAGGCATAACAGAGCAAAGATAGGAGGAAAGCAGCAAATACGAGGTGTAATAATTTAGCCATTCATGAATTTTCTCTCTTAATAGATTGTGATCTCCTGAAAGACAGGGACTATGCCATTTTCATATTTCTATTTCTCATCGGCCCTGCTACACTGCTCATTTCCTAGGAGGTCTAGAATCGATATATTTTTAGTTGAGTAGAATTCTATGAGGGTATAGGCACTTTTAAAAAAATTTGCAAATCCATATCTTACTTTCTGCATGAGACTACGGTGCTGCTGCTTATAATTTTTCTACCATAGTTTATACAAACTGCATAGTTTATTACAAACTGATTAATATTTGAATGCTGTTTAGGACCAAAGGATTAAGTGAGTTATTTCTTACATGCAATTTTCTTCTAATAACCATTAGAGTATAATATTATTGGGTGAGTCGCTTTCTCTGGAAAAAATCAGTTACAGCAATTTTGGGTTCACCTACAAATTTTAAAAATATTTGAGCTTTACTAGATCATTTTTAAATTTGAATTTTGTTTTAGCGATCTGGTAAAGCAGAGATTTCTCAAGGCTCACAGAATTTTTTAATATAGGAATCTAGAGAAGCAGCCTGCCATTGTGTTTCTAGGTTTTAAAAGAGTTCCATCTTTTACCTTTTTATCTTTACTTTTACATCTTTTACTTGACATCTTTTATCCTTACTTTTTTAAATCACAAATCCAATATCCATTTTGTTTTGTAAATTCTTTTCAAAAATTAATTCTGGATTCGATTTCGGTCGAGGTAATTAGTTTTATGCACAGCTTCTATTTTATAGAGCATGATGATCAACACCGTTCAGTCTAAAATGTGGGAAGAAAGTTTCACCATACTTCTGTACTGCTCCCTCCTAAGAAAGAGAATCTTTTAGAACGTAGGGTTCTGGGTGCAAGGTAAGAGAAAGTGTGCAATGGTATTGTTTACCCGGTAATTGTATGACCAAGTCCAGGAATCAGAGGCTTACAGCTTGGAAAGGGTGATATGGAGAAGAGAACGGTATTGCTCGTTAGCGTTCCCGGAGCCTGCAGCGTCTAACATGCTAGAGACAAACTCAGAGAAAGCTTTTGCGGACCCAGGAATGCATGTGTTGTTTGTACTACAAACCCAACCTCTTCATTTCATCTCCTGGCCTAGAAGAGATGAATAAAAGTATTGGTCATATCTGTGGAATTGAACTCTATGGAGGCAGGGAGCTTTGTTCTTCGAATGGTGTTTTTGTTTGTTTTCTTGACCCTTTAGGAAACTAGGAGAGGGGGAGGAGAGAGAAAGGGTCTAGCTGTGTGCAAAAGGAAGCTGGTGAATTACTCTGTTCCTAGCATTGAGGATACTGAATTGTGCCTGCACTACGGTTTCCCCCTGGTGTCAGATTCATGGCCCTTCAGGATTGGAATCCATGCACAGAGGAAGGATTCATGAAGACATAAGCACAGTCAGGAAAGTCTTTTGCTGTATCTTGTCCTATACAGTTATTTTGCTTGGGTGGTTTACAGAGACATATCTCCTCCAGTCGTCCAAAGGTGATGTAGTAAGTCTTTTGCAGGAAATGAAACTCCACTGTTTTCTTTTTTTCACTCAGAGGCTAATCTGATTAGCTCTAAAACATTCGTTCATCTTTTTATTCATTATTTGAACTATGCCTATGGAAGACATATGGATTTAAATAGTACTTGGATTACCATCTGCTGATAAGGGAAAGCGAGATGCTAAATCAGAGTGGCAGGAAAGTCTATTTCAGTAGAAGCTATTTCGATCTGAAATACTGTAGGCAATCTTACAGCGTACTTTAATTGGGATTATATTGATGTGTGTTAGTAAAAGGAGTGCATGTGCTGTTATGGTTCAACTTACATAATCATTAAATTTATGTATCAGTTTAGAGATGTGAAGCAATGTGGAATTTTGATCCCATTAATTATAGATTTTTTTTCCTAAAGTAGTCATTTATGGGAAAGCCTTTCTGATGCCTTTATTTTAGCGGAATTGTATTTTTTTGTATCTCATGCCAGAAATTAGAATGCAGAACATCAACTTTTCAGATAAATTCATTAGAAATTAAAAAAAAAACACTATTTATTGTTCTGATACAGCGCTCACCTGTTGAATATTTTTATGGTAAATTACATTCTAAAAATCTAATCTTGGGAAGATTAGGAAGAAGAAAATGAGGGTATCTATTTTTATGGTGATAAAATGCTGATATATAATACTGAAAAGTCTATAATTATGCCGTATTTGTGTCTCAAGTTAAAATTTTGAAAATGTAGAATCATCTAGGCATTAAGGATGATATTAAATACAATATAATCAATCACATATATGCAAAGGCATATGAAAGCATATGCATGCATATATATTATATACGTATTAATTTTCATAAACCAGGTTTATTTTTTTTTCAAATTAATTGGTTGGTCATTCTTCCATAAAACATGTGTCTGGAATGTCACTTTTGGTTGGGGTAATACAAGGGTCAGTAAGAAATGGCCTTCTGGGAGGAAATACAGTAAAAGATAGTACTCCTTTGTGTCCAGACTTAGGCCAGCCACCTTCACAGGCATCATCTCAGTTAATTCTCTGTGATGCCGAACATCTGAAACTCCATTTTAATGAAGACACGAAGGTGTAGAGAAGTTGACTAAGTTGCCCCAAAATAACAGAGTTAGTTTAAGTTCAAAGATTATATAGCAAGCTCCCATTGTGCATTGGGCTCTGCACTAAGTGCTAAGAAGTACACGATGAATAGGATGAAGTCTTTGCCCTTGAACACAGTCTGTGAGGAGACAGAAACATAATGGGATGATTTTTTAGGCAAAGTAGAAATTGTAAGAGCAAAAAAGCACTCAGTACAGGCAGTGGTCTTGGCCTGGGAGATCCGCAGAGACATATTGGGGAAGACAATGCCTGAGCCGCATTTTGGTTAGATGAGTAGAGATAGAATAGGAGGTCTGGGCCAAGGAGTCACAGCATTCCTAAAGTACTAGAGTCGTGAAGCAATGTACAGGCTGTTCATCTAAGTGGCACTGTGCGGTCCACCAGTAACTAGTCACATGTGGCCGTTGAGCACTTGAAATGCCACTAGTCTGAAATGAAATGCACTGTGTGTATAAAATACACACCAGATTTCTAAGACTCGAAAAAATTACGAAATTTTTTGAATTAAAATTTTTTCGAAATTTTCTCAAAATTAAATTATGAAAAAATTAATATTAAACGATCACATTAAAAATTTGATAGCAATTATATTTTGAAATGACAATCTCTTGGATCTGTTGGGTTAAATTAGATATACTTAATAATTTTACTTATATTCAGTGAATTTAACTCACTGATTTAACAAATTAGAGATGGTTTGGTGTTGTGGAAACTTTAGAATTTCTCCATAGTATTGCTTGCGCTCATATTGTTTTGTTGGTGCATTTGAGTTATTGAAAGATATGGGGTGCATCAGCCTAATTAAAGGCTGGTTGGGTACCTCGTTAGTTTATTTCCATAGGAAAATATGAGACACCTCCTGAAATCATACACATAGTATATCATTTCTTATAACTTTTTACTTTTAATTTGCAAACTTTGCATTCAGCTTTTTGCAGGTAGGTTTAGAGTTTTTGTTTTTCGGTTTTTTGTTTTGTTTTGTTTTGGATATTCAAGACTATTTTTCTAGTCTAAAATAATTGCTGTTTTGAATTTAGATATTTTACTAAACGTTTTTTGCAGTTTTTTTTTTTTTTTTAAGATCTGGAACTTCAGATATTTCTGTTAAACCTTGGTATACCAACTTATTCCCCCTATCATTATTGAAATGTACTGTGTCAGATTTCCTTACAGAGGAACTCATGAGATCCAATCGAGAAATCTAGAACAGCCCGGAACTGCAGGCTCTTACAATGTGATTGACAAAATACATGTTAGCACTTCAGATGGCATTGAGGGGCTGTTCTCCCTTGGATGTAGTACTAGATGAAGCCCATTTCGTTGATTTCACCAGGTTCTACAACTAGGTCTGTGCTTCAGACACAGAATGATGTCTTTCTCAAAAGCAGGTATTGTATTTATTTTTATAACCTTCACTCTTAGAAAGACTACAGTTAGGAACAACAGCAAAGTATTCTCATTGATACATTACAAACCACTGCAAAATGATTAATGAATTAGTCATGTTTGCATGTCAGAGAAGAGCACTCTCCTGTCTCCCCAAGTGAGCGAAAACCAGGTGGCCCTGTAAATATTCTAATGCTAGTGAAGGCATATGGTACCATCTCAGTAAATAAATGCCCTTCCCATTCGTCCCCTCTTTCTTTCCTATTCACATCCTTCCTTTCATTCCTGTTCCCTTTAACTATCACATTGAGTTATTCTGTAAGGATTTAGAAGCTTCCTTTGCAAAGGGGATGACTTAAAAAACTCTTCCCATGAGAGGAATTAAACCATTAGTCTCTTGGAAGTAGAAGGTCATTGTACCCAACCTTCTAATCCCTGCCCCATCATGAATGCTGAAAGAGGAGCTATGTGATTCTACTCCACAGCCATCCTGGGAGAGCTGCAGGATGCACAGGGAGCCGTCAGCATTGTGGATTGTACGATGAGGAGTAAAATGGAACCAGTGATTCCATGAGAGATCCGCATTGGTGGGTGGAGGTGCCTGGCATGGGCTCTCTCCTCTTCTGCTCAGCTTATGTAGGTGTGACCCGGGGAGGGGGGTGGTACCTTTCTCAGCAAGGCTGCTTACTTCAGGTATTTGGAAGACTTTATGTTGTCAAGCCACACAGAACTTTTAAGTCTCTGTGCTTGTGTTTATTTCCAAATCCTGTTTCTCATATTTACCTTGAATAGGTTTCCAAATATATATGAGGACTTGGTGTTGATAGCTATAAAATGTTTTTTGTTTTTTTTTAATATTCTTAACCGAGCGACTTGTTACCATTCCACCAGTGTTACAGGTAGTGTTGTTAAAGGCATCTTGTTCACAGAGCCATCTAGGCTAAATTCCTAGAAGTGTCCATGGATATGCACCTGAAAAGGTGATGTGTAATGCTGGATTACTCTCCTATTTCTAATATCAGCAAATTATTTGAAAAAGAACTGTGTTTTGCATTTTGTTAAGTCAGAATGACAGTGAAGGTAGAAATGAAGAACCAGCATGTGGAAAAAATATGTCTGTAGTTTTCTGCCTATATTTTCTCAGTACAAGGAATTCTTGTGCCAAGTCTTTCTGTGTGTCGATGTGTTGTTCCCTTGATGGCATGTATGGGTGAGCCCCTCATTTTCATCATGTGACAAATCTTCTTTTCCTCTCTGTCTCTCTGTCTGGAACAAGTATATCCTGGATATGCCTGATAACATATGACTTGACAGTATTAAGCAGCCTTTCCGTTCAGTGGTAGGCACTGCTGCAGTTATTAAGAAATATTCAGGGAAAAAATGTAAATTTTCTCAAAGGAGTAAGATATACAGGGTGGTTTAGGATAAAAAGTGGACACACAAATGTGGCAACCATACATGTGGTATCGGGGTGATTAGCACATTTACCTCATCAGATGTTGAAGCAATGGAATTGTCTTAGTTTCTCAGATTTTCCCTCCAATTTCGTTCCTTTTTCTTTTCTTTCATAGAACAGTTTGATAAAGTTGAAGGTACTAATCCAGTTTTACAGAAAAGAAAATTATGTCTAACTAAACCTGGCAAACTGGAAGTGTATGATTGGCCCAGATTTTATTGTAACTTCCATAGTTGTCTTAAATTTTTACAGATAGTCAGAGGATCACATTGCCATTATTTAGTGAAGAGTCATCATTCGTATTTTGAAAAATGAGTGGCAAAAGTGATGACATTCTGTTTCTTCTCACTGTTTTCTGATTTCTGGAGCACTGCCATTCTCCACATTTCCTCTGGCCTTAAGAATGCCAGCTGGCTATTTAAAAGAAGAAGAAAGAATAAAATGCAAAAACAACAACAACAAAAAAACCAGAAATCATGGCTTAGGGAACCTCGGCTCGGCCCCTCCCTTAGTGCCATGTAGCCTGGAGCTCATTGGCCGGGTTCTTTCTGCTGTTTTGATACTCGGCAGTCCTGGATCACCGCCATTTTCTATTCTGCCAACTGGCCTTGAGCAACGGATCAACTCTTCTGTGTGCTCCGGGCTGGGAGGAGTTGGAGTGCAGTTTCTTTCCACAGTTCTGACCACCCTGCTTTTGGGCAGTCTCGTTGGTGACTATGTTAGTGATTTAACAAAAACAACCTGTCTGTAGATTGGCTGCATGCAGCTTTTCTGATCATCCACTAAGACCTTAAACAAAGGGGCTGTGTGGCATTTAGATAGGCAGATATGTGTGCGCGCGCGCGCACACACACACACACACACACACACACACACACACACACACACACAGAGATTCGTGCTGATGATGGTATAGCCATGGTGTATGGCTAGGTACATACGCTATAACTCGTATGTATAGTTTCTTTTTAAAATAGGATTTGGCCATGGGATTGCAAACTTTTGTTTCATAGTGTAGGTGTAACTTATATGAAAGGAGCACTACAAGATTAGATAGAAAGTATTGCTCTTCTGCGAACTTAGAAACCCCTTTCCCTTGAAGTTTCAAGTAAAAGTTTTTGGTTTCTTTTAATTTAGTGTGATAAAAAATGTTGCCCTTTGGTGAAATCAGAATTATGGAGCATGATGCTTCTCATTTCCTGGTGCTGTTATTTTTACTGCACCAAATATGTATTTTAGATGGCATTGTGAATTACTTCAGTTGTCAGTGCAGTCAGTAAACTGTGATTAAATTATATTGCTTTTGCTCATAGGATCATTTTCTCAGCCAGTGCACCTTGGCAAGACAACTTCTACATTTTCCACCAAATTGTAGAAGCTGAAAAAATCAGGTGGATTTTTTTTTCCTTTTTGTTTTGCTCTAAAACTCGGTTGCTTTGTAGAATGTTGGTAAGCTCAGTAATATACATATGAAAGCATAGGTTCATCAAATGGGAAAAAAAATCAGAACATGAAACTCCAGGATGTTTTGCAATAAACAAAAAAGTTGTTATTTTTTCCAATGCAATTAAATAAAGAGACTGCTAATATTACATTTATCTAATTAGAGTCTCTGCAGTATGAACTGCCCTTCGTCTTCATTCACTTCTTTTGATCGGTGTGTATGTGGTCAGACTTTACCAACAGAAAACATAGCTGGGGTTTTGGAAATAGCCTTGGACTCTTCTCGCAGGCCAGCCTGCTTGCTAAAAGATGGTGTTGGGAGAAGCACTTGTGAGAGACTTCTGAACTTAAAACAGAACACCTGTTACTGTCAGCACCCCTTCCAGCAAACATGTTGTTACGGGTGTGCGACTACTTTCTCTGTCAGCAGGAGTCTTTGTCTCACACCTGAGTGTTGTCCTGTCAGAAGTCAGAAACAAAGGCCCCAAGTCTCTAACTTGAATTTCAGCAGCGAGTTGAGATGCGGATCATTTTAAAACTGCCAGGCCAGTTTAGGAGTTTGATGTGTACCGAATGGCCTCTTCTACCCACGCGGCAATAACATGCCAGACGTTATTCTTCCTTAAGTATCCTTTCACCCAGCTTCTAGAAATCCCGGTGTTTACTCAGAACCCCTATGTTTATTGTATCGAGTATGAAGAAATGTTTGATTATCATTTACGTGACCTCTTCTCAGCATTCAAGGGGATGTACCATTATTTAGGAACCTGTGAAAATAGCATCCAGTGGAGTTCCTGTTCACAAGTGTGCCATGAGTGTGAACAGCGGTTAGAGAAATAGCCTTCCTCAGACAAACAGAACTACCTCGGCGATTCGTGTATTGTGACCCCTTGGTGTAGCTAAGCATGTCTCCGCATCCAAATCTGCCACGAGAATGCATATAAATCTTGGGGTACCCAATATTGTGAAGGGGTTGGCTGAATTCAGCACTTTTTTTTATATCAAAAACTGGAAAGAAATAACTGATGGCCCATACGGTATGGGTAATGGGCACTATCAGCTGTTTAAACATACACGAGTTATTTTCAAGCTTTCCAAACCCATCTGTCACCATATTGTTCAGCCACATGAAATAAATTGTCATTTCTCTCTATATAAACTGATATAATCCTAATTGATTTTTGCTTCAAACTTTTGTGTAAATAGACTTGTGTCATCAGGCTCTATTTTTTTTTATTTGTTTTTGCTTTTGTTTCCCGTACTAGTAATTTATTGTATAACTTGTGCATATATGAAAAAAAAAAACAGATATAGCCAGCCACACAGCCACATCCTAAGAAAATAAAGTGTTAAGCACGCTTAATGTAGGTTTAAAGATTATTTGTGAAAACAACGGCACGTCTTTTGCAGTGTGTACCGTTGAGTTCAAGAAAAGCATAGTGTGTCTTCCTTGCAAAACCAAGTAATACATCTCATAGTAACTTATTTAATCACGGACATTTTTCTCTTATACTTCACAGTGTGAAGTGTAATTTACGTAAACTCCCGGGGCTTTCTGTGATGTGAGAAACTGAGTTCATAAGCGGGGGTGATAAGAATGAGTTTGAATACTGTTCTCTGTAGAAACTGAACAACGTTTAGGATGCTTCCAGTTCTCTAGAGAATTCTGTGGGGCATTAAGGGGTATGCAACTGAATAGGAAAGTGCACTTTTTTTTTTTCCAGTGGGGACAAACACACAGGAGATTTGTTGGTAACTGATTCACTGGTTCCTGAGTATGTTTTACCTCTGGCGATGTTAAGTAGACCCCAGATTGCATCGGTTTCCCCTAGGAGATATAGACTCCCGAAATACCCATTATCATTGCATGAGTTATCATAACACCTAATACCTCAGCTGGAGTTTAAACGTTATGACAGTTAGGGGACTTAACGCGGGTAAAGACTTAGGAAGGCCTGTGAATACAAGTTAAAAATCGTGCCGTTGGCTCTCATAGAAGATTTAATTGTTAAAGTAAATGTGTATGGTCACTTTGAAGTTTTAGATTTTCCATGTAAATTAATGAACAAAGGGTACATCATTCTTCTTAAATTTCTATGAGTTTTTTTTTCTTTTGCATTTGCATAAGAGGAAATGAAACAGTACAAAGTTTTAATTCCTCCCCGCCCCCCACCCCGCCCCAGCTAAACCACTGGTTTAGTGATTAGCAGAGGAGACTTCTATATTATGTTTTCAGCTCAGTTCCCCGGTTGCAATTCACTCAACCTTGACGTAAATCTGAAATAAGTACTTTGTAAGGGGTTAGCCTTTTGTGCAGGGTGTGTGAGAAATCCTGCAGGACCAGGTTGGTTACAGAAACCAGTGTCAAGTTGCCTTTCCTGAGCGGTGAATAAGAAAGTGCAGACAACAGGAAAGCAGGGGGGAAAATCTTCCAAAGCACACCCTCGCCTTCACTTCCGAAAGCCTTATTGTCTACCTTTAAAGGACTCTCAGTTCTGTTCAGTGATAAGTATTCATTGGGTGGGTTATTTTTGCTTTTTTTTTTCTTTTTTGAAATTATCCAGTCATTGCTGGCAGGTACAGTATGTCAGGACAGTAGACAAGAGTTTCATTCACAGAATCCACGTTTTGGGTTTTGCTTGTTGAGGCTGGTTGCTCTTCATTTAGTCTATTGGATCATCCTGTTTGCCTTAGGTGATCAGCAACCTTTAACGTAAATCCTAGGCAGTCTTGTAAAACTAATGGAAAGAGAGAAAATACACGCACACGCACGCACATACACAGCGCAGGCATTCCTTTCACTGTTTATATCTGTATTGTCCTAAAGGGTAGATTCATTATATAGGTCCTTCCCGCCTTTGAAATACCTACTACTTTTCTCCTTTAATTTTTTAAAGCAAGTATATTCTATTATTTGTATGTAGAAGTATGTTTTCTTATCAGTGCACTGCCTTGTACTTGGAAACTTAAAAAAAAATCAGTATTTTGTTTAGTTCTGAATACAGTCTATTTCCAGTTAGCCCGAAAGTTGTTTAAAATAAATCATGTTCCTAAAATCCATCCAAAAAAAAAAATCTTCCCCTTATATAAACGGCAGTTCAGGATTGGTTAAGCATTTTTTTGGCAGTCACACTGACCAACTGATTTGAGTTTCAGTTCTTTTCAGAGAAAGAGAAGGGGGCGTAATTCTTGATAAGTCTATAAGTCTAGTTGCAGATTTGTATTTAGCAAAAACTAACAAGGTTTTCTTAATGAGAAACTTTCTTTAAATAGTGATGAAAAAATATCACCCCCCAAAATGACAAAAGTAAATAACATTTTCTTGATCTGTCAGAACAATCAGAATAAAGAAAATACTGAGAAAGCTTGAAGAACAGAGGATCATTTCCCTACTTCACAAAAATATTTTCAAATGGCTCTGCCGAATCAGAATTTTTATTTGTAATATCATTGAGTTACTTTAATAAACCATAATAGTTCGTTAAAAGCATGAGTTACACCTGCCCATAAATATACATATAAATGGCTTCTTAAACTTTCCTTCTTGGAGACTTTGTTATTGTATTTGTGTGTGTGTGTGTGTGTGTGTGTGTGTGTGTGTTTTCTTTCTTTTTTTTTTGGTCTACATTGCTGCAGTCATAGCTTGTTACAAATCATTTTACACAAGCACTGTGAAAATGTCCATCTTTTTTTGTAATTAATTTTGAAAAATATTTTTGAATTTGTTGATCAAGATCTGCACATGATTAAAAGACCTTGCTTCCCTTTCCTTGGCAAGCTTAGTTTAGGCTGGTAACCATCAGGTGTTTTTACCAGCAACTGAAGACTTTCCTTTAGACGAGTGCATATATTTTTTAATACTGCAGTACGTGCTCAGTAGTACTGCCGATGGTGATCAGAACAGGCTAGGTACTTACCGTTGTGTTTCTGGCTCGGTTTGGAAGCTGTGCGTGATTCGAGCCAGTAACTTAAAGACGCACATTCTGTGTGGATGGGTCTTTAGATATTATTCATATTTATCCCTCTCCCCTGTAGCAAGTTTCATTTAATCCATTCTATCCCCACAGTCACCAGAGGTACAATTCTATTTCCATTACTTAGTTTGTATTTATTTTTGTTTTTTCTATGCCCTCCTCCGCAATTGCATCCCTTTTTGGCCACTGGAGTTCTGCAGCAATTGAGGGGAAAAAAAAGTAAAAACAAGGTTAAGGAAGGTTAAGATTAAAGAAGTTGAGAGAGCAAAGATTAAGGAAGTTGACCTAGCAAAATATCACCTTTCTTCTGACACAGCAGATATAGAAGAGTGTGGCTTGCTCTGTATTTAGTTAGATAGGCTTCCTAAAAATTGAACCTCATGGCCTCCTAGACTAAGGTAGTGCCTGCTGTGTGTATGCCAGACACCACAGACTGTATATATAAATGGACCAGAGGCAGCCCTTGCCTTCACGGTATTTGTAGTCTCATAGGGAAGATAAGTCACACACACAAATGACCAGAGTATAGGTTGTTATTCGAAAGCGTCTAAGGCAAGGAATAAGCGTTTGAAAAATAGGTAACATTCATATACTTGCCTCACCTTGCACCACAGAGTTTTTATAAAACGTTTTGAAGCTTTCAGATAGAAAGGATTGTATTGGTACAAAGTAATGGTAGCACTAATCCATGATAAATGTTAATGCTACTTTAGTCTTTATGAAAATAAAGCTGTGACTTTCGTACCTGGCATTTTAGTAAATGTGCTAGAGATGACGAGGGAAGAGAATATTGTTAGAATGGCAAATAGGTTTAGATCTCTTCTTCTCTACCTCCCAGAAAGCAAGCTGAGGTTTTTCTCTGTGTTTACCAACTCAGCAGGGACTTTTTTATGCTAAACTGATGGTTCTTAATACTTCAGCCATCAAAAGGGGAGTGAAAATAGCTATTTTTTTCCCCACCATGCAGTCTGCCAGGTAGCATTTTAAAAAGAGAAACATGTATATCACTTCGGGGCATTTGTCCGGTCTGGTTTCTGAAAGGCCCCTAAGTTTTGCCTGGAGTTGATAAAAGTAAATTTTATAGCCCAACGGGCAGTTTACATCAGTGTACAAATTATTTTACCCACTCACGGTTGTCAGCGTTTCTTTTAACTTTTCTTGCAGTGCGTATAATTTTGCATTTGGGATTTGCCTAAAATGGATTCAACAGCACTTCCCTGGAATGTTCAAAATAGTTCAAGGCACAAAGTAACCTAGATATTTAAACGGCCCCTTTACACCTTAGCAACGTGGTTGTTATGATTTTATGAAAACAGTCTTTGTTTCTCTTCTCTGCTAACTTCTGGCTTTAGTCAGCAAAGATTCCTCTGCCTCATTAATGTTGTGAGGACTCTAAATAGAATTCTTCTTCGTGGATTGCTTTTTGGGCAGACCTGATATTGATCACAGATTTTCGTGCTTGTATATTCCTGATTCATCTTACCATTTGGGAAAGTAGCCTTTTAAGAAACATTTTGAATGCCCACAGTAATCCTCTTTCTATCTTTGGGAGATGACTTGAGGCTTAATGTTGACTTTAACTTTATTCTCATTAAAAAAAAAAAAAAAGATGAATAGACAGTAACATGAAAGAGGATGAATAGAGCCGAGAGTCATCTTTAAATTTTCTTAAAGTATAAATAACCCATTCTTGTTCTGAGTGTCTCAGTTTCCTAGTGCCTCCCCAGACCGTCAAGATGAAGTTTCAACATTCATAACATTTCAAACGCAAGGCACTGTGTATTTGTGTAAAATGTTACTAAAGGAATTATATAAAAACTTAAAATGCCAGTTTATCCATTTCTGGTATTATTAAAACCAACAATTTGAGGATTCAGTTTCATCCTAAGGGTACACACATGGAAAAGGTGCATTTAAAATGCAACTGTAAGATTTTACAGGAGTTACAGGGGGTTTTTTCGTTCGTTCATTTGTTTCTTTTAACGTTTGGAGGTTTGATGTCAAATTTTATTTGTAAACGTGCATTGCCCTAAAAATAATGTCCTCCTATGGCCTCCGATATATTGAAACTGTGTTCATTCACAGTATCAATAAACACATATCCGTGCCTAGGAAGAGCTGGTGTTCGTCTGGGTCCTGTGTATTTAGTAGCAAACCAGATGGAAATGCCCTTGCTCTTCTGGTAGTTACTTCGTTTTTGTGTATCTGAACATTCAAGGCTAATAAGTGTAAAATATTTGTGGTGTGTGAGACCTAGGAATAAATCAGAATGAGCTCACACCTACTTAGTCCTTATAATAGCCCCAAAAGTGACACTTTATGAATTTAGTGTTACCCAAATAATAATGTATTACAAAGATGGATGACTAGATTTAAAATGTTAAAAGCTTGTTTTAGAAGACCAGTGAATAACGTACTCTCACTTTTGTATCAATATTTCAAGTGCTGCTGGGTAACATATTGATATGCCGACACCAACCACGGATGATAATAAATATGGCATTTGTATTCATATTAATAAACTGGATAGAATAAATGGCAAAAACATCTCTCTTTGTAGGATTTCAAAATGGGTTTTGTCATTCATAAATATTAATATATTTTGCAGTGCTGAAGCATTAACATTACGGAGTAAAAGACAGCTGGCTTTATGTTTTATGGTGTTTAGTAGATTTTAAAGCATGGGCCTATGTGATATAAAGCTCAGGCTCCTTTAAGGGCAACTGAAGACCGCAGGTATTCTGGCAGGAACATCATCCTTAAAACTGAAGTCTTTAGGTAGTGTGTCTTTGTAAAAATGGTTGGTTTTAAATTGCACCTCCATGTCCTTTTTCTTAAAAAAAAAAAAAAGATATTTCATATTCTGCATTAGCATTCCAAACATTCTTTAGTATTTCTAGTTAGAGAGGTTTTTCTGTCATTTACATAGTGTTTTCATATATCTGGCAGGTTTGATTCTAGATAATTTGATAACCCTATAAGCACATGCAATCCGTCATAAAACTATGTTACAAAAATATAATTGTAATTACGGATTTGAAAAATCTTAATTGTACAGAACCCCACTGAGTAGATGATGAAAAAAAGCAGTGATTAAGTACAGGCCAATAATGGGAGAATATAAATCCACAAAATGAATCTTATGATACCAGGAGTGTTTTCTCATACTAATTGCTAACAGGTTTTGCAGCACTGAGAAATACTGAGAAGGAAGTTTCCTTGTGCCAGTCGTTAACCTTGGATTCTATGGAAGATCGTTGTCCAGGTGCCTGAGTAGCCTGGGCTCTGATTTGGGGTCTGTCTTTCTCTCTGTTTGGGAGAGGTGGAATCACTGTTTAAACATGGATCTGTCATTCATTGTTTTGCCTCCTTTTTTGTTTTCTGAGTTCTATTTACAATAATCTAAAGGTTCAAGAACTTTCATTGAAGGCCAGTAGGAAATTTTACCTTTTTTCATCATCTTTTCCCAATGTTAACAGTATGACAACTGTATTCATGCTGTGTTGTTAAGTTAATCTAATATTGCTTACCATTATGTGCTTGGTTATCCCGGTCATAGACTAAAGTTTACAGAGTATCATAAATTTTAAGTGTAAAACACTAACGTTTCATTTGTTTCACTAATAAGGGCTAAACTATTCCTTTGTTTTGTGAATCGAGTTTAGGATTGTCCTAATAATTAAAAATCTGATTACTTGAGTTTCAGCGTTAGATTTTCTTGGTCTTAAGAAAACCTGACCTCTTAATTGTACCATAATTATTAATGTTGGATTTGGATTTGAAAGTAATGCTTTCATGTATTTTATGTCACCAACAAAGAAAAACATCCTTAGAGATATATTACTTTTCCCAAATTTGAGATGAAAGGCAGACAGTGGCTCTGATGCTTGAAACGTGGTACGGTGTTGGGATAGAGAATAGTCATAGCACTTGCCGTTCGAGGATCATGGATTTGGTGCAGACTTTTAGATTTGGGGGGAAGAAAAGGAAAAAGTCTCAGTGTGGTCATTGTTTGGCATTCTGTGAATTTGGGACACAGGAGGATGAGAAATAGGGTCTTTGGTAATCAGTAAACTCCAGCACTAAACCTGTCCTTTGCAAAAGCGGACGTAGGAGTTACCGGGGTCAAAGATGCCAGGAGTAAGATTATGGAAATTTTGGAGATAGGGTGTGTAGGTATACCTAACATCATAAAAATTAGGCAATGCCGCTAGACATGTTTGAATTTTCTGAAGATCTTAGATTTCCCAAATTAATCAGTTTACCAGGTTGTTTGTGTGTAAAGGACCAAAAAATACGAGGCATATATAAGAATAGGATGTGTTTCTTGGCTTAGGAAACATGCAGTCTGTTTAGGGAAGAGCACAGGCCCACGGACTGGCAGAGGACTAATGGTTGCCATCCGTTTCGTCAGATAAAATAGCACTACAGCATTTAAGTATCAAAAGGACTCAGAATAAATAAAGGACATTGATTTTCAGCAAAAGGACATTGATTCTCAAGACCTGTACAGTTGACTCTGGCATTTGGATCTAGGGTTAATTCTATTAACTGGATATGGAAGCATCGTAGGAGTTAATAGCCAGTTTGAATAGGCTATTTATGTGTCAGTAAAAACGGTCGGTAATTTAAAATATCGTGGTTTATCAAAGCAGCCATTCAGAAAAAAAGTATAACCTGCAATCAGTTTATTCGTTATAAAAATATTTTGTCAACCTATAGCTTTTTAAAAGCCCTTATTATTTGACAAACAAATTCAAAACTTTTGGGGATGAGTGATAGTTGCCAGTGTGACCCTTGATACCTGGTGGTTGCCAGTGTACTGGGTGTTTTGCCTTTGAATGGTTAATCTTTGACCATTTCTATTTGAGATTAGCAAGTATTGCTAAGTGTTGGAATATACTGAAATCACACTTACTCTTTAAAGTTCTGCGGGAGGTTTAGCATCATCTTAGCAGAAGGTGTTATTTGTATGCTGGCTACTGGTTTGCATATGTGGAAATAGACTGGGCTGCACTCTGCCCACGTGATCATATGCTGATGCTATGTGTCCGAACCCTGTGTCCAATCAACCTTCTGCTTCCCATACTCTTGTCTAAAGAGAATGGATCAATTCTACCTGAGGGGAGGTGACTTACCAAACAAATCTGATTTTAAAAATCCATGGAAAAGATCACTAGGGCTTGATAACATATTGTAAACGTTATGCATTAGCTCTGAATTTTCTATTCGGGTTTTTAGTAATTACAGAAGAACTCTCGATGTTACAGTGAGAAATGTTAATGTTGAAATAATCTGTTTCATTTACCCCGTATACCCTTACATTTGGAACATGTCACCTGGTAATGAAGACTCTAATTGAAATGCTACTTGGTATTTCACTGAAAGTTATAAGAGCAAAATTAGCAGAGGGAAATTAAAAAAAAAAAAACAACTAAGTGTAATTTTAACTAAATGATTAGTTTGGAATCATCCATTCAGAAGAGCTTTACCTGTGAAAACTCAGTAATTCTTAAGTGTCTGTTATACTGTGTTTGCTTTCTATGGCTAATAGTGTCTAGGGTTTGGGTGTTTGGAGAATGAGACTCCCAAAGATAGTTTGGGGAAGAGATAAGAAGGCATCTTTAACCACAAAGTAGAAGAATACCTCAGTGTTTGAGGTAGAACCATTTATTTCCACCTCATTGCCCTGGTTCTTGCATGCTCATTATCCACCTGGTCTCAGTCTCTGTGGTCCTTCCTTTGTCCCTCTCCTCACCTACCCCTGGGCCTCTGGCCTCCCTCTTCACAGTCACACCTCTCTCAGGACCTTCCCTGAATCGTGCCATCTGAAAGCAGCAGCCCCTTATGTTAGAGCTCCATTGACTTGCTCCGTTTCTAATCTCCTAGGAAGACTTCTCTCTTCTTTTCAGCCCCCACTCCATTAATTTATTTCTGCTTCTATTATTACATTGATAAATCTCACATTTAACCAGACATTGAGGAATGTGCTGTTGAGCTGATGTGAATCTTTAATTCACGACGGTGTTGCAATCTTCATTTGCCATAATGTGCAGCTCCTTTTGCACATAACAACTGTAGAGAAATCTCAGCTTAAAATTTGAACACGAAGGGCAGCTCGGTTTTCAGGGCTACAGAAATGCCCTCCTACAGGTGCCTGGGGTTTGTCAGTGGGCTCTAGGTGGGACTGGGAGGTCTGATCGTCCTTGTGATTTTAGAAACTCCCTTTTAAGACAGGTGGGGCGCCACTGTTAAGTCTTCTCTGAGGGCTCCCGAGAAGGAAAAATCCTCTCCTATTATTCATTCATGCCTAGGAATGCTGAGCCAGCTTTACCGATTCTCCTGTTTGTGCTTTGCATTACTTTAAGAATGCTTTTGAGGAGCTAGCTTAGTGAGTGCAAAATAACATACAAACACACTCTCATGGAAATACTTATTAATACTCCACACTGTTAAATATTCAACCATATTACAATTGCTTCTTTAAACTTAAAAATGTTTTCTAAATGTACTGCACAATAAATTTTGAAGATTTTAGTCGAGATTGGCAAATATTTACTTAGCTATCAGAGTCTGATTAGTTTATTAAAGGAGTAATTGTGTGGGGAAGATGGTGAACCCCAAATATCTCCCTATTTATAATCAGATCAAAAATGTAGATTCTGTCTTCTCATTTCGGCTCTTACTTGTTAAGGGATTCAGTCATCCTGTAAGTCAGTCATTACTTACTCCTGTGTGGCTCTGAAAATGAAGAAAAACAACCAAAGTTTCTGAATATCAGTGGTAACCTATCATCATACTATTTTAATCTAGAAAAACAAGTGGAGCTGAAAATAAAGCTACTTCATATGTGGTGATATTTACACTCTCCTAACTAGTTTGTCTATGTACTTATTTATTTGTTGTTACTTACTTAACAGAAGTTACCTTCACACTAAAAAGGAAAGTAGAATATTGCAAAATAACATAAGCAGCAGTCGTGGCTCTCTATTCTAGAAAGGTCTCCAACAGCACACCAGCCTAAACTTCATGTTAGTGTATTAGTGTGTTAGTGTATTAGCCTGGGTGGCTCAGTAGGTTAAGTGTCCGACTCTTGATTTCTGCTCAGTCATGATCTCACAGAGATTAAGCCCCACATCAGACTCTACGCTGACAGTGTGGAGCCTTCTTGGTATTTCTCTCTTTCTCTCTCTCTGCACCTCCCACCCATGCTCAACTCAAACATTAAAAAAAGTTATTGCGTTAAGAAAGGAAGAAATATGAACTACTTTTTGAAGAATTGACATATACCTATATTTAGGGTAGGTAAAACATGATGAATATAGATAAGTCATTTCTTTATTCATTCATCCCTTATTTATTGTAACAAAGATTTGTTACGAGTATTTGGTCTTGGCGAACCAGATGCTGTCTGGGCATTGCAGTATCAAGTTGAAATATACAAAATCTCTGTTCCTTATAAAGGTGATGTTGCAATAATCTTTGTAAAAGACTTACTTTTTTTGAAAGACTGTTTACTCAACTATAATGATAAATAGGAAAAAATAAGTAATTTTGGTATTATTTTCAACTTTTTATATGTAGTTATAATTGTTGCACTACTGTTAGGACTCATACATTCCGTGCCTTTTGCTATAGAGACAATACATTTGTAAAGGCCCTTCTTATTCTCTAGGGCACCTCAGTTCCCTAAAAGGTAGGGGTGTATTTCTTTTCCTTCTTATTCAGTAGGACACACCGTTTCCCTAAAAGGTAGGGGTGTATTTTTATGATTCAGCATTCTGGGGCCGGGCGGGGGGTCGGGTTGTGGTGTGGTCTGGTCTGTGACCACTGTACTAGGTCAACTTAATTAGTCATTTCTTGGATAGACCTTCCCTCTGAATGTTGCCAGGATTAAAGTTCGAAGGTAAGAGTGCTTCGAAGGAAAAAAAATGCTGACAAATAGTGTTACCTTTAACTGGTTGTGTAAAAGGGAGAATTTAAGCTTTATAAGAGCTGATGGGGATGCTGATTAGAATAACCAAATTATTACAAAAATTAAGAGTGCTAATGGTACAGCTCAGTTACACGCAGTTTGTGGGTTATATTTAGTTGACTTACTAAGTTACTGGGCTGCATGTTCGAATCAAAAATACTCTTTTATTTTCATACCCTAAGAAATGATGTATTACTGTAAACCACTGTTATCTGCTGTATTATATATTTAGACATTTCTGTGGAAAATTAATGCTTAAAATTTTTAGTTTAATATGCATTTCATTTTATACTCATGATAACTAATTTGCATGAGAGGTAGCAGGATTATTGTTTGTTTTTTCCGATGTAAAAAAATAAAGGGGTAGTAGCAGACGGCAGATCAGAGGATATCTGTTTTTTTTTTTTAAGAGAGGAAGTAACTCTCCCGGCAAATTCTGGCATTTTCAGATTATAGAGCACATTATGTAACTTTGTACACCAGTGTGGATCGCAGACATTCTTTAATATTTTGGAAAGGCCTGTAGCACACTTAATCTGCAGATCCTTTCCGGGGGGCGTTGGGAAGCATATCCTGTTAGATTTGGTGACATAAAGGTCAAAAGATAAACCGTAAGTGATACCTATGTTTATTTTTTTGACAGTGTTAAATTAGCAACCCCTCAGACCTCTCCTGGAGAAGTACAGCCTGAGTAATTGAACATGTCACTAGGGACTCTGCTTGGTTAAGCTGATTCCTATTATGTTGACTTGTCAGGGGCCAATAATTAAAGCTGAAGAGCGATGCTCATTAGTGTCTGCAAGATGATTCAAAGAGTAAGAGAGAGAAGTCCTTGAGGCACACCTGCAAAAGGCAGGCCCTGCATGGAGGTGAGAGCAGACGGACTGGCTTGCTTTTCTGCTGTGTTGGCAATCCAGCTATCAAAGGGCTGCACTAAATCAAGTGTTGCAAATGTATTCTCCTCAACTTAGATTTTAAAATGCATTTTACTTCTGCCTTTGAACATAATTTTGTTCCATGTAATCATATTCTGCTCAATTATGTTTTTAATGCTATCTAAGATGTTTTAGAAAATACATACAAGTCTATTCAAAAGCACTTTGAAAAAAAATTATACTACTAATCATTTCATTCATTTTACTGGAAACATAATAATAATCAAAATCTGCTTTGCTTCTTTGAACTCTCACTACCCTGCGTGTAATCCATGTGAGTTACCCAGCTCTGCTGATAAAGGCTTTAGCATATATTTGTCACATTTACTTTGCAAAAATGGAAATTTTTAATGTATATTTAACATGAGCTACAGCACATCCAGTACGCAAGCATTGGTCTAGAGAAGCCTGGGGAGAAAAAGACTGCACAGTAAGTGTGGAATTTAAGTTTTTCACAGCTCGAGCAAAGCTGTAGGCTTTTCTAGAACAACCCATACATTTTAGAACTGGAATGGTATGGGAACTTGAATCTTAAAGCCGTGAAAAACTTTCAGTCCTCTTTTTTGGAAATTGGCCTTGGATAGGTTCCGTTTTTATAAACCTATCATAGAATCATGGAATATATAAATATCCTAATTTTTTTTGGAAAATTAAGACAAAAATGATTTATCAAACATATATTTTTCTATAATCTGATATTGAAACGAAGTATTTTGCCGTGGTGAACTGACCCTTTTGCATCCAGTGTTGTGCCTATGAAATCCATCCTTCACCCTTCAGCTGGGGAGATGTCTGCATCTTTTACAGGACTGCAGTTAAGTCTGGAGTCTTTAGCTTGGCATAGACACATCTATGTGTCTCTATGTATACATCTGTAGGATTCAGCCTTGAAGAGGCTCTTCCTAAACTCAGAGTTTGTGGATCTTGTATCACTGATATACCCTGTTAGCAGGAAATTGTGCATGTTTCCCTTTCCTCCAATCGAACGAAGTCCCCCGAGGGCTAGGACTGGTTTTAATGTTTTCAGGCACAGTGGTTGCAGTTCAGTAAAGGTTGGTTAAACCTAACTTATTCAAGATGCAGAAGAGAGTTTTAGGAATAGTTATAGATTTCCAAGGCTTTCAAGGGCTTTAGAAGTCAAACAGAACACCTCCCACCCAATACCGAGAATGCCTTACATGATGTTCTTTAACAAATCCTTCCCAGGTTTGGTAGGAAATTTTTTGTATCAAGGAGATCAGTTCTTTGCAAAGCAGCTGCTTCAAGATTGACAGTTCCAAGTTATGATGATGACAAATAGCAGTTAAAAGGGCTGTACTTTATGTGAATTTTCATTTAGTGGTTGAGGCACTAATTATTATTACCTCCATTTTAGACATAAGGGTGTTGAACTTCATAGAGGTTGAGTGACTTACTCAGAGCCCCATAGCTAGTTAGTGATTGAGCTAGTATGGGAATCTGCGTGTGCCTGGCTTAAGTGCTGGAATACTTGACTGCCAAGCCCATAGTTGCCTCTCTTTTTATTACTATTATTAGAAATCTATTTTTGATTACTTTTCTTTCCAAAAGCCAACTGTTAAGAGGTTTTTAAAACTCTCTACAGATCATTTGTTACCATATAAACATATGATTATGTGTATATATATATTTATGTATATATATATATACATATATATATATATAATATTATAAAGCAAGGAGAGGTTTTTGCAACATTTACTATTCACTCAGGCTCCTGAGGTCAACATTGCCCATCAGACTGTTGATATATAGTAGTGACACGAAAAACATTGCCCAAAACCAGTAGCTTCCTTGAGTTTATCTAGTAAAGCTTTAATTTGTACTTAATACTTTGTGTATCTTAAATCATACTCTGAAGGGCCATCTTTAACATGGTATTATCATAGAAACACTACATGATTGAGATTCTTGAATCCATCTTAAGTAGCCGGAAAAATTTGGGCAGACCACACAGCTCCAGGAATATAGTCCCTTTGCTCTGAAAAGGAACATGAAGGAATCCTTTTTCTACTCTTCTAGGTTTAATATTAGAGTAAAATGGCCTGTAATGAGAACATTTTCTATTTATGTATTGAAACTTTCAGAAGAGTTTATGGATGCTCCCATAATATGCAATATAATATTTTCTAAGACCTGTCCTATTGGAAACATAATCAATTTTGACTTGTGACAATGATATAATGCTGAATACCTGCTCATTTGCATGAGGAAGATTGACAATGTTTGAATTTAAAAGGATCTGTCCTAAGCCTCGAACATTTTTTGCTTGAAGGTTCCCAATAGTGAGGGTTAGTGGAGAGAGAGGTTCAATTATTTCCACTTTTAAATGAACTTATTGATTAAAGCTAGAAACAGTACAACTTCCACCTTAACTCATAAATCTCAAAGATTTCTCTTTGTGATGGAATGAGATAAACCAATTATATATTCTGCCCAGTGTATCTCTCCTCTGTTCCTTTAAAAAATGTGAAAGCACCATTGAACCAATTTTTACGGTACTATTAATCAGTGTAATCAGTATTAATACACTACTTTACCAGCTCAGTGCCACTTGTCAGTAATATGACAGGGAGAATTTTACATCTTCTTCACAAAGGCTTTCATCTATTAGGGGGGAAAAAAAAGAAGATCAGGATTTTAATTGTTAGCAATCAGAAGCCTATGTGATTAAGACTGGCATTCTGAACAAGACACATCAGAGATTATGCTGGGAATATTTTTCATCCCTTACTAATTCTTTTATGAATTTGAATATAGTGTTATTTACCAATACCTGAAACCTTAATTATAGACCCGCTGGAGAGTAATATGTCTGTTGGAAGATAAAAGAGTTGTGTTAGAGTTCAAGGGTTTTCAAATGTTCCAACTGGCTTCCTTCCCCCTTCTGTGTCTTGGTTTGCAGATTTATAAAATTCAGTTCTCTAAATGAATCTTACTGATTTGGTTTCTAAAATACCCAGTTTAAGACTCCATTAGTGTTAGGAGTATGTGTCTTCTGTTACAATAGAAGTGATCCTTAGAGTGTCCACGTTAATTTGTTCCTAGTGTTTACACCCCAGCACAGTCTGGTTTTCAGATAATGAATTTGCTGTTTCAAGCAGAGCACAGGACCCAAAAGGAAAACTCAGGTAAGTGCAGTCTACAAGGAGTGGGGGAGAGACGGCTAACATAAAGGCCGTACCTTCAGGGGTGAAGCCTTTAGTGGGACGAGGATAGATTCAGAGGTAGAGAATGTCTTTGGGAGGAAACAGGGAGAAGAGCCGCCCAAGGAAGTGCTGGTTTTCCTGGAGCTGAGTGTGACGATTGCTTCCTGTCACAACCACTTAACACTGCGTGGTGCTGTGAGGCGACCAATCTACCAAGTCACTTGCTTAATATCCTAGAGCTTAGGGACAAGAATTCACAGCTAAGTTTACTCTAAAGGACAGGCCTTGAGCTTGAACCCCATGCTTCACTAGCCCAGCTAAAGCAAAGGAGGATCATTGGATGATTTCAGCTTAGCACAGAGAATAAAAAGAGAGGGAGAAGGAAGATGAGGGACAGAGAGAGAGAGAGAGAGAGAGAGAGAGAGAGAGAGAGAATGGCATCACCCATTGTCCTCTTCCTTCCCTAGTTTAAAAAAAAAAAAAGTGAGGCTTACACGTCATTTTAACAAAGTACGGGCAATAAAAACATCGTTTAAGTGTTTGCTGTTTGATAATGGCATTTTAATGATTTTATCAGTTTAGAATTATACTATTTGATATATTTCTTAATATAATTAAAAAGTAAAACTAAGTAAACTTCCTGTAATTTGGATGCTAGATTAAAAGGCCAATTTCTAGTAAATTACAAAGTCAGTGATAAACTTCAAATGTAGTTGACAAGTATCCTGGCAGTTTTACTATTTAAACATTTGAACTGGGCCTTTGTGGGGAAAGTTGACGTGGGATTCAGAATTTTTTCTTAAAATTATTTGCTAACTGCCTTTTATCTGTACGTACGGACATCTGCTCTTCTTTTCACCAACCTGGATCTAGAATGAACCTCTGTGTAACAGTTCGTGAATTTCAGTCAGGGTAGAAGTAATTAATTCAGCTCGTAGTAGTGATAGTTGTGCAGACGAACTGCTTTGCCCGAGTGTGTGGTGTCTGTCTGTGTTAAATAATTATAAGTGTAGATAATCTGAAAGTGCTTTTAAAAGGAATTTATACAAATATTAACTTAGTTATATGTTAACAACTCGCTATGTGTACATGTTATATTCTTGCATGCCAACAGCATGAATTTTTTTTCCCTACTTTATCCATTGAGTGCATCATGCTTTCTTGTCTTGAAATGCCAAGGATAAAACATGTCCATTTCAGAGTGGTTTATAAAGCAAATACTGTTTTGTGGGAGCTGTTATATTTCTGAAGTTAAAACAAGTAGCATCTCCTTCAAGTGTCACTTAAATATATTGGAATACAAGTTTGATTATTAGAGAAAGTCATCTATTCATAAAAGGTTTTTAGGTTTTTTGTTTGTTTTGCATTTTGTATAGCTGGCAGTGGGATTCTTGTTAAAAACATATTATTGCAAATGAGTTTTAAATATATATATGCATATGTATATACATAGATATGTAGTTAATTAAGTTAAGGATATATATGTAAATTTGTGGCATTTTATTTCTTTTGAAAGTTGCTTTCTGCCAGTCTTGACATTTTCTAAATAGGTTCTGGAATATGAATAATGCCAGGTTAAGTTTACAATTTGAATAATTTGAAAAGACTTTTTTGTTTTTTTCCTTAAGGGAGAGATGATGGTAAATTAAAGGTACTATCATGCCATTGTTGTGTATGTATGTACTTTTTCAGATTGTAAACTGTTTTATGTTGTCTACAGGTTTTATTCTAGTCTGTGCTATCTGGAGATAAAAGAACCAAAACTGTTAAAATGAGTTATATTGTGTGCATTTCAGTCATATACCTTTATATTCATTTTTACTTCTTCGAATCTATTCTTGAAATAAAACGGTGAAACCATTTGTTCTAAAACTAACTTTAAATAATGGATTTATTAAATATAATTAAATTATACTATGGAGTTGACTATTGAGAAATCATTAGGTTGTTGGATTTTTTTTCATAAATCTAGGCTGAATCTTCATGTAAAATATATGTAATAAAATGACCTAGTTTTAATATAATCATTTTTGGTAAGTGTAGACTACTGTGTAGATCTGTTTTGTTCTTTTTATTTTGGTTTTGGTTTCAAATAGTTTCAAGAATAGAGTAATTTTCAAGAATGAAGTCATTGACCCCATTGCATGTTTTGTGATACTTTAGTTACTGTCTGCTGTTTTCGTGGCAGTACTCAAGGTTCTTAGGTGTAGTAAAAGAAGGGATATGGGTTATCTAGATAGGAATTAGAGACACATTTAAAAAAACACAGTGAACTATTGAAATTGAATTCTTTGACCATTCAGTCAAAGTACTACTTAAATGACAAGTATAACTCATGTGATTACCACATTTATACCAGGAGAAGAAACTCTAATGTGGATTCATAGAGAGCAGCCGTCTTTGGGTTTCTTTATTTTGGCATATTTGGCCATCCAGGTGTTATTTCTTGTGCGTGACCACACGTGCTGGTTTCTTACAGTGTGAAAGATGGGAGAAGCATTGTAAAGAAATATCTTCTCAAGCCATGTATATACACCCGCTTCAGAAACTACAAGTAAGAGCTGCAAATGATAATGAGATTGATAAAGAGGATTTTGCTTGGAAGATTCTCAAAATACAATTGTTAAAAAAAAATTCTCTGACTTATCTCAAGGGGTAACCTATAAGCCATTTAGCTATCATGTGTTGTAATCTGCATTTTAAAATGACTGTGTTTAACCACGTATGAAAAGATGGAAACAAAAAAGTTATTTTTTATTCATCTCCTCCTTCTTCTCCACCTCTCCCCCTCCTCCCTCTGCTCAGGTTCAGTTAGGTTCAGTTATTTGTAAATTCTGAAGTTCATCCACTGTTGTGGCTCACAAAAGCAAAAACCAACGGTCCCACACAAGTTACAGTTGCCTGAAGAATGAAGTAACTACATTTATTAAGTGTTGCATTTTAACTAACACAGATGTTAAGCCCTGGTGGTGTCTCTGCCAGGCGGAAATGGCTGTTTAAAGTTCATGTTGGTATAAATAACTATGTTAGTATAAATCAGTATTGTTCATGAAAGGGATTTTCTTAGCTTGCTGGATACCTATTAGTTGTATTGAGTAAAATGATATGATACAATTTTTAGTTCATATTTTCAGGTATAATTAAAAGGGTATTTTCCCATGCGGGGGCATGCTGGCCATAGCACCTGCTGGGGAGACCTAGAAATTAGAGCTCAGAGCATTCCTGACTCTTCCCCCTGCATAGGACTCCAGCATCATACCGATCAGGACTGCAGTGTTCCTAAAGGCGTGGCAGGAAAATCCTATACTAATTCATTAAACCTTCACAACAGTCCCCAGAGATAGGTACTGTTAATCCTATTTTACTGATGAAGAAAATGAGACTCGAAGAAGGCAACTGGCTACCGGGTGATAGGCTGAATTTGAATTTGAAGTTCGGTACTAGATCTTTCCTCTTTGGCACCAGGCTTTCCTTCTTTCCTATGATTGTAGCTACCAAAATGATATTTAAGGGAGTGGGAAGTATTTCTCATTTAGGTCTAAAATTTCCTTTACGTACCTAGATATGAGGATTTTATTTCATGTTTAAGATATATTTTTGTTCATTTTTCCTTGAAGATTTTGTAGATAACGATTTGGAAAAGAAATCCATATCCAACTGTTTAGGATATGTGCATTTTTATGTTGCATTCTTAAAGGCACCGTCAGTACTGTGTAAAACAGATAGGAGTATCTAGAACAGGTTATTAGGGTGGTTTCAGGGAAATCATTCCTGAAATTATTTTTATCAGAGCAAAGCCTGAGGATTTTAGAAGATGGATAAATGACCTGCCAACTGATGAGAAGGCCATTTTAAAATCCAGCCTAAATGAAATTACATTCTTGCTTGTCTTGAAGTGAAGTATTGTTTCATTTTTGGTTCATTTCAATTTGACCTTCTCATGGTGCATGAAGAGAAAAGACTTGGGGCTTTCAACAAGTTGCTAACGTGAATCTTGAATGAGGGAAAAAAATGGGGCTATCAGTTTCCAATTTGATAAAGGTTAGCCTCAATTTAAAATCTTTAGTTTGGTAAGGTCTTTTTTTTTTTTTTTTTTTTTTTTGGACTCACTTGCTTAAACTAAAATCAGAGTCTTATAGTTTACATTTCAAAAAAAAACCAAGGTTTTTTTGAGAAAAAAAATCACAGATGGCTAAAAAAATTTTAAAAAAGGAATTTTGAGGTGTCTTTGGAAAGCTAATGATTTGGCAAATTTTAAGTCATTACTAATCTTGAAAGAACAAAAGACAAGAAAACTGGGTTTTAGAGGCCCATGTGCATAACCCAACAGCAGAAGCAACAGAGAACCCACGTGAAGCAAAACTTAATTTAATCCTTATCACCTCAGTGTGATGTACCAACAGGCTCTGAGGCTGTATCTTTTCCACCTGAGAGGGTGATCGTGGAGAGAGTAACAGCAATGCAACTTGCTCATTTTCCCTGTTGTGCTTCAGGTGTTGAAAATATCCGCGGTCTTTTTCTTTTTTTCCTCTCTGTCCCCTGGGCTTCCACATCCCTTAGGACATGACCTGCTTTAAAACTGCCATGATGACTTCATGGAATTGTCAGAGTCAGACTTGAGGAGAGTATGGATTCTTTGCTCTTTGCGAGTACAAAATGGAAGGCCCAGATTCTCTTCTTGGATCTTGTTCAGTACATGGAAAGGAGAAAGCTAAAGCTGGTGCTTTTCCTCCTGAGGCTGTGATCATTTTAGAGGAGGCCATATTGTGGGACTTAAAATTGTTTAATTATAGCATTTGACAGGTTCCTCGTAATAATAATAGTTAGCATTTATACAACCCGTTTCATCTTCAAAGCATTTCACAAGCACTAATTAATTCTCACAGCATGCCCGTGAGGTGGGTAAGTATCAGCATCTCCATTTTACAGATGGGTAAATTGATGCCAAGTTAAGAGTCATGCCATAGGCCCTACTGGGAAGTCAGAGTCTAAAACCAGGTTGCAAACTCAGGAGTGGCTGACACCTAAATTTTCTTCCTTGGCCCTGAATTATTCCCCATCTTATCTTTTTTTTTTTTTTTTAAGTCCTAGAAGGGACTCTGTGGTGTTTTCCTTTTTCAGTCTTCCTCATAGAGAATAGTTTTCTTAACACTGCCCTAGAAATAAATAAATCATCTCAGTATAACAGCTTTAAAGACCTAATATGTCTAATCAGAATATAAATATTTCGGAAAGTCAGGAAATGAATTAGGTTTGGGTGCAAGAAAAGATTCCAAATTACATTTTGCCTAATAAATATTGTATCCGTAAACAGTAAAAGTAATGATAGTGATTAGTTAACAGTACCAAATAAAACGTACATTTAAAATGAACCTGACCGGGCATTTTTGTGTCATACTGACTGATGTGTACGCAGTCCATTCTTTGAAAAATCAAGGCACTCATTTGAATTGTAAATTGCCAACATTGTAAATTGTAAATTGCAGTAGTCTTATTGTGCTGAGATGTGACAAATTACAAATGGAATATTGGCTGGGCTTCCATAGCATGCATTTCTCTTCTGCTTGCCGCTACTATCACCATTAATCTCTTTTGCAGAAGCTGCATGGAGAATTGTTCTGGACATGGAAAGGACATTAAGTTGCATTGTTGGCTTTTGCAGGGCTTTGTGTGGCTTCTCTGACCTCTAACTTTTCATATTGGTGTAATCCAGTACAGTGCTACTCATTTCAGGTCCTGCTGTGTGTGGATATAAGAGGCTCTGGCACAGTTTATGCCTGACAGCTCACTTAATAAATATTGTGTTACAGTCCAGAATTTTGGCTAAAATGTGTTAAGTATATCTCACAATGGAATGTGGTCTCTTAAAAAAATCCATATCAAAATCATAAAATGTATCAAGGACGAGTGGATTCTTATTCCAATCTCGGTTTTAAGGAACCTGAAATTGAATGCTGTTCATTAAAGGTTGGTTTTTAGATAGAAGGCAGCCTATGTAACTGTCAGAACTAAAGACTAGTATCTTCAAGTTGAATGCTTGACCTGTGTACATACTTAATTTTTTTTCTAATTGTTGAGTTTTCATCTTAGAACATGGATAACTTACGTATATAAATTTGGAAGCGTGTCTACATATAGAAGTTACTTTTCCAGTAAAAGTGGTCTGTTGGGTTGGCAATAACCCATGAAAATTGTTGACACTAGAATAAAGGTTAGTTGCAGCTTTTTGTTTTTAATAGTTCATAGTGAAAGCCTTTATGCCTATTGAGTGGGAGGTAAAGTTGAAAATGTTGCCCTATGATGATAAAGATGAGTATTAAGAAAGTATAGCGGAAACCCTCTTAACCCATCTCCGTGTATCCAGCACTCTCTGGACTCTGTAAAATGCACCGCCTGATGTCCAAGCACGCTGAGTGTCTTCAGATAGTAGACTGTATTCTCTAATATGACGTGGATACACTCTTGATACTGCTGTTGACACGATTGTTTACTAAGAGTCGGTGGGGATTCTTCCAAACCCATTATGGTGTTTGAGCTTATTATTATATTTATGTAACAAAAATTAAATAGTATATAAAGTTGTGATATCTAAGAATGAAAAGAAAGTTCTCCCATGACTTTGAAAGTAGATGCTTCAGAAAGATTTAATGAAATTTTATCACTCGAAGTATCAAATAAGTGTGGGTAAGACAATGATAAAAGATTAAGGGAAAGATTGTAAGCATTCAGAAATTTTAGAGGGTTTATTATATGTATGAGTTTATGTAAGAAGAACAACGTGGTATCTAATTCAAAGAGTGGCAAAAATATATGTGTTTCAACATACGATAAACGATTGAAATGAAGAATATAGTAGCTGATTAAAATAAAAAGTGGTACTGTATGCAGCATTGTTAATGATTTGCTGTTTCAGCAATTAACTGAGGATTGATCAGTCAGCTGGTGAGATGATTTCTACAGTGACGGAAGATCAAGAATTGCTACTCATAGGACTTCCTTTTCATTCTATATAGCTAAAACCACCAGGCATCAATTGGTTGGTTGAGTTTACTTAGCTTTATAGCATTATTGATATTTTATATTCCTTGGTATTTACTAATATTTATTATACTTATTACTTTCCTAATAATCCACTAGTATTCTATTTTGCCTCTAATGTTTGTGTATTTTGGAATATTGGTATTGATTATGAGGGTGTCCATTATGCGGTTTTGCCTATTTGCACAAAAACTTAAAGACGTTAGTATTTCCTCCATCATGGAGCTCATAACCCAAGAGAAATGCAGTGGGGTTATAAATTCTAAACTCTGAGGGATGAAGACATTAACGGTCTAAAGAATAGAATAGAACAGACACACCACAGTCAGGAGGTGGCGTGTGGCGTTTGAAGGTTTCTCATGCCAAACCATACTCAACCATCGTTCCACAGAAACATAATCTGCACATGCTTTGAAGAGTGAGAGAAACATGATTCCTGGGAGCAGGCTTTTAGATGCTAGGTGATGGATCATTGAGATGGAGTGAATTATCCAGTAAAAAGAGAAACTGGGAGAGGATGGGATTGGACATAGGGATTTGGAGGTGGTGGCAACTGTTGGATAATTGAAGCTAAAGAGACTGAAGTTGAGTCCAGAGATTTGTTGGAGCGTTAGATTGGAAATTAGGGTGAGATTGATCCTGAACCTCTCACCTTTCCTCGGAGTTCTTGATATTTTGCCAATGAACCTATGATGCTGTGTTCTAGACATCTCTCTGCTGGTGGCTCCCCTGTACTGGAAGGGCTCTTTGTTTTCTTCTGCTTATATTTCTAGTATCTGAGACAGCATAATAAATACTGTCCATAAATATTAGCTTCATTAACAGATCAGGAACTAGAGGGTTATTTTTACAGATTTACTTTTAGGTTGACTCTGTTTTAACATGATGTGATATTTTCAGACATCTAGAATTTAATGCATGGGCATTTGTGTTTTCTTTTCCTTGTGGTTTCCTTTGATGCAAATCTTCATGGCAAGTGAATAATTTCCTTTTTTTCTTCTCTTTTTTTTTCTTTGATGTGTTGTTAAAGGTGGTTGAAAAAACAAAAAGTTTGAATTTAGAGGAACTGGATCCGAACTGTAGATCTACTACCTCTTACTAGCCCAGTGGCCATGAATAGGTTACTTGCATTTTCTAAATCTCAGGTTAGTTATCTGCAAAATAGGAGTTATTATTCCTGCCTTTCAGCATTTTTTGAGTATTTAGAAATAGAAATGATTAAATCATAACATGGTATCTTCTCAGTAAATGTTTTCTGGTTCTAAGTATTTCGCACAGATAAATGAATGCACCTCAGAGAAGATTTTGGAAACTTAATTTTTTGTTTTTTTGAAATGTTGCAGAATTTGGAACTCACTCTCCACTCTTAAACACTACTTCTTCATGGTCTCTTAGGTGATTGCATTGTCTTTCTTAGGACTTTCATTTTTATATGTGGCAAAGAATGGCCTAAAATTCCGTGAAGTACAAAACAACCATACTAATGCAACTCATGAACATTTTCCAAATTGTTTTTGCAAGACAGTTTGTAAAATGTGTCATTTGCACATCTTGCTCATAGAAAAAACAAAGTAATACTTACCTATGTAATAATATACAGTATTAAATCCCCCTGGGAAAAGAGTTGGTTTTAAACACTTTGAAAAGAAACTTTCAAGTTAGTGATTTACACAGTTAATTATAAACAACAAGGCTTGTAATTAAGTGTTGCCATTTTGGGTGGAATTGGTTTCACCCATCACTAATCCGTCTATCCTTGTCTTTGGCCTTTGAGAGATTACGGGAAAATGCACACGATGAAAAGTTTAACTTGTCAAGTATAAATTTAGATGCAAAGTCCGGAATATCAAACACCGCAAGTGATAATTATCACCACCTGGAAATAATTTGTACCACTGAGTTAAGTAAAGAATTCTCCCTTTCTGCTGATGGGGAGTTTTTAACCTCCTGATCACTGAAGCACTCCCTGCAGTTTACAGTGATGTATCTTGTGGTTCATTCCCAGTAGTCAACATAGCACCAAGCAATTAGTAGAACACTGGAGGATAAGTGTTAGCTTTGTAAAATGTGACTAAGATTAAACCAGGAGCAAATTAGAAGCAAGGATGATTGTCCAGTTTTTAAGTTACTTGAAGTCCGTCTGGCTCAGTTACGTATTGCTTCGGATTTCAACATAGCCTGGACCTTTTGTTTAAACAAATAATAAATAAAGAAAAATTTTAAACAGTATAGTTTTCATGATTAAATCTTAATCTTACATATGTTTTTCTCCTATGCTAAAAAAAAAATCTTTGTGAAGTCTTAAGATGTGTCTATTTTAGTGGGAGACCTAGTTTGGAGTCCCAAAACATGGAGATCACAGGATACATTTTTATAATAAATAAATATAGGTTTTAAGTACATTTTGCATGGTTGACCTACTTAGATTCAGTTAAGGGTTGTGTGGCAGAAGTCTTTTTATTCTCAGATGGCTTTTTATACATAAATGAGTTTCTCATTAGCTTTCCTGAGGTTTTGAGATTGTTAATGGGATTTTTGTATAGCCCTCTGTAGGCGAGAGTTGATTTTGAAATTTTGACTGCTGTGTTTAACAAGATTCGATTCCCATTCTCAAACATTTACATGTCTAATTCTAAGAACACATTTTATTTAACACAATATAGTAAGCAAAATGAATCATAACTATGAACATTTTCCAAAGACATTTCATGGGTAAGTCTTTTTAAAAAGAAAAACTACATGTGACGACATATGAGTGAAAGATCATAGATAACTAAAGTTACCATCCATGCTGTTTAAAATTAAATCAGGCTTTTTCTCTTTACTTTAAAATAAGAATTTTTTTTCTTTTAAGGAATAATCTAATAGAAAATTTAAAACCACTTTCATTTATCGAATGAGAGGGAGGAAGAGAATCAAATACGCTGTGGGCTCCCTCTGTTGCTCTGTAACAGCGTTTTATTCATGAGATATGATGTGATGTGGAAATTTTTGCTAATGTGTCAAAACAAATTGACTTTTCTCCAAAGGCAATTTATGACTTTAATTTTAATAGACTATAAAGGAAAGTCCCTCTCCGTGTAAAATTCTGACCTTCAGATTTGTGTTAATATTTTTTAAATGATGAAATCATTAAAAAGACATCTATTTCTCACTAATGTGAGGGAAAGAAACTCCGACTATATTTAGGAAGCACTCACATAACTCCTAAACATTACAGTAGGATGCAGGCTCTAATCCTGTGAGTTAGCTGTTTGGATTACGTAAGCTTGTGACCTGATTGGCAGATTAGCCAGTCAAATGCAAGTGGACTTTTGTATTAATGAAAGCGAGAACATAAAATACGAACACACACAAACACATATTGGTAAAAGTGAGAAGTTATTTGAAATTATGTCAGTGATACTTTCCAATACCGTGGAATGCTGTTTCTATAACCTAGGATAATTTTTAAAATGTGTCTTAAATTAGGATTAGATAAATTTTATTATATAAACCTGCCTTTTTCTATGTCCTTTCCCTGTACACAGTCGAGTGATTTCAGCATGGGTACCTTAGTGCTTCACTTTGGTTGGCTCAATAATACCATATTTTGAATAAGAATCATCTAATTTTATTCTAGAATTCAATTTTAAGAACTTCTGTTATGTGAAATGGTAGAACTCTTGACTATATTCGTGTAATAGTGGGCAACGTAATCCTCACTTGTAGAATGAGATGTGAGATTTTTGGAGTTGAAATATTACCCAGATTATAATTCTCTGCAAATGTTTAATAACAATTAAGATTTAAAGTGACCTGAAGCACTAACCTTATCTCATATCCAAAGCATGTACATCAAAAGTCTTGGCTCTGATGTGTGAATAACTTTTTACTCTAGATTTTCTTAACTTTTTTTTTTTTTTACCTTCCAACACCTAAAAACATTCATTTTATGGGAGGCAATACGGGAAGTTCCTAGTGTATTTCCAACTTTAAAAGGAGTATTAATGTTTTACCTAGATAATTATTAGAACTCATCATTGAAAGAGAAAGGAATATATAATACGGCTTAATTCTCTACATCTCTCTCCTTCAGACCCAATCCATGACAGTTAGCACTATGTCTTTACCACTTTTTGAAACCACTATTGTTGATTTACTTGTTCCTTGGTTTTCAAAAAGAAAAGGAAAAAAAAGCAAGAAACGGATTGAGTTTTGGGGCATTATCTTTTTTCCCTTTACATGATAGTAGGCATATGTAGAAAATATTTCCATCATCAGGAATCTTTTGCCATATATTATGGACTGAATGTTATGGTTGAGTCACTCTGAAATTCATAAGTTAGAGTTCTGACTTCCAATTTGATGGTATTTGGAGATGGGGATTTGGAGAGGTAATTAGGGTTAGGTAATTAGGGTCATGAGGGTGAAGCCATGGCCTAATGAGATTAGTGCCTTTAGAAGAAAAGATACCAGAGAGCTTGCTCTCTGTGCAGGTGCATATAAAAGACAGGTACTTTTGCACATAGCAAGAGGCAGCTGTCTACAAAACCATAAAAGAGACCTCACCAGAAACTGAGCTCAGCTGGGACCTTGATTTTGGACTTGTAGCCTCCAGAACTGTGAGAAGATAAGTTCTGTTGTTTAGGCCGTATAGTCTACTATATGGCAGCTTGAGCAAACTAAGATAAGATACCATGTTCAGAGGAAATTTAGAGTGAATATTACTTTTATTTTTATTTTATTTTGTGTTTTTAGAGAGAGTGCACACAAGTGGGGGAGAGGGGCAGAGGGAGAGAGAGAGAGAGAGACAGAGAGATAAGTTTTTTAATGTTTATTTACTTTTGAGAGAGAGAGAGAGAGAGAGACAAAGTGGGGATGGGCAGAGAAAGAGGGGAGACCTAGGATCCAAAGTGGGCTCTTCACTGACAGAAGAAAAAGCCCCATGCAGTGCTCAAAGCCCCATGCTATGAAATCATGACCTGAGCCAAAGCCAGACACTTAAATGACTGAACCACCCAGGCGCCCCAGAATCTTTTTTTTTTTTAAGTTTATTTATCTATTTTGAGAGAGAGGGCATGAGTGGAAGGAGGGACAGAGAGAATCCTAAGCAGGCTTTTCACTGCCAGCACAAAGTCCAATGCAGGGCTTGATCCCACAATCCTGGGGTCATGATCCCATGACCCTGGGATCATGACCTGAACTGAAATCAAGAGTTGGCGCTCAACTGACTGAGCCACGCAGGTGACCTGAAAATTGCTTTTAAATTGAGAAAAGAATGTAATAACTCCTTTTGATGTTTAAGAAAAAAAGTAGGTGCATAATTTGCAGGAAACCGTTATGTGTTTTAACCTAATTGTGTAACCATCATACCCTCTTGACAGTTTGAACACTTAAAATACCTAATTTTAACTCATTCACTGTCTTTTTAGAAACAGACTTTCAAGGAAAAAAAGTCAAGTTAGACAGGAAGTAGGGCCCTTAAAATTTGGTCATGTTCAGAATCAGAACATTCACACCAGGAACTTCGTATGTGGCATCACAGGTAGGTTTTAATAATTGACAACATTCCATCATTTTCCACTGATGTCTGTTTGTGAGGGAGAGGAGAGGGTATGTGGAAGGTACACTTACGAAGTGTGGTAGACAAGCTAGCAGATAACCTCATAGCTTAAGACCATGAATCTTCCATTTTGAGCTATCGACAAACTGCTAAAAGTTTTATGAAGCTAGAATTCTTTAGGGTCGTTGGTGTGCCTAACAAATGAGTTATGTTTTTCATGGAGTTACTCTCATTATCTCGATATCTTCCCTGTTTTCACATTGATGTGCACATATATCCTAGTTTGATAAGCTTGGATCACTCCAGTCCTCTGCCTCCTTAGGAGGACCACACAACTAGCTCGCTTTCTCATACTAGTTAAATGTTCTTTCTATACCAACTCCCTGGGTTTTCATGCCTAATTTTCCCCAGACTACATGTCCTCCCATGGCTAGATTTTGTCTTTAATTGCTCCTATGTTCCCTAAAGTATCCAGCACAGTGCTAAACGTAGAGCTAACACAGTGCTAAACATAGAGTTAACATGTCATGATCTTTAGAAAATATCTAAAAAAATAAAGTCAGGTAAAATAAACATCATCGCTGCATTCTTTGCAATGGAATATTATGATGATAGGATGTCAGGTTGTCAAGGAATAATTAATGACAGAACATGGTCAGGTTATGAAATTTATTGAAAAGAGAAAGCCTGAAGAACGAATCGGAGGATTTTTTTTTTCATTAAGTTTTCCTGGTTAGAGGGAAAATATAGGAACCAGGTAAGTCATCTCAGCTTCTCCTTATTCTCTGTTTACCCTTTCCCCTCATAGATTTGAATGTTGGCTTAAGTGTCGATGCTGATTTAATTTTTCACAGATCTCCTGAACACGAAACATCTTTATATCGCCCTGGCAGTTGCTATGTTAGATGCCTCGTTTTTGTTTGCTTTGTGTGCTGTGCATATTGAGGATCTGTGCTTTCTTCATGCTAGTTTACTAGATATTGGTAACGAGTGTTATCAGGTGACCACTTGACATTGACCTCTTAGCTGCTGTTGCCTTGGTCCACATTATGGATATAATTTGCATAAAAATAAATACACCAAAGACTTTCTGTAATGCAGTACAGATTTTATGCTGCGAAGACACCTTGTGGATGATTCTACTCTCACTCATATGAAGAGGGTGCAAAATGGACGTGAAATCTTTCTGCAGAATAAGCTGTCTGTTCTTATTCAGGAGAGGTAGTTGGAGGTGTTTACTGCATGCAGATATGGAAATCACCTGTGTGGTAAGGGCACTTACTGTCTTCCATTTCACATGCTCCTCTCCTGACCTCTGTAGCTATACCCACTCTTATGTACACCATTTCTGCACTTTCCCTGCTAGGAACTTCAGTTGTTGTGTGTTTCATGCTCATTCTTGCCTTAGAGTCGGTCAGCTAACCCGTCTTCTCTATGCCAGTCATTCATATCCATTTCCTTTTTTTGTTAATTCCCTGTGTCACTGTACCCAACTTGTTCTTAATCACCTCCTTCCTACCCCACAGCACAGATTTCTCAATGGTTTAATTCAGTATCTCCAGTGATATTGTTCTTAATTGTACTTATTCACATAAGATTTTTTAACAGGCACCATTCTATATGTTGATTTGTGTTCATTATATTTAACCGTTCTCTGTTACAGGATTCTATTCTAACTTCATTCAAATCCTATTTTGAAACATCTTCTCCAAGAACCTTAAATAAAGAACTCAGTATATCCCCTTTATATACTGCACGTTATATACCGTATCTACAATTGAGTAGTATTATATGAAAGCTCTAGATGACTTTTATAAGGGTTAAGATGCTTAGTGGTTAAAGACCCGTTAATTAGCTATGCCACTGTTTATCCACTGTTTTGTTTTTTTTTTAATAATTTATTGTCAAATTGGTTTCCATACAATACCCGGTGCTCATCCCAACAAGTTCCTTCTTCTGTGCCCATCACCCACTCTCCCCCCTCCCACGCCCCTCAGTTTGTTCTTAGTCTTTGAGTGTCTCTTATGTTTTTGTCTCCCTCCCTCTCTGTGTCTTTTTTCTTTACCCCTCCACTGGTTTTGAAATGTTTTTTTTTTTTTTCCCCATCATTTGTCCCTGTAGGATTTTAGTACCCATTCTGAGGATATTAGCTGAGTTAGTGGTGGAGTTGAAATTATCATATCAGTGTATCATAGGAATACTGCAGTGAGGTCAAGAGTGTTTTCATCTTTATTATCATTTAAGTATGAGAATCAGCTTTGCTTTCATAAATTGTTGGACTTTCTTGGTTGTAATCCTGACACTCTTACCTTCTGGCTGTATGAATGCTCTACCGTCTCCCAGAGTGTTGTGAAGATTGAGAGAGTATGTATAAAACTCACTTTAATGCAGTGTCTGGTGAGGTTAAGTGCTCAGCACACATTAGTTATTTATTATAACCTATTTCCTATTATAAAGACATATGCATTAGGCTTACAGTTATATGAAAGTCATTAGTGTAACAAATACTGTTGCTTGAATTGTCCAGCTTTGCAGTTATTGCAAAGTTTAGTAAATACTTAGCTTTGAGCTTTACTTTTCCCAGAAAAGGGCATATCTGTCTTTTATGTTACCTTTTTGGTTATTTATTTACTTTTTTTCACACAACACTTGCTTCTGACCGCTAAATGGAGAGACAAGATGAGTAAGGAGAACAGACAAGTTTAAAGCTATTTGGGGTATACCAACAAGTAATTAATTATGCTTTGATATTTTCTAGTTTCACCTATCCTTTGAAATCTAAGATGGCTTGAAACAAAATCATCCTTATTTCCTGGTAAAAGAATAGGAAGCTCTAACTTTGGGTGCTTTAGTCAGATTCTGACACTTGGATAATGGGTAACAGTGACCATTTGATTTCAGCATGGAGGGAACAGTTTATCTCAACTCCGTTAGCTCAAAGGAGGTAATGTCAGCTGAAATAAAATACCAGAAAGGCTTCTTTTTATTAATGCTCAATTATCTTGAGCATTTGGGAGGTAAATATCTCCTCATCTATTAACTGCATTTTTTTTAAGTTGACTTTTCTCCTCAGTACCATTTTCAAAGTGAAGGTGTAATTGGCTAGTGAAAGGGAACTTTACCTCATATAGTTTCAGTTTTATTATAAATTGCTCATTAGTGTATTAAAAACAAGGTGAAGGAATGGAATTATAACTGTTCTTTTATTCTCTTTGTCCCAAGCCTATCACTGAATTTTATTTCTTTCTTATTTTCTTCTGTAGGAACTCAGCATGAAAAGATATAGAAAACTTGAATGCATTATTCGTTACATTGCCAGAAAAAATGTACTCCTTAAACTTACATTTTTCTGGTTTCAGTAGCGAACAAAACCTCACACACGTTTGGAGTTAATTTATTTCTCCGTGTACATTAGATATAAATTTGCATATTTAAGAAATAGATGGTGATGTACTTCCTGAAATGATGTCATTCTTATGGAGAGCACACATTTCCTCGGGATATTGGACATTAGGGAATAAAGAATTAGGTGACTGCTAAGAATTAATACGAAGGCCGAAGTCAGAATGAAAAAAATTGGCCCAAGGTTGAAATCTCTTTTTATATTGTTTATATAATCAACACCTTCTCACCAAACTCTTGAACCCATGAGTAATGAAAATCCAAATGTATTATGAAACCTGATATCCCCTGGAATACTTGGATACAAAATGCACAGCCTTCTTACTCTCCCCAAAGGGGCCGGACCCTTGGGAGAAACACATAATATATATACTTTGGAGCGTTGGTAGATAGCTGGAAAAATTTGTAAAAGGAAGCTTCACACCAGTTATCTCTCTCCTATGAATTAAACCATTCAGATTCCTTTTGCTAAAAATTCCTTGGTAGAATACCAAATTTGAGTTATTGTTCAAAATCGGGCTACTGGGCACTGTTTCAAGGGTCAGTTTTGCAATTAATCCTTATGTGACTAGCTAATTTATTGCTAGTAGAAACAAATAGTCTGGTTCTTTGCCACATAATTTAAGGCAGGCCAATCTGGGGAATCCCTTTCTAATGTACTAGAACTAATGTTTTGTCTTTAGCACATAGTTTATTGCCTTCTCCTATGCGAGGCATTAATTTGTGATTTTTAATTGCTATTTCATTATTTTTTGTTTTTTTTTTTTCTAGTACTTGGGCCTCATCTCTCTCCTCTCTGTTTCACTCTCTCAGAATTCAGTCTGTTAACCCCCTTTATAACTTTCTGGCTTTGTCTAAATTATAGAAGTAGCATATTGTAAGAAAATAGAAAGAAGACAAATTTAGAATATTTACAGACAATAACACTGGTGCTTTTTTCTGTGTTACCTGCTAGTTCCAACATCTATAGCCTGTTAGGACAGGCTATAGAAAAATAGACCCAAATAGGATCCATTATAGCATTACCAGTGTCAACTAAATGATCCTGAAGTCTCTTGAGTATTTTATGTATTTCCACTTTGACCTGATGTAATGTGATACTGTTTTCTGACTTGAGTGCGGGTTCTGAAATCTTTTCAAGTGGTTTTCTGCCCTACATTGTTTCTCTGTATCTGCTTTGCCAGTGGCACCATAACAATTTTAGGTGAAGAGACAGTTTTCACTGTTCTTAAAGTTGATTTAAGTTAGTTATACAAACAAGTGAAGTTTGTCTTTTTTAAAGATAAAAAACCTTTTAATTTATTTATTGTTTAATTTACATCCAGGTTAGTTAGCATATGGTGCAACAATGATTTCAGGAGTAGATTCCTTAATGCCCCTTACCAATTTAGAATGTTCCCCTCTCACACAACTCCTCCCGCAGTCCTCTGTTTGTTTTCTATATTTAAGAGTCTTTTATATTTTGTCCCCCCTCCCTGTTTTTATTTATTTTTGCTACCCTTCCCTTATGTTCATCTGTTTTGTGTCTTAAAGTCCTCATATGAGTGAAGTCATATGATATTTGTCTTTCTCTGACTAATTTCACTTAGCATAATACCCTGCAGTTCTATCCATGTAGTTGCAAATGGCAAGATTTCATTTTTTTTGATTGCCAAGTAATACTCCCTTGTATACACATACCACATCTTCTTTATCCATTCATCCGTTGATGGACATTTGGGCTCTTTCCATACTTTGGCTATTGTTGATAGCACTGCTATAACCATTGGGGTGCATGTGTCCCTTTGAAACAGCACACCTGTATCCCTTGGATAAATACCTAGTAATGCAGTTGCTAGGTCATAGGGTAGTTCTGTTTTTCACTTTTTGAGGAACCTCCATACTGTTTTCCAGGGCGGCTTCAGCAGTTTGCATCCCGTCCTCTTTCTCTGCATCCTCACCAACATCTGTTGTTGCCTGAGTTGTTAATGTTAGCCATTCTGACAGGTGTGAAGTGGTATCTCGTTGTGGTTTTGATTTGTATTTCCTTGATGGTGAACCATATTGAGAATTTTTTTCACGTGTCTCTTCACCATCTGGATGTCTTCTTTGGAGAAGTGTCTATTCATGTCTTTTGCCCATATCTTCACTGGATTATTTGTTTTTTGGGTGTTGAACTTGCCCTATAGATTTTGGATACTAACCCTTTATCATATGTCAAGAAATGAAGTTTTATTTAGATTTCCACTGCTATGAACCCATCTACACATCAGTGTCTTTGGGCTCTCTCTACGTGTATTCTCCCATAGAACTTGCTGTGATGTTGCAAATTTTCTAAAAATCTGCACTACCCAGATTTGATTGCCTCTAGTAATACGTAGCCATCTCACACTTGACATGTGCCCTCGTGCTATTGAAGAATGGAATTTTTAATTATATTTAATTTTAATTATTTAAAATTTAAAACACCACATATGGCTACCATAATGGAGAATGCACCTGTAGAATATTAATTTTTATTATCTCCGTATCATGTGTCAATGCTATTGAATTAATCAAGGACTTCGATCTCACATTAAAACAATTAAGTTTATAAAATCTAAGCTTACTTAGTCTTACACTAATCCACATTTCACAATCTTTTAATTACTTTTGAGAAACAAAGAACTTATGTTGCCTGTTGATGTGTTACATGTATGATATTTGTATCATAATGTAGTTCAAAAATTCAGAATTCTTCGTAACTATAATACCTTTTCCTCTTGCTTTTTCTGCCTCCTATGAGATCTTGCTTCATCAATTACCCATCTCCATTTATTGCATCTTCATTTTATTCTTTCTTAGCTTATCGGTCACCTACCATCATAAAACCTCTCCTCTTCTACTAATACCTAAATGCAACCATGTTATTCCAAGGAACTCTAAGCTCCATGAGGGAAGGGACTGAGGGTACGTCATGGCCTCAGAGTTTACCATAATGGGTAGATCATTGCAAGAGTTCACTTCATGTTGTGAATGAACAAACAAATGTTGACCCCTCCAGTACTCTCTAATGCAGTGTGATATAAAGACAACTTCAGAGACAGCTTGAAGTCAACTTCAGGGGCAGCTTGACTTTTCTGAATTTCATTCTTCATACATGAAAATAAAGAAGATAATTTCCATTTACAAAGTTGAACCGTAACAAATAGAGGAAAAAATGGACTAATGTATTGTAATTAACTGTAATGGGCTCGGAACAGATTGTAAAATGTGGCAACTAGTAGTTATCTCACATTTGTTGAATAAGTGAATGACTTAAACAGATGTTACTGTGGGTGTTCATCTATGAAACTCAAGTGGAGTAAATTACAATTTATAATGGTCAACTATCACAATCTTTCCTATGTGTTTATAGAAATAATAAATTATCATTGGATTTTAAAAATCATTGCCATATTCATTAAATCATTTTAATCTTGAGCAAGGTGAGGTTGATATATAACATAATAGGTTAAAATCCACGGCGCATGTGTTTTGCATCAGAGCTTTGAAAATAATGATGAAGACAACATAAAAGGAATACTCGTTGCTGTTATACCATTTTTCACATTTAAAAGCTTTCATTCAACCTACTTTCTCATACTTCTAAGGTGTTAACAAGAATTAAAGCTATAGTTTTCAGGGATCCGTCAGATAGTAAGACTGAATGGTTATTACTATTATACCTATAAACCCATAAAATGTATTTCTGTTGCTTTTTTCTGTTACCCATCCTACCATCACCATTTTTTAAGAAGGAAATATCTTCTGTGGTGGCTTAAATGTGTTGCCTTTAGGAGCATAAACTTCACACTGATAGGGAAATACTGTGTGAGCCCGTTGGAATAGTATAGATTCTGCTTTCTTGGCTTCTTCATAATGTAGACAAATCCTTCTATATCTGAGTTTAGAAGTCAATTAAAATTGTACTAGAATTCAGTTTGTAGGGCATTGAGTTAATAATGTTTTCTATCTTAGGTTTTCTATGTTTTGCTGGGAAGTTTGACTATACACAGCCCCATGTGGTTATAGGGAGAAGAACTGATCCGATTTCACTGAATCCAGAATATAACATATCTAACCAGATGGTCCTTAATACTCAATTTCTGATAAAAGGGAAAGATTTAATGCTGAGATAAAATGCATCAGATACTTCCCAGAAGATTTGAATACATTTTTGTCTTTAGGAGATGAGCTTCTACTTATTGGCAAAAAACAACCTATACGGGGCAGGGTTGTTTGATATTGTGACTCCTTCATTAGCAACTTGTAGTAACATCTTTATAAAAGTTAGAGAAATTCTAAATTTTAGAGTGGAATTATAACCACTATTATAAGGTCAATTAAAACGGACTCAACTTTGATCACTGGTCTGAGGTAGACAAATTCTGTTGACCAACATTAGGATGAGTACTGAGTTAATTGCATTTGTACAGCATTTTTTGAAAATGTAAGCAACATTTTAATGTCACCTCTCTATTATTTTAGAACCTTCTATTCATTATTTATTTACTGCAGATTTGTATTTGAGAGGAATAGTTGATACTAACACAAATGACATGAGCCTTTTCTAATTTTGTTCTTAGAAATATGAAGAAAATGTAACCAAAACAGATGTTAGGATTATGTGAACTTTGTTTTATGAAACAATTCAGTAGTCTGCCAGCAGATGCCAGGTATTGCTAAAGAATAGACAATAAAATGACCTACTTAAAGCCAAATCTTCTCTTAACGTACATATTTAACAAATATATGATATAGGCAGATAAAATGAATTTTTATACACTTATTATTTAGAAAAACCCAATCATAGTAATGGTTCAATATATCTAGTTCTGGATAGTTTTTTTAAGGGAATACAGGAAATTTTCTGAATATAGGATTTTTGTAAAAATATTTCATTAAGAGTCCTGATAAGTGCATGGTTCATTTTTTTTTCTTTCATGGAGGAAAGACCATTCTTAAAACAATTTTAGAAAGAGAATGGAAGAATCTTTTATGTATCTTGAATTTGGCAATAACCTTCTTAACCTTCCAATGCCAGCAATTCATAACAGTTCACAGTTGACTTGAGTAACATTTCTGATAGTTCGTTCATTAGTGAATTGAAAATAAAGCTTCCTTATGTGCTTAGTGAAACCTTAACTGGAGACTTTTCTTAGACCAGCAGATAACATTATTTTGGTGCTCTTTTAGGTAGCTTTTTTTTTTTTTTTTTGGCTCTGTCATGCATTAAAGCCCTGATCCCTAGAGAAATTTAGAATTTTAGAGGTATGTCAGTGGCCTTTCAAAGTAAAGTTTGCATATAGTTTGTAGGACTTTTCAAATGGAACTGATTGAGATACTGTGTATGCTTATATATCACTTTAGAAAGAGGCATAGCCATCATATGCCCAAAATCTTAGCACGATGCATCTTTCTAGGCAACCTCTTGGACACCGAACAAAGGGGTAGGTCAAACATTGGTTTTCTTGGATGCCTCCTTCAATTTACCAAAACATCTTAAACGGTTAAGCTTTCTGCCTTTCCTTGTCTTTTATATTTTATTATTTATTTCTGTTAAGAGTGAAAATTGCGTATTTCGGGCTATGTTGGAATTCTCTGAGTATGATCTCCCCCGCCCCTCCCCACACACCGCCAAACTTTAGGATCTGATCTTAGAAAAGTACAATCAAAAGGGTATCAGATATTTTGGTAAATAAAATAGGATCGAGGTGACAAAATGACAAATTTCTAAAGAAACTTAGAAGTAACTTAATTCTGTGAAACCATAGATCTTTCAGAATCAAGGGCATGCCAAAGAAAGCTCAAAGCATAGAAATTTATTCTGGTGAGGAGAATCCCTGCTATCTGGATTTACTACACAGAAGGCAAAAAGTAACCTTTTTCTAACCTTTGCTCAGAACAGACTAAATGCCCTATATCATTCTAGCACAGATTAAAAATATATCTAATTTTGCATTAATGTGATATGTGGTAGAAAAGGATTCCCGGGGGCACCTGGGTGGCTCAGTTGGTTAAGCGGCTGACTTCGGCTCAGGTCATGATCTCACGGTCTGTGAGTTCGAGCCCTGCATCAGGCTTTGTGCTGACAGCTCAGAGCCTGGAGCCTGCTTCAGATTCTGTATCTCCCTCTCTCTCTGCCCTTCCCTTGCTCATACTCTGTCTCTATGTCTCTCAAAAATAAATAAAGGTTAAAAAAATTAAAAAAAAAAAAAAAAAAGAAAAGGATTCCCAGATTCCCTTTTGTTGTATATTATGTGTTAAGTCTATCAACACCAGAATTTAACGCATTTTATTACTTTTTCAGCTTTGTTGTTTGCTAGTATTATTAAACCAACTCAAATAGCATTTCTGTCCTAAACTCTTACACAACCTGTTGCACATGCAAGTTACATCGTTCATATTTTTTCGTATTATGGAGCAACCGGACACTTCACTGTGAAAACTACTTTATTTTTTTAAATTTCCCCCTTGATATAAACAAAGACTATTTTCTATAACTTGCTTACACAGTTGAATTTCCTGCCACTATTGCTTATTTAAAGTCTCAATCTCCTGTATTAACTATACTGTTTAACCGGATGAAGTAATTTCTGTTTCACAGAGCTAAGAGGTAGATATTTAAGATGTGTATGTCACTCACAGTCATTGTAGTGGATTTGCAGGTCTCTTACATAGATGCTAGCTCATCTATGAGTCACACTCGTAGATTTTACACTTTTTTTAAAGTGGGAGAAATGTATACTTAGAATATAATGATCCAAAGATACCGCCACACTATAATTTTGATCAACCGGTGATCAGTTTATTAATACCCTATCTACTCAAAAATTTACCTGTCTAAAGATTACTTGTGAATGCAATTATGTTTAGGTTAATTGGCAAACTGCAGAACGTAATTACTGTTGATATAAAAACACTTTGCTTAGACACATAATTTTACATTTGTCACAGTCTTGGACATAATGTTGGAGAAATGCTAGCAGTACACCTTTGTAAGAAGTTTAGGAAGTTCACATTAACCAGTCTTTTCACGAGGACACAAAACTAAATTTTAGAAAAGACAAAGCATGAGCTTGGATTATACCTGATCATCAATAAAATTAGAGAAAGATAAGTAGTTTTTTCAAACAAAATGATCCATTTATATTTACTTATATTTATATAATATCTATATTTATATTCTTAATTAAGATGACCTAAGCTAGCAAATTCCATAAGGATTACAATTTTTTCCCTTAAGTACTAGCTCATTTAAATTTCAGAAGTTCAGTTTATTTTCTTGGAATGTCAGACTTTTGGAATGAACAATCCTAACACAACTCGTTTAACTTAAGCATTATCATATAATTTGTCAGGACACACTGGATATAGAGAAGCATTTTAAATTTAAAAGTCCCTTGTCAGTTAGAGAAATACGGAAGCACAGAGCACTTTTTAGCTTTAAGTCTTCAATCTCAGCCATGGGTCAAGAGTAAATAAACATGAAATTCATTGGTTGAAAGCTGAAATTTGTGTTCTCTTCTCCGTGGGCATGTAATGTGTTCTTGCACAAACAGTATTAAGAGACTAACAAAACAATTTCTGTTGTCACTCACCAAACAGAGAATAGAACCCCAAGATCATCAAATGGTCAATCATAGGTTTCCCTATCATTGGTGTTACCAATAGGAAATGACTTATTTGCTATGTGGATGCCAGAACCAAAACCAATAATGTGGCCAAGAACCAGAAAGGAAAACAAAATCACAGAGTTAGGTTAAGAAAGAGAAACAGAGAGCCACTGAAGGTAAAGTTGCATTGCTAAGTTTTAAGTTGTTTGAGATTCACTCCTAGAACCAAGAAAATAAAAAAAGAGTGCCTTTGCTTAAATATTTCTGGAAGGTGAATCTGCCTGTTCAAAAAATCTGAAGGTCAAAAAAATAAATTTGAAAGCATGCTTATACAAGTACATAATAATTTCATGTTAAAGATATTTTTTAGCTCAATAAAGAGCCAGTAAGAAGGCAAGGCTACTTTGAAGGAAAATCCGAGAAACATGAGTTATATAGTCCCTTACGAATGACATCCTGACTTAGAAACCAAACCGATTAATATTATCCTGCAGGACAATGGAAACTTAACATTTGGGGTTATCATTTCTTTGGACAGAAAATTAGCATGTAACTTCACAGTATCTGAGACTGTAATTAATCGTAAATTACGAAGCCAAACACAGGTTTATTTTCCTAGATAATTAAGTAATCCTTATGTGAGCCTGTAAGGAATCCCTTAGTCTATAGCTAAAAGAACGTTACTTCCTTTTTATTTTGCCTTATTTCCAAATTTGGGTTTATTTTTTCATTGCAGTACTAATGGAGAAAAATTTTAGATGTCAGCTTAAAAATTTGCAATGTAAAATTAGATTCTCTTTTTTTTTTTAAGCATACATAGTAAATTTGACTACTGAATAGACTATACTTATCATGCAGCTCATTCATCCAACATGTTAAATGGCTCATCTAAGAATCAATCTATAGCTACTTATAGGAAGAAGGGCTGGAATGGAAGACCGATGATCTGAGATGAGCTGGGATAGTGCCCAGTCTTCTGTTTTTCTTCCTATGCGTTCCCTTCTTTGTCTATTACTTCTGGTCTCCTAGGCACACGATGTATGTGTGTGCATATATGCAGAGCATTCCTGGAATTGAAACTTAAGGATAATCGTCTTGAAACTGCTGACAGGATAAAACCCCCCTGTAATTAACACTGCCAATCACAATCAGGACATATATTAATGCTGCTTTTTAAAAGTGTTTCCATATCTCCTGTTGATGAATTAGCAAAACAGTCATGATTACATTGACAGTGAAGAGGTATGTATATGAATCGATGTCTAGAATCTAGTTGTTTCCTCCTTTGCTGGGGTCAATACTGTAGGTAGAATCAAATGGGAACTAGAAATGCCATGAATTGCTGCCAAAATGTAGTTAGGAGTTTCATAAGCAATGTTTCTTGGAGAGCACATTCTAGATTATTTTGTTTAATAACTAATATTTTAGAGCTTTAGAAAAAAGATTATATACATGATAATTGACCTTTTTTTTCCCTTTGAGTTGTCATAAAACCTTACATTTTTTTAATGTTTATTTTTGAGAGAAAAAGCTTGAACTGGGTAGGGGCATAGAAAGAGGGAGACATAGAACCCGAAGCAGGCTTCAGGCTCTGAGCTGTCAACACAGAGCCCGACACAGGACTCAAATTCATGAACCATGAGATCATGATCTGAGTCGAAGTTGGATGCTTAACCCAGGTGCTCTGAACCTCGCTTCTTACCCATGCTTTTAATAAATACAAAATTCAAAAGCACCTTTCATTTTATTTGTTTAGTTTTTAAATCTCTTTACTTTAGCATAAATGTCTGCACAATGTGGAGCAAATTTTTAACTTAAAGTTATAACATAGAAAACATTTTTATGTGTATTCAATTTCATGGCTAAATACTTTAACATTTTTGTTGGCTTCACATCTATTGTGTACTTAAATACATTGCAAAGAACAAAAATATACGTATTTTAAAAGCGCAGCTCTTAAGGTTTTATTTTTTAAATCAATGATCATTTTGAAATGTACTGGGAGTCACTAAATACATATTTTGAAAATGAATCTTTTTTATTAGATTTTAGTTTATTCCCACTCCTTAACTGGAACATGATTTCTAAAGGCAACATATTTCAAATTTACATTATGGATTTCAAAGTTAATTAAAGTTTTCCGTTCAAAGGAATACTGCAAAGAAGCCTGATTCATATGAAGGATGTGTTTCTGTTTAGTTTTGCACAGTGTGTGCCTTTGTGACTGAAATTTGGTATAGTTTTCATGACACATCTGTTTTTTTATTTTTTCCTGTCAAGTTCACTGTCCTTGAAAATACTACTTTTAACAACAACAAGAAAAATATCAAGCAAGAGAAAATTTAAAAATATTACTGTAAAAATAATCATTCTAAAATAATGACTATAAAATACATCAAAGAAATTTTAATGGAGTTTTCATCGTAGAGTTTTGATGGACACATATAAGTATGTACATTGAAGTGGTTCCTGTCCTTTAGAAATATGCTGCCTATGGCAAATAAGATACATGACCTTGATGGTTACCAAAGACCAGTAGTGTTTATGACTGACATATCTTTACCCATTATACCTGAATATGAACAGTGACTTGATTTGTGTCTGTCGCTGTTGTGGAAATAATTTTAAATTTCTATCTGACTGTTTACTTTGAAGTCAGCAGAACATTCTGCAGGGAAAATCTCACCATCGCTTTTCAACCTCTTGATTTTTAATTTTTTTCAGATGGTCACAGCTTTGCCGTATTGAGTTTCTTTACCTTGAATGACAAGTATATGCACTGTCCCTAATAATTTTCTCCACTTAGGGATTAGCATTTACAAGGGTGGACCTAGGTTTTGTGGGACCAAAAAGCTTACAAAATTTGGAAGACCTTATTTAAGAAAAGTAGCTCGTAATAATGGATACACAATTAGGGGGAAAATGATACTTGGTTAGAATGAGAAAAATCACAACACATAACAGAATTGAAAAAGCTAACAAAAATACAATAAACATCATGAAAATCTAGGGAAAAAAGCATAGTATTTGTGTTATCTTCTTGACCACCTCTGTTATCTGTTTCTCTCACATTTTTGTCTATATGTTCTTTGAACACCTCATCAGGTGACAAGAATTCTGTAACTTTTTCTAGAAAGACCAAGTTTTTCCTTTAGCCTGCATATAAACTTTGTTTTGCATGAAAGATATTATAGGATATTTCCTATAGCTTTATAACTTATTGGTATGTGAGGTAAATTTTTAGGATTATCTTTCAATTTGGTAACACCTTCATCAAATTTCTTTCATATATGAAGTATAAAATTTTGATGTGTTTTCCACATTTTCTGGTTCTGTACATTTCAAGTCTTGTTACTCCACTTCTACCAAAAAATTTCTAGTGGTGGGTACTGTAGGAATGTTTCATTTTGGCGTTAGGACCTCTGGCCCTGCACTTTCCTGTCCTCATACCCAGCCGGTCGGTAGTGGGAACATGCTTGGAAGCCTTTCCTGGATCAGAGAAGTTACCTGAATAATTCCATAAGATCTGGTTTTATTATGCTATCTCGAAGTCATACTATATAATCAAATAATAATCACAGTTAACACAAATATGGTTCTCAAATCCAATCAACCAAGAGTAAGAATGCCAAATAGTTGCACAACCAGGAGGCCACTATGTCATGGTCAAGGGCAGAATCTAAAGTTAAACTGAGATAGATTTGAAATTGATAAAAGATTATCAGGTCTTTAATTTCTTGTTCTCTCCAAAGTGGTCTGGAAATCAGTATTTGGAGTTTTAAACTTTAATGTAGTTAGGATTCCAGACATGTTTAAAGTTGTTTCCTTCCATGCAGAAGGATACAGTGTTTTAGGATATCATAACACCAATTCATGCCATTTATCTGACTTCGTTTTTTCTCTGTATATTGAATCACGGAAGCTTCTTCTCACACCAGTTTGTATTATTTTGATGTTGTCTTGCTAATTAACTCTTCAGAACCCCTATGCCATGCTTTGGCATCTTTACTCTGTTTCCTTTAAATAGCAACTGTTGCATCGAAATTACTTGAGAGAAGGGTCCCCAAGCTGATACCCTTGATCTGCTCTTCTCATGTGGGCCTGAGAAGAATCTCTTGTTAAAATATCTTCTAGGGAAGGTGTGTATTTATGCAAGGACTTTCAGGGACCGTTTTGAAAACGAAGCTTTTACATGATTTGAATAAGAACGTAATTAGGATTTCTGTCTAAATGGTAATAAGAACCCAAAGAGTATAGACAGACACTTCAATTTGAGCTTATGGGAAGATACCGATTTTATGTTTTAAAATAATTTGTTGGAAATACCAAAGCAGAAAATGTTCCTTCCTTGTTTTTGACAAATGGAGTGACTTTTCTAATGTCAGATAAATGATCCTATATTTTGGTTTAAAAGCACAAAAGTCTCAGAGTATATTCCTGCATTAGCAAGGTACATACCAAAGGCTATTGAAAAGGATTTTTTTCTACTATTTTCCTTTTCCCTGCACAAATAAGAATACTTCATTCTTATATTACTCCTCAACTTGTGCTTTTTAAAATTAGGATTCTATTAATTTTTCAGACACCCCATAAAATATTTATAAAATTGTTTCAATTCGGTGATGTAGCGGCATATATTAAAAGGAACAGCTGACTGGGATTAAGATAACTGTGTTTTAGTTTGAGCTTCAAAGGGCTTTGTTCATACTGTTTATCCTTGATGAAACTCAGTGCTTCGCACTCCAGAATGGGTCTAATTATTCATACCTTGCCTACTTCTAAGTTTGTTTTGAGAATCAAATGATAAAATGTGTGTGAAAATGACAAGCAAATGTATCATCCCTATAATCACCGTTGTTATTTAGAGATATTAGCAAAGCACTAAGTAATGGTTAAATTTTTAAATCCTATTTGATGTAATCATATTATTGATAATGTTTTTTTGTTGTTAGGTTGTAGAGTTCTCAGCAGCAACATTATTGACATTTAGGGCCAGATGATTCTTTGTGGTAGGGGGCTGTCTAATGTATTGTATCGTGGTTATCAGCATACGTGGCCTCCACCTGCTAGAGGCTAGTAGTGCCCTCCCTCCCCAGTTATGACAGTCAGAATGGCTCCCAACATTGCCAAATGTTTATTAGGAGTAAAATCACCCCAGATGGAGACCCATTGGATTGTTGTAAAGCAGAAGATCTTAGATCAGTTCATTATTATACAAGCAATCAAAAAAATGGATTCAAGTAGGCAATTGTTTAAAAAGTGGTGCTGCATGCATTTTATTCCAACTGAAACATAGAGAACATAGGATCACTAATTTCCTGAGGTAGAGCCTTTACTTTGAATCTTACCCCTTTTTTCCCCCTAAACCAGTACTTTAATGTGTCTTCTGCAGTTTTTGATACCCAGTTTTTAACAGTTGAGTAAAAGTAGGAAGGGAGTTATGAAATAATTTCAGGGCAGAAATTGTAAGGGAGAACACATCATTTTTAGTTTACCTTTCTGTGTTCTTGACTAAGACTTGATAATAGACAAATTAACAGGAGAAAATCAAGGAGACGCTTAAGAACCTGTCTGGCTCCAGTATACCCAGGAAAACTCCTAAATGACCCAAGCCACTACCTTCAATACCATCTCGTCTAAAAGAAGATGATGGGTGAGGGCCAGGAGGGTAGTTATGGGAGGTTACCAGAAAAAGCGCAGGAAACCAGGGTAAAATTGTTATACCAGTTTAAGTCCTGCCTTTTCCATTGATGGGAGTTTCTAGAGATTTAATCTTTCTGTTCCTGCTACAGAGGGGGAGGCATCTTTACAAATAGAGATTTCTCTTATAATTATGAATATCTCTTCCCAAAGGGTACCTTCTATTCAGCTTTCAGAGCTTCTTTGCACCCCTACACCCCAACAAGTTAAGTGTCCGGCTCTTGGTTTTGGCTCGGGTCATGATCTCATGGTTCATC